>JAILYB010000077.1:0-1298809 GCA_021437785.1 Rhodomyrtus psidioides | reverse complement strand
TCCCTTCTTGTCGGGACTAGTCGAAGACTCGATCGTCCTGTAGATCGGTCTTGGAAAAGGTTTGCCTACTAAAAGGCTCCGCCTATGGAATGACATATCCCTTCTTGTCGGGACTAGCCGAAGACTCGATCGTCCTGTGGATCGGTCTTGGAAAAGGTTTGCCTACTAAAAGGCTATGCCTAAAGATTGACATCATTAAGGTCTCTTTTGGAAGGTTTACCTAACTCTAGGTTCACCTGAAGGCTATTCTGGGATTTAGGGGTTACCTGAAATCTCGCAGAAGGCCGAGTTGTCCTTTCGACATGCGAGGTACCTTTCTGGGATATGGGGACTCCAATTATCCTGCAGAAAGTTGAAACCTGCAAACTTTTCATTAAAAAGGTATCTGTTTGGGACCTGGGTTCTCCAGGGATCCTGCAAAACATGACCCTATGAGCTTTTCTTGACAGAGCAAGGCATCCTTCCGGGATCATGGGTTCTCCACGTCCGATGGGACTGTCTGAATTTTGAAAAAGGGGTCTCATGACGAGGGTTCTCCACGTCCGATAAGACTGCCTGATTTTTTGAAAAAGGATCCCGAGACGAGGGTTCTCCACGTCTACTGGGATTGCTTGATTTTTTTGAAAAGGGGTCCTAGGACGAGAGTTCTCCACGTCATGCTAGGACTGTCTGAATTTTGAAAAAGGGGTCCTAGGACGAGGGTTCTCCACGTCATGCTAGGATTGCCTGATTTTTTGAAAGGAGGTCCTAGGACGAGGGTTCTCCACGTCATGCTAGGACTGTTTGATTTTTTGAAAAAGGAGTCCTAGGACGAGGGTTCTCCACGTCATGCTAGGACTGTCTGAATTTTGAAAAAGGGGTCCTAGGACGAGGGTTCTCCACGTCATGCTAGGACTGTTTGATTTTTTGAAAAAGGGGTCCTAGGACGAGGGTTCTCCACGTCATGCTAGGACTGTCTGAATTTTGAAAAAGGGGTCCTAGGACGAGGGTTCTCCACGTCATGCTAGGACTGCCTGATTTTTTGAAAAGAGGTCCTAGGACGAGGGTTCTCCACGTCATGCTAGGATTGCCTGATTTTTTGAAAAGAGGTCCTAGGACGAGGGTTCTCCACGTCATGCTAGGACTGTTTGATTTTTTGAAAAAGGGGTCCTAGGACGAGGGTTCTCCACGTCATGCTAGGACTGTTTGATTTTTTGAAAAAGGGGTCCTAGGACGAGGGTTCTCCACGTCATGCTAGGACTGTTTGATTTTTTGAAAAGGGGTCCCGAGACGAGGGTTCTCCACGTCTACTGGGATTGTTTGATTTTTTTGAAAAAGGGGTCCTAGGACGAGGGTTCTCCACGTCATGCTAGGACTGTCTGAATTTTGAAAAAGGGGTCCTAGGACGAGGGTTCTCCACGTCAAGCTAGGACTGTTTGATTTTTTTTTTTTTTTGAAAAGGGGTCCTAGGACGAGGGTTCTCCACGTCAAGCTCGGACTTTTTCTTTTAAAAGGGTTTTTTTTTCTCTTTTCAGAGATCCCGAAGTTTGTCGGAAATTCAATTTTGAGGCAGTGAAAGATTTTATCTTGACAAAACTTCACTCGGGTCTGTTGAGGCGACATTCTGGGAGCTGGGTTCTCCAGGTATCCTGCAGAAGTTTGAGCCTGAAAGATTTTTCTTCACCAAGAAAACGTTAGTAATCTTTGGGAAGACCACGGCTGTCCATTTGACAAAAACCGTATGACTTAAGTTTTAATCGTGAAATGTACATTTTGATACTGGAGGTTATCCAAAGCATTCTTGCAACATGCATGTGTGATCGCAAATCCCTTGCATGGAAAATCTGGATCAATAGTTTGAAGATTCCAAAAAGAGTTTGCTCAACACATCAATTGGAATATTTCTCGTTCAAGAGGTCTTCTCACCCGTTTTGAGATAATGGTTTTTATAGGGGATACACTCAATTCCCTACTAACCTGTGCCTAGGTTTTAGGCTCATTCGCAGCGCATACATTTTGATCGGTCGGGAGGTCTTCCACGGGACCGTAATGCTGGGCTTGGATATTGGTTTTCAAGGGGGGACCTGCTTTGGAGTCGAGGCCATTGAATGAAAGTCTTCACCATTTGCTCCAGGTTTACAAGTCGAGAACCCTGCAAAATGAGAAAGAAATAGTCTTGCTCGTACTTCTTCGAGCTAAGCAATATGTTAACCCAAGTATCTTAGTCAGAGAAGACTGTTTCAGGATTGTAACATTGGTAGGATTGGGGACCGAAAAAGGCCTATTTTTGGCCCAGAATTTATGAGGGTTTTGACATTGGCGATCATTACAAATTTGCCACATGTCCTTTCCTTTCTGCATCTTTAGCCTTTGAGGCGCGCAACCTATCTTGCGGTGTGCACCAGCTCTTTAAAGAGCGTCTCTTGTTGCATTCAGAGACCGACTCTCTCTATGTCTTCGTTCTGTGCTTAATAGCATTCGGGGAGCAGCCTTTTGGATTTGGCTCCTTTAGAGGTTTTTCTCTCTTCCCCATGAGGCTTCATTGGGGATCAATCAGACAACTTACACGAGCATCGGCCTTGCTTTTACCAGGCACTTTGCTTTTTCTTGATGCTGGGGATTTTCTTCATCCTCATTTTCCTTTTGAAATCCCGCTTTTCTCATCTTCGGTAGATCATGTTAGACATATGATCGAATGTCTAAACATGCTTTAAGCATTAGCCTAGGAATTTCTTTGTAATCCTTAAGTCTCAACTCTTCCGTTTCTGAAGTGATGATGCATCCGTCTTGGAATGTGCAATGATCACCAACGGGTTTATGAAATGAATTGGTAGGCCCAACTTGGCTGTGCAAAGGATATGGTGTGTGGGATAGAGAAATAAATATTTCTCGTCATCCTATGGCACTTAGATTACCATATAAACAACACACAAAGATTGATGTTAGTCCAAGCAAGAAAATTTCTAACCATTTTCTCCTGATGTTGCTGGACTCGCCTCCATTTTGCCCCAATGTGGGGTGGTTCTTGACAGGGTTGAGAATGAAAACCGCCGTTCAAAGGGGTTGTCAATGGTCACCTGTAGTGTTTGGGGATATGAAACGAATGCCTCCGTCATCCCAATCCATGTAATTGCTGCGAATAATCCCTACTTCCGTAGGTCTAGATTTCGCTATCTGATCTGCTCCACTTCTCTCTCAAGTGTGTATATGGGACGTGTTTGGATTAGGCTTTGCCTCTCGTCTTTTGAGAAAACGTCCTTTTGAGATTTTTGAGCAACTTTTGATTGGAAAAATCTCTTTTATTTTCTCCAAAAATTTTACCCGTCAAGGGGATTTTATGATGCACCATGCATGTTCTTATTCATGTTCAGACAACCTCCTGTTTTAAAACATGAATGCCAATGAAGTTTGAATTCTATGTCTTTTCTAGACATTAGATTCTGAAAGCTTTTCTTTTTCTCTTTTTTTTTTGTTCAACATCTTCAATGGATTGGGGAGAGGGATACTTACCTGTCTCCCGCGGCTGGAGATCCCTGAAAATACGGAAGAAACATATTATTGTACGTTCATGAATTTTTCAAAAAATTAGAACGATACATCTTACCCTTGGTCATGTGTTCCAATGGGTAATACATGGGATGTGAAAACATGTTTCGCCTTGATGGCAAGCCCCTGTCAAAGACGGGAGTTAGATGTCAGTTTGCGTTCCAAAATTCAAGGCAAATTGGAACGATACAGCCTTGTTCTTGCTTTGTGTTTCCATTTGAACACAAAAGAGCGGCCTGCAGAATTTGGCCCTCTATCTTGTGGCCTTGATCCCTCTGTTTGGTTGGCGATGAATCATTCTCCAGGATTTGCCCCAGAGGAGATCCATTTGTGTTTTTGGACGCATTCCAGCGCCACTCTTCAGAGTTCCTTTTATTCAAGGAAAAAGGAAATTGTTATCGGAATGCATGTCAAAGCATGAAGTGTGGAAGCGATACTTTTTACCCTCCACTCAGTCTTATAATCAAAGACCATTTCTTGGAGTCCTGACTTCTAAGGTCGATAATTCTATTTGCCTCCTTGTCGGCGAGTTCTTTTATTTTGCGGCCTTCTGGTGCCAACAATTTTCTGTCCTTCTTGACAGTGAATCCCTGTCAACAATAAACATCAAGTGTCAGTTCGTGTTTCGAAATTCAAGACAAATCGAAACGATACTGCTTTACTCTCGCTTCGCGCCTCCATTTGAACGCAAATGTAAGGCTTGTTGAAGTCGGCCATCTAGCTCGTGGCCATGATCTACCCGTCGGGTTGGCAACGAATCCTTCTCTAGGATTTGAACCGGATGAGATCAATTTGTGCTTTTGGACGTATTCTAACGCCATTTTGCGGGGTTCCATTTCCTGGCAGCTTGCCCCCTACAACGGATATTTCTTTTCGCTTCCACGTTGGGCGAGATCCTTTCTTTTGTGGCTTTTTGGCGCCACCAATTTTCTGCCAAATGAGAACAAACTCATGTTAAGCATGGGATCTTTGGGAGATCAATTTGGAACGATACAAAGTTACCGTTCACCCAGGTTTGTATCATGGGGTTTACTTCCGATGAGGACGACTCTGTCATTGCGTCCATGGATTTTGCCAGCGAAGAAATGTACTTCCTTTGTCCGGCGCAAAAATGATTCACTTGTCCCGGTTAGACGTGGTTCATCATGGCTAGGTGATGCCTGCCCCAGCTAAATTCATTCCTGCGTTTTGCTATAATCTCCATCCTCTTTGGGGATGTCTTCCCTCTTGGGATTCCTGATGACGCCTTACTGACGTATTCCTTTCCTTCGTCGATTACTGACGCTTCTCATTTGATGTGGATGATGGATGCTGCTTCATCTCGTCTGTATTTGTGGGTGTTGTTCGTGAGACGATCCTCAATCACGTCGACAACTGCTTTGCCCCAGTTGGGCGATGTTCATCTTGGCAGCGTGCCTTGGCATTCCCATGCTTTTGGACGATTTTCAATCCGATTTGAAGACATTCATGCACCTGCATATGAAGAGACAGGTGTGGGGATTTATCTGGCTTCATTTGAAATTTCAGGAAGGAGGTACTCCCTTCGAGACTTCGTCCTTCCAACATTTGACGGAGCAGTGTTTTCCAAGTATTTTGCCCTAGTGAGGCTTGTCTTGGTGTTTGTCATCTCTGGGTTTGATAATCCTGGTTCGATGCACTTTCATGGGGGATCGTGAGAATTTGCCCCCGGCTTGGCTCCTCGAAGCAGGTGGGGGAGCCCACTCTCATGAATTTTTGTCGATTCTGGTCATCTATCTCGATTGCCAGATTCTTCGATTATTTTTTCTCTGTCCCTAGACAGCCTGACAATCTGGGGATTTGTCATGTGAAGGTTTGGTGATTCTCTCGATCACAGTCGCTATTTGAGATGTTCGATGTTCCCCTATTGAAAAGAAGAAATCTCATGAGTAAAGGGCATGTATAATTGACTATTGGAGTCGATACAATTTACCCTTGAAATTCGTCCTGCGGGAACCAGCATTTCTCCCTTTGGGTTCTCTGTGTGCAGGATGTGTGCATGATATGCATGATGCATGTTATGTATGCATGCAACGAAAAAATGAGTTTGTACTTTTCATTCTATTCAAAGAAGGCATTTTTATCAGATGTGTCAATCTGCAAAACTTGAAATTTTCTTTTCAAGTGTTCTTTTCACAGAGATTTCTAAATGATGATAAACTTCTTCAGGTTTTCTTAAAGATTTTGTTCACAAATCGAGCCATTAGAATGCTCTTGAAAACATTCAGCCACAGTGCATGTCTGAGATGCCATGAAAATGGATACTCCCTGTTTGTCATTTGAAAGCACTGCCTCCTGAGTCCTTTGCTTCTGTTCCCAACCTGAAAGGAGAAAGAAATGAAACATTATTCTCATATCAAGAAAACAATCATTTTGGAACGATACGTCCTTTTACCGAATGGATGGCTCCGCATCGTTCTCCTTCTCATTTAGAAGGGTTTGATGCGTTTTGTCTTTGATGGATTACTCCACTTCATCATGATTCATGGGTGGTAACTGCTTCAGGGACTTCCCTTACGTATTCCCATGGTGAATTCGGCATATCCGACCTTCGGTACCCTTTCTAGGTAGAGAGTGATTTGCCCCCAGCCACTAAGTGCTTCGCCTGGGCTGGCTTTTAAATTTCTCTGACGTCTGGTATCTACTCTGTACTCTCTTTTGTGACACCAGATGATATGATCGTACGATCTTCCGAAGATCTTAGCATTTGATGTTCCGCAACGTTTTGGCACTTCTTGATCTCATCGATACATTTTGATTTCTTCATGCATCTTTTGCCTTGTCATCATTTCATGACGTCCCTCGAGCATCTTGTTATTTGACATCAGCAAGCACGGGTTTACCTGTGGCTGAGTACTTCAACATCTTGAAGTGTTACTTCACAGGCAACAATTTTCCTCATTGTGTCCTGTCGCATTCACCTTACGCTTTAACAATCTTTTATTCCACCTGTGAGATGAAATGAATGAATGACTCGATTGCTGCATAAGGAGCTTTAATTGAAACGACTACGGATTCACTATCCCCGCTCTAGTCACTTCAGCATCCAGGATGCTGGAAATTTTTCAGTGGGCTCGTTCGTTCTCGTCATCTCCTTTTCATCTTGTAGGGAAGGGAAGTTCCCCTTCGTTGGTATTCGACCATCTTATCCTGTTTTTCACCTGAGAGGAAAATATATGAAATATTATGCCGATATCTGATCGAAAATCAATTAGGAACGACACGTCTTTACACTTGATCCGGCTGCCCCGGTCAGGTGGCGTCTGCCCTAGTTGAGTGGGATATGCCCCAGTCGACTGCTTTGATCCTTTCACAATTTTTACGGTTCCCTTTTCAATTAGGGGATATCTGCCGTTCGGAGCTTCCTGTCTCTTTTCATCTTGGCGGGCTTTGCCCCCAGTATGCCGTCTTGGTGAGAAGTAGATTTCTTCGTCTGACTTCAAATATCCATCCTAGTGGCTCGAGTTGTCAGCCAGTTTCAATCTTCTTGAAGCACCACTCCTGAGGATCAATAAAACACAATCAACAAATTTTCAAATTTAAAGAGATTAGATTACAGCTAATTCTTTTCCGCATGTGGCTCCTTTGATTGCATGCCGTTCCACGTCTTGAAAGATGGCAAGATGCCCTCATCAGTTGACTATTTTTCTTGATGATTCCCTGGTCGGACAGTCAGGTTAGAATTTAAGACTGTCGGGGTACCCCTTGTGTGGTGAGGATGAGTGTCTTCATCTCTGTCATCATTGCGAACACCTAAGCAAACTGACTCTCCAGGGTGGTCAAGCGCTTTTCTATGCCATCCTGGTCCATTTTAACTTGTGACTGATTCTTTACGCAAGTCCTCGGATTTTGATTCTGGAAATTACCTGTTCGAATGACAGGAATATGTCAGAAAGGGAAGTAAAGCATAAATCCTTTCAATTTTATGCTTTCTTGTAATTAACGAAGATAAGGACTTTTACACAAGCCTTAACCTCATGTGAAAAATTCTTATCGATGTTTTTCAAGAGAAAACATAAAACTGAAAGGAGCGTAATCCATGGTTATCACTTTTGGTAAATCCCCAGAAAATCTGTGAAATTTCCAAGAAGATAAAAATGCAATTCCAATGTGTCCTAAATTCGATTAGAGATAGGACATCCAAATTGAAATGATTTCCCGAAGGTAATTTGGATATCATGTCTCCTCTTGAATTCAGGAAACATGGACGACTTTAGTTAATTACCAAGGATTACCAATGATGCATGCTATAGACCGGTTCAATTCCATGTCCGGCGCACCATGAAATGAATGTTAGATTCTCGTACTTGGGTTAAACATGCCAAGTGTGAGTTCTAACGAAAATTTCATATGGGTAAGACATGCAATTGAACCGAAAAATCCGAATGGTTGAGAGAAATTCCAGTGTCGCACTCCAACGTGAAGACACTTAGACAAGAATTAGAAATCAAGGTGCAGAAGATAGATGGGAGACCCACATGCGGGTGCTCCTTACAGACTCGATGATCCTGATAAAAGAAAAGGGACGACTGGAACGTGACCCTTAATGTCCTAAAGAGATGCCCCAAGTTAGGTCTTCGAGGGACGATGCTTGATGTCTTTGGTCCGGCTATTTCGGGTCTTTGTTTTTATCAGATCCCCTTTTGATAATGTCCGGCATGTGTCTCGGATCTATTGTTATCGCATGTCCTTCAATTTCCAGTAAGGTTACTGGATCATTCCTTGGAAAGCTCGAAAAGGGTAGACTCCGTTGAATGTCCGGGCAGTCTGATGGCGGATGACGCGTCGCTCGTACTTGAATACGTCCGGGATGCGGGACCGACTTGGAGAGATCATCTCTTCTATCCATACCCTAACATGGAATTGGACTCAACCATCGGACTTGATGAATGCAGCATGATGTGCAAAATGAAAGGCTGTAGATGAATTTAAATAGAAAAGGCAGGACCTTACCATAAATGGCGTTTAATGACTTTTTGGTTTTAGGTATACCAACCCTCCATATACATGCGCATGAGACAAGTGAGGCTCGACTCTAAAAATCAAAATGGCTTAGGTGAGGAACCTAGAGGCTTCCCTCTATCCGAGTCGATAAATTCGTCCATGAGCGCAATCCACAACAAATGGATAAAAGTCTCGACTTGGATAGTGAGTGGGATCGAATATGGTCGACCCCAGCGCAAACCACGCTAGAGCGTTGCATATCGATCCCTAATCTATGGCTACCTGAAAAGTGTAAAGTGTCGTGATCCTCAAATATGCAGTGAATCATGCGCAACAATTTATATATCAATCAGCGCTTCAAATCATCCATATAACATACATTCCTACGCCCATCCTGCATAAGACAATGTTAATCACAGACTACACCCCTTATCACTCCAATATGCAAAAACATATAACACATATCGTGAGCGGACTTACCTCACCTTCAAGAGCGCCTGCAGGGTTAGAAAAATCACTCAACGTTTTAATTACGGCCTAAGTCCACTTGAGGTCCAGAACCAAGTGTTCTAGAACAATGTCCCCAGTGGAGTCGCCAGCTGTCGCGACCCGTCCAAAAATCAACGGACGCGGCTAATGGATTACCGATCGCGGGCTTTGGATCGGCGCGGGCTCTCCCAGGCCCATACCAAATCGCGGCGGGAGTGTCTTTTGAGGGATTCGACGATAAGAGTCGATCGCTTTCGACCTTAGTGTGGTCGTGGTGGCATGTGCAACTTGTGCACGCATTTGGAGTCGCCACCGGTCTTTCTTGGAGGGTAGACCGGAAACCTTACTGACCGATTGGGAGAGATCGATCAGTTCTGCGGAACCAGAGATTTTGGGTTCGGGGACTTGGTTACGTCGGTGTCATTACCAACGCCCTTTCGGTACCTAACGCGAGTGATTTTCCTGACTAAGAGTTCATGCAGGCGCGATTTTGGATGAGATAGGTATGGTTCGGGTTTCATGCAGATTGGAATACTAGTCCTATCAATCACAATCAATTTAAATGAAAGCGCAAGTCAAGTGCATAAATAAATCATGTCAATGCACATCAATTTCAATCATTGGCCTCCTAGTATAGCCATAAGGGCTTAGGGAAGACGTGATTTAGGGCTAGGGGGTAAAATGGGAAGATTCGGGGACAATTAGCCCGAGGGCAAAATTGTCATTTTTTGGAAGGTTTGGATACCGAATTACACAAAATATTCCATGGCCAGTTGATTGTGGCCATTTCCCATTTTTGAGGATTTTTTTTGGAATTTCTTGATTTTTCTTCAATTTTTGGAGGACGACTCGCCCAAAGGGCGAAATCGTCATTTTCAAGAAGGTTCGGGGTTCAAAACACCCGGGATGAGCCTTGGCCAGTTGTTTGTGGCCATTTCCTATTTTTTGGGGATTTTCCTGGATTTTTTTAGAATTTTTTTGGAAGACGGTTTGCCGGAAGGGCAAAACCGTCATTTCGGAAAAGATCGTGGGTCGAAAGACCCGGAACAGGTCATGGCCTGTTGAATGTGGCCATTTCCTATTTTTTGGAATTTTTTAGAATTTTTCTGAATTTTCCGAATTTTTTTTGAATTTTTCATGATTTTCTATTTTTTATTGATTTTTTTTATTATTTTATTATTATTTTTGAATTTTTTAATATTCAAAAATATTTTCCGGGCCGGGTCAAACCCGGCCCGCGCCTCTCGGGCGCCCGGCCCGACCCTAGGGGTCGACACCGGCCTAAAACGACACCGTTTTGATTTTTTAAAATATTTTTTTTCTATTTTTTAACAATTTTTTGATTTTTTATCTATTTTATTTAATTATCCGAAATTCCCCGGATCCGACGGTCCTCGTTGTGCCACGTGGCCACGTATCGTGCGTCCGATCCCTCGCTGGATCAAATGATCCACAGAGAGCCACGTGGCTCAATAGTAGCCATCGGATCAAAAATTAATTTATTTTCTTTTTTTAGAAAAACCTACAAATCGGACGATCAGAAGTGTACCACGTGTCCAATCGTGGTGCGTCCGATCATGGGCAAGATCGGACGACCCACAGAAGGCCACTTGGCACATTCTTGGCCGTCGGATTGAATTTATTTAATTATCCGAAAATCATTTATTTTATTTCCCAAAATTCTAGGATCGCGACACGTGTCGCGATCTTGGCCGTCCGTTTTTATTTGACTTGAAAATACATGGATCGGACCCCACCCGGCTGACGTGGCCGCCAACGTGGCATGCCACGTCGTCCGTTGACCGTTGACCGGCCGGAGGATCGCTGGAGAAGACGATGAACAGTGAAAATTCCGGCGAACCTCGCCGGAATTTTCGCCGGAAAATCGCGAACCGGTCCCAAACTTGGTGTTTTTCGTTCCTTTTTTCGGCATTCGACCTTTTGGACCACCCACATCAACATACAACACAAATAATAACCATGAACACGCTAAAAACCGGCGAACCGGACCTCCCCGAACCCGACTTCGGCGAGCCGATTTGAAAATTTTTTTTTGCGTTTAAACTTGATTCCAACCGTTCACATAGCATCCAAGGGAGGTTTGAGGACTTACCTGGGGTCCCTCGATGGTCGGCGGCCGCCGGAAATCCCTCGTCGAGCTCCCGGTCCGGATCAAGGCCGGCGAAGCTTCGAGCCGTGTTTCGTCGCGGTTCAATGCAAAACAAAGGTCAACACAAGCTTTGAGTCGGTTCTAGGATTAACTTAGGGTCATAAACGAACATATGCCACTCGAATCACGCACGGCCGGGGACGAAACCGAGTTGAGACATGCATCGGCATTTCACCGAACACATGGCGTGCATAAGAAAATATGAAGATCCGGCGAGATACCGACCTAATTCGCGACCGTCGACGGCGACCGAAGCTCCCCTCAGGCTCCAAGAGGTGCTGGCAAGCTTGTCTTGCTCCGGCTTTGCTCGAAAATCCTCCCAAAAAATCTCTTCTTCTCCCTCTCGGCCAACCTCCCCTTAAACCGCGAAGCCTCCCTTTCGGTGGCCGACCGGCGTGTTTTCCGTGCCCACGCCCCTGCCAAAGTCCGACCCCCGACGTCTGTCATGGTCCCCCATGCGCATAGTCCTTTTTTCTTTTCAAAACGCGTGCCCCCATCTCGCCTTGCTCCCCCCTGTTTTTTTTTGTGCCCACGTTCTGTTTGCTGCACATTCTGTGCATTTGCAGACCCGGGTCGGGTCGGGTCGGACCCGACCGGCCCGGTTCGGCCAAATCGTCAAATTGACCCCCCAAATGACCTCTTTTCATGAAATTGATGGCAAATTCGGATTCCTTGGCATGTTTTCTATCAAATATGAGTATTTTCGTGAATCAATTTATTGAAATTTAGTGAAAACCCCAAATTGTCCCTAGGATCCGAAAATGAATTTCGCCAAATCGAAGATCTAAACGATCGAATTAGTCAAAATTGAGCCCACCAATGGATTCAGAATGATGAAAACTATTGGGTAGAGGTGTTTAATTTTAATGGGTGTGCCCGTGTGAAATTTAATTTCACAAATTGTAAAACCGGGGACTAAATTGAAAGATTTTTATGCAATTAAGCCCTTTTGGCTAAAATTGATCAAATTGGAGGGCAAATTGACCCAATTGCATTTCAATACTTTAGAGTCCAATGTCATAGCTTAAGAAAACCAAGAATTGAAAATTAAAAGACTCGAAAGGGATTTTTTAGGCTCGTTTCGGTTTTAGGTTTGTGAAGGAACCCCATGAACCAAGACGAAATTTCCCTACTAAAAAGTTAAAATATTAAAGAGGGAATTAAAATAAAATTTCTGAATATTTTTGTATAATTTTCTGATCACGAATGGTATTTTTTCTGATTTTTTGGATATTTTTATAATTAAATAAATTCTAAAAAATATTAAAAAATACAAAAAATATTTTTTGTTCAACATCGGTTCCTAAGGCTAGGCTAAGGCTTCCAAAGTTGATTTTGCAATTTTTTGACCTTTTTTGCTATTTTTAATTAATTTTAGAAATAAAAACTAAAATAAAAGATGGTCAAAAATCAGGTGTCAACACCTCCCTGGACAACTTTTGAAACGACTAGATCCCGTAGAGAATAGCTACCGATGTATTGACGATATTTTGGGTGATAAGAGAACAAGGTTTTACTGGACCTATGAACTGCACACCAAATTTGTTGATGCGATTCGAGAGCTGGGAGTTGATTCGGCTAGCCCATTACGCATACTCGAGATTATGAATGTGCCGGGGCTCTCTAGAATTAACGTTGAGTCTCACCTCAAGTACTATAGAAGATTGCTAAGGGATGGAAGGATAGCGTTAAACCATCATAAAGCCGGTTGGAGCTCAAGTGCTGGGCAGAATTACAACCACGATGATTGGAAAGCCGAGAGCACCCAACCGTGTTTCAGCAATGACGGGACTGGCAGTCGTGTCAGCGACTCTTCTAACCCAAATCAGAATGCTCCGCCGAGCTATCTCAATACTCCTCAAGAGTATATGCCACAGTTCCAGCACATAGGGATTCCTCAGTTTGAGCGCGAATCAGTCATTAATGTTATCCCTGAAGCGGATCTGGCATTGGTAGAGAGTGCACATATGAACCTGCCGGTCATCGGAGGAAGTTCCAATTCGAGGGGTCAAATTGCTCACGGCGAGAGCAAAGAGAGGAATCCCTCGCCTGCAGTCGACGACACCCAATCTGGGGACCAAGGGCTAAAAAGAACAGGTGATTTCCTTGATGAGGAGCTGGACACTTGGATCAATACTCTTCGGGAATGTATGTCTCAACCCCAACATGGCAATGATGAAGGTTCCAGCTCAAAGACTCCAATCCCTCACAACGAAGGCAATGAAAGAAATCTGCCCCCAACAATCGTTGATACCCAACTTGAACATCAATGGCTCGAAGACCCGAGCAATTTCCTTGGCGATGAGTTCAATCTTTGGCTCGATCAATTTGGAGCCGAAGGACCACCGCAGTGGTGACGCAAGGCCGGTGATCAAACGTCTGATGCAAGGCATGGCTACTCGATGAAAAATGCTTAGAGGAAAGGGGTTGAATACTCCTATTGAATATGTTGTTGATCGTACTGTAAGGTTCCCACGGGAACATCTTTCATTAATATCTAGAACTAATTGCGCGTGAGTGTCAACATCACCCTTTGAGCATCTTCAAGCCGAGGGCCGTGGATTAATCACTTAATCCGTGGAGCAAGTTCCATGAACAATGACTATCACCCGCGGAGCATAATGGGATCTACCCCTTCAATACGAAATACGTTTGGCCGCGAAGCTACCTATTTGGTAAAACGATGTATCGTTCCTAAACGATCTTCAATCGAATACCGAAGTAATGTCTCCTTTCTTTCCCTTCTCAGGTGATAAACGTGGATAAATCACTCAAGGAGCCATTTGTTCGAATAACAGAACAGACGTTGCCCAACTGGGGGCAGATGAACCATTGATGTTGCAAACACTCCAAGAATGGATAGGCGGATTTGATAGATGTTGTTCATATCAATACGCAACATCAGAACGGGATGAGAACCAAGAGTAAAGTTGTATCGTTCCAATTTGTCTTGAATTTGAGAATGTGAATTGATACTCGTTATTTATCCTTGACAGGGGAATCGCCTTACAGACGAACAGGTTTTTACATCCCATGTACTACTCGTTAGAGTACATGGCCAAGGGTAGGATGTATCGTTTCGATTTTTGAAAAATTCGTGAACATGCAATGATATGCTTCTTTTACATTTTCAGGGGTCTACAGCCACGACAGGTAGGTAAGTATCCCTTTCCCAGTTAGCTGGAGATAAAAAAATGTTAAAATACTTTCAGCCGTCATGAAAATTATCCAATGCATCGATGTTCATGATTTAAATCGGGAGGTTGCCCAAAGCATGAATAAGACATGCACGATACATCACAAAATCCCCTCGATGGATAAATTTTGGGAAAGAAAGAAATGAATTTTTCCAAATATGATTATTTGTCAAATCATTCAAAAGGAGGTTTACTCAAAAGAGAGGCAAGCCTAATCAAAACACGTCCTGTACACACTTAAGAGAGGAGTGGAGCGAATCAGACAGCAAAATCTGTACCTACGGAGGTAGGGACCATTCGCAGCAATTACATGGATTGGGACGACGGAGGCGTTCGTTTCACATTCCCAAATACTACAGATGACCATTGATAACCCCTTTGAACGGAGGTTCTCATTATCAGCCCTGCCGAGAACCACCCCACATTGGGGCAAAATGGAGGTGAGTCCAGCAGCATCAGGAGAAAATGGTTAGAAATTTTCTTGCTCGGACTAACATTAATCTTTGTGTGTTGTTTATATGGTAATCCAAGTGCCATAGGATGATGAGAAGCATTCATTTCTCTATCCCACACACCATATCCTTTGCATAGCCAAGTTGAGCCTACAAATTCATTTCATGAGCCCATTGATGATCATTGCACGTTCCAAGATGAAGGCATCAGGGATTACGAAGAGGATTCCCGGGCCGATATTTAAAGCATGTTTAGACTTTCAGACATATGTCTAACATGATCCCATCGAATATGAGAAAAACGGGATTTCAAAAAAATGATGATTAGAAAATCCCCAGCATCAAGAAAAGGCAAAGTGCCTAGTAAAAGCAAGGCCGATGCTCGTGCAAGCTGTTTGCTTGATCCCCAATGAAGCCTAGTTGGGAAGAGAGAAAAACCCACAAAGGAGCCAAATCCAAAAAGGCTGCTCCCCAAATGCTGCCAAACACAGAACAAAGACATAGAGAGAGTCGGTCTTTGAATGCAACAAGAGACGCTCTCTAAAGAGCTGGTACACACCTCAAAATCGATTGCGCACCTCAAGGACTAAAGATGTAGAAAGGAAATGACAGGAGGCAAATCAGCAATGATCACCAATGTCAAACCCGTCACGAATTCTGGGCCAAAAACAAGCCTTTTTCGGTCCCCAATCCTTCCAATGTTACAACCCTGAAACAGTCTTCTCTGACTAAGACACTTGGGTTGACATATTGCTTAGCTCGAAGAAGTACGAGCAAGACTATTTCTTTCTCATTTTGCAGGGTTCTTGACTTGTAAACCCGGAGCAGACGGTGAAGACTTTCATTCAATGGCCTCGACTCAAAAGTGAGTCCCCCCTTTGAAAACCAATATCCAAGCCCAACATTACGGTCCCGTTGAAGACCTCCCGATCGATCGAAATGTATGCGCTGCGAATGATCCTAAAACCTAGGCACAGGTTAGTAGGAAGTTGAGCGCATTCCTTACAAAAGACCATTATCACAGAGCGGTGAGGAGCCCTCTTGGATGAGAAATTCTCCAATAGATGTTTTGAATAAACACTTTTTGGAAATTTCAAATTGTTTGATCCAGATTTTCCGTGCAAGGGATTTGTGATCACATTTGCATGTTGCAAGAATGCTTTGGATAACCTCCAGCATCAAAACGCACATTTCATGATTAAGACTTAAATCATACGGTTTTGTCAGATGGACAACCGTCGTCTTCCCTAAGATTGCTAATGTTTTCTGGGTGAAGAAAAATTTTTCAGGCTCGAACTTCTGCTGGATACCTGGAGAATCCAGCTCCCAGAATGTCACCTCAACAGACTAAAGCGAGGCTTTGTCAAAATAAAATCTTTCACTGCTTCAAAACTGAATTCCCGACAAATTTCGGGATCTTTCAAAAGAAGGGGTGAGGATGTGACCCCTTTTCAAAATTTAGGCAGTCTCATCGGACGTGGAGAACCCTCGTCATGAGACCCCTTTTCAAAAAAATCAAGTAGTCCTAGCTTGACGTGGAGAACCCTCGTCCTAGGATCCCTTTTCAAAAATATCAAACAGTCTCATCGGACGTGGAGAACGCTCGTCATGAGACCCCTTTTCAAAGCAAAACTATGGTAGAAACCGCCTGAAGGGTCAACTTAAGGTAGAAACCGCCTGAAGGATCAACTCATGGTAGAAACCGCCTGAAGGGTCAAATTAAGGTAGAAACCGCCTGAAGGGTCAACTCAAGGTAGAAACCGCCTGAAGGGTCAAACCAAGGTAGAAACCGCCTGAAGGATCACATTAATGGTAGAAACCGCCTGAAGGGTCACATATGGTAGAAACCGCCATAAGGGTCAATTCATTGGTAGAAACCGCCATAAGGGTCAACTCATTGATAAATATCGCAGTAAGGATCAACACAAAGGTCTGATCCACCATACGGATCAAAATCCTTGGCAAATCCCAAAGCGTGGGATGCGCCTTCCTTAGGTTCCTACCAGTTAGGAATCCCATCATGGTATGACCTACCATACAGGTCAGAGCTTAATCTCCCTAGGATATTCTGAATGACGAGTCCTAGGCATCTTCTTGAAAGTCGTCGCAACCGGCAGCATCCGACAGGTGAGCTTCAGGTAAGCCTCTCTCACTCCGGCCCATGTTCGAATTGCAAGAGTAAACCGGTGATTAATTTGAGCATTCATCAAAAGACTTAAGGGTCCGATGTCATAGCATTTCTTCTCTCATTTTTCCAGTCGAGTCGGTTAAGATTCAGGCGTCATTTTGTCTTTGAAAGCAACCTCTGACGAGCTCACTCTCAAAGAGGGGCAGCTGTTGACACCTGATTTTTAACCATCTTTTATTTTAGTTTTTATTTCTAAAAATAATTAAAAATAGCAAAAAAAGGTCAAAAAATTACAAAATCAACTTTGGAAGCCTTAGCCTAGCCTTAGGAACCAATTTTGAATAAAAAATATTTTTTGAATTTTTTAATGTTTTTTGGAATTTATTTAATTATAAAAATACCCAAAAAATAAAAAAAAAATACCATTCGTGGTCAGAAAAATACACAAAAATATTCAATAATTTTGTTTTAATTTCCTCTTCAAGTGTGTCACCTTAAATCTTGAAAATTCGGCTTGGGTCACTATATCCCTTAACAAACATAAACCCGAACCGAGCAAAAAAAAAATGTCATTCGAGTGTTTTAATTTACAATTTTCACGATTTTGGAACTTAGACATTCAATTTGATTGCCTACTTTTCAAATTGGTCCAATTGTGCACTGATTTTCCCAATTTTGGCATTAAAGACCTAATTCTAGTTGATTAAAGCCACATAGAAGCTTTCGCACAAGCTCTTCCTCGAGCACAGGCAATCCGTAAAGCCATCGGCGCCGCTCTAAAAAAAGAGAGTAAAAAATGGCATGGTTGGGCAACCAAAAGAAGATTTTATATGGTGGGAGAGAAGGTGGACGGAGCTAGAGAGTATTGAAAAATAAAAGGGGAGACCACCAACGATTAAAAAAGAAAAGGGAAGATGGTGGGAGGATGTTGGATGACTATAGTGGGAGACCGGATCATGAGGCAAGTCTGCCAAGAGGAAAAAGACTAAAAGAGGAAGCATTGTAGAATATAAAAAAAAAAAAAAAAGAGGACCACCAGCAAAAAAGAAAAAAAAAAGGGAGTCTAGAGAAGTTGACGAGAGGAGTCTGCAGAAAAGGGGGGAGGCGTGTGGAATGAAAGGAGGGAGAATTTCTTCACTGCCCAAAAACATCCATGGTGGTGTCTCACGATAGAGCTATGGTCCTTGCACCACGATGAAGATGATACTCGTTTCTCTTTTCTTTTCTTTTTTTCTGGTTGCGTATTTATCGAGCCTCTAGGCCGTCGAAGGCTAACCGGGGATGCGATTCAAAGCCTAAACACCCCTGGTGGTTGGCCGCACCGTCAGCTGAGTACTCTTCGAGTACCTAACCATAATTTCACTGGACACCGCATGTCCAGCGCCAGCAATCCTGAGCCGTCCCCATCTCAGCCTCGATGAGCTAGTCATTGATCCGAAGCTGCAGTCTCGAGATCCAATTCTCGTCGAGCCCCTCCTTGACGGTGATTTCCAATGAGAAACAAGAGTCCACAAGTAAACGGCATTTCCTTTCGGGACAAGAGTGCTATCATCCATCACGTCAAGCGAGCCACTGAGTGTGCAACTCTGTGTTACCCAACTGAGGCACTAGTTCATCAGGAGGAGGAGGAGGAGGAAGTGGGGTGAGGTTGCTGGGAAAGCGCCTGCGCCATCGGATTCGAATGACGACGAGCGTGACCAGCATCACCGTCGTCGACCTCGACGTGGACGACCCCAAGGAGGAGCCCCAGCCGGAGGAGTACGCCGCCACCTCCAGCCTGAGCCAAACCCCCGGCGAGGGTGGCCTGCCGAGAGCTGCCGTGGCTCCCGATCATCATCGCGGCGGCGTGGAGAGCATCGACATGGACCGTCAAAGCAGTTTCTTGGCGCTGGTGTCGCCGAGGAACTACGGCAGCATGGAGGCCGACAGCGCTCATTTCTTGACCACCTACGGGCTCTGCAAACGCCGTTTGTTTCCTGGTCGCGACATCTACATGTACAGGGGAGATACGGCCTTTTGTAGCCACGAGTGTAGGGAACAGCAGATGAAGCGCGACGAGAAGAAAGAGAAGCACAACAATCCCAACGTCGCAGCTAATTCACGTCGGCAAGGTCGCAAGGCATCGCCATCGCCAATCTAGAGAGAGAAACCATATGTAATTATTCTCCAACGGAGAGAGAGAGAGAGACACCAAACACCCAGATTTCGGAACACGCACCACCATTGAAAGACAACAGGGGATTCACGGAGGGAAGGTCCGTTGTCGTCGTTTAAGGTTGATTTTGGATGCAAAACGATAATGGGTTCTTCAGGGCAAAGTGGTGGCTGTGATCTGTCATTCAAGATCTTGCTGATCGGAGATTCTGGTGTTGGCAAAAGAAGCCATCTTGTCAGCTTCATCTCTTCTTCTGCTGAAGATTTCGCCCCAACCATTGGCGTTGATGTCAAGATAAAGTTGCTCACAGTTGGTGGGAAGAGACTAAAGCTGACAATTTGGGACACTGCTGGACAGGAGAAGTTCAGAACATTGACAAGCTCCTACTACAGAAATGCCCATGGAATCATTCTTGTTTATGACGTGACAAGGAAAGAGACCTTTGCAAACTTATCCAATGTATGGGCAAAAGAAGTGGAACTCTATTCCACTAGTCCAAATCGTGTTAAGATGCTTGTTGGGAATGAAGTTGACAAGGATTCTAAAAAGGCTGTGAGTTCTGAGGAGGGAATTGCTCTGGCGAATGAATTTGGGTGCTTATTCCTAGAATGTAGTGCAAAGACGAAAGAGAACGTGGAGCAGTGCTTCGAAAAACTGGCCCTAAAGATTCTTGCATGACTTTTAATTGAGTTGAAGGCGCTAGAGGGAGCTTTTGTCGTCAACTTTCTCACTGGACATCGCC
Organism: Rhodomyrtus psidioides; assembly: GCA_021437785.1. NCBI lineage: Eukaryota > Viridiplantae > Streptophyta > Magnoliopsida > Myrtales > Myrtaceae > Rhodomyrtus > Rhodomyrtus psidioides. The sequence continues at coordinate 1,278,989 of JAILYB010000077.1, read as the reverse complement.
ATAGACCATCCAAGCTTACCCGCATGAGTCCAAACCGCGAGCCAAATAGAAAGAACCGAGATCGTTTCCTTCGTCTCAATCGGATCACAAGGTAAGACGCATGGAGACGGTCGTACGTCGGGGCTTGGTGGTTGAAGACCGGTGTCCAATCAGGTATATTTTGCGCACCCGATTCGTATATCAGAGTTATTTTTCTAAAATATTGTCATTATATATTTGATTCGCATGTATTTATTCCAATCTAGTGGTTAGCTTGTTTAGTTTGTTAAGTGTTGTATGTTGTCATAGAAAATAGTTTTAGAAGTATTAATAATAATAATAATAATAATAAATCAAAAAATCAATAAAAAATAGAAAATCATAAAAATTTCAAAACAATTCAGAAAATTCAGAAAAATTCTAAAAAATTCCAGAAAATAGGAAATGGCCACATTCAACTGGCCACGACCTGTTTCGGGTCTTTTGACCCCCGATCTTTCCAAAAATGACGATTTTGCCCTTCCGGCAAACCGTCTTCCAAAACAATTCTAAAAAAATCCAGGAAAATCCCAAAAAATAGGAAATAGCCACAAACAACTGGCCAAGACTCATTTCGGGTGTTTTGAACCCCGACCCTTCTTAAAATGACGATTTCTCCCTTTGGGCGAATCGTCTTCCAAAAATTGAAGGAAAATCAAGAAATTCCAAAAAATTCTCAAAAATGGGAAATGGCCACAAACAACTGGCCATGGAATATTTTGGGTAATTCGGTATCCAAACCTCCCAAAAATGACGATTTTGCCCTTCTGGCTAATCGTCCCAAAATCTTCCCATTTTACCCCTGGTCCGAAGTCACACATTCCTTAAGCCTTTATGGTTATACTAGGAAGCCATTGATCTGAATTGATGTGCATTGAAGTGATTTATTTATGTACTTGATTGCGCTTTCATTTAAATTGATTGTGATTGATAGGAACAGTCTTCCAATCTGCATGAAACCCTGAATCAAACCTACCTCATCCAAAATTGCGCCTGCATGAACTCTTAGCTAGGAAAATCACTCGCGTTAGGTACCGAAAGGGCGTTGGTAATGACACCGACGTAACCAAGTCCCCGAACCCAAAATCTCTAGTTCCGCAGAACTGATCGACCTCTCCCAATCGGCCGGTAAGGTTTCCGGTCTACCCTCCAAGAAAGACCGGTGGCGACTCCAAATGCATGCACAAGTTGCACATGCCACCACGACCACACTGAAGGCCGAAAGCGATCGACTCTTATCGTCGAATCCTTTGACAAATACTCCCGCCGCGATTTGGTATGGGCCTGGGAGGGCTCGCGCCGATCCAAGGCCCGCGATCGGTAATCCATTAGCCGCATCCGCTTTCGGACGGGTCGCGACAACTGTTCATTTGCACGGGTCATTGAGGAGGAAGACGACATTGTAGCGAACCGGTTCGACCGGTCCGACCGGCAGTCTGACTAGTCCGAACCGGTTCCAAATCATAATTTTTCAAATTAAACCCAAATTAATGGGAAATTTTTACAATTGGACGTCAGAATCGAATTTAGGGCATGAATTTTATCTAGAAATGTGGTTTTGCCCAAAAGTTCATATCAATTTCAACAAAAACCCCAAATTTTCATTTAATTGCAAATTGGGGAATTGTGCAATTGAAGGTTCAAATGATCAAATTGGACCAAATTACCTATGTCAATTGATTCAAAATGATGAAAATCATTGGGCAGTGTGTTTACTTTGCAATGGTAGTCCTTGAATTGAAAGTAATTTTAATTATGCCCATTTTCAAGGACTAAAATGCAATTTAATATACAATTTCACCCAATTTATGCAATTAAACATTCTGTGTGGGCAATTGGGTTAAATTGTAATAAGGGATAATTAGATTGAATGTCAAGATCCTAAAAATGCCAAAATTGCAAATTAAAAGACTCAATTGACATTTTTTTACCAAATTCAATTATATATGTTACAAAGGAACACGTAAAATTGAATATGATTTTAGACTTTTTGTGAGGTCAAAAATACAATGGATTTAATAGAAAAATATTGACTATTTTTCCATATTTTTGTGACCTCAAATGCTATTTTTCTTGATTTTTTTAGTATTTTTCTAATTTCTGAAAATATTAAAAAAATGCCAAAAATATGAAAAATATTTTTTTTTGTCAAACATGGTTCCTTAGGCTTGGTCAAGGTCACCAAAGTTGATTTTGTAATTTTTTTTATTTTTTTTATGAATTTTCTAGGAAATAACTGGAAAAAGGCTGATCCAAAATCAGGTGTCAACACTACAGAGCATGATTAGTAGACACTTCATTTATAGACTTGTAAGAATTTCTTGCTTGTTTTTTGAGTATGCATGCTTCACAATGCTTTGTCTGTTTAAACTTGGCATTTGGGAGCCCTCTTACTAGCTTCTTTTTAAAAAGCTTTGTGATTTGTTTGAGACTAATGTGTCATAGCTTCCTATGCCAAGTTTTGGATCATCTTTGACAGATAGTAGACATTTCACATCCTCAGACGATGTATCCATATGATACGTATTGCAATGTCTCTATCTAGTGAATGAACACTTATTATCTCGTCTTACACCTAAGCGTTTATCTTCTGCGAAAGATACCTTGTATCTAATATCACATTATTAGCTTATATTTATGAGATTGAAATTCAAACCCTTGATTAATGAGACATCATTGATAAGAAGATTCTCAATCTTCATAATTCTTGTGCCTGTAATTGTTCATTTGTTGTTGCTGCCAAATAAAACATTTCATCCATCAAACTTTTCAAGATTGATTAATATCATAGAATCTCCAGTCATGTGTCTAGAACAACCACTATCAAGATACCACTTATTTCCTCTTTTCATTGGTACCTGCAATTATTAAGAAAGCTCAAGTTTTCTTTGATATCCAATCTGTTTAGGTCCATTGGGGTTAGCAAGATTTACAAATCGAAGAATATCTCGAGTTGGTTACTTGATCTTAGGACAGTAACTCCCAGTGTGCTTTGTATCCCCACATTTTAAGCATGTAGAAAAACTCTTCGTTTAGATATTATGAACTATTTGCTAAAGTGACTTTTGCATAAAAGTTTAGGAAGTTTTTCTTTGACTTTAGAAAAATAGTTCTTTAAATCATTTTCCTTTTGAAAATCAAGTCCTGATTTGTTATAATGGAGAACTTGTATAGAAAATATATGTTGCAGCATTTTTTATCCGGATAAAATTTTTTTGGGGATATCCGAAATTTCCTTTGTTAAAGAAGCATTTTTTTTTAGCTCCGCCTATGTAATATACATAGCCTGTCCCAAGCCAAATTGAAGGAGGAGGATTGCGTCAGGCGTAGCGAGCCGGTTGTAAAAAAGAGCTATTTTTTTATGAGATGAACCCTTATGATGTTTCGTTAGAGTGTACCTTCTTAGCGATGCGTTGCATCGGCGCCCGAGTGTAGCAAAAAATGAGCAAGGGTCCTTGCACCAAGATACGTGGGTGCGAGGGGTAAGGAAGCTAGCCTTGGGCTATCATTCCCAAAGTGATGCGCCAAATTGGTGCCCGGATGTGGGGATAAGTGAGCATGGGTCCTCACACTTTCATGGGCGAGTGTGGGGGGCAAGAAATTCCCAAGGGGCAAGGATTCGATTGAGGAGTTGGAATGTAGAAACCTTAATGGGTAAGTTGAGGGAGTTGAAAGATACTTTTGCTAGAAGGACAATGAATATTACTTGCCTACAAGAAACTAAACGGGTAGGAGAGAGGGCTAAGGAAGTGAAAGGCACCGGATTCAAGCTATGGTACACAGGCACAAAAAAAAGTATAAATGGAGTTGGGATTCTGATCGATAAAAGTTTCAAAGATGGAGTTGTTGATGTTAAAAGAACAAGACATAAGATTATTTTAGTTAAGCTAGTAGTGAGCGATTTGATTTTGAATATCCTTAGTATGTATGCCCTCAAGTTGGACTGCAAGCATCCGATAAGAGCAAATTTTGGGAAGATCTGGAAGAGATTTTAAGGGGAATACCACTTGAGGAGAAGGTATTCATATGAGGAGATCTAAATGGACATGTTGGTCAGAGTAATTGAGGTTTTGACAGAGTTCATGGAGGTTTTGGATATGTGACTAGAAATGAGGCTGGCGAAGACATCTTGAGTGTGACATTAGCTTATGATTTGATGTTGGCAAATACCTTCTTCAGAAAAAGAGAGTCACATCTAATCACTTTTCACAGCGGTCAAAATTATAATCAGATTGATTTCTTCCTTGCCAGAAGAGAGGATAGAGTGTCGTATGTAGATTGTAAAGTATATCTTGGAGAATGTGTACCTATGCAACATAAGTTGGTGGTTTTAGAGGTTCGGTATAACAAAGTACAAAAAATGCAGAGAAGTGCTAGCACCCAGAGTAAGATGGTGGAAGTGAGGAAAACAAACAGAATTCAAGGCAAGAATGCTACAAGAAGGACCGTGGCAATTGGAGGACGAAATAAATATGATATGAAAAGAGAAGTTTAACTGCATCCAGAGAGTGACAAGAGGGGTGTTAGGGGAAAGTAGAGGAAACAGACATCAAACAAAAGCAATCTAGTGGTGGAATGAAGAGGTGCATGAGGCAATTATACAGAATGAGTATTTCAGATATTTACATAAATGTCATAATGAATAGAATTTGCAAAAGTTTAGATTTTCGAGAAAAAGTGCCAAGAAAGCTGTGCGAGGCCAGAGGCAAGGATTTCACGATATGTACAAAAAACTTGGGAGCAAATAAGGAAAAAAAGATATCTATAGACTTGCAAAGTGAAGGGAAAAGAAAAGTAAAGACCTAATACATGTTAGATGTATTAAGAACGAAAATCAAACACTTTTGGTAAGAGATGAGTATGTTAAGGGAAGGTGGATGAGCTATTTTAACAAACTTTTTAATAGAGAGCGAAAGAAGTGAGGTGGATTTGGAAGATGCTTTTGATGATTTAAACAGAAGGTTTGTGCGTAGAGTTAAAGCGAGGGAAACTAAGGAGACATTAAAGAAGATAAAGACTAGTAAAGCCTTGGGACTCAATGATATCCCTATTGAAGTGTAGAGATGCGTAGGGGATGTAGCAATAAGTTGGTTGACTAGTCTTTTTAACAATATCCTCCAAAATAATAAAATACTTGATGAATGGAGGGAGAGTATAGTCATGCCTATCTACAAGAGCAAGGGAGATATCCAGAATTGCTCCAACTATAGAGGCATTAAGCTTATGACCCATACAATGAAGTTGTGAGAGAGAGTTATTGAGCATCGTTTAAGAATAGAGACCAAGATTTTCGTCAATCAATTTGGATTTATGTTAGGAAGATCTACCATGGAGGATATTTTCTTGATACAATAATTGATGGAGAGATATCAAGAAAAGAAGAAGGATCTCCATATGATGTTTATTGATCTCGAGAAGCGTATGATAGGGTTCTAAGAAAAGTTCTCTAGTGGGTCATTGAGAAGAAAAATGTACTTTCAAAGTATGTAGAGGCAATCAAGGATATATATGACGGTGTTACTACTTGTGTGAAGGCTTGTAATGGCACATCAAGTTATTTTTCAATCACAGTAGGCTTACACCAAAGTTCTGCTTTGAGTCATTATCTTTTTACTCTGGTTATGGATGAGCTAACAAAAGATATCCAAGATGAGGTGTCGTGGTATATGCTATTTGCAGATGATATTGTATTTATTTATGAGATCAGGGCTGGGATTAGAGCTAAATTAAAATTATGGAGAAGCATGTTGGAGGCTAAAGGATTTACATTAAGTCAAAGTAAGACCGAATACTTGAAGTGTGAGTTCAACACGGTAGGAAGATGAGATCAAGAAGCCATCAATATGATCGGACATGAGGTACCCAAGAAAGATACGTTTAGATATTTGAGATCAATATTGCAAAAGGAATGAGAGATTGATGATGATGTAAGTCATAGAATCAGAGCATGTTTGATGAAATGGCGCAGTATCAGGATTTTTGTGTGATCGTAAAATTTCTCTTAGGTTAAAAGAAAAATTTTATAGAACAGCAGTAAGACCAGCCATGCTATACGGAGCTGAATGTTGGCCATCACAGAGGCAACATGAGCATAAAATAGGAGTAGCGAAAATGAAGATGTTAAAGTGGATGTGTGGTCATACAAGAATGGATAATATAAGGAATGAAGATATTCGACGAAAAGTTGGAGTAGAACCGGTGGCAGAAAAGATGAGAGAACATAGATTGAGATGGTTTGTGCATATTCTTCGAAGGTCCCTAGATGCTCCGGTAAGAATAAAAGTTTGCTATTGAGAGCATAACACGAAGAAAGGAAGAGGTCGACCGAAACTTACTTGGGGGAAAGTAGTAAAACAAGATTTAATGGAGTGAAAAATAGATTGGCGTACGGTTTATCTTAGGACGGAATATAGGAAGGCTATTAGTATTGTGGAGAGGCAGAATTTTCGTGTTCCTGATTGTCCTTTTTAGTCTTTTTTCTATATTTTTATTTATATATATTTTTATCTTTGTTTATTTATTTTTACATATTATCTCTTTTCCCTAGATTGGTCATGCTTTTATTTTATGAATCTTTGGGGTTCATCGACTGCTGACCCTAACTAGTTTGGGATAAATGTGTTGTTGATATTGATGTTGATGAAAGAAACATTATTTTTCAAAGAGATCTTTGTCCCTTTTCAAAGAGATATTTTCTTTCTATAGGGATTCATTTCTAGATTTCAACTGCGTATTCCCTAGAAATAAAATTAGATCTTTCCTTGATTTGAGAGAATCCGTTTTCAAGAAAACTTATTTTATCTTTTTGAAAGACATCTATTTGTTTTAAACTAGTTACTTCCTTTGTCAATTCAGAAAACCTTTTAAGAGTAGCTTTATAATCTGAACATAGCTTATCTATGTAGTCAGATACCTCAGAAGGAATTTTTAAATTTGTTAACTCAGGTTTATCCTTTTAAAAGTCGGCCATGAGACAGATATTGGCATATTCTTCATCACTTTCACATTTAGTTTCGCTCCAAGTATCTGCCTTCAGGGTTTTCTTGATTTATCATCCTTTCCTTTCTTCTTTAACAGAAGGCAGTTCGGTTTGATATGCCATCTACTCTTGCATTCATAGCAAGTGACATATTTGTTTCATCTTTGCTTCTAGATGATCTTCTTTGAATATATTGTTTGAAGTCTTTTTTATCTTTAAAATGTCTTCCTTTCTTTTCAATTCTTTTGAATCTCTTGACTATGAGTGTTAGTTCCTCATCATCTTCGTCTTTAGAATCTGAAGCATCAGGATCAGCATTAGATTTCAAAACAATTGATTTCTTACGTTTTGATATCGCTTCCTCGTTGTTTCTTTTATCTTTATAAGACTGAAGAGTTCCAACGAGTTCATTCATGGATATAAGTGATATTCTCTAAGTTTCTCGAATGGAAGTCTTTACATTGTCTCATTCCTTTGTCTTAGTAGCTTGTTTATATGTCCAGAAACAGGTTGCCCATGATAGGTGAGACCATGCACTATTTTAGGGAATCTGTCAAACATGTCCTTCACGGTTTCACTAGGCTTCATCTTCATGCTAGCTGAGCAGGATATTGACTTTAGTCTTCTTAACTTTATCCGTTCCTTCATAGGTAACATAGAGCTTGTTCCAAATCTCTTTTGACGAGGAACAATCTGCAATACAATATTCAATGGGAGATAATGCGCTGTAAAATGAATAACTAGCTTTCGCATCCAGAGCATCTCTTTTTTCTATCTCAATAGCAAATAGAGTGGTGATTAGAGGAGTGTTGTTATTATCCCCTACATTTGATCTGCTTACAATTGGATTTACCCCTCTTTGTACAACATCCCAAATTTGTGAATCTTGGTATCTAATGTATGCCTTTAATTTGTTCTGCTGGTCACTATACTCATTCCCTTCGAAATATGGTGACTTGTTGTTACTTCCACCTTCAATCCAAGTAGAAGAGAAATTCCTAGCTATAAAGATCATTAGCTCAGAAGTAAAAACACTTCAATAAAATATGAGCACCAGACTCGAATACTAATTATTGGAACTAACGTTATCATCTAGAGAGATGAATAGGTGATTCATATTTAAAAAATTTTGATACGAAATTATAACCAAATAAGCTTGTAGCTTAATTCTCAGATGATGAGCACATGTTAGACTGTAAGCTATGTGAAGTGTGCAGTTCTACTATCACAAGATATATAATCAAATGTAAGTAAGCGATAGAGAAAACTGCATAAATGATTTATAGTGGTTCGGCTTTGTTGAAGCCTATTTCCACTTCTTCATGCTGGCAGTCAATTGGTTGGATTTCACTAGCCAATTGCTCAAAGGTTACAACTCAGAAATCTTCTTTAGACAAAGGACTCCACATTTAACGTTCAACACTCATGTGTACACCTCTAAAAATTACAATTGATAGATCAAGGAGAAAATAAAAATTAAAGCTCTCTCGATCTTGAAATTTTAAACACTATTCCCTCACACCAATTCTTTTTCTCTTTAGCATTGAGATGTCTTTTATATTCTTCCACCTTCAACTATCCGTTACAAGGTCTCTAGAGAATTGCTCTCTAAAACTACCCATTTGGACGAGACTGTATCTCAAAAGAAGATCTCTTACCTGTTGAGGGTTGCCAAAGGAAAGCATTCTTCGTTAGATCAAATCGTCCACACAATTATGATCCTAGGCTTCTATAGATGGATTTCTCCAATAGGAAACTTACGCTCGTCTCCTTTGATCCGCGTTCTTGATTGATCTTCATCACCAAGAATCTTCAAGAATGATCTAACTCAATTATTAGCCGTTCTGATGATGTAATATGCCAATTAAATCATGTTTAATTATCTCTTGAAGTTTTGGTTATTACGCACAAAATGCTTCTCCCAATGCTTGAGCATCATTCCAACGTTTGAGCTCTCATGCTCAATATCTGAGCTTCATACAGCATCTGAGTCCCTCAGAATAACATCTGAGCTACCTTTTGATAGATTCAAGCTTGTGCATCCCGCACCTTTGAACAATCTATAAAACAAGTATTTCACCACATTATCCCAATCCAGAGTTCATGAATTGTTTTGTCAAACTCAAAATTATTCAAGGGTTTTTCTCAACATCAGCAGCTTTATCCAAAGCAATAAACTCTGATTCCATTGTGGAGTGCGCCATCAGAGTTTGCTTTGAAGATTTTCATGACACCGCGGCACCTCCTAACGTGAATACATACCCGCTAATCGATTTCAATTCATTAGAATCAGAAATCCAGTTGGCATCACTATAGCCTTCCCAAACAGCTAGATATTTAGCATATTGTAGAATATAGTCTTTGGTATTTTTTAGATATCCGAATACTCTCAACAAAACATTCTAATTTTCATGACTTAGATTGCTTGTATATTTGCTCCTACTGAGTACTAGTGCAGTTCATGATGTACATGAGACTGTCGATTAATTGAGAGTATTCCAACTGCCTAATATTATTTTTTGTGTTCTTTTTTTAAAATTAGGTGTGGTAGAAAAAGATTGTTTGCATCTTTAATGTCGAATCTTTTAATTCTCTCAATTACCTTTTCAATGCAATGAGATTGTGTTAAACCTAGGCTATCAGAATTCCTTAAATTTTTTATGCTGAGTATAACATCCGTAACACCTAAATCTTTCATCTCAAAGTTCTTCTTGAGAACATTCTTGGTAATTTTGATAACCTTAGCATTATCTCCAAAAATAAGCAAGTCATCAATATATAGAAAAATAAATACACATCCAATGGACATAACTTTAGTGTACACACAGTAGACACATTTGTCACATTCATTGATTCTATATCCATTCTTAAAAACTCCATGGTCAAACTTCTCATGCCATTGTTGAGGAACTTGTTTAAGTCCATACAATGATTTGACAAGTCTACGACTTTGTGTTCTTGTCCTTTGACCTTGAATCCTTTAGGGTTCTATATAAATCTCCTCATCAAGATCACCATTCAAGAATGTCGTTTTCACATCCCTTTGATGTACTATATAAATCTGTACAAATTTGCAGGTATATTGTCAACAGGTTTTTCCAGAAAGGAACATCTAGAGATGACATCACCTCTTTGAAGGTTTGAGACTCACCTTCTAACATGTGCGTCAGAAAATCAGGTTTGAAAGATTTTGTAATACACGACCTCTTGCTCCTTCGAAGTTCGGCGTTCTCGGCCTCAACTTGATCATTATCAAATTTTGAATTTCTGAATCTCTTCTGAGAAGGTTAACCTTGATTTCTTTTCGCAGAATATATGTCCTCAAAGAATTCAGCATCCATTGATTCTAGGATAGTATTGACATGGATTTACGCATTTTTAGATTTGTGAGTCAAAAATCTGTATGCGTTGCTATTTTGAGCATAACTGGTGAATATGCAATTCACCGTATTATGTCCCAATCGAGTTTGTTTAGGAGGAAGAATAATAAGACACCCCACACTATCAAAAAATTGTAGGATGGTAGCCCTTCATTTAATAACTTTTATAGAATCTTACCCATTTTCTTGTGGGATATTTTATCAAGGATATAGTTTGCAGTTAGTATTACCTCTTCCCACAAGTTTTGAGGTAAATTGGAATTCATGAGCATGACGTTAGCCATCTCCTTTAGAGTCATATTCTTCTATTCAGCAATTCCACTTTGCTATGAAGTATAAGATGCAGTTGTTTGGAGAATTATCCCCAACTAGCACACAACTCCATTAAATTGGAAGAACTATATTCTTTTCATCTGTCAAACCTAAGCACTTTGATTCGTCTATCAAATTGATTTTCAACCTCATTTTTTTAATTGATAAACATGCTCATAGTCTCGTCTTTGCTAACTAACAGATAAACATAGCAAAATCGGGTACGACATCCACAAAAGTGATGAAGTATCTCTTTTCACCTCTACTTTCTACAAACTTTAAATCCCATAGATCAATATGGATTAGTTGTAGAGGTTCACTCAGTTTTTCAATGTATTTCAAAGATTTCTTAGCAAACTTTGCCTAACACAAGTCTCGCACTTGTAATGGGGCATTCATCTTAAACTTTGAAATTAGCCCTAAGTTTGCTATCTTTTTCATTGTACCTTAGTTTTCATGCCCTACTCTATTATGCCATAGATAAGGAGACACAGTAATGTAAATTGAAAATTCTCTTTATTGGTAGTCTTTGGGTATAATAATTTTGAGTTTACATCAATGAGCGCCACATTGGCTTTAAACAAGTCATTGCTCAAGTACCATTTCCCCACATACATTCTCCCTTAGAAAGGACAAACTTATCGGAATCAAATACAATTTTGAAACTTTTTTTTGACAAGTATAGGGCCAAAAATGATATTATTCTGGATCTTTGGTACATGCAGAACATTTAGCAGGGCAATCTCCTTGCCGGAGGTGAACTTCAGGATCATCTTTCCTCTCCCAATAATTTTTGCTGATGTGGAGTTAACCATATAAGACATCTCATCTTTCTCAGCCTTCTCGTATGAAGAGAACCTGTGTTTGTCCATACAAATGTGATTCATGGCACCTATGTTTAACTACAAATCGGTAGTGTTTGACACTAAGGATACCTCAAACACCACCACAGTAGTTAGTCTTCGATTATCTGCCTACTCTGTCAAATTCAATTACTTGGTTACACCACCGTCCTTGCCTTTGTTTTGGCACTTCTTGTAATCCTTAGCTTAATGACTAGATTGATTGTAAACAAAATATGTCCCATGAAATTTCTGGCACCGTTTCTTCTTCTTAAAGCCTATATCAATGACTTTCTTCGGTTTGTCATTCGGTATAACCGAAAATGGAACCATCAAGGAGGCAAAGCCTATTGATGGGGTGATCGATTACACGATGGATGGTTCTCACCCTAGAACCGATAAATGCCCGCTGGGGACCGGTTCTGTAAAAGCAAATCATGAACCACCCGCTCGTTCCATAGATCTATCCGAGAACTAAACTACCGGTCCAGTCCCTAATTGGATCCTAGTTATGGTCCTACCGAGCTCAACATCAATTAAAAAAAAAAGGAAACCGAGTTTGGAAAAATTGGCCCTAGATTGAACCTTGCGTCTTTGATGGGAAGGTTTAGCATAATGCTCCAAATGGAAGAACAGTAAACTGTATCAAGCTTACACTTTGGACACTTGAAGTTTTCTACTAGAATAGCAAGTTTCTATTTACAATGAAAGGATTGAAGGTCATAGCAGTGACTGTGTTCTACTTGATGGTAAGATATAACTTTTCTGTGCAACACAAACAGAAATAGGTTATTGCATCCAACAATATAAAAGAAAAACATCGAGTATATTAAATTGAAACAATGGAAATATACCAGCTTCTCAAGTTTTGAATCTATAACCAAGTCTATAAAGTCCAAAGGATCCACAAGTCATCTCCAACTTAGAACTTCAATTTATCCATAAAAGAAAAGACAGCTCATAGACTTCAAGTTGTAACCCTTTTTGAGAGAGATGCTTCAGTTAAAAGAATATACATCTATATTATATAAAAGGACCGGTCCGGTTGGGCCAGTTGGATGGTTCCCACCCAAAATCGAGAATCGAATCGGTACTCGCCGGTTCTAGAAAATTGAAATCGTGAATCGGATCGTTACTCGCTAGTTCTATCCAAAATCAACCGGTTGGGTACGGTCCGATCGAGTCTAGATGGATCATGATTTTTTTGCTCATCCCTATATACTCAGGATACCAAAGATGGTTTCAGCTCGAAGGCTTGCAGCATGTGCTGCCACAACACTCATCGAGGTATGAACCTCTACACTAGCAGCGGTCAGATCGACCATAAGAACGTCTCCAAAAATGTTCTGGACATTATTGGGTACTTAATTGTTATCACCCATCACTTTTTTTCTATAAACGCAAACAAACAGTAAATATAATCAATAATTGCCTTAAGATTATTGGGAAATATTGCTCACACTTTAACGTATTGGAGAAAATTTGTTACACTGTTTGTGTAATCAGGAAAAAATAACAGAGAGAAGGCAATAACAATATTTAATATTGATCAAACCAATGTGCAATCTTTACGACTAAAGATTACAAAACAAATGAACTTGTCGAATAATGTAAACTCGAAATAAGAATTGGACAAGAGGTGAGGTACGACTAACCGAATCTCCTTAAGGCGATTAGTTCCTACCAACGATGTTAAGTAGCTTCATGAACTATGTCTCCCAAGATACAACACTTTGAACCTGCTTATATCAGCATTATATAAACATGACTTTGTCGAACACCTCTTGAAACGGACACTTGGAGGACGGCTATGAGTGATTTGAGTTGTGACTTGTAACTTGTGATTCTAGACTACGGAAACACGTCTATTTAAAGACAGAAAAAACATCGGTTACGCTGACATTAATCCAGGTCAGTTATGCCGACAAAAGTGCACGTCAGTTACGATGACATAAGTGTACATCAGTTACGCTGATAATAATTGAGCCATTAAACCACATAGTTAACAACATCTGGGACATGTTTGCAAGAGGAGGAGGAAAAAGACAGGGGGTTTGACTATTTATCTAAGCTTTGCCCTAAGGGTGGTCGCCCCGTCTTATTGCTCTACTTTAGTTTTCGAGCAAAATATCCGGTTAGGCCACAATTTTGGGTTCTAAATAAAAAGAAAGAAAAGAATAAAAAAACAAAATAAAAAACCAGTAAAAGAAAAATTGAAAACCAAACTAGATTGTTGGTTCAATTCATATTCTTGGTTCGATTCAAGCTTACACCATAATAGTTTAGCTCAGTTCGATTTTCTTGAAAAATCGAACTAAATTGAACCATTGACACCTCTATCCGGACTGTCGCGAAAAAAAGTAAAAGAAAGAAAGAAAAAAGAAGACCCACCCATGGGTAGCTCGGTTGGTTAGGGCGTACTTGGGATTGTGTGGTTAGGTGCATTGGTCCCAAGTTCGATTCCCCAGATGAGCACCTGTGATTTAAGTGAGGGGTTATGGCGGTGGGTTGCTGTGCTAGTCTCCCCCGAGGAATAGTCGAGGTGCGCGCAAGCTGGCCCGGACATCTTAGTTATCAAAAAAGAAAAAGAAAAAAAGAAAAAGGGAAAAGAAAAATTTTAAAAAAAAAATCAGAAAACATTTTTATACTCACTTTAACATAGTAAGTAACCCTTTAAGACCCATTAAGTTGTTAAGTAGCCTATTTGTGATTAGCACTATGTTGTTAAGTGACCCATTTCTGACCTAAACTCTTAAATATGGTTAATATATGGGCTCTTTACCCATTTTGCCACCTCTAACCCGATCTGAAGAAAGAATCTATATTTTCTTCAATATATTGGGTTCTTACAAAGTGAATATATATACAAGAGAAAGAAACCTTAAGTTAGGTAAGAAACCTAATCTAGTTAGGTAAGAGACCTAAGTTAGGTAAGAAACCTAATCTAGTTAGGTAAGAGACCTAATTTAGGTATAGATACACCTAAGTTAGGTAGGGAACCTAAGTTAGGTATAGATACACCTAAATTAGGTAAGAAGCCTACTTTAGGTATTAAATTACAGAATATTCAGCCATTTCAACACTCCCCCTCAAGCTGGCTTGAAAATATCATCCATCGTCAGCTTGCTTATTAATCTGTCAAACTGCTTCTTATGTAGCCCTTTCGTAAGTATATCAGCAACCTGCTCATTTGTTGGAATATATGGCATACACACTTGTCCACTGTCCAGCTTCTCTTTAATAAAATGTTTATCCACCTCCACATGTTTTGTACGATCATGGAGGACCGGATTATGTGCAATTGAAATTGCTGCTTTGTTATCACAGTAGATCTTCATTGGTTGGGAATCTGAAAGTTTCAGTTCTTCCAAAATCTTTTTAATCCACATCACCTCACACATACCAAGAGCTACAGATCGATATTCGGCTTCAGCGCTACTCCTTGCCACCACATTCTGCTTCTTGCTCCTCCAAGTAACGAGATTACCACCAACAAAAGTGCAATAACCAGAAGTAGAGCTCCTATCTGAAATACTCCCGGCCCAATCTGCATCAGTATATACTTCGACCTGTAGATGTCCCTGCTTCTTGAACATCAAACCTTTTCCGGGACATCCCTTCAAGTATCGCAAGATCCTGTAAACAGCTTCAAAATGCTTTAGACCTGGTGAATGCATGAACTGGCTTACCATGCTCACTGCAAAGGCTATATCTGGCCGTGTGTGAGACAAGTAAATCAGCCTCCCCACCAATCTTTGATATCGTTCTCGATCCACTACTTCTTCATTCTTTGCAGGTTCTAGCTTCATGTTGGGTTCCACAGGTGTATCTGCAGCTTTACACCCAAGTAAACCTGTCTCTTTTAGCAAATCGAGCACATATTTGCGTTGATTAACAAATATTCCCTCCTTAGACCTTGCAATTTCTATACCAAGAAAATACTTCAAAGTACCCAAGTCTTTAATTTCAAACTCAGCGGCCAAACTCCTTTTGAGATCTTCTAGTTCACTAACATCATCTCCGGTTAATATTATGTCATCTACATAAACAATCAAGATAGCACTTTTACCATCCTTTGAGTGTTTATAGAACAGGGTATGATCTCCTTGACTTTGGCAGTAGCCAAGTTTCTTTATAACATGCCCAAACCGCTCAAACCATGCTCTGGGTGATTGCTTCAGTCCATACAACGCTTTCTTTAGTCTACAAACTCTTTTTTTGCCATCCTCTTCCTCAAAACCAGGTGGCATATCCATCAAGACTTCTTCCTCTAAGTCACCATTCAAGAAAGCATTCTTGACGTCCAACTGATATAAAGGCCAATTAAAGTTAGCAGCCAAGGATAATAAAATCCGAATAGAATTTACCTTGGCAACTGGAGCAAATGTCTCATGGTAATCAACTCCATGAGTTTGTGTGAATCCCTTTGCCACAAGTCTGGCCTTGTACCTCTCAACACTTCCATCTGCTTTACACTTTACTGTAAACACCCATTTGCAGCCAACTATCTTCTTCCCTTTTGGTAAATCAACTAACTCCCAAGTGCCATTTTTCTCAAGTGCCCCTTATCTCTTCCTCTACTGCCACTTTCCACTTTGGATCATTCAAGGCTTCTTGAATGTTTCTAGGGACAGATATGTGAGATAAATTTGCGATGAATGCTCTGTAGTTGTGTGATAGGTTTTTGTAGGACACATGATCTGCAATAGGGTGCTGAGTACAAGACCTTATCCCTTTTCGAAGTGCTATAGGAATATCAAGGGTAGAAGGATTCAAATCAGAAGAAGATACTGAAGGTAAAGTGAGATCATAATTACCGGAAGGATGAGAGGAGTCATCTTTCGAGGCTTCAGATTGGTGTGTTTCGAGAATGAGATGGTCTCTTGCCGTTTGAAGTGTCTTTCTTCTAGAATAAACCTGAAACTCAGAATCTAATACTTTTTCTCCCCCTACCCTTGAAACATCAATACTTTTTGGCAGAAAAGGTATTTGGACTGACACAGGAGATAGAATAGATTCGGCTGACACAGGAGATAGAATAGATTCGGTTTGAGTCAAAATCGGGACCGGATTAGGGAGAGATGGTCCCAAAAAATTATCTTCATTATCCCGCTCCCCCTGAAGAAGTTTTTTTGGGAAAAAAGGTTGTGGTTCAAGAAACGAGACATCAAGGCTAACGTAATTTTTTTTGGTTTGAGGATCATAGCACTTGTAGCCCTTTTGAGTTGGAGAGTATCCAATAAAAACACACTTCACAGCTCTAGGATCAAGCTTGGACCGGAAGGGAGCAGGTAAATGAACAAAAACAGTACAACCAAATACCTTTAAAGGCAAATCTGAATGAATACGGGCTGTTGAAAATTCCTTTTTGAAACACTCTAAAGGTGTGATATATCGAAGAACCCGAGTAGGCATCCGATTGATTAAATATGATGCAGTCAATACAGCCTCACCCCATAAGTACTTAGGAACATTCATAGAAAACATTAGAGTACGAGCTACTTCAAGAAGGTGTCTGTTTTTTCTTTCAGCAATACCATTTTGTTGGGGGGTGTCCCTACAAGAGGATTGGTGTTGTACACCTTTTTCCCTCAAAAATGCCCCCAAACACTGATTGAAAAATTCTGTGCCATTGTCAGTCCGCAAAATGCTGATTTGAGCTTGAAAGTGATTTGCAACCATGTGATAAAAATCCTTGAACAATTTCTCAACCTCAGACTTGGCACTCATCATATAGACCCAAGTCAAGCGTGTGTGATCATCAATGAAAGTCACAAACCATATTTTTCCGGTCATAGTAGTGATAGGTGAGGGACCCCAAACATCACTATGAATTAAGTAAAAAGGTTTGGATGCACGATAAGGATTTGTAGTATAAGGGACTCGAGTACTTTTAGAAAGAAGGCAACTTTCACAATGAAGTGATGACATAACTACACCTTTAAATAAAAACGGGAACAAATGTCTTAAATATTCAAAACTTGGATGTCCTAGC
Source organism: Rhodomyrtus psidioides (assembly GCA_021437785.1). Lineage (NCBI taxonomy): Eukaryota > Viridiplantae > Streptophyta > Magnoliopsida > Myrtales > Myrtaceae > Rhodomyrtus > Rhodomyrtus psidioides. The sequence goes on along the minus strand of JAILYB010000077.1, from coordinate 1,261,463 downwards.
CTATGATGCCAAAGTAAAATCTGTTCTTGGACAGGAGATGAACAGGAAGTACTGCATGCCTGAGCTTTTTTATCGAAGACGAACTCATCAAAGTAGTAGAGACCATCAACCATTCTAGCACTGCCAATCGTCTTCCCCGAAACATTCTCCTGAAATTCACAATAGGAGTCAAAGAAAATGATACGACAATTAGAATCTTTAGACAATTTGCTAACTGACAAAAGGTTACAAGTAAGTTTAGGAACATGTAGGACATTCAGAAGGTCTATAGAATCTGAAATTTTTATAGAGCCTTTCCCTGCAATGGGTGAGAAACTACCATCGGCTATTCGGATTTTTTGATTACCTGGACAAGGAAAATAGGATTTGAATAGGTAGTGAAGACTTGTCATGTGGTCAGAGGCACCTGAATCAATAATCCAAGGTGCAGCAGTAGAGAATCCAGAAAGAGCACTTGCATTACTACCTTTTTGGGCAATAGATGTTGTTGGTTTGCCATTCAGTTTCCAGCAACGCTCTTTTGTATGCCTTGGCCTCTTACAGTGGGTACACCACATACTATTTCGGTTATCCTTCCATGTAGGCTTTGAAGCATCCATTCTTCCTCTTCACTTTAAAGGAATGGCAAAACGGAAGCAACGAAGGCTTCAAGTGACTGAGGTTTTAGGGCAAAAAAGTTATACAAGCTTGAAGTGGGAAAAATATAGCTAAAGGGATCACAACAATGACGGTTGTGAAAATAATCCAGCAATGAAGGTTGTGATTGAAAGATTAATGCAACAATGAAGGCTGCAAAAAGTAGAACCAGCAATGAAGGCACAGCTGTGAAAATAATCCAGCAATGAAGGCTCTGATTGAAGGATTATTGCAGCAATGAAGGCTGCAAAAATAGAACCAGCAATGGAGGCTGGATAAGTCAGCAGTATACCAACAATGAAGGCTGGATAAGTCAGTAGTACGGCTGAGAATGGAAGATTATTGCAGCAATGAAGGTTGCAACTGCAACACTATCCCAGAAAAATGAGCCTAAAGCTCTGATACCATGAAGAAAGAATCTATATTTTCTTCAATATATTGGGTTCTTACAAAGTGAATATATATATATACAAGAGAAAGAAACCTTAAGTTAGGTAAGAAACCTAATCTAGTTAGGTAAGAGACCTAAGTTAGGTAAGAAACCTAATCTAGTTAGGTAAGAGACCTAATTTAGGTATAGATACACCTAAGTTAGGTAGGGAACCTAAGTTAGGTATAGATACACCTAAATTAGGTAAGAAGCCTACTTTAGGTATTAAATTACAGAATATTCAGCCATTTCAACACGATCGTATGATTCAACCATTGTCCAGAGTCAAACATTCACCATGCAAAGAGGATCAAATGATTTAGCTTCTCTTGATGTTTGTTGGCATATTTCACAACTGGTGAAAAACATCCTTGCACATTCTCTAAGGAATTAACAGTTCATTTGTCTAAGGTAATCGAGAGAAACTTTATCAATTTCACGACTATTTATAAGAGACTCCAAAGATTATACATGTTCTGCAATCCAGAAGCAGAATTAACATCATCACTTCACTGTATTGATGCATGTCTTCACTTCTTTTTGGGCAGAAGAACACTACAAGTGCCAATATTTGTGTACGGAGCTCACTTTAGTGCCAATATTTTTTTTTGGATCACTTTAGTGCCAATTTTTGTCAAAAACGATCATTTCAGTGCCAACAGGACACGTGTCATGATTTCCGGGAAGCTACGTCAGATCACATTAGGACACGTGTCACGATTTCTGGCAAGCCACGTCAGATTTGGCACTGAAATGATCGTTTTTGACCAAAATTGGCACTGAAGTGATCCAAAAAAAAAATATTGGCACTAAAGTGAGCGCCGTACACAAATATTGGCACTCCTGCTGTCCTTCTGCCCTTCTTTTTGGGTTGCGTCTCGCAGCCCCTGTGAGTATTGCTTGGAGTAGGGTGACCTCGACTTGGGGCCGCCGGGGTTACGACACAAACCTCTCCAAGCTGAGGTCACATGACAAAGCCTGCTTCGTACATTCTCGACGGAGCGTCATCGGCAATCTAAGTAGAGAAGATGAATTGTTCGTACGAGGGGAAAAAAAAAGTTAGTGAGGATAATTTAAGAAGAAAAAAAGTTATGAACCCTAAGAAATGGCCTTACGAAAGTGCTAATGCCCATGGTAGACTTGCCATGGCAAGCATTTGGACAATAGGGTAAAAAAAAATTGATAAATACTCAAAATTTTCTAGAACTCTAACTCTTCTCTCTCACTCTTTGCAAAACGTACTAGCTTTCCCACAACCCAATTCCTTTACCAGCATGGCTGCGTACCGTTTGACAGTTGTGCATAAATGCCAAATAGTTCATGTATTTCATCATGAAAGTCAATCCCAACGAATCCAATTGGTTAACAATCATATTGAATTCATTGATTTGCTTAGCAACCACCGCATCTTCTCCCACCTTTAAGTGAAATAGAGGTCGCATCCACTAGATCATGTTAATTTTAGAGGATTTCTCATACATGTTTAACATGGCACTCATAAGACTTTTTCATGATGTTTAATGCGACAGTACGAGCCAACATCAACCAAATTACACTCTACGCCTATCTATTTTTCGGTAGCAATTTTCCTAAAATTGATATGTAGGACTTTAATTTCTACGAAATTGATCATTCTCATTGCAAAGAGCACTTTCCTTGCGGGTTAAGTATACTTCAAGTGTCATAAGTTGTGTACGGCGCTCGCCTAAGTGCCAAACCTTTCAAATTGATCACTTTAGCGCTAATTTTTTGTAACTTCGATCATTTAAGTGCCAACTTCTTTTAAAAACGATCACTTCAGTGCCAAGTTCGATGAGCCATGTCAGCTCAACTAATAATAATAAAAATACACGTGTCCGATTTTTGGCGAGCCACGTCAGCTTAAATCGAAGTTGGCACTGAAGTGATCATTTTTAAAAGAAGTTGGCACTTAAGTGATCGAAGTTACAAAAACTTAGCACTAAAGTGATCGATTTGAAAGTTTTGGCACTAAGATGACCGCCGTACACAACTTGTGGCACATGTGGTGTACTTAAGCCTTTCCCTTACCCTCTTCCTCTTTTTTTGCTACTTCTTAATTACACGTGTCCCTCCCATTTTTCTTGGTTATTTATTTATTCCAAATTCTGATTGTAATTCGTTCTTATTAAAGGAGTGTTCTAACTTAATATTAACACGATATTTTATATTACAATAACGTTTACTAAAAATAAACATATGTAGAATTACGTGTACTCGAGACGTAGAGAAGTACGAACGAACGTAACAGGTCAAAATATCATGTAACTTATTTTACTATGTAAGTTGCTCAAAATGATAATGTTTCATTGATGTTAGAATCTCTTCATCCTTTACTATTTACAAGCGGAGAGGCACACGCTGCACAAGTGTAAATCGCCGGTGGGTTACATTTGAAGAGATATTACATAATCGGATTTTTAAGGATGGAGTGACTATTTAAGCGAGTAAATATGGGAGAAAGAAACGGGTGGCTTTTACTTTTTATGGAAAGGTAATTTGAAAAGCCAAAAAGACGAATTGTGGTTTTGGTTTTAATATGTAGATGTATAATGTTTCATAACAAGTATGTACATACAATCTATTCTAAATGAAGTAACATCGATTGCCTAAAATTTAGACATTCATGTCAAATTATAAATGAAACTAATAAAAGATAAATTTAGCATTATATCCATATGTAAGTAAGAGTATAAGTTATCTAATTAGTGCAAAGCGAATGTGGAATACATATTAATCATGGTTTTTATTATTTTCACGTGATTTCTTTCAATTTCTTCATTGTTTCTATTGCATGTTGAAGATTTTATCATTATTGTCCCTGCTATGTCCCCAAAGTTCATTCGCACAATATGAATATACAATATTAAAGAACAATTTCAATAAATAAGCACAGATTTGCTAACAGACATGCGGCCCTACTGGTTAATGGATTGGTGGGCGGGGTTGGAGAGGTTCAATTTGCTGGAACACCGCATACACATGTATATAGAAGAGAGGAGCGAGACAAAGAAAAAGCATAAATTTCTCTTAAAATTATAAGAGAGAGAATCCATGCAAAGCATGGGCACGGTACACTAGAATTCATGCCATTTTACGCAGCGAACCTTCAAATTTTGTGTCCATGTTAGAATTACTAAAATATCCTAAATAAAAAGGATGTAAGAAAAAAAGGAGAAAAGGAAGGTAAGGACTTGATGGTAAATGACAATTTTCAACACCGACCAAGTTTTGTCGCGAAAGTGCACAGGCAGGCAGCTCATGGGATAATTTTTAAAATCCTTCTGTGAAAATATCTTCATTCCTGATTTTCAGAATAAATAAATAAATAAAAAAGGGCCACGAGTGACGTCATCCCCCCGGGGAGGGGGGAATAAAAATGGACAAACTGTGTTGGTTAGAGTGGATTTACGATAGTGCCCTCATTCTCGACCTCTCTCTCCCGTTAACCGGCGGAGCACCCCTCGGCGAATCACTGAAACTTCCTCCTCCCTCCTCCTTCCTCCTCAGAAAGCTTCCACACTTCTCATCTTCTCTCGCTGCGCGCCACCGCGACGCAACCGCACGGATAAAAGCCGGAATCGTGAAGCCCCGCGCGCGTCGAGCGAGCGGTCCCAAGCAACGACGGTGCGGCAACTGGATGACGAGACGGGGGGGAGAGAGAGAGAGATAGAGAGGGCCCCTCGCTTCGGCGATCGGAGTCGTCGTTGATGCTCGCGTCTTGGATGAACGCCAGGTTCTTCCCCTCCGGACCTTCGGCTCGTCTTCCTCTTCGTGCCTTTGATGATTGCTCCGTTTTGCGCTCGCTTCGTTCGATTATTGTTCTGTATCTCGAGCTTTTACCGTTTTTGCTAGATCTGTTGTTCTCGCGCCTTGAGCGTCGGCGTTCACGTTGCGCTAATCTGCGTCTGATTTATCGAGTTTGGCGGGTTAGGCCGAGTGTTCTTTTGCTTTGCTTTCTGCCTGACTGTTACTGAGTGGTTTCAGTAATACTTCTACCTTGTAAGTAGTGCTCATAGCTCTTTCGGTGGTTTGGACGATTGCGTGGAATAGAACACGCGTGTGAGAGCGTATGCATTTAATGTTTCTGTCCAATTGATCGCTGGCAGAATTCGGAATGGAGTATCCCCTTGGTGGTCATACTCCGGCTGTGCTGCAGCTGCAGAAATGGAGCCCATCTCAGGTCGAGCTCAACCTTTCGGAATTTCGTGAGGCTTTTATCTCCCCTACGCGGCAGCTACTGCTATTGCTCTCGTATCAGTGTGAAGCCGCATTTCTTCCTCTGCTTAGAGGTATCATCCCAACCAAATAATTGGGTTTCTATGATCTTGGAACCTGTGTGAGAAGAGAATTATGACATCGTGAATTTTAGCTGGAATGGGATTTGGATATGCTTTTGTTCTTTGACTGGATTGTATGGTTATTTTATCATTAGGGTTCTAGAGTTCTTTTTTCCAACGCAAATTGGCCTTATTTTACATTGATGTATGTTTGCTGCAGGGAACTCGAACATCATAAATAATCCAGAGTGTTGTGGTGATGGGACTTCTCAGGATCATGGTTCGTCGCCTTTGACAGGCCATAATAGGTCAAACTTAGGGAATAATTTGCCATCCACACCTGGACCGGCAACAGAATGTGATGCTGAGTTTTTTTATCGTAGTATCTTTCCCAGAGATCGTAGTTATCCATTTATTTCAGATGTAACTTCACTGGCTTGGGGTGCATGTGGTGACTCTTATAGTCATCACGAGGATACTCCATTCAAGGAATTTCTTTTTGTTTCTGGGAGACGGGGGGTGATGGTTCATGCTTTTCGTCAACATGATAATTCGAGTGGAAGGACTAAGTTTATGCCAGAGTCTAAATTTGGGGAAGGAAGGTGGATAGAGTGGGGCCCTTGCACTTCGACTGCTCGCACTACAGAGCCTTCTAGATCATCACTTGAGATCTCTGGAGATTGCACTGAGGGAATTGAGAAAAGGATGGGTGATTATCACAAAGGCTCTGATAAGGATGAGTCATCAAGCAACATGCTTTCAAAGAGGTGGTTTCGGTCCTTCTTTACCAGAGCTGAAACTGTAGAATTTGATGGTAACATTTGGATCCAGTTTCCTTCGGGGCTGTCTTATCCTTACTCTGCTGAGGTTGTTTCTTTTACCATTTTTGACAATAATTTCTCATCTCCGGTTGTTTCCAATGGTCAATATGTTGGAGGCACCAAAGAAATTCAACCTGAAACAGTTCCTGATCCACTTGATGCTGCATCTGTAAGTTCCAGCCCTAATTTTCAGTCCAATAGATTATCCAATTTTTTAGGTGTTGGCCTTGACTGTTGCTATAGTTGTTCCAAAGTTTTCTCCAGCAATTCACATTACTTGATTGGGTTTGTCTTAACATCGGAAGATTATAGTTCAATTAGCAGTAGTGATGCCAGTAAAAGATTGGGGAGCAGAACTTTCATTGTTGTTCTCAGATTAGCTAGTTTGGGAATTGAGTGGGTTTCCTCGGTAAAGCTTGGGGAACATTTAACCATGGACCTGCCAGGTGTGTGGACAGACTTTTGCTTTTCTGATAGTCTAGTTGTTTGCCTTGCGGCTTCTGGCTTAATCTCTTTTTATGTGGCAATGTCTGGTGAGTATGTGAGTAGTTTACATATCACGCAAGCTTGTGGAGTAAGTTCTCAGTTGAACTCCTCTCAGCAAGAAATTCACCTGGGCAGTAGACCACAAGTCAAACCAGTTGAGACTTTTGAAGAGATGACCTATGGAAGCAATCATCGTAATGTCAATAGGAAGTTTACGAAGCTAGTTGCTGCTTCATGCACATCTCTATTAGCTGCAGTTGATGAAAATGGCGTGATATATGTAGTATCTGCTGCCAATCTTTTACCAGCTGAATACTATCCGAGTGCGCTGCTTCCACCACATATTCATCAGTTGGGGATACTAGTTGGCTGGGAGGTTGGTAGCCTTGACATAGGGCATTCGTTGGTTTATCCTAGTGTTTCAAGAATGCAAGATAGAAACAATGGAATTAAGGAGCTTCAGAAATACCAGAATTGGTATTCGAATGGGATGAGAGGCCAGCATGACTCATCTTCGACTTGTTCTGCCACTTCAATGATAACATATGAGAGTTCTCATAGCTTAAGTTTAAAATCGAAGTGCAGGCGCAGAGTCTTTCTCCCCATGGATGGTTTTAAAGAGGATGACTGCATATGTTTGTCTCCTCTGGGAATCACTAGGCTAGCTAAAAAGCACATGTCGAAGCGAGATGGTTGTCAAATTATGCATTGTAATCTTCAAGTGGATTCTGTTGTTTGCAACGACCAGTGTATGAATACAAAGACCAAGCCCTTCAGTCTCCAAGCGAATGAAGGGGGTTTCTTTGGAGAAGCGGTTGGATGCACTTTCCAGGGATGTCTGTATTTGGTGACACAGCACGGTCTTTCAGTAGTTCTTCCCTTGACTTCAGTTTCACCAAATATGCTTCCTGAATCTATTGGATATAAGTACAGAAGTAATGATGGAGGCACTCTCGATGAAGCTGGTAAATGTTTGGGAATTGAAGAAAGATATCGGCTTTTGTCACCCTGGAAACTTGATGTTTTGGATAGAGTCATTCTGTATGAAGGCCCAAAAGTGGCGGATCGCTTATGCTTAGAGAATGGTGAGGTTCACACTCGTTCATACTTTCTTGCAGCTTGTATGAATACATTATGTTTAATTACTTCATATTGGTTGTGAGATCTACAATTGCAGATTGTTCCTTGTAATTGAATCCGCACAGTGGACATTGGCCAAGTTATCTTCATTAGCTCTACTATTGATTTAGCAATCTGTCCTTTGGCCATTTTATTTGGATAAGCATCTTGATTGTGATTGGACATGTCAAAAGAGGTTCTTTTCTGTAATTTTGTTGAAGTGGTTAAACCCTACTTAGCAGGAGTTGTTGACATGAACGCTAGCAATGTTGTGGCAAATCTTTCCAAAGAAAATCATAAAAGTGACACCTACTAAAATATTGCAAGGAATGTTCCAAATGATGGTGAATATGACATGGTATCAGCATTGAGGATCATTGGTTGTGCTAAAGCATAGAGATAAGAGAACAATGAATAAGTGCACAAGCTTGTACACTAGCATCAGTGTGCACATTGTAACTTCAAATATGCATTGTGTAAGTATACAGAAGAACCCCAATCATATATCTCTTCATTTATGCAGATGCGTAACCACTTCTCACATTTGGCTACGAATTATTAAGTTTTTACTAGAATGGGAAGCTGGAAATAAATATGAATTTACTGATGCACAATAGTAATGGGGGTCCTTTTGTTCTTAGTTGGTTGTTGATACATCAAGTTGCCAATGCCATGAAAACCATGTTTTGGCATTTGATCCTCTGTCAGCGTAAGCCATATCTTGGGGCATGTATTGATATGTACTGTGTTTAATTTCACAGCCTGAAATTGTTCGACTTAAGAGGACTATACTGAGACATCAAAGCTTGATATTATTACAATTGTAGAATTATTGAAGTAATTTACCAATGAAAAAGTCTTGCTCTGGGCTCCTACTCTTGTTATTCAACAATATGTGGCATTGACATTTTCGTCCAATTAAAAGTAGGCTGAAATTGAACTGGATACTGCGAAAGGAATAGGCTAAAGCTGGATGTGACCACGTTCTAGCTGCTTCTTAATCATCATTTACTTTCTCTTCTGAGGATCTTTTCTCTTTATGTTTTATTTTCTTTTTGAGCTGCACAATCATCATCCGAGCACAAGGATAATTAATGACCGAAGTCCGCCAATTCAGACAGAACGTCCATGGCTCTTTATTTTTGCCTTCTGGGAAGGGGGGGTAGACTTAGGAGGAGAGCTCCTGGCTTTGAAACCAGAAAGTAGAAAATGTTAACAAGTCATATTGGAAGGTCCATTGTTTTCCTTTTAGCTTTGGAGGCTGTCGTTGTCTGTCTTTTTTGTCCCTGACGACTCTTTATCTATGATATTACTTAAATGATTCCTGGCAACATAACAACTGCCAGAAAACAGAGTCGTGTCAAGGATGCAAACCCCACCAATGAAGCAGATCCTTGGGGGGGGGGGGTTATGTTGAATAGTGCTGGAGATATATTTTCAGGTTGCAGGTGGTTTGAGGGGTTTTTAGTGGCTCATTATCAGGGTAGATGTATAACATGGTTATGTTGTTAGTCAAGAGGATATTTAAACTTTTAAGAGGTGAACTGATTAAATCCGAGGACCTGGCCTGTCACAAGTTGTAAAATCAATTCCAAATGAGCCAAATATATTTAAAATAATTGAAGTACATGGAAAGACAAGTTACATGTCCACTTTTGGATGATTTTATGTAGAAGGAAGGGATTTATCTTAAAAGCATCAGATGTGTAGATTGATTTGATTAAATCTAACATATTCTGTGTACTTTTCAGTACATTAATTTGATGGAATATGGACAATTTGAAATTTCATTACTGTAAAATTTGGTGGGACCACAGCCAACTGCTCTAAAAGCTTAAGCTATTAGAAGAAGGCGTCGTTTAATATTTATATATTTCAATACTCCTCACGCTTAGTCTGGTCTTTTTGCCTAGTACTAAGCGTGGACATATTCATTGGGGAGGCAAATAGGGGTTTGAAAAAATTTGAATTTAGGACCTCCTGCTTTGATACCATGTGAGATTTGGTGGGATCACAGCCAACTGCTCTGAAAGCTTAAGCTGTTAGGAGAAGACGTGGTTTAATATTTATATATTTCAATAATTACCAAACGAAACTGAAGGTGTCATGTATGAATAGCAGTCCGAAAAAGGAAAATGAATGAAATTTATTTGAAAGGTCAATGCTACTTTTTTCATTTAATATGATATTTACACAATTGTTATAGCCTTGATATGATAAGAACAACTACATTCACATTCATAAAGCTTGTTTGTGAATATCTCTTGAAAATTGAAGATGTTCAATGATGGTCTATACTAGTGTCAAGACAGATAGAAATAGAAACCAAGTTTTTGGTTGAAAAAATAGTGTGTAGATAGGAAATTAACAATATTCAAGACTCTTGCATCTCTTAGGCCTTCAACCTGTTTGTTATAAAATGTTGTCCTTAATTAGCCAATTGTTGTTTGTAAAAAAAGTGATACATGTGCTCTTTTGCCTCTTACGATCGTATTCTCTACTTCTTTATGGTCGCTTTGCTATGATAAGTTTTTTCCCCTTTCTTTTTTCTCAAATTATTTTGGTTTCCTTGTGATGAATGCTCTTGTCTTGGCAGGATGGGACTTAAAAGTTTCTCGAATACGTCAATTACAACTAGCATTGGACTATTTGAAATTTGATGAACTAGAGAGGTAATATTCTGAAGTTTCTTTATGAAATTGTATGTGACTCCCTAATTTATGTCACGGTTTTGTTGTAGAAAATTTTGAATATTTTTCTACTTCGCAATTGCCTGTTTTTATTGGTGGAACCTGTAAGTGTTTTTATAGCACATATACTTTTAGTTTCACGTCTTATTGGCACTATTCATAATTTCTTCCATTGGTTTTTTGTTGAGAAGAAAATTCCTTGCACTTAAGCTTTGAGAACAATTGATTGACTACAACGAGGTGTCCACCGGTTCCTCATTTCCCATCACCAAAATTAAGGGATCTTGCTAACCACACATATGAATTGACATGCCTTTGAGCTTTTGTCATACCGCCAGCCTTCTCATGGTGTAGTGTAGTAATGTACAAAAATACATGTGTCTCCTTTATCTAAGAACTTGAGCTTTCAGAACAAATGGTTCCATAATCATTTCCTTTTGGTTGAGGGGTTTGGTTGGGTCAAGCCTAGGAGATGATGGTCTGGTGTTCTTCAAATTGGACGTTTGACCACATGGAGATAATTTGGTGTCCGTTTTCGAGGAATTGTACCAGAAAATGACTGATCTTCTCTTAAGTTAACATGGGGCTCAGAATTTGCACAGGCAGGCAGGCATTCCATGATTTGTTGCAATGGATGTCTTAGTAATGGAGTCTAATTGACTTCTATTTTTTATTTCATATCTATGCATTGTTTGAATGCATTGAGTTTCTCTTTTCTTCAGGCATGTAATTGGTTTCATAGATGGTAGATTCTCTCTCTTATGAATGAGTTCTTGTTTGGTCTTTGAGCTCTTTGGAATGCCATTGTTTAAGCACAGGCTGCAGTCCATCTTTATGCATTCTCATCTTAGCCAGCAAGCCTTCATGTTGGTGCCCTTTAACGACTTATTTATCCTTTTACTGCTCATAAGAAGTGTATGCAATTGGTCAATGGATCAGTCATTCATATTCCTCATAAATATTCGGATCCGTTCGTCATTACTGTTATAAGTGAATAGCTTTTGCTTTCTGCAAGTCCATAGAAATTACAAGAGCTTAATGTAGGAGATGGTTATATTGCCATTTGCAATATTTGGTGAGTTTCAAAAATGTACTTATAAGTGGTAGTTCATCTTTCTCTGTCATGAAGAGAATCAAGTGGATGGATTATTACCAAAAAATAAAGTTAAATTCTGCACCTTCTTTTGGTTTATAAGAGTAAAGATATACTTAGAAACGTGATGTGAAACTTGAATAGAAATTCAGATGTCGTTTCTAGCATATACACAAGAATGGAACATGTGCAGATAAAACTGGTCCTGTTTTGTGTTACAGAAAGTCATAGACTTCATCCGAATTCTCTTTTCCAAGTTTCAAAAATTTAACCTAAAAGTCGAATATTTTTAATAGTAGAGTTGACCATACAATTTCTTGATGTACATAATTTTGATGACGATCCTCTTGTTCCTTTTTCTGACTCTCTTTTGCTGGATGACTAGATCCCTAGATATGCTTGTGGGTGTCGATCTCTCGGAAGCAGGCATTTTGAGAATAATCTTCCAGGCTGCTTTTTTGATGTATGGAAAAGTTGGCAGTGATACTGATGCGGCTGTGGCATCAAAGTAAGATCTCATTTTGGGTTCATCTTTTCCGTGGTTGTACAATTACATAGAAACTACACCATTCCAAATACTATCCTCAAAGCTCTAATTTACTTTTTAATGGAAGTGCCGCAGTCATCTTCTTCATGCAGTTCCATTCTAGGTCATTACTTTTACATATGATGATAGTACAGTTCCACATATCATACTGAAAGTTGATCAAAATTTGTGCATAAATCTATCAGAATATCCATATCATAGTCAAACACGTGTCTCGATAATTTGCATGAGAATGAGTCACATCAAGAGAAAGAACTTGAGATGAACTATAGGAACATGAAGTTGTATCTTCTCCCTTATCCTACCCAGAGCATGAGGAGAATGGCAGGACCTTACTTCTCCACCGAACTACAAAACTTACTAGCAGGCCCCACTTTGATGTATTCGAATGTAGCTTTCAAATGAACTTTGGATGGTCTGTTTGTTGCTACTAGTGATGCTGTAAAGGACAAGGGAAGGAAGGTATCCATTTCATTGTTTGTCATAGTAATCAAAATTCTTGCTGGGACAGTTCTGTTATACAGGATTAAGAAATTCCATAAAGTGGTATTACAGAATTGTTGAACTTTTATATCAGTTACAAGAATGTTGACCAATTATAAAACCCTTTTTCAACCAAAAGCATAATGACAGTATCGATCTTTCTTTAGCTTGTGGAATTTCCACATGTTTTTTAGTGACTGCCTGCATAGTTACAGGAAGGTGCAGAGCTTGCTAGCCATAAAAAAAAAATGCATTTATTAGTTTATTCTTTTGATAGATAAAAAGTTAAATTGTGGGGTTCTAAGGGAGTGAAACCCATGTACATAAAAGAGCCCGATAAGAAAAGGCTGAAGCCATACAAGACAGCTCTGAAAACCAAAAGAGAGCTCAAATACGAGTTAAATCATCGACTATATGACATCCACATGCAGGTTTCCTCTATACCAAAAGTGTATTACTTCAAGCTAATTTTCAATAAGAATAGAGAGGGAAGATTCCTCTCCATCAAAAGTCTCTTGTTATACTCCTTCCAAATGAACCAAAAAACAAAGATAAGAATTGAGGCAATCCTTCTTTTTTTGTTGTGCTTTTAATAAATACCCTGCCAAGCCTAAGTTCTTGCTCGACGGAACCTCCAATAACCCAAGATAGGTGCAAGCATGGGAAACTGTCCAAACCATTTTCTCCAAGTAACGGTGGAGGATTTTATCCGACCAAGAAAAAAGAAGAAGAAGAAACGATGAAGGACTTCACTACATTTATTTGTTTCTCCTGTGAACAAGAAAAGTTCACTACGATTGAAGCTGGACATGTCGGCATTGCTTTTTAATGAGCTTATACTGACTTTTGCCTGATGGTTGGGTGGTTCATATTGAATTTAACTTGCCAAGCATGTTAGGCGGAATTGGGGATCGTGATTGATTCATTTTGTTGAACAGATTAAAAAAAAGAAGGAAAATAGAATATCTCTATAGTGAATGTGTGAGGGACGGCTCATTTAAGAATGGACTAAAATTTGCCTTTTTTTCTTGTATTAGGACATCATCCCTATGGATATGCTTGATTCATCTGTAGAGGATTGGGTTCTACTAAGCAACAATTATTTATTTATTTATTTATTTTTTTTGTGAAGTTCAGTGAAAAATATGTGAAGATACATGTCTATAGATGCATCACATGAAAGTATAATGGTCATATCCATTAAGAGATATTGAGCTAAAGGTTCTACATTGAAAAATACCATATTCATCTGATCGATTTCTAGGGGGGATAGTGTGTGTTTTGGTATTCTGACGCACTTTGTCTTCCAGGGCACCATGTTATTTTTGCTTAACGGTCTTGCAGACCTATTGGGCACATTTTCTTTGTCTATCAAATTGATTACTAAGGAATTGAATTTGTAGTTCTCATTTATATGGATTTCCCATCACACAGAGACTTCTTTTTCGAAAAAAATGTTTCAATCGTACATATGATGGAGCCTATTACCTTTCATACGTTGATTTGATCATTCATATTTCTGATTACTTGACATTCAATTGGTTGTGTTGGCTGGAAGGTACTTCCAGATAGCTTGTGCTTATTTAGTGAATTTCTCATTTATCGAGTTGTCGGTTCAAGGGGAATCAATTGATTAAAGCAAAACTGGTAAAAATTGACTCAGCCAAAATATTCTCAGTTGTAGGTATAATGCACGATTGGCACAAAAGAAACCTTTCAGGTTGCATTACTGTGCACTACACTCTGGTTATATCATTGTCACGATTGTTTTCCACCTTGATTTAAGCCTTGAAGAAAAACATATGCTTTTCTTTGGAGGGTCCTCCTTTCGGATTAGGCTATTGATTGGTCGGACGACATAAAGGGGTTATGCCGGAACTTGTTTGTTTTCTTAAAGGACTTCCCATTTTCTCATTGTTTAGTGCATAATTTGGGCTGTCCTTATCTTGAATTTATGACAGGCTTCTTGCATTGGCTTCTTCCTTCGCTACCAAACTGATTCGAACATATGGTTTGCCACAGCAGAATAAACATGCTTACATGTTAGAGGGCTGTAACAGTGAAGTACTTCCTCCCTCCCCTGTAGTGGAGGAAGTGCAAAGTGCAATAAAAAAATCAAAAAGCCTTAATGAGATGGCGTATTTACTGGAGATCATTCGGAATTTGCAAGGACAACTTACTGCAAAACTTCAAAGGCCAGGCCAAGGATTGGTATGATATGCTTATGCCTCTTCTGATGTCCTTATTTAGATGTTTGTGGCTAATAACTTTTTCAACTTCTACAGGTGGATGTGGGGGAAGCATTGAGTTTGGTGGATGCAGAGCTATCTACTGATGAATCTGGAATTTCAGTTATCTCAGCAAATTCAATGACCCTTAGAGCACCTAACCACCATGATGTTTCTCTACCGGTCGCGGTCCTGGGTTTTGGAAATAATGAAAGTCTGGCTTTGACAGTGGACTCTTTGGATTCTGGAGTTCTCACAAATTTAGATTACACACGTGATACATCTTCCATTGTACCCAAAGTGACTGAGGGAAAGATTCCTAGAAGGAATCTTCTTCCCTTGGAAAATCCCAATGAGATGGTGAGACGCTGGAAAATGGACAATCTTGATCTTAAGACTGTGGTCAGAGATGCTCTTTTTTCGGGTCGGCTCCCTTTAGCTGTTCTTCAGTTGCACCTCCATCAATCAGTTGATCTGATTGGTGAGAATGAGCATCATGATACTTTCAATGAAGTTCGTGAAGTTGGAAGGGCTATTGCATATGACTTGTTTCTTAAGGTAAGTATGTATGGAATTTTCAGCTTAGATAAATGTTATTATCATTGCATCATAAAGGAACATGGTTAACAGGGTGAAACCAGACTTGCTGTAGCAACGCTTCAAAGACTTGGAGAAGACATAAAAACCTGCCTGAAGGAATTACTCTTTGGCACCGTGAGGAGATCTCTCCGAGTGCAGATTGCGGAGGAGATGGAAAGATGTGGTTATTTGCGAGGCAATGAGTTGAAGATATTGGAAACAATAGCATTAATTGAGGTATTAGGCATTTATCATTCTGGAAATCCTTTATAACTCTTAACGGTATTTGCAGCATATCTAATTTCACTATTTGCTTTCGTTGCTCTAATATCTTTTTCTGTCTTGTGGCGGTCTGAAAGAGGCTGTATCCAAGCAGTTGTTTCTGGAAAACATTTCGTGGCCGAAGGGACCAAATGGAGAGTGCAGTAGAGCAAACTAATATGCAGTTGTTGCTCTCACCTATGTTAACCAATATTACCATTGACTCTGGTGAGATTGATGGAGCTGTCATAGGTTCATGGGTGAATGTCAGTGGTAATTCTTCAGATACTGTGGTTAATGAAGAGAGTGTTCATGGTGGATATTGGGCTGCTGCAGCTGTTTGGTCTACAATCTGGGATCAGAAAACCATTGATCGGGTAAGTCATTTTTGTCTTGTTCTAAGTTTATGTTAGATGCATTTCTTTCTTTTTCTTTTTCTTTTGTTGTATGCATTCAAACGTCAATAAATTGTTAAAGGCATGTTAGTTGAATAAAAAATCAAGAAAGGAATGTCGTCTTGGTGTGCTATTTGGTTTTCTTAAACATTGCAATTTTATATGAATAATCGCAATGAATCTTTCTTTATTTTTTCCTGCTGCGCCTAAATTTAATTGCTTCCCCAAAGTTTATAGTCTGCCTAGGAATTGTTTGCTAGGCATAATGTTACTATCTTCATTGCTGGACCTGGTAGGCTCAATTTCAGTACTTCACTTTCACTCATTTTGTTTCTATAGTGAGATCTAATCCAATAACTTTAAATGTATAAGATTATCCTACATATCTCTGCCATTGAGTATAGGTTTGATGTTTGTGTGAACTCACGATTGCCTTGGATTTTTTCTGTAACAGGATATTTTTGTTCATTTCTTTATTATCTGATCCTTTTACTTTTAGTTGATCACATCATGCATTGCACTATGTCTTTTCAGCTTCTTCCGTCCCACTTTTGCTAAAAAATCCATATATTGTCCGTCAAGTGATTTGAATTGCTGACTTACAACCATGAAAGCTCAAAGCCTCACTTCATGCCTTTGAGTTTCTTGTTTGATTGCTTGTCTTCTGTTGCTAGAGCTGGCAAAGGCAGTGCAACTATTCAAAAACTGTGGTCTTTTGTTCCTTATCTGATTTAGCTTCTCAATTGTGGGGATATTTGTTAATGCATAATTTTGATACAGAAAATACAGATGATATTCTTTGTAGCTTCTGTGTTGCGATTTTACCTTACTTCCATTTAAAGTTGAATTCTAATAGCCTTGTCATCGCTTTTCTTCCAAGAGGCCTGCTGGTCAAGTTTTCTCTCTGCCTTTTGCTTTTAAAGAGAATTTGAACTAACTAGTTCTTGGTTTTTTTCAGCCGTGATTTTCACTGGTTATGTTATTACAGTTGTCCTTCCACTTCTGTCATAGCTTTTGAAGTGTGTCCTGTTATTCATATGTGGAGATGATAGATCTTGTTTTTGATGGTTGACAAGGCTGATCAAATACTGGATCAGTCTTTTCTCTTGGGTGTTGTATTGAAAGTAAGTTCTGAGAACCATTTTGTTGCTTGTCTTATAAGAGTATGGTCGAGAACATGAACTAATGGAGCTTTTGGTTCTCTTAGTTTGTGATTCTCATTGGACTTTATGATAGTGATTTCCACCTCTATTATTGCTTTTATGTCGTTTCATAAGATACTTAGTGGATCTTGTTTTGATGGTTGGCATGGCTGATCAACTACATATTGGATTTATTTTTCAGTCTGATGATGACTTTGTTACCCTTGTACAGATTGTACTTGATCAGCCTTTTGTGATGGGGGTTCACTGTCTTTGGGACTCGCAACTTGAGTACCACATCTCCCATAATGAATGGGAGGAGGTTGCCAGACTGTTGGACTTGATGCCTTCATCCGCAATATGTGACGGAAGACTCCAAATCACTTCTAATGATTTGCAGCCTAGTATTGCTGATGGATATAGCAAGCAAGTTTCTTACCATGTAGATGATTTATTCTCTCCCGATGAAATGAATAACCCCTGCATCAGTGTACCAGGTGTTAAGATTTTCAGGTTTTCAGCAGATATGATGTGTTCTACGTGGGTAAAAATGCTCCTTGAGCCAGAGCTTGCAAGAAGGTTTATTTTCTTAAGAGAGTACTGGGAAGACACATGTAATATAGTACCTCTCCTGGCTCGTTCAAGCTTCATTACAAGAAAGTATCATATTCCATTAGAGTGTGGATCCTATGAGATCCAGTCGAATGTCAATGCTTCCAATGCCAGAGAAACTTGTCTTACTGATTCTATTCAAAATTTGCATAAGGTCATTGTACGTTATTGTGCTCAGTACAGCTTGCCGGATTTTCTGGACCTTTATCTTGATCATCACATGCTTGGCTTGGATAATGAATCCCTCGATCCATTACTGGAAGCTGTAGTAAGTTTTCTCATATCCAGTGAGTGCTACTGGTCCTCATTTTAATTTGCTTATTTAGAAATAGACCCAGGCTGCATCTTTTGAAGTGCTTTTTTGTTTGTTTGCATGGCTTAATAAATCTTTAACCAATTTGACCTCGAATATTTAACTTCATTTAGGAAACCTTGGACGATTGCTGGAAATGAAGTATGATATACTGGGTGATTGCACCTTAGTTACTGCTATGATTATCTGTCACTTTCTGACTGAGAAGTATTATAGATCTCAGTCAATATATCTGGTATCTGCACTTTTTACATTGAATTTATATTTCTTTCGCACCTTGCTTGGAGAGGAGAAAGAGACAGGAAAGTGATAATTGGTCAATAATGATTTTGGATGGAAAGTTGATCCTTCCATTTATGCGGAGACTGCGGAGACGAATTGAGTAGGCATTTGGAAGGATTATGGGAGAGAGTTTATCACTCATGCACTTGTTTTTACATTGACTTTAGATTTCTTTCACACTTGGCTTGGGAGAGGAGAAAGAGAGAGGAAAGGAATAATCGGCCAATAATGATTTTGGACAGAAAGTTGATCCTTCCATGTATGCGGAGTTCTGCGGAGACGAAATAGAGTAGGTATTTGGAAGGATTATGGGAGAGAGGTTACCACTCAATAAGGAAAATGTGGTAAAGAAAATGCATATAATTACTATATTTTCCATAGCTGGGACTTCCTTTTCATTGCATAACGAGTTAGGCTTTCAACTTACAATCTATTTGGATTTAACCTTCACTTTCTTTCTCTGTTTCTTCTATCCAAATCTTGAAAGAGAGAGTTTTCTTCTATTCTTCTCACTTTGTCGTTTCCTTCCCTTCATTTAGTGTTCTACTTGTTCATGCTTGGTCAATTTGGATGTAGCCAGCTTTACTGCTTACTATTCAGGACTTATTAGAGTTTGTTTCTTGGATATTGTCGTCAATAAACCAAAAACGGGAGAATATCATGTTGAGTTCTTGGATACTTTCATTGGCTACCTCTGTTTTGTAGATAGAATAGCTTATAGCGAGAGCTCACTTTGAAATCTGTGTGCATATATGTAATTTTATCAAATATATCTTCTGTTATGAAAATTGTACAACTTAGTTATTGATAGTTCGTCAAGTAACTTTTGATTTCAGCATTAGATGCTGGGATGGTGAAGTCTCTACTGATGGTAAAATAGTTATGTGGGTTCAAAAAGACATCAAATAATCAGGTCAATTTAGCAGGCGACTGATATCATAACCTTTTAGAAGTGCTTCTAATTTTTGTCTGCAATTATAATAGTAACTCTCAAGCTAGACATGCTCGTCTCTTTGTCATCCTGGTCTTCTCAATTCTCTGTGTCAGTTGCTTATATAAATTCTTAAAGAATTTTCTGGAATTGGGTGAGATAGATGAGAGAAATTCTAGACATGGAGCTTAAGTGGGACAATAGTATGATTGTTGAGTCCTGATTTATGAGCATGATATGATCTAATGGATTTCTAGATTTCTGGTGATAATTTCCTTGTCAATGTTGTGACGTTGGGAAACATAATTTGATTGAGAAGAGAATATGATACTGAACTATTTGAACATGCATTATTGTAGTAATAAGAGGATTACAGTATCTTCAATGGATAAACTTTTCGTGTTTTGCATAGCGTTATGCTGCTGCCTGATCTTTTGCGTCTTTCCGTGCTTATGCATTTGTCAGTAAAATTTGTTATAGAGCTTCATTTGGAAATATTGACGTAGATGCACCCCAAACTGTTGGGAAACCCATGGAGTTCAAGAAAAATGAGCATTTTAGACTCTTTACTTCGTAACATGGAGAATTGGAACATCATGGATAATGCAGCAATTTAGTTAGCTATTACTTAGTAAGATAAGATTAACTCCTATCTTGAGGAGAGACTCTGGTGCCCATATATATGCCCCATGCTCCTTTTTCTTCTTTCTGGCTCAAAATTGTCAGAGTAGTTTGACTACTTTCAGGCATCCCTCGTTAGGTTGTGGATCCTTACATGATCTACAAGATTCAAGAGTTCTTAACATCATGCTTAGTTGCTAGGGTCACTTTTATTTTCTACATCTCTTTCTTTTTGTTAGAAAATCCAACCCAAAAGCTTAAGCTGTTAGAAGAAGGCGTGGTTTAATATTTATATATTCCAACACTCCTCTTCACGCTTAGTCTGGTCTTTTGCCTAATACTATGCGTGGACAAATTAATTGAGGAGGCAAATAGGGGTCTGGAAAGATTTGAACTCATGACCTCTTGCTCTGATACCATGTAAGATTTTGTGGGACCACTTGCCAACTGCTCTAAAAGCTTAAGCTATTAGGTGGAGGGAGACCACATGAATATAAAGAGCATACAAGACCTATTCACAAGCGATGTGGGACAACAACACAACTTCAACACCCCCTTTCACGTGCAAGCAATCTGCATGTGGAAATTAACTAATGGGGGGTGGGCCCACATACGCGGAAGGATAACACTGGCTCTTATACCATGTTAGAAAGTCCAATCCAAAAGCTTAAGCTGTTAGAAGAAGGCGTGATTTAATATTTATATATTCCAACACTTTTATAATGTTCTTAGCTACTTCACCATGATGAGGCAAGGTCTTTGGTGGTTTTTTTTTTTCCTCTTCTTTTTTTGTCTTTTGGCTACTTGTACCAGAGACCTATCTGTATTGCGGCTGTTGCTAATCCTTGTGAGATACAACATTAACAACGTCAACAACACCTTTATCCCAAACTAGTTGGGGTCGGCGTGTTAATCCTTGTGAGATAGTGACCTGTTATACCTTCTGTTCTTGTAGGGCGATTGTCAATGGGCGAGGTGGTTGCTCTTTGCTAGAGTTAAAGGGTGTGAATATGAAGCATCGTTTTCCAATTCTCGTGCAATAGTAACTCCCAGTTTATCTCCTGGTAGTAATCTGAATGCTTTGGAGACGCACTCTGTCATACGTACGGTGGATGAGATTGCAGAAGGAGGGGGAGAATTGGCTGCTATTGCAACTCTTATGTACGCCCCTATCCCCATTCAAAAGTGCTTGAGCACAGGCAGTGTTAAAAGGAAGAGTACTTCCTCACAGTGCACATTGGAGAACCTTCGACCTAGCTTGCAACATTTTCCAACTTTGTGGCGCTCCCTTGTGGGGGCATGTTTAGGGCAAGATGTGAATTGCAATCTTCCTGGAAGTAACGTAAGAAATGGTTAGTTTATGATACCCTTTCCTTTGATAATTTTTGATTTAGGATTCAGAGGTCTGCCATGTAATGGTTCACTTCATTATTTTTTCTTCTGCTGTGCAATTCAGTGTTTGGATGTTCGGCTTTATCAGACTATTTAAGTTGGCGCGAGCATATATTTTTCTCCACTGGCCGTGATACTTCACTCATGCAAATGTTACCTTGCTGGTTTCCCAAGGTCGTGAGGAGACTAGTACAGCTATACATCCAGGTTGCTTATGTTTAATTTCAGTTCCCACTGCTACTATGACATCACACTGGCATTTTTGGTTAATACATAGTTTATGTGGAGATGGCATGATTGCTTTTGGAGTGGAAGCTGTCTGAATTATGATTTATGTGACTGACTCAATTAGTCACGTTCTCTGCATTTAATTGCAGGGTCCTCTTGGATGGCAGTCACTAACATTGCCGTCTACTTCGGAGTATCTACTGCACAGAGATGATCTTTTCATAAATGATAATGAACTTGCTCAGGTTAGTGCTATCAGTTGGGAAGCAACCATTGAAAAGCACATTAAAGAGGAACTCTATGATTCTTCACTTAAGGTATGCCACATGCTCTCTGCCTCTGTTCTCAAAGATGCCACATGCTCTCTGCCTCTGTTCTCAAAGTAAGAACGAAAAGCAAGATCGGGAATCTTCACACTTCTTTTTTCAGTTTATCTCCTTATGAGAAACTTGGACAATGAATTATTCGATAGATTTGTTTCAACTTTCACGAAATGTGTTTTTAACTTACTTAAAAATTGATGGGTTTGCCTTTACAAATTAGTTCTAGCTAGAGGTGGTGATTGGTGGGGTTTGTGAAAAGTGGATGAATGGTGATGTCAATTATGATACTGGCCTTTGTAGGAGATGGTCAGCAGTGAGGAAGATGATAAAGGTCTTTCCTAATTTTGAATGAACATTCAGAAGAGTTGGGGGCGAGTTTCGTGACCAGTTGATGATTGCACTTTACCGATAGTGATGGTAGTAATTGGCATTACTGTGATTGTGTACCTGATGTCAGCAATAGTGATTTTTGCTACCTGACAGCAGTGCCTGTAGAGATTTGGTTGTGGAAGTTGAGGCACCCCAACAATTCAAGGAATACTTCTGGAGATGTCACATATTTTAGTGGTCAACTTCACGTGGAAGGATTGATGCTCTTTGATTCGAATCTGGCCAATTTTCTTACAAGATCGTGATGTGGCAGATTCGTGGCCATTGTTCTGGACCCACGTCATTACAATGCAGTCAATACGTCAGCATTTTGTCTGAAAATTGGTCAGATCTGGTCAAGTGCATAAAAAAAATGAAGTCTGGTGCATTGGGTGATTAAAATCAACGTTTGACATACCGAGTGGATTTTGTTAAAGTGATGATCAGTTAAATTTAAGTAGAAAATTACAAATGTGCCTAGAATACACGTATTGCTTCTTTAAAACAACATGTGGGCTTATGACTAAGTGAGTTATCCATTTTCGGATCCATGTCATTTCAATTTTGAAAATTGAGATGGAATACAGTTTTAAAATGGAGAATCAGTTGCCTGTCTGCTTGGATGGTCTAAAATTTGTTTCAAATTAAGTAGAACTAAATTCATTATAAGTATGTGAAGCTAGAATATGTTCAATGACAACAGCAATCGAACCTTATCCTAGTAAGTGGGGTCGGCTATATGAGAGTCCTATTATGCTATTGCGTTCGATTCTTTATTAGATTCTCTATGAGCTCTAGATGTTATATATCTTTCTTTATTGTCTCCTTTCACGTCTTTCTAGGTCTTCCCCCACCCTGTTCAAGCAATGCAGTTAACCCTTGTTCACACCTTATCGTTGGGATATGCCTTCGTTCAACATGACCAAACCATCTCAGATGGTCTTTTCTAATCTTATTCTCAATTGGGACAATGCCTGTTTTTTCGCTGACAGCTTCAGTTTTAATATTGTAACTCTTGTGTGCCACCACATCCAGCACTCTGATGGCCTAGCTTGCCGTCCTGTAGTTCTTTGGCATTCTGTGTTTCCCCTGTATTTGTTTTAATGGAGGTGACGGCTCCATCACAAATATCCTTTGTTACTTGTATATAGGCAACATGTTGCCCCATTCTTTGCAAGAATCCTGCAAAGAATTTCCCTTGGTACATATGCCTTTTCCAAATCTATTAAAAAAAAATGAATGCACACATTTTACTGTTTATCCTTATAATTTTCAATCAATCTTTGTAATAGGTAAATAGCCTCAGTTGATCTACCTGGCATAAAAGAAAATTGTTTGATTGAGATACGAGTCTTACCTTTACCTGTGCTCGATTACCTTTCTAAAGCTTCATGGAATGACTTGTTAGCTTAGTCCCTCTGTAGTTGGTGCAATTTTGAGTGTCACCTTTCTAAAGCTTCATGGAATGACTCATCAGCTTAGTTCCTCTGGATTTGGCGCAATTTTGAATGTCATCTTTGTTATTGTAGATAGGCACCAAGGTACTTTTTCTCTATTCATCTGACAATTTGTTGGATCTTAAGGTTCTGTTAAAAGTGGTGGTAAGCCAAGATACTCCAATCTTTCCCATAAGCTTCCACAATTTGTTGGATCTTAATCTTCTGTTAAGAAACAGCCAGAGCCCATCGCTTTTCCATTCTTCATCATCATCATCTTCAAAGCTCTAAAACACTTTGTTCTTCCTTAGACGTTGGTGAAAAAGAGTAAGGTCCATTTGTGTGTATGAGGCTATATCCTTTATCCTATTTCTATCTAGGGTCGATTTGTTTTGCATTAAATTGTCTTGAAGGGGAACATCTTTCTTTAGTTTTGTAGAAAGAAAACAAATTCTAAGTGCACTCTGCTCTATGTATCTTTGCATTGAGATAAATTTCTGAAAGTGGTGGTCGCTTGGGTTGTGTGGGTGTTGGCACACAATTCTAATGTGGATTTATTGGCTGACTGGAGTTGGGGACATTGTCAGCATTGGTGGTGATTGGTTGCCATTGGTGATTATGGAGACATATTTCGTAATCTCTGCGAAAATTTGATGGAGAGAAATTCTTATTCTCATTCATACTTTTCTGCTGCTTTACAATGTTACATTTATAGGCTAATGTGCAGTGAAAACAAAAGGAAACACTCCCACGATTTATGGGATTTGACTAGAATCTATTCCTAACAATCAGCTAATTTCCCAACACATTTACAGCCATAAAATCTGGATATTTACAGCTCAACACTCCCCCTCAAGCTAGTGAATAGATATCTTCCATTCCCAGCTTGGTAATTAGCTCGTGAAAACTTCCACCATTGAGCCCTTTGGTTAAGACATCTGCCACTTGCTGTCTTGAAGGGATATACGATAAGCAAATCAGTCCTTCTTCAAGTTTCTCCTTGATGAAGTGTCTATCAATTTCGATATGCTTTGTCCTGTCATGCTGCATAGGATTATGAGCAATATTTATTGCAGATTTATTATCACAATACAGCTTCATAGGACTCTGCCACTCAACTTTCAAGTCATCAAGAATGATCTTGAGCCACAATAGCTCACATATTCCTTGAGCTGCTGCCCGAAACTCAGATTTTGCACTAGATCTTGCCACCACATTCTGTTTTTTACTTCTCCAAGTTACCAAGTTACCTCCAATGAAGGTACAATAACCAGTTGTAGACCTTCTATCAACCACTGATCCAGCATAATCTGCATCTGTATAAGCTTCAAGCTTGAGATCTGGATTCTTCTTGAATAATATTCCCTTTCCTGTGTTCCCTTTCAAGTAGTGTAGGACTCGAAAAACAGCTTGTAGATGTGATTCCTTTGGATTATGCATGAATTGACTAATCAAGCTTACTGCATAGGAGATATCGGGTTGAGTATGAGCAAGGTAAATCAGCTTTCCCACCAATCGTTGATACATTTCTCGATCCACTGCCGCTTCTTCTTTTGCTTCAGCTAGTCTTTGGTTCGGCTCAATCGGAGTGACCACTGGTTTGCAACCAAGCTTCCCAGTTTCTTCCAAAAGATCCGTCTCATACTTCCGTTGTGAAATAAAGATCCCTTGCTTTGAGTATGAAACCTCAATTCCTAGAAAGTACCGTAGCTTTCCTAACTCCTTTATTTCAAACTCTCTGATCAAGTGCTGTTTTAGCCGTTGTTTCTCCCTTTCATCATTGCCCGTGACTATTATGTCATCAACATAAACCAACAATGTTGTAACTCCCCCTGCATCCGAGTGTTTTATGAACAGTGTATGATCTCCCTGACTTTGTTTATACCCAGATCTTCATGACTCTAGCAAATCGTCCAAACCAAGCTCTAGGTGGCTGCTTGAGTCCGTATAATGCCTTTTTTAGTTTACAAACCTTTTCGATTGTTTCTTTTCCTTCAAAACCAGGTGGCATGTTCATGTAGATTTCCTCTTCCAAATCTTCATGTAAAAATGCATTCTTCATGTCATACTGTTGAAGTTCCTAATCAAAATAATCAGCTAAAGATAGTAAAATTCTTACAGTGTTCATTTTAGCCACCGGTGCAAAAGTCTCTTGGTAATCCACTCCATATGTTTGAGTGTAACCCTTCGCAACCAATCTCGCTTTGTACCTCTCCAGAGAGCCATCTGCCTTGTACTTCATAGTGAATACCCACTTGCAGTCTACTAGATTTTTCCCTTTTGGCCTGTCAACAATTTCCCACGTTCTATTTTTTTCCAGTGCCTTCATCTCTTCTTTCATGGCATTCCTCCATTCCTCTTTTGACATTGCTTCAGACAAGGTGTTAGGGATGGCAATAGTGTTTAAACTCACAATAAAGTTTTGGAATGGTGATGATAATCTATCAAGAGACACATAATTTGAAAGTGGATAAACTGGTTTCTTGGTACACTCTCTTGTCCCTTTTCTAACAGCAATAGGCCAATCAAGATCAGTGTCTAGTATATCACTGAGCTGCTCATTCATAGAAGGTTTAGGACTTACCGTGCTCTCATTGGCAGTACCCGGAGTGGCAATTTGGACCTGCTCTTTTGTTGGAATGGCTGTCCTCCTTGAGTACACCTGAGAAAATCTCATAGAATCATGGAAGCGAGTTGGACTAGTGAGAGTAGAAAGAGTAGGACTGGTGGGATCAACAACAGAAGGTGGACTAGAGATAGGATTCAAGGTAGGTTCATGAGTTACGGTGGGCAGGTTTGGATTGATGAGAACATTGGATGGTAGATCAAGGTTATCAATAACACCAAGATCCTTATCTTCCTTATCTTCCATGAGTGAAATCTCCTCTAAAGATAAGGTTTTGAAAAGTAGGGTTTATTTTCAACAAAAGTGACATCTGCAGAGAGATAGAATTTTTTGGAAGGTGGGTGGTAACATTTATAGCCCTTTTGTGTTTATGAGTAACCAAGAAAGATGCATTTGATTGCACGAGGATCTAGTTTTCCTCGTTGATGATGATGAATGTGGACAAAGGAAATACAACCAAAGACTCGAGGCGTAAGGCCATTAGATGTACGGAAGTGAGGATAGAACTGAGAAAGAATTTCCATGGGGGTCTTGTGGTCTAAAGTACGTGATGGTAGCCTATTGATCATATATGTAGCTGTAAGAATAGCTTCCCCCCAATACGTTTTAGGAGCATTTCCGTGAAACAAGGCACGAGTTGTGTTAAGGAGATGACCATTTTTCCTTTCAGCAATCCCATTTTGTTGGGGTGTATTCACACAAGATGACTCGTGGATAATGCCTTCCTTTTGAAAATAAGAGGACAATATTTGATTGAAGTAATCTCTAGCATTATCTGATCTAAAGACCTTGATTTTGACCCCAAATTGTGTTTGAATCATGGAATGAAAGGAAGGAATAATGCTACTCACATCGGATTTATGTTTGAGTAAGAAAGTTCAAGTGGCCCGAGAGCAATCATCAATTAGAGTGACAAACCAACGAGCTCCAGAGATGTTTGGAACCGTGGAAAGGCCCCAAATGTCACTGTGTACCAAGTCAAAAGGATTAGAGCTATGATGATTGCTAATTGGAAATGATACACGGTTATGCTTGGCTAACTCACAAACATCACAATGGAAATCTTTACTATTCAAACCATTAAACAAGGCTGGAAACAGCATACTCAAGACTTGAAAGGACGGATGACCAAAACGAAAATGATGAAGCCAAATAGCTTCTTTATTTGAAATACTGAGAAACGATGAAGATAAATTATTTGTGATTCTTCTTGCTGTGAGAGGTGTCTCAAGGTAGTACAGTCCACTTTGTTCCTTAGCAAGTCCAATCCTTCTCTCCGAGTCCCGATCCTGAAAAACACAGTAAGATGGGTAAAAAACAGCTTGACAATCAAGATCTTTTGTGAGTTTTTGTATAGAAATGAGATTGGAAGACAGTTTAGGGACATGTAGGACATCTTTAAGGACAAGATTAGGTGTGACAGGAACATCTCCAACCCCTGCAACAGTAGCAAGAGACCCATTTGCCACAATAATCTTCCTATTGCTAGGACAAGGTGTATAGGTCATGAAATGTGATGAGATATGAGTCATATGATCAGTCGCCCCCTGAATCAATAACCCAAGAATTACCTGAGAGTGCCAGTGAGCATGCACCGAAGGGTTTATTAAGAGACCCTAACAAACCTCTTATTTTCTCAATTTCTTCACTATTGAATGTTGCTTTCCCTTTTTCTGCTTCATAACCAGCTTGCTCAATCAGGTGGACTCGGGGCCTTGGTTGTGTTTCCCGGTTCACCCACTCTCGGTTTGAAGTAGTTGGTTTCCCATTCAATTTCCGGCATTGCTCCTTTGTATGTCTCGGCTTCCTACAATAAGCACACCACAAGTTGTCCCGATTGTCTCTTCTTGGTAGATCACCCTTTTCATCAACCTTTCCGACTGTCAAGGCTGATCCTTCTATTGATTGTGGTTCAAGCATGACAGATCGACGACTTTCTTCTGCTCGGATCAAGGAAATCGTCTCCTTCAATGATGGCACATCCTCCTTGCCAAGTATTTGAATTCTAACTTGGTCAAATTCAGAATTAAGCCCAGCTAGGAAATCGTAGACTCGATCCTTTTCAATAAAATTCTTCAAAATGGCTGCATCTTCTGGACACCGCATGTGGAACACCCGATAATGATCGAGTTCTTGCCGTAAGTTCTGCAAAGAGTTAGCATACTCAGTAACAGTCTTACCTCCTTGCCTTGTCCCACTGGTTTTTCCCTTAATTCTGTACACCTGAGCTGCATCACGGGCCTTTGAGTACGTCCGTTGGATGGAATCCCAGATCCCCTTTGTGGTTGGTAGAAACATGCAAGTATCGCTTATGGCTGGTTCCATGGAATTCCATAGCCATGACATGATCATGGAATCAACTTCATCCCACGCGTTGAAATTGGGATCTCCTTGCTTGGGTCCTGTCCCCAGTAGATGGCTGAGTTTTCCTTTGCCCTTCAGGTACGTCTTGACGAATTGTGACCACTTGAGATAATTTTTCTCATTCAGTCTATAGGCTGGCCTAATATTCTGAAGGTCGCCAATCATGTTTGACGAGGCGACCTCCTCCGATTGGTTTGTGGTAGGAGAGGGAGAATCTATGACCTTGGGTGTGGTTTCGGATGTGGTCATTTTTGGAGAGAGAAGGTGGAAAGGGATGAAGAAGATTATACCAAGAGAAGATTAGCAAGAATATGAGCAGTACTGCAGCTATGAAGGCTGCGTACAAAGGAAAATGCTGGACAGCAATGAAGGCTTGAAAATGCAGCAATGAAGGCTGCAATCTGAAATCCAGAAATCTATACTAGTGCTCTGATACCATGTGAAAATTTGATGGAGAGAAATTCTTATTCTCATTCATACTTTTCTGCTGCTTTACAATGTTACATTTATAGGCTAATGTGCAGTGAAAACAAAAGGAAACACTCCCACGATTTATGGTAATTACAATCCCACGATTTATGGGATTTGACTAGAATCTATTCGTAACAATCAGCTAATTTCCCAACACATTTACAGCCATAAAATCTGGATATTTACAGCTCAACAATCTCAATTAATGGGTGCTAAGAAGATTGGTTGGACAACAAGAAGTGAGTTTGAGAGAACAGATAATGCTATTAACTAGATAGAATTGTCTTTTATAATTTACAATGTGGAAATCTTGAAAATATCTCTACTTATTTTGCGAATAAAACGAAGTCTCAGTTTCTCTCTGTTTCGTTTTTGGTGTGTGCGTGTGGGTGGGTGGGGGCCTCTCTCTCGTTTTGGTGGATGGGGGAGTGTTCAATCCCGTCTGTTTTGCTATCTGGATTAACTCTGCTACTCCGCAGTTGCTCCAACATATTTGTTGTATCCTGAGGACTCTCACTGAATTCAGGAAACTGGACTAGGCCTTGAGCAACACTTACATCGTGGGCGTGCATTGGCTGCATTTAACCACCTTCTTGGTGTTAGAGTCCAGAAGTTGAAGTTAGAAAGGCAATCGGGCGCTTCGGTACATGGACAAGTCAATGTTCAGTCAGATATTCAGACTCTGCTTGGCCCCGTTACTCAAAATGAAGAGCTGCTTCTTTCATCTGTAAGGGACCCTTTTCGTGGAATTTATCTGCAGTTTGTTCCATGGATGTTTGTTACACATAGTAAACTACTGATGAGCACTTGATCCTAGGGCAAAGTGTAGTAGTTTATTATTATCAACTAATTCGCTTTAACAAAACACAAGTTTGTATTGCACCGAGAATGCTAAGGAAATACCGATTTTGGAACTTGGTCTGTGTGGAGGATTTTTATTACTGAGAGTAAAATAATTTACCTGAAGCAAAAGTACTTGGAAAACTACGAAACCGCAGCTTGAACAAAAGCTCTTATAGGCCATTACATGGAGGTGCTTCTCCTTCTTTCCTTTTTCTTCGAATAATTTTTCCATGCTGTATTTTTGGCTTTTTCCTTCTGTTGGGGTGGGTTTTTCTTTGTTTTGTGGGTTGGGGGGTGGGGGGAGGATATGAAAGAGCGTTCTGGCATCAGTTTACCCTTATTTATGTCCATGTTTTGACTTTCAGTTGACTTTGGGGTCTTGAAACTTCTTTATGCCTGCACTGTTCTCTAATCGGACTTTGACATTGAAGTATTGGGCATTATACAAGACATAGGAAATTGTCAACATGGTGCCCAAGAGTGCATGTAGGATTTGACTTCACAAATTTTACCTTCTAAATATGAATTGGAGCGGTGGTGATTTACCATATGGCGGATTTGAGCGGTTTGAGTCCATTTTCTCCTGTTCGACTTTTTTTATTATCATTTTTTTAATATTTTGAATATGGTGTATATTTACTGCCACTTTCTAGGGTAACATTTTCCCATTGGCATCATTCTCTTTTTGAAATTTTGTTACGTTTTAATCCATAAATATTTTCATATTTCCTGAACTGATCAATATTGTTGATTGTTTTCTTATTTGTTTTCTATACATTTATTACTATTTTATCAATGACATTAAGAAATTTCATTATTCATCAGTTTTCTTCCTTTTTATCAACAATTAATTGCGTGACAGTTATGAATCCTAGATCAATCCAGTCAACAAAATTTTTCTTTATCATCCTGCTTATTCTTCTTTACTTTGCCATATCTATATTATGGATGACGACAAAAGAATTACGAGTAAGCTTAATCTCTAGTTATGCTGTTAATTTGGATGTGCATGATTGTGCAAGTATCTCCAATTTGAATGGACTACATGAAGAATTATTTCCTACGAGGTTGAATGCCCACCAAAGATGTAGTTGATGCACTTGTGAGATTTTGTGGGATTACTACAAACTGTTCTAAAAGCTCAAGCTTTTAGATTAAGGCGTGATTTAATATTTGATTACTCTTAACAGTCCCCCTCATGCTTAGTCTGGTCTATTTTTGCTTTTTGGCTAGTACTAAGTGTGGAAAACTTTCAATGGGGAGGGAAAGAGGGGCCTGGAAAGATTTGAACTTGAAACTTTCTGCTTTGATACAATGTGAGATTTTATAGGACTACTGCTAACTGTTCTAAAAGCTTAAGTTGTTAAATGAAGGCATGATATAAGATTTAATTGCTCTAACACTCACCTTCACGTTTAGTCTGATCTTTTTGTCCAGTACTAAATGTGAACATATTTAATTGGGGAGGCAAATGGGGCTTCGAAGATTTGGACTCAAGACCTCTTGCTATAATACCATGTGAGATTTTGTAAGACCACTGCTAATTGTTCTAAAAGCTTAAATAAAGGCGTTGTTTGATATTTGATTACTCAAGCATTTTTTTAAAATTGGTCAAGTTTGTTGTTTCTCCTTTAATCCAGACAGTAATTCATTTGTTTCTCGAAGGTCAATGATAACAAGCCTCTTGAAGGCCTTGTTGCATAAAAAATCTCACATTTTTAACTTTTGGAACAGTTGGCAGTGGTTCCACAAAATCTCACAGCACTATCTCTATACCTACAGTGTTCTTTTTCTTGGGTCATTTCATGTCCTTTGTAACATTTTTTAAATGAAACGTCTTATAGCCAAATTGGGGTTTTATGCTAAATGTATGGGAAATTGCATCTTGAGTCCTAAATTTTTTGTATGGAATGCAATTGAGTAGTAAACCTATCAATCAGTTCAATCAAGTGCTAAATTTTTACTAGGAAGTGCAATCGAGGCCAAAACTTTTGATCTGGTTCCATTAGTCCTAAAACTTTACTAAAAGTTGCAATCAAGTCTTAAAATTTACACCGCAAGTTAAGGATGCTGCTTAGGCAATTTTGAAGTGACGCCTAGGCAATTTTAAGTACTATTCTTTGAATGGACTTGATTGCAAATTTCGAAAGAGGTTTAGGTCTTAACTGAATTGATTGAAAGTTTTATAACTTGATTGCATTTTGTACACAAGGTTTAGGAGTTTCTATGCACTTTCATCGATTCACATATGTAGGTTTTGAGCATATTATGATATTTTTGGTATATTGAAGACGGTAATTTGAGGGACAATATGAATGGCCTGCAGAAATATTATCATTTTGAAAGATCTTCTCCCCTTTCTATTAATGTGCGATACCTAAAGACGCTAAATGAACTTTG
Organism: Rhodomyrtus psidioides; assembly: GCA_021437785.1. NCBI lineage: Eukaryota > Viridiplantae > Streptophyta > Magnoliopsida > Myrtales > Myrtaceae > Rhodomyrtus > Rhodomyrtus psidioides. The sequence continues at coordinate 1,229,044 of JAILYB010000077.1, read as the reverse complement.
TTTTTGGATTTCTATTTTCATGCTCTTAAGTACTATGTATATCATAAGCTTAGAAGCCCGTACAATTTGGAGGATCAGTAATTTCCTGCTAAGATTTTTAATCATTGGAAAAATTTTACATTCAACTAAATTTGTGAAACTATTTCTTAATACCATTGAATGCCTAGTAGATGGTTTTGACTTTTTAATTTGCTCGTTTTGGATAAATGCTCTAGTAAAAAATTAACCAAACTTAGAATTAATTGATAACAATGAAATAATATTCACTAATGTTGGTGAGCAAAAGCATCAATTGGCATTTATTGATGAACTCAACTTTGAATTACTTGATTAAAATGAAATAGTACTTATAACTTTAGTGAGCAAAAGCATCAATTGGCATTTATGACGGACTCTTACTTAACATTTAATTTTGTGTTACCTCATATGATCAAATATTTTTGAGGTAGTCATTTTCGTTCATAAAGAAATGCCAAGAGCAAATAAATTGCAATAGCGATCAGCAACATATCCTTAAGTGCCATAATAAACCATAATTAAGTATGATCCTTAAGTGCTATAATAAACCAAAATTATCAAATATCAATCAAATAGTATAAAAAGATACTGTGTATTTAGGCTTCTTGTTCTCCTGGCTGACCACTGTTATCAATTGTTGCTAAAAATTGGAAGAAGCCTCAGAAACGGAAGAGAGGGGGAAAACGTGGAAGAAAAGATGTCATAATAACAACAACTTTTGAAACAAAGGGACTAAACAGGAACAAGAGGCATTGTCTTTACTTAGTTTTTTTCAGGTAAGGACGTTTTGTGAAGTGACCTGCACAATAATGATAGCAATGCAAACTGATGTACATAGGTAGAATGGTTCTCATTACATTCTCTCTTGATTTGTTGCGAGACAGAGATTTAAAGTCAGTAAGTTTGCATGAATGTCTCAACATCTCATAAAGAATTAAACAATTATGAAACTCGTTTTGTCAAGGTGAAAATTTTGGTAACTTCACAAACAATCACGGAAAAAATTGAAATTGCGGAAAAGAAATCGTTTGGACTGGGAAAATCATCTGTAAGAAAATACACTCCAATTACTGATAATTCTAGTTGCTGTTGATATGGTCTAATTCCTTGTGGGAATTTGTTTAGGTGATGCCACTTGCTATCATGCATTTTGAGGATCCTTTGTTGGTTGCTTCCTGTGCATTTTGCTTGGAGCTTTGTGGTTTATCTGCTAGTATGCTCCGAGTTGATGTTGCTGCTTTGAGAAGAATATCTTCTTTTTACAAGTCTAGCGAGAATTATGAGAACTATAGACAGCTGTCTCCCAAAGGTTCGGCTTTTCACGTAACACCACAAGGAGAAGATGTAACAGAATCACTTGCTCGAGCACTGGCAGATGATTATTGGCACCATGATTGCGCAAGCATCACTAAACAAAAGGACCTTGCAGATTTGGTAAATGGTAAGAGACCATCACGACCTCTCATGCTTGTCTTAAAGCATCTGGAAAAGGCTAGTCTCCCGCTGATGGTAGATGGAAGGACTTGTGGATCCTGGCTCAGAAGTGGTGAAGGTGACGGAGCTGATTTAAGATCAGAACAAAAAGCTGCCAGCCAATGCTGGAATCTAGTCACAGCTTTCTGCCAGATGCATCAACTTCCATTGAGCACAAGATACCTTGCACTGTTGGCAAGAGATAATGATTGGGTATGCCCTGATTGTCATTAGTTTTTCAATTGTGTGATACAAACTCTTCATTCACTTTGAATCTTACAGTGTTCTTGTCATTATTAAAGGTCGGGTTCTTGTCTGAAGCCCAGGTTGGAGCATACCCATTCGATGTAGTAGTTCAAGTCGTAAGTGCATCATATACTTAATCGCCTTTGTTCTTTAAATTGCTAAAATAATTACCGAGTCCCACATCCAGCTCAACACTTTTTGTCCTTTATCAGGCATCGAAGGAGTTTAATGACCCTCGACTCAAGCTTCATATATTAACTGTGATGAAAAACATGCAGTCAAGAAAAAAAGTTGGCTTGTCTTCATATTCTGAAACCGAAGAAAAAGGGAGCGGAATTTCTTGTTCGGATGAAAACATGGATATTCATGTTGAACTGTTCAGGATCCTTGCAGATTGTGAAAAGCAGAAGAAACCTGGAGAGGCTCTTTTGGTCAAAGCAAAAGAGTTGTCATGGTCTATATTGGTGACAATAGCCTCTTGCTTCCCAGATGTGACTCAATTTTCCTGCCTAAGAGTTTGGCTGGAAATTACCGCAGCAAGGTTATCTTGCATCCTTAAGATATTTCTCATCGCATGCATGCTGGTCTTTTTTCAAGTTTCTACTTATTTCTGCTGTGTGCCATGCAATATGTCTGTTGCTTCCAACTAATATCATATTTCTTGCGCTCTATCTTCATTTATGATTATAACATTATATCCTTAAGCAGCCTTTTTTTTTGCAGGGAAACTTCATTGGTCAAGGTCAACAATATGACTTCGCAAATTGCAAATAACGTTGCAGCAGCCGTGAAAGCTTCTAATTCCCAGCCAACAGAAGATAGAGCTCTTACATTTCATTATAATAGAGGCAATCCCAAGCGTAGGCGGGTCATGGAACCTGCACTGGTTGATCTATCGGCCCCAGTTGGTGAATCATCAAATGATTTCTCCAAGGAAATGACGTTTATTGATCAGGGCAATAGTCTTATGGGGGAAAGGAATGGTGAAGTAGTCACAGACAAAGTTTCTACAATATGTGATGAAGGACCTACTTCTTTGTCAAAGATGGTTGCCACGCTTTGTGAGCAAGGACTGTTCTTGCCTTTGCTAAGGGCATTCGAAATGTTCCTTCCTTCATGCTCTTTATTACCTTTTATCCGTGCTCTGCAGGTGGGAGAAACTGTCTTTTCTTGTCCTTTACATGTTTTATTATGTTACTACTGGGTTGTTTCTTAAATAAATGGCAATTGATGCACTGATGTGAATTTTAAGGAGTACTATTCTATAGGTTCCTGCCTTATTGTATGACTTCATTTTGTATTATATATTTGTTAGATCTACAATGGGTCAATTTTTCTTCATAGCAAATTGCAGTCTGCTGAAAAATTTTCTGTGACTCTCGTCTCTCAATTATGAAAATGCAAGATAAGAGAATGTGCTTTTTTTATTGCATTTTTGGTCTGTACATGTCAAAAAATGTGTGCCATTCAAGAAATTTGGTGCATAATTTTACACTGGATAGTTATTAAACTGGTACAAGCTGCCGAAAAGATCTCCCTGTATTTGTTTGGCAAAGATGATGTGCTCAGGATTTTATATAAATGGAAGAGTCTCAGAACAAAGTGCTATTTCCAGAATAGATGATGGTTAGCATGGACCTTAAAAATGTCCAAAATGTCCATCATGATGGTTACAATAATTCAACTTTGCTGGTCCTAAGGCTTTCAGATGAATAGGAATATTTTTGTTGTTGGTTTTGCCTTTTGGCTGGTGCATGTTTTCTGTAAAATGGCTAATTAGCATTTGCTTTCCTCTCTTAGGAGTAAGGGGCTGGAATATCTATTGTGGGAATGAAAGGAATGCACAGGCTTCTGCCAATCCTCTCCTGATAGAATATACTATAAAGCACATATTTCTGTTTTAAGCGAAAGTGTTGAATTATCATGTTTTTTAGTAGGAATATGTTTGAATTCTGTATTTTAATACCTAAAGTAGGTTTACCTAACTTAGGTGAGTCTATACCTAAATTAGGCCTCTTGCCTAACTTAGGTAAAGTCAATACCTAAATTAGGCTTCTTGCCTAATTCGTGACTCTATACCTAAATTAGGCCTCTTGCCTAACTTAGGTAAAGTCAATACCTAAATTAGGCTTCTTGCCTAATTCGGGTCTTCTTTTCTTGTATATATATATCCACCTTGTAATTACTCAAGTTATGTAAGGAAATACATATTTTTTCCTTCATGGTATCAGAGCTTTAGGCTCATTTTTCTGGGATAGTGTTGCAGTGCAACCTTCATCGCTGTAATAAACTTCCAATTCCAGCCTTCATTGCTGGTCCTATTTTTTTTGCAGCCTTCATTGCTGCAATAATCTTCCATTCTCAGCCGTACTACTGACTTATCCAGCCTTCATTGTTGGTATACTGCTGACTTATCCAGCCTCCATTGCTGGTTCTGTTTTTGCAGCCTTCATTGCTGCAATAATCCTTCAATCACAGCCTTCATTGCTGGATTATTTTCACAGCCGTGCCTTCATTGCTGGTTCTGTTTTTTTTGCAGCCTTCATTGCTGCAATAATCCTTCAATCACAGCCTTTATTGCTGGATTATTTTCACAACCGTCATTGTTGTGATCCCTTTAGCCATATTTTTCCCACTTCAAGCTCGTCTAACTTTTTGCTCTAAAACCTCAGTCACTTGAAGCCTTCGTTGCTTCTGTTTTGTTGTTCCTTTAAAGTGAAGAGGAAGAATGGATGCTTCAAAGCCTACATGGAGGGATAACCGAGATAGTATGTGGTGTACCCACTGTAAGAGGCCAAGGCATACAAAAGAGCGTTGCTGGAAACTGAATGGCAAACCAACGAGCTCAAGACGAGAGTGGGGAAATAGAGGAGGACGGTCAAGGCCCAAAGCTCGTCTAATTGAACAAACCAGCCAGCAGATCAGTAATAATGAATGGCAGGACAATGAATCCTTCAACAGTGAGGAGATAGAAAGAATTAGAGACCTTTTAGCGTCTCTTGAAAAGCCCTCTGGCGCATGTTCTTTAGGACTCTCAGGTAATCCTCTATTTTCCGTTGGTAAAAATGCCTCAGAAACTCTTTCTAGTGAAGCTTGGATAATAGACTCAGGTGCTACTGATCACATGACTCACACTTCACATTTCTTTAGTACCTATACTCCATGTCCAAGCAATAGAAAGGTAGTGGTGGCAAATGGTTCCCTAGCCACTGTTGCAGGAGTTGGTGATATCCATATTACGCCCAATCTCACTCTCAAAGGTGTTCTCCATGTGCCGAAACTATCAGCCAATCTTGTCTCCATACAAAAGCTCACCAAAGATCTCAATTGTTATGCAATCTTTTACCCTACATACTGTGTTTTCCTTGAGCAGGATTTGGAGAGGAAGATTGGACTTGCTAAGGAAAGGAATGGGTTGTACTATCTTGAGACGCCGAGGGCTTTGAAGAAAGTCATGAATAATTCATCTTTGTCATTTCTTAGTGCTTCAAACAAAGATGTCATTTGGCTTCACCATTTTCGTTTTGGTCATCCATCTTTTCGAGTCTTAAATATCATGTTTCCTTCTTTGTTTAAAGGATTAGATATGACTGAATTTCAGTGTGATACATGTGAATTTGCTAAGCACACTCGTGTATCTTTTCCTATTAACAACAAAAGAAGTTCTCTTCCTTTTGATTTGATTCACAGTGACATTTGGGGACCTTCCACAATTCCAAATATCTCAGGGGCTCGTTGGTTTGTTTCTCTAATCGATGATTGCACTAGGGTCACATGGATATTCTTACTCAAAAACAAATCCGATGTAAGTAGTATTATTCCTAACTTCCATTCCATGGTTCAAAACCAATTTGGAGTCAAAATTAAGTGCTTTAGGTCAGATAATGCTCGAGACTACTTTAATCAGATCTTGTCAACCTATTTCCAAAAGGAAGGGATCATTCACGAGTCATCTTGTGTAAGCACACCACAACAAAATGGGGTTGCTGAAAGGAAAAATGGTCATTTGCTTAACACTACTAGAGCATTGTTGTTTCATGGGAATGTCCCTAAGTCATATTGGGGGGAGGCTGTCCTTACATCTGCATACATGATTAATAGACTACCATCAAGAGTATTAGATTTCAAAACTCCCATGTCTATTCTTTCTAGCTTTTATCCCCATTTCAGGACAACAAATAATCTCATACCTAGAGTCTTCGGTTGCACCTCGTTCGTACATGTTCATAATCAACACAGGGGAAAACTAGATCCCAGAGCAATCAAATGTGTCTTTCTTGGTTATTCATCTACACAAAAGGGATACAAATGTTATCATCCTCCCTCTAGGAAGACCTATATATCAGCCGATGTTACATTTGTGGAAAACAAACCATACTTTCCGGAGTCTTATCTTCAGGGGGAGAAATCATTAGTGGAAGATAAAGACTTTGAAGACCTTAATCTTGATTTACCTCCAGATAATCTTCCAACTCAAACTTCCACTTCTAATCAACTTGTCCCTGATCAATCAGCTCCTTTTGATGAATCAGTTCCTACTACTTCAAATTCGGACTCACTCCCTACATCCGAATCTATTCCAGAACAAATCTCCACTCCTGCATCTACCCGTATTTATGATTCTATGAGATTTCCTCAGGTGTACTCAAGACAGGAAGCTGTTCCAAACCAAACACAAGTTCAAGATTCTCATCTGAATTCTGCAAATGAATTCCCGGTAAGTTCCGACTCTCCTTTGCATGCAGAATCAATAGATATGCTAGAAAATATGCCAGAAGATGACTCCTACCTTCCCATTGCTGTTAGAAAAGGTACAAGAGAGTGCACAAGGCGACCTTTATATCCACTATCTCACTATGTGTCACTTGAACGCCTATCACCATCTCATAGAAATTTCATTATGAGTTTAAATACCATTGCTATTCCAAACACTTTATCTGAGGCATTTTCTAAAGAAGAATGGAGGAATGCAATGAGAGAAGAAATGGATGCACTGGAAAAAAACAAGACCTGGGAGATTGTCGAAAAACCAAAGGAAAAAAATCTTGTGGGCTGCAAATGGGTTTTTTCCTTGAAATATAAAGCTGATGGTTCTCTTGAGAGATATAAAGCAAGATTGGTGGCAAAGGGATATACTCAGGCTTATGGAGTAGATTATCACGAGACATTTGCTCCTGTGGCAAAGATGAACACTGTGAGAATTTTACTTTCTATAGCTGCTCACTTCAATTGGCAACTTCAACAGTATGATGTGAAAAATGCATTCTTACATGGAGACCTAGAAGAGGAGATCTACATGAGTATTCCACCGGGTTTTGAAGGGAAGATGACAACAAACAAAGCATGTAGATTACGGAAAGCACTATATGGGCTCAAGCAATCGCCTAGAGCTTGGTTTGGGAGATTTTCCAGAGTTATGAAAGGTTCGGGGTACAAACAGAGCCAAGGCGATCATACTCTCTTCATTAAGCACTCGACAACAGGGAAAGTGACGGCACTTCTAGTGTACGTTGATGATATTATTGTCACAGGTGATGATGATGAGGAGAAACAAGAGCTAAAACGTTGTTTGATTAAAGAATTTGAAATAAAAGAGCTAGGAAGACTCAAATACTTCCTTGGGATTGAAGTTGCTTACTCTAGACAAGGGATTTTTCTTTCTCAACAAAAGTACGTGACCGATCTCTTAAAGGAAACTGGAAAGCTTGGGTGTAAACCAGTAGCCACACCTATTGAGCCTAATAAAAACCTTGGGGAGGCAAAGGAAGAACCTGCTGTAGATCGAGAAATGTACCAAAGATTGGTTGGGAAACTCATCTATTTGGCTCATACTAGGCCCGATATTGCCTACTCAGTAAGCGTGATTAGTCAGTTTATGCATGACCCAAGAGAATCACACTTACAAGCCGTCAATCGAGTGCTACAATACTTGAAAGGAAGTCCCGGAAGAGGAGTCATGTTCAGAAGAAATCAAAAACTTGTGCTAGAAGCTTATACCGATGCTGACTATGCAGGATCGTTGGTGGATAGAAGGTCAACATCTGGTTATTGTATATTTCTTGGTGGAAATTTAGTGTCTTGGAGAAGTAAAAAACAAAACGTAGTTGCAAGATCAAGTGCTGAATCAGAATTTCGAGCAATGGCCCAAGGAGTATGCGAGCTATTATGGCTCAAAATCATCCTAACAGATATGAAAATCAAGTGGGAGGGTCCTATGAAGCTGTACTGTGACAATAAATCAGCAATCAACATTGCTCATGATCCTGTACAGCACGATAGGACAAAGCATGTTGAAATTGACAGACACTTCATCAAAGAAAAGTTAGAAGAGGGGTCGATATGCATGTCTTACATACCTTCTGGAAATCAACTTGCAGATGTGCTGACCAAGGGACTTAATGGTGGAATCTTTTACGAAATAACTTCCAAGCTGGGAATGGAAGACATCTATTCCTCAGCTTGAGGGGGAGTGTTGAATTATCATGTTTTTTAGTAGGAATATGTTTGAATTCTGTATTTTAATACCTAAAGTAGGTTTACCTAACTTAGGTGAGTCTATACCTAAATTAGGCCTCTTGCCTAACTTAGGTAAAGTCAATACCTAAATTAGGCTTTTTGCCTAATTCGTGAGTCTATACCTAAATTAGGCCTCTTGCCTAACTTAGGTAAAGTCAATACCTAAATTAGGCTTCTTGCCTAATTCGGGTCTTCTTTTCTTGTATATATATCCACCTTGTAATTACTCAAGTTATGTAAGGAAATACATATTTTTTCCTTCAGAAAGTCTACAGAATATGTGCATAACTAGCTTTTAATTTTTTTATAGGCCCTAGATTTTTGGGTTTTTTTCTCTTCTCAATTGGTGCTTTAGGTCTTGGATATCTCTGCAATAACTAAGTATCTGCAAAGGCTGCATCTGGGACTTCATCCAGGAAACAGATTAAGCAATGACGAAGGCAAAGCAGCAGCAGATGTTTCCTCTTAACAATAGTAAATTTGTGCCATATGTTCAAATTATCGATTTCTGTGCTCTAGAATGATAGAATTGGCATTCTATTGGACGAACTCTTATGTCTTGTCTAGCAAGCTGTATCCTTCCGTAAGTATTCAACTGTTTTACATGACATGCAGCTCTGATGACTCATGTTCTGCTCACCATGTTTTTGTCAGGCATTCTCCCAGATGCGCTTATCTGAAGCTTCAGCACATTTGGGTTCCTTTTCCATGCGAGCCAAGGAAGAACCGGCGACCTTACAGACCAGTGTGAAGAAAGAAGAGAACATAGCAAGCTCATGGATAAGTTCTACCGCCGTAGCAGCTGCAAATGCTGTTCTTTCTACTTGTCCATCTCCGTATGAAAAGAGATGCTTACTACAACTTCTTGCATCAACCGACTTTGGTGATGGGGGATCTGCGGCAGCATACTATCGAAGGCTTTACTGGAAAATCAACTTAGCTGAGCCCTTACTGAGGAAAGATGACGTCCTGCAGCTTGGTAATGAGACTCTAGATGATGCTTCTCTTTTAGCAGCACTAGAAAAGAACGGTTACTGGGAGCAAGCACGAAATTGGGCCAGACAGTTGGATGTCAGTGGGGGGCCTTGGAAATCTTCTCTTCACCACGTTACTGAAACTCAGGTACAACCTTTTTCCAGTTTTTCCGTTTTCTTTTTTCTGATTGCCAAGAAGTCTTGTCCAGCCTTTCTAGGAACTTTCAAATCATCTATGCAAGGGTAGGATACTTCACAAATGTTAATTTGACATTTTCTACCACTATTTAGCATCTTAGACTCTCTAGTAGTTTCTCCACCTGAATATCTAATGTCATTAGGAGTCCGAGAGTACCTCCTTTCTTTTGGCTTGTTCCCGTTTTAGAGTACAAACTTTCTGACCTCACAGTTTTGTGGATTCTTATCATCGTGTAAGCGCATCATACAACCATGATAATGGAAGTAATGCAGATTAGTAAGAGATACTTTGATTTTGGGGGAGCATTTGGATTTTTTATTTTTTATTTTTTATTTTTTATTTTGGGACAAGTCTACAGAAATGTCCTTGGATGTACAAGCTAATTACAGAAGGCCAACTATTGCATAAGCTGCTGCTTCTGGTTTTTCAGATTGATGAAAAGTAGACCCTAAATGGTATTTGTAATGTAATAAATGGTGGGAGTAACTTGATTTGGCTTACTGCTACCTGTTCCAAGGTCTGGATGTCTTCATGGCCCAGTCCCAGACCATATTCTTTTTCATAGGATTGTGAGAGATTAATATCGAGACCAAGTTGGATAGAAATTTGAAGGCTTAAGAGTCGTAGAGAAGGTTTACATGTCACAGTGGGAATCGATAGGCATCTGCCATGGGCCTTCTCGAACATCACACTTGAAAATTGACCGGCATTATCCACTGAATAAATCCAGCTTTGGTAAGTAAACTTTCATGAACTTCCAATTGGAAATGGAAACTAACTTGACAAAGAAACTAGTCGATTAACTAACAATATTGCTAATGAGTTAATGGTGAAGCTACAGTGAATCTTTCTACGAAGATGACTAGTGAGACTACTCATTGTCCTGGAAGGGTTCTTGTCATTAGAGAACTGGTTAATTTGGATGATATGGCATATCCATAACTTGCACGTCTTGCATGCAAAAATTGATGTAGTTGAAGAAAAATAGTGAATGAAAAATATTTTGCTGGTGAATGTTCAACACCTCATTAAATTTCACGGAAAGAATTATCCTTTTAAAATTAGAAGGCATTGCTAATACCAGGTGATAGTTGTTGTCAACAGACCCCCCTTGATCTTTGATTGCTCCTTGCCACTTACCCATTTCAGAAGTCTTAAAGAATAATTTCTTTCTTATAAATACCAAATGCCGGAAAATTGTTGTTTCGAATATTTATTTTTCACGAGAAGACATTTTTAAAGGCGGAAACAGATCTGATTAATTAAAAGTAAGTATTAAACATTTAAGCATTGAATTTGAAGAATGAATAAGTTTAAGTGCTAAAAACGAAAACAAAAGAAAAATGTTCGGTAGTCACTGAAAATTAAATGTCGAATGTGATTAGATTCTTGCCTAATGTGGTTTTGTTAATATAGCTGGTAGATTATAGCAATTCAATTGACAACATTCTGAATGTCATTAAGGATATCCCTTTAATCCATTAAGTAGCTCGTTCCTTTAATCAGACTTGTATTTTGCTCTAATTTTAATCAAATAAGTCAAGACTTATTTTTTTTAACCATTCAAACTTAATCTCTTTGAGTCTTGAATGATTTAATTTTGGGCACTCAACTGTACTACGAAGAATACCTAATATTAAGGTTTATTAATGCAATTGTGTGCTTTTGAATTGTATGCTATAGTTTTGTTCTCAATGTAGTGCATAAAAAAGCCTTGGATATGCTGCTTAAGAAGCTTTAGGTGTGAATGTAACGCCTAAGGACTTCACTCTTCTTAGTCGACATCACTGTCTTCTGCAAGTTCCTTTCAAGTTTCTCAATCTTGATGGGGCTCACTCTTTGATTTACCTCAGCATGCTTGAAATATTCATGGTATGCCATGTAACCATGTAAGCTCTAGAGCTCACTTTTTAAGCTTCTTCAGGCTGAATCTATGGTGGCGGAGTGGAAAGAGTTCCTTTGGGATGTTCCTGAAGAAAGAGTAGCTTTGTGGGGTCACTGCCAAACATTGTTCATTAGACATTCTTTTCCACCTTTACAGGTTGAATCATCTTATAAAACGTATGTTTGTCCAGGAAATCTGCTTTACAATGCAGGAAGTATTACTGATTTGAGGTTGCTTGCAGGCTGGATTGTTCTTCCTTAAACATGCGGAAACTTTGGAGAAAGATCTTCCAGCTAAGGAGCTTCATGAGCTATTGCTGCTTTCTCTGCAGTGGTTGAGTGGGATGATGACCCTTTCCCATCCGTAAGCATATTCTGTTTGTAAAGCATCTGAAAATTTCCAGGGATATGGTTTCTTTTCTGACAAGTAACATGATATCATCAGGGTTTATCCATTGCATCTTATAAGAGAAATTGAAACTAGAGTGTGGCTGCTGGCAGTAGAATCAGAAGCTCAAGTAAAAAGTGAAGGTGAGTCCAGTCCATTTAGTCCAAGCCACGATCCTGGGATGAATTGTGGTCCCGGCATGGTTGACCGGACTGCAAGCGTCATAGCGAAAATGGATAATCATATGAATAATATGAGAAGTAGAACTGTTGAGAAGCATGACACAAAGGAAGGCGGGGGTTCAAGTCTTAAACACCAAGGACTGGACTCTGGCCCCTCGAACTTGGCAGGTGGCACTGCAAAGACAAAAAGGAGGGCAAAAAGCTCTGCACCATTCAAACGGGCTGTAGTGGATGCCATGGACAACATGGTTGATTCTGAAGATGGTATCGGTAGTCTGAATGCTAGGAATGACCTGCAATTACAGGATGATAACTCAAAAATGGAGCTTCCATCTTCAAGATGGGAGGAGAGAGTAGGACAAGAAGAGCTGGAGAGGGCTGTTCTGCTGTTATTAGAGTTCGGGCAAATTAGTGCTGCGAAGCAACTCCAACACAAGCTGTCGCCAGGGTACGTACCTTCAGAATTTTTACTAGTTGATACAGCTCTAAAGCTTGCAGCTGTCTCGACACCTTGGAGTGAAATACCAGTGTCCATGATCGACGATGAAGTGATTTCGGTGATTCGATCACGCAGTATTTTGGCTGACCAGCAGTATCTCGACCCGCTTCAGGTAATTATTCTAACCATTACTTAATTGCCTTCTTTAACATGCTTGTAATTTGCATATTAGTAGATTTTGAAAAATATACCAATTGTTGTTCGCTATTGTAGTATATGATTGTAGTATATGAATTGCATCCTCTTTTTCCTGATGCATATTATATAAGTTTTGTGATGGAGCATATGCGGAGCCTGAATTCTGTTTCATATGTTATGTAGGTCTTAGAGAGTTTAACAATCATATTTACTGAAGGCAGAGGACGGGGACTTTGTAGAAGGATAGTAGCAGTTGTGAAATCTGCTAATGTGCTAGGTCTTTCATTTTCGGAAGCTTTTGAGAAGCAGCCAATTGAGGTCCTACAGCTTCTTTCTCTAAAAGCCCAAGAATCATTTGAGGAAGCGAAGCTCCTGGTGCAAACTCATTTCATGCCAGCTGCTAGTATTGCCCAAATTCTTGCTGAATCATTTTTAAAGGTACAATTTTTATGTTGTTTCTGCACTGCCATCTCCATGATGCTATGTTTGATCAAATGAAAAGAAGTGAATGGAGTGGACAGCTGAAATAGTGTAGCATCCTGTAAAAAATCGGTAGGCTTATTACAACAAATGTGTCCTTGAAGATTTCGAAATGAGATTACAGTCAGTTGTAAGTTAATAACAGATGAAACACATCAATCATCCATGAGAAATCTCACAGCAGTCCATTAGGAAAGAGAAGTAAATAAAGTGACCACATTAGGTATGCAGTTCCTTTCACTGGGGATTGAGCTGGAGTCCATATGTCCATATTCGATATAGTAGTAGTCCCTGTATCAATTGGTGAAGTCCCTGTATCACTGTTCCGCAGTGTGATTTTGGAATAAGTTGCAAAGTTACATTTATTAGAAGAAGAGATGAGTATTTATACAAGCTAGGGTAAATACCCATAAATGACCAATATACCCTTGCTATCTAACACTCCCCCTCAAGCTGGAGCATGGATATCTAACATGCCCAGCTTGTTACAAATATACTCAACTCGACTACTCCCTAGAGATTTTGTAAAAATATCAGCAAGTTGTTCACCGGTTCTAACATAACTAGTAGATATAATCCCATCCTGAAGCTTCTCACGAACAAGATGACAATCCACTTCAATATGCTTGGTACGCTCATGAAACACTGGATTGGAAGCAATATGGACAGCCGCTTGATTGTCACACCACAACTCCATTGGTACAGGATCTTTGAACCCAAGTTCCACTAACAGTTGACGTATCCAGATCAACTCACAAGTAACTTGAGCCATCGCTCTATATTCTGATTCTGCACTTGATCTAGCTACAACATTCTGCTTCTTGCTTTTCCACGACACTAGGTTTCCTCCCACAAAGGTGCAATAACCTGATGTAGATCTTCTATCTATCGGAGATCCTGCCCAATCAGCATCTGAGAAAGCTTCTACTTTTCTGTGTCCATGATTCCTGTAAACAATACCACGACCTGGAGCTTTCTTCAAGTATCTCAGAATTCTGATCACAGCATCCCAATGTGAGGTACGAGGGGAAGACAGAAATTGGCTCACGACACTCACAGGAAAGGAAATATCAGGTCGAGTAATAGTTAGATAATTCATCTTTCCAACTAGTCTTCGATACCTTTTCGGATTATCTAATAACTCACCATCCTCTGCCATCAACTTCAAGCCCGTCTCCATTGGTATATCTAGCGGTTTAGCTCCTAACATACCTGTCTCAGTAAGCAAATCCAGAACGTACTTTCTTTGTGAGATATGAATACCTTTTCTTGCCCGTGCGACTTCAATACCCAAAAAGTACCTGAGTGGTCCCAAATCTTTTGTATGGAATTGCTGCTGTAGATACCTTTTCAACTCTTTAATTCCTGCAGAGTCATCCCCAGTTATGACGATATCATCCACATAAACTATAAGGAATATTCTACCAGTGTTAGACACCCGATAAAACATCGAATGATCACCACTACATCTACTCAATCCAAACTGAAGTACAGCCTCAGAAAACTTCCCGAACCATGCTTTGGGAGATTGTTTCAAACCATACAATGATTTTCTTAAACGACAAACATGACCTGACTCCCCCTGAGCAACAAACCCAGGTGGTTGCTCAATATATACCTCTTCCTGTAAATCACCATGAAGAAATGCATTTTTCATGTCAAGCTGAAACAAAGGCCAACCAGCAGAAGCAGCCAAAGAAAGTAAAAGACGAACAGACGTCATCTTTGCCACTGGTGAAAAAGTATCACCATAATCGACTCCATAAACCTGTGCATGTCCTTTTGCAACCAAACGAGCCTTGAGACGAGCAAGAGTACCATCAGGATTAACCTTAACAGTGAACACCCATTTGCAACCAATGGCCGTCTTCCCAGCAGGTAAAGGAACAAGATCCCAAGTGCGATTGTGCTCTAATGCCAACAATTCCTCTTCCATAGCTGTCCTCCAGCCTGAACTAGATAACGCTGCAGCAACAGTCTTAGGAATAGGGTTGCTATCAATGGTCATTAGACGGGCCCGACAAGACGCTGATAAACCAGAATAGGAGACAAACTGTGCAATAGGATGTTTAGTGCAACTACGAACACCTTTACGATGTGCAATAGGAATATCAAGATCAGTGGGTTGCTGACTTACCTCAGGATCAGAAGACGTAGAAGACGAGGTAGGCACAGAATTTGCAGGGGGTGTGACATGCTGACGGGGACGTCTACTATAGACGTACTCAACAGGCGGAGGAGCTGGAGATGCTAGAGAAGGGGCTGGTCTCATAACAATCTATGTCAAAGAATCATCATCCACCAGAAGTGGTTCCATTGGACAATCAGAACAAACAGTAGACTCAAAGAATGAGACGTCTGCAGTGGTACAATACCTTTGTAAAGAGGGACAATAACATCTAAACCCTTTTGTGTACGAGAGTACCCTACAAAGATGCATTTGAGAGATCGAGGATCAAGCTTAGAGAGTCCTGGACGATGATCACGAATATAACAAACACAACCAAATATGCGTGGTGGCAAATGAAATAAAGGATCAGAAGGAAAAAGAAGAGAGTGGGGAATAGCACCCTTAAGGACAGAGGATGGCATGCGATTGATGAGATAACATGCAGTCATAACAGCATCAGCCCAAAAGGATTTATCGATCTTCATCTCAAACATCAAAGAACGGGTAACTTCTAACAAATGACGATTCTTGCGTTCAGCGATACCATTCTGCTGAGGAGTATATGAACATGAAGATTGATGAAGAATGCCCTTTTGAGACATAAATTCAGTGAAAGATGTGGAAAAGTACTCTTTAGCATTATCACTTCGAAGAACACCAACAGAAGTGGAAAATTGAGTATGTACTTTGTTAATAAATGCACAAAAGATAGAAAATAAATCGGAACGACTTTTCATTAAATATAGCCAAGTGGTTCTTGAATAGTCGTCTACAAAAGTAACAAAGTACTTGAAACCCAACTTCGAAGCAGTAGGACATGGACCCCAAACATCGGAATGAACTAATGCAAAAGGCTGAGAAGCCTGTTTATTGACTCTTGGATTATAATTAGTACAATAAAGTTTACCAAACTGACACGACTCACACTCAAGGCGAGATAAAGACTGAAAACTGGAATCTAACATCTTCAAACTTCCCAAAGAGGGATGGCCTAAACGACAATGAACTTGATGGGGAGAAGCTGCCAAACAAGCCATGCTAGGAGTATCGTCAAGCACATATAACCCCCCCCCCCCCCCCCCCCCCCCCCCCCCCGTCATGCGTCCTCTACCAATCGTCTTCTTCGTCTTCAAATACTGAAAAACACAAGAATCAGGATAAAAGGTTACTGAACAGTTATACTCTTTTGTAAGATAGCTCACAGACAAAAGGTTGGATGGAAAATTTGGAAGATACATGACAGAAGACAAAGACATGGAGGATGTCAAGGGGACTGTGCCTATTCCTTTGACCGTTGATAAGGAACCATCAGCTAAAGTAACAGTGGATACAGACTCATGAAAGTTAGAAAAGATACCTGAAGACCCAGTCATATGATCTGTAGCTCCTGAATCAATGATCCAGGAGTGAGAGGAAGATGAGAGGCATGCTGTTGCGTTACTTGTCTGAGCAAAAGTAGCTCTGGAGGAGGAAATTGGCTGAGATATCTTAAATCGATTGTACCGAGCAAGTTCATCCTTTGACATTCGAATCAATTATCCACCCTCAAATGACTCAGAAGGAATGACAGGATCTACTGCATTAGCGACATTTGCAGTGGCCAAATGAGAAGGCTTGCCATGAAGTTTATAGCAGAAGCTCTGAATATGTCCAGGTACACCACAATAATGGCAAGTCCGTGTGACTGTAGTATTACCATTGGTATCATCCGAGGTACTACCATAAGACTGCGACTGTCCCCGACTAAATCCACGACCAGTGCCACCACTACTAAATCCACGACCAGTATGACCTCCACCACGACCCCGACTACCACCTCGATTCCCTTGCAAAGCCAAGGAAGAACTATCACTCGTGGAAGATATACCTCGAGATAAGTCACGTGAAATCCTGGAGACACGAGCGAAAGCCTCATTCAAAGAAGCCACAGTGTCTCCTCCAAGAATCTATGATCGAGCTGCATCAAACTCTGGTCCTATTGCGCCCAGAAAACACATAACAGCTAACTGTTCTCGCTGCTCTTGCATCTTTCTAACATCAGTGGTAATCGGCAAAATAAGATTGATTTCGTCATACATTTGCCTGAAATCGGCAAAGAATTGACTAAGAGGACGATCTTTTCTATCGGCTCTAAAGAACTCTTGAGAAACATCATATATCCTCGATAAATTATTCTCTCCAGAATAGAGAACATTCAAATAATCCCATAACTCCTTAACAGTGGTAACATGTGAAACCAACGCAGCCACATGAGATTCCATATAATTCCACATCTGATTAAGTATTCTAGCCTCCATTGTATTCCATTTAGTATCAGCATCAGTTCTTGCACCTGTCAACGCTACCGCAATAACTCTCTTCCAATGTTGAAAATTGGAGACCCCAGCTAATTTCTCCTCTGACAGGCGTCCAGATGGTGCAGCTATGACTTCAGCAACTACTTCTTCTTTCTTATTATCTGCCATAATAAAATACTTATTTTAAACTATTACCAATCACCAGCCAGCCAAACCAACACACTTCAACTCGCCAAACCAACAGCCAGCCAGCCACACCAATAACAATACTTCAACCACAATCAGCCAACTCACAATATCATCATCAATCCCACAAAGAGAACACTAATCACCAAACTCAATAGCGACACTAATTCAGTCGCTCTAAATTCACATCGCCTCCATTCAGTCCCACAATCCAACAACAATCACCAGCAACATTCATTCGCAGCAAAGAATAGCAAAGAAAATCGACACCTCACCAAAACATACTAGAACAGATGTGCCGACTCAGAATTTCCCTGGACAGTGGTCGTTGGAGATCAACCCGAGCTGGTCGACCCAAAATCATATAACTGGGGATGTACGAACCTGGACAGAGTAGCTAGAAGCTCCCGACTCTGGTGTGCGACCCTCGATCAGCAGCTCTCTGCCCTGGCGACTCAAGATGGAGGTCGCCTGGCCTCGGGCATGCTGGATCTGGGGTCGCCGGCCCTAGGCGACAGCAGATGGAAGTCGCCGGAGGTCGTGGGAAGCTGGGCGACGACGAAAGGAGGCCGCCGGGCCTGTGCGACCCTCGCGGGAGGCTGGGCGACGACGAACGGAGGTCGCCTGCCCTTAGATGACGGCGGATGAAGGTTGCCGGCGGTGGGTGGGTGCTGATTTGTGGAGATGGCTAGGTTTAGATCCTAATTTGGCTCTGATACCATGTGATTTTGGAATAAGTTGCAAAGTTACATTTATTAGAAGAAGAGATGAGTATTTATACAAGCTAGGTAAATACCCATAAATGACCAATATACCCTTGCTATCTAACACGCAGTAATTTCAAAACTACGTTCACCTCTCCTAAATGCATTTGTTTTGCAACATTAAAAAAGAAAAAGAAAAAGAAAAAATATGAGGATGACATGCCACTGGTACGCTGACTAGCCATGAGAATTGCATCATACCTATGAACTTTTGGTACACAACTTCCAGTTCCAACTGGTGCCTCCACCTAGATGGTGGTTTTTAACATTCGGCTAATCCATTTTGCTTCAGAGTATGTCAATGAGACTGATGTATAATGCCAACCATGGAATAGTTAAATGATGTTGAACAATATTTGAAGGCATTATCTCCGCAAAGTAACTATATTTGAACTTCCTCTATACTTTTAAGTTCAAGGGATATGCTAACAAATCATCTGTGAACAATTTTATGAATAAAGACGTGATTCTCGGATGATCTTCTTGTTTGTGACAAATTGGCAATTTTCAATTCAGAGAGGTACCCACCAAACTGTTTATACTTGTCATGACTTTCAAAATCAATGTATTTCACCCACTTGTGATTTGTGGTTTGGTAGGGTATAGGTTTTCTTTAGTAATTTTTCCTAATTAATATTTGTCGTTCAGATTCAAAACTACTTGTTTATTCGTATGTTTCTGAGCCTGCATTGCTTTCTTGTACTTCAGGGTTTATTGGCTGCACATCGGGGTGGATATATGGAGTCTCAAAAGGAGGAAGGACCATCTCCTCTGTTATGGAGATTTTCTGACTTTCTTACGTGGGCTGAGCTATGTCCTTCTGAACCTGAAATTGGACATGCGCTGATGCGCCTGGTTATAACTGGACAGGAAATACCGCATGCGTGTGAGGTAAATGTGTAGCACTATATATTTGATTGAGATTTCTAACCATTGTAGCCTCACGATTAATGTCAACATGTTGTTTGTGTTAAGTGATTGTCGATAAATCAATCTTAGCGGAAGGATAGAATGAGCTGGCATACTCTTTATCTAGCTGCGTTTATTCTGTGTAAGGGTGATCTTGTTCTGTGTTCTCTGCAAAGGCAAACTGATGTTTATACGACGACAGTAATGTTGTTCATGAAGAACTTTTTCATGAGAAAGAAAATGAACTGAAATGGTTTAATTTTTCACTGGTTTTATTGTTTATCCAATAAGGATACATAGATAAATGTAATAAGGTTCAAGGATTAAGTTGTTCTAGTTGAGGAGGAGAGGCATTCTTTGATGTTAGCTCCACTCTTACCATGAAAACCGTTCAACAAAAGCCTTGTTGATTTTGTAGATGGGCCTGCCCGTCTTTCTTCTCCTTCGTGCGTTCAACAAACCCACTTCTGAGATTGCATATCTATGTTATTTTTCACTCCTTGATTACCCATTGAAACCACTAACAGATGCTTTTTTCCACTGAGAAATCCCCCTTGGAGTTCAGAAATTGGGGACTACTGGTGACTATTGATAATACCATTACAACCTCTCTTGCATAGATTGTGGTTTGGCTACAAGTGAACCATGGATATCAGTTGTAGTTGGAGGCAAATGAGGGGCATCGGAGAGGTGTGAGGATCGGACTTCCTGCTGCTATATCACGTCAGGAACCTTATTTTTAAAAGATAAAAGAGTTTTCAGGATATGGATCTATGATGTACATCAAACATTTGTTAGCCCTCTAGGTGGGCTTAACTCATAGAACAAGTGTTGTGGACAGAACCACATTAATTGGAGAACGAAAAGCTTTCAGGCATCGTATAAAAGACGTTTATCAAATATTTCTTTGCATTCCCTCAGCGTGTAAACTGGGTTTTACATTCAGAACACAGGTTGTGAAACCACATCAAACAAGTAAATCAAAATAAGTCTTAGGATTTGAAAATTTGATTGGTGTATGGTGGGACCAACAATTGTCAACTTATGTAAAAATCTCCGTAGTCTTAAACTTTTAAATGGAGGCCTGGTTAGTCTGCAAATGTAAAGTAGCAAGATCATGTCACATTGTGCTAAATTTTACATTTCATATATGAAATATTTGACAAGTCTATCCTAGAACAGAGGATTGATTTACATTTGGCTTCATGAACTTTTCCATGCATCTGAAGGTGCATATGTAAATGTTGGCCCAAAAATCATGTCTTTTCTTTGCTCTCACAAAATGGAGGAGGAGAATCAGACATAAGAAACAAGTCTGCATATCATGATATCTACTATTGTGTGCTTTCTCTTCAGGACATTAATTATTATAACAAAACGATGTCATATGGTACATCCATAGATGCTATAATATAGCTAGATATTTATAGTGGAACATCTAAGTTAGATATTGGTAATAAAGTTTTGGAGCTAATGCAATATTTTAGGGCGCTCTTATGACTCGGAGATGATATAAATGGAATTCAACCTCCATGTATGTACCCCATGCTATACTTTCCAACGGGTCTGCTATTTGTTCATTTCTGGACCTTGGAAGCAAGATACAGATGCGATATATTACTCTTTTCTTCCTAAGCTTACATAAAAAATCATGTGAGCATGAGGTAAAGCGTAGAGGGCTCACAAGAGCTGATAACTTTTACACAATAACATCAAGCACTTAGAATTGAACAAGGCATGGTTTTTTCTCCACAGGTGGAGCTTCTCATTTTGTCTCATCATTTCTACAAATCATCAGCATGCCTGGATGGTGTTGATGTTCTTGTAGCCCTTGCTGCTACCAGGGTTGATTCTTATGTGTCTGAGGGTGATTTTTCGTGTTTGGCTCGCCTAATGACTGGAGTTGGAAACTTCCATGCCCTTAATTTTATCCTTGGCATTCTCATTGAGAATGGTCAGCTGGATCTTCTTCTTCAGAAGTTCTCAGCTGCTATAGATGCGAGTTCTGGTACTGCTACTGCTACTGCTAAGGTTATTAGAGGATTCAGAATGGCTGTCTTAACATCATTGAAGCAGTTCAACCCAAACGATGTCGATGCCTTTGCCATGGTTAGTGTTTTTCAACAGATGATTCATATGTTTATTTGTTTTTGGTAGTTTTGCTTCCATCAGTTTAGTAACGTTATTTATGGGGCCCTCACTTGGTCCATACCTTTGGATGGGGTATCGGCAGGGATAGCTTAAGAGGAAAATTATTAGGCAATTTGTCCAAGTTTTTCCTTGGTTCTTGGGGAGTCTCGTCACGAGGATGTGTATATCACGTGATCTTTTTGCCTTGACTAATATGCTGAGGATGTCATAAATTTTGTCTAACTCTATGCCCCTGCTGAAACATGGGATTTGAGCATTATTTAAATGAGAGGCTTCATGGGAGATGCTTATGACTTTGCTCT
Source organism: Rhodomyrtus psidioides (assembly GCA_021437785.1). Classification (NCBI taxonomy): domain Eukaryota; kingdom Viridiplantae; phylum Streptophyta; class Magnoliopsida; order Myrtales; family Myrtaceae; genus Rhodomyrtus; species Rhodomyrtus psidioides. Next base: position 1,207,268 of record JAILYB010000077.1, on the reverse strand, counting down.
TTAGGTGAAAGCTGAGTATTTGACTGACTCGGCAGGTGATGCTTGGCTTGGCTTAACACGTTATGTTAAATCTATTTGCAGGTCTATAACCACTTCGACATGAGGCATGAAACAGCTGCACTTTTGGAGGAACGAGCAGAGCAGTCTTCTCAACTTTGGTTCCAACGCCATGACAAAGATCAGAATGAAGACTTGCTAGATTCCATGCGGTACTTCATTGAAGCTGCTGAAGTTCTCTCCACAGTTGATGCTGGCAACAAGACATTTAGGGCGTGCGCTCAGGCTTGTCTTGTTTCCCTCCAAATCAGAATGCCGGATTTTCAGTGGCTTAACTGCAATCCAACGAATGCAAGGTATGCACTGGCTGAGCAGTCTCGATTCCAAGAAGCTTTAATAGTTGCAGAAGCTTACGGTCTCAACCATCCGAGCGAGTGGGCACCAGTGCTCTGGAACAAGATGCTAAAGCCAGAATTGACAGAAGAATTCGTGGCCGAATTCGTGGCTGTGCTTCCACTTCACCCATCAATGCTTATTGAGATAGCGAGATACTTCCGGGCTGAAATGGCTGCTAGAGTTGATCAGAATCAATTCTCGATCTGGATTACCGGTGGTGGTTTACCAGCAGAATGGGCCAAGTACTTGGCGAGGTCCTTTAGATGCTTGTTGAAGAGGACAAGGGACTTGCGGCTACGTGTGCAGATGGCTTCCATTGCAACCGGGTTTGGAGATGTCATCGATGCATGCATGAAGGCAATGGATAAAGTACCCGAAAACGCTGGTCCGCTTGTACTGCGAAGAGGGCACGGCGGTGCCTATCTTCCCCTAATGTGAACAAAACCGGCATGTCTACAGCTCATGTAGGGTTTGCCCCAAGAAAAGGTCGAGAATGGGAAGTGGAGAAAAAAGCAGGCTCGGCAAACCCTCTCGGGTAGACATGACTCGGAGCAATGGAGGTGGCTCAAAAGCATTCTTTGATATTCTTTTTCGAATACACTGGTGAGAGGAAACGTATTAGGTTAGATTAGGTCGATTGATCCTTGTAAAGTAATTTTGGCTTGGCTATCCACTTTTGCTTGTAATTTTTTTTTTTCCAATTGCTGCCATTGATTTTTTTTTTGGTCCCCCCTCTCTGGCGCTTGGGCATGTGGTGTTACCCCTTGTATGAATTTTGTAAAGGGTGCATACCATTTCTTGGTTACATTTAACAGTGGATAGTGTAAAGGTATTGAGACCCCCAAAAAGGTTTAAAGAGACTTTGCTTCTTTTTCCTTTTATAGCTGAAGTTAAGAAATGCTTTATTGTGAATTATTATTGATTAATCAGTATCTAAGTCGAAAAAACAAGGTCCAATCTACATGTTTCATTGAGAGTTCCTACCTTGTTTGCTTCCTGATAATTTATCATAAGTACCACAGATCACAAATTCCTCCAATTGAATGATCAGTTTACTTACCTTGAAATGAGAACCAAAAGCAGTCAGCTGAAACTTGAATAGGTGTATGCTGAGTTTACGTTGTGTTTTTAGCGCTCTGTTTTGTTTTTCTTGGCTCCCAAGTCGTGTTATGGCATAACCCTTTACAACAGTGAGAACGACGAAATCAATCCTGCGAGGACGCTTGCACCCAATGCTAAGCTGAGCCTCTCCCCGGCGCTCACTATCTGCACTGGGAACAGGCAGCTTCCTTTCGAGATGTTCCGTGACACGATCTGGGCCATGCCGTTGAAATTGCACGACTCGACGTCTTGATCTTGCATTTGGAAGTACATGTTGAAGGCATACGAAATGTTGCCATAGGAATCGAGGTTGTTGCAAGTGGCGCCATAAACCATGCTTGAGCAGTCAGAGAGCGAGCAAGCATAGCTCACTTCAGCACCCACTGCACTCAAGTTCTTGATGTCCTTGTTGAGCAAACACCACTGTGCGGGCAAGTATTGGACCCCCTTCGCTGCAACCGGCATCTTGTCATGGCCTTTCCCGGTGAAGTCCATGGCGAACTTCGGCTTCCCATCGTACTGGAAGATACCCCAGTGCCTCTCGAATAGGCCGGGCTCGACGCTCTTCATGTCCTCATCGAGGAGACCGAAGAGGTACACGTCCAAATGCCCAGGCCTCAACGGGGTCCCTTTGTTCGCAGCCATCTTCTTGAAGAAACCATCGTAGAACCTCTTGGCCAATTTCACGTTGGCATTCTTGTCGCCGTCTGTGGGCCACCCGACTTCCCCGACGATGATCTTCAAGTCAGCGGCTCCAGCTTTCTTCAATGCCCAAACGAGGGTGTCATAATTCGCGTCGAACACGTTCGTGTACTTAGTGCCCTTGTCGTTTATCGGTTTCCCAGTGTCGTCGCAGAAGGCAAAATCGACCGGGAAGTTGGGGTTCAAATAGAGACTGAGGAAGGGATATATGTTGACCATGAACGGGGCTTTGTTGTCGTGGAGGAACTCGACCATTTCTATCATGATACCTCTGATATCTCTACGAAAAACGGCATCGGAGGGCTTGTCCGAAGCGGATTCATAGACATCGGCGTTGTGGGGTACCGTCGCTTTGATTTTATGCCCAAGGCCGGCCTCGTCAAGCGCCTTCTGGATGTTCCGCAATGCCGGTACTGTGGTTTTCAGATGGCTCCCATTGTAGCTCTTCAAGAATGGTTCATTTCCAACCGCCACATATCTGTTCAATTGATACATACAAGCACCCTATTCAGCCTCAACATTGACAAGCGAGATTATGTAGAAAAAATACCAAATTTGATTCTTGATTAAATGACCTTATATCAACGCCCCCATCATAGAGATGCCTGGTGACATTCTCTTCCACCCAGCTTCTGGCATGCTTGTAACTATCCGCGATTCCTTCGAGCTGAATGTTGGGAATGCCCAAGATGACCTCAATGCCCGATCCGGCCAATGCACTGACCGTCCAAGAGTCCGCGTCGAAGAGCTTGACCTTTTTTATCCCGTTGTCTTTGAGCATACCGACCACGATGCTTGGCGATATAGGATGGGACGTGATCGATCCCCAGTTCACGCCGATGCCGTGGGCGGCATTGGACAGGGCGAGGAACATGCAACATGCCCCGACTATGAACTCGGCTCGGGCCATCGATGGAGCCGGTTTGTCTTCGAGAGAAGAATGACCGGCAGAAAAGCACAAAGTTGAAGCAACTTTTTTGTGAAAATGGACAAGGTAAGTCAGTTAACGGAGATTGAAAGTTTGAATGGCTATACGGACGAATAGAAAGAAGAGAGAGCTGAACATCGACAGAGAGAGAAAGAGACAGATTTTCATTACCTCATTTTTGCGTAAAGCCAGCCCCCCATTTGTGGTTGAAGCTTCCCAAATTAGTTGGATTTGTCGATTCCATACTATATTTGGTTGGTACAGAGACAAGTAATCGTTGTTCATTACTGTACCTTTTAACAACATAGATTGAAACGAAACGTCCTATTGTCCAAATTAAGGCTTCCTTAACGCATTCCAACTCTAGCGTGGCTTGTAAGTTTGGCCAAAAATAAGAGAATTATCTAAAAAGTCATAAATCTATTACAATTGTGGCAATTGACCGGGCAAAGGCAGTGACACCCTCGCCTGGCGCCGGCGAGGATTTTCCAGCCCTCGAGTATGGTCCGCAAGGGTCAACCGGCGACCCACGCTAGCTCCAAAGTCTAAGGGAAAAAGAAAGGAAAAGAAAAAATAAAAAAAATTATTGAAAAATTCAAAAAGATTATTAAAAATTACCACATCAGCATCGGTTAGCCAAAGTTTGCCGAATGGACAGAATTGACACAAATGCAAAATGTTTGAGACTGAATTGGAAAAATAAAAGATTTATTAATAAATTAACACAAATGCAATAGGTTATGTATTTTTTGGCTAATTTTCCTGCCAAAAACAGAAACTAGCTTGACTTATTAGAGTATTTTTCACATTATATGACATATTTCCTTTTTATCTTTAGCCTTAACTACAAGCTACTCGACCCACGCTCTATTCTTCGTGATGTATTTCTTTTCGTCTTAGCAGTAGGTTTTTTCGTACATTTTCTAGGATCCATAAGGAATCGATTAGGTATGCTTCCGCCGTATTCGTATTTTTAACTGGTATAGATATATTAGTCTAAAGATATATTGGTTCAAAAGAAAAGGAAATCAAGATAGTCAGTAGAGAGAAACTAATAGAACTTGTTATGCGAAAGCGATTGAAGTTTGAATGAAAGTAATCATTCATGTGACTCTGTTACGCTATGCAAGAAAGTTAAATAAAATGCTCTTCAACTGTTATGACACTCCCCAAAAAAAAAATGTTATGACACATGTCAAAATCTCATGACTCTTGTTTATTTAATGGGTTAATATCACAAAAAAAACTCCAAACTAGAACACATGTGATTTTTTACCATAAAAAAAATCTTAAACCTTACCCTATTTTCGTTTCTGTTAAATTTCACCGTCAAATTAATGAGTTAGATGATAAGTGACAGTTAATAGGTGTACCACTTTGAGTATCCTCCGTTTGTCATAGATGTATAGATTTAGGATTTTTTGTGGTATTAACCCAATTAACGATAACTAATTAATGTTTTTCACCATTTTGAATCAATTGCATGGGTGATTTGGTCCAATTTGACTATTTGAGCCCTCAATTTCACAATTTACCGAATTGCAATTAAAGACAAATTTAGAGTTTTCATATAAATTGACAAGAACTTTTGGGCAAAACCAAATTTTTAGACAATATTCATGTCCTAAGTTCGATTTTGAGGCTTAATTGTGAAACTTCCCCACGTATTATGATCAATTTTAGCAAAAATCAAATTGAACTGGTTCTGACCTGTCCAAATAGTGTCGTCTTCAACCTCAGGTCTTCCCCACGGATGAACAATCCACTAATTGATAATCAAATTGAAGGCCAACTCGTAGATAATTAGACAGCAATGGTGAGCATATTGTTGCTCTCGCCCTTCCCTGTCGATTGACACCAGCGGCATCATTCGACACCGCCGTAGAGAGTAATCGGCCGGTCAACCTCGCGGGACCTACAAAAGTCAACGAAACCAAACTCAGCTCAAATTTGTGCCAAATTCGCATGAAATTGAACTTGCCAGAGAGCCAAACGGAGCTGGACGGAATACCCAACATCCCCGACGCCTTTTGGACCTAAAAGCACGTGGTCTCACATGCAATTCCAGCTAGTGAAGCTCTCCCCCCCCCCCCCCCCCCCCCCGATCGGGCGGGAGATCAAAAATGGGATATAAGCCATCGAAGGCTTTCGAGAACAGGGGGATCGCCCATTCTGTTCGAGGAGAGAGAGAGAGAGAGAGAGAGAGAGAGAGAGAGAGAGAGAGAGAGCTCGTTCTTTGACTCCCGTCGTCGAGAATTGGAGCTCGATTGTAAGGCATTTGTTAGGCCGTTTCTGGCCAGACCGAAGCCAAAGAAGATCACCGGAAGCTTGCCTGAGACTCCAGGATTCGACCGCTGTCGGTTGCGCCGTCTGAAACCTCGAAAAAGGTGAGTCGCAGCTTTGAGCTTCTCACTGTGCATCAATGGCGACTTACCTTGTACATGATTATTCTTGCATTTCTTGTGTGTGTATTACTCCTCGAGCATCACTGACCATTATCGCGTCTTCGTTTTGCATCGACTTTGCCTGAACACTTCGGATCGAGCCCCCAAACTCAACCTCCATTGCCGAACACTATTTAATGTCGCCTAGCCAAATTTAGGCCGTGCGAGCTCAATCGAAGCTCGAGGTAAGTCTTCTAAGCTTCCTCTCGTGCGTCTCTGTGATTGAATTAAATTATTTTTGTGTGGATCGTGCGATCAAACTTCCATGGCCATACTCGGCATTTTGCATGCTGTTTGTGATTCTGCGGATGAAATGCTCTGAATCTTAGATATATTAAACTAGAGAGAAAGACGAGTCGGACGGCACTAGTTTCATGCCAATCGACCTAGGTTTAGTTGTCAATCGGCGCCGGTGAAATATACCGTTTAGGTTTATAATAAAAAAAATCAAATATATATACCGTTTAGGTTAGTAGTCGAGTGACGTCGTTTAGGTTAGTGAGAATGGACGGTCTAAATCTAGTCTGGTCTTTAATCGTGACCGTCAATTTTAGTATAAAGATCGCACGGTTGAGGATGAGTCTTCGTTTAATCTGCACCATCGATTTCGGTAAGCCGATCCTAAAGTCGTGGGATGGCCACGTGGTTCAATAGGAACCGTCGAATTAAACCAGAATTAAGAAAAAAAATAAAAACCACGGAATGGCGCCGTTTTGAGGTGTCGGTTCACGTGGGTCTGGGCTTGGCCGGGTATCCGGTCCGCATGGATCGGGTCGACCCGAATATTATTATTATTTTTTTTTAATAAAAAAAATTCAAAAAAATTATTTTAAAAATAAAAAAAGAAAAATTCTAGAAAATTCTAAAAAATGTTAGAAAATCCAAAAATAAATTAGGGAAAAATGTAGAAAATTCTTAAACACCCCAAGAATTCCCAAAAATTGAGGAATGACCACAGACGACTGATCAATCATAATTTTGGGATTTCTTATCCGTTCTTCAAAAAAATGACAATCTTGCCCTTTAGGGATAATTCAACCTTGCTTTTCATATGAGATAGGTCGAAAATGCCAAGATAAGGATTAAGGTCAGTTAGATGGCCAATTCTTCTGCTTGAGTTTTCGAATCTCATCCTTTTTCCTGAAATGACGATTTTACCCTTCAAAGGGTAAATCGTCTTTCCTATTCCAAAGAGTTATGAAAATTGCTCAAAATTTTCACAGTCGCTGTTTTCTCTGATGTTGTCCCCCTTTGTTTAGCTTTTTTTTAACTCTGTTAGGCTGGTATCTGTTGGGCTTTTGTGCTGTCTTTGGAGCTTCCCTTCCATGCTTGAGATGGTTGAACCTCGACAGATCCTTTTTTGCTTCCTCCGTGATTTTGCTGCTATGTTTGGCTTTTATTGGTTCTTTCTTGCTGCCTTCGACCTTGGGATGGGCGCACTTTGATGCATAGTTATATCTTACAGCCGGTTCACCGTTGAACCCTCTTTGGCACTTATGGTGTCATTGGTGGTTCATGATTTTTGTGTCCGGTTCCAATATTATACCTAGTTTTTTGAAAAGTCAATACAAACTTAACTTACCAAAAAAAAAATTTAAAAAAAATTGCTCAAAACTAGGATTTGGGTTTGGTGGTTGACCAATCATTTTGTTTGGGATTTTCACCTCTCGTCATCTTCTAAAATGACGATTTTACCCCTCGAAGAAATCACTTCTAAAATTTCAAAAAATTCTGAAAATTGTCTAAAAATAGGAAATTGATCAATATGATGATCGATCCTATTTTCAACTCCTTTTTATAAAATTGCAATTTTACCCTTTTAGGGCAAATTGTCCCAATTTTTTTTAAAATTACGATTTTGCCCCTCATGGGCAAATCATGTCTAAATCACTCTTGAGCCGTGATTGACACATCTCTAGGCCAATAGAGCCTTACTAGGGATGCTATGTTGTATTCATGTGATTTATCTGCATGTCTTGGGTCCTTGATTTGTGCACCTTCTTTTATTGAATGTGAGTGCTAGGGTAGTCACTCCTATCTGCATGAACTCCTAGATTTAGGGTTCATACTTCACCCATCTGCACGAAATCTTAGGGTTAGATAATTCATTCAACCAAGGTACCGAAAGGGCGTCGACTTTGATAGTTGGCGTAACTAAGTCTCCGATCACATTTCTCTGGTTCTCACGGAATCGAATAGAAGCTCCCAACTATTCGATAGGGTTTCCAATCGTACCCTCCATAAAACGATTGGTGGCTACTCCTTGGTATGTACACGCATCACATGTTACTAGACCACACTGAAGGTCGACCACGTATACAACCGTTGCGATTTGGGTAACGGACCTTGGGAAAGGCCCGCGTCCGACCATATAGGACGGCCCATTAACTCTCGCCACTCGAGATCCGTTCGAAAGGGTCACGACAGACTAGCGACTCTGCTGGGGACTTATTCCAAACCAGAATCTCTGGTTAGGAATTTTAGAGGACTTAAACCGATTAAAAGGTTGATTGATTTATCTGACCCCTATTTTCTGCAGATGCTCTTGAAGGTGAGGTACGTATGCTAACCCTCGTGTTAGATATTTTTGCAGATGAGAGAAATAATGGGTGAAGTGATTGTTGTCATTTTTCCTGCAGGTTGGAGTTGAGATTGTATGTTTATTTTTATGCACACATTGAAGCAATGATTTGATACAAACTGATGTGCATGACCTTGCATTGTAATGACCACGACACATCTCACACACAAGCGGTCAAACCCCGACTGCAACCACCCTCTAGGTTATCTTAGATAGGAAAATGGTGCGAAAGGATCTTGTGTTTAATGGAACTTGAGACATTCGTATTCGTTCCTGCTCACAATCTAAATTGGTGATCTCTAGCCCTCTTGAGTGGGTACTCTTGGGGAGGATATGCCATATTTGGACCGTGGGAGCCTGAGCCGTAGGTTCCTTCCCTGATTTTTGATTTTTAGAGTATACTCCCACTTGTCTCATGCGCATGTCTATGGGTGGTTGGTATACCTAAAATCACATAAAAAATCGGGAAGTTTGTTTGGTAAGATTTTTCTATCCCTCAACTTGTTTACAATTTGTGTCATGCTTTTGAAATATTCAATTCATTGCATATCTTTGATGTGATCATTACATACAATCGCGTTTGAATAATTCTGGTGATTGGATTAAATGCCATTTTTAAGGTAGATAGAGATTTTTCTTTTTTATTTCCCCCATTATTCTGGATGTGAAGGCAAAGACGACATTATTCCTTTACAAGCACAAGGTGGTCAAGAAGAGTCCCCAATGAAGGTCATTGAAGGTCCGCCCAATGAAGATGGCGATTTGGAATTGGTAATCCCGAAGTTATCTCTTAAAGATCAAAACTGGGGCATCTTTAAGTATTAGGACCTCATTCATTTGATTTGCCTTACATTCCTAATCCACCTGTATAGGATTTACTTTTTGTGATTCTTTCTATCTCATCCCTCAGACTGATTGTATTAGTAATTTATTTGGATTGTACACATTTGGATTGAACTTTGTTGTATTTCCTTTAATTTATCATTGGAATGTGATAGTGGCATTTCTTCCAATCACTTGGATATTCCCAAATCAATTATATAATTCCTTTGGAGGAAACTTTTCAATAAATGCATGTGCACGTTTTATTAAGGACGTGCGGGAATATTTCAGACCAGCCCGGTGATGATATTTGTCTTCGACCTTCGAAGATTTGAGGCCTGGGTTCCCGCACGCTTCCTAATTTCGAAACGAATTTTAGAGGAACGAGGATATCCGATGATATGAGGATTAGTTCCTACTTCTTGATTTACTTTCGAGAAATCACCTTTCATGTTAAGATCAAAGGAATGAGTATGTCCGATGATAGGGGGACTAGTTTCCTTTTCCTTCATTTCTTCCTTTGAAAATATCTTTCGAAAGAGTTTTTCAAAACTGCATGCATATGCTTTAATGTTGCTCACATGGTGATTAGTGCAGAATATCTTAACGAGTAGTATTTCAAGAAGGTTGAGGATGATCAAATATTCGAGATGCTAAAAGAGACAATCGAAGACCGATAAAGAAAGTTCACTTGGGGCAAATCATTTCAAATCCTTCAAAGGAACACATGAGAGTAGTCTCAAGGGGAAAATCGCCCAAACAAGATTACACTCCTAACCAAGGAAAAAAGCGAGACCGGACCATCTGTTTTGGTGAAAGAATGTATCGTTCCTAAGTGATGTTCAATCAAGTATGGGAATAATTTTTCCGTGTTTCTATTCGCAGACAACGAGTAGAGGCAAGGTACCCAAGAAGCAATGCCGCCTCCAAATGACAAATCAGGGAGTATCCCTATCACTTTTTGTTAAACATGCATTTAGTATAAATGATTTTAAGTGCATTTTGATGGTTCAATGGTGAACAAAACTTTGAGAAAACTTCAACAAGTTTCTTATTAATTAGAAGTCTTTTGGAAAAGAGCGTTTGAGACTAATGAATTCAAAATTTGTAGATTAGCATGCTTGGTAAAGAAATACTTTCTGTGAATAGAATGAAAGGCACGGATCCATTTTTCATTGCAAACATGAATCAGCTTAGATCACTCGTATCATACATGTCATGCATACATCATTTGTTGGGAAAAACCCTAGTGATTTTGAAGTTGACAAAATAATCCAAGTACTATTAAGTTTCGAGATAATGCCGTGGAATACTTATTTTGCAGATTATCATTTTGTGTGGGGATGTACAGAATTGAATCTATAAAAAAAGGTTTTGTTCAGATGGGATTTCAGAGAGACTCAAACGCTGGTTGGAGCTCAGACGTTGAGTGGGGATAGCTCAGACGTTGTAATGATGCTCAAGCTCTGAGTGGAGTATGCACGTGCAGTAATCAGAACTTGAAGGGGACTTTTAAATGTAGTTATTTAACACAATACAACGGATACAATCAAGCTAGATCATTCTTGAGGATTCTCGGGGATAGAGATCAATCAAGGATGCAAAATCAAGGAGACAAACATACGACTTTCAAAATGAACAAAATCATCTAGGGAAACCCAGGATCATAATTGTATGGACGATTTGATCTGAACGGGGAAGACTTTCCTTTGGCGATCCCCAACGGCTATGAGATCTTCTTTTGATATTTGTCTTGTTCAAACGTGAAGTTTTGAAGAGACCTTTTCTGGAAGCCTTGCAACGGTTAGATTGGAGGCGGAGGAGCATAAAAGACATCTCAAGGTCGAAGGGACAAGAGATCGGCGTTAAGAGGGAAAAGTCTTTATAATTCTTAGATTGAGAGTACTTCATTTTATACATACTTTTTGATTCATCCATTGTAATTGTGAGGAGGTGTACACAAGAGTGTTGAACGCTAGGTGGGGTATCCTGTGTATCAAGGAGATCACTAAGCTGTAACCTCTCGAGGAGTTTACTAGTGGAATCCAGCCGATTGGCTGATAGCCGAAGAAGTGGACGTAGGCTTAATGAAAGCCAAATCACTATAAACTCTCTGTGTAGTCTTCTCTATCTCTACTCTGATCATATTATATAATTCGTGATAGTAAAACTGCATAAGAATTGTGTATATTGATGCATTCTGTTTACATCATCTGAGACGTTATACAAACACTTGTGCAATTGATATTCCGCGAAAAACTTTCAAATTGCACTATAATCACCTATTCACCCCTCTAGGTGATAACACTAGCCACAACAATTGGTATCAGAGTTTAGTGCTCATATTTTGTGAAATGTTTTTACTTCCGAGCTAACAATCTTTATGGCTAGCAATTTTTCACCCACATGGATTGAAGGTGAAAGCAACAATAGACCACCATATTTTGAAGGGAATGAGTACATCGATTGGTAAAACAAATTCAAAGCATATCTCAAATGCCAAGATCCGCAGATATGGGATGTTGTACAAAGAGGAATGAATCCAACTGCAAATACCACAACCGTATCAAATGCAGAGGATAACAATCCTACGCCGACTACCACTCTGTCAACTACTGAGATTGCCAAGAGAGATGCTCTTGATGTAAAAGCAATTTATTCATTTTATAGTGCTTTATCTTCTGCTGAATACAAACGTATTTGCAGATTGTTCCTCATCGAAAGAAATCTGGGACAAGCTCTACATCACCTATGAAGGAACAAATAGAGTCAATGAGACAAAAGTCAATTTTCTTCTTGGCCAATACAAAGCATTCAAAATGAAGCTCGGAGAAACTACAAAACAAATGTTTGACAGATTCACAAAGATAGTGAATGGTCTTACATACCATGGGCAACCTGTTTCTAGACCAATGAGAGTCAATAAGCTACTGAGAGCTCTCACAAAGGAATATGGCAATGTCAAAACTTCTATTCAAGAGACTTAGAGGATATCTCCTCTATCCATGGACGAACTTAGTAGACCTCTTCAATCCTATGAGGAAGAAAGAGTTAATGAAGAAACAATGTCAAAAGGTAAGAAGTCTATTGCCTTAAAATCTAATGCTGCTTCTGATGTTTCAGACTCAGAAGATGAAGATGATGAGGACTTAGCACTCATGGTCAGAAGATTTAGAAGAATGGCTAAGAAGGACATGAACTTCAAAGACAGAAAGGATCTCAGACGATATGATCAAAAATGATCATCTGAGGCAAAAAAACGAGAGCCGAGAAGTCATATGCTATGAATGTAGGAAGAGAGGTCATATTAAACCAAATTGTCCTATATTAAAGAAAAAAGGCAGGGATGAAAAATCCAAGAAAGCCTTGAAAGCAGAGACTTGGAACGACACTGAATGTGAAAGTGACGAAGAGTACGCAAACATATGTCTCATGGCTGACTCAGATGATGATCTCCAGGTAACTCACTCAGACATTCCTGTTGAGGTATCAGATTATATAGACGAGCTATGTTTAGAATATAAGGCAACTCTTAAGAGACTTTCTGAATTAAAAAGGGAAGTGGCTATCTTTAAACAAAACGATATTTCTCAAAAAGATAAGATCAATTTTCTCGAAAAGGAATTTTTCCAATTGAAAGAGAAATCTGATTGTGTGTCTAACGAAAATATTCGTTTGAAATCTGATTTTGAAAATTTTGAGAAAGAAACTGATTCCTTGAGAAAGGAAAGAAATCTTTTTGACATAGAGAAGAATTCTTTGAAAAAGGAAAAGGATGTTTTTGAAAAAGAAAATGTTTCCTTAAGGAAAGAAATTTCAAATATTCACAAAAAATTCTCTACCGGTTCCAAAGTGTTACATCACAAACTTTTTATACACGTTCCGTATTATAATAAATCGGGATTATGTTTTCAAAAAGAAAGTGACGTGGAAAATCATTTTCCTTCTATTAAGGAAAGAATCAGGAGAAGACCTCCTAAGAGATCTTATGAGAACCATTTTAGAAAACAATTTATGAAATTCAATTGTCAAGATTTATATGCTTGTTCAAACTGTGGTGATACTAGACATTCTCGCAGTTACTACTAAAAAGTCAATAGATCAACTCGAGATATTCTTGGATATGCACATGTTGCTAACTCCAAATGACCCAAATAAATCTGGGTACCAGAGAAAACTTTAATTTTATTGATCATTGCAAGTACCAAATCAAAAAGAAAAATAAATGGTACCTTGATAGTGGGTGTTCCAGACATATGACTGGAGATGCAACAAAATTCACCAATATTGAGATGTTCGATAGTGGAAATATTTCCTTTGGAGGAAACAACAAGGGAACAATTATTGGCAAAGGAACCGTGAAGATTGGAAATCTTCTTATCCATGATGTTTCATTGGTTAAGGGTTTGAATTTCAATCTCATTAGCATTAGCCAACTATGCGATATTGGATATAAAGTTTATTTTGCAGAAAATAAGTGCTCAGGTACAAGTAAAGACAATGAATCACGGGATGAAGACATGGTAATATGTACCTACTGGATACAACATCTGAGGAAGAAAAATGTCTTTTATCTGTCAAAGACGATCCAGAACTTTGGCACAGAAAGCTGGGACATATAAGCCTCAAGCAAATATCAAAGCTCTCCAAAAAGAAGCTAGTAAGAGGACTCCCAGAAGCCAAGTTTGAAAGGACTAAGCATTGTGAAGCATGCACACTAGGAAAACAAGTAAGGAACTCTTACAAATCTATAAATGAAGTATCTACTGACCGTGCTTTGCAGTTGTTACATATAGATGTCTTTGGACCCACTCGAACTCAAAGTATTAGAGGCAAAAGATATTGTTTAGTCATTGTGGATGATTATATTAGATTCACTTGGATTTTCTTTCTTACACATACAAGTGATGCTTTCTCATACTTTGAAACGTTTTCAAAGAAAGTTCAAAATGAAAAAGGTTACTCTATTTCAAGCATCAAAACAGATCATGGAGGGGAATTGAAAATCATTACTTTGCTGATTTTTGTGATCAAAATGGTTTTCAACATAATTTTTCATCACCATATACTCCACAACAAAATGGAGTTGTTGAAAGAAAGAATAGATCTTTACAAGAAATGGTACGAACTCTTTTAATTGAAAGCAAAGCACCATCCTATTTTTGGGCAGAAGTTGTGTCTACTGCTTGCTATATTATAAATAGAGTTTTTCTTAGACCATTGATTGAGAAAACACCCTATGAGCTTTACAAAGGAAAGAAACCAAATATTTCATATTTCCATATTGTTTGTTGCAAGTGCTATATTCTTAAAAACTCAAGTGATCGGCCAAATAAGTTTGATGAAAGATCAGACGAATGAGTATTCCTGGGATATTCGACTTCAAGCAAAGCCTATTGAGTTTTCAACAAGAATTTTCAGACAGTTGAAGAATCCATGAACATGAAATTCAAGGATGAGTACACTATTCAGAATATCATTACCAACAATGAAGCGTCAGATGATCAGAACCAATCATCCGAGAAGCAGAACTCATCACCTAAGGCTAAAGAAGCAATTGAACCTTCTCAGAACTTGGAAGATAAACAATAAGCTGCAACTTCTGAAAACCAAATGCTGAGGAATCAATCGAAGATGAGCTTGAGAAGTCAAAGAAAAATTGGAAATACAAATCTAGCCATCCTACCGATCAAGTCATTGGAGACATTGATGAAGGAATCAGAACGAGATCTAAACTAAGAAGTTCAATAAATGTATTTGCTCTGGTCTCTGAGTTTGAACCCAAAAGAATTGAAGAAGCTCTTGAAGATGAAAGCTGGATTGAGCTATGCAACAAGAGTTACATCAATTCAAACTCAATGAAGTATGGGAATTGGTGCCAAGACCAAAGAATCATCCTGTCATTGGAACCAAATGGGTATTAAAAAATAAATTGGATGATAAAGACAAAGTAACCATGAACAAGGCAAGGCTAGTTGCCAGGGGGTACTCTTAAGAAGAGGGAATCGACTATGATGAAACTTATGCCCTAGTAACAAGACTGGAATCCATCAGACTTTTACTCGCCTATGCTTGCTATCACGACTTCAAACTATATCAAATGGATGTTAAAAGTGCATTCCTGAATGGATATATCAAGGAGGAAGTCTATGTTGATCAACCTCTAGGTTTTGAAGATTTTAAATGCCCAGATCATGTATTCAAACTTCAAAAGGCACTCTATAGACTCAAGCAAGCTCCACGAGCATGGTATGAAAGGTTAAGTAATTTCCTTACCAACCAAGGTTTTGAGAAATGTAAAGTTGATACAAGTTTATTTATAAAAAGGGAAGGTAACGAAATTTTACTTATTCAGATTTATGTAGATGATATTAAATTTGGTTCATCTAACAAAAATCTCTGTAAGAAATTTTCTCAGATCATGCAGAATGAATTTGAGATGAGCATGATGGGAGAACTTACATTCTTCCTAGGATTGCAGGTTAATCAAACTAAACAAGGCACCTTCATACATCAAGAAAAATATGCTCTTGAACTGGTAAAAAGGTTCAGTCAGGAAAATTGTAAGAAAACAAATTTGCCTATGGCTTCTTCATCTAAGCCGAACTGAGCTCTTCCTCTCCAATTACTTACTGTCAAAACCCCAAATCCAAACTCATTTCTTCAAAATCCTCTATCAAATGGCCTCCAAAGAGCATCCCTCAACAAGAAACTCCTCCGACGAGACCGACAGATTAAGCTCACCCAACTCTAGGGCTGAAATCAACCCCTCGAATCCTTCTACGATCTCAAGAGTGGACGTGGGAAGACAAGAGCATGCGAAGACAAGCACCTCTAATCAATCACACAAAGATATTGAGCAAGACATCAAGAAGACACATGAACTCCTACATTCTCTTTCTGCCAAAGTATCTTTAAAAACTTCTATTCATGAGAAAGAGAAAAGAATCTATCTGGCTAGGAACATTACTCTTACGGTTTGTAGTATGAGAGCTCAAGGAACGAATGAAGAACAGATAAATGCCCTGATAAGACAGAATGGATTCTCAAGTGAAGTTTACTTAAAGATCTGTGATGAGTTGCTAATTGAAAAGGAACGCAGGGTAGCAAGTGATTTAGCTAGAAGTGCGGATAAAATTATACGGAAGGTAGAAAAAGAAAAAATGAAAGTTGGAGAAACTTCTACTAGAGTAACAAAAATGGACATTGCTGATGAAAAGAGAAGTGGTGCAGAAGATGACGAAAAATTCTATGAGAAATTTGAGGGAATGGAAATAAAATTTCCTAGTGTCAGATGTTACAAGGATAGAATGTTCAGATCAGAGAATCACCATAATATGTATGAGCTGTTAATCAATAGGTCCTCAATGCAGAACAGGCATGTTGAAATTGATTCCCTAGAAAGAACTGGTTTGAATGTTCACCATCTCCTTAATGATTCATATCTCAAGACTTTGTGCACTTTACAAAGTCCTTGCTATCCTCATCTCACTGCTTATTTCTATTCAAATTTTTGTATGCCTGATAGAGACAACATTCAGTTTTCTCTATTTTTAGTTTACACCCTGAGTGTCACAGAACTAGCATCAATTCTAAAATGTGAGCAGTACATTTTTACTCACATTCCCATTTCTGATAGTGATGTTTTGAGAAGAATTTCTTCTAAACCATCAGCAATTCGATCAGAGGCATCATCCACTAATTCTGATCTCTCACCTATGATTGGTGTCGTTCTTCATAAGGTAATTCTAAACTGTCTTCGACCAAAAAATCTATCTCGCACTGTCGCTCTTTATGAAGAAAAAATTATCTAGGCTATCTTAAACAGAAATCCATTCTCTATTCCCCATATAATTTTCCTACACATGCTGAGATCAGTAAGACATGGCAAAGGAAAAATACCTTATGGATACTTGATAACGAGAATTCTTCATGAGCTGAAGATTGATATACCCATCAGATTAAAATCTCTTTGTTTGAGACAAGGCAGCACTAGCAAAGTTATGCTGACCAGCATGGGGTATAGTCTGGTTAAAGGTTTATAGAGAGATCGAAAACAAAACGTTGTAACCATTCATACCTCTACTACAGCATCAACATCTGCACAGCTGAACCTTCAAAAGAGGAAAGCAGAAATACAAAATGAAAATTTTGCAATTGATGTCAAAAGAAAAAATAAGATAGACCACGTAGTCATACTTGATTCAGACATTAAGAGTTCTGAGAATGATGTTCCTGAGAGTCAGAAGAAGTCATCTAGTGCTGCTCCTCAAACCAACGATGACTCTCATGAGACAAGCAGAACTGCCATTCTCGCAGAACTATTGCAGATTCAGCAACAAACAGATCAAAGGATGGATGATCTTAGGAATACTTTGCACTCAGATATTGAAGGTCTGAATGCCAAGATGGTGTTGACACCTGATTTTTGATCAGTCTTTCATAGTTTATTTTTAAAAAATTCATAAAAAATCTATAAAAAGTTAAAAAAATTAAAAAATCATCTTTGGTAACCTTGACCAAGCTAAAGGAACCATTTTTGATAAAAAAAAAATAATTTGTCATATTTTTTAATATTTTTTAATATTTTCCAAAAATAGAAAAATACATGAAAAATGAAGAAAAATAGCGTTCGATGTCGTAAAAATATAGAAAAATAGTCAATATTTTTATTTTAATTTCCTTTTCATTTTGAACTCATAAATAGTCAAAATTCAAGTTCAATTGCATGTGTTTCTTCACGACGCATAGAGTTGAATTTGGCAAAAAAATGTCATTCGAGTATTTTAATTTGTAAATTTCTACATATTTTTTAGTCTTGACGTCCAATTAGATCGACCACCATCTACAATAAATTCCCCTTGCTGAATATTTTCGTTTTTGTTTCACATGATTTCATGGTGTAAAACGCCGAGTGGATCCCCAAATATAATCGGGTCGGCATGAGCTCGATAGCTCGTCCAAGACCAAACCAGGGCACGGCGAACCCCATGTGAGTACTCTCGAATTCCTGCGATGCTTCCTAATGCTTTTCTTAGGTTAGATCGAGTGTAGAATGGCTAGGACAGCTAAATCATTCTTGAGCTGTAATTGATAAATAGGGCATTACTAGGAATGCCATGTGATTTATTTGCATATCTAGATTCCTTGAGTTGCGCATTTTATTACTGATTGTGATTGCTAGGATAATCACTCCTATCTGCATGAATTTCTAGATTTATGGTTCATACCTTACTCATCCGCATGAATCTCAGGCTAGAAAATTCAGTCAACTTAGGTGCCGAAAGGGCGTCAACTCTGACGGTTGGCGTAACTAAGTCCCCGAAACCATTTCTCTGGTTCTCGCAGAATTGAATAGAAACTCCCAACTATTCGATTGGGTGGTCCAATCATACCCTAAAAAAATGATTGGTGGCGACTCCATGGCATGCACACTTAGCACATGTCACTAGACCACACTGAAAGTCGATCACGCATACCTCCGTTGCGATTTGGGTAATGGGCCTTGGGAGAGGCCCGCGTCCGACCAGACAGGACGGCCCATTAGCCCTCGAGAGCCCGACAACCTCAAGAGGGTCGCGACAGACTGGCGACTCCACTGGGGACTGGTTCTTAACCATTTAGTGGACTTGAGCCGATTAAAAAGTTGATTGATTCTTCTAACCTAATTTTATGCAGATGCTCTCGAAAGTGAGGTGTATATGCTAACGAATGTGTTAGATGTTTTTGTAGACGGGAGAAATAAGGGGTGAAGTGCTTGTTAACTTTGTTTTATGCAGGCAAGAGTTTTGGATTTATGATTGTGTGGATATTTATATTGAAGCGGTGATTGTTAAATAAAATGCATGTTTATTGCTTTAGCACGACACAATGAATACACACAATTGCGCCTAAAACCCCAGGCGCCCTCTTTAGGAACACAATAGAAGGAATTGAAAATGGAATCTCCGTGAGGAAAAACATGGGGTAATCCACTTTTCAATTCCGCTCACTTCGAACTATGGATTGAGTCCCAATGCAACGATAGTTGTGCAATGGAATCGACTCTTCCCAGAATTCGAGGTGAGAACCTTGGCTTTAGGTACCAAGCCTTATCTTTTGATTTTTAGGAGTTTTCCCTCACTTGTCTCATGCGTTTGTCTATGGAAGGTTAGTATACCTAACACTGTACAGAGAAGCTTGATTTTCTCTTAAGTTTGGTTGGTAAGATTTTTCTATCCCTCGAACTTGTTACAGCTCATAATCATTATATTCATTACATAATTCCGGTGATTGGATTAAATGCCATTTTGAGGATAGATAGGTGTGTTTTCCTCCCAATGTTCTTGATGGAAGACGAAGATGGTGTCATCCCATTACGAGTGCCAAGTGGACAAGAAGAGCCTTCTATGGACATCATTGAGGTATCATCTAATGAAGATGACGATTTGGAATAGGTGATCCTGAAGTCACGTCTCAAAGATCGAAACTGGGGCATCTCTAAGTAGTTAAAAACAGGTAGAGAAGAGAAGTCTTTTTGTGGATAAACACGGTGGGAGGTTCCTTTATTCGATCATAAGCAAGATTAAAAAATCAAGATGTACACGCTCGAATCATCAATGTCAAAGAGCAGCTTGCCTAGGTTGAGAGTGGTCAGGTGTTCGAGAAAGTCAGCCATACAGAAGTTGAGACACACATATTAGAGCTTTCATTCATTTCGCTCAATCGAGGGACCTTAAAAGCAGATCATACAGATCATCGAGGTGGAAAAGTAAAACCGAAATGAGCCCTAATTAGCATCACAAAGGAACCCAGTTGGCCCTCCATAATATTGATGCTTTGCCTATACTCACCACCTCGAGACTCGAGATCTGCAAGCTTAAGAAGAAGGCGTTTACATTCCCCTTTAAGCTCGGCAACCTTGGTCCCGTGATCTTCGGCGGCTATTTCCAGGTCCCGAACTAGTCCTCTCCCATGGGCTATATCCGCGGTAATGCTGTCAAGCCTTTCTTCCTGCCACTCACATTGAAACTTCAACACGACATTACGACGGTCGTGCTCATAGGTGGTCAGGGATAAGGCCAAGCGCTCCACCAAATTTCCCCTCTCGCGAAGCAACATCGAGACCCGCTCGTTGGCGAACTCAACAGCCTTTCTGTGACTATCGGCCACAAGGTTGGCCAACACCAAGCAGTTGGACCGATCCTCATAGCGAGCTCGCAAAACGTGAGCCACGGTAACTTCTCGCTGAGCGACACGGTAAGTCTCTAAAAAGTTTATAAATAGGGTTGGGAAGATTCTATATTCCCTCTCTAAATTAGTGCCCTCGATAGAGGTGGTGTCTATTTCCACGAGCAAAATGCGAATTTCATCTTCAATTTCTGGGTGATCGGCTATATGAGCATAGCCTCGACCTAGGAGGTTATAGAGTTTTTCCCACTGGGCCAAAATTTCAGCCGAGAAAGCGCGAATAGGAGAGGAGGTCATTTTCGTTGGAGGGAGGGAGAAGAAGATGGGTGTGGTAGAGTGATTAAAATATGAAAAGGCAATTATGTAAGAGCGTTAATCTTCTCTGCATTAACTCCTCCTTTTATAGCAACTCGAGGATGAAGAAAGGTCACAGCAATAATGCTCATGGAGCCAAGTTAATTGGGTAAAGCAGTGGTGGCTCTTTCGGTGAACCATCAGATCCGTCCCAGTCCGCGATTTCAGGCTTGATAAATCTAAAAAAGTTTGTAAAAAGATATGTCAGTGCCACCATATTAAAATTGAGCGAGAGTTAAGCGCAACTATCGAAAAAAGTTGCAAAAGGATTTGGCGGTCCCATCATATTAAAAAACTGAGCGGGAGGCGAGCGTAGTTCCACCTTTTTGAAAATAAGTGGGAGACAGACATGGATATCGAGAAAAGGAAATCAATTTGGTGTCCCTCCACGTTGAAAAGAAGAAAGAAGACGACAAAGCGAGAAATACGAAATCTTGGGAGAAACGCTTGCCTGATGATCTTCATCCATGTTTAAAGAACGTTTCCTGGGCATACAGAACCACCCAAAAGAAAATTTCGAGAGAGTGAGCATACATGAGAGAGTAGAGAACCCTGAGTGAGCAAAAATTGATCGAACATTTTTCGATCCAACATGTTTGAGGGTTACCGTCAGTTGCTAGAGGCGATTGATCCAAAAATCTCAGAAAATGAACTATTGAGAGATCTCGAAGATTCCAGGATCGCGTCTGGTACCAGAACCACAGAACCCAACCCTTTCGACAACGAAGTTCAGGATCTCAGCAGCGACGACAACAGCAGCAGCGATGGTCAATCCCGGAAAAGGAAACGTCGCCAGTGCCACACTCAGAATGAAATCCAAGAGCTTGAAGCTTTCTTTAGTGAATGCCCTCTCCCGAACATGAAACAAAGAAATGAATTGGGCCAGAAGCTAGGGATGAAACCTTTGAGGGTCAAGTTTTGGTTTCAAAATAAGCGAGCCAAATTGAGGGCTCAACACAGACGTCAAGAACTTGCGATTCTAAAGGAGGAAAACGAAAAGCTTCGAGCGGAGAACATGAGGTATAAGAAAGCTCCCAGCACTATCGCTTGCCTTAATTGCGGTGGCCCTGTCACTCTCGGCGAAATGTTCCTTGATAAGCCTTATATGAGGATTGAAAATGCTCATTCACCACCCCACTCCCTCGAACCATCTTTGATACAATCGGATTTTGTTGGAGATATGCATGAACAAATCAATTCTACGAAGTCAATACCGATGCCTTCTAAAGGATGGGATATGCGTCACCATGATTGGAGTTTCCTTAACGATGAGCTTACTATCACGACCGACCAATCCAAAGCTGATGAATTCCCTCCACAACAATTTCCGGCTCGATCAAATCCTATTGGAAATAGGCCAGAGAGCAATAGCCAAGTTGTCAACACTGTTCTGGGTCGCAAGAAGACGAGGGTCAATTGGTCCCCCGAGCTTCATCTCAAGTTCCTTAGTGCTGTTCAGCAACTAGGGATCAACTCAGCATATCCAACGCGCATACTTGAGATCATGAACATACCAGGACTCACTAAAGATGGAGTCACGAGTCATCTCAAGAGCTACAGAAGGGCGCTAAGACAGCGCCACACAGCACTGAACCTGAAAGAACTCAACTTGTGCCTAAACACTAGGCATGGCCACAACTACAATGCCCCTGAAGTAAGAAATACCCTGCCGAATCTAGGCACCGACCAAGCTGGTAGCAGCACCATCGACTACTTGGGCGCTAATCAGAATATTCCCCCGAATCATCTCAGCACCACTCAAGAGTATATGCCACAAGTGCAGCAGGTACGAACTCCTTGGTTTGAGCAGCAACTTTTCGCTAGTACTCTTCCTATCGCCGATCAACATATTGCGCCTAGTGTTCAAAGATCTGCCTGGCTTGGGCGTATGATTTCGGAAGATCAAGCGGGGGGATGCTCTGAGGATTTTTGTTTCTCCCATCCCCAAATGGAATGTGCTTTTGATAGTGAACCGATCAATCATCCTCTTATAATCTCGAGCAATGACGAAGGTTCTAGCTCGAAGAATCAGATCGCTCACAACAGAAATAGGAATCCTTCGCCGCCAAGCGATGATGGTCAACCCGAATATCAGTTGCTCGAAGAATCAAAAGATTTCCTTGATGAGGAGCTCCATATCTGGATCGATCAGTTTAAAACTGATGGACTTATGAAGTTATGATCCAAAATGGCGATTATATATCTGATTCATGGTGTAACTGGCTGATCACCGAGAATCTTCAAGGGACCTAGGCACATGTGACTGGATGTATCATTAATCTTTCTGTCATAAAGTCTTCCATGCGAGATAATCTTCCTTAATACCTAGAGTTAATTTGGGGTAGCGATTAGTACTACCTGCGAGCATCATCATGCTCGAGTGCGACAATCCCTTGTTAGATTAGAGTCGAGGCGAATCAATTGAACGCCACGAAGAAAAACATTTAAAGGCTTCACATAGGAAAATGTGAGTAAAAGCCTGAGCGAGCTCAAAGACGGTTAGCTCTGTATCGTTCCAAGGGACCTTTAGTCGTTACGAACTCTAAATTGAGCTTGTTTCATTCTCAATGGGGGTTGCTAACTGCTTCGAGAATTTTATAACAAAAAACGAACCAGTTAGGGACGCCAATAGTGCTGTGTCTTGGTAGTCAGTGAAATGGTGGTACGAAATGTCAGGAGTTCGATCTCGGGATTGAAAAATCATTTTATCAGTTGGTCTATCACTCGATGAAGTTCAAAGAGATTCGACGCAGATGACTATAGAACTTGGGGCAATTCGAAAATCATCGATTCATTTTCATCAAGCGGCGAAGTTGGTATTGTAAAATGTGAAGCGCGCAAATGACAAATCCGAAGCAGAAGGAGATGAATCATGATTCGCTTATCCAAGGTCGGGATTTCAACCTTCGACTAAAGCCAAATCTAGGATGAGTTATCGATCTTGCCCACTCGACAAAACCCATCTCTACTGAAAATGGGGGCAAACCATTCCTACATCCGGAAAGCATGTCGAAGCCGAAGACATCAGATTCATCGTTTAATCCGTGGGTCAAGTCCCCCAAGCGATAGTTATCATCCGCAGAGCGTAATGGAATCCATCCTTTCAACGTAAAACGCATTTGGCCGCGGAGCCACCCATTTGGTAAAAAGAACGTATCGTTCCTAAATGATTTTCAATCAGATGCGGGGATAATGTTCTCTCATTTTCCTCTCAGGTGATGAATAGAGACGAGGCACCCAAGAAGCCATGCATTCAAATAACAAAACAGCGCATGAAACACGCCCAAAAAGATGAATGAATCTCCTCCGACGTAAATCCTTGAGGTGGATTCGTTACCCAACCAGACGAAGAAATCATGGCCACAAGCTTGAGGGCCGGCTTCTGCAATCCCCACATTGGCATGCAGAATGGAATTCAAATCAAGAGTAAAGTAGTATCGTCCCAATTTGTTTTGAATTTGGAAACCCAAAATAATGCTTAATATTTATCCTTGGCAGGAGCTCGCCATCAGGGCAGACATATTTTCACAACCCTTGTACACTCGTTGGAGCATATGACGAAGGGTAAGATGTATCATTCCAATTTTTGCAAAGTTTTAGAATATACAATGACATATCCCTTTTATATCTCCAGGATCTCCAGCCTCGATGGGCAGGTAAGTATCCCTTTTCCCAATTCATTGGAGATTAAAAACTTTCAGAATTAATTCGATTCTCACATCTAAAAAGACATAGAATTCTTACTTCATTGACATTCATGTTTTAAAACAAGAGATTGTCTGAACATGAATTACACATATATGGTGCATCACAAAATCCCTTTGAAGGATAAATCTTGATGAAATGAAATGAATTTTTACAACAAGAGTCGTTTGAACTGTTCAAAAGGGTATTTTCTCATAAGAGAAGCGAGCCTAATCCAAACACGTCCCATACACACTTGAGAGATGAGAAGATTGGAAATGATTGAGAAACCTTAACCTATGGACATAAGGGTCATTCGCAACGATTACATGGATCGAGATGACAGAGGCATTTATTTCTTCATTCCAAACACTACAGATGCCCATTGAGAACCCCATTGAACGGCGATTTTTATTCTCAACCCTGTCAAGAACCACCCTACATTGGGGAAAATGAAGGTTAGTCCAATAGTATCAGAAAGTAAATGGTTAGAAATTTTCTTGCTCGGACTAACATAAATCTTTGTGTATTGTTTATATGATAATCCAAGTGTTATAGGATGACGAGAATAATTCATTTCTCTATCCTACACACTGTTATCCATTGCACGACCATGTTGAGCCAGCAAATTCATTTCATCAACCTATTGGTGATCATTGCATATTCCAAAGCAAAGGCAACATCACTCTAGGAACGGAAGCATGCCAAAGTTTAAGTTGCATATCTAGCATGATTGCTGAAAATCCTAGCTCCAAAAGAAAAGAAAAAACAGGATTAAAAAAAGGGGGAAAAGAAAAATCCCTAGACATCAAGAAAAAGCAAAGTGCCTGGTAAAAAGCAAGGCCGATGTCCATTCAAAATATCCCCAGTAAAGTCTAGAGAGATGATGAAAAGACCCTCCAAAGGAGTCAGATCAAGATGACTACTCCCCAAATGATGTCGTGCTCAAATAGCAAACACACAAACAGACGGTCTCTTAATGCAACAAGAGACGCTTTTAAACATCCTTGTTCGCTCTAAAAGTGGAGTGTACACTTCAAGAAATGGAGATGTTCTTCGAAGGACATGTGGCAAATTTGCAATGATCACCAATGTCAAACCCTTCAAAATTTCTAGGCAAAAAACAAGCCTTTTTCAGTCCCCAATCCTTCCAATGTTACAATCCTGAAGCAGTCTTCTCTGACTAAAACACTTGGGTTAATGTATAACTTAGCTCAAAGAAGTACGAGCAAGACTATTTCTTTCTCATTTTGCAGGGTTCTTGACTTGTAAACCCGGAGCAGATAGTGAAAAATTTCGTTCAACGGCCTTGACTCAAAAGTGAGTCCCCATTGGAAACCGATATCCAAGCCTAACACTACGGTCCCGTGAAAAACCTCCTGATTGATCGAAATGTATGCGTTGCGAATGATCCTGAAACCCAGGCACAGGTCGGTAGGAAATTGAGCACTTTCCCTATTAAAGATCATTATCACAGAGCAGTGAGGAGCCTTCTTGGATGAGAAATACTCCAATGGATGTTTTGAGCAAACTCTTTTTGAAATTTTCAAATTGTTTGATCTAGAGTTTCCGTTCAAGGAATTTATGATCACATCTGTATGTGGCAGGAATGTTTTGGATAACCTCCAACAATCAAAATGCACATTTCATGACTAAAACTTAAGTCGTAGAATTTTGTCAGTTAGACAATTATTGTCTTCCCAAAGATTACTAACATCTTCTTGGCGAGGAAAATTTTTTCAGGTCTAAGCTTTCTGCAGGACTTTTGGCCACCCTAAAGACTAGGTGCGTCATCCTTAAGTGAGGCCTTTTAGTAGGCAAATCTTTTCTAAGACCGATCCACAGAATGATCGAGTCTCCGACTAGCCCTGAAGAGCGGGTACGTCATCCTTTGATTCATATCAATTTGGAATTTCATAAATGGTAGAAACCGCCTGAAGGGTCAACTCAATGGTAGAAACCGCCTGAAGGGTCAATCAATGGTAGAAACCGCCTGAAGGGTCAGCACAATGGTAGAAACCGCCTGAAGGGTCAACACAATGGTAGAAACCGCCTGAAGGGTCAATGTATGGTAGAAACCGCCTAAAGGGTCAATCAATGGTAGAAACCGCCTGAAGGGTCAACATAATGGTAGAAACCGCTTGAAGGGTTAATGTATGGTAGAAACCGCCTGAAGGGTCAACCAATGGTAGAAACCGCCTGAAGGGTCAATGTATGGTAGAAACCGCCTAAAGGGTCAACCAATGGTAGAAACCGCCTGAAGGGTCAACTCAATGGTAGAAACCGCATGAAGGGTCAATGAATGGTAGAAACCGCCTGAAGGGTCAAAGGACTGGTAGAGACCGCCTGAAGGATCAACCCAATGGTCCGATCCACCATACGGATCAAAACCTTGATGAATCCCGAACGCGGGAGGATTCGTTTTCCCTAATAAGCCTTACATTAGGCAAGCCATTTCTAGTTTAGTCCACCACACGGATCAAAACCCTTGGCAAATTCCCAAATGTGGGATGCGTCTTCCTTAGGTTCCTATCAGTTAGGAATCCCATTATGGTTTGACCTACCATACAGGTCAGAGCTTAACATCCCAAGGACACTCCGATGACAAGTCCTTAGGAATCTACTTGAACCCATCAGACACAGCAAATGCTGCAAGCATTCGACAAGTAAGGGGCAGGGAAGTCTATCTACTCCTTAACTTTCTTACATCATATCAGGGAATTGAATGAGCACATCTCTTTTTAAGGAAAAGCACACATTGATGGGCATGAAAATTGGATGTTATGATTTCTTTTATTTTCCCAGTCGAGTCGATCGGAATATAGGTGTCACCTTATCTTTGAGAGAAACCTCTGACGAAATTCCTCTCAAAGAGGGGCAGCTGTTGACACCTGATTTTTGATCAGTCTTTCATAGTTTATTTTTAAAAAATTCATAAAAAATATATAAAAAGTTAAAAAAATTAAAAAATCATCTTTGGTAACCTTGACCAAGCTAAAGGAACCATTTTTGATAAAAAAAAATTGTCATATTTTTTAATATTTTTTAATATTTTCCAAAAATAGAAAAATACATGAAAAATGAAGAAAAATAGCGTTCGATGTCGTAAAAATATAGAAAAATAGTCAATATTTTTATTTTAATTTCCTTTTCATTTTGAACTCATAAATAGTCAAAATTCAAGTTCAATTGCATGTGTTTCTTCACGACGCATAGAGTTGAATTTGGCAAAAAAATGTCATTCGAGTATTTTAATTTGTAAATTTCTACATATTTTTTAGTCTTGACGTCCAATTAGATCGACCACCATCTACAATAAATTCCCCTTGCTGAATATTTTCGTTTTTGTTTCACATGATTTCATGGTGTAAAACGCCGAGTGGATCCCCAAATATAATCGGGTCGGCATGAGCTCGATAGCTCGTCCAAGACCAAACCAGGGCACGGCGAACCCCATGTGAGTACTCTCGAATTCCTGCGATGCTTCCTAATGCTTTTCTTAGGTTAGATCGAGTGTAGAATGGCTAGGACAGCTAAATCATTCTTGAGCTGTAATTGATAAATAGGGCATTACTAGGAATGCCATGTGATTTATTTGCATATCTAGATTCCTTGAGTTGCGCATTTTATTACTGATTGTGATTGCTAGGATAATCACTCCTATCTGCATGAATTTCTAGATTTATGGTTCATACCTTACTCATCCGCATGAATCTCAGGCTAGAAAATTCAGTCAACTTAGGTGCCGAAAGGGCGTCAACTCTGACGGTTAGCGTAACTAAGTCCCCGAAACCATTTCTCTGGTTCTCGCAGAATTGAATAGAAACTCCCAACTATTCGATTGGGTGGTCCAATCATACCCTAAAAAAATGATTGGTGGCGACTCCATGGCATGCACACTTAGCACATGTCACTAGACCACACTGAAAGTCGATCACGCATACCTCCGTTGCGATTTGGGTAATGGGCCTTGGGAGAGGCCCGCGTCCGACCAGACAGGACGGCCCATTAGCCCTCGAGAGCCCGACAACCTCAAGAGGGTCGCGACAGATGGAAGCTGAAATTGCATTGAGAAAGAACTTTACTCAGGAATTCCTAGCTTCTCAGATTGCTTAGCCAACTATCCCAGCTTGTCTTGGTCCAAATCCCTCCAAGCTTAGCCCAACCAGCTTCAGCACCTTCTACCTCACACCTCTCTCACAAAGACTAAAAAGATTTTTCAATGTTTAATCTTTTTTATGTTTTCTCTATGGGTGTTCAATTGACAATTTTCTTCATTGGTACTGTAATTGCATATTCTGGATGGATGTTCGGTTATTCTTTCACTACTTTTTATATTCCTTGCTATTTATTGCTCTATCATTCAGGGGGAGTACTTATTGTACTATTGTGCTATCTCTCACCCTTTATGCTTTACTAGATCAATCTGATGTTCAGGGGGATTATTACTCCATCTATACGCTTTCGTATCTATGCTTAATCTCATAGGTCATTCATTTGCCCTTTTGTGATGATGACAAAAAGGGAGAGAAATTGATACAAAAATTATAAAAAGGGGAGCAGCTACATCTGTGACGAGTAGGCACATCTGTGACATCTATGACAACAGGTTACAAGATATGATCTTGCATACAGCAGGAACAAGTTCACACATGATGTATTTATTTCTATGAATGTTCTGTGAATGTTATATTGTGTGAATAATAAGCTGTTTCAGGTACAATAGTTATAAGAAATATGTGAGAACACATACAAACAAGACATGCACACAGTTAATATGAGAACACAAGTTCCCATGTTCAACAGAAATAAGATCTGAGACTAAGATTTGTAAAGAAATATAATTAATATAATTTCTTTACCTAAGCCGAACAGGTGAACAAGTACCTTACTTTGAGCTTTTATTAATATGTATGTTTGGTAACATATTTTCCAAAGCAGGTTCACTTGAGCATGTTATAAACGTCATAATCTAAGCACGTGTTGAACTACAAGTTCTGAGCTATTGTGTAGCAAGTTTATATCACAAGCAATATGCTCACACACAACTTCTGAGCTATTGTATAGCAAGTCTATATTACAAGCAATTTGTTCACATACAAGTTTTGAGCCGCTGTGTAGCAAGTTTATATCACTAGAAATATGCTCACATTTACCATGCCGCTCAAGTTTGTTATGCATGTGATTAAGCTCTATAGAAAATCAAGTAGAATCACATGTCTGAAACGTTACTTGTGCTTAATCTCTAAATCTTAAGCATTATCGTAAGTTCTGAGACTGCTCATATTGCTAAAATATTGACTTCACAACTTATTCTTGCTAGAAGAACAAAAGATAGATTGATAAAATTCGTTCTTGGCAAGATTATACTAAGAGTAACTAGATCCTAGTTGCTCAACATTTTATTTAAATCATTGTTACTATCGCGACCCTCTCGAGCGCTGTCGGGCTCTCGAGGGCTAATGGGCCACCCGATGTCGCCTAATCGGACGCGGGCCTCTCCCAAGGTCTATTATCCAAATCGCAACGGATGGATATACGTGGTCGAACTTCGGTGCGGTCTAGTGACATGTGATATGTGTACATGCCAAGGAGTCGCCACCAATCGTTTCGTGGAGGGCACGATCGGAAAACCCTATCGAATAGTTGGGAGCGATCTATTCGATTCTGCGGAAACTAGAGGAGTGGGATCGGGGACTTTGTCACGCCAACTGCTAGAGTTGACGCCCTTTCGGCACCTAAATTGGATGACTTATCTAATCTTAAGAATTCATACAGATGAGTGGGGTACGGATCCTAAATCTAGGAGTTCATACAAATAGGAATGGCTACCCTATCATTCACATTCAGTAAAAGTAAGTGCGCAAATCAAGGAACCAATACATGCGGATAAAACACATGGAAGTAGCATGTCATCCCTAATGAGGCCATATTGGCCTAGATAAGTATCAATCAAGGCTTATGAGTGATTTGGACATGATTCGCCCATGAGGGGCAGAATCGAAATTTTGATAAATTTGGGGACAATTTGCCTCAGAAGGGTAAAATCGTCATTTCAGATGAAATATGCAGTGAAAAGATGGTGGAAATGGGATTGACAATAAAATCCTTCCATTTCCTATTTTTTAGGAATTTTCAGGATTTTTCTGGAATTTAAAAGTGATTTTACCTTTGGAGGGGTGAGTCAGCATTTTGGACAAAGATGAGAACTGAAAATCTCAAATATTAAGGTTGGTCACCCACCTGACCTAAACCCTAAATTTAAGCAATTTACAGGATTTGATTGGAACAAGAAAGCCGATTTTCCCATTGAGGGGCAAAATTGTCATTTTGAGAAAAGGGACGGGACTCGAAAAACCCAAGCCTAAGAATTGATCGCCTAACCGACCCTAATTCTTACCTTGGCATTATCGGCCTTATCTCGTATATACGGCAGAGGCGACTTACCCCTAAAGGGTAATATCGTCGAGTCTCGGAAGAACGGATAAGAAACCCCAAAAATAGGGTTGACCAGTTGTTTGTGGTCAATTCTCGATTTTTGGGGATTCCTGGAGTGTCTAGGATTTTTTCACAATTTTTCTATATTTTTTTGGGATTTTCTAGAATTTTCTAGTATTTTTTAGGATTTTCTAGAATTTTTCTGATTTTTTTTTTTTTAAAAATCATTTTCAGAATTTTTTTATTTTAAAAAAATGTTATTCAGACCGGGTCGGGTGACCCAGCCCACGACCCGCAGGTGACCGGCCCAGCCCGGATCCGACCCGCCTCAAAACGGCGTCACTTTGGCCCTCTCCCGCTCAAATTTCAAATTCCCGCCCAATCTTGAACCGACGCTCCTGATTGCGCCACGTGTCGACATACGGAAGGCTTGATTTATCAAAAGCAGTCGACGGCCACGATTGAAAGGCAAGGTTGAATCACGACCGTCCGATCTACGGCATTTTTTATTTCTAAAAATCATTTTTATTTCCAAAATTCGAAGATCGTGACATGTGCCACATCTCTCACCGTTGAATCAATTTTGTTTTATATTCGGTTATAACGAACGGCTGACGTGGCTGCCACGTGGGCGCCACGTTGCCGTTGACTCGGTCAACCGCCGTTGACCGATCAACGAGTCAACCGGGAAGACGACCGGCGCCGGCACTGTTTCACCGGCGCCTCGTCGGAAGGGCATATCTCGGCCTTCCGATATCCGATCGACGTGAAACCAATGGAATTCAACTCGCCATGACTTCCTCTACAACATATCAAAGCCTCGACACAGCAGATCAACATTTCATCCACATGCTACCTCCGACCGAAGCCAAGCTCCGGTGACTACTCGCCCTAGCCATTTCTAACTTTACTTAGCTAAACAAACCAATCAGGAAGCATCACCGAGGGTTGAGGAGACTTACCTGGCCATCGGGAAGGCTCGACAAAGCCTGGACCAAGTTGAACCGTTCTAGGTGACTCAACCAAGGTTGAAGGTCGGCACGGCGTTTTATGCAACGATAAGGCAGAAAAAAGGTTGGAGAGTGAGCAGTGATGCACAAGGAGCAATGCTAGATCAACAAATTGTGAAACGAGCCGGT
Organism: Rhodomyrtus psidioides; assembly: GCA_021437785.1. Classification (NCBI taxonomy): domain Eukaryota; kingdom Viridiplantae; phylum Streptophyta; class Magnoliopsida; order Myrtales; family Myrtaceae; genus Rhodomyrtus; species Rhodomyrtus psidioides. Next base: position 1,175,513 of record JAILYB010000077.1, on the reverse strand, counting down.
GGAACTCAAGATGCCATTGATGGCCGAGGAGAAGCTCGAAGGAGGATCTCAACTTTTCAAAGAGCGTCGACGAGTATGGTTAGGTCCGACGCATTCTCCGGGATGAGACGAAGCTAATGGGAGTGGTGGCGTTGATTGTCGTCGTCTGGATCGTCGGGAACCCGAGCTTGAATTTCTCGGGTTCGGAGCTCCAATGGCCGACGCGCGCTCTCTCTCTCTCTCTCTCTCTCTCCTCTCTCTTCGGCCCTGTTTCTCTCGCTCCTCCCTTTCGCTCTCTAGCTCCCTCTATTCTTGCGTCTGTTTCTCAACTCCTCTAACCGAATCTCCTCCGTTTTTCTCTCTTGAATCCTCTCTCTGCGAGCTCTCTCTCTCGTCCTCTCTCCACGAGCTCTCTCTCCCTCTCTAGCTCTCTGTGTTCTTGCGTTTGTTCAGTTCTTGCGTCTGTCCTCCAACTGATCTTCTTTTTAGTTTTTTCCTCCCCCCTTTTTCAGTCTCCCATTTGCGTGCGAGAAGAACCAAAACAATGTTCTGTCCTGCTTAGTCAACTGGGGTTGACTGGTTCGGGTCAACCCGACCCAGTTGACCCAGTTAAATATTTTCCCCAAATTCAATGCCAAAATGAGCATAAATCACAAAATTGATTATGAAATCAGACTCTATGACACAAATTCCATCTGAAAGATGTAAATTATGGCTAAATTGGTTTTAATTTGTGTGAAAGCCCCAAATCTAAGACATGATTCGAAATCAATTTTTGCCAAATTGATGTTATTAATGGATGAATCGGCCCCAATTGAGCCCACCATTAGATTCAGGAGGTCGAATACTATAGGGTATGGGTCCTGGGGTTTTATGGGTGCCTCTTGAGAGAGCTTAATTTTGGATTTGGCATTTTAGGGACTAAAATGAAAAGATTTTTATGCAATTAGGTCCCTAAGGCCAAAATTGATCAAATCAGCGCACAATTGAACCAAATTGAAATGTAGGGCAATTGAGTCAAATGTCAAGATTCTGAAAATGCAAAATATTGCAAATAAAAAGACTCAAAACATATTTTTTGACAAATTCAACCTTGTGCGTTACAAAGAAACACACAAAATTAAACTTGAATTTCGACTCTTGATGAGTTCTTCAAATGCCAATCCATGGCAAGCTCGGGTTTCCATCGTCCCTAAGGTCTCAATCAAATTAATCTTCATTTTCTCCAATGACTTCTTCAAATGCCAATCTATGGCAAGCTCGGGTTTCCATCGTCTGGGACTTGAAAAATGTTATCCCACAATGAGGTGAGATATAAAATCTTAGTATGCTAAACCTAACCCTAAACTAGGCTGCCAGTACCTCCAGACACTTTGAAAAATGGGTATTTTGAGATAAAAATCTTTGGCATAGTAAAACAGGGCACTTGTCAAAACCTGTCATTTCAGTACTTTCAAAATGACTTGACCTAGTCACAAAAGATTTCATGAGTAAAATAGAGCTTCGTACAATGGCAGGGTTTCAATTCAAAAGCAAACACTCGATGCCATCAAAATATGAGGCAACTTTCAAATTTCATCAAAATACCACTATCGGAACTTCTAGAAAAAATAGCCTTTTCTTTCACGCCCTTATTGGGCCATTTTCAATTTATGAGATAAACTTTTCGATCTCGAGGCAAACTTCCAAAACATGAGGCATATTCAGTTTTCTCAAAATCATCCTTTGACTTTTCCAGGAAACAAGTCATTCCATTTTCGCCCATCCTAGGCCGCCCACTTTGGGGCTGCGAGATGATTCGGTCATCATACGACTCTCGACGCCCATTTTCAATCGAGATGAATCGTGTCAGTATGGGACTCTCTAGCCGCACAACCTCGTCAGGTCAAATGGGAGTAACTCCCTCCCAAAGCTCTATTTGAGAGCAACTCCCTCTCAGTCAAAATTGAGAGTAACTCCCTCTCAGTCGAATAGAGTAACTCCCTCCAGATCAAGTTGAGAGTAACTCCAAATCAAGTTGAGAGTAACTCTCTCTCAGTCAAATGGAGTAACTCCCTCCAGATCAAGTTGAGAGTAACTCCCTCTCAGTCAAATTGATTGTCCTCAATTTTTCTTTTAAAACAATTTCATGCCTCAAATATTTCATTCAAGAAAACTCATGTATTTCTAGCAAAGCCTCAGACTATTCAATGAGCATGGTTCAAAGCAAATAAAGTTTCAATTTCTCATTTAGAAATAGTTCACGAAATTCAAGTATTTCATCGCTCATTCGAGGCATTCCTTCCAAACGTCCATCAACTGGACAAAACATATTTCACATTACAAAATTCTCAATCAAGCACATGCATCAGTCGAATCAATTCAAACAAGGCCTCGGGAAAATTAATGAACACGGTCATTTCATGAAACTCAAGGCTCGACATTAGCCACAGGCCCCTCAATACACTCGACTCAAACAAGAATTTCCATAAAACATGCCAAAAGGTCCAACCACACTCCATGACTATATTAGACTCCTCAATTCAACCTTGATTTCATAAGTTTCATGCCATGTAATCACTCAAGTCCAATTCATCAAAACATGGCCGAATTGGGTTTCCTCACGCCTCTCACAAAATCAGTCCATAAAACCCTTCATTCCAACTCAAAACTTCATCCTTTAGTAACCTAACATCCTAATAAAGGTTTAGGCATAACTTACCTCGAGCCTAGGCCAAGCAATTCCGTAAAACGATCGACGCAACTATGCGGCACCAAGCTGTCCACTCTTGGCCTACCACGACTAGATTCAGTCCCGAATAAACTGGTATTGTTCTGCTGACCTTTTGCGAAATATAACTTTAGAATCATGTCCTTCATGATCTTACGGTCATGTGGGAGAAAACGGGGCTTAATTTAGATTCCGAACGACCTAGAACAAGCCATTTTCAAAATCAGTGCGCGCTTAAGACAGATTGGTCAGCGTCTCACGCTTTTCACCTCAACAACCCTTTAATCACCCCTTAACCCAAATTCCTCACAAAACCGACTTACCAAAACATCAATCTACATGTTTAAGAAGCTCACTGATGATTTCATCGCGAAACAACACCATAAAGCCCTTTGAACAGCTCGGTTTCCTTGGGTGTGATGGCGGTCAGAATCTGTTCGGTAGAAACCACTACCAATCAACCATAAAAACACTTCAAATCTCCAATTAACTCTCAATATTTATTCAGCCAACTCAAGTACTATGAGTGCAGAAGATCTCACCGAAAATTTGGAGCCATTTGAAGCCTTGAAGCCCACGAAACAGCTCCTCTCCCAAAACCGGTCAGATTTTGCCATAATCTGACCTTTGCCAATTCAAACGGACCTAAGGGGCAAAGGCCGTGGCCAAATTGAGCTTATAATATGTCCTTAGAAAGGTAAGACAATAATCTTTCATATGGAGGTAGTTTTACCTCAATCCAACATCGGACGAAAAAGTTATGGCCAGTGGAAGGGAGGTGGTCGGGACTGATCGAGCTGTAGCTGATCGGCCAAGAGAGAGGAAGAAGAAGAAGAAATGGAGAGAGAGAAAAGTGGTCATCCAAAATGAAGAGAGAGAAGCCCCTACACCAATAATTGGGGCCAAAATGATAAGATGGTAATTAATGCTTAACATCTTCTTGGTTGACACATGTCAAAGCTGCTAGAACCTCTTGGCCCACCATTGACTTCCATTGACCATCTCACCTCTTCATTTTTCGGCAGCTCTTGGGGGGTTCAAATGACCAAAATGACCTCCATTAGTTCTTAAGGTACGGCCAACGGTCGAGGGGCAAAATGGTTATTTTGCACGTGTCGTCTGAAATTTCATTTTTCCAATCTAAATTGCTCTTAATGAGTTGTCGTCCACTTCAATTCCAATGTAGGAATTCCTAAATGTCCAATACCCAAATCTCGAGGTCCAATTTCATATTGAGCCCTCGTCGACTGTAATTCCAGTTCATCTCAAACTGACGAGCGACTCTTGCAGGCGCTACGCGTATCGGCCTTAGGATTTCTCAAGTCGTGGCAACTTTGGTTGTCATGTGATTGCGAGGGTTTATCGCTAGTTCCTGCGGTCCTAATAATCGTAATCCGATTTAGGCAATTCTCGCAAATTACACATTGGCTAAGAGGAATCACCCGCTTCCCAACGTATAACTCTAGTAAGGCATTCCATGATCGTTTCTAGATCGATCTCTGCTGGCCCAAAATATCCCTTCGACAATCCTTATGATCAAAGCGTCATTTTCTTATTCGAATTTCTTAGATCCATGTGCCCGATTCCGCGTTAGTCTTTCCCTTTCGGTCAGTTAACTCGAAAGTGACCTACTCCGAGCGAGATACCATTGAAATACACCGATCGATATCTTTCCATTCCATAGCCTCGAAATGAGTCGGAATTCGGAATGTCACAGTTATGGTGGATGAATCTTTAAGTAGTCATATACCTAGAGTTCCACGGGGTGAAAGAGATTTTGAGAGAGAGTTATTCATGACTCGCATTTTTCATTCTTGAGATATTAATTATGTCAATCAAATACGTATGAGACCACAAGTTTTCTTTGAATTGTGTAGAGTTCTTGTGTCAAATAATTTGTTACACGAAACAGTAAATGTGTCAATCAAAGAGCAATTGCTAGTCTTTTGCCATATTTTAGGGCATAATGTGAGGTTGAGAGTAATAGGGTCAAGGTTGAATAGGTCTGTTGAGACCATTCATCGATACTTTAGAATTGTCTTACACATTCATGCTTGTCAATGTTTAATAAACGGATATTTTAAGGTTGCTTCTGCATTAAAAAAGATGAGTAAAAATCAGCTGGATGTTGCTGAGCTCTACAAAGAAGTGATGGAGGTTGAAGGTTTTGATGAAGCCACCCTTGTATATGCTTTTGATTATTTGGTGGACAATGAGAGAGTTGCAAAAGCATTCATTATCAAGAGTGCGAAGCTAAAGAAGTTATGGCTTGAAGAGTTCGTAGAAAGAAGAGGAAATGGAAATTGACAAGCATCAGGCTTTGGATGTTTGCTCTTCATACTATGTGATACTGATACTATCTGAACTGTAGACTTATTATTTGATTAGTTGCTGAGTAGCTATCCTAGCAGTTTTTTTGTGGCACAATTTATCCAACTATGAAATGTTATTTGGTACTAATCCATTCTATCTGATTTGCTCAAGAGCACTGTAGATTTTCTCGTATTTTGGTAGATTTTCTTGTATTTTTCAGTGCTCTCTAGCATATTGTTCTGATTCCACCTAGCCTTTGTTAGTCTGTCCTTTTGTTTATTTTTCTTCTTCTTCTTCTTCTTTATTATATTATTTACTTATTGAAATCACGTCCATCTTCCATTTCAAGAGAATATGTCCCAATTCAAGATTCCTTTTCATTTTGCGAGTACAAATATTAGATTTGCTACTCGTCGAGAAAATCCGTTTATTAAACATTGACTCAATAAATTAATTTGGAAGTGAGAGGTATTGTGGCCAGTAGCCCTAGGCCAGCGTGCTTGACCTCGTGTGGCCTGTCGCTGGTCATCGTCGAGGCCCGACAATCGACGGAAGAAAAAGAAAAGGAAAATAAAATAAATAAATAATAACTAATAAGGAAATAATATAATATAAAAAAATAGTATAAACCTTTGGTGCTAATAAAATTGTTTTTTTATGTGAAATTGAAATCGTTTTATAAATAAGAACCAAACACTGGAAAATGTTTTCGTTAACATATTACTAAACAAAGGAAAACAAATTGTTTTCCGGGAAAATGATCTTCGAGAAATCACTTTCCAGAAAAACACTTTCTCGAGAAAGGTTTTCTCTGAAACAAACGCACCTTTCGACTCCTTTTGACTCCAAATTTCTTCTGAAATGGCAATTTTACCCTTTTAGGGTAAATTTTCCCAAATTTCTTCAAAATTACGATTTTGCCCATCATTGACAAATCATGTGTAAATCACTCCTGAGCCATGATTGACACTTCTCTAGACCAATAGAGCCTTACTAGGGATACATGTTGTATTCATGTGATTTATCCGCATGTCTTGGATCATTGATTTGCGCACCTTCTTTTATTGATTGTGAGTGCTAGGGTAGTCACTCATATTTGCATAAACTCCTAAATTTATGGTTCATACCCCACTCATCTGTATAAAATCTTAGGGTTAGATAATTCATTCAACCTAGGTACTGAAAGGGCGTCGACCCTGATAGTTGGCGTAACTAAGTACCCGATTCCATTTCTCTGGTTCTCACAGAATCGAATAGAAGCTCCCAACTATTCGATAAGGTTTCCAATCGTACCCTCCACGAAACGTTGGTGGCGACTCATTGGCATGTACACGCATCACATGTCACTAGACCACACGAAGGTTGACCACATATACGACCTATTGCAACTTGGGTAACGGGCCTTGGGAGAGGCCCGCGTCCGACTAGATAGGACGGCCCATTAACCCTCGCCACTTGAGATCCGCTGGAGAGGGTCGCAACTTGTGACATATCTACGACCTCAAAACATAAAATATATCCAAACCCATATATCTTATCACATATCCATCAATTCTATGCAACAGCATGTAAAAAATTGCAGAAGGCTATTTGATACAAGCTTCAGCCGTCTTTCTTGTTTCTGCAACTTTGGTTAGTCAAGTTAGAATCATGCGATGCAAGCTTGAACCTTGAGGGATCCCGAGCAGAGGATCAAGACATGAGCGGTTGTCGACAGCATAAAGCTCCCAATCTTTTATTCCACATTCCTCAAGCGCTGATGCCAATCGACCATCATCCGTCTTCTTCGGATACTGCCCGTCCGGACTCACCAAAACTGCACCGGTATAGGACTGCCCTGCGACTCGGGCTGCTCCGCTGTAGTGAAACAAACCCCAGCTCAGATCATCAGACACATCAGCAATAGTCCAGAACTCGTTCGAAACCACTCCATTGTCCAAAACACTGAAGTGAAACGTCCCCGGGATCTTGCCTCTCTTGACCCGGTACTTGCGCCTCCTCCAAACCATCTTTCCCTCCAGAGTTCTCACCTGAAACACCGGCTCATACCAAAAGGACCCTTTCGCTTTTCCTCTGTAAAATAGCTGGTACTGGCATGGGAATTGATCGTAAGCTGGGTTTTGACCGGCTACGACACGCCAACTCCAATCAAGATTACCTAACCATCCCACAAAGAGATCTTCTGCAGATTCATGACAGATGTTCTCGCCTCGAAACTTAACCATGGGTGGCACGTATGGTTTTTTGGGGATTGTCGCATCCAAGTCTAGACAATTATTCTTCTGCAGAACACACAATGAAAATGCTTCCAAATTCGGGCTCTCATATGACGCGATACATCTATAGTTGCAAACCTGATCCACGGGACTACACCGGTTCAAGCACTGAAGAGCCTTTCTACAATTGGGATCCAGGAGGCAGTTCAATATCTGTGGCCCGCAGTTCGTCACCATGCAGTTCAATGTAGAGAAACCCTTTGACCTCATGTTTTTTAGAATTGGAACTGGCCTTATGTAAGCATTGATTATGACCAACAAACAGAACCTTATATCATCGGAGTTGCGACGCATCCAGGCCTCCGATACCGTTTCAATCACTTGACTGGTCTCTTTGGTTTGCTTTGATTCAAATTTTCCCACCAGTTTCCCAAAAATGGTCCCTTTCGTTTCAGTTTGAACAAATGATCCACCCAACTTGTTACTCAACCCTGGGGATGAGTCGAAGCTGATTATGTTCTGGATATTTCCGCTGTTTCTCTCAATCCACTTCACTGATTCCGGACTTGTTACAGCAACAGCAACCAAGATATCTGCATGTCTCAGTTCCTCCTGAAGTTTTGCAGACGCCTGATCCTTACATTGGCAGAAATTATCTGTAAACACATGCATTTCAAATCCATCATCAACCCATTTCATTCTCTTTGCCTGGTCACAAAGACAATGAAAACGAATTTACATTTCCATGGATTCAGATAGTACATTACTCAAAAATTTAAAAACCAAAGAGACCAGCCATGATTGAAACAGCATCCACTTCAATTATGCCCGAAGTGCATCTGAATCCTAAAACATGCTTTTATGCACTCAACTTTTTTTCCCCTTTTAGCAAATTGTCAATGGATTCCATTAATCAAATCCGTCAACTAAATCCAACCAAAATCTAACACAGCATCCGCTAAAAGATTTAGGACTAAACTGCATAAAGCCAGGAATTAATCGTACAACCAAAACCTTCCAGGATTCAATCCCGCTTTCGTTGAGCTTTAAATACTTGTGCTGTGACCATCCCTTCAATGATAGTAAGAAGAATTTTCTCTAATTAAAGTGATCATCTTCATCTCTCGGATTGAGTTTTCTTTATAGCCTGAATCATTATCAGTCCACTCTCTAGGACAGCGGGGAACAATAGTTAACAACATTCATTTTCCTTGCTGCAAAGGCGACTCCTTTCTTACGAGCGCACACACCCATACGAAATTGCGGAGTTCTTCTCCACTAAAACCATCACGAAAACAGAGATTGGCTATGGCTCGTTTGGATACTTACAGTGTGGAGCATGACCTCGCTCCACGTCGCGCCCTTAAGAGGGCTCAACGCGCCTTCTCCAACGATGGCGACGACTCTCACCGGCGAACTAGAGGAGGCCTCCGTGGCTACGCTCTCCTTCGTCTCCATGACCGCCTTCGCACTTTGCGTCGCCGGGAAAGGGGTTTTGGCGTGACGAAGACTTGGGCCGTGGAAATTGGGAGCTCTCCTGCGGTGGAACATCGACGGCGACGGAGCCGTGGTGGTGGGGTTGGCCATGAAGCGGCGGAAGCCAGCTCTCAAGCTGGCAATCTCGAGAGACATCTTCTGTTGTCCGGAGAGGAACAACGAACGTGTGGCTCTGTTATGCTAACTAGCAGGGTCAACAACTATTAAATGGCTATTTAAGGGTCGTAATATTTCCTCATTAATTAATTACCGGATAAGAATATATTTTTTAAATAAAAATAATCATTTTCAGACAAAATAAAATTAAATAAAAATCATCATTTTGATAATAAAAAAAAATGCAAAAGGTTTTATGAGACGCTGACGGGGCACTTTTCTAATAGTATTTTGATTTTTTTTTTCAAATTATTTTATTTATTTATTCTTTTCTTTTTAATTTTGTTCATCTTCTTCCTCTTTCCTACTTAGCGACCAACCTTATCTTCTTCTGAAATGGATCCCCTGCCTTAGTGGGAATTAAGGTAGGAGATCCGGGCCGTCTATTTCAAAAATGGACCGCCCAAATCACCTTTAAAAAAAATCATTAAAATCCCCTCCCCCTATAAAAAGGATTTGGGTCGTCCATTTCAAAATGGAAGGCCCAAATGCACTAAGCCACCTTCTTCCTCTTTCTCCATTAGCGACCGACTAGAGGTGCGAGGTCCAACCTGGCCACTAACTGCACCATCGCTATGTGAGCTCGGCCTCATCAGATCTGGTTGGGCAAAGTCGACCTCGCCCAGCAATGGCGACGGAATCAATGGCAAGAGTTGAGATTTGGGTCTCCTCGGCTTTTGAGTAGGGCCATCTCTTCCCCTACATCGAGCTGTGCAAGCTCATCTCTTCCCAATACTACAAGGACACCCTCACCGTCTTCTCTACATTCTCTTCATTTATTCCCTCCTCTTTCCACGACGACCCTCTCACGGACGTCGTTGTCATCCTAGCTGCTAGGCCTCGTCCCAACGACGAGGCGTCCCACCACCTGATGGCGCCCAGCTGAGCAAGGCCAAACCTCACCTAACCATGGCAGCGCCAGTGGGCAGAGAGGATCTCGCCTCCAGCCGATCGCTAATGAGGAAGGGGGAAAAACATGAGGCCGTCGCTAACGATGGGGGAGGAGGAGGAAGAAGATGAATAGAAAAAAGAAAAAGAAAGAATATTAGAAATATTAAATATTACTAAAAATTGCCCCACAAGCGTCAGATCGATTTCACATTAACGCCGGTCAAGTCCGCATCAGCATCGGTGGGCCATTGCTGAAAATGCAAAAAGGTTAAGGACTAAATTAGCACACAAAAATAAGCTTAGAAATGAATTGACAAAGTTGAAAGATTTATGACTGAATTGGCAAAAGTGCAATAGGTATATGACTTTTTTTTTTAATAATTTTCCCCAATTTCTTTTGCAGTAGACAAGCTCAATCGATAATGGCAGGTCTCACAAAAAGCCTTAACAGGATGTCGGGCCTAGCTTAATGGGATCTCTACTCAAATACTTTTCCTTCCTTTTAATTTTTTCCAAAAGAAAGGTGAAAATTGAAAAAAAAGAGAGAAAAGGATATCATTTGTACTCATAAGTTAGATTGAAAATATCTCAACCGTATTCATCGTATCAATTCAGGCTGAGATGGATGGTATCATCTCAAACATGTCTAGATCATTCTAGGGACTCGTAGATTCTTCACTAGAAAATAAACTCTAACATCGGCTTATTGTTCGGTGTTACTATCTAATTTTTCTTGATGTTCTCTAAAATTAGCCAGCACAGAGGAAACATGAGCACAAAATGGGAGTAGCGAAAATGAGGATGTTAAGGTGGATGTGTGGATGGATAAGATAAGGAATGAAGATATTCGATGAAAAGTTGGAGTAGAACCAGTGGCAGAAAAGATGAGAGAACATAGATTGAGATTGTTTGAACATATTCTTTGAAGGCCCCTAAATATCTCACGAATATAAGTTTACTATCGAGAGCATACCACGAAGAAAGAAAGAGGTTGGCCGAAACTTACTTGAGAGAAAGTAGTAAAACAAGATTTAAGGGGGTGAGAAATAGATTAGCGTACGGTTTGTCTTAAGATGGAGTGGAAGAAAACTATTAGTATTGTGGAGGGGTAGTGTGTGTGCGCGCGCGCTCGTGTGTGTATATATATCTTTGTTTATTTATTTATACATATTTTTCTCTTTTCTCTCGATTGATTTTATTTTATTTTTATAAATCTTTAGGATTCATGGACTGTCGACCCCAACTAGTTTGTGATAAATATGTTGTTGATGTTATTCTCTAAAATTAGCATCCTTCATCATACCATTAGGCGATGCAAGGGAAATCCTCTTTATGGATCAAGTTCTTCGCAATCGTCTATTCACGCCGTCTGCCTTTATCAATCATGTAAACGGCATTGCAAAAGCCATATTCTATATCGAACACGCCCGAGAAGAGAGTCCCAAATTCCAGCCAATTTCAGGTTGTTCGATATCCGGTTCCACAAACATATCACATCGTGTCGCTGCGTATGCACAAGTTATCAACCCTAATACGATTCCTCTAATCCCTTTCACACCCTTTGCAGCTGTTGATACTATTAGATGAAGCTATGCGTCGAATTGACTGAACCTGTGCTTTTTGAATATGGAATGGCACCTCTTTGACCATCTTATACCAGGAAACAAAGGCCGTTTTGGTCTTTAAAGAGAGAATGGGAAAATAGAGTAGCATGGGAAATCCTGGCGAGCTGCAGCATGTGCCAGAATCAAAGAGAGAACTTCGGTATGACTTGCCTCTTTTTAAGAAAAACTTCCGCACGAGTTGCACTCTTGGATGAAGAACAGTTCCGCAGAAATTTTCCAATATTTTCCAGCAGGGTAAACTATCAACAAATCGGAAAAAAAGCGCCAACGACTATTTCTGATGAATAGATTCTCATCGTTTCAAGGGTAGAAGACGATGATACTCCAGGATTTGGAACTAATTTCATGTGGGTACATTGCTTTACACAACCAATCCAGGTTCACACTTGACTTTTTATCTGACAGTTTTACCTCTAATGATGTTACAGAGATAACATGTGCAGCCAATTGAGAGTTACCCAAAGAGTCACGGAGATAAAGACCTTGTAATTTATTTAACATAAGATACACTATAACTGTAACAACTATCTTCAACCGAGAGGTCGAGTTTAATCCACAGGGTTCACGTCCCCTAGCAACCTAATTTTAAAATAAGATTCCGTTTGCTTTTTCTGCATAGCTTACATCTCTGCAGCAAAGGATTTGCCGCAACCGCATGTTTGGGTAGCATTTGGGTTTTTAAATGAAAAGCCTCCACCAATCAGAGCGTCGCTGTAGTCCAACTGCATTCCGTACAAGAAGAGAAGGCTCTTTGGATCACAAACTGCAGAGGCAACAGGGAATTATGAGTGACCAGCAAATGATTTTAGGATGATAGATTGCATCAGAACTCCCATAATATCAAAGTAATGCACCGGAAAGTCATTTCTAATTCCTCTACCATGTGTAAGCCAGAGATCATAAGCAGAAATTTGTACTCAAATTTTATGTCTTCCACTTGAACTGTAGAAACTAAGCAGGCAGCATACTTCATCGTGTTAGGTTTTAGCATTAATTCCATGTACAATCCAGTCTTTGCTGGAATGAAATTTATGGATGTTCAGCGTTAAGCCTCTCAATACACTCAACAACAATCTGACATAGCCAAATTAAATTGTCACGTACACAGCAGAGAGGCAACAGACTCATCACTCTTGTAAGTCATCAATCAGCATGGAGAATTTGAGTCCTCCAAAGATAGACGAGTTAGGTAGTTCATTAAGAAGATAGATATCAATGATGTCAAATTCAAGAAACAAACAAAATAAAAATGTCTGTTTTTGGAGAACTCTTCAACAAAAGATCTGGCTTAGAAGCCATGGATGCACAACATCACTCAAAAAAGGGCTAATTGGGCAGCAAAACGCTAATCCTAAGCTGGTAGGGTACTTCAGTCTGTCATCTATAGCACTGTTTACTATCGATAATCTTTTTCTGCTTCCTGAGAAATGACAGGGAACCTACATTGCCTACGAAAATCTAAAACCAAAAATGGTAAGATCTGATATCTAAGTAAATGCCAAACAGTGATATAACAACAAGAAGTACAGTAATAGTGACTATAGATAGATAAAGAAGAGAACCCTAAGAAGACGACAATGATAGAGACCAGTTCCAGCAAATAACAGGATAGGCACAAAAAACCAGGTTCCACTGTAAGCTTGAAAAACAGTACCCTCAATGGCTTAATATTAGGAATCCCATATTTGCAAGATCCTCCATAACATCTATCATTTCTAATTTTTGCAACATGTTTCCTTGATTTCTTTATCATCTACAGCGTCCACAAACAACGAGATAAGGCATCCATAGCAATCTTGATAAATCGAGGTTGCAGAACCAATGGAAAATTCTTACTTATGAGATAACGACCAGATAACTAATCAATAAAAGTGCAGAGTTCTACCTATAACAAAACCGTTATACTCGATTATGGAGTCATCAGGTCTTGCGTTTGCCCTATTCTCGAAGTCCATTGTGTAAGACATGCCAGAGCATCCACCCTGTCTGACACCAATTCTGAGACATAAATCTTCACTGCGCTCAGACCTCATCTTGTTCAAGTGCTTCAGAGCATCGTCCGTGAGAGAGATAGCAGGCTTCAGCTGTTCAGAAGCTGGCGCAGCTGTAACATAAAGGGCAATGTGTAAATCAGATTATAGTCATAGAGGAACTGAGAAAATAATAACTGAAAGACAAAAGGTAATTTGCACTGTCCAGCATCATGAAAAACATCAGATCTACAGTAATTTAGCCTAATCTTTAAGGCAACCAGAGCTCACACAACCAGAAAATGATTTTCCTTGTCTCCCTCTTTCTCTAGAATGTTCCACTAATCATCGAGAATTAGTAGACAGTAATGTCTATCCCTGCTACATCACTGAAAAGTTTGACTAGAAGCAGCGTCTTTGATCCAGCAAATCATGTCTTCAAAACCATTTGCAATCAATCTGTCAGCGAAACATCTCTCAAAAATTTGATTGAAACAAGCACAAGGATAAAAGCTTTCCTGACTTGCGCAATTCCTATTGCCAACCATCTGTTACCGACAACTTCTCTAGGTACCCAAACAGTAACAAATAACTGAAAATAAGTTTCACCGATTTGCGAGCTGAAAACTAAGAGACAATCGCTTCATGAAGAGAAAGGTAAGACTGTCAGGTAAGACAGTCCCTAGGATACTCCTTCCCCTTCAGAGGAAGATCCAAACGCAGCACCGAGAAAATCGCACTACCAATAGATGCCGCACAAGTACTCTACTACGTTCTAATATGATTGATCCTTCTGCATTTTAAAAAAAAAAATACGCCTCTTCAACAATTCACCATTCCACAACGATAACAAGCCACAGCGGGTCATCACCATCACCAGCCGCACACACGCGATCAACTCGGCGACAGCGTCACCGCACGAACATGAAGAATCGAGCGGGAGATGGTACCTGAAACGGCAGCCGATCGAATCGGGGCGTTTCTCCTCCGGTTGGCATCGAAACTGCGCAATCGGAGGGAAATCGAACCGCGTGGGAAAGAGACCGCCGCCGCCGTTGACGACGACGAAGGAGAGTAACCAGGCACGGCGCGAAGAAGAGGAGGGCAGTTCACGGCTGTCGCAGAAAACGCCATTTGCGAGCTAGAGAGAGAAAGAGGAGAGATAGGGGGAGTCTGAATACTTCTCGTTTACGTTGGAGGAAAACTGGAAATTTCTTTCTTTCTTTTAAGGCCACCAATTTTATTCCTGCCCCTCTTCGGAAAATTATTTTCCATTTTCCAGTTCCTTAAATTTACGAGAACATATATAATAATGACGAAAATGCAAATTACAGTAGATAAAGGAAAAATTATTTAAATTTCGTTTCATTGTGTCCAAACCTCTTTATATTTAAATTATTTAACGAAAAAATTTTGACATTTTTAGAATATATATTAATATAAGCCATTTTAAACAAAATAAATTTATTTTCTTGTGATTCGCTAGATCTCTAAAATTGAAATAAAAAAGATGATAGCTGCCGTCGATAAATTTTAAAAATTTGTTTTTTCAACAAAGAGGTATCGCAAAGTGATTATCGAAAGTAAAGTCGGAATTTTGAAAAGATAAATTAATTTCTCAAGATTTAAGTATTTAATTTTTATCATTATAAAAGAAATATTTTTATCCGATAAAATTGCTTTTCGATTATTCTTTTCTTATTTTTTTTTGGCCGAATTATTATTCTTTTCTTTAAATAGCTAAAGAGAAAGCATTTTCTCCCTGCAAAGTTCCAATCCGAGGGACGTTTTTGCAAAAGTACCCCTACACTTGATCTTGTCTCGAACAATCCCCTACGTTTTGATCCATTCGCGTCAATAAAGCCCGGATGCCAAATCTGGGCGGCGAAGTCGCCGGCGGCGACATGCGTAATTTTGCGCAAGTGACGGGCCTATTTTCTTATAGGGCGGCTTTTTTTTCACTGGGGATTTTATTGACACGGACTTGTTAAATGCAAGAGGTAATTCGAGTCAAGTATGGGGGTAGTTTGCAAAAATGTAACAAATTCAGGGGCTAATTAGAAAATTTTCCGATTTCGATCTATATCATCTGATGGAATCTTAAATCTTGGATTACGATTTGTCGGAATACTAGGCAATCGGAAAGTCGTGGAGATCCTAAACACCTACGAGCTTAGTTGAAGCATTAAGAGAGAGAGAGAGAGAGAGAGAGAGAGAGAGCGCGCCCAGTGCGGTCGTTCCGGTCGTGTACCGTCCATCGACGTATCGCCGGCCCGGTGACAGTCGCCCATGAAAGTGCCATGATTGATGAAACCCTTCATTGGTCGAGCGACGTCAGCGCTACTCTCTCCTTCAAAATTCAGGCAATTTAACGTCACAGTTCGCTCGAACACTTGCAAACGTTCCATTGATCTACCAGAAGCTTACTCCACGAATGCTACTCTCAGAGCTGGTTCCGAGATCGACACCTCGCCACATGCCCTTCAGTTGTTCGACGAATTGTCCAACTGGGACGTGGTGTCGGCCTCAGCCTTGCTCGGCCGCTACGCTCGTAGCCACCGCCACGATGAGGTAATCCATCTTTTCTCGAGGGTGCTTGCCTCGCATATCAGGCCTAATGAATTCACATTCGGCACTGCAATTCATTCGTCGATCGTGCTTGGAGACGTTCGTGTGGGGAAGCAACTCCATGCTTGTGCTATGAAGATGGGCCTCCACTCGATTGTGTTCGTGGGCAGTGCGGTTTTGGATGCGTATGCCAAGTTAAGCACTCTTGATGAGGCTCGAAGAGCTTTCAAAGATACCAGGGAGCCCAATGTAGTATCCTACACAACTCTGATAAGTGGTTACCTGAAAAAGGGAAGATTTGATGATGCTCTAGCTATTTTCGAGAATATGCCGGAGAAAAATGTGGTTTCTTGGAACGCAGTGATTTGTGGCCATAGCCAAGCTGGTCACAGTGAGGAGGCTGTCAATCTATTCATCAGGATGCTGAGGGAAGGATTTATTCCTAATGAATCCACGTTCCCATGTGCTCTAACAGCATCTGCCAATATTGCAGCTCTTGGGATAGGCAGAAGCTTCCATGGCTTTGCAATTAAGTGTTTGGGTAAGCTTGATGTGTTCGTGGCCAACTCATTAATTAGTTTCTATGCGAGATGTGGAAGCATGGAAGATAGTCTTTTGGTTTTTGATAAGCTAGCGGAGAAAAACCGTGTTTCATGCAATGCCATGATATGTGGTTTCGCACAGAATGGGGCCGCAAAGGAAGCTATTAACTTCTTTGAGACAATGCGGACGGTGGGATTCGAGCCTAATAGTGTTTCTTATCTTGGTTTGTTGTGGGCTTGTAATCATGCGGGACTTGTTGATGAGGGCTATTCCTACTTCAATAAGGGAAGATTGGAGAACCCTGCGATGCTGAAACCAGAGCACTATGCCTGTGTGGTTGATGTATTTTCTCGTTGCGGGCGTTTCGAAGAAGCAGAAGAGTTCCTTAAAGATTTACCTTTTGATCCAGGAGTTGGATTTTGGAAGGCGTTGCTTGGAGGCTGCCAAATTCATTCAAATCTTGAATTGGGGGAACTGGCGGCTAAAAAAATTCTGGCTTTGGATCCTAAAGACGTATCATCCTACATAATGATGTCTAATGCGCATTCTGCCGCTGGCAGATGGCAGAGTGTCTCGATTTTAAGAAAGGAGATGAGGGAGAAAGGTCTGATGAGAGTCCCTGGTTGCAGCTGGATTGAAATGAAAAATAAAAATAATGTATTTGTGACTGGGGATAGGAATCATATCCAAAAGGTTGATATTTACATGGTTTTGAGAATTTTTCTCGAGCATGTGAAGGAGATTGAAGTTTCAACTCTTGAGAATGAATTTCTTTCATAGGTAATGGGACCATCATGTAAATGGTAAAACTAATTGATGGCAGTGGCTATGCTGGAAATGAACTTCAACCTTTGAGAGATTTGTTCCTCTGGATTGTTCTCCCTCTAAACACTTACTGGAAAAATGTCATCAGGAGCTCCTCTTTGCAACGGTACCTGTTTCCTCTTTCTTCTGTACTTAAATTGATGGCTAAGATGGTTTCGAGAGTTGATCATACATAAAATATATAACTATGTGACTACTCGTTTAAAATAGTATAAGGAAATTGGAGCTCTGTCATTATCAGGAAATTATCAATCAGAGGATTGAAAAGGAATTGTTCCTTCTTAAGCTTGTCCTTTCAAAAGTGAGCGTCCTTTTGATTGTGGTTGGAATTAATCATATTTCCTTCCGTTGTTTCATGCTTTCATTAATGTCCGTAATACATTCGTTCATTCCATATGATATTTCTGCTTCCGCTTCATATGTATTATGGTATTCAATTTGCTCCTCCTTCCAGTTATCTACAGTGGAAGTGGTTATGAGTGATGATTATTGAATATTTTCGCCTCTATGATTTTCTTATCATTCTGCATCCCTAAGAGTGGTTTGGAAGCTGCAGAAGATGACTACCTGTAAACCTATTAGTGCGTAACATGGTAGAGATGATGATGATTAAAATCCTGGATCCTAGATCTGAGTTAGGCATGATCATTCATTGATCGCGTATAATAAGTCCTTACGTTCATTTTGAGTGTTTCATTCTGCTACCTGACTTGTTGCATCTGTTGAGAGAGAAAAGATGATTTCATTAACGTAAAGAAAAGAGGAAGAAATACAATATATAGAGAAGAGATGGACTTCAACCCTAAGACAACTAAATAAATAAACTTGGCCCAAGTAACTGAGCCCACTAACAATAACAATAAACATAAAGAGGCTTCAACACTCCCCCTCAAGTTGGAGCGTAGATATTGGACATGCCCAACTTGCAGAGAATGGTATGAAACGTGCGCCTGTTCAAGCCTTTGGTGAAGACTTCTGCAAGCTGATCCTTAGAGGCAACAAAGGACAAGTTGATGAGATTGTTGTCCAATTTTTCCTTTATAAAATGACGATCAATGTCCACGTACTTGGTGCGATCATGTTGTGCCGGATTACGAGCAATGCCTTTAGCAAACTTGCTGTCACAATAAAGCCGCATTGGTTGTGGAACAATAAATCCGGGATCAGCGAGAAAGGTCTTTAGCCAAAGTAATTCACAAACTCCTCGAGCCATTGCACGAAATTCTACCTCGGCACTTGAGCGGGAAACTACAGCTTGCTTTTTACTGCGCCAGATGACTAGGTTACCTCCAACAAGAGTACAATAACCAGAAGTAGATCGTCGATCATCAAAAGATCCAGCCCAATCAGCATCCGTATAAGACTCCATAGAAAGCTGACCATGAGATGCAAATAAAATCCCTTTTCCTGGAGCAGATTTCAAATAACGAAGAATCCTGTAAACCGCTTCAAGATGCGAGGAGTGTGGATCATGCATGTATTGACTCACCAAGCTCACTACATATGCTATATCAGGTCGAGTATGAGAGAGATAAATTAGCCGACCTACCAATCGTTGTTAACTTCGTTTATCAACGGGCTTTCCCTCTTTAGATCGCAAGTGGTCATTGGCCTCAATAGAGGTTTCAGCCGGCTTGCATCCAAGCATTCCAACATCAGCCAAAAGATCCAAAATATACTTCAATTGGAAGAGAAATACCCCCTTTTCAGACCGAGCGACTTTGATACCTAGAAAATACCCAAGATCTCCTAGGTCTTTAATTTCAAATTCTCTCCCCATATATTGTTTAAGACGAGAAATTTCGACTGTATCATTCCCGATCACTACAATGTCATCAACATATACGATGAGAACAACCTGAATACCTGATCGTTTGATGAATAAGGTATGATCAGCATTACTTTGAGTAAAACCAAAGGCAATCATAGCTTTTTGAAATCGACTAAACCAGGTTCTAGGGGACTGTTTTAAACCATATAATGCCTTCTTGAATTTGCACACATGACCTTTTATCTCCGGGCCAGAAAAACCTTGAGGAATGTCCATATACATTTCTTCTTCAAGTTCCCCACGAAAGAATGCATTCTTCACATCTAGCTATTGTAAGTCCCATCCAATATTGACAGCACATGAGATAAGAACTCTAATAGGGTTCATCTTGGCAACCGGTGCGAATGTCTCAGTGTAATCAAGGCCATAGGTTTGGGTGTACCCCTTGGCCACCAAGCGATCTTTGTGGCGGTCAATTGTTCCATTGGCCTTTTGTTTGACAATAAACACCAACTTGCATCCAACGGTACTTTTATCTCGGGAAAGCTGAACTAACTCCCAAGTACCATTTTTTTTAAGAGATTTCATCTCTTCTAACGTAGTCTCCTTCCACTTTTTGTTAGTTAGGGCTTCTTGCCATGTTCTGGGGACAGTTGTAGACAATAGAGATAAAGAAAATGTACGGTAGGATGAAGACAATCGATCATATGACACAACATCGGATATGGGATGATGTGTACATGAACGTTTGCCTTTCCTAAGTGCAATCGGTAAGTCATTTTGTATCATCATTATCAATAATCTTAGATGAGGTGTCATTACCTGGAACTGTGGTTGTATGATTGGTATGAGGAGATTTGTTGAAGAGTAGAGTAGTGGTAGAGGAGGCTTTATGAACATTTTGTCGGTGAAACACAATCGGGTACCGAAACTGTTCCAGAATCGGAGGAGCCTTTGCTAATTTTTTTGCACTGACAGAATCAGGATTTTCAGTACTTGCCACCGAGTCTGTTGGAGCTACTGGTGGAGCTGTGTTTTCTGTATTGGCAACAGCTGTAGGATCTATTTCATTAGAAATGCTCGAAATTAATTCTCCCTAGAAGGGTATCACATCCAAACTAGAAGACACATGGGGTATCACATCCAAACTAGAGAACACATCTTCACCATGAGTAGGCTCCCCCTGAAGAGGTGTCCGCGCGTAAAATGACTAAGACTCATGAAAGATAACATCCATGGAAACAAAATAGAGCCGAGTGAAGGGGTAATAACACTTGTAGCCTTTTTGCATGGGAGAATAGCCCTAAAAAATGCACCTGAAACTGCGAGGGGCAAACTTACGGGCTGGGTGAGCGATACAAGCAAAACATTCTCACCCAAACACCTTCGGAGGGACCAAAAACTTATGAGAAACAGTAAGAGTCTCAATGGGAGAGCGATATTGGAGAATGTGTGATGGGAGACGATTGATCAAATAAGCCGCACTCAAAATAACATCACTCCAATGTTGAGCTGGAACATTCATGGCAAACATAAGGGAACGAGACACCTTCAAGATGTGGCGATTCTTGCGTTCCGCCACACCATTTTGTGTAGGAGTATTAACGCAGCTCGTTTGATGGTGAATACCACAGTCATGTAAAAATGCCTGAAAATCTGACTTGGTTTACTCAGTTCCATTGTCACTTCGAAGAATACGAAGCTTGCCATCAAATTGTGTCTGAATGATTGCCAGAAGCTACTGAAAGCATTGGAAAACATCACTCTTCTATTGCAGTAAATAAACCCAAGTAGTGTGGGTAACCAACGATGACCCGAAATGGAGGAAACATGGGAAGGACCTCAAACATTCGAATGCACAAGAGCAAAAGGTGCATCACTTTTATTATTTATAGGAGATTAAGTGATGCGAGTTTGTTTTGCTAGAACACAAGAATCGCAATAGAAATCTTGACCACTACATTTATCAATTAAATCTGGATAAATCTTTATTAAAGTTCCAAGCGATGGATGTCCCAAACGGCGATGCCAAACATGTAGCTCAGATAGGGAAGCTAAGGAAGTTAGAGAGTTGGAGTGATAAAATGAGCTAATGGTGGTGAATCGAACACATATAAGCCCTCATCTACTCTACCACGACCAATCCCCGACCCGTTGTCAAGTCCTGCATGACATAATGATATGGAAAGAAAAACACTTGGCACTTCAGATCACAACTTAGGGAATCAATTGATAGGAGATTAGTGTAAACTCTAGGAACATGTAAAATAGATGATAGATTAATATCTCGGGTAATAGACACCAAGCCCTGGTCAGCTATAGGGGCTAAAGAACCATCAGCAACAATAATACAATCATACTTAGAGGAATGAGAATAATCAGCAAAGGGTGTAATATCACCGGTCATATGATGCGTATCACCCGAATCAAGGATCCACGGCTGAAAAGATTTACACAAACCACCGAAAAAGCTATCTGATTGTGCGAAGTTAAAGGCCAAATTGCCAGAGGCCGATGATGTAGAGGTGCGAGGGTTGTCTACATTGCGTGCTAATAGAAGACGCGGACTAGTCAACTTGGCAGCAGATAAAGAGTCCGATGGAGCAACTGGTGGCTGAGTTGGGGCCTCACTCAAGTGTCCTTGAGGCTTAGTAGGACCCCTTCCGCGACCACGACCAGCATTGGAAGGACGCCCGTGAAGTTTGTAACAAGTTTTGTGGGTGTGACGTTCTTTTTCACAATAATCACACTTCACAGCTGGTTTGTCGTTGCCAAAACGACCGCGAGATTCACTTTCTGCAGAAGTATAAATGACAGAGCGATTCACTTCCTGCAGAAGTATAAATGACAGAGCGCTCTAGGACAACGGGCTGATGCATCGCGCTCTGACGCTTCTCCTCGAGATGGACCATGGCATAGGATTGTTCCAAGGTCGGGAAAGGCACACGACACAATATCTAGGCCCTAATCTGATCGTATTCCATATTAAGACCAGCCAAGAACTCAAAAACACGAAATTTGTCCATCCTTTTTTGAAAGGCAGCAGCATCAGGGGGGTTGGTAGGATGAAAATCATCATAAAAATCTAGTTCATGCCACAGACTATGTAACTCAAAATAATATTGAGATAAGGACAACTTTCTTTGCTTGGTTTCATGAATTTTCTGCTGGAGTTCATAGATTTGGGTACCATTCCACATTTGAGAATAATTGTTCTTAGCAGCCTCCCAAATCTTGGCTGTTGTATCTAAAAATAAGTAGCCACGGACGATAGAGTCAGTCATTGAATTGACAAGATAAGCCATAACCAAGGCATTCTCGGAGATCCACTTGAGGATAGCATCATCTCCGGTAATAGGTTGCACGCTCTCTCTAGTAAGGTAGCAAGTAAAACCACGTGAAACAATGGTGATGTAACAAGAGCGAGACCAAATCAGGTAGTTGAAGCCATCTAACTTGATAGGATTTGTCGAAAAAGAGGGATAAATATTAAGAGCACTACGGCTCAATTCCCCAAGAGAGTCCAAAGCTTTTTCCGTCTCTGACATGGTCTCGGATGATAGGTTGTATCAATTAACACGATTTAGATCATATATCGAATGATCCAAACAATATCAAGGCTAGTCAGCAGTAAGGAGGCTCTCGGAAAGCACTGGACAAGGCATGGAGGCTGCCGACAGCATTAGGAGGAAGAAGGAGCTGTCGACAGCAACAACAGAGAGAAGGTAGTTGTCGATAGGTACTAAAGGTTGTTGGAGATGAAGGAGAGGCTAGAGGTTGAGAGGGAAGAGGCGGAAGGGAGGGATGCAGGCTATGGTAGGGATGTCAAAAGGCCCGCCGGCTCGACCCGGCCCAAAAATTCAGTTGATTTTCGGGAATTTTCGGGCCGGGCCGGGCCGGGTCGGCTTGGGCTTGGTACTCGGGCCGGGCCGGGCCGGCGCGGGCTGGCCCGACGCCCGGATGGTTTTTAACATCTATATTTTCCCTTTAATTTAATTTTTTCTTTTTATATTCTTTCATTTGGTAGATTTGTCAATTAATTTTAATTTCGAAAAAAAAATGAAAATAAAAAATAATTCGGCCAGGCCTGGCCTGGCCCAGCATGGGCCGGCCCGAACTCAGATACTTTACCTTCAAGCCGGCTCGGCCCGACTCGGCCCATTGACACCCTTAGGCTATGGAGGTGGCGGATTGTTGGGAAGAAGAAGATGGCGACAGATTTCAAAGACAGGAGCAAGTAGAAGATGGCAGCAGGTTTCAAAGACAGGAAGCTAGGTTACGGCACCTAGTTATGATATCATATTTGAAAGTCCAACCCAAAAACTTAAGCTGATAGGTGTAGGGAGACTACATGAATATAAATAACATATAGGACCCATTCACAACCGATGTGGGACAGCAACTCAATACCCCATCTCACGTGCAAGCCAGATTACACGGCACGTGAAAATTGACTAATGGGGGGTGGGCTCACAAACGCGAAAAGGAATAACATTGGCTTTGATACCATATTGAGAGAGAAAAGTTGATTTTGTTAAGAAACACTTAAGTGAGGGCAAAGTGGTCTTTTGATATCTATAGAGTTTGTTTATTATATATATCCTTGTAATCCCTCTTTGATTAATAAAATTACCTTTTCTTCATAAACGTAAACATGGTATCGGAGCTACGTCTTCTGGCATCGTAAACGCGGAGATACATCGTCTGCTACCATCATCTATAGCCATCATCGTCTTTGACCACACCCACACTCATAGTCGCATAAGGCCGGCAACTGTCGTCCCGACGTCGCACAAGGCCGGCGACCGTCGCCTGGCTCCGGCGACCTAGATCCGTGGTCGCTCGACTCCGGAGAGCCAGATCCAAGGTCGCCCAGGCCAGGCGGACCTGTTTCCGACGCCAATTAAGGTTGCTTAGACTTGGAGATCCCATTTACGGTGCCTATTGAAGTCTCCGGCACCTATTGAAGTCACCTAGGTCTCCGATTGAGGTCGCCTAGACCTGGAGATCCCACGTCCGGCGCCGATTGAAGTCTCCCAGGTGTCGGCTGAAGGTTCCCAGCCTTTTTTGACCCATGTCGACGTCTTCTAAGTCACTGGACGAGGAACAGACTTGCTGATTGTTGCTGATCGTTGCTGATTTTCACTGCTTTTCACGATTACTGATGTAAGTATTCCATAGCTGCTACTGCTATGAGGTAAATTGGTGTTCTGAAGCTTGACATTGTTGTTAATATGGTTGA
The DNA here is from genome assembly GCA_021437785.1 of Rhodomyrtus psidioides. Taxonomy (NCBI): domain Eukaryota; kingdom Viridiplantae; phylum Streptophyta; class Magnoliopsida; order Myrtales; family Myrtaceae; genus Rhodomyrtus; species Rhodomyrtus psidioides. Next base: position 1,151,207 of record JAILYB010000077.1, on the reverse strand, counting down.
AGAAGGGGCGATTATGATTGCGTATATTGGTTCAGCTGATTGGATGTGAAATTGGTGCTCGCTGTGGGGTGTGGCTTTGGAGATTACTGCTGGTTGAGTTTACCGATCACCGTTGGTTGGTTGATATTAATGTTGTTATTGATAATGGTGTTTTGAATCGTGTGAAGAAAGATCGGAATTTGGTGTGGCTGCTGGGAAGTTCAGACGTGATAGGTAAGGTGGAGTTATTCCTTTAGGTTGGACCATTTTGTGTGGCAGTAGATGCGTTGATTGTAGTTACTTAATTACTGTGAAATTCATTTTGTATTTGAACTTATTTAAATTCATGGCTATTGGATCGAGTTCTGGATCCCCCTTTGGTCACTTTCAATTGACCTTTGTCATGTTGGATGGCACAAATTATCCATCATGGTCTACAGCTGTTGAAGTCTATCTTACTGCCACCGAACAGCTTGATTTCCTTACGTCAACGGCACCGTCTGAGAAAGAGAAATTTGCCAAATGGACAGCAGGAGATGCTATGATTCGAACCCTCATATGGAATAGCATGGATCCTAAGGTTAGTTCCCATTTTATTCAGTGTAAGACTGCTAAGGCGGTTTGGGAGAAATGTGCATTGCTCTATTCTGGACAAAATAATATGACGCGAGTATGTGATACTTGGAAAGCATTGAGATCAATCTTTATATGATCTTCAGCGTGGAGATCAATCTTTATATGATCGTTATGCTCAGTTTACTATTATTTGTCAATGTTTGGGTACTTATCTTCTTGCATCGGATGATCCACGTGTTTTGGCCAAGCGACAAGAGGATCTGCAGATAATATTATATCTTAAGTCATTAGGGCACCAATATTCATCTCTTCGACAACACATTACATCACAGAGCTCACTTCCCACTGTGGATGAAGTCTTCTCTCAAGCTCTTCGTTCTACGGTTACTGAGAAAGTTTCATCCATGCCAACTATGGAGACGAGCGCTATGCTTTCTCATGGTCCTGGTAGACGTGAGAGTCGTGGTCGAGGTTACCAAGCTCGTAGACGTGGCTTTGTTTATAATGGTAGCCGTGGAGGTCGTGATGGAGGAGCTAGCACTCGTGGTGCCGTTAGTTTTGGGAATAGTCGTAGTTCACGCTATTGCCACCATTGTCAAAGAACTGGTAATACGGAATCTTATTGTTATTCTCTCCACCCAGAGCTCAAACCAACTTTTGTTGCCTATGCTGAAGTGGAGAATCATGTTGTTTCTACTTCATTGACTCCATCTAGTTCGAGCACCACACAACGTGTTGGAAACTCAGTTACATTGACACGTGCTGAGTATGATGCATTGCTTCGTCTTCAACAAATGACAGGAACTTCAGCTCTTACTGCTATTTTGGCACAAACTTCCAAAGGTAGTTTGTCTTGTTTGTTTTCTGCAACATCTGATTCTTGGGTCATAGACTCTGGAGCTACCAATCACATGACTGGTAACTCTAATTTGCTACTTTCATTTCATTCTATGTCTCCTTCATTGTCTAATTCGATTATATTAGCAAATGGTTCCCAATCGCAGGTTATTGGTACGGGAGTTGCTCATTTGAGTCCATCTCTTTTTTTGTCATTTGTCCTTCATCTATCCCAATCTCCCTATAATCTGATTTCTGTTAGCTCATTGACTAAACAATTGAATTGCTCTATAACTTTTTCTGCTTCTCGCTGTACCTTTCAGGATTTGAGGACTGGACAGATGATTGGTGGGGGATATGAATCAAATGGCTTATACTATCTTGACAAGAAGGTGTTAGCTGCCGCAACTATGAAGCGTCCATCCTCTGATGTATATCGGACACATTGTCGAGCTGGTCATCCGCCACCAAACATACTTCGTCGTATATTTCCTGAGTTCGAGTCTGTGAGTTCTTTTCAATGTGAAGCATGTCAGTTTGGTAAACATCATAGAACGTCTTTTCCTTCCCGTATTCAGAGTCGTGTGTCGAGTCCATTTGAGCTGGTTCATTCAGATGTATGGGGTCTATGTTGTGTTTCTGATATTTCTGGATTCAGATACTTTGTTACATTCGTGGATGATTTTTCCCGAATGACTTGGTTATTTTTAATAAAGGACCGCACGGAAATTTTTCATTGTTTTCGATTATTCTACTTCGAAGTGTTGAATCAGTATAATATCTCTGTCAAATATTTACGATCAGACAATGCTAGAGAATATCTTGCTACCACTTCTGGTTTCCAGCCATTCCTTGATTCTCATGGTATTATTCATCAGACTTCCTGTTCATATACCCCTCAACAGAATGGGGTTGCTGAACGTAAAAATCGTTATTTTCTTGATGTTGCTCGTTGTCTTATCTTTCACATGAATCTACCTAAAATTTTTTGGGGCCATGCTATTCTTACAACATGTTATTTAATTAATAGGCTTCCAACTTATGTTCTTCAGGGGGAGACACTGTTCACTACTTTACATCCAGATCGTCCCCTTTTTTCTTTACCTCTTCGAGTATTTGGCTGTGTTTATTTTGTACATTCTCTTACTCTAGGTCTTGATAAGTTGGATCATCGTGCTGAAAAATGTATCTTTGTGGGCTACTCCCGTACTCAAAAGGGGTACAAATGTTATAGCCCTGCTCGTCGTCGGGTATTCGTTTCTGCAGATGTGACATTCTTTGAAGATCGGTCATATTTTCCCTCTCAGTCTGTTCCCACAACATCTGATGATAGTAATTGTTGTGTCATACCAATTATTCCACCTACTTCACTTCCAGAAGCTACCTCCAACGACGCATAAGGCTTTCAGTTTGCTGAGCACACCTATCAACGATGTAGTACCGCACCTACACATGATTCATCTGTTCCCTCATCAGTTGCTGCACCATCCTTTGATCCTGATGTGCCCATAGCTACTCGAAAAGGTACGTGTTCTTGTGTCGGTCGTCCTGTGGATCGTTATGCTCCTTATTCTGGTCTTTCTAAGTGTCTTTGTACTCGTCATCCTATTTCTAATTTCTTGTCATATGATCGTTTATCTCCTAGTTTCTCCATATTTGTCTCGTCCTTGTCCTCTGTTTCTGTGCCTAGCAGTGTTGCTGAAGCTCTTGCTCATCCTGGATGGCGGCAAGTAATGGAAGATGAGATGACGGCCCTCATTGAGAACCGTACTTGGGACCCATCTTCATTACCTTTGGAGAAACACACTGTTGGTTGCCGTTGGGTATTTACTGTTAAGGTTCATTCTGACGGCACTCTTGATCGATTGAAGGCTCGATTGGTTGCAAAGGGATATACTCAAACATACAGTGTTGATTATGACGACACCTTTTCATCTGTTACCAAAATTCCATATGTTCGTGTCTTTATTTCCCTTGCAGCACGTTTTGGTTGGCTTCTTCATCAGCTAGATGTTAAGAATGCATTCCTTCTTGGTGACTTGTCCGAGGAAGTGTACATGGAGCAACCACTTGGGTGTGTTGCTCAGGGGGAGAATTTGGTATGCCGCTTACGTAAAGCTTTGTATGGACTCAAGCAATCTCATCGTGCTTGGTTTGTCAGATTTAGTGATGCTGTTATCAGGTTCGGATTAAAACGGTGTCAAGTAGATCATTTAGTTTTTAGCTCTGTCTCCTCAGCTGGCTGTATTCTTCTGGTGGTATATGTAGATGATATTATTATTACTAGCAGTGATTCAGATGGTATCCAATAGCTCAAGCAGTTTCTGCACAAAGAGTTTGATACCAAGGATCTGGGACGTTTACGATATTTTCTTGGTATTGAAGTTGCATATTCACATGCATGTATCAATTTATCCCAACGAAAATATGTACTTGATATTCTTCATGAGGTTGGATTTCTTGGAGCAAAGCCAGTAGATACTCCTATGGAGCCCAATGTAAAACTTGATGCAGAACATGGAGAATTGTTACGTGATCCAGGGAAGTATAGAAGATTGGTGGGAAAGTTGAACTATCTTACTGTCACAAGGTCTGACATATCATTTGCTGTTAGTGTAGTCAGTCAATTCATGAGTTCTCCCCGTACTACTCATTGGGATGCTGTACTTAGAATTATTAAGTACTTGAAGGGAGCACCAGATAAATGACTACTTTTCAAGAATTACAGATATTTGGACACTATAGGTTTCTCTGATGCAGATTGGGCTGGATGTCCTACCGATAGAAGATCTACATCGAGTTACTGTGTGTTCCTTGGAGGTAATTTAGTTGCCTGGAAAAGTAAGAAACAACATTGGTTTTTCGATCAAGTGCTGAAACAGAATATAAAGCTATGTCACATGTGACATGTGAATTACTCTGGTTGATGATGTTATTATCAGAAATCGATTTGCCAACATCAGATCCATCGGTGCTATATTGTGATAATCAATCAGCTATTCATATTGCAAATAATTCTGTCTTCCATGAGCGAACTAAACACATTGAGGTTGACTGTCACTTCGTACGAGAGAAAGTTCAGAAAGGGGAAATCATTCTTCAACATACAAGGATGGAAGATCAATTGGCGGATATCTTCACTAAATCACTAAGGGGGAGTCGAGTGAGTTTTCTATATAACAAGTTATGATTATTTGATATTTACATCCCAACTTGAGAGAGTGTGTTAGGAAACACTTACGTGAGGGCAAAGTGGTCTTTTGATGTCTATAGGGTTTGTTTATTACATATATCCTTGTAATCCCTCTTTGATTAATAGAATTACATTTTCTTCATAAACGTAAACAGATTTCATTAACGTAAAGAAAAGAGGAAGAAATATAATATATAGAGAAGAGATAGACCCCAACCGTATGACAACTAAATAAATAAACTAGACCCAATTAACATTAACAATAAACATAAAGAGGCTTCAGAGCATCCCTAGTTGAGTCAATGCGGAGTGTAAGGAATATCTTAATGCCGCAACGGTAATTATGACAGAAAGAGTGGCCGATGGCTCAAAAAACCTCCTTGGGATACTACAACTCAACTGGTATGCAGTGGGGAAGAATGGTACGATGCTCTTGCTTTTTCAGCTAAAGATGGCGAAGGCAAATGAATACAGGCAGGGAGAAGAAAGTGTAGTTATATTTAATGCTGCTCCTGCAGTGGCTGAAGCTTTGTTGCTGGCTTTCCAGGATTGTCTCAAGCTATTATTGAAGGAGATTGCGAAGTGATGATAAATGCGAAGGTAGCTTTTTCAAACCCAAGATATAATCGCGGATTGGTATGGAAACGTTATATCTGGTATCTCTGACTGGGAAAGATGTTTTGTTTTGCTTTGGCATTTCACACAAAGATTAGCCGGGAAAGCAAAACGCATGGCCATTAGGGAAGCTGTCTGGTAGTGTAATGCCATAAGACTGGCTAAACAATCATTTAAACAGATTCTTGGGTTTGAAAAAGCTAAAAGTGTGATTGGAGGCCTTGTAAATTGGCAGTTGGAAATTGGACAAAAAGTGTGAAGCACCGTTGGATAATCCAGTTACGGTTTCTTCTATTCAAAGAAGGGATATGTTCACTAGAAGTCCTAAAACTTGTCACGAAAGTGCAATTGAGTTTTAAAACTTATAAAAAGTGCAATCAAATCCTGAAACTTGTCAAATTGATTCAATCAAATCCTTCTGTTAACATCGTCAATTTACGTAACGGATAATGTTGACATGTTGACGTGACATTTTTAAATTATTTTTATTATTCTATGTGGCTTTTCTAATTATTTTATGTTTTGAAATCTTATTTAAATTAAATTAAAAACTTAAAAAGCTAAATATTTATTTGAAAAAAGAAACAAAACTGGAGAAAAAAAAGGCCCCTACCGCAGCCGCTCCCATCACCGGAGGTGCCGGTGGAGATGGCCAACCTTGGGCGAGGGGGGCCAGCGGAGGTGGCCGGTCCCGGGCGAGGATGATCGGCCCCGAGTGAGCGTTGGCGAGGTCTCGCCTAGATCTGCAGCAGAGCAAAGACCAGATGCCAAAGAAGACGACGATAGCGAAGAAGAAGATGAAACAGGTTCAACCCAAAGCTGCAACAGAGCCTCGATCACCGACAATCCAAAACCCACCAACATAAATCCTCTTCTCAGCCTCTCACCACTTCTTCATCCTCTCAGTGACTCCCTGTTTGGCAAGCAAAGACACGGAAAAGCAAAAAATCAAATGAGGTTCAACGCAGATCTGGATGAGGCCTCACTGGTCCGTATCTAGCCTCGCCGGCCTTCGCCCGGGGCCGGAAAGCCCTCACCCGGGGTCGGCCACCCTCGCTAGGGCTGGTGAGCTGGCGACCACCGCTGGCCCCTGTGGCAATAGGCAACGGCGGCGGTAGGGCCTCCCCGGCGAGGCCCTTCCCTTTTTTCCATTTTTTTTTCAAATAAGTTTTTAGCTTTTTCAGTCTTTATTCAATTTAAATAAGATTTCGAAAAGTAAAATAATTAAAAATGCCACATAGGATAAGGAAATAAATTTAAAAATGACACATCAGCATTTTCCGTTAGACAAATTGACGGTGTTAACCAAAGGGCTCTATCGAATCAATTTGATAAGTTGTAGGACTTGATTGCATTTTTTTACAAGTTTTAGGACTCAATTGCACTTTTGTAATAAGTTTTAGGACTTATAGTGAATATATCCCTTCGAAGAATATGCAATATAGTCATAAAGGGAGATGTCCAACATGCTAGGAATATGATCTTTGCACTAGCTTGGAGATATGATCAAACTGCAGATCAAGAATGTTCAATTTGGAGCTGATATAACTCAGTCCCATAGACATACAGGTATCTTTCTTTCATTCCTTGAGAACGATGAATTTCATGGTTGAAGCAGTCTGAGACTCCTCCTGAGAATTGAATTACATTGTTCCCCAAAAAGAATGCTGGTGCGAGCCACTCGACACGGTCAGGGCGCCTGCCTCTTCCCAACCCCCAACATGTCAGAAACAAAAAAATTGTGTAGAATATTGTGAAAGAATTGAAGTAAGACCATGTAAATCTTTAGGAAGAATACTTCAGCAAGCACAGCCACCTCTTTGCTCGGCTTCGGAAACTGTTTCTGAGATGCCCTGGAAATAACTGCACATTGAACTTCTCTGTGACCATCTCTTCAAGTAAAACTACATGCATCTATAGGGGAAATGGGGGCAATATGATCGGTAGGTAGGTCGTAACCAAATAAAGAACTATAGGGGTTCTGGTTTTCTTTCTCTTGAACAGATCATGTCATTAGCAGTTATAACACAAGATCTGAGATAAATGATGAATGCCAGTGCTGTGGTTACTGCTTAAAGATCAAATATACCCTTATAAGTTGTGGGAAGATGCTTTTCATTTAGGTGCATTTCTGTTATGCAGTAATCATCCTGAGTCAAAAACAGCACTGTCAAATCCAAGCCTAATGGAAGTTTGAATTGAAAGAATCGGTTTCTGCAGAAAATCACTGCAACTAGCTCCTGTTCACTCTATATGTGGGGAAGGTATAGAATAATAGGTTGAGAGTTTGTTTCTTTAGATGGACTTACATGTCTTGTTGGTGTTCACTCGCGAGCGCAGCTTGCGCGACACACAGAAACGCTTCATCGACATTGTAATCTTCTTTTGCTGAGGTCTCGAAGCACGGAATATTTCCCCGGGAAGCACACCATTCCTTTGCTCTTTTCTCAGAAACCTGCAAGAGATGTAACCATTAAGACTATGATTCATTAAGGAAACATCTGTTAAGCCGAGTTTTGCATTCTGCCTGTGCTAATTACCACACGACTGTGCCCGCCGTCTATGTCTATTTTGTTCCCGAGCAATACGAAGGGGAATGCCTCCGGATCTGCCGGATCTGCCTGGCCAGAGTGAGACAACAAATGGGGAAGAAAGCAAATCATTGTTACTTGATTGATCATGTAATAGTAATCACATTTAAGATAATTGAAGAAGATTCAATGCATCTCTCATGTGATTTTCAAAAAAACATTCAGAGGTGCATTCATGCCATTGCCAGTTTGAAGTTTGACCTTGACGAAGCTTTCCGAACGTCAAGTCGAATATTACAGGAGATATCATATGAGGCTCAATAAGCTGCTGACCTGTTTAAGGAACTCGTCGTGCCAATTGCTAAGCGATTCGAAGGTTTTACCGACGTTGACATCGTATACAAGGACACAGCAATCTGCACCTCTGTAAAACGCCGCTCCGAGGCTGTGAAACCGTTCCTGCCCTGCCGTGTCCCAGACCTGCCAAAGAACAAACCCACGCGACTTATGAATATTTTCACAAGCAGATTGAAACGGATCTAAGAAGAAAATAGGAAGCAAAATTGAATCACCGACTTGTAAAGTGACCAGTTTATCATCGATCTGCAGTTCCTTGGTGACAAAATCGGCTCCGATCGTAGCCTTATACTGCTGGCTGAATTTTTTGTACACGTATCTGGATAACAAGTCAAGGGCTCAAGCAGATTACCGGCAAAAAGCAGCCAAAGCCGGCATTTAGATTAAACCAGTGTACAGAAGCTCAAGTTAGTATGTATGGTGCAAGTACAAACACATCTTTCCTCTTCTTAGACTATCTTAATCTTTCAGCTCACTGCAGTAATTGTTGCAAGCATTGTGTTGACAAACTACTTTCTGGGAAAAATCCTCCAAAAGAAATAGTGCACACGCAGAAAGCGCTTCATATTTTAAAATTATCAATTGGAAAACAGATTCTCCCAACCCAGAACTGCTTTGCTGAAATGGTGATTGGCTTGCTCCTTGGCGCCAGAGTTGCGACCCGTTTTGTAAAGAACCAAAAGACAGACATGAGATTGCGGGAGCCGAATCATTCACGGCGACTTACATAACAGAGAGAATGTAAATTCAAACCATGTCTGGTTTGATGGATGATGCGTGAAGTCTAATACTATATCTGCTCCAGACATGTGAGCGATGGTTGCGAAACAAACACGACATTGCTGTGAAGGATACTGGTTCATCAAGGAGGTCTTTCCCACCCTGGAAAAAACTCAACCAAGTCAGAAATTCCATCACATTTTCAATAGCATCAGCTAATACCCGGAAGAAATCTCATGGGAAAAATCCAACAGAGAGAGAGAGAGAGAGAGAGAGTATACCCACTGTCACCAAGAACTATGACCTTGAGCAAGGCTCTTCTCCTCAAATTATCCATGTAGAGAAGACCCAGCTCTGCTTAATGTATGTATATTCCTCCTTCCAAAAAGCGGCAGAGGAAAGCGACTGCAACACCACGCAAACACAAGCCTTTCTCCCAAATCTCTCTCTCTCTCTCCTCTTCCTCCTTTTTCTCCTGGTGGGTATTAGCTCAAAAAGATGAAACACCCAATGATGTCTCCCTTTCAGTGATGACTTTCCCCAGGAATGTTCCTGACAATTCTTGCTTTTTCCTCTTCTTCTAGTGCTTCCTGTGATCTGCGGTACCAAACTGCAATTATTAAATTTTGTGTGTGGGGGGTTTGGTGTGATTGATTTGCTGATATGAAGGGCCAAAAGGCCATGTGAGGTTCGTCAAGCCAACTAACGGAGCGAGACGAGTACCCGCCACGCCAGCGAAGCTTAGTTATCCCGTAAACGAGATGAATCAAAGTCAATCGAGATCCATCGAAGGAAAGAACTCCCTCCCGCTCTCTCTCTCTCTCTCTCCTCTGTTCGTCTCGTGGACTCCTCTCCTCTCTTTGTTTGTCGTGATTGCCTCCTTCTCCATTTGTTTTCTTCAATGATTTTTCGCCAACTGGTTTTGGCTGTTGTGTTGTGCCCATGACATGCTTGAGACCATTGTCTAGTCCGTGTCCCATGTTAGTCACAACGTGCTTGAGACCATCTTTTAGTACGTGTTGGGAAAAGTACGAAAAAAATAAATAAATAAAATTATAAACTTATTGTAATGGTACTGATTCAGTCTTGAATATATTAATTGGACCAATTTAGTCCGAACCTTTTCCACATCGATACAAATTTAATTTATCTGATCAATTTTTAGATCGGATATCACTAACGTGAACGCTTACCGTCCTACGTGACAAGACCAGCGCTGGTGTTGACATTGTATATATAAATTTTTTTCTTTTTTTTTGTTCTTTTTTCCCCTTCTCTTTTCATTTTCCGACAGATGTTACATCTGCAACAAAAAGGGGTATTATGCAAAGAAATGTCCACAAGCGAAGCGCCAGGGAAATTACATGATTCAGAAGATTTCCCAGACCATGGGTATTTCTCTCAGTGATGAAGATATTGAATCAGTCTTCTCTGTTGAAGACGAACCATCTCCTGATACCCTTTGTGCTATTCAAGTATACTCTTCTGACTTAGATGATTATCCAAGAGATATCTTTGCTTTCTTTCCTACTGAACATTCAGACTTACTCCGTCTCAAATCCCCAATTCTTCACTCCCCATATGTTCCTGTTGATATACTCACCTCTGAATCTGCAAAACCAATCCAAGTCATAGCCCTTATAGATACTGGGGCTGCTACTTCTCTAATGGACACAAAAATACTTCCTGAGACTTTCTGGTCCTCTTATACCAGATACTTCACCTCTGCCTCTAGAGACACTTTTGCTACCAAATTTCGTAGTAAACCAGTGACTCTTGAAGTCTTCTCTCAGTGTTCCATCACTACCAAAATTCTTGGTTGTCAGTTTCATGATAAAGATCTTATCATCGGGTGGGATATTCTTTCCCAATTACCCAAACTCAAAATTGTTCCCGATGGTCTCAAGTTCGAAGACCAGTTCAAAGAATTTGTAGACATCCAAAGACTCTTTGTCATACAACCAGAAATACTTGACCCTATCACCCAAACTCTGTTGTCATGCTGTGCAGAGTCTCATTCTCAATTCTCCCAGACTTGTTCAAAACCCCTCTGAAAAAATCCTGACTTCTTTGTTCGTCTACCCTTCAAGAAAAGTGAAGACGTCAATCTGACAAGGGCCAGTCATTCTGGCATGAACCCTGATCATCTTGCTCTTGCACAGAACGAATGTGTTGAACTCCTTGCCCAAGGTCTTATTGAACCCTCAAATTCCCAATGGGCTTGTGAAGCTTTTTATGTCAATAAAAGAGCTTAACAGAATCAAGGAAAGCTCAGACTTGTTATCAATTACCATCCATTAAACCCATTCCTTCATGATGACAAGTTTTCTCTTCCTCACAAAAATTCTCTTTTCTCCAGCCTAGCACAAGCCAAAATTTATTCCAAATTTGACCTAAAAGCGGGATTCTGGCAGATTGGAATACATCCTAATGATCGTCCCAAAATAGGATTATGTATCCCAAATCAGTATTTTCAATGGACTGTTGTCCCATTTGGCCTCAAGACTGCACCGTGTCTCTTCCAAAAGGCTATGTGTCGGATCTTCCAGCCTTTGTTAGCACGTGCTCAAATTTACATCGATGACATTATGCTCTACAGTCCAGACGAAGACTCACATTGTCTTCTCCTCAAGCAGTTTGCTGAGATCATTCAAAAGCATGGCATTATGCTTTCCCAAAAGAAGATGATTATCGCCCAGAAGGAAATTGAATTCCTGGGTATGCACCTCAAGGAAGGAATGTACCGCCCTGGCCCGCATCTTGCTGAAGAATTACAAATGTTCCCTGATTCAGATCTCTCAACAACTTAGGTGAAATCATTCTTAGGTGTTGTAAACTATCTTAGGGATTTTGTCCCAAGGATATCTAAAGCCCTTCACCCACTCCAAAAGATGTTGAAGAAGAATGCATTGCCATGGGGACTTAGACAAACTAAAGCAGTTGTCTATTTGAAAGAGATCTTGCAGGATCTCTCGCCTCTGCAAATCCCATCCACAGGGAAAAGGATTTTACAGACCGATGCTAGCGACAAGTATTGGGCCGCTATCCTCTTTGAAGAACTCAATGGTAAGCGTCGTATATGTGCTTACAAAAGTGGACGTTTTTCCCAGGCTGAAATGCATTACCATTCCACTTTCAAAGAAATCTTGGCCGTTAAAAATGGCATAAAAAAATTTGAGTTTCATCTCATTGGCTATCATTTTCTTGTTGAAATGGACATGTCATATTTCCCTCAAATGCTCAAATTCAAACAGAAGCAAATTCCACATCCACAACTTCTGCGTTGGGCAGAATGGTTTTCAAAATACTCATTTGATACTAAATACATTCCTGGAAAGAAAAATGTCATTGCTGATTTTCTCTCTCTACCCAAAGAGCCTATTTCCTCCATCAACATGTACATTCGAAAGAATCACATCCACCCTGGCACCTTCAGAGCCACTCCCATACGAGGAGAATATCAGTGGAACTCCCATAAATATCCGCCAGAAGTGCCTCAGCACATTGAACAAAATGTCTTATTTCATAATATGACATTTTATCTTTGGGACTACCAACATCGTATTTTCAGAGAACATGGAGGATTAATGTTGAATCCTAGGGAACTTGATCCGGTTTATCCCTTCATCCGTCTCCTACAATGGACCCTTGATCATGAGTTCACCGATGAACTCAAATAGTTTTTCTGGTATTTATTTAACTTGTACACTGTGGCAATTGAATTCTTAATGGACAAGATCATCAAGGTTCTCTCTGATGCTTTAATGGGAAATTTCTCTGACCAGAAACCTCTCACTGAGTTACTCACATGGTTTCAACCATTGCAAGCTTGAAAACATATGTTTGTCCAACAGAGATTCATCGGACGTCCTGAACCAGAAAGGCATACTACGTGCCTATTGCACAGACCATGGTACTACATTGGTCCAACTGGAGATCCTCACACATCAGTTGCTCCGGCAGGCACTACTACATTCAAGCCTGATCTTCAAAAGCAGAAGTTTGAAGTACATCGTATTCTACCCAGATCTTTATCAGCAATTTAGTACGAGTTACGAGAGCTTCAAAGGATTTTGTTCCAAGAAAATCAATCCATCCCCTCAGAAGTCTGGCCTTACCCAGCCACTAATCTTTCATGGGACAGACCCAGAGCTCATCCACAGCCACTTGAAGCACTTGATGAGTTTCAAAGGAATCAACCAGACACTCCAATGGACGCTGATGATTTATACGGAGGACCGTTCTCTCAAGATTCATTTGACTATGGATTTCCCCAGCCAAGCATGGCCGCCTCGGATATTCCGTCTAGTTCAATGGATGTACCGTCAAGTTCTACTCAATGCACTCATGTTCTATCCAATAATTATTGTCCTATATGTGGAATCCTTGATGATCCGGAGACAGATGCATTGATCGATGAGTACGAAGAAGACAGTCTTTTGAGAGAATTCAAGAAAGCAAAAGATGGACCTGACAGTTCAGACTCAGACGATGCAAATTATCACCCCAACCCAGACCGACGCAGGATGTAATTATATGTGTGTCGGCCACATATGTTGAAAATGATGTATGCTTTGTTTGTTTCAATAATTGGCATTTTAAAGGTCAAAAGTTGTCCATGTAGCAGAACTATTTGGATCTGAGAATCCAATGTGTTTTGTTTTATTATGTAAACGTTTGCCTATAAAAGGTTGTGTGTTGTAAGAAGATGGGGGACTCTCCCTTCAGTTTGTGAAATGAAATATTCCACTATGAGTTTCTAAATCTCTCTTTTCTCCTTACGCATGGTTCTTCTGGGTAGATTCCTTTTGTTAATATGATTAGTGCGATGTGGTTTAGTATGCTCTTCACTTGCCACCTCGGTGGAACTTGTGAGCTAGAAGTATCTAGGATCTTTAAGGTTAAGCTTCAAGAGTGAGCCTATTATGCAGAATGACAGTCCCATGTTTGGCTGGTAAAATCGCCCCTATTGTTGGGATAGCATACTTACATTTCGGGTTTAACCTTGTCTCCACTTCCTTATTGGTATCAAAGCCATTATCGCCAATATTATGTTAAGATTATGAATCTAACCAAAGACCTACACCAGGAGAATTTTCATACACATGGAAATATTATCAGAATCTTCACCCATTGTCCATAAATCCTCTTGTTCCTTAGCTCCCCCACCTGAACTCCGCAAATCATTTACATCCTCTGCATCTAAGATTGACTATCTTTATGAAGTTGCATATTCTAAATATAGTAAGATCTCTGAAACACACCTTCCACTCATCAATCCTTACTCAGCTTTTGCCAAGCCATCTTCTTTCTCCTATCCGATTCATCAAACATCTTATTCGACATACTCCTCGAACTGTTAAGGAATATGTTCAGTCCTCTAAGTTTGACCAGCACCACATCTTAGCCACTCAGCCAGAACAGTTTGTTACTCTCCAAATCCCACAAGAGTTTCCTCTTCAATGTGCTCAACAGGGTTTTATCCATCTCTATTTCGGAGCCATCCGACTTGCCCTTTCATTCCATGGCCGTAAAGGTCTTCCTGTTGTGGCAAGAATTGCTCTTCTTGATACTCGTTTTCTCGACTATCAACATGCATGTATTGGAACTATCTAGACGACACTGAATGCTGGCACAGTCTTTGTGACTATGTTTCCAAACTTCAACATGGCTCTAGCAGATCCCAGTTTGCTCACAGCTTTGAAGGTCCAACTGCAGATTACTGGTGCCCCCCAGACTCCTAATGCTGTTGCTACCACTTTACATTACCAGATGGTTTATCGGGTCCAAAATCATGCAATAGATCTCAACCTCCTAAGGGCTGATGAAGCCCTTGTCATTTCTGATGATCGAGATCAAACTTCTTGTGTTGATGTTCCAAGACAGATCCCACGAGATCAGCTTGTTAAGCTACTTCCAGATACATGTGTCACCAATTATGAGAGGCTGCACAACAATTCCCAACCGGTCCAATCGTCTAAACCCCAGTTCACAAAAAAGAAAGATGGTATTGTCACCAACAAGTTTGCCAAAGAAAAAGAAGATGCTACATCCTCATTTCCATCCTTTCCAACCATACTATGTTTCATCCCTTGTCCATCTGAAACAGTCAGTATGGAATGTCTAGATTCCAAACAATTCATTCATTCATTCCTTTAATACCCAAGGATAACCCATCCACTATTAGAAAGATCCCTCTGGACACTGTTACTGGGATGCTGATTGTGCGTGTACATCATGTACTAGTACAAAAGAAGAAGATGATAGACCCTCTTCAAGGCGAAAGAAGAAGAAGGATCCCTTGTACCAAAGGTATCTTGATGGAGACCCTACTGTTGGTCCGCCTGGACAAGACAGTGGACGCTGGTAATACATGGTACATTACGGCTCCTCTCAACCTCCTTAGGTATTGATACCAGAACCTCTATGTAAACCAGATTTTCCTCCTCCATCATCACCTTCACCTTCACCCTCACTAATACCCATAAAAAAATCAGTCACTTCTCCTTTCTATAAACCCATTTAGAAGTGGGTAAAGAAAAATCCTTCTTTTTCCATCAAACTTTCAGAGCCATACAAATGTGCACCACTCCCGGAACCCCCTCCTATCTTGCAAAGTATTTGCATGCTCCAACCTGAAGACTTTCCTCCACTTCCCTCATTTGGCTCCGGCCAAACCAGTTCCGTGAGCATCAAATTCCCACCAGTTGAAAGCTTATCTGATCTCCAAAAGAAATTCTTTCATTCTCCAAAAGTACCCTCTTCAAATGAGCTTGACGCTTTTCTTAGAAGAAAACCTCATCCTCCATCCGATACTGTTCTCAACTGGCAAACAGAGAATGCACTTGCCCAAAATCGTGCCATTGGCAAGGTGATCGAAGATACTGCCTTGATCAAAAAGATGCTTGAAGACTTCCAGAAGCGGCTGCATCTGTTAGAGACACAACAAATTCCTCAAAATCATTTCTTGGAAGACCAGACCCTTGAGATTGACAAGCTCAAGCAGCAGATTCAAATACTGGAAGCGCAACTTGCTGAATCTCAGCAACCCAGGCCTTTATTCTCCACTGACCCTTTGTTTTCACCTTTACAAAGGTCCCCGACTCGATCTGCAGGATCCTCTTCATCCTTTACAGAACTCCTTAAGTCAGCTCCACCAGCTCCCACTACAAATATTTTCGCCCTCCGAGCTCAACTGAAAGAAATTGAGAAGGAAAAAGCCTGTGGCAAAGGAAAGTCATCATCTCCTACTCCCTCAGCTCCTCCCAAGCCAGAACCTCTTCATACGCCACCTGATTCCCCTACTCACCTTTTTCAGTCCCTTATGGTGTCCAACCCACTTAAGAATTTTCTCAGGCACCAAATCACGTCCATTTCCACAATCAAATCTGTTCCTTTCATTCCTAACCAAATTTCTTCTGAATCTAATGACTCATGCTCTTCTGACTCTTCCCAAGATTCCTTTTATGTAAACCCTGCTCCTAAAATCATGATGGCAGATCCAACTCCCCGAGGAGAACATATGGCTGAACCAGAAGTAACTTTCCCTCCAGAAGCTGGTTCAAGTTCGGCCTCTACACCAAAGTCATACTTCTCGTTCGATGATATCCCATATCGGAAATAGCCTAATCGGCTTCAAGAATCCCATGCCTGGATGATGGTACGAAGCCTGACGGAACATATCACTTATGAAGTCTTGCTTGAATTCACCACCAAGCTCACAGGAGCAATGAAGGATTGGTAAAAATCAGTTTCGTCACAAGATCAGATTGCTTTCTTGACCATGACATTAGAAGAAGCAATACAGATCATCCATCTCTACTTCATTGGTCAACCAGCAAATGAGAAAGAACTCAAGAGAAAAGAGTTTTTTGAAAGAAAATGTTGCTCTACATTCAGAAAAGATCTTGATCATCATTTTACAGAAATGATCAAGTTGTTCTATCATCTTGGAGCAGATGTAAATCTCAAGCCTGTTTTCCTGACCTCTATTCTCAAGGAAATTAGTGATGCAGTTGAAAATATTTTTCAGTTTGAAAAATGGACGATTCAACAAGTCACGTTTGGAGAACTCCAACAAGCTGTACATGTGGCCATAGAAGATTTATGCCGTAAAAAGGAACTGTTTCAGTCTTATCTACAGCAAAATCGCCATATGGACAAAGCTTGTCATCGTCCAGAATTGAAGATCAAATGTTCCAATGAATGTTGTGATCCATCCTGTTCGGGTCACAAAAAGAAGCGCCATTTCAAGCGGCTTTCTTTCAGGAAACCAAAGAAACATGGCAAGAAATGGAAGTTTTTGAAGAAGAAAAGGTGCCATCACAAATCCAGCAAACATTAATCCTCCATGTTCTCTGAAAATACCGCAAAATGAAAAGGGAAAGGGAAAAAAAAAGAAAACAAATTATTAAAAAGTAATTTATAAAATTCACGTAAGTGCCGGTCGTGCTACACGAGACGTCCGGCGTCCACGTCAATGATATCCGGGCTAAATTGGCCAGATAAACTGAATTGTACGAATGTGAAAAGGTTTACTAAATTGGGTCATTTAAAAAGTTTAGGATTAAATTGATACCAATAAAATAAATTTGTGATTTTTTTTTGCACTTTTCCTAGTATGTGTTGTGGTTAGCTTTGTGCACTTTAGTCATGAAATTTTTGTTTCATCATGAATCTACGCACGAGGGGACGTCGTTTTAACGGCACATCAGAAAATTAGAACAAAGTTAAATTAACCAAAACTTAAAACCCACAAATAATCTCAATATTAAAAGAAAATAATAAGATAGAAGATGAAGGATCGGGGGCGGCACGCGGCCCCTGCCCCTGCGATCGTGTTTTTTTTTTAGTATTCTTTTTGTATTTTTCTGATAATTTTCTACTTTCGATTTTGGTTTGTTACAGCATTTTAATTTTTTTCTTTAAATTTCCTAATTGTGATTTTTTTTATATTTTTAATATGGTGTCAAGAAAAGATGCGGTTTTGTTACTCCTTCACTACACTAATGGCCACATAAGATTGAAAATGGAATGAACAGAAAAAAAAAAAATTCGCATGGTGTTTTCCGCCCACAAATATAATGAATGGACTCGAGTGCATAAAATCGACAAGTTTCAAGATTTAGACAGACAAAATGTAAGTTTTAGAATTTAAATGCACGAAATTAATAAACTTATGTCGTGTACCTTAATTTTCCTATCGAACAACACTCTCGAGATCTAGATAGGGGTTTTGTTTATCTAATGTCCACATAGATATTTAGTCCTTGAGCAAAATCGAGAGATGAACCTAAGTGAAAGTTCACGGGAAAAGTGTTAAAAAAAGTCATAAACCTATTGCATTATTGTTAATTCAGTCATAAACCTTTTATTGATGTCAATTTAGTCCCAAACCTTTTGTATTGCTGTCAATTAATCCCAAACAATTTTGCATTTTTTTTAATTGAGTCAATCTAGCCAATTTTGGCCGAAAATACACTGACATGGACGCCGGTTGTCATATGTTGTATGGCTAGCGCTGACCGTGGATTTTTTTTAAAAAAATATTTTTGTTTATTTTTAATTAATATTGTGTGTTTTTTTCCTTTTCTCAATCATTAAAAAATTATTAAAATATTCCACGTCAGTGCCAGCCGTGTCACGTAGGACAATCGACGTCCACATCAACGAATTTTCAGCAAAAGTTGGTCAGATTGACTCGATTAACATAAATGCAAGAAGTTCATGACTGAATTGACACCAATGCAACATGTTTAGGACTGAATCGACACTAATAAAAGGTTTATGACTGAATTGGTATCAATACAAAAGGTTTAAAACTGGATTGAGACTAATGCAACAGGTTTAGATCCTTTTTTACACTTTTCCCGAAAATTCACCGTAGATACCATCTAATCGCAATCGCATCATAAAACATAGCTAGTGACGTAGCTAATTAGGGTGCGTATGGTAACGTTTCTGTTTCCGGAACAACTTTTGGAACAGAAACACTTTTTTGTGTTTCTGTTCCCGGCTACAATTTTTGGGAACAGAAAAGCGTTTGGTAACTGCAAAAAAATTATGTTCTCGGAACAAAAAAAAAACAAAAACGCGTATGGTAACCGCAAAAAAAAATATGTTCCAAATTTTTTTCATTTAATTAAGGAATATATATATTAAAATTAAATTAAATCTCACTCAATTTAGTAAATCAAATTTTATGCACGGTTTATAATTACAATATGGCAAGATCAGCTTCAAAATAAATTAAAAGACAAGTCGAATTTGAAATTAAATAATGAGAATATCAAATATGTTTTCCATTGATAGAAAAAATTACAATTATGAGACATACATAAATATTCCCAAGTAATTAAAAATATGATTACATGATAGAAAAATACAAAGTCATGGAATTGCAGGCATATTATAGTCACTTGCCATTTTATTTGCAATGCTTTTCCTAAGCATGTTCATCTCACTTCCCTGCACATCTAATACATCATCAGCAACCTCTTCTTCTGTACACCCATATACATAGACAAGATTACCATAGTTAGGATTACCATCATCTTCACAATTGTCCTCATCATCCGACAATATCAAATTTTGACCACTTCCTATTGCTCGCTCCCCAGTAGCATATATGATTTTCCTAACTAAAATTTCATGCAGGCGCAATTTTAGGTGAGATAAGTCTGATTCAGAGTTTCATGCAGATTGGAAGACTAGTCCTATCAATCACAATCAATATAATGAAAGTGCAATCAAGTGCATAAATGAACTATGTCAACGCACATCAATTCACAATAAGGGTCTCCTAACATAGCCCTAGGGGTTCCCGTAATTAAATGCCAAGGGTAAAATGGGAAGATTTGGGAACGATTTGTTCAAAGGGTGAAATCGTCATTTTTTGGAAGGTTTGGATATCAAATTACCAAAAATATTACATGGCCAGCTGATTGTGGCCATTTCCCATTTTTGAGAATTTTTTTGAAATTTCTTGATTTTCTTCAATTTTTGGGAGACGATTTGTCGAAAGGGCGAAATCGTCATTTTTAAGAAAGATCGGGGATCAAAATATCGGAATAGGTCTTGGCCAGTTGATCGTAGTACGATCATTTCCTATTTTTTGAGATTTTTGTTTTTATTTTTTATGATTTTTTTTGGGCGGTATGCCGGAGGGGCAAAACTGTCATTTCTGGAAAGATCGCGGGTCAAAAGACCCGAAACAGGTCATGGCCAGTTGATTGTGGCCATTTCCTATTTTTTTGGATTTTTTAAGAATTTTTTAGAATTTTTCATTTTTTTGACAAAAGTGTTCCAAAATCTTTTCTAAAAAGTGTTCCGGGAACATAGAAACAAGTATTTGTTGTTCCTCAATTATGTTTCAAAAATGTTCTTTTTTCTGAAAAGTGTTCTCGGAACATTTTAAGAACATATTCAAATCAATGATTCAACCGTTCGGTCAATCCCTCAACAATGAAATATAATGATTTTTCTCTCGAGCTTGCTTATTATTCTGTGGTCAAAATGTCATGTAATGACGCGAAAGCTAATCGATTGCACAGCTTAAATGAAACACGAAATGATGAAATTAGCATAAAAATCAACCGAGAACGGTACATGACACCCGTCATGTGCTTTCTCTCGGGCGCGAATTGAAAAATTACCAAAAAAGTGTAAAGCCTACTGTAATTTTGCCAATCAGTCGTAAGTCTTTTTTTAGTATTTTTTTATTTCTTTTTATTTTTTTTAGTTTTTTTCCTAAAATCCTAAGGCTGCGTTTAGTCGTCCGAATTTCTAGTCAAGATAAAATTGCATAGGGTAGGATAAGAAATCATGGAATTCAGTCATAAACCTTTTTTTAAATTTTTTTATTTCTTGTTTTGCTTTAGTTTTTTTCCCCCCTAAAACCCTTAGGCTGCATTTGATCTTCCGAATTTCTAATCAGGATAAAACTGGATAGGATAGGATAGGATAAGAAATCATAGGATTTTATCATCTCCTATTTATTGTTTGGTGAACTAAGGATTTAATGTCTAATATTTTTATATCCTATAATATTCATTGTTTGGAAAAAACTAGATATAAGGCATATATGTCCGCCCATGAAATAATATCGATCTTATCACCATAAAAATATCTTTGCACGATTTAGCATCATTATAAACTATCTTTGTGGCAAAAGGTGAAAAAACAATTTGTGATCCATGTCCAATTTGCTGTGAAAACCTAAACCACGAGGAGGCCGAACGCGAGAACTCTCCTTCTCCGCGTCTTCTGGTTCTCAACCAATGTCCAATCTGTCTCTCCCCCACTTCACACCGCCCAAGAATTAAAGTCTTTGGTCCCTCAATCCGACCGAAAAGATGCAAAATTTGCAGAGATTTTTCTCTATGCCCCCGAATCCGACTACTAAGCTCAACAAATGTACGCATAAAAGCTAATACAAACCAAGGAAAGAACTCACGAACCTTGTAAAGCCTGCGAAAATGACACGCGGAGAAAGGGAGAGACGAAACCTCGCGAGGAAGCAACATCACTCATGGCTCTTCGCCGGAGATGAAGCTTGAATTCGTTGAGCTTTCGTGAAACTTCACTGTGAGAGGAGTCGCGTGTGAACGAAGGAGAAGGAAAAGGAGAGCGTGGGATTTTAAGAAAAAAATAGTCGGACAAAAAAAATCTTATTCGGGTCTATCTTACCCCCCGCTCCAGGATTTTTTTTTTATCCGATCTATATCCCATTTATATCCGACTTTATTCTCTCTTGGACACACACCAAATACAAGAAATGATAAAATATATCTTATCATGGGTTTTATCCGGACGACCAAGCGCAGCCTTCATGTAGGCAAAGGCCGAGATGTCCTTGCCGGCATTGGCGAGGGCATCACGGTCCTCGTTGGCCCTAGGCAAGGCCATCGCGGCCTTCGCCTGGTCTAGGTGACGGTCATGACGGCCTCACTTGCCCAGATCGAGCGAGGGTGTCGCGACCCTCTCCAGCCCTAAAGGTTTTGAAGAAAAAAAAGACCTAAAGAAATGAAAAGACACAAAGAAAAAAAAAATCGTAAGAAGTTCAAAAAAAATATTAAAAATATTATTTTAAAAAGTCCACGTAAGCGCCAAGAGTGCCATATCAGCACCAGCTGATCATCTGGACTGAACTGTCAGAAACACAAAAGATCTAGGATCGAATTGTCACAAAAAAATGTCTAGGATTGAATTGGTATAATTGCAATAAATTTATGACTTTTTCGGTAATTCTCCTAGCGTTGATGCTTTACAGAGTTAGCACCAAAGAATCTAATGATCGGTAGAATTACAGAGTTATAATCACTCAATTACTCAAATATTTGGCAACCCTATATTTCACAAGGACCGGATGAATTGCACGAGTCGCCGAGCAAAACCAGGAAGAGGACACTTAGGGCTAGAAGACACGGGTGCGTTTGGTTTAACTTTTGGGGAAAGTCATTGGGAAAAGGCAAAGGCCTTTGGCCTAAAAGGATTTGCTGAAATGCAAAGACTATTTGGTAAACTGTAACTGAAAGTTACTTTGAAAAGTAACTTTGGAAAAATGCTGTTTGGTAAACACATTTGTGAAAAATAATCCATTTAAGTTTTTTTTTTAATTTTGCTTGTTTAAAATTGAAATAAAAAACAATAATCGTAACGTTTATATTTTCATTTTGAGAGTAATGCAAAAGACATATTAACAAATTAGTTTTTATTTTTTTGTCAAACTATTAACAAATTAGTTCGAATCTTCCAATTCTTTTTAAGATGCCAAAGGCTCTCTTAATTTCTAAACGAGCGAGAAATGGGCACGATCGAACACTTATAACCCGTATGGAAATTTTAATTGAGTGATGATACACTAAGCTCTTATAATAAGTATATAATAACCAGAAGTTCGAGTAGAGTCAATTGGGACAAGCATGAATGAAGATTGCACATGTAATTCTACTGGAAGCTTCGAGAGTAGTTTACATAAAATCGCAATTGAACACCAGTGATCACTGATTGGGTCACTAACTTGATCACAAATCAAAAATTGATCAACAAAAGAAAACAACATGCGACCAAAGTTTCTATAGATACTCAATTTGACATAAATATTCCGGTGACCATTCCATGACCCAAGGGTACAAGCTTCTTGGTCATGACCCAGCAATGCTAGTCCTGTTTGTTCAGTGTCAACCTTGCCTTCATTCCGCGACCATCTCTAGCATCTATGAAAACCTCAGCGTTCAGCCTCTCTGCACCATCCGACCAAAAAAAAAAAAAGAACCTCTACCTTTCAAGTTCAACCATTTTGGCTTTCCCAAGATTATACAAAGCACCAACAGCAGCCTCTTGTGCATCATGTGTTGGTAAGCTCATGAGATCCACCATACGCTTATGTATCCAAACAGATAAAAGTTCTGTCATATGGATAAGGCACAATTAGTTACATTATAAGGTAAAGACTAGAGTAGTCACAGTCTCATCAACCTGAGGAACCAAGGGCAGAAGAAAAAATAAGCATAATAAATAACTGAACAGAAGAGAAAGACGCACAAACAAATCTAGTTTTTCCGAAAAAGAAGTACGATGAAACATTAATAGAAAACAAAGCAACTATAAGCAAAACAACCTAGCTTTTAAATACAAAGACACTTTGGGCTCACCGTGCCCGTGGTTGAAGTAGAGTAAACCCAATCTCTAATTTTTGCTGTGTGACGATAAAGATGGCCTATCATGCTTTTTAGTTTTTCGTGGACCTCATACTTAGCTTCACTTAGCAACTGAACTTTATCAGTTGCTGTGCTGCAATCCTGAAACTGTTTCAAAAGGATCAAATACAGAATAGCAAGAAACAATTTGTAGATGAATGTTCAAATGAATACTCTTGAATGATAGCCAAACAAATGCCAAAAATATCTCCCCTCCATTTCTTAAAGGAACAACTTTGCAAGGGCAAGCTGGCATGCTAAAAATATCTCCTCTCATGAACCCACAGCCTCGCCAAGTTGAGAAGGGACAATGAGGGCTGTGCAGATGCAAAGGCGATATAGTGCAATCAAAGGTCCACAAATTTTCCATCAATCCACCAAAACCATCAAATCCAGTTCACTCAAATAGAATAAGGAGTAGTATCAAAACGTGGCTACAATGCACAAACAAGATCATCCACCAATGCCAATGACAAAACCATAGCAGAACTAGGCACCTAATTCCATGGCAATCAACCATTCCCTTTCACTTTCTTCTCAAATCTATTGGCCTTCGCTTCTGCACCTCTCCAATTCGCCCAAAAACCAGCACCCACCATTTTGAATTCACCGGGGAATAACTGGTCTCATCAAGAGGTCTCCATTGAATCAAATCAAATCCGAATCTAACTATCAAACTTCACAAACCGGACCATCAGATTGCGGACGTTTTAGCGAATATAATTCAGAAACACACGCACCCACATGGAAAAAGATGACATTTACACTGATCAAAACCAGAAATCCAATCCACAGACACCGACACTAAGGGCGAGGGAAGAGACAGGCGAATCAAATCAAAGAGTATTTGAGCGAAATGGTGCGACCGTCGCTCAGGCGGTCGACGAAAACCATCGATCGAAGACGACCAGGCGAGCGATGTCGCACTTGTGAGGCGAACGAAGAGAGGCGAGTGAGCTGGGTTTCGTTAGGCTGAGTGGCGAGTGAAAGAAGGCGAGGGAAGAGAGAAACATCAGATCTGACCGGCAAACGCACCTGAATCGGAGGAGAGATTCCACCGGCAATCGCTTCAGGATCTCGTTGACGATGACGTCTTGAGGGAGCTTCGGGTCGTCAGAGGAACGATCTGCCATGGATCTCATGAGAAGAGCGAATGTCAACTGAAATGAACGGATGTTGGAAGTAGGACGAGTAGGGTATTTATGTCGAAAAGGGTAAATATGGAATAAAGATCAATAAGTAAGGATAATATTGAGAAATTTGAAACATTCATTAACTCGGTACTGTTGCATGCCGAGAAAGCCGAAAAGCTGAAAGCAGGTCTTGAGCCGCCTTGGGCTAAGGGCCTTTTAAAGGCCTTGAAAATGCTGGCATTTGGGAAATGGACTCTCAAAAATACATGCCAAACACTCTAGCATTTGCTCAAAGGCCTTTAGAGGTCCAAAGGGGTTTACCAAAGTTGTTCCCAAACGCAGGCGGTCCTTTTGTGTGTTTGACTCCAAGTCAAGCTTTCCTATTTTGTATCTGCCCGAATTGAGCAAGCAAGTCCAATCCGGACTAGGACTTCACATTCAATTCTGCACGCGATACCCAACTAAATTTCCGCGTACTTCAATGTCCTGATCGAATTTCTCATACGGACTCAAACTCGAGACGTAATTTATCGAGATATTAGCAGAACCAATGGTTCGAAACTTGGTCAGGTTAAGGTGAAGATTCGAGTTGAGATAAGGTTAGTGCGGAAGGATATCGAAATTAAGGGGGAGTGGGCCTAACACAAGAGGCTTACACGTGAGGGGAAGAATCGTTGAGGTGCGCATGCGAGGGTATTAAACGAAAGAAGTTCCACATTAATGACGTGATGTAATGTGGAGCGGTTAATGTGTCATAATTGACCATAATTCATTAGATTAAGTTTCTGAGTTCTCGTTGAACTAAATAATTTTATGCTCTTGGACTTGAATTAGGACTTGAACTCTCTCTCTCTCTCTCTCGGTGCTCTTTCCAAATCGAGATATCGAGCTTTTTGTTGGGATTTTGTTGTGAAATCTCTTAAGTAGTGAATGAGCAAAGAAGGATGGAGAGTCCCACATAGGATAAAGAGTAGATGGTGGATGGGTTTAAATATTAGAACCTCACAAATGGATTTGAGCCCCAAGGGGCACCGCACTTTTGTGGACGGGGGAGGACCTACGCAAAGCTAGGTCGGCCCACCAGCGCGCGCCGCCGCCGCCTGCCTGCCTGCCGGCTCGGGTCCGCGCGTTTAATTATTTTTTACACCATTTTTTTATTACTCTTTTTTAAATTGAAGGGACACAATTTGAATAGACATGTCCGGAAATTTTTTAACATTCTTTTTCGTCCGAACAGATGTGTTTGCTCGACGTTGAGCGAACATGAAAGTTCAACCGGTTCAGATTAAATCGAACGAACATAATTGTTCGAACAAGTTCGAACATACATATCCGTTCGGAATAAAACGAACAAACATGTTTGTTCGAACAGAACTCCTTTGGTTCGCATTCCTTCGTCAACAGAATTGTTCGGCTTCGCGACTCTTCACTTCATTGTCTATAAATACAAACTCCGGCTGTCATTTTTCAACTATTGAAATTTTTCCACCGTTCATTACTCATATACATCTATGCGATTGTTCTCCAAAAGTTACGTTCGCCGAAGTCCTTTAAAGAAGTACCGCTTCTAAGGAACGTGATCCGTTCTATCCTGGGAGACGATTGTCCAAGGTCCTCGGGTACTAATTGAGGGGGAAATTTTGTCTTAAGGATACAACGATATTTCGTTGGGCTTGGATCGATACTTATTTGCGTTGACTACAGGTTAGTCTTTATCTTACAACTCTGTTTACACGAACTTAGGAGATATCAATCTTAAGACAAATTCTTTCGTTATCGTTTGACGATCCTCGTGCTTAGTTCGTGTGGTTTTATCATTGTAAGTATTCTGTGGCATTGAAACAGAATTGACGCAGTCATTTGAAGTTCCACAATATTCTGTTTCGCATATCACGTCTTGCCTATTCTGATAATTTTTGTGTGGTAATTTATTTCTATAAAATATACGTTACTGCACTACGTATAGTTGATTGTGCGTCATTACAAGTATTTGGTATTCTGTTTATAGTCTTGTTAATTGTTAAAATTCTGATTTTGCAATAGAAATGGCTTCAACTTCAACTCTGATTACTTCGATTAATCCTATTCCGAATCATGGAGAACAGCCAGAAAAGTTCAATGGATCTGATTTCAAGAGATGGCAACAGAAGATGTTGTTCTATCTCACGACCTTGAACTTGGCAAGATTCCTCAATGAGGATGGTCCTAAATTGGACGTTGGAGAGACAAACAAAGAAAAAGTTGCTGCTGTGGATGCATGGAAGCATTCTGACTTTCTGTGTCGCAACTATGTCCTCAACAGTCTGGACAATACCCTTTATAACGTCTATAGTCCGCTGAAAACGGCTAAAGAATTATGGGATAGTCTAGACAAGAAGTACAAAACAGAAGATGCTGGATTGAAGAAATTCATTGTCGGCAAATTTCTGGATTTTAAGATGGTCGATAATAAAACTGTCTTAAGTCAAATTCAAGAGCTTCAAGTGATAATGCTTGATATTCATGCTGAAGGAATGACACTGAGTGAGTCATTTCAAGTGGCTACATTCATTGAAAAACTGCCACCGTCTTGGAGAGATTTCAAAAAGTATCTCAAACATAAGAGAAAGGAGTTGTCACTTGAAGACTTGATTGTTCGATTGAGGATTGAGGAAGATAATAGGCTTTCTGAGAAGAAAGTTGCCAAGAATCTGGAAGTCTCAAAGGCAAATGTTGTTGAAGAAGGGACGAAACCCAACAAGAAGAGGAAAATCCCTAGCAAGTCTGGAGAGAGCTTCACCCAAGGCTAGAAGAAGTTCGTTGGCAAGTGCTTCAACTGTAGAAAGTCTGAACATCGAGCCAAAGACTGCATAGCCAAGAAAAGACAGAAAACTCAGGCCAACATGGTGGAACGAATTTTCAATGGTGTTGAGGATATCAATCTTACTGCCATGATATCTGAGTGCAACATGGTGGGAAACCCCAAGGAGTGGTGGATTGATACTAGAGCAACTCGTCATATATGTGCAAACATATCGATGTTCTCGTCCTACACTACTGTGGAGGGTAATGAAAAACTCTATATGGGTAATTCATCAACCTCTAAGGTTGAAGGTGTTGGAAAGATTGCTCTGAAGATGACATCTGGCAAAATCGTGACACTAAACAATGTTCTACATGTACCAGATGTTCGCAAGAATCTAGTGTCCAGCAAGAATGGCTTCAAGTTGGTTTTTATATCTGACAAATTTGTACTCTCCAAAAATGAGATGTATGTAGGAAAAGGTTATCTGAGTGATGATTTGTTCAAGATGAATGTAATGACTGTTGTATCAAAGGATGATATGAATAAAATTGCTTCTACCTATGTGCTTGAGTCTCCTGATATTTGGCATGCTAGACTAGGACATGTCAATTATAAGTCAATAAAGAAATTGATGAACATGGGATTATTATCAAAATTTGACTGTCCAAGTGAAAAATGCCAAGTGTGTGTTGAATCTAAATTTTCTAAGCCTCCATTTCATTCTGTAGATAAAAGAAACACAAAACTTTTAGATTTAATACACACAGACATATGTGATTTGAAAACAATACCGTCAAGGGGTGGTAAAAAGTATTTCATTACGTTTATAGACGACTCTTCGAGGTATTGTTATATTTATTTGCTTAGTAGCAAAGATGAGGCTGTCAATACTTTTAGAACCTATAAATCTGAAGTTGAAAATCAGTTAAATAAGAAAATAAAAATAATAAAAAAGTGACAGAGGAGGTGAATATGAATTTCCTTTTGAGGAAATTTGTTCTGAGTTTGGAATTATTCACCAAATCACCGCTCCCTACACACCACAATCGAATGGTGTGGCGGAAAAGAAAAACCGTTCTCTAAAGGAAACAATGAATGCATTGTTGAATAGTTCTGGTTTACCATAGAATTTGTGGGGGGAAGCTATCTTAATAGCAAATTTCATTTTAAATAGAGTACCCCACAAAAAGACATAACAAACTCCCTATGAGAAGTGGAAAGGCAGAATGCCTAACTTGAATTATCTCAAAGTGTGGGGGTGTTTAGCAAAGGTTGCTGTTCCTAAACCTAAGAAGGTTAAGATAGGACCAAAAACTGTTGATTGTGTTTTTATTGGATATGCTCTGAATAGCAATGCATATCGATTTCTTGTTCACAAGTCTGAAATCCCAGATATACATGTTAATACGATTATTGAATCAAGGGACGTTTCGTTCTTTGAAAATATATTTCCGTATAACATAGTATATAAGCCAATTGATAACGATAAGAGGCCTCGAGATACTACATCTAGAAGTGATCCAATGGAGGATGAACCTAGACGTAGTAAAAGACAAAAGATTTCTACATCTTTTGGACCTGATTTTCTAACATATTTGTTAGAGAATGAGCCTCGGACATTTAAGGAAGCTGTAACATCTCCAGAAGCCCCGCTCTGGAAAGAAGCTATCAATAGTGAAGTTGAATCCATCTTGTCTAACCATACTTGGGAATTGGTTTATCTTCCTCCTGGTAATAAGCCACTACAATATAAGTGGATATTTAAGAGGAAAATGAAAGCAGATGGTACTATTGATAAGTATAAGGCTCGGCTTGTAGTAAAAGGTTACAGGCAACGAGAAGGTCTTGATTATTTTGACACTTATTCACTTGTCACGAGAATTACATCTATACAGATGTTAATTGTTATAACAGCGTTGTATGGACTTGAAATCCATCAAATGGATGTCAAAACAGCATTCTTAAATGGGGATTTGGAAGAAGAAATATATTTAGAGCAACCTGAAGGATTCATTGTTCCAGGACAAGAGAAAAAAGTATGTCGACTTATCAAGTCACTCTACGGCTTGAAATAAGCACCAAAACAATGGCATGCTAAATTCGATCAAGTCATGTTGTTGAATGGTTTCAAGATTAATGAGTGCGACAAATGTGTATATGTTAAGAACACTCATAATAGCTTTGCTATTTTATGCTTGTATGTAGATGATATGCTTATATTGGGCAGCAATAATGAGGTTGTCAAAGCAACCAAACGCATGCTCACAAGCAAATTTGATATGAAAGACATGGGGTTGCAGATGTTATCTTAGGAATTAAAATCCGTAAAACATCTTAAGGGTTGTCTCTATCTCAATCCCATTATATTGAGAAGATTCTTGAAAAATGCAAGAATCTAGGCATCGCACCAGTAAATACCCCGATAGATGTTAATTTACATCTCTCAAAGAATACTGGTGAAAGCAAGTCTCAAAATGAGTATGCTAGTATACTAGGCAGTTTAATGTACGTCATGAACTTTACTAGGCCGGACATAGCTTGTGCGGTAAGCAAGTTAAGTCGTTTTACAATTAGTCCAAATGAAAATCATTGGAAAGCTATGAAACGTGTATTGGGCTACTTGAAGCATACTCAAGACTATGCTTTGCATTACACAGAATATCCAGCGGTACTTGAAGGATACTGTGATGCAAATTGGATAACCGACTCAAAAGACACAAAATCGACAAGTGGATATGTGTTCACACTTGGTAGGGGAGCAGTGTCTTGGAAATTATCCAAACAGACTTGCATAGCAAGATCTACTATGGAATCAGAATTTATTGTTCTGGATAAAACCGGTGAAGAAGCAGAGTTGCTTCGAAATTTCTTGGAAGATATTCCTAATTGGCCTAAACCAGTGCCAGCAATATGTATTCATTGTGATAGTCAAGCGGCAATAGGAAGGGCAAAGAATGTCATGTATAACGGTAAATCTCGACATATACGTCGAAGACATGATACCGTAAGACAACTTCTCTTTAGTGGAATTATCTCAATTGACTATGTAAAGTCAAAAGATAATGTTGCGGATCCACTAACAAAAGGCCTAACTAGAGAGTTGGTTGTGAAAACATCAAGGGGAATGGGTTTAAAGGCCTATAAATAAGTCGTCATAGCGGAAACCCTACGTAATTGACTGGAGATCCCAAGATCTAGGTTCAAAGGGACTACTAAGTTATGAAGACAGTGTAGAGTAATGTAAATTTCTTACTCATTCCCAGATGAAAACAGTACTGACATGTGAAGGTTAAGCAAAGCTTTTAATGATTCTGAATAAAGTATGTAATTCAGAAATCACCTATGTGAGTGTGAAGTGAGAGCCGCTTCTGTGAAAATTGAAAAGGCCGAATTCTCTAAAACAATCATGAGACCAGGCGGTGTTCAAGGCCAAAATGAACACAACAGTGAGAACTAACTTTGTTCTAGAGATAGTTGTGTGATTTCTATTGTCTAGGCTTACACCAAATGTTGACAGTTCAAAGACATCAAGTCTATTGATTGACCGAGTAAGTCCGA
This sequence comes from Rhodomyrtus psidioides, assembly GCA_021437785.1. Lineage (NCBI taxonomy): Eukaryota > Viridiplantae > Streptophyta > Magnoliopsida > Myrtales > Myrtaceae > Rhodomyrtus > Rhodomyrtus psidioides. The sequence goes on along the minus strand of JAILYB010000077.1, from coordinate 1,120,224 downwards.
TAGGTCTCACTAGGGAAAGTTCAAAGTCTCAGACTACTTATCCTGATACAACATTCTCTCAAGGAATAATCGTACATTGCATCATATGCATACACGAAGGGTCATGATATCTGAACGTCTCATTCATGTGGGGGATTGTTGGGATTTTGTTGTGAAATCCCTTAAGAAGTGAATGAGCAAAGAATGATGGAGAGTCCCACATAGGATAAAGAGTAGATGGTGGATGGGTTTAAATATTGGAACCTCACAAATGGGTTTGGGCCCCAAGGGGCACCGCACTTTTGTGGACGGGGGAGGACCTATGCAAAGCTAGATCGGCCCACGCGCGCGCGCCGCCGCCGCCTGCAGGCTCGGTTCGGGTCGGGTTGGCTCCGTGCGTTTAATTATTTTTTACACCATTTTTTTATTACTCTTTTTTAAATTGAAGGGACACAATTTGAATAGACATGTCCGGAAATTTCCAAACATTCTTTTTCGTCCGAACAGATGTGTTTGCTCGACGTTGAGCGAACACGAAAGTTCAACCGGTTCAGATTAAAAAGAACGAACATAATTGTTCGAACAAGTTCGAACATACATATTCGTTCAGAATAAAGCGAACAAACATGTTTGTTCAAACAGAACTCATTTGGTTCGCATTCCTTCGTCAACAGAATTGTTCGGCTTCGCGACTCTTCACTTCATTGTCTATAAATACAAACTCCGGCTGTCATTTTTCAACTATTGAAATTTTTCCACCGTTCATTACTCATATACATCTATGCGATTGTTCTCCAAAAGTTACGTTCGCCGGAGTCCTTTGAAGAAGTACCGATTTTAAGGAATGTGATCTGTTCTATCCTGGGAGACGATTGTCCAAGGTTCTCGGGTACTAATTGAGGGGGCAAATTTGTCTTAAGGACACAATGATATTTCGTTGGGCTCGGATCAATACTTATTTGCGTTGGCTACATGTTAGTCTTTATTTTACAATTCTGTTTACACGAACTTAGGAGATAACACTTTTGTTGCGTTATCCATCACAAAATATGACGGATTAATGAATGCGGATTTGCTCTTTGATTACAATTTCTATTCAACTGACCTCAGTAGATTAGAATCCACAACGGTGCAAGATGGATACTACACTTATGTTTGTAAATCATCTAAATAATTGAAAATCACTAGCAGAGTGATTCTCGTTTGTCATTATAACTACGGATCAAGTCGTCTGCTCAAGAATTATTGCCACACGTAAAATTAGATTGTTGGCATTCAAATTCGTGAAAAAATTCAGCATTTTAACTTGATCAACATTTTCGACCAAAAAAAAAAACCTTCAATCAATACTTTAATCTAATCAGTCATAAACCTATTGTAAGATGCCCAGTTAATTATAAACTCTTCAATTTTTATTTTCAATTTAGTCCTAAACCTATGCATGAAATTTCGACGTAGTCATTGCATCCAATTTTCGCCAGAAATCACCGACATGATGGTGTGGGGGAAAATTGTCAAGAAAGTCCTAAACCAATTGCAATTGTGTCAATTCAGCCCTAAATATTTTTTTTCAATTGAGTCATAACCCTTTTCCATTTATGTCAACTAAGACCATTTGGCCAACTTTGGCCGATTGGCGCTAACGTGACACTACCGGCGCTGACGTGGTAATTCTTAATAATATTTTAACAATTTTTTCAAATTTTTTTATATTCTTTACATTCTTTTCCTTTTCTTTCTTTTTTTCCCTTCTCCTTCTTCCTCTAGCCTATCGTCGGATCAGCGACTAGCTAGAGGCAAGGGCCAGTTTTACCCTTCTCGGCTCTCGTCTCTGGCCGATCACTGGTCCAGTGACGAGAAGATAAAAAAGAAAAAGAAAGAAAATAAGAAATAATTTGAAAAAAATATTACAATACTATAAAAATTATCCATGTCAACACCGGCTAACCAAAATTGGCTAGATAGACTAAATTGGTATAAATGCAAAAGGTTTATGACTCAATTGATTAAAAAAAAGTTTAGAACTGAATTGGCACAATTGCAATAGATTCAAGGCTTTTTAAATAATTTTCCCTGTCGATGTGCCACTTAGGCCTGCGATTATTGGACCGTTATGTCAGCGATTTCGGCATAGAGTTGATGAGAACGACTGTATTGAAATATCATGCAACTGTATAGAATTGATTGGGTAATTTCTCATTATTTTTTTGGGCTGGCATTATGAATTACCATCAGGAGAGGATAAGCACAGACTACAACCGCAGGGAGAGGCCTAACTGTACTCTGATTGCGATCATTGAGTAAGGCTATGGGTCGAGCTCCTATTCGGGTTGGGCTTTGTTTATAACTTAATGCCCTGCGTCAAGTATCAGGCCTAAGCGGCCAATCGGGGCTCCATGCCCACGATCCACTTTATTTCTTCTTGGGTTAATACCATGAAAATCGCCAAATTTATCCTAAATTATTTTCTTGGCCACAAAAAATCTCAAACTGATACACTTATGATAAATTTATTTCAAATTGATACGCATGTGACAAATTTACCCCCTATTAATTTTTCTTAAATTTATCGTCAAATTGATGAGTTAGATGGCATGTCACAATTCACAAGTGTACTATTTTGAAATTTTTACCCTATGTTTATCACAAATGTATTATTTTTGGATTTTTCGTGATATTAACCTAGTTTAATGGAGGGTAAATTTGTCACGAGTGTATTAGTTTGAGATTTTTCGTGGTCAAAAAGTTTATTTTAGGGTAAATTTGTCAGTTTAGGATTTTTTGTGGTAAAAAAAATAGTTTAAGATAAATTTATTGCATGTGTACCAGTTTGAGGGTTTTCGTGATAAAAAAATAATGATACGTATAATGATATGTCATATATGTGTACTACTTTTTTTGCTAGTCAGATTTCTTTTAAGCAAAAGAAATCTTCTTCATAGAAAGATGTGTCTTCCAATACAATTCTTATAGGACAAGTGGGTCTTTTTATTGTATAACTTCGTCCTCGAGCTCGAGATTTTAATTTTTTCATAGTAGTACCCTCGTTGATTTCGATTTTACTAATAACTAAACTTGCTTCATTGAAATTCATAATATGACGAGCATTTGCTACTGCATGCTCAGTAAGGCATGGGTTCGAGTATCATAAATGTTTTCTTGTAAGAACGTTCACGAGTCTGATCAAGTTACCTTTCGTACTTTGTGAGCAGAGATAGATATATGTTGACCGGGTCAACTTCGATACATGCGGTCATGAGAAACTATTTCTTGGCTTGAATGTGAAGTTGCTTTATCTTTGGTCAATCAATTTCGTGTCAATCCCAGAAACCACCACCACCACACCCCGCCAAAAAAAAAATAAAAATAAAATGTCGTGTCAATGGGAGCAGCTGTATGCGTTTGACTCGAGACCAAACTCGAGACCAATACTTGGGGCCTGCACCCGGCACACCATCAGCTGTCAACCGCTGGATGATACCGGTCTACATAAAAGTCCGCAAGAATATCTATGACAAGTAGTTATCAAATCAGTGCATCAGATGAGAAAATTGTCTAATTAATCCTAAATCTATTGTACATATACCAATTCAGCGATTGATTTTTTCAATTTTGCCAAGTGAGTTTTAAACTTTCGAGCAACATTCCAATATAATCATTCCAATCAATTTTCGTCGGAAATATCCGACTTGCCGATGTACCCATAGTTATCAAGGCCTAGGCTCTCGGGCGACCAAGGCGTCCTGTCGCCTTGCTGGTTCTCCTCAAGGCGGGCGCCTTGGTCGCCTAGGCGCCGCCTTGTGGACGCCTTGGGAGCCTTGGACACCTAGGCGACGCCTTGGGCGCCTTGAGAAGTATAAATATTAAAAGTTATTTATTTTTAATAATCTTTCATGTATATATTTACTATATTAAAAGTTGTTTATTTTTAATAATCTTTCATGTATATATTTGCTCTGTTGAATCATGAATGTAAGTTTTGAAGTACAAATATAAAATATATAATTATACATATATATTTACAAATTTAGCTACATTGTCACCTTATCGCCTTGCGGACGACTAGGTGGGGGCCTAATCGCCTAGGCGTTTTAGAGGCCTCTGCTCGTCTTGTCTCCTTAACAACAATGGGTGTACCACGCAGGACGGCTGATAATCACCGGACTGCCAAATCGGCGATTTTCGGCGGAAATTAGACCGAAAGGACTACAATGGTATTTTGCCTAAAGGTTTAGGACTTAGTTGGCGAAAGCGAAAAGTTTAGGGCTGAATCGGTATCCGTGCGATAGGTTTACGATTAATCGGATAATTTACCGGTGTCGTGTGCATAGAAATGAATGTGAACCGTGGGATCCAACGAGATTTGCATACTTGGGTCAAGTTAATCCGAAACTTCTCTCCTCTTTCCTATCAATAATTGATGCCAAGGAAAATGGGGAAAAGCAAAAGAGGACTTTTAGAGATGGATGGTCAAAGACATGTTGTTTGTCGCTGAAGACATTTCCTTGCACCTTCTCCCGCTTTCCATAGACCATCGCTCAACGTTGTCCTTATCTCCCTAATGGTCAAAAGTGCACTAAGATGGCCCCATGCCATCAACAATCTTGGTTGTCTCTCATTTGCTCCATCTTTTCCCTATCCCTAGAGAGAAGTTTGTGCAATTAATCTTATTTCGCCATCAGTTTTGAATTTTATAATCGGACGATTTTTCATTTTTTTCATTTTTCCTTTTGTATACTCGGTTTCGGTTGAATACATGCATTTCCGCATTTATTGGTATGCTTGCCTTTTTCCGAGTTTTCGGTATTACAAAAAGAAGTCAGGTCGAGAGCAGTAGTTCCGGGCCTAATACCCAAAAAAACATCCAATTTTTGTATTTGTGTCAATTATATCCAAAACTTTTTTTGTTCCATAAAAAAACCCAAACTTTTACTTTTATTTCAATTCTACCCAAAAATTTTACTTTTGTCCCAATTTTACTGATCTAGCTTAAAAAAAAACCCTCAACTTTTACTTTTATCTAAATTTTATACAAAATTTTTAATTTTGTCCCAATTTTATCGGCCTAGTGCCAAAAAAAACCGTCAACTTTTATTTTTGTCCCAATTTTACCAACCTCAGCTTTTACTTTTGTCCTAATTCTATCCAAAATTTTACTTTACCAAAAAAACCCTCAACTATTACTTTTGTCTCAATTTTACCACCGTTAGCCTTCCGTCTATAATCATCGCTAGTTAATCTTACGTGACATTGTCATGTCATTAATGAATTACACCTCGGCAAAACTGACATGAAAAAATTCTGAAATTCTCTTCTGTTTTTTGCTACCCCTATGTATATTGCTGAGAGATATATCGTCACTAAAGACGACACATTTCGTATTCTTTTCGGCACTTAACATCCCAAAGAACGGCTAGACATGGAGATATTCTGATGAACTTTTTAAAATATCATCGGCTTCTAAATTTCAAAAATTCATTGATAAATTCGGCAAGAAAATTCGAGTTACGTAGGATTAACTAACGGTGATTATGAATAAAAGGCTTACAGTGGTAGAATTGAGATAAAAGTAAAATTTGATGTTTTTTTGGTACTAGGCCGATAAAATTAGGACAAAAGTAAAAGTTTTAGGTAGAATTGGAACAAAATGAAAGTTGAGGGGTTTTTTTGGTACTAAGCTAGTAAAATTGGGATAAAAAGTTAGAGGTTTTTTATTAGACAAAACAAGTTTTGGATATATTGTCACAAATGCTAACGTTGGAGGTTTTTTTTCGGTATTGGGCCGTTCCGATTATATCAATGTCGTTTTACTTGTTATAGAACAACTTCTGCGTTTATTTTCCTTAATGGAATCGAGATAACTTATTGTAAACATAAAAGTCAGTTACTTTTTATCCATATAAAATCACCTGTCCTGTCTGAACTAATCCTCGAGAAGTTCATTCGAGACCCACATTTTTTTTTCATTAATCTCATTTCACCCTCAATTTTGAACTATATAATTGGACGAGTTTTGTTTTTTCTTTTCAAACTCGATTTCGGTTGAATTCATGTACTTCTCGTCAATATAGGGCTAATTCCCTAAAAAAACACCAACTTTAGCACTAACGACGATTTTGGCCCGAACTATTTTTTGTCTCATAAAAAAGCACCAACTTTAAATCCAATGACGATTTTGGTCCAAACTTTTTTTTTCATCCCATGAAAAAGCATAAACTTTAACTCGAATCTCAAATCCGGCCTCCCTTTAATCTAGAACCATTATTGTCCAACGTGATAATTTCACGTCGTCAATAAATCCACGTGGCTTGCTGATGTAGATTTAAGGCATCATTTTCTTAGCATGGATTTGAAGCTGTTCATCTACTTCACCTCTGGCATAACTTGAAGGACGACGATTAACCTATTTATCGTCTTCTTCATTTCACCCGCAAGCATCAACTGTCTAACTGGAATCTAAAGTTATGTATTACCACCCATGGAGAGACGCCATGGACGAGATCTGTCAAGCTCACAATTAAAGGATTCTTTTTTTAACGAGCCCGGCCCTACCCTCTCCTCAAAGAGGATGAACTTTATATTCCATGCCAATAAGATGATTAATAGTACCCTACATCCATGTCAACAAGTCACGTTGGTTTATTGATGATGTGGAATTGCTATGTTGGATAACTAATAGTTTCAAATTAAGGGGGGCCGAATTTGGGACTCGAGTTAAAGTTTGTGCTTTTTTATAAAATGAAAAAAAAATTGGGCCAGAATCGCCATTGGACCTAAAGTTGGTGTTTTTTTATGAAACAAAAAAAAGTTCGGGTCAGAATTATCATTAGACATAAAGTTGGTGCTTTTTTAATGAATTAACCCTGTCAATATATATTTCCGTTTAATAGTTTAAAGCCATAATTTCCCTTAATGGAATCGAGAGAGTTCTATTTATCATAAACATTTGTATTTTAAAACATCCAATTTGATTCTCTTCAAGGGGCAAATTATTCCTGATAAAATGTAGAGAAGACATTGAAGAGATAAGTGCTAATTTGACTACTAGCTTCTCTCCTTATTCTTGTTTCCCTCAAACGATGATTCTCGAAAGCTGGTTTTTTTTTTTTTTTTTGCATCGGAATTTCCGGTCAAAGTCAACAGAAAGTCTTTGGGTCTTCGGTCTCCCTCTCCAAAGTTATAGGCCAATACGCACAAGGACATGCGACAGATGAATGATTTACTCCACCATCCGAAGAATGTAGACAAGTTCTTTTACGTAGGTGGCTTCAAAAAATCGTGATATACAGCATTTTCATGGTGGTCCCTGGTCATGCTCCTTACAAAGAGTCCAGAAAATGAAAATTAGGTTTTTATCTTGCCCAAGAGATTAATCATCTCGTATATACGAAATTACATGAAAATGAAGTTATTGGAACACACTTGTCTAGACAGTTTTCCTGCTGCAAGAGTTTTTATAGGGAAAAACATCGAAAGTGAATCATTCTGGGTACTTTTTTTTTTATTCCACATGAAATTTCCAGAGTAATAATCTCGTTTGCATGAAATTACCTGACAATGAAGCTATTAAAACACATTTGTCTCGAACTTTTTTCTACTGCAAGAAGTTTTATAGGAAGAAACATCAAAAGTAAATCTTTCATGGCAATAGGAATCTTTTCGGACAATTTTTTCGAGAGTAAATTCATAGATCATGCATAAAAATTAAGCTATTAGAACACACATAGCCCTACAGTTTCCTGCTACAAGCAATTTCATAGGGTAAAACATAAAGAGGGAATCTTTCATGGCGATTGGAAACATGGCTTTCCTTTGATGATGGGCAGACTAAGCACTCAAGATGTTGTGTATGTAGACACATTAAGGGGAGAATGAGTTTGTATCCTTTTGGTAATTGACAGTATAATTACTAGAGTTAATATCATAAAAAATTTCAAACCGGTACACATAAGATAAACTTTTTGCACATTAATTTTTGTATCACAAAAAAATTTCAAAATGGTATATGTTGACACATTACCATCCATTAGCTTCCATCAACTTTTATCATGATGTTGCTGAGTTGAATGACAAATGACAATATGCAGTTGATGTGGTAAATCCACGTGAAATAAAAGAAAAGAAAATCGATTGCATGAAAATTACTAAAGGTAAAAGTATTCTCCAACAAGTTTTGATGCCTAATCGAGAAGACAAAGGCAGCGATGAAGGAATGTACTCGATGAAGAGGAAGACCTAGGATTTGTACTCTAAGGGAGAGAGAGAGAGAGAGGGGGGGGGGGGGAGGGGAATTCCATGTGTACTTGCAAGTTATTGACATGTATCATTCAGCTCATCAATTCCACGGTAAAATTTAAGGGATATTAACGAGGGGCAATATGTCATGTGTGTATCGGTTTGGAGGTTTTAGTGATCCAAAAATTAGTTTAGGGTAAATTTTGTCACATGTATATCGATTTATAATATTTAGTGATAAAAAAAATTAATTTGAGGCAGATATATAATGGTTGTATCAGTTTACGATTTTTCGTGGTAATCCCAAGTACTTAGCAACATGCGCATCTGGTGCAATGGGCGCTGGACGTGACAGGTAAACTCAACGGGGGTATGAATTCAAACATATATAGTTAGTGGAGTTTAATGCAAAACTCATTATTTCGTAAGTGACAAAGTTAAAGCACACACGCCCAAAGTGTCATCAGCAGGCACTCAATCTCACTTAAGAATTTTCTGATGGCTTATGCTCTCTCAGTCTCATGGACTTTCAACTCCTGTCTCTCTGAATCCCTCGACATGTCAACTAATCTCTCCTAGAAAAAGACAGACTTGGTATGTATAGCGTATCATTGACACTATCCAAAATAGGAAACTCACAAGATTAGGAAGCCCACAAGGTGGGGGTGCATGGTAACACTTCTGGAAGAGAATTTCTCTTCCAGAAGTCATTCTGGAGAAGAAATCCGTTTGGTAAAGACACTTCAGAAGTGCTTTTGAAACTGAAAGCCATTTGGTAAAAATATTGAGAATTTCTACTTCTGAAAGAGATTTCTACTTCTGGTTGGATTTTTTGCCAACTTTGAGAAGCTAAAAATTGTAGCTTCTAAAAAAGAAATCACTTCTTCAACTACAATGGTCTTCATCGACCAACGCCTATAGCTGCCGCCGGTCGCCGCCGGTCGCCGCCCATCGCCGCCCCCCGCCGCCACCGGTTGCCGGCCGCCGCCGCCCTCCGCCGCCGCCCGACGCCCGCCGCCACCGGTCGCCGACCGCCGCCGCCGCCCATCGCCGACTGCCGCCCCTCGCCCACCGCCGCCGCCGGCCGCCGACCCACCGCCTGCCGCCGCCACCCACCGCCGCCCGCCGTCGCCGGCCTGCCGCCGCCCATCGCCGCCGCCATCACCGGCCGCCGCCGCCGCCCGTCGCCGGCCGCCGGTGGCCAGCTCCGCCGGAAATTTTGTTAATAATGTTTCAGAAGTAGAAAATTTCAGAAGTAGAAATCAACTTCTGATGGAAAAGTTGAAAAATCAACTTCTACTTCTGATTGAGAAGTTGAAAAATCAACTTCAGCTTCAGAAATGATTTCTGAAGGAGAAGTGTTGCCATGCGCGCCCTTAGGAAACAAGCTTTTCTCGAGAAAATAACCACAAAAAAAAAATCGACACTTATTGCACTTGTGCCAATTCAGTATTAAAACTTTTGATTGTGCCAATTGAGTTTTCAACTTTTTGGCAATTTGTCAATTTGATCGGAAATTGCTTACGTGGATGTCAACAATCCTACATGGCATGGTAAACTCTAACGTGAATTCATTTTGAGATTTTGACTTTTTTTTAAAAAAATTAATTCTTTATTTTCTTCTTTTTTATTGTTAAAGGTCAACAGGGGGCTGTCGGCCACCAACCGAGGCCTAACGACCCTCGCCGACTACTGGCGAGGATCACGAAGCTCTCGCTGGCAGCTGACGGGGGGTAGCGGGCTTTAGCCAATGGCCCCTAGCCAGCCCTTAACTAAAAAGAAAAGATGAATTTAAAAAAAAATACGCCAGTGTGACTGTGGCACGAAGGACGACGAAGTCCATATCATCAATTTTTGGCCAAAATTGTTGGATGGACTATATTGACAAATTAGTAAAAGGTTTAGGCTAAATTGCCAAAAGCGTAATAGATTTAAGACTTTTTTACTAATTTTTCCAGCTCTTGTTGTTACTCTCCAGTAAAGTGCATATTGAGTCATCTATATGCAGAATTAACTTCTGCAATTTATTTCTTACTGTAGTCATTTTGTCTGCTTATGTTTTCGCATTAGTCGTTAGGAGTGAGCATGGTCAGGTTCCCTTGAGAACCGTGATCGGACTGGTGGTACCGGTTCTTAATTTCAGAAATTATGGACCGGACCGAATGTCCTTGGAACCGTGGACCGACCGAACTGGTTCCCAGGCAATCCAATGAAACTAGTAAAATAAAAATAAAAAGAAAACAAAAATATGAAACCCACCTAGCAATTCGAGCATCCAACAAAACCTGGAAAGATGCATGCATGAAAATTCGTTGGTTCGAGAGGTTCGGTTCCACCCTAAAATCAGGAACCGGATTGCCCAAACATCTGTTCTACTTTGAGAAACCAGGAATCTCGAGAACCGGACCAAACCATGTCAGTCCAGTTCAATCCGGTCTAATCTAGGCAGTTCACTTTGCTCGTAACAAACATATATCTGCTGTTTTGTTCACTCATGACATGGAAACATGCTTAAATTAGCCTATTTGATCTTGCTTTTAACTTGCAGGGCGTTGAATCGAGGGACATGCTTATCTCACCACTTTGAATGGATCTAAGCAATTTAAAAATCGGCGTGAGGCCCTCGCAGGTGACCGGCGATGGCCAGCCACCGACCTCGCTGGCCGTAGTTGCAAAAGTAAATAAAGAAAAGAGAAGTAGTAAAAAAATTCAAAAAATATTAAAAATATTATAATTGTCGACGTCAGCAACGGCCCGTGCCACGTAGGTTGGTCGGCGTCCACATCAATGATTTTCGGCTAAAATTGGCAGGAAAAAAGTGAAACGTTTTAGGATTCAATTGATAATTTTTTAAAAAAAAGTTGACGCATGGTAGCGATAAACAGGAAATCAATTCCTCAGAGTACTCTGAATTCGATTAATGAAAGTCTGAATATTACAAAGAGCGAATGTCTTTTATATAGATAGAACTCCTAAAAAAATATAATTACAAACGATAACGCTAAAACAAATCAAATATTTTCTAATTAAAAGAGAATTCAAATCAAATATTGCATATATCTATATTGCTAGGTTTCCTAAAATTAGAAAAACGAATATTGAAATATTGCAAATCAAACCTAAAGATATCCTAAAACGAATATTGAAATTTAATCGAAACGATATTCGGTAGATTGGAAGCTCGATAAGTCGTCTGCGAGATTCGGTAAGTCGTCCGATCGGTAAGTTGGATATTCGATAACTTTCCCAAATTGGTGACATCCCGATCAGTCAAATTATGACGTCAGTTGTCCTACATCAAAAGTTTATAACTAAATTGACAAAAATTAAATTGGTTTAATTATGACTTTTTAGATATTTTTCCGTGTGTGTTCACTTATGATACTTTACCATAAGCAGATAGTTGTTAGTAATTAAAACATATCCATAAATGTCATATATCTAGTGATTAAGGGTCTAAAATGCATTAATTTTCTCAGATAAGCACATGAAATGAAACTCATTTCAAATTAGGGTCTGAAATGACTAAGTTAGTCTCACAGAAGAGTCTGACCTTCAAGCTAGTCAAAGACATTTTCTCTTTTTCCTTTTTTTTGTTTATTTATTTTCTTTTTGCCGATGGCTGGAGGGGCTGGATGACGGCCACCCTCATCGGCCATAGGCGACACTCAAAAGCCAGTGGGCCGAGTGCCAGCATCGCATAGGCCAGGGTCCCAATGCCCGCAACAAAGAAAAAAAAATAAATGAGAAAAAAGAAAAGAGAAAAAAACTTAGAATTAAAATTGGCTTTGGATGAGACCCATATTTGACAAAATGAGCACAGGTCAGTCCATTATTGTGCCTAGTATGGCCCCTTCAGGTTTTAGTTTAAATAGATGAGGGCACTTCAAGCTCTTATTTGTAATTTTTCATGTTTACAAGTCTAATTAAATATTTTTAATAATTCAATGAATCTATCTCATTGAAATGCTAGATTTCATTTATGAGCTATCTACGAGTAAGCTATAAGAATTATGTAGCAAGCCTATATGAAGGCAAGTCTTTTGAACATTTCACCAAGGTGGAAAGAAAGAAAGAAAGAAAGAAGGCATACCCATCTCCTTCTCTTGACTAGACTTGAGTTGTGCGAATTCTAAGTGTCTTAATTTCAAATTGTTCTTTCCATAATTGGAATACCTAGCCCACCATTTTCACTTTCCATGGAGAATACAATGCGATCAATAAACTTTTGCAAGACAACATGGGCATCCAAGCATGAATAGTGAGAGCAATTTTTGCGCGCACAAAGATCCAAATTGGCCAAGTTCGCACCCCCCACAATAATTTTCAAGTTAGCCGCCGCCGCCTAAATAAAAAATAACAAAGAATAAAAGTCCCACTCATGGGGGTCCCAGTGTCCCCAATCAATACTCATGTCTCAGCCCAACACCACACAAATGTAGAGAACCCTAGGTCATCTCGTGACCTCGTTGTGACGTCACTCGCTTGGGGACCCTTTGTCGCGAAGTGAAGCATGCACCTTCTGTGCAGCCTCCTCGTGGGGACTGGAGTACGAACAGGGTTTCCTTCCCCCTTTTTTTTTTTTTTTTTTTTATCAAGATCTTGAATCAGCACCCATTGCCTCCTTTTGAAAACACACACACACACACACACACACATTCTCTCTCTCTCTCTCTCTCTCTCTCATATCTGTGACCATGAACAAGCCTGAAAACCCTAACCCTAATTACACTTGCTCCAAGGAAACCGTGGATCCGTCGGGGTTCGAAATATCGGATTATCTCCTTCTCGAAGACGGTCTCGAGGAAGACTTGTCGGCGAAAATGACTGCCGATTCCGAGGAGAATTCCGCGGGCAGCTCCAACAGATTCGCTCACCACGAAGCCAGCGAGAGAAGAAATGATAACATGCAAGTGAAAGTGAATTATTTTGATCATGCCCTCTATTTGTGTGGTTGTCACGTTGATCCTCCTTTCTTCTTAGAAGAAGAGCGTGTATGCTTTCGATTTTTTATTTTTATTTTCCTGTGATCTGGAAAGTAATTCTCCAATTGACTAGTGAACATATCTTCTCCTTTGGCAGACGATGCAAAAGAGGGAAGACCAAGCTAGATACTGGATTTAGGGTTGCATTCAGGACCAAATCGGAGCTCGAGGTCATGGATGACGGATTCAAATGGCGGAAGTATGGGAAGAAATCAGTCAAGAACAGCCCCAACCCCAGGTAATGTTTGCTTCAATTACAACATCGTCGTTCATCAAACGATATTATCATTTATCTTTCCATTTTGAGGACAAATATCTATGTTTTGTTTCAATTACAAAGCAAATTAATAACGGTCGAATCGCTCGCGTATGCTAATCCGGCCTACTGGATCCGAAAGGGGCCATTTAATTCCTGTGGACCCATTATTGATTTTTGGTGTATTTTAAAGCTTGCAGATCTTAATTAGTTGATAGTCTTGACAATTAGTTTGTGATTTTTCTGGGGGTGATCGGATCAATATGAGCAACCGTTGATTCCATTACTCATACATGCATACATGGATCAATATGAGAAAAGATTGATTTCAATAATCATACATACATACATACATACATACACACACACATACATGCATACATGCATAACATGCTATAACTTCTTTTGTCATTTTCGATATCTAATGGGGAAAGTGATTCTCGTTCCCATTTTGCGGTGAGAGAGTGTACAGGGTTTATTATGTGTGGTGTAAAGCGCACTAGGATAAAGAGTAGATTGTTCATTTCTGTTTTACTATAGATTTAATTCTCCTCCTATTATATCTATGCCACATCTTTATTTTTCATTTTGCAAGTTGATCTTCATCATCATCGTGTGGTTTGAGTTGTATCTTGTGTGTGAATATGTCTCGTGAGTTTAGTTCTCAGCTTCTTTTTGTATGCACTGTCTTCATAAAGCTTTGCTTACACGCGCTATCATGGGTGAATGCTCATGGGTTAGTTTCACTTTAGAAAGGTTTATCATGTTTCCTTCGAGCTGGTTATAGGGTTTAAGCAGATTTTTTCTTTTTTGGCATGAGGAAGCAGGAAAGGATACCATGAGTATCCTTACCGCCCCCCCAAAAAGAAAAAAAGATACCATGAGTATCATAAGTGACGCTCTCCTTATAATATTTTTTTTTCGATCACTTAAGTAGCATTACTTCTGCACGCCACTCAGTTGAGTATCATAACTTTTTTTAGATTACTTGAGTGCCATATAATTTTTCAATTGATCACTTAAGTATCATAAATTTCAAAAGCGTTCACTACACATGTTATGCCACGTTGGATTTTCGGCACTTGGGAGAATGTTTCTAAAAAAATTTTGGCCCTAGAGTGATTGATTGCAAATTATGGCACTAACGTGAATGATCTTTCGAAGTTATGGCATTCAAGTGGCCAAAAAAATAACGTGATGGCTCCGTACAAAATTTGATACTTATGGTATCCTTACCTCATGATAAAATAGTCAATTGTATTCTCTTCTTTCGAACATGAAGTAATTACTGTGAGGGTTTATCAGTTGAGTCACGTGCAAGTATAACCACACCATCTGAAAGAGATATAGTTTTCGAACGAATACATGCAGAGGCAAAAAGAGCCATGACAAGTCTTATCAGAAGACACAAACAAAACAAACCATCCCCCACCATATTTTAATTTGATTTTGCATACTTAAGAGTATTGCATTCAACCCCCTCCCTTGTTTCAGTGACAAGACAACCTACTTCTCTGTCACCACAGGATTACAAAACCATGCGTAGTGCAAGTGATGGTGTGGTTGTGAGATCATGCACAATAAGAGGTCGGGCGTCTTCAAGTTTAATGAAATAGTACTACAGTCAATTCAATACTATCTGTTTTATAACTTTGAACTCCTCCTTCGGTGGATAGTTTCCGGATTCATGAACTAGTCACTGAACTTACGGACCAGATGGTGCATGAGTCGAAACTTGAGTGGATAATCCAAACATGAAGTTATTTGCACCGAGTAATACTGAGAGTTCTGTTGGGTCGACCTAGCGGAAACTTGTTACTTCCGCTTGGGGAGATCACGGAGAGGATTTCCAAGTCCGAGCTCTTATGTCCAATTGACTCATTTTCTTTAAGAAAATTGAGTTATAGAGCAATTAGAATATATGTGTCTATGGACAAAACTTAAAGCGTCTTATTGGCAGTAATAGGTCTAAACTTAAGCATCTGATTTGCTAGTGTCTCTATATGCTTTACAAATGTTTTCATGCACTACATGACCATGGAAGGACATTAGTTTCGAGTTCTACTTGGTGTTGCTATTGGAGCAATATTTGGACATTAATTCTCTAGATAGTGCGGACCACATGTATGTCAAAGTCAATAACGATTGGCACAATCTGCTCAAGTGGACGCATAATTAAATGTCCTTAACATCCTCATCACGAAACAAGGGCCCCAGTTTTGATGCTTGGGAACCACTCTGAGGAAGACGTTGAAGTTTCATTAAGGCGTTCGAACTTTGTAGTCCTGATCGTGTTGTCTTAACACCAATGGTTAACTTGCATTTAAGTAACATTGGATTGCATTCTGCATAGTTTAATCTGGGGTACGCTAGCTCATGGATAATTTATACGGCAGATACTTTGAATCCCATCATTAGATGGTATTGACGTGATGGCCCACATGCGAAGGAATATTCTCATTCAATCCCACGTGTTTTAGCATGACAAGTTTATCCAAAAAGTCCTAAACCTTTTGTACGGCGGCCAACTTTTCGATTGCACCTATTTAGTTTTAAACCTTTTGAGAATTTACAAATTTTAGTTCTAAATATTTCAATTTTAGAATTCTGATCCTGGATTGTTGATACAACGTTAAATTTCAAACTCGTACCGATTGTTGGTGCTGTAGGAATTACTACAAGTGCTCGAGTGGAGGGTGCCACGTGAAGAAGAGGGTGGAGAGAGACAGGGACGACTCGAGCTACGTTATAACAACATATGAGGGCGTCCACAACCACGAGAGCCCAAGTCTTATGTACTATAACTACAGGCAGACGAGGCCCACCGTGGACGCCGTCGTTTCCAGCGGTTGGGATCCACAGGCTCCTCCTTCGCACTATTCCAGCTGATTTCCCTCCTCATGTAGAGGCCTTCAAAGTCCTCCGTTGCCGTACTTGAACTACTCTCGACACGTATTGTACTCGCACGAGAGGCTCACATGGGTAACCCCGTCTCTTGATGAGTATTGATGTTGGAATTTCCTTTGCCATGACCCCGATTCATTGTCGGGTAGGAGAATCACGAGAGGCTTGTTTCGCCCGATCCAAATGGCATAATCGTCGCATTCGAACGAGCTGTGTTCCCCTTTCTCTTGTTAACCTTGACTTATAAAGTTGGAATTGGTATTTGTAATGGAATGTTGGAAAGACAGGGCTTACGAAAGATTTGCTCCACCGTCCGCAGAATCTAGACAAGTTTCATTTTCATAAAACGGCCTAAAGAACGAAGGTATATGCGCATCATCATGATAGGTCATGAATTTTCATCGACGATGCTCCTTACAATTATCCCAAAAAAGGAAATTTAGGGGTTTATCTTGCATCAAGATATATGTCTTATGCAATCAAAATTCATGTATGTAATCACGCAAAGAAAACATAACGATGGTTCGGAAGTTAAATCAATCTTAAATTATGTACACCTTGAAATCCGAAATGTCAAGACTCGCTAATCAATATATCATTTTCTAACTCTGTCCCATTAAGCTCGGTCCTTTCTTCCTCTTTTTCCAAAGTTCACTATCCAGATTTTCCCAAACTTCGGCAGCCGACCGTGCCCCTGTTTTAAGCTTAATGCAAATGTGTTGATCTAAAGTACCGTGCGTACCTAAATGTAGAAAAAAAAAATGCGGGCAAGAACATAAATTCAAAACGATGCGATATTGATAATTTTGTTTAAAGGTTGAGCTCGATCCCTAATTTTCTTATGCTACGAATAACTAAATGGGGGAACAATTGTGTGTATAAGATAGAGTTACATTCTTTGGATGGGAAGAAAAGAAGGTCCTTGAACTTTGGTCCAATATGCAATATGATCCCTGAATTTTAAATTTGTTCGATATAGTCCCTTAACTTCAACTCAGTGTGCAATGCTTTATTTGAATTTTTAATTTGCTTAATGCGATCCATGTACCTATGGAAATCGTTACATATTGTCTTTCCATTAATTCATGTTTAGGAACAATATTGAACATTTTCATAAAGTTCAAGGACTAAATTGAATATGTACTAAAAGTCCAAAAATCTCATTAAATAGATTTAAAGTTCAGAGATGACATTGCATATCAGGCAAATATTGAGAGGCCATTTGCTTCATTTAACTGAAAAAGGGTGAAGAAGACGGAGCAGCATAGCAATTCCCACACTCAAGTGCCACTCTATATGAGTCTTTATTATTAAACCCATCAATTAACTTTAGAAGTTGGTAAAGATAATTTATGATAAGCGGATAATCTGAATACCTAGCCCACTATAATCACTTCCCATCCAGAATAGAATGTAACTACTCAAGCATGAATACTGAGAGCGACGGGCCAAGTTCACTCCCCCCGTAACAATTTGATTGTTAGCCGCCGCTGCCTAAATGAAAATAACAAAGAGTAAAGTCCCAATCATGGAGGTCCCAATGCCCCAATCATGCTCCAACCCAACACCACAAAAGAAAAAAACATTAAAAAAAAGGACAGAAGAAGAAGAGAGAGAGAAACCCTAGGTCATGTTGTGACCTCATGCGCTTGACCCTTTTTTCTCTGAGTGAAGCATGAAACTTATATGCAAATCCCTTTTGGAAAATGAGCATGAAACGAGTTTCCTTTCCTTTTTTTAGGAGCTTGATTTGATCAGGTTCTAGAGCAAGAGTTTATATCAAATACCCATTGCTTCTCTCTCTCTCTCTCTCTCTCTCTCTCTCTCTCTCATATTTGTGACCATGAATGCTGTTGCGCGGAACAAGCGATCGAACAATAAATAGACAGAACAAGCAAAGTAAAATGGACACCAGATGTACGTGGTTTGGTTGTAAACACCTACGTCCACGGGAAGAGTAGCCACAAATTTCACTATAGAACGAGCGATACACGGAAATTATAATCCACTCGAGTTACACAAACACACTCTTGGTGTTTCCCAGCCTCAATTACATCCAAGGACGCATACAGTGTTTAGCCCCCCAATTCCTAGCGAAATAATCTCTCAATCTCGCAAAGGAATTAAACACAAATCTAATAACAAGATTTACCCGGCTTCGACACTTGAATTCTTGATGTAATTCTGCGAACAAACGAAGACCCAATGCCAAGCACTCGCTCATAAAAACGACGCTTCAAGAAGTCCCTCTACCAAGCACTCAAACGGCGTTGGCGCTTCAAGGATGATCTCCTGTTCTTTTCGAACATCCACGATTCGAAGAGCCCACTCTGCTATGTTCTTTAACAAGTAAACCAAGAATATATAATAAGCAAATCTTGGACGATTCCCTGTGGAAGACTCTTTCCTCTTTCAGAATATTTGGTTGGCTTCTATATCTTTTTATTTTATTTATCACCAATGCCAAACTTGTATATATAAATAAGCCATGCAAACGTTAGAGAAAACAAAACAGATTGTCAGGGAAGTTCGGTCAACAATATCCAAGATTAACTTCCCTATTTCACACGGAACTAACTTCCGTATCGTGATCGAGATTCGGATAATACCGAAATCAAATATGAATCCTACGGCCAACATCCTTCAATATTCAACTTTACCATCAATTAAATTTCGTTCGTGAGCTCAAACTCGAGACATATTTTAACAATCTCCATCTTGACTCAACGTTTGAGCCACACCGCAATCGCTTCGTTGATAATCCGAATACCATCACTACTCTCCCACAGCCCCAATGGGCTCAACCGCCACAGATATCATCCAAGTCCAAGTCACGCTTGAACTTCGCCATAACTGAGGACCTCATCAGAACACCAACTAAACATGCACCTTTAACTACTCCACAAGCTCCTCAATCACAGATAAAGCAAAACCGTTGTTGCATCCATATCTGTCAGGAGATCGAATACGTACCTTGTCAGTATTACAGTTACAGCAACTGTTGGCTCTATGAGCTCTACCTCGCTACAAGCACCATCTGTGTCGATTACCACGCTAGTACCTGCTACCTCAAGAGTTTCTGGTTGCCACTCCACCTCAAGCTGAACACCATCCAGATCTGTATGAACACTGCCATAATCACTCCTAGTCAGAAGTATTGGAGATTTGTCAAAGGTAACTTCTCTGCTGCAAACAGGTGAATTTATATCCGGGCACCACAACTGATTGCCACACTCACCTCGTGCATAGCCATGGACTATGCACCTTGCCCTCACATCGAGCTTACCATCACTAACTCGATAATAACACGGGTAATTAAATATTCTAAAAATAGAATCATCAGCAACATTACCTGACCACACTTCTTCGGGAGTCCGATATCCAATCGCAGTCGATGGGGATCTATTCACCAGGTAGCTCGCCATACTAAGCACATCCGCTAGAATTCTCCCAACCATACCAACACTAGAGATCTTTTCACGAGCCGTCTCTAGTAACTCTATGCTCATCAATTCTGCACACTGTTATGGTTTACTGACACTAGTACGGTGTTTCACTATGCCCTTTTTCATGCAGAATTTATTTACCAGCTTTGAGCAAGACTCCATGCTATTGTTAGTTCGCACATGCTTGGTCAACTTATCAGTCTCCATTCCGATCAAAGCTCTCGACTGCATATTCTTGACAACAGCATCAAAACTGTACTTTCGCACAAACACCCAGGCCTTCCTCGAGTAGCCATTAGACTCTCGAACAGATATCGACGTCTCAGGAACGAAACTTATCAATGTCTCACCTTGAAGTTCATACAGGCCATTGTGCTTGATTCCTTTCATTATCACCAGGGCACCTCGAACAATCTTCAAAATTTCACCTCGTGAAGAATACCTGCATCCAGCTGAATCTAGAGCACCCAAGGAAATTAAGTTCTTTTTCAATTCTGGAACATGTCTTACCCCAGTCAATGTCCTCACAATACTATCATGCATTCTGATTTTAACATCACCAATACCCACAACATCGCATTCAGCGTTGTTTCCCAACTGCACTTTACTACTATCCATGCATTGATAAGAAGTAAACCAGTTCCTGTTTGGTGTAGCATGAAAAGAACAACCATAATCCATCCGCCAAACGACGAATTCTCAGTGACAGACAAGACACAATCGACACCATCAGAATTTTCAGTTACAGCTGCAACATCATCCGCAGATTCAACTCCAATTCCCTTAGCCCTTTCATTTTTCAGCTTAAAATAATTTCTTCTAAGATGCCCTCTCTTGCCACAGTTCCAGCAGACATCACCGCCAGTCCTAGATTGACTGCGTCTATTCATGTTCATACTACTTCTGCTAACATGAGTACTAGTTCTTCCTCTTTCACCTACTAAAGTAGTAGATATAGATTCGCCAAATTCTCTTCTACGGATGTCCTCACTCAGAATTAAATCACGAATCCCATCAAACGACAAACTTGTCAACCCAGAAGAATTGCTAACAGCAGTAACAGTAGTATTCCAACTATCAGGCAATGAGGATAATAGAATCAAAGCACGTACCTCACCTTCAAAGTCAATCTCAACTGAACTCAATTGACTAACGATCACATTGAATTCATTGATATGATTAGCAATAGATGTACCTTCGCTCATCTTCAAGTTAAACAGACGTCGCATCAAATAGACCTTGTTGATCGCAGAGGGCTTCTCGTACATGTCTGACAAGGCTTTCATCAAACCCGCAGTGGTCTTCTCCTTGACGATATTAAATGCGACGTTACGAGCCAACGTCAGCCGAATAACACCCATCGCTCGTCTATCCAGCAATTCCCAATCGGGTTGCTTCATCGTTTCTGGTTTCTTCCCAGACAAGGGCTCATGCAGCTTCCTCTGATATAAGTAATCTTCTATCTGCATCTTCCAAAAACCAAAGTCCTTCCCCTCAAATTTGTCGATTTTCCCTTTAGCTTCTTCTGTCGCCATCGATTCGCTTCAACTCAAGCAAGCCTAGCTCTGATACCAATTGTTGCGCGGAACAAGCGATCGAACAATAAATAGACAGAACGAACAAAGTAAAATGGACACCAGATGTACGTGGTTTGGTCGTAAACACCTACGTCTACGGGAAGAGTAGCCACGAATTTCACTATAGAACGACCGATACACGGAGATTACAATCCACTGAAGTTACACAAACACACTCTTGGTGTTTCCTAGCCCCAATTACATCCAAGGACGCACACAGTGTTTAGCCCCACAATTCCTAGCGAAAAAATCTCTCAATCTCACAAAGGAATTAAACACAAATCTAATAACAAGATTTATCTGGTTTCGACACTTGAATTCTTGATGTAATTCTGCGAACAAACAAAGACTCAATGCCAAGCACTCGCTCATAAAAACGACGCTTCAAGAAGTCCCTCTACCAAGCACTCAAACGGCGTTGGCGCTTCAAGGATGATCTCCTGTTCTTTTCGAACATCCACGATCCGAAGAGCCCACTCTGCTATGTTCTTTAACAAGTAAACCAAGAATATATAATAAGCAAATCTTGGACGATTCCTTCCTCTTTCAGAATATTTGGTTGGCTTCTATATCTTTTTATTTTATTTATCACCAATGGCAAACTTGTATATATAAATAAGCCATGCAAACATTAGAGAAAACAAAACAGATTGTCAGGGAAGTTCGGTCAACAATATCCAAGATTGACTTCCCTATTTCACACGGAACTAACTTCCGTATCGTGATCGAGATTCGGATAATATCGAAATCAAATATGATTCCTACGGCCAACATGCTTCAATATTTAACTTTACCATCAATTATATTTCGTTCGCGAGCTCAAACTCGAGACATATTTTAACAATCTCCACCTTGGCTCGACGTTTGATCCAAACCGCAATCGCTTCGTTGATAATCCGAATACTATCACTACTCTCCCATAGCCCCAATGGGCTCAACCGCCACAGATATCATCCAAGTCCAAGCCACGCTTGAACTTCGCCATAACTGAGGACCTCATCAGAACATCAACTAAACATGCACCTTTAACTGCTCCACAAAGACTTTCTGATACAAGCTCCTCAATCACAGATAAAGCAAAACCGCTGTTGCATCCATATCTGTCAGGAGATCGAATACGTACCTTGTCAGTATCAGCAGTTACAGCAACTGTTGGCTCTATGAGCTCCACCTCGCTACAAGCACCATCTGTGTCGATTACCACGCTAGTACCTGCTACCTCAAGAGTTTCTGGTTGCAACTCCACCTCAAGCTGAACACCATCCAGATCCGTATGAACACTGCCATAATCACTCCTAGCCAGAAGTATTGGAGACTCGTCAAAGGTAAGTTCTCTGCTGCAAGCAGGTGAATTTATATCCTGGCACCACAACTGATTGCCACACTCACCTCGTGCATAGCCATGGACTATGCACCTTGCCCTCACATCGAGCTTACCATCACTAACTCGATAATAACACGGGTAATTAAATATTCTAAAAATAGAATCATCAGCAACATTACCTGACCACACACTTCTTCGGGAGTTCGATATCCAATCGCAGTCAATGGGGATCTATTCACCAGGTAGCTCGCCATACTAAGCACATCCGCTGGAATTCTCCCAGCCATACCAGCACTAGAGATCTTTTCACGAGCCGTCTCTAGTAACTCTCTACTCATCAATTCTGCATACTGTTGTGGTTTACTGACACTAGTGCGGTGTTTCACTATGCCCTTTTTCATGCAGAATTTATTTACCAGCTTCGAGTATGACTCCATGAAAATATTTTTCATTTATTCATTTTTATAAGCGATAAAAACGAAATCATTTTTCGGAACATGTTTCAAAATCTTGAATTTTCGTGAAACAAATGCACCCTAAAAGACTGCATCATTCTCTAACGTGGGACAATTTGAAGTGCTCCTGGAATAGTGAATTATTTATTAAAATTAAAGGAAGTTCCTTTAATGTAGGCCAACAGAAAATGGGGCGTCAAAATAGTTAGGGACTAATTGTCACAAATTAGGATTGATTTAATTCTCATGTTGCATTTTTACCACACTTTTTTCATTTCACATATTTATCTCTATCCTCATCGCGTGGTTTCAGTTATATCTTGTTGGCTATATTTGATTATTAGGTTTTGTTTACACGAGTCTTCATGGATGTTATTGGGTTAATTTCACTTTAAAGAAGTTCTTCATGCTCCCTTCAAGCTGGTAATTAGGGTTTAAGCAAATGGTTTTTTTTTCTTTTTCCTTTTTTTTGGCTCTTTAACAGTGGATGGAATATGCATGAGGAAGCAATCAACTGTGTTCTCTTCTTCGAAACATGAAGTAATTAGTACGAGGGTTTATCTATTGTGTGACATGAAAGCATAATCACACGCTATCTGGAAGAGAAATAAAGTGCTTGGCATGTCCAAAATATATGGAGGCCAAAAGATACATGACAAGTCTTATCAGAAGATTCAACCAAAAAATTTTAAAAAGTACAAATATTGTCCAAGTTAGCGCCGGTCGTGTAACGTAGGACAGTCAATGTATGTGAGTGGTTGCCGGCAAAAATTAGCTAGAATTACTACATTAACAAATTGTTAAAAGGTATAGGGCTCGATTATCAAAATTGAAAAGTTTTAACTAAATTGATATCCGCACGTTAGATCTGACACCTTAATGGTAATTTATCATCATTTGATTTCACTTTGCACACCTTTTTTTATATTTGGAGTGCTGCATTCCATCCCCTCCCTTGTTTCGGTGACAAGACAACCTACTTCTACGTCACCATTAAAGTACGAAACCAAGAATGGTGTGGTTCTCAGCACGCTCATGCAGCCCATTGCTTGGAGGTTTTAAGGCCATTGGTTCTCTGCTTCTCTTGTTGATAAGGGGAAGAAAATAGCAAGGCACGCGTGAAACAATAAGGACGTGCATCCGGAGGTTTAATGGACTAACTACACTCCTTTCGTGGGTCGGTTCCGAGCACATGAAATTAATCACTAAACTTATGGATTGGATGATGCACGAGTCGACTCAAATCTGAAACTATTTGTTATCCGTGATTCGGGAAAGCATTATTGTATGGAGACATCAAAAAATCGATGCATTCACTCGGAAGGAAAGATCACCATAAAAGAGCCCAAATTCGAACTTGTCATTATATATAATTGGACTTGTGTGCACTAAAAATAAGTTATGGGCCAACTAGTGTGTGTGTCACGGACTGGAGGTTCCATGACCCAACTGACCGACCACATAGCCCGAAAGAATAACAAGACTTGAAGTGCCTTGTTCTGGGGTTTTCTTGAGTCCTCTAGAATATTCTTGTGGGGGATATCGTAAATGTCTCGTGTTCTAGAATTCTCATCTTTAATGTCGATAGTTATTAGATGAGGAGATGCATTTGAAGCCATTATATCTAGAATCGATCAACATTATAATGATAGGTCCCCTATATAAATCGGAGAGCTCTCCTCTCATTTTATCCATCCAACACTTGAGCAATACAAAACATTCTCTTCAAGAGCTTCTCTTCTAAACACTTCCTCTCTCTACAATACAGGTGAGCAAGCAAGCAATCCTAGAGAAAGGTTTAGCTTAGTGTTGCGACCTAAAAAAAAATAGGCTAATGGATTATTAGGTCAATTAAATTAACTAACCTAACTTGGACCCTCCCAAGTCCTACCAAATCGCAACTTTGGTTTGTTCGTAAAAAAATATTCAATCGGAGCCACCACTAATCATTTACGGTAGGTTGATTAGAAACCTATATAAAATAGCGGGAGAACTATTTTATCTCTACGAACCAGAGAAAATGAGTTCGGGGACTTTGTTACATTAATTACAAATTAATGCCCTTTCAGTACCTAATTTTCGTGAAAAATCCTTAGTTTGATGAATTGAATTTTTTGGGATTTTCTTTTAAATGCAATACTAATGCAATCTAACTATATGACATGTGAAATGTTATGACATGACAACGTTGCATGACATGGCATAATGACGTGGCAAGATGGCATGGCAAAATGTATGATGTGGCAAAATGCATGACATGACATGGCAAGCTAAATTATACGATATGGAATGCAAATGACATTTTTTGGTATTTTTTTTTTTCGGATTTATGAAAAATGAAGTGAAAAAGCTATCCTAAAGTCAAAGGAAATGTGATAGACTTAAAGAGAAGCATGGCATTTTTTGGGATTTTTTAGGAATTTATTCGAGCATGAAAACAATGAAAATTTGAACAAAAATAACAATATTGCCCATAAAACACCTTTAAATCCGAAAATTCGATTTTATTCACAACATCCCCGAGATTAGGGTTGGCGAGTGAATATTTATAGAATAACTGTTGTCCCTATATACATAGGGCAAACCTTGAAATTCTATGTAAGAATTAGCAATCCGCTCCTCAAGATTAAGGATTTGATAGCTAATTCACGCGTACGGGCACGATCGTACTTCGAAATCAAAGTCAGATGGTGCCCTTAATGTACGTTTTCCGAAGGGTCTAGGCATAATTGGGAGCATATGTTATGAGCAATATTGTTTATTAAAGTGCAAATTTTATGAACAATCAAAACAAAGCAATCACGACAAAAATAAAATAAAAAGAGTCAATTGAGCTTTGAATTTTCGAAAATTTAGAGGGATAACCGAAGATTTGAGATTGGAGATCCACATTTCCTCATCTAAAATATTATCCAATTTCATCTGAGAAAATTATTTTTAAGGATTGAAAAAATTGATTCAGATAATTCTAAAAAAAAAATTCAATCAAATCTTATCTGAAATCGAATATATTCAGAAAGAATCATAAGAGATAGGGTTCAGATAAAACGACCAAACAATTCACATGAGATAGGCATAAATATCAACTGGTTTGTTTGAGATCAATTTTTCGATTCAAGCAAAAATCCATATGGATAATATCAAGTAATCCAGACAAATTCAAACTAGGAAGACAAGATTACTTTGATATCCAAGAGTACAATTTTACCTTATCTGGCGAATTGAGACTTCTTAATTCAAACCTTGCACGAAAATTTTCGCACACCAAGCTTGGATGATTGGTTCAATCTAAAGAATTCCACACGGGTTCAGGATTTTGGCAAAGGCGTCTTGGGGCTTCGACAAGACTTAATTTGCATCAATAACTTGAGCATCAACTGCCTGAAAAATTAGCACTAAACAGAAAAAGGAATCACTCGCAAAGCAATAGGTAGACCACCCTAAAACCTGCAGTGAAAAAAAAAACTGCACTGTTTGGTACACAAAATCGTCCAAAAACAGGGCTGTCTTAGACCTCAAACAGCAGCCAAAATAGTCCCAAATATATGGATTTCCAGCACCGAACGGTGGTGAAAATAACACCAAACAGCGACTGATTCGAAGCCAAAAACAGCACGGGACAGCTGCTCAAAACGGCGTGGACAGCAACTCAAATGTCTTCAATATGATGGCATGAAGTCCTCCGAACAACAAATAAAAAGAGCACCAAATTGTTAGTGAAAGCTACCCAAAACAGTGCTGTTTTGGATGCAAAAGAGCAGCAAAAAATAGCTTAAACCGTAGCAAGAAATTTCCCCAAACAGTGAGCTAGACGACTGAGCAGCGGTGGTGCGCTAGCGAGTGAACACCCGTGTCTGGGGTGACCTTTACGTCTCTGGAGTAGCCAAAGATTGATGGAGTGAACAAGTATGTGTAGCTACGACCTTGCTGGTAGTACACGAATCGTGTGACACGATGGTCACTGAAATCTGGCGCCGGAATCCGCAGGCTTGCTCGGTGAAGGAGAGAAAATCTTCATGTTTGCCCTTTGTTGACTCAAGCTTTCTCTCCCTTTACCAGGTCTGGACCGGATTCAGAGCAAACCAGCCGCTACTTTAAGTTGTATTGTGGATGCTTTGATGACGATTAGCTATCTATGCCAGAGAATTCTTCAAGGGTTCCATCGTGGGAGCCTCCCTCTCTCTATTTTGGCCGTGTCTTGTAATTCAGTGAATGGCCTCCTTGTAACGTTGTTAAGCGCTCAGTGATTTGTCGTGCTCGTTGGTCTCAGGCTTCGTCGTTGGGGCAAGCGTGCGGAAGCACTGGCTGCTCGCCGATGGGGAATTACAGTCACTTGTCCTTGCTGGAATCTGCTCGATCAGGATGAGAATGGGATCCCATGCCTAATCGTTGGTGAAGACCGAAGCTGGAGATGGTGCCTTTTTATTGTCTGAGATGAACCTGTCTTCAGCGAGAGGAGACAAGAACTCCTCCTCTCTCCCTATGGTGTCAGACCCTTTTCTCACTTTTTCTATCCCTTTGTCTCGTTGAGAGATACCATGCTCCCCCGATGCTCTCTCTCACTGGCCGAATAAGAGAAATCGTGTTTCCTCACCCTACTCCCCAATTGTCAACCTATTGGCTGTCAAAAAGAAAGAATCGCGGTCACCCTTCTGTCCTTCCTTTTTTGTGTCCAATCTGTTTCTCCAATCATGAAGATTAAAGCTTCTCACGTCCCTTTTTTTTTTTTAGCAAGAATCCCCCTTTCTGCTCTTTTCCGAGAGTGGCATATGCTCTCAGGGCAGATATCACGCGCCCTTCTTTGGAAAGATCATACTCGACGGATCAATTACTGAAATTTTACGCTGAATTGTCACCGCGAATTGGTTGCAAATTGACGCACTCAGGATTTCTTTTTTTTCTTTTTTCTTTTTTTAAAAAAATCCCCACGAATATTCCTCCCTTTGATGACTAGGTACATTCCACAATATGCGCCTTAAGTTTAATCTTTCTTTCTTAGCATCGCACAAATTGATGAAAGAAAAGGAATAATAGGCGATCTCCAGACTCCATCAAATTAAGCTCAATTGACTCACCTTTGACACAAAATGCAAATGATATGACTGATAGAAAATAAATATGCAATGATGAGGATATATATATATATATATATATATATTGCGAGAATTATGACTAACTCTCATTTTGTAAAATAAAATGCATGACTTTTCCAAAAATCAAAATTTAGGTGTCAACAGCTGCCCCTCTTTGAGTGGAAGCTCGCAGAGGTTTCGTTCAAAGACCCAAAGTGGCACCTAAATTTTCATCTAAATCGATTTTTTTTTTTGAAATGATGCAATGCAAGACTGAAAATAAAATGCGTCTAACTTCTTTTTTCGAAGAGCTCGCGCATGGATCACGTAAGGGGTATCTATTTTTGCAAATACCTTATACGCTGAGGATTCCCTTAATCACCAACGCTGTGAGGATCTTAAGGTACTGGGCCCACCCGTCCTCAGGAATTTCTTTCTTCCTGACTCGGGGCGACGTAAGATGTCTGTAAGTCGAATTTGCGAGTTCTGCATCGCAAACCGGTAATGCTTCAACACCACGATCATCCGCTCATCACGTGAAGCATTAGTTGTAAGTAAAACTTTCGAACCACGATCATCCGCTCATCACGTGGAACGTCAGCTAAGAATAAAGCTTTCACACCACAATCATCCGCTCATCCTGTGGAATGTCAGCTGAGAAATACCTCTGCATCACGATCATCCGCTCATCACGTGAAGCATTGGCTAAGGCTAAAGTTTTCGAACCACGATCATCCGCTCATCACGTGGAACGTCGGCTGAGAATTAAGCTTCCAAACCACAATCATCCGCTCATCCTATGGAATGTTAGCTGAGAATTGGCTTCTGCATCACGATCATCCGCTCATCACGTGAAGCATTGACTGAGAATAAAGCTTTCGAACCACGATCATCCGCTCATCACGTGGAACGTGGGTTGAGAATTGAGCTTCCAAACCACAATCATCCGCTCATCCTGTGGAATGTTAGCTGAGAATTGGCTTCTGCATCACGATCATCCGCTCATCACGTGAAGCATTGGCTGAGCATAAAGCTTTCGAACCACGATCATCCGCTCATCACGTGGAACGCCGGCTGAGAATTAAGCTTCCAAACCACAATCATCCGCTCATCCTGTGGAATGTCAGCTGAGAAATACCTATGCATCATGATCATTCGCTCATCACGTGAAGCATTAGTTGAGAATAAAGCTTTCGAACCACGATCATCCGCTCATCACGTGGAACGTCTGCTAAGAATTAAGCTTCTGCATCACGATCATCCGCTCATCACGTGAAGCATTAGCTGCGGGCCGGATTTCCGAAATGCTGGTATCGCAATCAGGTAAAAACTGAATCACATTCATCCTTTATGTGAAACAGTGGACAGAATTACGAAATGCTGGTATCGTAATCTGAGAATATCTTAATCACATTCATCCTTTATGTGAAACAGTGGACAGAATTACGAAATGCTGGTATCGTAATCTGAGAAAATCTGAATCACATTCATCCTTTATGTGAAACAGTGGATAGAATTGCGAAATGCTGGTATCGCAATCTGAGAAAAATTGAATTATGTTCATCCTTTACATGAAACAGCAGACAGAATTGCGAAATGCTGGTATCGCAATCTGAGAAAATCTGAATCATGTTCATCCTTTACATGAAACAGTGGGCAGAATTGCGAAATGCTGGTATCGCAATCTAAGAAAATCTGGATATGGTGCTCGAGTTATGGATCGAGCGGGTGTTGACACCTGATTTTTTGACCAGGTCTTTTTCAGTTTTATTTTTGAAAAATCACAAAAAATTTATAAAAAGTCAAAAAATTACAAAATCAACTTTGGTGGCCTTGGCCAAGCCCAAGGAACCATTCTTGACCAAAAAATAATTTTTCACATTTTGCATATTTTTTTAGTATTTTTGGAAAATAGAAAAAATACTTAAAAAATCATGAAAAATAGAATTTGAGGTCACAAAAATATGGAAAAATATCCAATATTTTTCCTCTTAATCCCTTGTATTTTTTACCTCACAAAAAAATCAAAATCAGATTCAATTTTAGGTGTTCCTTTGTAACCCGTACTATTGAATTTGAAGAAAAAATAACAATTGAGTCTTTTAATTTGCAATTTTGGCATTTTTTAAGATCTTGACATTCAATCTAACTATCCCCTATTTCAATTTAGCCCAATTGTTTGTGCAATTTGCTCAATTGCACGGATTTGACAAAATTACATACTAAAATTGCATTTTAGTCCTTGAAATTGAGCATAATTGAAATTACTTTCAATTCAAGGGCTATCATTGCAAATTGAACATGCTACCCAATGGATTTCACCATTTTAAATCGATTGGCATAGGTGGTTTAACTCAATTTGATCATTTGCACCCTCAATTACACAATCCCCAATTTCCAATCAAATGAGAATTTGGGGATTTTGTAGAAATTGATGAAAACTGTTGGGCAAAACCACATTTCTAGATAGAATTCATGCCCTAGATTCGATTATGAGGTTCAATTGCAAAAATTTCTTGTTAATTTGGATTTAATTTGAAAAATTGCAAGTCGGGGCCGGCTTGGACCGGTCTGACCGCCGGTTGAACCGGTCGAACCGGTCCAGAACAGTGTCGTCTTCCTCAAAACGATCGTGCAAATGAACAGTGACAGGTCGAATTTCCAAGACCAAAT
Organism: Rhodomyrtus psidioides; assembly: GCA_021437785.1. Lineage (NCBI taxonomy): Eukaryota > Viridiplantae > Streptophyta > Magnoliopsida > Myrtales > Myrtaceae > Rhodomyrtus > Rhodomyrtus psidioides. The sequence goes on along the minus strand of JAILYB010000077.1, from coordinate 1,089,318 downwards.
TGAAGGACAATTCGCGACTAATTGAATGGGGAATGGTGGGCGTTTTGTTCCTCTGACCTTCCCCCGTCGATTGACACCAACGGCACCATCCGACGTCGCCGGAGGAAGGAGTAATCGGCCGGTCAAGGACGCGGGACCTGCAAAAGTCAAACAACGATAAAAACAGCTCAAATCCATGCCAAATTCATGCGAAACGAGACTCGTCGAGGGACCTAATGAAGCCGAACGGAATACCCAGCTTCTCCGTCGCCGTTAGCATGTCATTTGGCACGTGATGACACGTGAGTTGAAGAGGGCAGAGAATTCCCCGTTCAGCGCCAAAACTCGAAGGGCTATATAAGCCTGTGGGAGGGCTTTCAGTTGGAGGACGGTTGGTTCAGTTCGAAGGAAGGGAACAGAATCGGGCGAGAGAGAGAAAACGCAATAGAGAGCTCGTTCTCCGACCCCTGTCGTCGAGAACTTGAGCTCGACTGCAAGGCGTCAGTTGGGCCATCTCCGGCCAAACCAAAGCCAGGGAAGACCATCTAAAGTTCGCCCAGAGCGTCAGGAAGCGATCGCCACCGGCCACGCCTCGCGAAATCGCAAGAACAGGTAAATCATAGCTTCGAGTTCTTCATTGAGCTTCAATGGCAGACCTTGCATTCCTTGCTCAATCATGCAATTAATGTGTGCGTTTCATTCCCCGAACATCACTGACCACGCTCGCATCTCCATTTTGCATCGACTTTGCTCGCATACCCTGAATCGAGTCCTCCGATTTAGCCTCCATAGCCGATCCTTGCCCAGCCAAATCTGGGCCGAGCGAGCTCAATCGGAGCTCGAGGTAAGTCTTCTGAACCTCCATTGGTGCTATTCTGTGACTGAATTTCTCTAATTTTGAGTAAATCGAATGATCGAGCTTCCATGGCCGTATCCGGCAACTCGTACGATGTTCTTGATTCTGTGAATTATATGTCCCAATCCTTAGATATGTTAGGATAGAGTTGATTGCGAGCCGATTAGCGCTGGTCTCGCACGATTTCATCAAGGTTCAACCGTTAGATCACCGCCGGAGAGGCACAGCCGTCCGTCCTGTCGGAGTCGCGAGGTTGAAGACGAAGCTGACGTGGCGCGGTCAACGGGTCAAAGTATGAGGTGTCAGTTCGCCATAGGTCCACGTGTCAGTCCAGTCAGCTGGCCGTTGGAGGTTGTTATTCGAATGGGTAGATCCAACGGCTGAGGATAATTGAGTCCAATAAACAGTGACCGTCCGATCAGTAATTAGGAATTATCTGAAAATAGTTTTAAATCAAGAAGTAAAGATATGGTGAAACGGTGCCGTTTAGTTAAGTAATAATGCGACGTCGTTTAGGATAGTACGAATAGACGGTTTAGATCGAGTTTCAGGTTTTAATCGTGGCCGTATATTTTAGTAAGTCAATCAGACGGTCCTAGGCGAGTCTTCACTTAATCTAGGCCGTAGATTTCAGTCAGGATATCCGGCGGTCACAGGGTAGCCACGCGGCTCAATGAAGGTCGTCGGATCAGAGTCGGATAACAAAAAAAATATAAAGTTAGAACGGCGTCGTTTTGAGGAAGCCGGTTTCGCGGGTCCGGGTCTGGGCCGGGTTCCGACCCGAGTGGGTCGGGTCGACCCGGCCCGAATAACATTTTTTTAAATAAAAAATCAGAAAATGATTTCAAAAAATAAAAAAAATCGGAAAAATTTCAGAAAATCCAAAAAATGCTAGAAAATTCCAAAAAAATTCCAAAAAATGTGGAAAAATTGTAGGAAAATCCTAGACACTCCAGAAACCCCCCAAAAATCGAGGGTTGACCACAGACAACTGGTCAACCCTATTTTTGGGGTTTCTCATCCGTTCTTCCAAGACTTGACGACATTACCCTTTAGGGGTAAGTCGCCTCTGCTGTGTATACAAGATAAGGCCGATAACGCCAAGGTAAGAATTAGGATCGATTAGACGACCAATTCTTAAGTTTGGGTTTCGAGTCCCACCTTTTTCTCAAAATGACGATTTTGCCCTTCAATGGGAAAATTGTCTTTCTTGTCTCAATCGAGTGCTGAAAATTGCTTGAAGTTAGGGTTTGGGTCAGGTGGACGACCAGCCCTAATATTTGAGATTTTCAGTTCTCATCTTTGTCTAAAATGACGATTTTACCCTTTTGAGGGTAAAATCACTTTTAAATTCCAGAAAAATTCTGGAAAATCCTGAAAAATAGGAAATGGATTGGATTGATGGCCAATCCTATTTCCCCTGTCTTTTGACTTCCCAATTTCTCTAAAATGACAGATTTACCCTTTTAAAGGTAAATTTTCCCCGAACTGTTCAAAATTACGATTCTGCCCCTCATGGGCGAATCATGCCCAAATCATTACTAAGCCTTGATTGATATTTCTCTAGGCTAATAGGGCCTCATTAGGGATGCCATGCTGATTTCATGTGTTTTATCCGCATGTATTGGATCCTTGATTTGCGCACTTAATTCTATTGATTGTGAGTGATAGGGTAGTATTTCCCATCTGCATGAACTCCTAGTTTTAGGATCTATACCCCACTCGTCTGTATGAAATCCTAGGATCAGATAAACCATCCAGCTTAGGTACCGAAATGGCGTCAACTCTGACAGTTGGCGTAACTAAGTCCCCGAACCCACTTCTCTGGTTTCCGCAGAATCGAATAGATCACTTCCAACTATTCGATAGGGTTTTCCTATCGTACCCTCCACGAAACGATTGGTGGCGACTCCTTGACATGTACACTCATCACATGTCACTAGACCACACTGAAGGTCGACCACGTACATCCAGCAGTTGCGACTTGGGTAATGGGCCTTGAGAGAGGCCCGCGTCCGATCAAGCCAGCGATCGGGCGGCCCATTAGCCCCGCTCCCGCCTCCGAGCTCGAGAGGGTCGCGACAGACTGGAGACTCCACTGGGGACATTCTAAAACCAGAATCTCTGGTTACGAATTCCAGAGGACTTGAGCCGATTAAAAAGTTGTTTGGTTTATTTGACATTGTTTTCTGCAGATGCTCTCGAAGGTGAGGTACGTACACTAACCATTGTGTTAAATGTTTTTGTAGATTGGAGAAATAAGGGGTGGAGTGATTGTTGACATTTTTTCCTGTAGGTTGGAGTTGGGAATGTATGTTTACTTTATGCATTTACTGAAGCGGTGTTTGATACAAGCTGCTGTGCATGACTTTGCATTGTGATGATCACGACACATCGCACACACTGGCGGTCAAACCCCGACTGCAACCACCCTTAGGTTACCTTAGATAGGGAAAGGATGCGAAAAGGATCTTGTGTTTGATGGCACTTGAGACTTTCGTATTCATTCCCGCCTACCATCTGCATTGGCGATATCTAGCCCTCTTGGGTAGGTACCCTTGGGGAGGAATCTGCCTCGTGTGGATCGTGGGAGCCTGAGCCGTAGGTTCCTCACCTGACTTTCGGTTTTCTTTTTTAAGAGTATACCCACTTGTCGCATGCGCATGTCCATGGATGGTTGGTATACCTAAAACCACCCATTGATACAGGGGGCATTCCACGTCCCCCAAAGTGTGGTTGGTAAGACATTTATCTCTAAACGTACTTTATTTCCTGCTTCGTGATATGACTCATACATTGCATACATCCATATGCATTCGCATCATGAAGATTACTCGGGTGACTAATGAGAACAACAATGATTATGGGGTAGGATGTCGCTGTTCCCTAAGAGCTCGACGGAGTTGGTGACCTTCGAGTACTTGAGAAAAGTTACTCGCTCCGGACCAAACACGAGGCTACACTTTACTAGATTCGTGTATGGTCGGGAACTGACTGGACGTAAGCTGGGGTATGCTGAGGACTGTCAAACCCGCTACTATGCTGATAACCTCAGATTCAAGCGACAAGCAGACGAAATGATGAAGGATTATTTGGAGATGAAGAGACAACGTCGCAACCAGCTAGCTAGGGAAGCGTACGCCCGCAGGGAGGCTGAATGGCTGGCCAAAGAGGACATACCCATGATTACTTATTGGGGTAGGAAGAGACGCCCTGCGATCAAGACCAAGCCAAGGCGTATCACACTAAAAAAGGTGAAACCCGAGAAGGCTCCCGAAGTCATCGTACCCTGGACTAGAAAGTGGCCGGAGGAACTACAACCTCTCGACCAAACCACTGAAGATAACTCCCCTACCCTAGATTAAAGGAGAGTTTCTGACCGACTGTCATTTGGGTAGACTTCTGAAGGAAGAGTGATCTAGACCCTCACGTTCCATTGTCTTTTATGGCTTTCTTGTTTGAAAAACCTTTCTTTACCGTTCTTCTATTAGACATCTTGATTGTAATAAGAGTACATCCCACTTTGTTCCTTTGATGTGTTGACCAATGGAACGTGACATTGCTGTTCCCTTTAGTCACTGAGTAAACCTGACTAAATTGCATAATTCACTTCCCTGAAATGCAAATTAGGCTTTGAGTCAGGCTTTCAAGACCTGAAAAAGGGTCATAATCTCCATTTCTTCAAATTGAACTATGCAATCAAGTTAGCTCATGCATGCTTCATGACATCTGCATATTCATACATTTAAAGTAATTTCTGGCGATTGACCTTTTAAAATCATTTGCATATTTTAGACTTGATGGGAAAGAATGATATTCAAGTGTTCAAGATCCCCCGAGCTGAACTCCAATCATGGTGGGATGGCATGGGCGAAGCCAGCCAGAAGTATGCGGAGTCACGACTAGGATACCTACTGGACCTACTGAAGATTGAGTGCCCACCTGCTTTTATTCAAGCCATGGCGCTCTACTGGGATCCTACCACCGCTACATTTTGCATGGAAGGATTAGAAATCACTCCCACTATCGAGGAATACAGCGCTGTCATCGGAGTTGAATTCACCCCTACGCTCGTCCGACCCCCTATAGGACTTGAACCCCTAAGTCAGGTGGCTGAATTCCTCGACACAAACCTAAATGAAGTCAAAGTAGATGCGAAAAGCAATTCTGGAAGAATTTCCCTGTCCTTCCTTATAGACCGATTTTCCCGCCTTCCTGCTTCTAAAGGAACCAAATCTGGTAGAGCCTTTATCTTGGCATTCTTTGGCTTTGTGCTATTCCCAATCTCAACTGTCACCTTCGACCCTATCATGGCTATAGTAGCTAGGCAAGTCTGTTGTGGGTGGGATTACTCAAACATCCTCCTTGCCGAAACCTTCCTCTCCCTAAATCGTTTCAAGAAAAGCAAAAAGGGAATCTTTAGAGCTTCTAGTGATCTGCTGTATCTGTGGTTCACATCCTATATCAGACAATTCCACATCCGCATGGGTTTCACTGAAATCAGCCCCAATGCACACCCTCTTAAAACATTTGCTAGAACCCATACACGTGTTCCTAAGTTTAACTTTGTAGAATGGAAGAACTTCCTCAAAGTCCTAAAACCTGAGCAACTCCGATGGCGGCTAAGGTTGCCGACGCTGAGCAAAGTCAGATTGACCTGCGATGACGGAGGCCCAGTCCCCTTGCTAGGATTCACGGGCGCAACTGCATACTACCCAAGGAGGGTGATTCGACAGTTTGGAGCACTTCAGGAGATCCCTTCTTCACCGCGACCTTGTGTCTTTTTCTTTGACTTACCAAGCCAGACCCTCACGGAGGAGGGGAAGAAACGACTTGAAGCCAAGGTGGCATCCATCATACTCTCCTTGAAGAATTCCCAGGCTGAAGAAATAAGTTGGCCAGAAGACATGACTCGAGAAGAAAACACTCATAGAGCCACCACAGAATACATTCAACATTTCAAAGCGATCCGACGAAGCCTTGTCGAGCCCTACATACCTGAATACATCGTGCCATACGTACCTGGAATAGAGCCCTACATACCCGAAGACATAGGGCCACTGTCGTGTTCAGAAGACGAGGAGCCCCGAGCTGAAGAGGGGAATCTATACTGGGATGATGAGGATACCTTAGGCTTCAAACGTCCTAGACTTGAATAGACTATTCTGTCAAGTGTAAAATAAGCAAACATTGTGATGCCTTCTCATACATTCTCATTTCCGTGGAATACTATCTTAAACACATGAGCATGAATGTGAACTTGTTTTTACAAATGCATAAAAACTATCGTCAGAAATTACGCTTCTTTCAATTCCATGAATTCTTGTCGAGAAATGATTAAAAGAACTACTTACATGAGGCTAAGGCTCACAAGGTAGCCCTTTTTCTCATCTACTGGCAAGAAGCATGCAACTGAAAGAATTAACTGCTTCTTTTTGCTAAATAAGCGAAGCACTCACAAAGATCTTTTTAAACAGGTACACTCTCATCACGGAATTGCCAACGCATCGTTTCCGTACCCGCCTGAAGACGAGAATGGAACAGCAGGAATTGACTCCGCGCGTAGGCATGTTGGAATCTCAGATGACTGCCCTGGCAACTATGATGGCTGACATTAAGGCCATGCTGGAGACCAACCAAGCTAGACAGACAACCGCCCACAATCAGAACAACTCAGGCCCTTCCATGGTACCTGATGTAACAGATAAAGAAGCAACCAGGGATACCCAACATACAGAGGAAAACGTTCATGAACCAAATAGTCGGGCACAACAAAAAGTCTCGCCTGTTGTCATCAACCTTGAAAAAGAGGAGAAGGGAAAACAAACTGTGAAGACAGAGGCAGAGGCTAAGAGATTGGCCAAGATCGAAGAATGCCTGAGCAGTCAAGGCTATGAGCTGGCCCGCTTCGACAAAATATCTCCTTTTGCTAAAATAGAGACTCCTCCTGACTATAGGGAGCCAGAGTTCGTGAGAAAATACAACGGGACAGGCTGTCCCCGTGCCCACCTCAAGTACTACCTGCGGAAGATGGCGCACTACTCGGATTACATTCCGTTGTTAATGAACACATTCCAAGAGAGTTTGGCTGGCGCCGCTCTGGCTTGGTTTATTGAGCTAGACTTAGAGGATTATGACGGATGGGAGGACCTTGCAGAAGACTTCCTCAGGCAGTACAAATTTAACATGGCTACAGCCCCAACAAGAGAAGACCTCCTACGAACTTCAAAAGCGAGGGGCGAATCGATCAGGACATATGCTCAGAGGTGGCGAGCCTTGGCTACCCAAGTAAAGCCTTCAATTCCAGAAGAGGAGCTGATCGACTTATTCCTAAAAGCACTCCCCTACGAGTACTTTGATAGACTGAACACTTCTGGATGTCAGACATTCGCACACCTGATTAAGGTTGCTGAGAGGCTGGAATGGGCCTTGAAAGAAAGAAGGCCTCAGGAAGCTCCTACTAGGAAGCAGTACCCTCTGAGAAAGGAAAGAGAAGCCGGACTGGACATAGCATTTATACCAGATCCCCACAAGTTAAAGCCATTTGGCAATTCTAATCAGGCCAAAGGCGGATCATCCTGGTCAGCGCCAAAGGTACAAGAGCCTAGAAGAAAGCAACCCCAGAGACAATTCTCTCAGCTCCCGAGACCTTTATCCAAGCTACTCCCGATGCTGCTGGAGCAACACTTGGTGGCAAAAGAACCACCTAGGGCAAACCCCGCAAGATATCCTGGCTTTGATGAGAGCCAGACCTGTGCCTACCATATGGGCGAAAGAGGGCATAATGTGGATAACTGCTATGTCCTGAAGCTGAAAGTGCAAGCCCTAATTGATAGTCAGATTTTGAAATTTGACAATGCAGCCCCAAATGTACAAGAAAATCCGTTGCCAGATCATCAAGCAATAGGGGCAATATTCACTGAAGAAGAGGAGGATTACCTTAAACTAAAGGTAGATATGCCTAAGCTGGACACCCTGCTAACAATCGCTTCATCATACCCAAAAGAATGGGAGATATCAACCGACCAAAAGAAGTTGTGTATCGACAAGATGAAGAACTTGGGGATAGTGTCCGATATCACTGATGAAGAATTTGAAGGGATCGAAGCATCTCTATCTTTGAAAAGAAACCACTTCTTGATCACAGCTGGGCAGAGTAACACCTGTGGTACCTCACATGAGAACTTGGTAAGCAGCCTGGGGCTAGCTACTCAGTCAGAGGAAGAATTTGAAGAAGACGAAATAGAAGCCAGAAGGAGAAGTCTAGCAGACCTCAAGTTTATGGTTGACGCACTTGAGAAGAGCGAAATTATAGATAACCTGGGTCAAGATTCTGGAGGATACAATTTCAAGGTGAAATATTCGGCCCCTCCCAGCTTTTATCAGAAGATTGAAGACATCATACCGGACGGATGGGGAGGTGTGGATGATCTCTCTCAACCAGAAACCTCAAACGGTATGGAAGAACTCGACAACGCCATATTGATGATCGAAGTAGCCACGGCCGTGGTGATCAGATTGGATGAGCTGGATAGCCTGAGCAAGGTAGAAGATTGCCCAGTGAGGCCTGTCGTAATTCAATTGCCTCAGGAGGAAGAGAGCAATACGTCAGGACCATAGGTACCTCATCAGACAACTGTAACGATAAAAGTCCCCCAGTAGAAGAGTATGATCCCAAAGCTGTTCATTGGGACTATGGGACCACACAAGTAGATGCAATAATGAGGTCTGGAAGATTTTATGCCCCCAGAGAGGGAGAATCCGAAAAAAAAGATGTCTCAAAGGAAGATGCCGAAAAGCTCGTATCGATCATCAAAACCAGTGAGTTTGAAGTGATAGAGCAGCTGAGGAAGATGCCCGCTCAGATATCCCTGCTAGACCTATTCATCAATTCAGAGAAGCACAAGAACGCACTATTGAAGGTACTCAATGAAGTACATGTCCCTGAAACAATTAATGAGGTCCAACTAGGGGACTTTGTAGGGGCAATTCTCTTAAAAGACCAGTTGAGCTTCTCTGATGAGGACTTCCCCATGGAAGGAAGAGGGCACAACAAAGCTTTATACATCTCTGCCCAATGTAACGGCAAAAGAGTAGCACACGTATTGATCGATAATGGATCAGCCTTTAACATCTGTCCTTTGGCTACCATAAGGAGGCTGGGAATCAAGGAAGAGATGATCAAGACATCCAAGACAGCTGTGAGAGCATTCGACGGCATGAGGAAGACTGTAGAAGGAGAGATCGAGCTTGACGTATTCATCGGCCCGACAAAGTTCTCTATAAACTTTCAAGTAATGGATCTGCCTAGTGCATTTGGATTCCTGCTAGGAAGACCTTGGATCCATACAGCAGGAGCTGTCCCTTCGAGCCTGCACCAAAAAGTACGTTTCGTTGTAGATGGGAAGGTGATTACCGTACATGGGGAAGTCGACCTCCAGGCATACCAGAACAGTGCCATTCCCTATATTGAGCCTGAAGAGAAAACTGAAGCGAGCTATCACTCCCTAGAGTTGGTAGCAACAGTTCATACCCCAGTAGGGTCGAAGTTGAGAACTCCTTACATCTCAGAAGCCAGTCTTCTACCAGCTAAGATGCTGCTGGCATACGGGTTCAATCCTGAAAAAGGCCTAGGCAAACATAATCAGGGTATAAATGCCCCGCTACAGTTGAAGGCTAATCCACATAAAATGGGCTTGGGGTACCAGAAGTATCCCATGAATAATTCTGTCCCGAAAGCAACAGGCCGAGGCCGAGGCAAAAGCCTGGGACGCCGTGGAGGCGAAAACAACCCGAATAGCTCATTCATCGGTTCTCCAACCTGGAAGGGAAGGTCTCGAATGTTCAAGAATCCCTTAAATACCTACTTCGACCAGAACTCCAAATGGCTATCTGAAGAGAGTATCACTTCGCCGATGGAACCAGATCTGACAAATCATTTTCTCGAAGATGACTCTGTGAATGTCATCATGGAGTGGTTGGACAGTGAAGCCACTTCTTCTGAGTAAATAGACTCTTCCTTCATCTTTAAATACTGTGTTTAGAACTTTCTGCATTTCACTGTATTTTCTTTCCTTATTGAACGCATAAGAAAACGCCTTTGGATCTCCGGCCGTTGGTCCAAATAGCACATCTTGTAACGCGGCCCATTTCGCATTCAATAAAACCACGCATGTTTTATTAAGGACATATGGAACCACGAATCAGCCCGATGATGATAATGGTCTTCCATATAGAAGCTTGAGGCCTGATTTGCCATATGATTCCTAATCTTCAAAAGATTTTCAAGGGGCCGGGATATCCAATGACATTAGGATTAGTCCCATCTGTACCTACATCTATTTCGAAAAACTTTTTCAAAAAGACTTTACATAAGCATGCATGCCATTTTTACTGAGCACAAACTAACCATACTCATGACATTTCAGGCATATCATCTCAAACATGCATACCAGGTTGTTACAAATTTCGGATCCTTCCATTAACCACTCCTATAACATTGAGGAAGATGAAGACGAGGATTACGCGTCTATCCGTAGGGATTGGAACACCTTTGAAGAATCAAAGCCTCCTACCTCAGAAGAACCAATTGTCATTAATTTGGGAGACACCGTGAACGTCAAAGAGGTCAAGATCGGCGGACACCTATCCCGTGATGAAAGGCTCGAGTTCACCAAGCTACTAAAAGAATATCAAGACATCTTCGCATGGTCTTACGCGGATATGCCAGGCCTTGATCCTAAGATTGTGGAACATGCATTGCCCACGGATCCTGGCATCAAACCTGTCAAACAAGGCAGTAGGCGGATGAAAGCCGAGTTAGAAGACAAGATTAAGGAAGAAGTCATGAAACTCCTTAGGGTAGGCTTCATTGAAGCTATCCCATATTCAGACTGGGTTGCAAATATAGTCCCCGTCATGAAGAAAGACGGAAAAGTTCGGATCTGCGTAGATTACCGAGATCTGAATAGAGCAAGCCCAAAAGATGATTTTCCACTCCCCCACATTGATGTATTGGTGGATAGTACGGCGGGTTATGAATTATTCTCATTCATGGATGGATTCTCGGGATACAACCAAATCTCCATGAAACAAGAAGACAAACCCAAGACTGCATTTACCACACCATGGGGGAATTTTTGCTACAAAGTCATGCCCTTTGGATTGAAAAACGCCGGGGCTACCTACCAGAAGGCTATGGTCACGTTATTCCATGATATGATCCACAAAGAGATTGAAGTATATGTTGATGACATGATCGTTAAATCCAAGAAAGGACAAGATCACATACAGGTATTAAGAAAATTATTTGAGCGCCTGCGCAAATACAAGTTAAAGCTGAACCCTAACAAATGCGTGTTTGGGGCAAGATCCGGGAAACTCCTTGGGTTCATAGTCAGCAACAGGGGCATTGAGATTGATCCCTCAAAAATCCAGGCCATCCACGATTTATCAACTCCATCCACAGTAAAAGAAGTGAGAAGCCTTCTAGGGAGATTGAACTATATTGCCAGGTTCATCAATCAGCTGTCTGATGTGGCTAAGCCAATCTTCAAATTGCTTAAGAAAGGCGCGAAAATAACGTGGGACGCCGAGTGCAGCAAGGCATTCCAAATGATCAAAAACTATTTGATCACACCACCGGTGCTTGTGCCACCAATTCCCGGTCACCCATTGACCTTATACCTGACCATACGACAAGAGTCCTTGGGAGCCTTACTTGCCCAGACGAGCCCGATAGATGGAAAAGAGAGGGCCATTTATTACCTGAGTAAGAAATTCACGCCATCTGAAGCAAAATATATACCAGTTGAAAGGGCCTGCGTAGCAGCAGTATGGGTACTACGAAGACTAAGGCAGTATACCCTACATCATCACATTCAGCTCATAACAGAGAACGACCCCGTCAAATACCTCCTAGAGAAACCCGCTTTAATTGGGAAACTGGCAAAATGGCAAGTAATGTTGTCTGAATTTGACATTAAATGTTCTCCGCAGAAGTCGGTAAAAGGAAGAGCTATAGCGGACATGCTGGCAGAAAACCCATCGAGCACTGAATCCCCTGAAGTAACGAACACAGAAGGCCGAATTCTGAACTTAGCAGAGGATAAGTGGATCATGTATTTCGATGGTGCTGTTAACCTATCAGGGGTAGGCACTGGGGCAGTACTGATATCCCCAGATGGTCAACATTACCCTGTCGCGGCAAAGATAACTTTCCCTTGTACCAACAATATTTCAGAATATGAGGCGTGCATTCTGGGTCTACGACTGGCCCTTTCTATGGAGATACCTAGGTTACAAGTCTTTGGAGACTCCATGCTCATTATTCTACAGACACAAGGGGAGTGGAAGACGAAAGATGCAAAACTCATCCCCTACCATGAATACCTTGAAGAATTGATACTCAAGTTTGAAGAAGTGTCATTCGAGTACCTATCAAGGTCTCACAACCAATTCGCAGATGCATTAGCCACCCTAGCCTTGATGTTACAAACGATTGAAGGGTTGGATATAGAACCTCTGAGGATCGGCATTGTTGAAAAGCCAGCTTATTGCATGCTAATCGAAGAGGAATGTGATGGAGAGCCATGGTACTATGACATCAAGAATTACCTCTTGAAAAGGGAATTCCCTGAAGGATGCCAGTCAGGAGACCGAAAATACATAACCAAGATGGCCAGCAAGTTCTTCCTCAATGGACAAATTCTATACAAGAGATCGTTCGATTCCACTCTACTGAGATGCGTAGATGCCAAAGAAGCAAATATTCTCATGAAAGAGATTCATGAAGGTGCGTGTGGGCCTCACATGAACGGCCACCTCCTTGCCCGGAAGATCATGCGGCTAGGTTATTATTGGATGACCATCGAATCAGACTGCTGTCAGCACGTCCGGTCATGCCACCAATGCCAAATATACGGGGATAAGATTAACGCACCCCCGAACGAACTACACCAAATGTCTGAAGTTTGGCCTTTCTCTATGTGGGGGATAGACATGATAGGGCCTATTAATCCTATGGCTTCGAATGGTCATCGCTTCATCTTGGTAGCGATTGATTACTTCACCAAATGGGTAGAAGCCAGCTCTTACAAGAATGTCACTGCAAGAAATGTGGCAAGATTTGTCAAAAGAGATATCATATCCCGGTATGGTACCCCTCAAGCGATCATCACAGATAATGGGTCCAACCTAAACAACAAGATTGTCGATGGTCTGCTGGATCACTTTAGCATTCGACATCTGAATTCATCTCCTTACCGCCCACAGATGAATGGGGCAGTGGAAGCCGCCAATAAAAACATCAAGAGAATCTTGGCTAAAACAGCAGAAAACTACAGGGATTGGCACGAAAGGCTGCCCTTCGCCTTGATGGCTTACCGAACGTCGATCAGGACTTCTACAGGGGCAACTCCCTATAGTTTGGTATATGGGACAGAAGCAGTTCTACCAGTAGAAGTTAAGATTCCCTCTTTGAGAATCTTATCCGAAGATAAACTCTCTGAGTCAGAGTATTTCAAGCACAGATATGAACAGCTGAACTTAATAGATGAGAAACGTCTTAAAGCCATTTGCCATGGACAAACTTACCAGAAGAGGGTAGCCAGGGCGTTCAATCGAAAGGTCAAGACCAGAAACTTCGAAGTAAATGACTTGGTAATTAGGAAAGTTTTGCCAAGTACTACCCATCCAGGGGGAAAATTCACTCCAAATTACGAAGGCCCCTACATTGTTAAGAAGATCCTCACGGGAGGAGCATTAATTCTTGTAAACTCCGAGGGAGAAGAATTGGGGCACCCTGTGAATTCAGATGCTGTGAAGAAATATTACCCTTGAAATAAAATCAGATTCTGGTCATATGCCCTGCCTCGAATTGAGCCTACTCTTCATGATAGTCTTTGCATAAGCATGTCACGCATCTATGCATACATTAGCAAGTGTTCAATATTGCAGGATCCAAGGAAGCAGGGTCGCGATAAGTTGGAACGCATGATCAAGGAGACCTAACGTCATGGTGGTCAGGTGCACGTCTTCTTCTCCAAAGACTGAGAATTTCAAGAAATTTTAGAACAACTTAACCATCTTGTGTTGTTAAGAAAAATGCAGATTTTCGCGAATCTATCCACTTCCATAGGAATGCATGATCAAGGGTAAGGTGTATCGTTCTAATTTTCTGAAATTCGAGAGCATACACTGACATATTCCTTTTATGTTTTTCAGGAATCCCTAGCCGCGCTGGGCAGGTAAGTATTCCTTCCCTAATCTTTTAGGTTTACAAGACTGTCGGAATCCTTATTGATAGAATTTGAAGGCTTCTTGGAATCTAGCATGTATTCAAATCTCATGTCTAGAAAGATGCAAAATTCTCATGGTCATGTCATTGGCATTCATGTTTAAACTTGGAGGTTATCCGAACATGATTGAAATATGCATTGTGCATCATAAATCCCCTTGGAGGGTAAGTTTTGGAGAAAGCAAAATGAACTCTTCCAAACAAAAGTTGTTTAAATCATTCAAAAGGATGTTTCCTCATACAAGAGGCAAGCCTGGTCCAAACACGTCCCATACACACTTAAGAGATAAGTGGAATGGTAAGGATAGCGAGACCTTAACCTACGGACGTAAGGGTTATTCACAATGATTACATGGATTGAGACGACGGAGGCATTCGTTTCTCTATCATAAACACTACAGGTGACCATTGATAACCATTCGAACGACGATTTCATTCTATACCCCTGTCAAGAACCACCCCACAGTGGGGCAAACTGGAGGTACATCCAGAGGTATCAAGAGGTAAATGGTTAGAAGTTCTCTTGCTCAGACTTGCATCAATCTTCGTGTGTTGCTTGTCATTTTAACTTCTATGGTAATTCAGGTGCTTTAGGATGACGAAAAGCATTCGTTTCTCTATCCTATACACTTTTACCCTTCGCACTGCCCAATTGAGCCTATACGTTCATTTCACAAACCCGTTGGTGATCATTGCATATTCCAAGGTGGAAACGACGTCACTTCAAGAGCGGAAGAGTTCAAAACACAGGATTTGTGAAAAATTCCTAGATTAATGTTCGAGTGCTGAGATTCAAGCTATACGTCTAGCACATTCATTTGAAAATCCTGATCCCCAAAAGAAAAGAAAAGATGGGGTCTCAAAAAGAAAGAAGAGAGAAAAATTTAATCTTGGGCATCAAGAAAAAGCAAAGTGCCTGGTAAAAGCAAGGCCAATGCCCATCCAAATACTTGTACACTTGTGAATTATGTGTTTGATCTTGTAAATGCCAAAAGGGGGCATGATACCTTTGTATAGGTCACTAGTGAGATCTGATTGTAAAAGAAAAATTCCAAGGGAGCTAGACTGCGAAAGATGCTCCCAAATCATGTCACACTCAGATGACGAAAGTGTAGACAAGATGATAACGCCGTCTTGACATGAGAGAGACGTTCTCTAAAGACAAATATGCACTTCAAAGACTAAAGACGCTCTTTGGACGAGAAGGGACAAGATCGGCGGCAAACCTGCAGTGATCACCAATGTTAGACCCTTCGCATATTCTAAGCCAAAAACAAGCCTTTTTTGGTCCCCAATCCTACATACGTTACAACACTGAAAAGCCTTTTCTGATTAAGGCACTTGGATTGACATAGGGTTTAATGTCTAAGCTTAGCTCGAAGAAGTTCGAGCAAGATTATTTCTTTCTCATTTCGCAGGTTTCTTGACTTGTAAACCTGGAGCAGACGTTGAAGACTTCTCTTCGAAAGCCTTGACTTGCACGCAAGTCCCCCTTTGAAAATCGTTGACCAAGCCCAACATTACGGTCCCTTGGAAGTCCTCCTAATCGATCGAGGTGTATTCACTGCGAATGATCCTGAACCCTAGGCGCATGTTTGATAGGAAGTTCGAGTGCATTCTTGGTAAAAGACCATTACCTCAAAACGGTAAGAAATCCTCTTTGACGAGAATACTCCATTGGACATTTTAACCAAACTCTTTTGGTAATTTCAGATTGTTTGATTCAAACTTTCCCCGCAAGGAACTTTTGATCACTCCCGTATGTTGCAAGGTGTTTTGGATAACCTCCAACCTCGTAATACATTCATTGAAATTTTTTCATGACTATGATATAAGTCATAAAGTGCTGTCAGTTTGACATCACATATCACCTAAAGACCATTGATGTGCCTTTGGTAAGAAAATTTTCAGGTTGGAGCTTTTGCAAGATTCTTGATGACTTCAGCTCCCAGAATGGCTTACAGCACTCTTGGAATCATGGTAGCCCCAGATTCTAGGAGGATGCCTTGCTCTGTGAAGAAGAGCTTTCAAGTTTATTTTCCTGCAAGATCCCTGGTAATTCCATATCTTAGGAAAACATATTCTTATGAACAATTTTGCAGGTTTGATCTTTCTGCAGGATACCTGGAGCTCCCAGATCCCAGAATGTCACCTCCAATGTCAAAAGGACAATCACCGAAATCATCCCTCTGTGAGATTTCAAATTTATAGGATACCTGGAGCTCCCAGGTCCCAGAATGTCACCTTCAATGTCGAAAGGACAACATTCAAGATAGTTTTTCTGCGAGAT
Organism: Rhodomyrtus psidioides; assembly: GCA_021437785.1. Classification (NCBI taxonomy): domain Eukaryota; kingdom Viridiplantae; phylum Streptophyta; class Magnoliopsida; order Myrtales; family Myrtaceae; genus Rhodomyrtus; species Rhodomyrtus psidioides. Next base: position 1,072,896 of record JAILYB010000077.1, on the reverse strand, counting down.
CTCAGGTAGCCCCTAGATCCCAGAAGAATCTTATCAAAGTTTTTGCAGGTTTAAGTTTTCTGCAGGATACTTGGAATCCCCAAATCCCAGAATAACGCCTTGCATGTCGAAAGGACAATTTTCAAAATCAGCTTTCTGTGAGGTTCTAGGTAACCCCTAAACCCAGAATAGCCCATTTGGTAAAGCCTCAAGGTCAGGCACACCTCATTTGTATAAATCCTAGTTAATTCATTAGAATATAGGATCAAAATGTTCGACAATCCCTAAGAGACTGGGTGCGTCATCCATAGGTTCCGAGCAGAAAGGAGTCCTATTCATGGTCTGATCCACCATACGGATCAAAACCCCTGACAATCCCTAAGAGACTGGGTGCGTCATCCATAGGTTCCTAGCAGAAAGGAGTCCTATTCATGGTCTGATCCACCATACGGATCAAAACCCCTGACAATCCCTAAGAGGCTGGGTGCGTCATCCATAGGTTCCTAACAGAAAGGAGTCCTATTCATGGTCTGATTCACCATACGGATCAAAACCCCGACAATCCCTAAGAGACTGGGTGCGTCATTCACAGGTTCCTGTCAAGTGTAGGAATCCCATTCTGGTACGGCCTACCATACAGACTAGAGTTTAATCACCCTAGGATACTCAAAAGACGAGTCCCTAGGTATTCACTAGAACCCGCTATACACCGCGCAGGCCACACGAGCATCAGGCAGGCGATCAACAGGTAAGTAACAGGTGGGTCTCTCTACTTTCTCTCTCACGTCAGCAAAAGAATGAAGAGCAAAGCCTTTACCAGTGGGACAAGAAAGATTGAGTGTCAAGATTCGTTTTTCTTTTCCCCAGTCGAGTCGGTCTAGACTCAGGTGTCACCTGTCTTTGAGCGAAACCTCTCACGAGATTCCTCTCAAAGAGGGGCAGCTGTTGACACCTGATTTTTTGACTAGGTCTTTTTCAGTTTTATTTTTGAAAAATCACAAAAATTTTATAAAAAGTCAAAAAATTACAAAATCAACTTTGGTGGCCTTGGCCAAGCCCAAGGAACCATTCTTGACCAAAAAATAATTTTTCACATTTTTCATATTTTTTAGTATTTTTGGAAAATAGAAAAAATACTTAAAAAATCATGAAAAATAGCATTTGAGGTCAAAAAAATATGGAAAAATATCCAATATTTTTCCTCTTAATCCCTTGTATTTTTGACCTCACAAAAAAATCAAAATCAGATTCAATTTTAGGTGTTCCTTTGTAACCCGTACTATTGAATTTGAAGAAAAAATAACAATTGAGTCTTTTAATTTGCAATTTTGGCATTTTTTAAGATCTTGACATTCAATCTAACTATCCCCTATTTCAATTTAGCCCAATTGTTTGTGCAATTTGCTCAATTGCACGGATTTGACAAAATTACATACTAAAATTGCATTTTAGTCCTTGAAATTGAGCATAATTGAAATTACTTTCAATTCAAGGGCTATCATTGCAAATTGAACATGCTACCCAATGGATTTCACCATTTTAAATCGATTGGCATAGGTGGTTTAACTCAATTTGATCATTTGCACCCTCAATTACACAATTCCCAATTTCCAATCAAATGAGAATTTGGGGATTTTGTAGAAATTGATGAAAACTTTTGGGCAAAACCACATTTCTAGATAGAATTCATGCCCTAGATTCGATTATGAGGTTCAATTGCAAAAATTTCCTGTTAATTTGGATTTAATTTGAAAAATTGCAAGTCGGGGCCGGCTTGGACCGGTCTGACCGCCGGTTGAACCGGTCGAACCGGTCCAGAACAGTGTCGTCTTCCTCAAAACGATCGTGCAAATGAACAGTGACAGGTCGAATTTCCAAGACCAAATTGAAGGACAATTCGCGACTAATTGAATGGGGAATGGTGGGCGTTTTGTTCCTCTGACCTTCCCCCGTCGATTGACACCAACGGCACCATCCGACGTCGCCGGAGGAAGGAGTAATCGGCCGGTCAAGGACGCGGGACATGCAAAAGTCAAACAACGATAAAAACAGCTCAAATCCATGCCAAATTCATGCGAAACGAGACTCGTCGAGGGACCTAATGAAGCCGAACGGAATACCCAGCTTCTCCGTCGCCGTTAGCATGTCATTTGGCACGTGATGACACGTGAGTTGAAGAGGGCAGAGGATTCCCCGTTCAGCGCCAAAACTCGAAGGGCTATATAAGCCTGTGGGAGGGCTTTCAGTTGGAGGACGGTTGGTTCAGTTCGAAGGAAGGGAACAGAATCGGGCGAGAGAGAGAAAACGCAATAGAGAGCTCGTTCTCCGACCCCTGTCGTCGAGAACTTGAGCTCGACTGCAAGGCGTCGGTTGGGCCATCTCCGGCCAAACCAAAGCCAGGGAAGACCATCTAAAGTTCGCCCAGAGCGTCAGGAAGCGATCGCCACCGGCCACGCCTCGCGAAATCGCAAGAACAGGTAAATCATAGCTTCGAGTTCTTCATTGAGCTTCAATGGCAGACCTTGCATTCCTTGCTCAATCATGCAATTAATGTGTGCGTTTCATTCCCCGAACATCACTGACCACGCTCGCATCTCCATTTTGCATCGACTTTGCTCGCATACCCTGAATCGAGTCCTCCGATTTAGCCTCCATAGCCGATCCTTGCCCAGCCAAATCTGGGCCGAGCGAGCTCAATCGGAGCTCGAGGTAAGTCTTCTGAACCTCCATTGGTGCTATTCTGTGACTGAATTTCTCTAATTTTGAGTAAATCGAATGATCGAGCTTCCATGGCCGTATCCGGCAACTCGTACGATGTTCTTGATTCTGTGAATTATATGTCCCAATCCTTAGATATGTTAGGATAGAGTTGATTGCGAGCCGATTAGCGCTGGTCTCGCACGATTTCATCAAGGTTCAACCGTTAGATCACCGCCGGAGAGGCACAGCCGTCCGTCCTGTTGGAGTCGCGAGGTTGAAGACGAAGCTGACGTGGCGCGGTCAACGGGTCAAAGTATGAGGTGTCAGTTCGCCATAGGTCCAAGTGTCAGTCCAGTCAGCTGGCCGTTGGAGGTTGTTATTCGAATGGGTAGATCCAACGGCTGAGGATAATTGAGTCCAATAAACAGTGACCGTCCGATCAGTAATTAGGAATTATCTGAAAATAGTTTTAAATCAAGAAGTAAAGATATGGTGAAACGGTGCCGTTTAGTTAAGTAATAATGCGACGTCGTTTAGGATAGTACGAATAGACGGTTTAGATCGAGTTTCAGGTTTTAATCGTGGCCGTAGATTTTAGTAAGTCAATCAGACGGTCCTGGGCGAGCCTTCACTTAATCTAGGCCGTAGATTTCAGTCAGGATATCCGGCGGTCACAGGGTAGCCACGCGGCTCAATGAAGGTCGTCGGATCAGAGTCGGATAACAAAAAAAATATAAAGTTAGAACGGCGTCGTTTTGAGGAAGCCGGTTTCGCGGGTCCGGGTCTGGGTCTGGGCCGGGTTCCGACCCGAGTGGGTCGAGTCGACCCGGCCCGAATAACATTTTTTTAAATAAAAAATCAGAAAATGATTTCAAAAAATAAAAAAAAATCGGAAAAATTTCAGAAAATCCAAAAAATGCTAGAAAATTCCAAAAAAATTCCAAAAAATTTGGAAAAATTGTAGGAAAATCCTAGACACTCCAGAAACCCCCCAAAAATCGAGGGTTGACCACAGACAACTGGTCAACCCTATTTTTGGGGTTTCTCATCCGTTCTTCCAAGACTTGACGACATTACCCTTTAGGGGTAAGTCGCCTCTGCTGTGTATACAAGATAAGGCCGATAACGCCAAGGTATGAATTAGGATCGATTAGACGACCAATTCTTAAGTTTGGGTTTCGAGTCCCACCCTTTTTCTCAAAATGACGATTTTGCCCTTCAATGGGAAAATTGTCTTTCTTGTCTCAATCGAGTGCTGAAAATTGCTTGAAGTTAGGGTTTGGGTCAGGTGGACGACCAGCCCTAATATTTGAGATTTTCAGTTCTCATCTTTGTCTAAAATGACGATTTTACCCTTTTGAGGGTAAAATCACTTTTAAATTCCAGAAAAATTCTGGAAAATCCTGAAAAATAGGAAATGGATTGGATTGATGGCCAATCCTATTTCCCCTGTCTTTTGACTTCCCAATTTCTCTAAAATGACAGATTTACCCTTTTAAAGGTAAATTTTCCCCGAACTGTTCAAAATTACGATTCTGCCCCTCATGGGCGAATCATGCTCAAATCATTACTAAGCCTTGATTGATATTTCTCTAGGCTAATAGGGCCTCATTAGGGATGCCATGCGGATTTCATGTGTTTTATCCGCATGTACTGGATCCTTGATTTGCGCACTTAATTCTATTGATTGTGAGTGATAGGGTAATATTTCCCATCTGCATGAACTCCTAGTTTTAGGATCTATACCCCACTCGTCTGTATGAAATCCTAGGATCAGATAAACCATCCAGCTTAGGTACCGAAAGGGCGTCAACTCTGACAGTTGGCGTAACTAAGTCCCCGAACCCACTTCTCTGGTTTCCGCAGAATCGAATAGATCACTCCCAACTATTCGATAGGGTTTTCCGATCGTACCCTCCACGAAACGATTGGTGGCGACTCCTTGACATGTACACTCATCACATGTCACTATACCACACTGAAGGTCGACCACGTACATCCAGCAGTTGCGACTTGGGTAATGGGCCTTGGGAGAGGCCCGCGTCCGATCAAGCCAGCGATCGGGCGGCCCATTAGCCCCGCTCCCGCCTCCGAGCTCGAGAGGGTCGCGACAGCGGGCCTGATTGTCTTCGGGGATCTTCTGTCTAGATCACCATGCTTAGCTTGATACCTGCAACATTGAAGATGCGGTCATCCAAGTCTGAAAAAGAATCAGAAAACTTACTTGAGTTGACGGAAACTCGGCTTTTAGGATTTGCTGAATTGGCTTGCTCAACCTGTTCAGTTCATAAGAAAATGGTGCTTTGCATGAACCTTAATGCAAATGCAACAATTTGTAAGCTCCTATTTGCATTGTAAAGCTCCACTGGGGATTTTGTCAATAAGGAAAATTGTTTGATCCTTCCGACAAAATTTGATCAAATAGAATGAGGAACCTTTAGTCAGAAAGGACTTTCACCCATTCTCTTAAAGTGGTTCAGGTTAAAGATATACTTACCTGAGGATTTGGAAAACTACCTGGTCGGCATTTGCCGGTAAGGTTTGCTCATTCAATGGTCCTTGGATGAATTTCGAGACTTTAAGAGGCAACTCGATCATAAAAAATATGCTACCTGCCAGACAATGTCAGAGGTAGCATGTGCAAACATAGTTGCTGAAATTCATCAATGAAATCATGCAAAATTACTCTGTTAATCTTGCATTGTGCATTTTGCTTATGACTCATCATGTGGTTCATGCATAACTATTCTATCAAGTTTGCATTACCAATTCTGTTCATGGAGGTTATCACATTGTGAATGCCTCGAACGTAATCTGAATGGAGGATTCCAGTTCGAAAGGGCTTTCTCTCACTCTCGGGAAAAGCTGTATATCCCAACTGCAGGATTCAAAAGAAATCACTCAACTTTACCATCATCGCATTCGACAAGGGTCCGAGTAATCTCGCAATTGGTACGACCGAGCCGATCTGGAGGTCTTGATAAGGACCATAATGAGGGCCAGGTCAGGGGTTTTCAAATGGGACTCCAATCGAGTCAAGGCTATTGAAATGAAGTTCTTCGTCATCTGCTTCGGGTTTACAAGTCAAGAACCCTGCAAAAATGAGAGATAAATAATATTGCTCTAACTTTTTCGAGCGACGCTTAAAACATTCAACTCTACGTTAACTCAAGTGCCCTAGTCAGAAGAGACTTTTGAAGGGTTGTAATGTAGGTTAGGATTGGGGACTGAGGAACGAGAAGCTTGTTTTGGCTTAGAAAATATATGAGAAGGGCTTGACATTGGTGATCATTGCTGCTTGTCACTGATCTTCTCCTTCAAATGATGCCATTATCGCTTGAGAGATGGTATAAACTTCTGCTGAGAATTTGCATTTTGACATTTGTCGCGACCCGTCCGGAGGCGGACGCGGCTAATGGATTACCGATCGCGGCCCCCACTCTGAAATGTGGATCGCGGGCCTTGGATCGGCGCGGGCCCTCCCAGGCCCATACCAAATCGCGGCGGGAGTATTTTTCAGAAGGATTCGACGATAAGAGTCGATCGCTTTCGACCTTCAGTGTGGTCGTGGTGGTATGTGCAACTTGTGCATGCATTTGGAGTCGCCACCGGTCTTTATTGGAGGGTAGACCGGAAACCTTACTGACCGATTGGGAGAGGTCGATCAGTTCTGCGGAACCAGAGATATTGGGCTCGGGGACTTGGTTACGCCGGTGTCATTACCAACGCCCTTTCGGTACCTAACGCGAGTGATTTTCCTAGCTAAGAGTTCATGCAGGCGCAATTTTAGATGAGGTGGGCTTAATTCAGGGTTTCACGCAGATTGGAAGACTGTTCCTATCAATCACAATCAATTTTAAAATGCGCAAATCGATGAATCAAAATATGCAAAATAAACACATCAAATCAACATGACACTCCTAATAAGGCTCTATTAGCCTAGAGAAGTTTCAATCAAGCTTGAGAATTTTTTTTATAATTTTTTTAACATTAATTAATAATAATTTAATAATAATTATTAATTAAAGTTTAAAGGGCCGGGTTCGGATCGGGTTCTCAAACCCAGGCCTGGATTAGGTCGTCGGACCTGATCAGGCCCGAAAGAGATAAGCCGAACCGGGCCCAGTAGACACAACGGCTTTAGGCCCACTTTCTTTTCTCTCCCACCAGATTGGGCCTAGACTCCTTTCTGGCCCAACTCTCAAAAGCTAAACTTAGCTCTTCAACCCTTGGACCAGCCCGACTTCATCTCTTCCTTTTCCCATGTGGGCTCAACCGAGCAACCCAAATAGCCAAAGGAAAGGACGTAGGAAGGCCTCGCTCGCGCCACTATTCATTGTCTCTTTCACGAGACACGCCTGCAATCGAGACTCAAAGTCTCTAGCTCCGCAGTGAGCCCCAACGCCGACGCTGAACTCCACGTCGGACCGTCGGCTGACTGCGTCGGCCGCCGGATTCCCAATGGTGACGACCACTACAGATCAACACCGGGGGTCGCTCGGACCACCCTAGACAGCTTCGACCACCAAGACGCCATTCTCTCTACGTCAGATCCAAACAACAAACTCGAACTTAGCGTCGAGCCTTGACCGACGACGGACATCTCCCAACCACAGGGCCTTACCTGTCGCAGCCACCATAGGGCTACGAACACATGCACCATTGCTCAACCAACGTTGATCTCACTTGACTGCTGCTCAGTGTCTTCTTCCTTAATGGTTCACCAAGAACGGCACCGAAACAACGAGGTGAACCTGCTAAAGCGATCCTCACCAGGTTGCACCTGTCATCATGTCGCCATCATCGTCGGACTGTGGTCGTCGCTCCGCCACTGGTCGACTTGCTTCGCCGCGGCCATAGGGACCTGCTCGCATGCCGCCATTCCGCCACCATGTTGGTCAGACTCGGTGCGACTAGAGGCCTTCAAGGCGTTGCGTAGTCACCATACGCCTGGTGGTCGGGTGGATGCAAGCACTGACCGCCGCATCTGCCATCGTGGAATCGGGTCTGCTCTATGTCGCGTGGGCACTCTGGCTCTAACTCTTCATGCTGCTCCTCATCGCAGCCCTCACCGCTTTCACCATCTTCGGCTTTGCCGTCACGAGCCGCGGCAGCAGCATGGATGTCCCGGGGGGAAACTAACGCGAGTACCGGCTAGGGGAACTCCGAGTGGTTGAGGGATAGGGTCAAGGGCCCAAATAGTTGGAATGATATCAAGAAGTGCATCTTAAATTCCAACACCTCACGCAACTACAATGGCTGCGATGGAGGCTCAGGAGCCAGACTGCTCGGTGGAACCTATGCTATGACTGCGACTCATGCAAGGCTGGGGCTCGAGGAAATGAGACATACCTGGCACAAGCTTGCTGTCCTCAGCATCGTCATGCTGGTGCTCATCCGCATCCATTCCATCGGCTGCTGTGCTTTCCGGAACACGAAACAGGCAGAGACCGACCACCCATATGGGGAGAACCAGATCAGGAAGGTTCGGCTCCGGTGAGACTACTGGTCCAGAGGGTGATATTCAAGTGAGGTGGTGTCGGGGTTGCGGTCTAGGTCTGCTCGGCTAGCTCGGCTATGACCCGAGATTGTGGGGGTTGGTGCAGGGTACGGCAGCATGGGGGCGCATGGCCCTCGGCTCAGACAGCAAAACGGAGACGTCGGGGAAGGGTGCTACGGTTGACCAGTTGAACGTCAAGGAAACCCCAGAGCAATGGCCGAACCGCGGCTGGAAAGGCTGAACAGAAGATTCGGCTTTGCGGGCAACAAAACCTCTGGACTCGTCAAGGCTGTAGCTGGACTGAAGGGAGGCTCGGGTCGGAGCTGAACAAGAGCTGGAAACCATCGGGTGCCGGGTCCGTCGATGGAGGAGTCTCGGGTTTGATCATGGGGATTTGGTGAGGTGACCAGCAACGAGAGAATGGGTCACAGGTTCGTTGAACTCCCCGTCTGCGCCAGTGGCTGTCTCCAAGCGGTCTCCCTTTTTTTGCTCCCGGGACCTCTTCCTCTCCTTTTCCACGATGGAATGCCTGTTCCTGCTTTCCTCTACTACCTTTCAATTTTTTATTTATTTTTCTTAAACCCCTCCCCCGCTGGACCTGCCTCCACCGAAAGGGATATATATTCTCCTTCTTTACCGTATTTTATTGTTTCCTTGCTTTCCTGCCCGGCTCCTTCCACTGTCTCCTTTATTTATCGTGTCGTCCCTTAGATCGAAACCACTCCATCATTGGGTGCCGAGAAGATTGAAATTCGCTTCCTAAGGATTAAAACGAAAGGATTTCGTGTCGTTAGCCTCATGATATAAAAACAATGACTACTTTTGTGTATTTTTCTGACCACAAATGGTATTTTTCTGAATTTTTTTTTGGTATTTTTAATAATTAAATAATTTCAAAAAATTATTAAAAATTACGAAAAATATTTTTTTGTTCAAAATTGGTTCCTGAGGGTAAGCCAAGGCTTCCAAAGTTGATTTTGTGATTTTGTGATTTTTTTGCTATTTTTAATTAATTTTTTAAAAATAAAAATTAAAGTAAAAAGGAATTAAAAATCAAGTGTCAACAGCTGCCCCTCTTTGAGAGTGAGCTCGTCAGAGGTTGCTTTCGAAGACAAAATGACACCTGAATCTCGACCGACTTGACTGAGGGGAAAGAAATGCTATGACATCGAAACCTTAAGCTTTTGATGAAGGCTCAGATCAATCTCCGGTTTGCTCTTGCAATCTGAACCTGGGCTGGAAAGAGAGAGGCTTACCTGAAGCTCACCTGTCGGATGCTGCCCGCTGCGACAACTTTCAAGAAGATACCTAAGACTCGTCATTGAGAATATCCTAGGGAGATTAAGCTCTGACCTGTATGGTAGGTCATACCATTATGAGATTCCTAACTAGTAGGAACCTAAGGAAGGCGCATCCCACACTTGAGGATTCGCTAGAGATTTTAATCCGTATGGTGGATCGGACCTTGGTGTTGATCCTTAAGGCGGTATCTACCTCGTGTTGACCCTTATGGCGATTTCTACCATATTTGACCCTTTAGGCGGTTTCTACCTTTGATTTGACCCTTCAGGCGGTTTCTACCTTTGGTTGACCCTTCAGGCGGTTTCTACCTTGAGTTTGACCCTTCAGGCGGTTTCTACCTTTAGATGACCCTTCAGGCGGTATCTACCATTGTTTTGACCCTTCAGGCGGTTTCTACCATATTTGACCCTTTAGGCGGTTTCTACCTTTGATTTGACCCTTCAGGCGGTTTCTACCTTTGGTTGACCCTTCATGCGGTTTCTACCTTGAGTTGACCCTTCAGGCGGTATCTACCTTGAGTTGACCCTTCAGGCGGTATCTACCTTGAGCGGTATCTACCTTGAGTTGACCCTTCAGGCGGTATCTACCTTGAGTTGACCCTTCAGGCGGTTTCTACCTTTGTTTGACCCTTTAGGCGGTTTCTACCTTTGTTTTGACCCTTTAGGCGGTTTCTACCTTTGTTTGACCCTTTAGGCGGTTTCTACCTTTGATTTGACCCTTCAGGCGGTATCTACCTTTGTTTGCTTTGAAAAGGGGTCTCATGACTGTTGACACCTGATTTTTGACCATCCGTTATTATAGTTTTTATTTCTAAAATTAATTAAAAATAGAAAAAAATGTCAAAAAATTGCAAAATCAACTTTGGGAGCCTTAGCCTAGCCTTAGGAACCAATTTTGAACAAAAAATATTTTTTGAATTTTTTAATATTTTTTGGAATTTATTTAATTATAAAAATACCCAAAAAATCAGGAAAAATACCATTCGTGGTCAGAAAATTACAAAAAAAATTCATAAATTTTATTTTAATTTTCTCTTTTTACCAGGGAAATTTGGCTCGGTTCATGGGGTTCCTTCACAAACCTAATCCCGAACCGGGCCTAAAAAATCCTTTTCGAGTCTTTTAATTTTCAATTCTCGGTTTTTATAAGCTATGACATTGGATTCTAGAGTATTGAAATGCAATTGGGTCAATTGGCCCTCCAATTTGATCAATTTTAACCAAAAGGGCTTAATTGCATAAAAATCTTTCAATTTAGTCCCCGGTTTTACAATTTGTGAAATTAAATTTCACACGGGCACACCCATTAAAATCAAACACCTCTACCCTATAGTTTTCATCATGCTTAATCCATTGGTGGGCTCAATTTTGAATAATTCGATCGTTTGGACCTTCGATTTGGTGGAATTCATTTTCGGATCCTAGGGACAATTTGGGGTTTTCATAAAATTTCAATCAATCGATTCGTGAAAATACCCTTATTTGATAGAAAATGTGTCAAGGAGTCCGATTATGCCATCAATTTCACGAAAATAGGTCAATTTGGGGTCCGATTTGAAAGAATTGGTCGAACCGGGCCGGTCGGGTCCGACCCGACCCGGCCCGGTCCGACCGGGTCTGCAACATTGTTGCAGACCACTTGGCCGAGAAGGATAAAAAACAGGGGAAGATGGGGCGCGGTTTTGGGGAAGAAAAAAAGGGCAACCGAGCGTGGGAGGCAGCGAGCAGAGGAATATTCGCGTTTTGGCAGAATGAGCGGGCGTCGAGGCGGGCGATCGGCCACCGGGGTAGAGGCTGGCTCGGGTTTAAAGGGGAGAGTGAGGCCGAGAGGTAGAGGATTTTTTTGGACAGAGACCGGCGTTGGAGCGACCTTCCTGGACCTCGAGCTAACCTCACTGATCACCGTTGAAGCTTCGGCCGCCGTCGACAAGCCACCACCAGGTCGGTAGCCCCTCTAAGCTCTAACTCCACGGTCGCACACCATGTGCTCGATAAATTGCCCAAGCGAGCTATGTATTTTGTGGGCCTCGGCCATGCCTTGCCAAGCTTCATTTCATGCGAATCTAGTTTAGAAATTGTTCTATCATCGATCCTCCGCTCCATTGTCCGCTATTTTTGCGTCGGGAACCGTTGAAGGCGGCGGTTCGAGCTTCGCCGGCCGCGGCCCAAGCCGGAAGCTCGACCGGGGGATTTCGGCGGTCGCCGAGCCTCAAGCGACCGTAGGCAGGTCTCCTTGACTCCCGTGTATGCCATGTTGACGTCCAGAATTGACTTTAAAGCTCAAAATTTTTCTGCGAATCCACCTCGCCGGAGTCGGTTCGGTGGCCGTCCATTCGGGGCTTCTTGACGACGTTCGATGCCATGTTTTAGTCGTACACTAATTTGGGTGGTTAGGGGAGTCAAATGCCGAAGGAATGAGGGAAAAACACTGAGTTTCGGGTAAGATTTGGGGCCTCCGGCGAAAATTCCGGCGATAGCCGCCGGAATAGTCACTATTCATCATCTTCTCCGGCGGCTATCGCCGGTGGTCAACCGGTCAACGGCTGACGTGGCATGCCACGTAGGCGCCACGTCAGCCGGGTGGGACCGGTCCGTTGATTTGCAAACCAAGACCGAACGGACGGTCCGGATCGCGACACGTGTCGCGATCCTGTAATTTTGGAAAATTAAAAAATGATTTTCAAATAAAATAAATGATTTTCTGATAATTAATTTAAAATCGATCCGACGGCTAAGAATGTGCCAAGTGACAGCCTGTGGAGCGTCCGATCTAATTCAAGATCGGACGCACTAGGGGGAGCCACGTGGCACAACGTGGGCCGTTCGATCCATTGGTTTTCTAAAAAAGAAAAAATAAATTGATTTTTGATCCGACGGTAGTGATTGAGCCACGTGGCTCTCTGTGAGTCGCCCGATCTAGTGGAAGATCGGGCGCACGAGACGAAGCCACGTGGCACAACGTGGACCGTCCGATCCGGGGAATTTTCGGATAATTAAATAAAATAGATAAAAAATCAAAAAATTGTTAAAAAATGGAAAAATGTTTAAAAATATAAAACGGCGTCGTTTTAGGCCGGTTTCGACCCCTAGGGTCGGGCCGGGCGCCCGAGAGGCGTGGGCCGGGTTTGACCCAGCCCGGAAAATATTTTTAAATATTAAAAAAATTCAAAAAATAATAAAATAATCAATAAATCAATAAAAAATAAAAATAAAATCATGAAATATTCAAAAAAATTCGGAAAATTCAGAAAAATTCTAAAAAATTCCAGAAAATAGGAAATGGCCACATTCAACTGGCCATGATCTGTTTCGGGTCATTTGACTCCCGATCTTTTCCGAAATGACGGTTTTGCCCCTCCGGCAAACCGTCTTCCAAAAAAATTTTCTAAAAATTTCAGGAAAATCCCAAAAAATAGGAAATGGCCACAAACAACTGGCCAAGACTCATTTCGGGTGTTTTGAATCCCGACCCTTCTTAAAATGACGATTTCGCCCTTTGGGCGAATCGTCTTCCAAAAATTGAAGAAAAATCAAGAAATTCCAAAAAATTCTCAAAAATGGGAAATGGCCACAATCAACTGGCCATTGAATATTTTGGGTAATTAGGTATCCAAACCTTCCAAAAATGACAATTTTGCCCTTCGGGCTAATTGTCCCCGAATCTTCCCATTTTACCCCCTAGCCCTAAATCACGTCTTCTCTAAGCCCTTATGGCTATATTAGGAGGCCAATGATTGAAATTGATGTGCATTGACATGATTTATTTATGCACTTGACTTGCGCTTTCATTATATTGACTGTGATTTGATAGGACCAGTCTTCCAATCTGCATGAAACCCTGACTCATACCTATCTCACCCAAATTGCGCCTGCATGAACTCTTAGTCAGGAAAATCACTCGCGTTAGGTACCAAAAGGGCGTTGGTAATGACACCGACGTAACCAAGTCCCCGAACCCAAAATCTCTGGTTCCGCAGAACTGATCGATCTCTTCCAATCGGTCAGTAAGGTTTCCGGTCTACCCTCCAAGAAAGACCGGTGGCGAATCCAAATGCATGCACAAGTTGCACATGCCACCACGACCACACTAAGGTCGAAAGCGATCGACTCTTATCGTCGAATCCTTAAAGATATACTCCCGCCGCGACTTGGTATGGGCCTGGGAGGGCCCGCGCCGATCTAAGGCCCGCGATCCACATTTCAGAGTGGGGGCCGCGATCGGTAATCCATTAGCCGCGTCCGATTTCGGACGGGTCGCGACAATGACGAGGGTTCTCCACGTCCGATGAGACTGCCTGATTTTTGAAAAGGGATCCTAGGACGAGGGTTCTCCACGTCAAGCTAGGACTGCTTGATTTTTGAAAAGGGGTCTCATGACGAGGGTTCTCCACGTCCGATGAGACTGCCTAAATTTTGAAAAGGGGTCTCATGACGAGGGTTCTCCACGTCCGATGAGACTGTTTGATATTTTTGAAAAGGGGTCTCATGACGAGGGTTCTCCACGTCCGATGAGACTGCCTAAATTTTGAAAAGGGGTCTCATGACGAGGGTTCTCCACGTCCGACGAGACTGCCTAAATTTTTGAAAAGGGGTCACATCCTCACCCCTTCTTTTGAAAGATCCCGAAGTTTGTTGGGAATTCAGTTTTTTGAAGGAGTGAAAGACTTTATTTTGACAAAGCCTCGTTTTAGTCTGTTGAGGCGACATTCTGGGAGCTGGGTTCTCCAGGTATCCTGCAGAAAATTCAAACCTGTGTGCTCCACTCCATGGAGCAAATACTTTTCTGGGATTCGGGGTTTCCAAGAATCCTGCAGAAGTTTGAGCTTGAAAGATTTTTCTTCACCAAGAAAACGTTAGTAATCTTTGGGAAGACCACGGCTGTCCATTTGACAAAAACCGTATGACTTAAGTTTTAATTGTGAAATGTGCATTTTGATGCTGGAGGTTATCCAAAGCATTCTTGTAACACACATATGTGATCAAAAATTCCTTGTGCGGAAAATCTGGATCAAACAATTTGAAATTTCCAAAAAGAGTTTGTTCAAAACATCTATTGGAATATTTCTCGACGAGGAGATCTTTTCACCTGTTTTGAGATAGTGGTCTTTATAGGGGATGCACTCAATTCCCTACTAACCTGTGCCTAGGTTTTAGGCTCATTCGCAGCGCATACATTTTGATCGGTCGGGAGGTCTTCCACGGGGACCGTAATGTTGGGCTCGGATATTGGTTTTCAAGGGGGGCCCGCTTTGGAGTCGAGGCCATTGAACGAAAGTTTTCGCCATCTGCTCCGGGTTTACAAGTCAAGAACCCTGCAAAATGAGAAAGAAATAGTCTTGCTCGTACTTCTTCGAGCTAAGCTATATGTTAACCCAAGTGTCTTAGTCAGAGAAGACTGTTTCAGGGTTGTAACATTGGTGGGATTGGGGACCGAAAAAAAGCTTGTTTTTGGCCCAGAATTCGTGACGGGTTTGACATTGGTGATTGTCGCGACCCGTCCGGAGGCGGACGCGGCTAATGGATTACCGATCGCGGGTCTTGGATCGGCGCGAGCCCTCCCAGGCCCATACCAAATCGCGGCGGGAGTATTTTTGAGGGATACGACGATAAGAGTCGATCACTTTCGGCCTTAGTGTGGTCGTGGTGACATGTGCAACTTGTACATGCATTTGGAGTCGCCACCGGTCTTTCTTGGAGGGTAGACCGGGAACCTTACTGACCGATTGGGAGAGATCGATCAGTTCTGCGGAACCAGAGATTTTGGGTTCGGGGACTTGGTTACGCTGGTGTCATTACCCAACGCCCTTTCGGTACCTAACGCGAGTGATTTTCCTGAATTAGAGTTCATGCAGGTTGGACGACTATTCCTATCAATCACAATCAATTTTTGGAAGACGATTCGCCCAAAGGGCGAAATCGTCATTTTAAGAAGGTTCGGGGTTCAAAACACCCGGAATGAGTCCTGGCCAGTTGTCTGTGGCCGTTTCCTATTTTTTGGGATTTTCCTGGATTTTTAGATTTTTTTTTTTTTTTAAAAAAAAAAAACGATTTGCCGGAAGGGCGAAACCGTCATTTTTGGAAAGATCGGGGGTCGAAAGACCCGAAACAGGTCATGGCCAGTTGAATGTGGCTATTTCCTATTTTCTGGAATTTTTTAGAATTTTTCTGAATTTTTCGAATTTTTTTGAATTTTTTTATGATTTTCCATTTTTTTTATTGATTTTTGAATTTTTTATTATTATTATTATTATTATTCTAATTTTCTGGGCCGGGTCAGATCCGGCCCCCCGACCCGGACCCGCGACCCAAGCCCGGCCCGCTTCCCCCATGGTCAAAACGACGCCGTTCCGAAAGCTTCGAACGGACGTCCCAGATCGAGACACGTGGCGCGTCCTGGACCGTCGGATTTTTTGACCGTTGACTGTTGACTGTTGACCGTTGACTGTTGACTGTTGACCGTTGACCGTTGACCGCCGGCGACTTCGCCGGAGAAGACGATGAATAGTGAAATTTCCGGCGATGTCGCCGGAAATCTCGCCGGAAAAAGCAAAACAGCCCCGAAACTTAGTAATTTTGACCCGTTCTTTTGGCGTCCGACTCCCTAGGACTTTGGCATCAACATGAAACTAAGAACAACGCCATGCGTACGTCAAAAACAGCGGACCGGACCTCCTCAGTTCCCCCTCCGGCGAAAATATGCAGAAAAATTTTGCTACTTGAAGCTTGATTCTAATCGTTCAGGGAACATCTATGGGGGGTCAGAAGACTTACCTGAGATCACCCATTCCTCGGTGATGGCTCGAAGCTGCCCGTCGAGCTTGCGGTCCGGAATCGCGGCCGGCGAAGCTTGGGTTCGCGTCCTCGGCGTTTCTCGACGCGAAATAAAGACTATCCCGAGATTGAGGATGGTAGCTGAAGCTTTGACGATGATCTACTGAAGATCCAAGACGCCGGTTCCGCCTCGCTTCTCGCCGCTCCGCCAAGATCTCCTCCCCCCTGTTTTTTCTTCCTCTCGGCCCCCCTCTTCATTCAACCGAGCCTTCCTTTTTCCCGCCGTGGCCGACCGGCTTTTCTTCCTCCTCGACCACTCGCCTTTTTGTCGCCCACGATCGTCGTTTCTTTCCTTAAAAAAATCCCGCCGATCTCCCCTCTTTCCTTCTTTTTCTTTCCTGTTTTGGCACCGCACGGGTCTGCAACACTGAGTTGCAGACCCGGTCCGGACCGGGTCGGGTCGGGCCTGACCCGACCGGCCCGGTTCGGTCACTTTCGTCAAATTGGGCCTCAAATTAACCCATTTTCATACAATTGACACCAAAATCGGACTCCTTGACATGTTTTCTATCAAATAGGGGTATTTTCTAGAATCAATTGATTCGAATTTAGTGAAAACCCCAAATTGTCCCTAGGATCCGAAAATGATTCTTGCTCAATCGAGGGCCTAAATGACCAAATTAGTCAAAATTGAGGCCACCAATGTATTTAGCACGATGAAAAATATTGGGTAGAGGTGTTTAATTTCAATGGGTATGCCCATACGAAATTTAATTTCAGAAATTGTGAAACCGGGGACTAAATTGAAAGAAAATTATGCAATTAAGCCCTTTTGTTTAAAATTGATCAAATTGGAGGGCAAATTGACCTAATTGCACTTCAAGACTTTATAATACAATGTCATAGCTTATAAAAACCAAGAATTGAAAATTAAAAGACTCGAAAGGGATTTTTTAGGCTCGTTTCAGTTTTAGGTTTGTGAAGGAACCCCATGAATCGAGCCAAATTTCCCTAATAAAAAGTGAAAATATTAAAGGGGGAATTAAAATAAAATTTCTGAATATTTGTTTGTAATTTTCTGACCACGGATGGTATTTTTCTGATTTTTTTGGTTATTTTTAATAATTAAATAAATAACAAAAAATATTAAAAAATACAAAAAATATTTTTTGTTCAAAATTGGTTCCTAAGGCTAGGCTAAGGCTTCCAAAGTTGATTTTGCAATTTTTGACCTTTTTTGCTATTTTTAATTAATTTTAGAAATAAAAACTAAAATAAAAGATGGTCAAAAATCAGGTGTCAACAGCTGCCCCTCTTTGAGAGTGAGCTCATCAGAGGTTGCTTTCAAAGACAAAATGATACCTGAATCTTAACCGACTTGACTGGGGAAAAGAAATGCTATGACATCGGATCTTTAAGCCTTTTTGATGAACGCCCAAATTAATCACCGGTTTACTCTTGCAATTCGAACATGGGTTGGATTGAGAGAGGTTTACCTGAAGCTCACCTGTCGGATGCTGCCGGTTGCGATAACTTTCAAGAGGATACCTAGGACTCATCATTTTATCCTAGGGAGATTAAGCTTTGACCTGTATGGTAGGTCATACCATTATGGGGATTCCTAACTGGTAGGAACCTAAGGAAGGCGTATCCCACGCTTTGGGATTTGCCAAGGATTTCGATCCGTATGGTGGATCAGACCATAAGCGGTTCACCTACAGCAAGGCTTACCTAGGAAAATAACTTCTCCGACATTTAGAATTAGTCAAAGCTTTGATCCGTATGGTGGATCGGACCATTGGATTGATCCTTATGGTGGTATCTACCTTTGGATTGACCCTTCAGGCGGTTTCTACCTTTGGTTGACCCTTTAGGCGGTTTCTACCATGGTTGACCCTTCAGGCGGTATCTACCTTTGTTTTGACCCTTCAGGCGGTTTCTACCTTTGATTGACCCTTCAGGCGGTTTCTACCATTATTTTGAT
The DNA here is from genome assembly GCA_021437785.1 of Rhodomyrtus psidioides. Taxonomy (NCBI): domain Eukaryota; kingdom Viridiplantae; phylum Streptophyta; class Magnoliopsida; order Myrtales; family Myrtaceae; genus Rhodomyrtus; species Rhodomyrtus psidioides. Next base: position 1,054,661 of record JAILYB010000077.1, on the reverse strand, counting down.
TTTGAAAAGGGGTCTCATGACGAGGGTTCTCCACGTCCGATGAGACTGTCTGAATTTTGAAAGAGGTCTCACGACGAGGGTTCTCCACGTCCGGTGAGACTGCCTAAATTTTGAAAAGGGTGTCCTAGGACGAGGGTTCTCCACGTCTGTTGGGACAGTTTGCTGACTTCTTTTGAAAAAGGGTTATATCCTCACCCCTTTTTTTGAAAGATCCCGAAATTCGCCGGGAATTCAGTTTTGAAGCAGTGAAAGATTTTATCTTGACAAAGCTTCACTTGGGTCTGTTGAGGCGACATTCTGGGAGCTGGGTTCTCCAGGTATCCTGCAGAAGTTTGAGCCTAAAAGATTTTTCTTCACCGAGAAAACGTTAGTAATCTTTGGGTGTCGCGACCCTCTTGAGGTTGTCGGGCTCTCGAGGGCTAATGGGCCGTCCTTTCTGGTCGGACGCGGGCCTCTCCCAAGGCCCATTACCCAAATCGCAACGGAGGTATGCGTGATCGACTTTCAGTGTGGTCTAGTGACATGTGCTAAGTGTGCATGCCATGGAGTCGCCACCAATCATTTTTTTAGGGTGTGATTGGACCACCCAATCGAATAGTTGGGAGTTTCTATTCAATTCTGCGAGAACCAGAGATATGGTTTCGGGGACTTAATTACACCAACTGTCAGAGTTGACGCCCTTTCGGTACCTAAGTTGACTGAATTTTCTAGCCTGAGATTCATGCGGATGAGTAAGGTATGAACCCTAAATCTAGAAATTCATGCAGATAGGAGTGATTATCCTAGCAATCACAATCAGTAATAAAATGCGCAACTGAAGGAATCTAGATATGCAAATAAATCACATGGCATTCCTAGTAAGGCCCTATTTATCAATCACAGCTCAAGAATGATTTAGCTGTCCTAGCCATTCTACACATGATCTAACCTAAGAAAAGCATTAGGAAGCATCGAAGGAGTTCGAGAGTACTCACATGGGGTTCGCCGTGCCCTGGTTTGGTCTTGGACGAGCTATCGAGCTCATGCCGACCCGATTATATTTGGGGATCCACTCGGCGTTTTACACCATAAAATCATGTGAAACAAAAACGAAAATATTCAGCAAGGGGAATTTATTGTAGATGGTGGTCGATCTAATTGGACGTCAAGACTAAAAAATATGTAGAAATTTACAAATTAAAATACTCGAATGACATTTTTTTGCCAAATTCAACTCTATGCGTCGTGAAGAAACACATGCAATTGAACTTGAATTTTGACTATTTATGAGTTCAAAATGAAAAGGAAATTAAAATAAAAATATTGACTATTTTTCTATATTTTTACGACATCGAACGCTATTTTTCTTCATTTTTCATGTATTTTTCTATTTTTGGAAAATATTAAAAAATATTAAAAAATATGACAAATTATTTTTTATCAAAAATGGTTCCTTTAGCTTGGTCAAGGCTACCAAAGATGATTTTTTAATTTTTTTAACTTTTTATAGATTTTTTATGAATTTTTTAAAAATAAACTATGAAAGACTGATCAAAAATCAGGTGTCAACATTGGGAAGACAATAATTGTCCAATTGACAAAATTTTATGACTTAAGTTTTAGTCATGAAATGTGCATTTTGATGCTGGAGGTTATCCAAAGCATTCTTACAACATGCAAACGTGATCACAAATTCCTTGCGTGGAAAATCTGGATCAACAGTTTGAAAGTTCCAAAAAGAGTTTGTTCAAAACAATCAATTGGAATATTTCTCGACAATGAGGTCTTCTCACCTGTTTTGATATAGTGGTTTTTTTTATAGGGGATGCATTCAATTCCCTACTAACCTGTGCCTGGGTTTTAGGCTCATTCGCAGCGCATACATTTTGATCGGTCGGGAGGTCTTCCACGGGACCGTAATGTTGGGCTTGGATATTGGTTTTCAAGGGGGACCTGCTTTGGAGTCGAGGCCATTGAATGAAATCCTTCACCATCTGCTCCGGGTTTACAAGTCAAGAACCCTGCAAAATGAGAAAGAAATAGTCTTGCTCGTACTTCTTCGAGTTAAGCAATATGTTAACCCAAGTGTCTTAGTCAGAGAAGACTGTTTCAGGGTTATGATGTTGGTAGGATTGGGGACTGAAAAAGGCTTGTTTTTGGCCCAGAATTTATGAGGGGATTGACATTGGTGATCATTGCAAATTTGTCACCTGTCTTTTCCATTCTGCATCTTCAGTTTTTGAGGTGTGCAACCGCTTTTGAGGTGTGCACAAGTCCTTTAGAGAGCGTCTCTTGTTGCATTAAGAAGGTTGACAACTCTGTCTGCGCCTTTCCTCCGCGCTTGACATCATTTGGAGAGCAGTCCTTTTATCTGACTCCTTTAGGAATTTTCTTTTTTCCCATCCAAGTTTCACTGGGAATCAAGCAAACAGCTTGCACGAGCATCGGCCCCGCTTTTACCAGGCACTTTGCTTTTTCTTGATGCGGTGGATTTTTCTCATTCATTTTTGGAATCCCGCTTTTTTTCTCATCTTCATGGGATCATGTTAGACATATAGTCTAAACATGCTTTAAATATCAGTCCGGGAATTCTCTTCGTAATCCCTGAGTCTTGAACTCTTCCATTTTTGAAGTGATTTTCCTTTGTTTTGGAACTTGCAATGATCACCAATGGGTTTATGAAATGAATTTGCAGGCTCAACTTGGCTATGCAAAGGATATGGTGTGTGGGATAGAGAAATGAATGCTTCTCATCATCCTATGGCATTTGGATTACCATATAAACAACACACAAAGATTGATGTTAGTCCGAGCAAGAAAATTTCTAACCATTTTCTCCTGATGTTGCTGGACTCACCTCCATTTTGCCCCAATGTGGGGTGGCTCTTGACAGGGTTGAGAATGAAAACCGCCGTTCGAAGGGGTTGTCAATGGTCACCTGTAGTATTTGGGGATATGAAACGAATGCCTCCGTCGTCCCAACCCATGTAATCGCTGCGAATGGTCCCTACTTCCGTAGGTCCAGATTCTGCTGTCTTATCCGCTCCATTTCTCTCTTAAGTGTGTATAGGACGTGTTTGGACTAGGCTTTGCCTCTCGTCTTTTGAGAAAACGTCCTTTTGAAAGTTTTGAACAACTTTTGATTGGAAAAATCTCTTTCGTTTTCTCCAAAAATTTTACCCGTCAATGGGATTTTATGATGCCCAATGCATGTTCAGATAACCTCATGTTTCAAAACATGAATGCCAATGAAGTTAGAATCCTATGTCTTTTCTAGACATCAGATTCTAAAAGCTTTTCTTTTCTTCTCTATTTTTTATTCAACATTTTCAATGGATTGGGGAAAGGGATACTTACCTGTCCCCCGCGGCTGGAGATCCCTGAAAATGCGGAAGAAACATGTTATTGTTCGTTCATGAATTTTTCAAAAAATTAGAACGATACATCTTACCCTCGGTCGTGTGCCCCTGCGAGTGCACACAGGTTGTCAAAATTTGTCCTCCTTGATGGTGAGTCCCTATCAAGGATAAATAGCAAGTGTTAACTCATATTCCCAAATTGAAGACAAATTGGGACAATACAACTTTACTCTTGGTTCTCATCCCGTTCTGACGTCGCGTATTGATATGAACCACGTCTATCAAATCCGCTTATCCATGCTTGGAATATTTGCAATATCAATGGTTCAGCTGCCCCCGGTTGGGCAACGTCTGTTTTGTTATTTGAACAGATGGCTCCTTGGGTGATTTATCCACGTTTAACACCTGAGAAGGGAAAGAAATGAGACATTACTTTGGTATTCGGTTGAAGATCGTTTAGGAACGATACATCGTTTTACCAAATGGGAGGCTTCGTGACCAAACGTATTTCGTGCTGAATGGGGGTAGATCCCATTATGCTCCGCGGGTGATAGTCATCGTTCATGGAATTTGCTCCATGGATTAAGTGATTAATCCATGGCCCTTGGCTCGAAGACGTTCAAAGGGTAATGTTGACACTCAGAGCGGTTAGTTTTCAGCGTTAATTACAATGTTCCCGCGGGAACTTTACAACGAAATCCGTAACACATTCATTCGATGTATTCACCTCTCACTCTCCTGAGCCTTCTAATGATTTAGCACACGAGCTTCGAACCAGATGTCCGGTCGCCGGTACCGGTCACGACTGCGAAGATGCACTTGTTCCAAAATGCTTGACCCATAGGCTGAGTTGCTCATTCAGGAGATCGTCCGACCGCTCGAGTCGTCCAAGTTGAGCATCCTTAATTGCTGGTGACAGACTTCTCCCATTTTCGGCATGAACAACCTGGTTTCTCGGTTTATGCGTGATCCACACGCCGAGTTGCTCACTGAGGGACTCGCTTGAAATTTCAAGCCATTGACGCCCAAGTCGGGCATCCTCAACCGTTGGCGATGGGTTCCTCACACTACTTTCGACATGAACAACCTCACTTCTCGAGTTGGTATTTTCATCGTTGTCCAGTAGGTTTGTACCCGATGCTGGATTCGCCGTAGGAATAACACTAACGATCGGTTGGTGCTCAAATTGGGGAGTCCATACCTGCTGAAATTGTTGTACATACTCTTGGGGAGTACCAGGGTAACTCAGGGGGGAATTCAGCCGATCGAACCAAGAATAGATGTTTTCAAGGAGATCGTCTGAACCATCGAGCGACTGACACTCAGGTTGAGTATTGTCGACTACTGGAGAAGGAATCTTTTTGCCATTTTCGTCATGGACCACCTGATTCTTCGAGCCGGAATCTCCGTAATCGTCTCGCAAGATTGTATGTGCATCTCCTGCCAGTGTTAGATCCGCTGTAGGACTAGTATTAACGGCCAGTCGGTGCTCAGACTGGGGAGTCCCGATTTGCTGAAATTGCGGTACATACTCCTGAGGAGTACTGGGATAACCCATGGGAGTACTCTGATTGATGCCTGAACAATCGACCGTGTAATTGTCAGTCCCATCGGTGTTAAGAGGTGATTGGATGCTTCCTGCTTCATGAGGATTGCGATCACAGCCATGCTCATCGTTTAAACTTGAACTGCCTCTCTCTTGGTCTAGCGCCACTCGTCCATCTCTCAGTAGTCTTTTGTAGCACCAAAGGTGGTTCCTGACTTTATTTCTATCCAATTCCGGCATGTTCATGATCTTGAGTATGCGCGATGGGCGAGCCAAACTGATCCCTAACTGTTGAACTGCATCAACAAATTTGCTATGAAGCTCCGAGGTCCAATAAAACCTTGTTTTCTTGCTAGCCGAAGTAGGGTTGGCAACTCGGCGGCTACTCTTCGTGGAATCTGGTCGTGTTGAACCGCCTCTATCTTGGTCTAGCGACGCTCGTCCATCTCTCAGTAGTTTCTTGTAGCGCCAAAGGTGATTCTTGACCATATTTTTAGTCAGTCCCGGCACGTTCATGATTTCGAGTATGCGCAATGGGCAAGCAAAACTGATCCCCAACTGTTGAACTGCATCAACAAATTTGCTATGAAACTCCGGGGTCCAACGAAATCTTATTTTCTTGCTAGCCGAAGTGGTGTCAGCAACTTGGCGGTTACTCTTCTCGGAATCTGGTCGTGTTGGAGGTTGCTCTGGAGGGGATTTAGTGGTCTCAGATCGGCTGGTCATGATGGTGAGTTCATCATCGAGCGGACTCGACTTGTCATGACGCATGTTCCCTTCCACAATGGGCGTCGACTTTGACCTTATAGCACTAGTTTCCTCTTGTAGATCCTCGACGGTACCCGCCTGTTCCGAAAGATGTTGCGAAGGGCATTGCAACAAATGAGCATTATAAACCCCCAGATCTGGCTCTTCAGTGAATACTCCGTCCGTGGGAACAGGGTTACCGCACTCCAGGCAAATAGCGATGCTTAGAGCTTTTTTGTACTGAGTGTTTTTTATTCGAAGCTTTTCATTTTCCTCCCTTACAACCGCTAACTCGTGCCGATCGCGTTGCTGCTTCAGCCGGGTTCGTTTGTTTTCAAACCAGCACTTGACCTTCCGAGGCTCCCACCCTATCTCCTGGCCCATTTTGATTTTCTGTTCCATGTCCGGATAGGGGTATTCCTTGAAAAACAATTCGAGTTTATGGACTTGACCTGAAGTGTTGCGTTTGAGATATTCCCCTTTCTGACGCTGATAACCGTCGCGGGTACTGTTCTCGTTAACCAAGCCGCGGGTTTCATCATTAGAAGGATCGGTCTCCATGGCCCTCGTGTCAGGTTCGGTCCTGAGATCTTCAAACTCTTCCAGCAGCTCAAGCTCGGAGACCTCCAAGTCTGGCGCTTCCAGTAAATGACAGAATCCCTTGAACATTTTGACCGGGATATCACTGTTTGATTTTCCGTTAACTCAGCTTTCTTTGTTCCTCCTTGGATCTTCACTTTCTCTGCAAATTCTGAGAGGTTAAAGGAGCCGGATCACCGTTCTTCGATCAAAGGTGATGGCTACCCGACGAGCGCTCTTCTCAATGTTTCGAGATTCCCACTTCGTCCTTTTGTGATGGCTACTTGACGAGCGTTTTTCTCAAGGCTTCGTAATTCCCACTTTGTCCTTTTTTGCTCTTTTCTACGTGAACGGAGCCTGAAGATCTCTTGCGTTGATTTCGCTTTGTCGAGCACTACGCTTGTCCCCCTGGCCCAGTCTCTAGAGTAACAAGCCTGCCCACCTTTCGGCGCCATTATGTTTCGTAAAACCCGAGATCACAGGACGGTGGTGAAATTCGTGACTCATCGGGGATGCATTAACGAAACCCGTTTGGCTCTACTGCACATAAAATATTATTACCACTTCTCCCTGTACTCGAGCATTTATAAGGTGATAGATTGATGTCAAGAAGATTAACACTTTAGCCTTATCAGACTCAGCCTCTCAAACACTCTTCACATTCTCACTCTCTTCTCCGTCATTCCATCGCATATGGATTCCTCCTCTATGCCTGTTGCCTTACCTGAAGCTTCGACCCAATGGGAGAGATTTTACCACCTCTTGGGTAGGGGTTATGGCTACATAAACAATCATCCTGAAGCTGAGGTTGAAGTTCGTACTCTGATTCCGGCCCTGGATACTGTGTGTATTGAAGGTACGAAACTGCAAAGGGAGTTTGTGATCTTCCCAACTCTCTTTAACAATTTCATGCAGGCTTACGAAGTTGCTAGCCGGGAGGTCACTTTGGCTGGTATCGTGCGAGCCCGTTATCAGGACCGAACTGAGTCCCTGATGTTGGCCATGCTGACGGCCGATAACCATAAAAGGGCTGTTGAATACGCCCACGCCCAGGTTTCGATGCTGGTCCGTGAGAGGGACAACTTGGTGGAGCGTCTGGCTCTTTTTGACACCGCCTTTGAGCAAGACCAGCACAACTTCGTGCTGAGGTTCCATTGTGCCTGGTTGGAGGAAAGGCTTGAAGACCTGAGCATGGATATAGCTCGCGGGAGGGTGCTGGCTCATGACTTAGAGCTTGAGTTCGAGTACTATGACACCAAGGTGAACGAACTTAAGGAGAAATGTCGTCTCCTTTTCTTCAAGCTTGTAGACCTCGATTCCCGGAGTGTGGGTTGTAAGCAAGGCATGGATAGCATGGAGAGTCAGTTAAGCTTTTTTGTGATGCTTGTCAGAACTCATTTTGGGTTTACTGCTCCCCCTCAGTGATCCACTTGTAAACTTTCCTGCTGAATGAAATAAATGCGAGTTTGTTTATATATGCTCTTTCATTCTGCATTGTTGACTAGCCAAGAAAGGTTTTTGCTTTCGGATCTACGCGACTCCTTTTTCGCCTGTGTCAACAGATTGACTACGCATCATTCTCACAGCCCGACGCTTTATATTTGATTGACCTGAATGCCTCGTGAGAAATAGATTTGTAGTTGCTCGAAACTTAAAGATTGCCCCTGATTTTGCGGTCATTGCGTTTGGGGCCGCTAGTAATCTTTCACTTTCGAGCTCGATCACATTTTGCTAGTAACTCATGCTATCAATTCTGCCTTCACGCGTCGGGGCTGATTTTACCTTGAACTTAATAACAAGGAATTACCGTATACACACGAGATGACGTTTGCGAAAAACATTATGCAGAATCAACTCTAGCTATTGAAGAAACAAACGCATGCACCGATGAGAACTTTACAATAGGAGATACATCCTTCTCGCGTACATCCCCTTCTTTCTTGGGGCATGTCCAATGACTAACCAGTCTGGCCTCAGCTTAGGTGTGCCATTACCAAGTGCAGATCATGGTTGCCAACCTTTAATAGCTTCCAACTGATCGAACCAGGTATCAAGTCCTTCATCGAAGAAATCACCCGACCCCTCGAACGATTGATGTGTAGGTTGAGCTGCATCGCCCGACGGGTTCTTCGAACTGGAACCTCCATCTTTGTCTGGGATTATAAGAGGAGATTTGATCGATTGACTACCACAAACATCTCCCACTTGGGGATTAGGGAAATAAGAGTGCTCCAAGCTTTCTCCCATTAGATTATCTGAAGCCATATGCTCTGATTGGGCAAACCCTTGAGCACTGGGCGTGGTGGGCTGATCTGCGACAGGATGAACACTGACTAGCTGCTGCTCGGACGGAGGAGTGCTTACTCGTTGCACTTGTGATGCGTGTTCTTGAGGAATATTGAAATGACTCGCGAGGATATCCTGATCAAATCCCCAATAGTCGTCCAGATTCGACCGGGCCTCATTTGTCATAAGGGTGCTGGATTCGCAGCCGAGTCTATTGCTCGGATTCAGTTCTGCATAACGCTGTCCTAACGCCCTTCTGTAGCAACCAAGGTGATTCGCGACTAATTGCTTGGTAAGTCCCGGTACGTTCATGACCCTAAGTATGCTTGTCGGACCTATGAAGTCGAGTCCTATCTGTCGAACTGCGTCCAAGAACTTGAGATGAAGCTCCGGGGGCCAAGTGAATTTCTTCTTCTCGTCGTCCAGAGTGGCGTAGATAGCCTGCCGACTAACCTCTAACTCCTCTTGAACCGTATCTGATCTTACCGGAAGCTGTTGTGGAGGAGATTCATGGGCTTCGATGAGGTGACTCCGATCATAACGACACGTATTTTCTTCCTCCGAAGACACTGGTATAATTTCTGTAGGATCGATCTGCTCATGCGCGCCATTAGCAGGATCTGATTGTACCGGAGATGGCTCAAGGGAGCAGGGGGATAAATGAGCACCTTCCATCTTCGTAGAAGGCTTACCGGGGAACAATTTACTAAGGGTGGTAGGGCCACCGCAGTCAGGGCAGGTAATAGTACTGAGGATTTTTTCATACCACATGTTTTCCATTTGAAGGTTTTGGTTCTGCTCTTTTAGGGCCGTGATCTCCTTACGCCTGTGTTGGACACCTAGTCTGAAACGTCTATTCTGAAACCAAAAATGGACTCTCATAGGATTCATTCCCAGCTTCCGGCCCAATTCAATCTTTTGTTCCTCGTTTGGGCAAGGGCATTCATCGAAGAAAGCTTCAAGCTCCTGGATTTCTTTCCGAGCGTAGCGCTGGCGACTTTTTCTTTTCCGGGGTTGAGTGTCGTGGCCACTGCCGTCGTCACCACTGCGATCTTGATGTTCGTCACCGGCGATGTTGAGTTCCATGGCTTCGATGTCGAATCTGATTCTAGAGAATTTGAGGTCTTTCAACGAACTCGTCACTCGGGGTTCTCTGTTCTCTTTTGTATACTCGTTCTTTCGATTTGTTGCCTCCTTTTCCTCGAAAGCTAGGTCTGTTCAACGTTCTGTTTTTGAAACGACGGAACTGTTTACCTCCTGCTCAGCTTTCCGACACGAAGGGGTAACCAAATCCTTCCGCGGCTTCTTCGATAGTAGCGCTCGCCTTTCACTTTTCCTCGATAGTCATGCCTGTTCAGCACTGTCTTCTCTTTTTAAGTGGCAGAGCTGTTCACTCGCCGCCCAGCTTTATGCGTGATGGAACAACACAATCCTTTCGCGGCTTCTTCGATAGTTGCGCTCGCCTTTCACTTTTCCTCAATAGTCATGCCTGTTCAGCACTGTCTTCTCTTTTTAAGTGGCAGAGCTGTTCACTCGCCGCCCAGCTTCATGCGTGATGGAACAACACAATCCTTTCGCGGCTTCTTCGATAGTTGCGCTCGCCTCCCTCCCAGCTTTAATAATGGCGAGACCGAATTTGTCAGGCCTGAAATTGCGGATCAGGACATGTCTGATGATTCACGGGAGGAGCAGCCCTCGCTTTACATTAATTAACCCGGCTCCACAAGCATTATTGCTGCAACTTTTCTCCACTCTCGAGACGCTATAAAATGCGGAGTTGGTGTTTGGGAGATTAACGCTCTCATATAATTTGCTTCCATCCTCTAATCGCTCCACTACACACATCTCCGTCGAAAATGGCTTCTTCCCAAGTTCACACTTTCTCAGCCGAAGCTTTGACTCGATGGAAAGAGTTCTATAACCTCTTGGGTCGAGGCTACGCTCACATAGCCGATCATCCCGAAACCGAGGATGAGATCAGAGTCATGTTCGGGGACCTGGACATCACCTCCCTCGAGGGTACCGCGTTGGGGAGGGAATACAATATTTTTCCAACGCTCTTTACGAACTCCTTGGAGGTCTACCGCGCTGCTCATCGGGGAGTTACCGTGGCTCGTGTCTTGCGAGCCCGTTATGAGGATCAGTCCGACCGCCTAGCGTTGGCTGACTACCTGGCCGATAGTCACAAAAAGGCTGTTGAGTTCGCCAAAGAGCGGGTTTCGACATTGCTACGCGAGAGGAGGAATCTGGTGGAGGACTTAGCTCTATCTCTGGCTACCTATGAGCGCGATCGACGTAATGCCCTGCTAAGGAATCGGAGCGAGTGGCTGGAAGAAAGGCTCAACGGCATAAACGAGGATATAACTCGTGAGAATGGACTTGTTCGGGACTTGGAAGCAGTCGCCGAAGATCACGAGACTCAGGTTGTTGCAGTCAATGATGAACGCAAACGCCTCCACCTCAGGCTTGCGGACCATGATACGCGGAGTGGTGCGTATAAACAAAGCATCCATAACCTGGAGGGCCAGCTGGGCTCCTTTGTGTCGTTGATTAGGGCTCACTTCTGCTTTACTTTTCCACCCCAATGAATTGTATGATCTGGTTTGGGCAAGAATGAATGAAAGCCCCTGTGTTTGTTTTAGCTTTTATATGATCCATTTCTTCGAGCATCCGGACATCTTAGACTTGGATGAGCCGATCCATAATAAGTCGAGTAGATGTGTTCTGATTTTCTAACTCACTCATGGTCAGATGAAAGAATAGCCTCAGACTTATCCAAGAAAAGATTTCTTTATGCTACTTGTTTTTCACCTGCAAATGAAAAGACCGAGTCAAAAGGAATAATCTGAAAAAGAAAGCATAGACCCCTTTCAATCTTATGCTTGCTCGTAATTAATAATGACAAGAACTTTTACAAGGGTTTTAATCTTGTGCGAAAAGTTTTTATCAATATTCCTCGAAAGAAAGCATACTATTGAAAGGAATGTAATTCACGATAATTGCTTTTGACCAATATTCAGAAGAGCGAATTAGTCAAAAATGCAAGGCATAACGACGTGTTTTTAAATTTAATTGAAGATACGGCATCCAAATCAAGGCCGTTTTGTTAAGAACGAGAGCAATTTGGACATCTATCTCGTCATTAAATTCGAAATAACGTCAATACTCTTGATCAATTATCGTGGATTACTTAGTGACGTATGACATGCATGGACCAATTCAAGTGTATAATTCCTTCTAGCGAAATTGGGGTTGGATTACCCTGTACGACCAAAAAGGTCGTGTAAGATTTTCAACTTTAGTTTCCTCTAAAGGAATTATAAACTTGACTTGGGAGTATTCGGATGATTAGAGAAAATGCCACTATCACATTCCCATGACCCGTCAAAAGAAATACAACCGAGTTCCATCTGAATGTATACATCAATAGATCCCTAATACAATCACTCTAAGGGGTGAGATAGAGAAAGCCTCGATAAAAATAAACCCTATACAAGAGGACTAGTAATGGAAAATGAAACCAAGGAATGTGATCCTAACGTTTAAGGATGCCCCAAGTTCGATCTGTGACTTCCGGATCACTTGCCCCAACTCGTCATCTTCATTGGACGATATCTCAATAATGTCCATAGTAGGCTCCTTTGTTGCTCACTCGGTGTTCGCCATGGGATATCATCCTCCTCGTCTTCTATCAAGGACGTTTGGGAAAAACACATGCATCTATCCTTGAAATGGCATTTAATCTAATCACCAGAATGCAATGAATGAAATGCCTATATTTATATGAACTGTAATAGTTTTGAGGGATAGAGAGTCTTACCAACCCAACTCGTCGACTTATGTGCGATTTTAGGTGTACCAACCGCCCAAAGACATGCGCATGAGACAAGTGATGGTGAACTTCTAAAAATCAGAGGGTTTGGCACCTAAGGTTAAGGTTCCCACCTCGAGTTCTAGAAAGAGCCGATTCCATTGCACAACTATCGTTGCATTGGGACTCAATCCATAGTTCGAAGCGAGCGGAATTGAGAAGTGGATTACCCCGTGTTTTTCCTCACGGAGATTCCATTTTCAATTCCTTCTATTGTGTTCCTAAAGGCGGCGCCTGGGGTTTTAGGCGCGGTTGTGTGTGTCCATGTGTCGTGATCATCACAATGCAAGTCATGCACAACAATTTATCAATCAGCACTTCAAATCATCCACACAACATACATTCCTACGCCACACCTGCGTAAAATAAAGTTAATCACAGACTACACCCCTTATTACTCCAATCTGCAAAAACATATAACACCTATCGTGAGCGGACTTACCTCACCTTCAAGAGCGCCTGTAAGGTTAGAAAAATCACTCAGCGTTTTAATTACGGCCTAAGTCCACTTGAGGTCTAGAACCATAGGTTCTAGAACAAAGTCCCCAGTGGAGTCGCCAGCTGTCGCGACCCGTCCGGAGGCGGACGCGGCTAATGGATTACCGATCGCGGGTCTTGGATCGGCGCGAGCCCTCCCAGGCCCATACCAAATCGCGGCGGGAGTATTTTTGAGGGATACGACGATAAGAGTCGATCACTTTCGGCCTTAGTGTGGTCGTGGTGACATGTGCAACTTGTACATGCATTTGGAGTCGCCACCGGTCTTTCTTGGAGGGTAGACCGGGAACCTTACTGACCGATTGGGAGAGATCGATCAGTTCTGCGGAACCAGAGATTTTGGGTTCGGGGACTTGGTTACGCTGGTGTCATTACCCAACGCCCTTTCGGTACCTGACGCGAGTGATTTTCCTGAATAAGAGTTCATGCAGGTTGGACGACTATTCCTATCAATCACAATCAATTTTTGGAAGACGATTCGCCCAAAGGGCGAAATCGTCATTTTAAGAAGGTTCGGGGTTCAAAACACCCGGAATGAGTCCTGGCCAGTTGTCTGTGGCCGTTTCCTATTTTTTGGGATTTTCCTGGATTTTTTAGAATTTTTTTTTTTTTTAAAAAAAAAACGGTTTGCCGGAAGGGCGAAACCGTCATTTTTGGAAAGATCGGGGGTCGAAAGACCCGAAACAGGTCATGGCCAGTTGAATGTGGCTATTTCCTATTTTCTGGAATTTTTTAGAATTTTTCTGAATTTTTCGAATTTTTTTGAATTTTTTTATGATTTTCCATTTTTTTTATTGATTTTTGAATTTATTATTATTATTATTATTATTATTCTAATTTTCTGGGCCGGGTCAGATCCGGCCCCCCGACCCGGACCCGCGACCCAAGCCCGGCCCGCTTCCCCCATGGTCAAAACGACGCCGTTCCGAAAGCTTCGAACGGACGTCCCAGATCGAGACACGTGGCGCGTCCTGGACCGTCGGATTTTTTGACCGTTGACTGTTGACTGTTGACCGTGACTGTTGACTGTTGACCGTTGACCGTTGACCGCCGGCGACTTCGCCGGAGAAGACGATGAATAGTGAAATTTCCGGCGATGTCGCCGGAAATCTCGCCGGAAAAAGCAAAACAGCCCCGAAACTTAGTAATTTTGACCCGTTCTTTTGGCGTCCGACTCCCTAGGACTTTGGCATCAACATGAAACTAAGAACAACGCCATGCGTACGTCAAAAACAGCGGACCGGACCTCCTCAGTTCCCCCTCCGGCGAAAATATGCAGAAAAATTTTGCTACTTGAAGCTTGATTCTAATCGTTCAGGGAACATCTATGGGGGGTCAGAAGACTTACCTGAGATCACCCATTCCTCGGTGATGGCTCGAAGCTGCCCGTCGAGCTTGCGGTCCGGAATCGCGGCCGGCGAAGCTTGGGTTCGCGTCCTCGGCGTTTCTCGACGCGAAATAAAGACTATCCCGAGATTGAGGATGGTAGCTGAAGCTTTGACGATGATCTACTGAAGATCCAAGACGCCGGTTCCGCCTCGCTTCTCGCCGCTCCGCCAAGATCTCCTCCCCCCTGTTTTTTCTTCCTCTCGGCCCCCCTCTTCATTCAACCGAGCCTTCCTTTTTCCCGCCGTGGCCGACCGGCTTTTCTTCCTCCTCGACCACTCGCCTTTTTGTCGCCCACGATCGTCGTTTCTTTCCTTAAAAAAATCCCGCCGATCTCCCCTCTTTCCTTCTTTTTCTTTCCTGTTTTGGCACCGCACGGGTCTGCAACACTGAGTTGCAGACCCGGTCCGGACCGGGTCGGGTCGGGCCTGACCCGACCGGCCCGGTTCGGTCACTTTCGTCAAATTGGGCCTCAAATTAACCCATTTTCATACAATTGACACCAAAATCGGACTCCTTGACATGTTTTCTATCAAATAGGGGTATTTTCTAGAATCAATTGATTCGAATTTAGTGAAAACCCCAAATTGTCCCTAGGATCCGAAAATGATTGTTGCTCAATCGAGGGCCTAAATGACCAAATTAGTCAAAATTGAGGCCACCAATGTATTCAGCACGATGAAAAATATTGGGTAGAGGTGTTTAATTTCAATGGGTATGCCCATACGAAATTTAATTTCAGAAATTGTGAAACCGGGGACTAAATTGAAAGAAAATTATGCAATTAAGCCCTTTTGTTTAAAATTGATCAAATTGGAGGGCAAATTGACCTAATTGCACTTCAAGACTTTATAATACAATGTCATAGCTTATAAAAACCAAGAATTGAAAATTAAAAGACTCGAAAGGGATTTTTTAGGCTCGTTTCAGTTTTAGGTTTGTGAAGGAACCCCATGAATCGAGCCAAATTTCCCTAATAAAATGTGAAAATATTAAAGGGGGAATTAAAATAAAATTTCTGAATATTTTTTTGTAATTTTCTGACCACGGATGGTATTTTTCTGATTTTTTTGGTTATTTTTAATAATTAAATAAATAACAAAAAATATTAAAAAATACAAAAAATCGTTTTTGTTCAAAATTGGTTCCTAAGGCTAGGCTAAGGCTTCCAAAGTTTATTTTGCAATTTTTGACCTTTTTTTGCTATTTTTAATTAATTTTAGAAATAAAAACTAAAATAAAAGATGGTCAAAAATCAGGTGTCAACAGTGATCATTGCTGATTTACCACCTGTCCTTTCCTTTCTGCATCTTTAGTTTCTGAGGTGTACAACCGATTTTGAGGTGTGCACCAGCTCTTTAGAGAGCGTCTCTTGTTGCATTCAGAGACCGACTCTCTCCATTTCTTTGTTCTGTGCTTGCCAGCATTTGGGGAGCAGCTTTTTTTGATTTGGTTCCTTCAGGGATTTCCTCTTTTCCCATTCAGGCTTCATTGTGGATCAATCAAAGAACTTACATGAGCATCGGCCTTGCTCTTACCAGGCACTTTGCTTTTTCTTGATGCTAGGGATTATTATTTTTTTCTTTGAAATCCCGGTTCTTCTCATCCTCGATGGGATCATGTCAAACATATGTCTGAAAGTCTAAACATGCCTTAAATATCAGCCCCGGAATTTTCTTCGTAATCCCTGAGTCTTGAACTCCTCCATTTTTGAGGTGGTGCTGCATCCGTCTTGGAATGATCACCAATGGGTTCATGAAATGAATTTGCAGGCTCAAGTTGGCTGTGCAAAGGATTCGGTGTGTGTGATAGAGAATGAATGCTTCTCGTCATCCTATGGCACTTGGATTACCATATAAACAACACACAAAGATTAATGTTAGTCCGAGCAAGAAAATTTCTAACCATTTTCTCCTGACGCTGCTGGACTTACTTCCTTTTCGCCCCAGTGTGGGGTGGCTCTTGACAGGGTTAAGAATGAAAACCGCTGTTCAAATGGGTTGTCAACGGTCACCTGTAGCGTTTATGATATGAAACGAACGCCTCTGTCGTCCCAATCCATGTAATCGCTGCGAATGGTCCCTACCTCCGTAGGTCCAGATTTTACTATTTGATTCGCTCCACTCATCTCTCAAGTGTATGTAGGATGTGTTTGGATTTGAGCTTGCCTCTCTTTTGAGGAAACATCCTTTTGAATGGTTTGAAAAATAATCATATTTGGAAAAATTCATTTTCTTTTCTCCAAAATTCATCCGTCGAGGGGATTTTGTGATGTACCGTGCATGTTCTATTCATGCTTCAGGTAACCTCCCGATTTAAATTATGAATATCGATGCATTGGAAAATCTTTATGCCGGCTGAGAGTATTTTGACATTTTTTATCTCCAGCTAACTGGGAAAAGGGATACTTACCTGCCCGTCGCAGCTGCGGATCCCTGCAAATTGTAAAAGAAGCATATCATTGTATGTTCACGAATTTTCCAAAAATAGAAACGATACACCCTACCCTTAGTCATGTACTCTAACGAGTAGTACATGGGATGTAAAAACCTGTTCGTCTGCAAGGCGGCTCCCCTGTCAAGGATAAACAATAAGTGTCAATTCATATTCCCAAATTCAAGACAAATTGGGACGATACAACTTTACTCTTGATTTTCATCCCATTCTGATGTTGCGTATTGATATGAACAACATCTATCAAATCCGCCTATCCATGCTTGGAGTGTTTGTAACATCAATGGTTCATCTGCCCCCAGTTGGGCAGCGTCTGTTCTGCTATTTGAACGCATGACTCCTTAAGTGATTTATCCATGTTTATCATCTGAGAAGGAAACGAAAGAAGACATTATTTTGGTATCCGATTGGAGATCGTTTAGGAACGATACATCGTTTTACCAAATGGGTGGCTTCGCGGCCAGATGCATTTTGCATTGAAGGGATGGATTCCATTATGCTCTGCGAACGATGATCATTGCTTGGGGAGCTCGCCCCTGAGCTTAAAGATGCTCAAAAGGTAAGGCGGATCTTCGTACGACTAGTTTTAAGCGTAAATGAGAAATGCCCCCATGGGAGCCTTACAATGGGATTGCCAATACATTCATTCAGGCTATTCAACCTCTTTTCTCCGAACATTTTTTTACAATCGCGCCTTGAATCAAACACCTGATCGTCGGCTTTGTATCACTGTTGCAAGAGTCCGCCAGCTTCAGACTGATCGAGCCAGAAATTGAGTTCCTCTCCAAGGAAATCGCTTGAATCTCCGAGCCATTGATGCTCAAGTCGAGTGTCACCGACCGCTGGCGATAGATCACTCTCGCCTTGGATGATTTGATTCCTCGAGCTGGAACCTCCCTTGTTGACCGGCAAATATGTAGACATGTCCCATGTAAATGTTGGATTTACCATGGGAAGAGCACTAGCAACAGGTTGGTACTCAAATTGGGGAGTTCCTATTTGCGGGAACTGCGGTATATACACTTGAGAGGTATTGAGACTGCTTGGTGGAGCGTTCTGATTTGGGTTAGAGGAGTCGGTGACATGGTTGCTGGTCTCGTCAACACCGAAACATGGTTGGGTGTTCCCGGCTCTACAATCATCGTGGTTGCAGTTATGACCAACATTTAAGTTCGAACCAGCTCCATCCGAGCTTAGTGTCACCCGTCCCTCTTTTAGCAACCTCTTGAAATATCCAAGGTGGCTCGCGACGTTAACTTTAGAGAGTCCCGGCACGTTCAGGATTTCGTGTATGCGCGTTGATCGTGCCGTGTCGATCCCCAACTGTCGAACTGTATCAACAAATTTCTGATGGAGCTCAGCAGTCCAAGAAAATCGCGCTTTCTTGTCAACAAGAACAGCTTGCCGACTAATCTCTATGAGATCTGATTGTGTTAGAAACTGCTCTTGTAAGCCTTCGACGGTATCTGACTGCACCGGAAGACATTGTGAAAGGAATTGTAACATATGAGCACTACCAATCTCTAGAAGTGGCTCTTCGGAGAATATTTCACTGATGAGAATATGGTTATTGCAATCAAGGCAAGTGGCACTGCTCAGCGCTTCCTCATACCTAGCGCTTTCTGTTCGAAGCTTTTCATTTTCTTCCTTCAGAATCGCTAGCTCTTGCTGTCTATGTAGATTCCTCAGCCGGGCTCGTTTGTTACGAAACCAATTATTGACCTTCCCAGGCTCCCACCCTAACTCTCGACCTAGCTCAGCCATCTGCTTCTCATCTGGATGGGGGCATTCCTCGAAGAAAAAATCAAGCTCCCGGTCTTGACTTGAAGTACGGTGAATGGGATGTTTTCCTTTCTGACGCTGATCACTGCTATGGGCATTGTTTTCATTACCACAACCTTGAGTTTCATCGTTGGAAGTGTCAATCTCCATGACCATCGTGCCGGATTCGGTCCCGTGATCTTCAAATTCTTCCAGCAGTTCAAGCTCGGAGACTTCTAAGTCGGGCGTTTCCAACAAATGACGGTATCCTTGGAACATTTTGGATCGAAGTATCACTGACTGATCATTGCAGAAGTCATCTGATCCTTCGAAATATTGATGTATGGGTTGGGTAGTATCGCCCGACTGGTTCTTCGAGCTGGAACCTCCATTTCTTCTCGAGAACATGAGAGGGGAGTTGATCGATTGACCCCCATAAGCATCTCCTACTTGGGAATTAGGGAAACAAAAATGCTCAACGCATTCCCTTGTTAGATCCTTTGAAACCACATGCCCTAGTTCGGCAAGTCCTTGGGCACTAAGCGCAGAAAGCTCATTAGTAAGCGGAAAAACAGCGACGGATGGGTGCTGCACCTGCTGCATCTGTGGCACACACTCTTGAAGAAAATTGGGATGACTCAGATGAATATTCTGATCAATTTCCCAATAAGTGTTGAATTTGTAACCGAGGTTAGCATGACGCTGTCTTAGCGCTCTTCTGTAACAACCGAGGTGATTTGAGACCATAGCCTTGGTAAGTTCTGGTGCATTCAGGGCCTCCATTACTTTCTTCGGGCGTGCATAGTCGAGCCCTATTCGCCGAACCACGTCTAAGAACCGGCGGTGAAGCTCAAGGGGCCACGCGAAAATCTTCTTCTCTTGGTTCAGAATAGCGTCGACAGCTTGACGGCTGATCTTTAACCCTTCTCGAGCAGGATCTGATCCTGCCATAAGTCGTTGTGGAGAAGACTCTTGGGCTCTGACGTGGTGACTCTCATCATAGTGGCATATATTCCCTCCTTCAGAAGGCACTGACACTATCTTTGTGGGATTGATTTGTTCATGTACATTACCAGTATTTTCGATCCTAGCAGAAGGTTTAACGGGAAACAATCTATTGAGAGTGGTAGGGCCACCGCAGTTAGGGCAGACAATAGTGCTAAGAACTTCTTCATACCTCATGTTCTTTGTTCGAAGCTTCTCGTTCTGTTCCTTTAGAAACGCGGTCTCCCGTTGTTTGTACTGATTACTCAGCTTGGTTCGTTTATTTTGAAACCAATTCAAGATCCTCAAAGGGCTCGTCCCTAGTTTTTGACCCAACTTCTTCCTCTGTTCTGTGTCCGGGAAAGGGCATCCCTTGAAGATAGCTTCAAGTATCTGGACCTCATCCGGAGTGTAGAGCTGGCGACGCTTTCTTTTCTGGCGCGGATCATCGTCGCTGGCGTCTTGGTCGCTGAGGGCTTGAGTCTCCTGGATGGTCGAGTCGATTTCCATATCCTTCATGACGAATTCATTTCCGAGGTCTTCAAATTCCTCTAGCCGTTCAAGTTCGGAAACATTTAGGTCAGGCGTTTCCAACAAATGATGGTACCCCTTGAACATTTTGGGTCGAAATGTCTTTTCCTGGTCTTCGTTCGCTTGATGTTCTCCACCCTTTCTCGGATGTTCGCCCTCTCTGTAATTATCAGAGATTAGGCGTGTTCCAAGAAGCGTCCCTTTGAAATCGAGTAACGAGTGTCTGACGGGCGTTCCTTTCGAGACTTCGTGATTCCCCCCGTCCGTTCTTACTCTCTCTTGCCTGAGTGGAGCGTGCAGATTTCCCGTGTCGACTTTTGCTTTATCGAGCATTACGCCTGTCCCCCTAGCTCGGTCTCCAAAGTAATAGGTCCGCCGGCCTTTAGGTGTTGTTACCTTTTCTAAGCCCGAAATCACGGGACAGAGGTGGATCTGTGACTCACCAGGGATGTATTAATGAGACTTGATTAGCCCGGCTGCGTATAGAAAAATTATTGCAGCTTTCCCTTTCTCGTTCGAGCGTTAAAGGGCGAGAGATTGACATCGAGAAGATTACATTTCGATCTAACCTCTCAAACACTTCTCCATCATTCCTTCTCCTCTCTGCTGTTGAATCGCAGATGGCTTCCTTTCCTGTTCCTGCTGTCTCGACCGAAGCTTCAACCCAATGGGAGAGGTTTTATCACCTCTTGGGTAGAGGTTATGGCTACATAAACAGTCATCCTGAAGCTGAGGTTGAAGTTCGTACTCTGATTCCGGCCCTGGACACTGTGTGTATTGAAGGTACGAAACTGCAAAGGGAGTTTGTGATCTTCCCAACTCTCTTCAACAATTTCCTGCAGGCTTACGAAGTTGCTAGCCGGGAGGTCACTTTGGCTGGTATCGTGCGAGCCCGCTATCAGGACCGAACTGAGTCCCTGATGTTGGCCATGCTGACGGCCGATAACCATAAAAGGGCTGTTGAATACGCCCACGCCCAGGTTTCGATGTTGGTCCGTGAGAGGGACAACTTGGTGGAGCGTCTGGCTCTTTTTGACACCGCCTTTGAGCAAGATCAGCACAACCTCGTGCTGAGGTTCCAGTGTGCCTGGTTGGAGGAAAGGCTTGAAGACCTGAGCATGGATATAGCTCGCGGGAGGGTGCTGGCTCAGGACTTAGAGCTTGAGTTCGAGTACTATGAGACCAAGGTGAACGAACTTAGGGAGAAATGTCGTCTCCTTTTCTTCAAGCTTGTAGACCTCGATTCCCAGAGTGTGGGTTGTAAGCAAGGCATGGATAGCATGGAGAATCAATTGAGCTCATTTGTGACGCTCATTAGAACTCACTTTGGATTTACGGTTCCTCCTCAGTAGTCTGTTTGTAAAGTCTCCTGTTAAGTGCTATAAATGAGAGTGTATGTACATTTCCCCTTATCCTTCGCAAGATTCAATATTGCCCTTGGTTTCGCAATCATAGTGTTTGAGGCAACTGACGATCTTTCCGCTTTCGAGCCTGCTCACGTTATGTTTGTAACCTATGCTGTCACGTTTGCCTTCGTGCGCTTGGTCGATTTACCTCGAACCCATTGTGACAAAAGATTGTTGTAGCTAAACATGATGATGTTAGCAAGCATCATTGTGTGAAATCAACCCTAGGCCTTAAAGAAGAAAGGAACTGCTCCGATTGAAACTTTACAATGCGCAGATAAGAAATAAGTTCTACTTGTGTACAAGCCCCCCCCTTTCTCTGGGTATGTCCGATCACCACCCCATCATGTCTGGGTTCAGGTGCGCGGTCATCGACTCCAGATCATGGCCGTGAAGGTTTGCTAGTCTCCTCCTGATGGATTCTTCGAACTGTGACCACCATCTTTGTTTGAGAAGAAAAGAGGAGGGTCGACCTCTTTCCTATAAAAAGCGTGTCTCACTCAGAGATCAAGGAAACAAAATTGTTCGAAGTGTTCCCCCACTGGATCATCTGAGATCATATGCCCTAGTTGGGCGAACTCCTGAACATTAGACGTCGTGGGTGGATCAGCAGCAGGAAGAGCGCCGGTGGACGGCTGCTGCTCGAGCGGAGAAGTGTATATTTGTTGCACCGGTGGCACGTATTCTTGAGGAACATTAAGATGACTGATAGGGCTATATTGACCAATTCTCCAACAGTTGGTGGTAGAGCTACCGGCTTGGTCGGTATCGAGACTCGGCAGGGCTCTTCTTGAGGCATGGCTGTTGCGTTCGTAGCCGTACCTAATGTTCAAGTTCGAGTCGGGCTCTTCTAGGCGCCGTGCGGCATGACGTCGTCGTAGCTTCCTGCGGTAACCATTAAGGTGGTTTGCGACTAACCTTCTAGCGAGCCCCGGTTCATTCATGACCTCATGTACGCGTGTTGGACATAATGAGTCATTCCCTATTTGGTGAACCGCATCAAGGAATTTTCTGTGAAGTTTTGGAGACCATATGAACTTCTTTTGGCGACTCAGGATAGCATCCGTGACTCGGCGATCATTCCTCGATTTACTCTCGGCGGGGTCTGGTTGTGCCAGAGGTTGTTGCAGGGGAAGCTGGTTGACTTCGAACTGGTCTGTGGTGATAGTAAGCCCATTGTCAGGGAAATTGTAGTAACGCGCCTCCCCTCTTTCAAAAGATGGTTTGAGGGAGTGGGGTGGCGGACGACCACCTGCGATTCTCATAGAAAACTTATCACGGAACATTTCGCGAGTGTCGATAGAACCACCGCAGTTAAGGCAAGCGGTGTTGATGAGGACTTCCTTATACCATATGATTTCTGCTCGAAGCTTGGCGTATTCTTCTTTTAGAGTTTCGAGCTCTTGACACTTTCCCCGAACCACTGATCTGGCCCGTCTGTTTTGAAACCAGTGCTTGACCCTTAAGGGTTCCATCTCTAATTTCCGGGCTAATTTTCTTCTTCGTCTCGTATTCGGGTAACGGCACTTATTGAAGGCGGCTTCGAGTATCTGGATTTCCTTCTCAGTATAGGGCCGGCGACGTCTTCTTCCACGAGATGGGACATCGCCGCTGCCGTCGTTGTTGCTGCTACTGTCGTCGTCGCCACCACTGTCATCGTCGCTGCCCTGCTCCTGAACCTCGTTGCCAGCAGGGTTGGGTAGTATGGTTTCGACATCTGGCTCGATCCCAAAGACTTCGAGGTCTCCCAACTGCACATTATCTAGGACATTTGGGTCAGTCATCTCCAACAAATGACTATGACTGTTAAACATACTGGATCAAGAAAAGGTTTGTTCGTCCTTTTTTATTCACTCAAGGTCTTGTAATCCTCTTCCTATGTTTACTCTCTCTAAACTTTCTTTTGAGTGACTTTGCGTACTCAGGAGTCGCTCTTCGAGCATGGAAGACGATCACCAGGCGAGCGCTCTTCTAGAGATTTTGAGTTTCTCGTCTTGTCGTCTTCCTTCCTTTTCATGGTGGAGAGATCACGAATCGCTTTTCTTTCCTCGATAGCCGAACCTGTCCCCCACTATCTCTCAAAAGACTAAATTACGTCCACCACCCGCTCAGCTTTTCATCATGACAAAACTATCAACCCTATCGCGGCTCCTTCGATATTTGCGCTCGACTCCCGCTCCATCTCAATAATGGTGAAATAGACAACTCTTTTACAACTTTTCAAACTCGTCAGGCCTGAAATCGCGGATCGAGACATGTTTGATGATTCACGGGAGGAGCAGCCCCTGCTTTACATTAACTACCCCGGCTCCACAAGCATTATTGCTGTAACTTTTCTCCATTTTTGAGCTACTATGAAACGAGGAGAAGGTTAGTGCTCTCATTTGCCCAGCTTTCACTTTCATTCATTCCATCGCACTCGTCTTCCTCTCCATCCTTCCAACAAGGAATGGCTTCATCTTCTGCTTCTTCCTCTGACTCTTCCCATGCTTGCGTCTTTTCAAACGCAGTCCCGGCCCGATGGGAAAAACTCTATAATCTCTTGGGTCGGGGCTATGCTTATATAGCCGATCATCCGGAGATCGAGGCTGAGATCCGCGTTCTATTTGCGGCCACAGACACTACTTCCATCGAGGGTACTGAGTTGGAGAAGGAGTATAAAACATTCCCAGCCCTCTTTGCAAACTTTCTAGAGGCTTACCGCGTTGCTCACCGGGAAGTTCTCGTGGCTCGTGTCTTGCGAGCCCGCTACGAAGACCGCTGTGACTGCCTGACGTTGACTAACTTCGTGGCTGACAGCCACAACAAGGTTATGGAAACTGCCAACGAGCGGGTCTCGACGATGCTTCGTGAACGTGGAAATTTGGTGGAGCGTTTGGCCTTGTGCCTGATCACCTATGAGCACGATCGTCGTAACATCATGTTGAAGTTTCAGAGCGATTGGCTGGAAGAGCGACTCGATACTGTTACGGCGGATGTATCTCGTGGGAGGGAATTGGTCCGGGACTTGGAACTTGCTGCTAAAGATCACAGGGCCAAGGTTGCTGACCTTAAGAATGAGTGCAAGCGCCTTCTTCTCCAGCTCGCGGATCATGATATACGGAGCGGTGAGTGTAGGCAGGGAATCAACCATATGGAGGGCCAATTGAGCTCCTTCGTGCTGCTGATTAGGGCTCAGTTCGGCTTTACTTTTCCGCCTCGCTAATCTGTATTAATCTGCTTTGAAAGTCTTTCGATTGAGCGAAAGTGAATGAAAGCTCCTGTGTGTGTGTTTTAGCTTTTATATGGTCCATTTCTTTGAGCATCCGAACATCTTCAACTTGGGTGAGCTGTACCATAATATCAATAAGTTGAGCAAATATGTCCTGATTTTCTAACTTGCTCATGATCAGATGAAAGAATAGCCTCAGATTCATCCAGGAGAAGATTTCTCTCTATTACCTATTTTTCACCTGCAAATGAAACGACTGAATCAGAAGAAATAATTTGAAAAAGAAAGCATAAACCCCTTTCAATCTTATGCTTGCTCGTGATTAATAAGGACAAAAACTTTTACAAGGGTTTTAATCTTGCGCAAAAAGTTTTTTATCAGTATTCTTCGAAGGAAAGCATATTATTGAAAAGAATGTAATTCACGATAATCGCTTTTGATCAATTTCGAGAAGAACGAACTAGCCAAAAGTACAAAGCATAACGACGTGTTTTAAATTTAATTGAAGATACGGCATCCAAATCAAGGCCGTTTTGTTAAGAACGAGGGCAATTTGGACATATATCTCGTCATTAAATTCGAAACAATGCCGATACTCTTGATCAATTATCGTGGATTACCAATGACGTACGACATGCATGAATCAATTCAAGTGTATAATTCCTTCTAGCGAAATTGGGGTTGGATTACCCTATACGACCAAAAAGGTCATGCAAGATTTCCAATTTTGATTTCCTCTAAAGAAATTATAAACTTGACTTGGGAGTATTCGGATGATTAGAGAAAATGCCACTATCACATTCCCATGACCCGTCAAAAGAAATACAACCAAGTTCCATCTGAATGTATACACCAATAGATCCCTAATACAATCACTCTAAGGGGTGAGATAGAGAGAGCCTCGATAAAAATAAACCCTATACAAGAGGACTAGTAATGGAAAATGAAACAAAGGAATGTGATCCTAACGTTTAAGGATGCCCCAAGTTCGATCTGTGTCTTCAGGATCACCTGCCCCAACTCGTCATCTTCATTGGACGATATCTCAATAATGTCCATAGTAGGCTCCTTGTTGCTCACTCGGTGCTTGTCATGGGATATCATCCTCGAAATGGCATTTAATCTAATCACCAGAATGCAATGAATGAAATGCCTATATGAACAGTGATAGATTTGGGGGGATAGAGAGTCTTACCAACCCAACTCGTCGACTTATGTGCGGTTTTAGGTGTACCAACCGCCCAAAGACATGCGCATGAGACAAGTGATGGTAAACTTCTAAAAATCAGAGGGTTTGGCACCTAAGGTTAAGGTTCTCACCTCGAGTTCTAGAAAGAGCCGATTCCATTGCACAGCTATCGTTGCATTGGGACTCGATCCATAGTTCGAAGCGAGCGGAATTGAAAAGTGGATTACCCTGTGTTTTTCCTCACGGAGGTTCCATTTTCAATTCCTTCTATTGTGTTCCTAAAGGCGGCGCCCGGGGTTTTAGGCGCGGTTGTGTGTGTCCATGTGTTGTGATCATCACAATGCAATTCATGCACAACAGTTTATCAATCAGCACTTCAAATCATCCACACAACATACATTCCTACGCCCAACCTGCATAAGACAATGTTAATCACGGACTACACCCCTTATTTCTCCAATCTGCAAAAACATATAACACCTACCATAAGCGGACTTACCTCACCTTCAAGAGCGCCTGCATGGTTAGAAAAATCACTCAGCGTTTTAATTACGGCCTAAGTCCACTTAAGGTCCAGAACCAAGTGTTCTAGAACAAAGTCCCCAGCGGAGTCGCCAGCTGTCGCGACCCGTCCGGAGGCGGACGCGGCTAATGGATTACCGATCGCGGCCCCCACTCTGAAATGTGGATCGCGGGCCTTGGATCGGCGCGGGCCCTCCCAGGCCCATACCAAATCGCGGCGGGAGTATTTTTCAGAAGGATTCGACGATAAGAGTCGATCGCTTTCGACCTTCAGTGTGGTCGTGGTGGCATGTGCAACTTGTGCATGCATTTGGAGTCGCCACCCGGTCTTTATTAGAGGGTAGACCGGAAACCTTACTGACCGATTGGGAGAGGTCGATCAGTTCTGCGGAACCAGAGATATTGGGCTCGGGGACTTGGTTACGCCGGTGTCATTACCAACGCCCTTTCGGTACCTAACGCGAGTGATTTTCCTAGCTAAGAGTTCATGCAGGCGCAATTTTAGATGAGGTGGGCTTAATTCAGGGTTTCACGCAGATTGGAAGACTGTTCCTATCAATCACAATCAATTTTAAAATGCGCAAATCGATGAATCAAAATATGCAAAATAAACACATCAAATCAACATGACACTCCTAATAAGGCTCTATTAGCCTAGAGAAGTTTCAATCAAGCTTGAGAATTTTTTTTATAATTTTTTTAACATTAATTAATAATAATTTAATAATAATTATTAATTAAAGTTTAAAGGGCCGGGTTCGGATCGGGTTCTCAAACCCAGGCCTGGATTAGGTCGTCGGACCTGATCAGGCCCGAAAGAGATAAGCCGAACCGGGCCCAGTAGACACAACGGCTTTAGGCCCACTTTCTTTTCTCTCCCACCAGATTGGGCCTAGACTCCTTTCTGGCCCAACTCTCAAAAGCTAAACTTAGCTCTTCAACCCTTGGACCAGCCCGACTTCATCTCTTCCTTTTCCCATGTGGGCTCAACCGAGCAACCCAAATAGCCAAAGGAAAGGACGTAGGAAGGCCTCGCTCGCGCCACTATTCATTGTCTCTTTCACGAGACACGCCTGCAATCGAGACTCAAAGTCTCTAGCTCCGCAGTGAGCCCCAACGCCGACGCTGAACTCCACGTCAGACCGTCGGCAGACTGCGTCGGCCGCCGGATTCCCAATGGTGACGACCACTACAGATCAACACCGGGGGTCGCTCGGACCACCCTAGACAGCTTCGACCACCAAGACGCCATTCTCTCTACGTCAGATCCAAACAACAAACTCGAACTTAGCGTCGAGCCTTGACCGACGACGGACATCTCCCAACCACAGGGCCTTACCTGTCGCAGCCACCATAGGGCTACGAACACATGCACCATTGCTCAACCAACGTTGATCTCACTTGACTGCTGCTCAGTGTCTTCTTCCTTAATGGTTCACCAAGAACGGCACCGAAACAACGAGGTGAACCTGCTAAAGCGATCCTCACCAGGTTGCACCTGTCATCATATCGACATCATCGTCGGACTGTGGTCGTCGCTCCGCCACTGGTCGACTTGCTTCGCCGCGGCCATAGGGACCTGCTCGCATGCCGCCATTCCGCCACCATGTTGGTTAGACTCGGTGCGACTAGAGGCCTTCAAGGCGTTGCGTAGTCACCATACGCCTGGTGGTCGGGTGGATGCAAGCACTGACCGCCGCATCTGCCATCGTGGAATCGGGTCTGCTCTATGTCGCGTGGGCACTCTGGCTCTAACTCTTCATGCTGCTCCTCATCGCAGCCCTCACCGCTTTCACCATCTTCGGCTTTGCCGTCACGAGCCGCGGCAGCAGCATGGATGTCCCGGGGGGAAACTAACGCGAGTACCGGCTAGGGGAACTCCGAGTGGTTGAGGGATAGGGTCAAGGGCCCAAATAGTTGGAATGATATCAAGAAGTGCATCTTAAATTCCAACACCTCACGCAACTACAATGGCTGCGATGGAGGCTCAGGAGCCAGACTGCTCGGTGGAACCTATGCTATGACTGCGACTCATGCAAGGCTGGGGCTCGAGGAAATGAGACATACCTGGCACAAGCTTGCTGTCCTCAGCATCGTCATGCTGGTGCTCATCCGCATCCATTCCATCGGCTGCTGTGCTTTCCGGAACACGAAACAGGCAGAGACCGACCACCCATATGGGGAGAACCAGATCAGGAAGGTCCGGCTCCGGTGAGACTACTGGTCCAGAGGGTGATATTCAAGTGAGGTGGTGTCGGGGTTGCGGTCTAGGTCTGCTCGGCTAGCTCGGCTATGACCCGAGATTGTGGGGGTTGGTGCAGGGTACGGCAGCATGGGGGCGCATGGCCCTCGGCTCAGACAGCAAAACGGAGACGTCGGGGAAGGGTGCTACGGTTGACCAGTTGAACGTCAAGGAAACCCCAGAGCAATGGCCGAACCGCGGCTGGAAAGGCTGAACAGAAGATTCGGCTTTGCGGGCAACAAAACCTCTGGACTCGTCAAGGCTGTAGCTGGACTGAAGGGAGGCTCGGGTCGGAGCTGAACAAGAGCTGGAAACCATCGGGTGCCGGGTCCGTCGATGGAGGAGTCTCGGGTTTGATCATGGGGATTTGGTGAGGTGACCAGCAACGAGAGAATGGGTCACAGGTTCGTTGAACTCCCCGTCTGCGCCAGTGGCTGTCTCCAAGCGGTCTCCCTTTTTTTGCTCCCGGGACCTCTTCCTCTCCTTTTCCACGATGGAATGCCTGTTCCTGCTTTCCTCTACTACCTTTCAATTTTTTTATTTATTTTTCTTAAACCCCTCCCCCGCTGGACCTGCCTCCACCGAAAGGGATATATATTCTCCTTCTTTACCGTATTTTATTGTTTCCTTGCTTTCCTGCCCGGCTCCTTCCACTGTCTCCTTTATTTATCGTGCCGTCCCTTAGATCGAAACCACTCCATCATTGGGTGCCGAGAAGATTGAAATTCGCTTCCTAAGGATTAAAACGAAAGGATTTCGTGTCGTTAGCCTCATGATATAAAAACAATGACTACTTTTGTGTATTTTTCTGACCACAAATGGTATTTTTTTGATTTTTTTTTGGGTATTTTTAATAATTAAATAATTTCAAAAAATTATTAAAAATTACGAAAAATATTTTTTTGTTCAAAATTGGTTCCTGAGGGTAAGCCAAGGCTTCCAAAGTTGATTTTGTGATTTTTTTGCTATTTTTAATTAATTTTTTAAAAATAAAAATTAAAGTAAAAAGGAATTAAAAATCAGGTGTCAACAACATTTTCATAGATTTTTCTCTCAACCTCTTTCCCATTTACAAGAGAATTGTGCAATGACATTCAACAGTATTTTGTAAATGAGCAAGAATTTAGATGGACATTGGCCTTGCTTTTACCAGGCGCTTTGCTTTTTAAATGCCCCAGAATTTTTTTTTTGAGAGATCATCAGTTTCTTTGCTCTTTCTCTTCTCTCTCTCTCTCTCTCTCTTTTTTAATCTCACTTGGCTGCTGCATTTTCTGCCTTTTGACGAGTTCTTTCAGGGATTTTCTATTGACCCGATTTTTCAACTTCTTCTGCTCAGAGATCAGCCATATTTGCTTTGAATTGACCATATGATCACCAACATGGGTTTAAGAAATGAATTTGCAGGCTCAAGTGGGCTATGCAAGTGATAAAATGTATATGATAGAGAAATGAATGCTCTTCATCATCCTAAGGCACTTGAATTAATGTTCGAGCATAAATGCAAAAGAACACCCGAAAATTGATGTTAGTCCAAGCAAGAGAATTTCTAACCATTTACCTCAACTTACTTCTGAAATTTTCTGTTTTGCCCCAATGTGGGGTGGTTCTTGACAGGGGTAACAGAAGTGAAACCTCCGCTCAAAAGGGGTAACAATGGATGACCTGTAGTGTTTGGGGGCAGAGAAATAAATGCCTCTGTCAGCTCGGCTATCGTACCTTTTGCGAGAAAACCCTTTGCCTTGAAGGATGCAGAATAATACCACTCAACTCACTGGGGGTTAAAATTTAGGGATGTGTGGAAATGGCTTGCCTTTCATCATCCTGTCATGCCCCATTCTATACAACTCAATGCACCATATGCAATTTATGCTCCCTATTCACAGTCGGTAAATCAAATCATGAAAAATAATCATGCATGAATCATGCAAATGGGTGAGCATTCTTAAAGTTCATGGATATAGAAATTTCAAGTATTATGTTCAAGAAAATGACCATGCAAGAATGCGAGAAGATTTTCAGGAACGAGAAAATCTAAGTTGCCCCAGAACATGTGAGAAAATGAAACAACTTGGGGATCCTTATGTTGCGGGCTAGCTCATTTCTATCATTGCCCTACAGCAAGGAAATTATATGCATGATCGAGCCAAGAGAAGACTTGAGTGCTTTGGTTGCTCCCGTTCAATAGTGATCACCATCATGGACGGTCGTATGATCCTGCAAATAAGGAAGGTATCACTTTAAAATCACATGAGACAGAGAAAAATACTTCCTTTTCCTAAGTCAAGGTCTGCTGGGCCCCATTTTCAATCATGATGGGTATAGCTTTTGCCAAAATGTGAGATTGCCCCAGACATGGCCAGTGTTTGGGAACTTAATTTTGAACTTTGACAAATAGTTTATTTTTCCATCTGATCCTGCATGAATAGGGTCTCAAAGATGAAACAAGCAAAATTTTGAGAAGCTCCTGACTGTCAATTGCCCGAGTTATCAAAACATGTTTCCTAGCTTGGCACCCGCAAGAAGGAAAAAGAAAGTCATTTCTAATAATGATTGGGCAAGGCAAGAGATACTCCCTTTGGAATTGGGCGGCCTTGGTCTTGCCCCGTCTTTTGATTGACATGGAATTATCAAGGGCGAAGCTATGGGTCCAGCTCGAATGGTCGATGGACTGGAGTACGAATTAACTGATGCAGATGCTCCACATCGTTTGAAAGTTGAAGATGCCCCAGCTCACGCTAAGTGTATCTTGCCCCTAAATTACTTCCTTTTCCATTGAAGGTTCTCAAATAATCTGCAATCAGAAGATAACCAAATGAAGTAGAAAACGCTTCTGTCAATCTGGTGTTAATCTTGAGGTGATGGCATAGAGCTATCCAGATTTTCTGCTTCACATGTGAAACCGTGTACGGGTCGTCATGGACATTAGTAGATGTGGAGCGCTTGACATTGACATCAAATTGAATGGCTGATTTGGACCATATACAAATTAAGATCCATAATGACCTACAAAAGATAGGGGACCAATGAGCATGTGACTGAAGAGGGGTCGATCCACGACTGCTTGATTGATCTGATTTCATTTTCCCTCTTTTATGCAAAAAGTGGACAAACTTTCCTTGTGAAATATGATGTGATTTTTTTGGAAAACATTCCTTGCGCATTAATAACCTTGAAAAGAATGTGATAAAACCCTTTTGGCATTTGAAAAAATTTCCGAAGGATTTTCTTATTCTATCACAATGAATTTTCAAGGATGAATTTGTCATGAAAAGTCTTCTACCCAGCATTAAGGAAAGATATGACAATTTTTTTTTGTCAACAAAATTTCCCGAAGGGATTTGTCTGCATTCATCTTTTTTGAAAATGGACCACCAGTTTTTTTTTTTTTTAAAGACCATGATGTTAAGTTCAAGATTTGATTGACACCTAACATGGATCGACCAAAAAATAAAAATCAAGATAAAATTAGAGAACTTACTTTACCTTGAAAAATAAAATGCCAATCACATAGACATGCACATGGATTGTGAGGATAACCTTGGTCTATCTACCTAATGGCTTGGCGAAATGAAGTAATGGACGGAACGACACGTCGCAGCCTCGCGCACAATCATCATGTCTAGTCACAGCCTCGCGTACAATAGTCATGACTAGTCGGGTCCAATCACTTCGGCTTGGTTCGGTCGACAAGGGCAACGCTCGTGCATCATAGCCTCACGTGCATGAGAACGACCCTTGAGCCATTTTTTGGAAAAAGTTTCGGGATCCAAATGGGATAACCTTTAGCGAAGCCTTACCACCAAGGTTAAAGAACCATCTAAATACCATCCTAAAACTATTGGTGTGACCCAAGTCCGATCACGGGTTGTGTGTGGTGTAGTGCAAATACTGTAAATACATGCACAACATTTAAATGCAAACACCGCTCCAATAGTTCACAAATTAAAACATAATTTCCAATTCACCAAGCCTGCGAAACAATGGGTTAGCCAATCACTCCACCCCTTATAACTCCCTTTCTGCAAAACCATTTAACACCTAGGGATTAGAATTCAACCAAGGTTGCCAAAACAAAAGCATTTTTTCACGAAAAATCTTGGCCTAAGTCCTCCTTAAATTCTTTCGAAGAAATTCAAGTAATCCCCAGCGGAGTCGCCAAGCTGTCGCGACCTAAAAATCGGGTTTTCCAATTTTAGGTTAATGGATTACCAAATTAATTAATTAGATTAATTAACTTAGCTCGAACTCTCCCAAGTTCTACCAAATCGTGACTTATGGTTCAAATGATTATCTAGAAAAATATTTTAACTTTTGGAGTCGCCACTAATCATTTCATGGTAGGTTGATTAGAAACCTAAATAAAATAGCGGGAGAAAACTATTTTATTTCTACGAACCAGAGATTTTAAGTTCGGGACTTGGTTACATTAATTTTTTAATTAATGCCCTTTCAGTACCAATTTCATGAAAAATGTTCAATTTGGCAATTGTGATAAATTCTGACTTGAAGTTCAAAGGTGCAATTTTTTTTTGTTTTCTTTTTATGATTTTTTTTTGTATTTTCGGAATTAAAAATTAATGAAAAATGAGAGTGAATTGGTTCAAGATTAACTTAAAGTTTTTGGATTTAATTTGCATTAATTCCCAATTTTTTAAGAAAATCTTTTCACCCTATGTCTATATGTTTTAAAAGTTAGAATGGATTCAAAAGATTTTGTTTATTAAATGTGATCAATGAGATAGGATTTCTAGAAAATCCTATCTATCTAACAAAAACTGATAAGACGTGGTTTTTAAGAAACCATATCTTGCTACATATTTTTTATTTTCTGATATGAAAATTAAACATGAGACATGAATGATTTTTATTTGTTTTTTTTCTGATTTTTATTATTTTATGTTTTATGAATGAATTTAAATTCAAGTTGCGAATCTTTTATGAAAGAGATAATTACCGCCTTTTATTTCAAGTCAAGGTTCAATCTGAAGCCTGACAGATCGACCCTCAAATTCGAAACGCCCGCTATGGAAATAGCGGTTGCGGATTAGGAAATTTTCCTAATCGATCACATTTTGAAAAGATTTTGATATCTTGAGTATATTCAGAAAGATTTCGGATCATCACAAGATTGTCACGAAATTTTCAATTTGTTCACATTATGAATGCAATCTTTCAATCTAAGCAAAAGATACCTAAACTGTCGATGCAGTTTTCTAAACAAGGCAATTCAAACATTCAATTTGGCAATCGCATATTCAGAACAACAAAGATTTGATTTTTTTCACATGCAATCTTCCAAACTGGCAAGTGATGATCACAATATTTCTCGAGAACACTCAATTTTAGATATGCACCAATCTAAAAAAGAAAGTAAATATTCTAATCTCGCAAGATAGGATTTTTACCTTGGACCGAAGATGCACTTCCCATATCTCGCCAGAATAAAAGAACAATTTCAACATTAGAAACTGAGAAAGCTCTAGGCCACAGAACATAGAATTTTTGCTGTGCATGTAACATTTGGACCTGAAACACCCCACAAGAGTTGAAGTTTATGGGTGGGAGGACATCAGTTTATCCTGCAAGAGAAATTAACAAAACATAGCCAAAAACAAACTAGCTAGGTATGTCAAGACAATATCAAACGTTGAATCTTTGCGGATCGATTCCCGGATCACACTTGCGGAAGGGACTGGATGAGCAGTTCGACATCAACACTGAATGGTGCTTTCGGCAAAAAATCTCGTGACTATTCACGACGGTGGTCGGTGATGGACTCAGCTTCTCGACGAGACTGTGGTGTATGACAAGAAGAGGCGGCGAAGATAGTCAGAAGGATGTCAACGATGAAGGTGATAACTGTGGTCGATTCTTCTTCTAAAGAATATGCATGTCGCCACAGCTCCAATGCCCCATTATTTCCTTGCAAGAGTTTTATTGTGCAAGCATAAAGTAAACCACAGAAACCACAATGTAATCGTTAAACCTAGACAAAAATCCAAAAGAGAACAACTCCACCGCTTCGACTGGAACGAAGGAACACGTGGGGTTTGGATGAGAAGAGGATCAATGATCATCCATTACCCTTCCTTCAAGTACCACAAGACGACTCGCTTTATCAAACCTTTTGTTCCTTCCTTTATCCGAACACCACAACTCGTTGAATTTCCTGGCTGGGCTTTCAGCAAAACAAGCATCAAACAAGGCCTTGAGACTCGTTCGACACGACAAGCTAGCCGCCTTGTCGATTATACAGGATCGGATTCGTCAACAGCATGCTCGCGGCTAAAGGCAGTAATCGCCACGTCGATATTTGTGAATGCTTGGATGATGATGGTGTCTGGGGTGACCTTTACGTCTCTGGAGTAGCCAAAGATTGATGGAGTGAACAAGTATGTGTAGCTACGACCTTGCTGGTAGTACACGAATCGTGTGACACGATGGTCACTGAAATCTGGCGCCGGAATCCGCAGGCTTGCTCGGTGAAGGAGAGAAAATCTTCATGTTTGCCCTTTGTTGACTCAAGCTTTCTCTCCCTTTACCAGGTCTGGACCGGATTCAGAGCAAACCAGCCGCTACTTTAAGTTGTATTGTGGATGCTTTGATGACGATTAGCTATCTATGCCAGAGAATTCTTCAAGGGTTCCATCGTGGGAGCCTCCCTCTCTCTATTTTGGCCGTGTCTTGTAATTCAGTGAATGGCCTCCTTGTAACGTTGTTAAGCGCTCAGTGATTTGTCGTGCTCGTTGGTCTCAGGCTTCGTCGTTGGGGCAAGCGTGCGGAAGCACTGGCTGCTCGCCGATGGGGAATTACAGTCACTTGTCCTTGCTGGAATCTGCTCGATCAGGATGAGAAAGGTATCCCATGCCTAATCGGTGGTGAAGACCGAAGCTGGAGATGGTGCCTTTTTATTGTCTGAGATGAACCTGTCTTCAGCGAGAGGAGACAAGAACTCCTCCTCTCTCCCTATGGTGTCAGACCCTTTTCTCACTTTTTCTATCCCTTTGTCTCGTTGAGAGATACCATGCTCCCCCGATGCTCACTCTCACTGGCCGAATAAGAGAAATCGTGTTTCCTCACCCTACTCCCCAATTGTCAACCTATTGGCTGTCAAAAAGAAAGAATCGCGGTCAACCTTCTGTCCTTCCTTTTTTGTGTCCAATCTGTTTCTCCAATCATGAAGATTAAAGCTTCTCACGTCCCTTTTTTTTTTTTTTAGCAAGAATCCCACTTTCTGCTCTTTTCCGAGAGTGGCATATGCTCTCAGGGCAGATATCACGCGCCCTTCTTTGGAAAGATCAGACTCGACGGATCAATTACTGAAATTTTACGCTGAATTGTCACTGCGAATTGGTTGCAAATTGACGCACTCAGGATTTCTTTTTTTTTTCTTTTTTCTTTTTTTAAAAAAATCCCCACGAATATTCCTCCCTTTGATGACTAGGTACATTCCACAATATGCGCCTTAATTTTAATCTTTCTTTCTTAGCATCGCACAAATTGATGAAAGAAAAGGAATAATAGGCGATCTCCAGACTCCATCAAATTAAGCTCAATTGACTCACCTTTGACGCCAAATGCAAATGATATGACTGATAGAAAATAAATATGCAATGATGAGGATATATATATATATATATATATTGCGAGAATTACGACTAACTCTCATTTTGTAAAATAAAATGCATGACTTTTCCAAAAATCAAAATTTAGGCGTCAACAGCAGCATCGGTCAATGCAGGAACTGCCGACGGCCGATTGTTATGAGTCGATCATCAGGGATCGTTGAACATTTAACTCCACTATATTTTTAGAAGTGATTGATGGCGAAGCATGGGTCATCTCAAATGGTCGCCGTATCCGGATTGGCCAAGAATTTCCAGCCTGTTTTAGTTATTTAATCACCATGTGCAGGGCCGTCCAAGAATCAACTAGGCATATCTGCATAGGACCAGGCGAAGATATCTTGGTAATTCCTCAGTAGCTTGGTAAGACATTCCGTCATCTGATTGGAAAGGTTTGTCCCTGAAACATAAAGTGGCGGAATTAGATAAACAAACAGGCTTTAAACATGGATGCCTTGCAATTTTTCGAAAATTGATGTGTCACTTTCAAAAATCTTGAAATCTTTTAAGACCGGGGGACGAGAATTCTTGAGAAGCCCAACTCTCAGTTTCTTACCATGGATGACAAATTAGTTTGATCGTCGATTATCGTCATCGGGCCAGTTTAAGATACTTCATCAAGGTTTCTAAATTTAATGAAAAAGATCTGCAATTTTATTGATATCAAATCAATGAATTACAATCTTAACAAAAAGGGAAACCCTAGAATACGACATCATATGGAAATGAAAACCCTAATGCAACCTAACACCTAAAGGAAAGTAGGAAATATCCCACGTAGAGGATTGCATTTGCCGCCTGATCATTTGGGGAGCCTGTTTGATGATGGCGCTTATGAGTGGCCCTGATCGATTAATATATGTGTCACGCCCCGACTCTCGAGCCCTCGATATCCCTTGCCAAATCGCCACGAGGTCACGAAGGATAACGTCCCAGGCGCGTTATCGACCTACTAACTATATACGCATGCGGAAACGGTAAACTCCCAAACAACATATAACAGACAGGGATAGATTAGCAAGGAATACATACCGAAGCAATTTATCAAAAACTAATCACATCACAACAAGACAGCAGATGAGTCTTAACCCTACTGAGCTATTAACAGACAACTACACACTTCGGGGTGGCTCACTAAGACCTCAAAAGGTTATACGGTCAAGTACTGTTAATTTCTCATCTACTTCAAAAGGGTACTCTCACATCCTTGCTTTGGTATCCACGAGTCTTCTTCACTTGGGACCTGAAAGTGATTCCCACAACGGGGTGAGATATAAATCTCAGTGAATCAAGCTTAAGCTCGGTTAGGAAACTGATTCGCCTAGACGTCCTAACAGAAAGCTCACATAATATAACAATCCGCAATCACAACATCATAAACACTCACATGCATACTTACCAGCCTTCAGCCACACATAATTCAATGCTTGACTTGACTAAGCAGTTATACCAGTCAATCACTCAACGATGCATTGCATCACAAGTATGCACAGGACACCACACAGTCCAATTATTAACGATGATCACACCTACGGCGCAATGAGATGATCGACGCGATTAACATGATCGACTCTCACAATTAATGCGTACCCGTACTCCTCTGGCAGGACCAGGCTACGTTCCTTTTTCCTCACAGCAACGGCTACTACAAGGGGTGTATCCAGTGCATCTTGCACAGCACGGCATGTAGGCATCCCTAAACGGGGTGTCGGACCATCACAAGCTGCGATCGGCATCCGATAATCCCTTAAAACTGTATGTACCATACTGGGCATGAATTATCGTACTTCTGGCAAGTCGTGTAACTCCATACGATTAGTACGGTGTGTACGATTAGTACAGTACGAGCTGTCGCGACCCTCTCGCGGAGGACGAATGGGGCTAATGGGCCGCCCGATCGCTGACTGATCGGACGCGGGCCTCTCCCAAGGTCCATTGCCCAAATCGCAACGGCTGGATATACGTGGTCGACCTTCAGTGTAGTCTAGTGACATGTGATACGTGTACATGCCAAGGAGTCGCCACCAATCGTTTCGTGGAGAGTACGATCGGAAACCCTATCGAATAGTTGGGAGTAGTCTATTCGATTCTGCGGAAACCAGATAAACGGGTTCGGGGACTTAGTTACGCCGACTGTCAGAGTCGAAGCCATTTCGGTACCAAAGTTGAATGGTTTATTGGATCTTGGGATTTCATACGGATGAGTGAGGTATAGATCTTAAATCTAGGAACTCATGCAGATAGGAATGACTACCCTATCACTCACAATCAGTAAAATAAAAGCGCAGATCAAGGATCCAATACATGCGGATAAAACACATGAAAACAACATGGCATCCCTAGTAAGGCCCTATTAGCCTAGAGAAGTATCAATCAAGGCTTAGGAGTGATTCTGACATGACCAGCCCATGAGGGGCAAAAATCGTAATTTGGAGAAATTTGGGGACAATTTGCCTCAGAAGGGAAAAATCGTTATTTTAGATGAAATGGGAAGTCAAAAAGTGATGGAAATGTGATTGGCAATCAAACTAGTCCATTTCCTATTTTTCGGGAATTTCCAAGATTTTTTTGGAATTTAAAAGTGATTTTACCCTTGGGGGGGTAAAGTCGTCATTTTGGACAAAGACGAGAATTGGAAATCTCAAACATTAGGATTGGTCGTCCACCTGACCCAAATCCTAATTTTAAGCAGTTTCCAAAACTCGATTGGAATGGGAAAGACGATTTACCCTTTGAGGGGTAAAATCGTTATTTCAAGGAAAATGGGTGAGATTCAAAAACCCAAGCAGAAGGATTCGCCACATAACTGGCCCTATCCTAATCTAGGCATTTTCAACCTATCTTAAAATACAAAGCAAGGACGAATTACCCCTAAAGGGTATAGTCGTCAATTTCCAGAAGAACGAGTAAGAAATCCCAAAAATAGGACTGACCAGTTGTCTATGGTCAATCCTCAATTTTTGGAAATTTCTGGAGTGTCTAGGAATTTCCTACAATTTTTCTACATTTTTTTTGGGACTTTCTAGGATTTTCTAGCATTTTTTTTGTTTTTTTAAATCATTTTCTGATTTTTTATTTTAAAAAAAAAATGTTATTCGGACCGGGTCGACCCGACCCACGACCCACGAGCGACCGGCCCAGCCCAGACCCGCCGAACCGAAACCCCGAGACGACGCCGTATCGCACGTTTCTTATTTTCGGATTAAACGGGCTCGATCGGACAGCTCCTGATGAACCACGTGGCTTGTCCCCAGCCGCGGGATGGTTTGACTGGGATCTACGGTTCAGATTAGACGGAAACTCGCCCGGGACCGTCCGATTGACCTATTAAGACCTACGGCCACGATTAGAACGTGAGACTTGATCTGGACCGTCTACTCTCACTAACTCAAAACGACGTCGTCTAGTCCTTTATCAAAACGACACCGTTTATTATTCTGATTGATTTTTCGATTAAAATCATTTTCAGTTAATCCTATTTATTAATCGGACGGCTAATATTTATTGGACTCGATTAACCTAGACCGTCCGATTTAATGCTGACTCGTCCTAACAAACTAACGGTCGAGCTGACTCGACATCCACGCGGACCAATGGCCTACTGCCACCTAAGGGTTTGACCGGTTGACCGCGCTACGTCAGCTTCTTCTTCAACCTCTCGACCTCGGCGAAACGGACGGATGAGGAACTCTGGCGATGATCTGACGGTGAGACCTTAACG
This sequence comes from Rhodomyrtus psidioides, assembly GCA_021437785.1. NCBI lineage: Eukaryota > Viridiplantae > Streptophyta > Magnoliopsida > Myrtales > Myrtaceae > Rhodomyrtus > Rhodomyrtus psidioides. Next base: position 1,014,764 of record JAILYB010000077.1, on the reverse strand, counting down.
AAATCGTACAAGGTCAACGCCAATCGACTCGCAATCGACTCTAGTTTAATATGTCTAAGAATCGAGGCATTTCATTCACAAAATCGCGATCGCCATGCGAAGCGCCGAGTACGGCCATGAGAGTTCAATCGCTCGATTTACGCAAAATCATTACAATTCCATCATAATATGGCACCAATTGATGTTCAGGAGACTTACCTCGAGTTCCGATTGAGCTCGCACGGCCTAGATTGGGCTAAGCGAGGATGAACAGTGGTCGGCTATGGAGGTTAAATTCAAAGACTCGATTCAAGTTGTTCACACAAGGTCGATGCAAAATGAAGGTATAGTGATGGTCAGTGATGTTCGAGGAGTGAAACGCACATAGTAATCGGAAGAATGAGCAAGAAATGCAAGATCTGCCATTAAAGCTCAATGAAGAACTCGAAGCTGTGTCTTACCTATTTTCGCGATCTCAAGCGGCGCGGTCGGTGGCGATCGTCTCCTGGTACACTGGACGACCCTCTGGAAGTCTTCTTTGGCTTTGGTTTGACCGGAGACGGCCTAACCAGCGCCCTGCAAATCCGAGCTCAACCCTCGACAATGGCGAAGGAGGTGAGCTCTCTCTCTCTCTCGTTATCTCTCTCTCTTTCAATTCTGTTCTTCTTTTTCTAACTGAACTCCACTCTCCTTTGCTTCGCGAAGGTTTGTTAACTTATATACCTGTTTCGAATTTTGGCACTGAGCGGAGGGAACTAACAGACTTGAATCGCGCGTGTAGCCACGTGATTTCAAGTCCAAACGGCGTCGGGGAGACTGGGGATTCCGTTTAGCTTCGTTTGGTCCTCCGGCGGGTCTCATCCTGCTCGATTTGGCACGGATTTGGCCTGCGTTTGAAGTTTGTTGACTTTTACAGGCGTGCAGGTTTGACTGACCTCGTCGGAGCTCGTCCAGCGGCCATTTGCCTCGCGGCCGGTCTTGATTGAAAGGTATTGAAGTGAGGAACAAAACGCCCACCTTTCCCTTTTCAATTAATCGCGAATTGCCCTTCAATTTCTTGATCAAAATCAGCTCAGGACTGTTCATTTGAGAGAGAAAGAAGATGACACTGTAGCAGACCGGTTCGATCGGTCCGATCGGCAGTCTGACAGGTCTGAACCGGTTCCGAATTGGATTTTTCAAAATTAAACCCAAATTAGTAGGAAATTTTTACAATTGAACCTCAGAATCGAATCTAGGGCATGAATTCTATCAAAAAAATATGATTTTGCCTAAAAGTTCATATCAATTTCAACAAAAACCCCAAATTTCCATTTAATTGGAAATTGGGGATTGTGTAATTGAGGGTTCAAATGACCAAATTGGACCAAATTACCTTTGCCAATCGATTCAGAATGGTAAAAATCATCGGGCAGAACGTTTAATTTGCAATGGTAGCCCTTGAGTTGAAAGTAATTTCAATTATGCCCAATTTCAAGGACAAAAATGCAATTTAGTATGCGATTTGTGCAATTGGGCAATTTGCGTGAACAATTGGGCTAAATTAAAATGTGGGACAATCAGATTGAATGTCAAGATCCTTAAAAATGCCAAAATTGTAAATTAAAAGACTCAATTGATATTTTTTTTCTCAAATTCAATCATATGTGTAACAGAGGAACACCTATAATTGAATCTGATTTTGGACTTTTTGTGAGGTCAAAAATTCAAGGGTTTAAAAAGAAAAGTATTGGCTATTTTTCCATATTTTTTTGACCTCAAATGCTATTTTTCTTGATTTTTCTAATATTTTTCTATTTTCTGAAAATATTAAAAAAATATGAAAAATGTGGAAAATTATTTTTTTGTCAAAAATGGTTCATTAGGCTTGGCCAAGGCCACCAAAGTTGATTTTGTAATTTTTTGACTTTGTATGAATTTTTCATGAATTTTTTCAATAAATAACCAAAAAAGGTTGATCCAAAATTAGGTGTCAACACGAGGTTGCCAGGAAAACTCATCATCATTCCACCATATGACCACACATTGCACCCGTCATGTCAATTAATTTTATTCTCTTTGATTTAGGCCGGATGCTCATACAACATGCTCAAAGACTCGGCCCACGACCATTTTCATGCTAAAACATATTTCTTTGATTTTGCACATGGTCATATGCATATGCAGACTATCAATTAGACACTACAATCACGAATGGAACGATTAACCCCCAAACGAATGCCAATTCAATCAATAAACAGTCTACGCATTCAATCAAACATATCAACGAGGTGATCACTCCAATAAAGGCCATAAATTTCAACACGAATAATCTCCTCCAGTTAGGCCACACAAAGGCTCGAATTCGTGCAATAATCCTTTATTAGCCGATTTAATTTATAAACGCCGATCGATCGCTCGTCTCTAACCTATCGTTTGCTCGCGATCACACAACGGCAATCCACAATCAATCGATTCAATCTATCAATCAATTAGCCACAGACAACCTAGGCTAAACCGAATAACTTAATCGATCGTGGCTATTTACCCTAAACCCGATTTCTATTTAAATCGACCACGATCGCGCTATATAAATACCCTAATTGACTATTTGTCTAATCTTAGGCGCAATTAGCACCCTAACCAAGGTTTAGGGTCAACTCACAATCAAGCTAAGCTCAGGCCGACGCAAAATCAACGACGCGACGGTGGCGACAATGAACTCGGCGACGACGGCGGCGACGGCTCCCGATTTCCTATCGGAACCTCGATTTCCTCGGCTAAACAAGTGGTGACTAGGCCCGACACCCACAGGGACACGAGGCGGAGGTCCGACGAGGCGGCGGCGGCAACGGTAGAGCTCCGGCGACCTAAAACAGAACAGGGCAGCTTAGGAAAAATAGGGGAACCGATTGATTTGGGTGTTTCATGACCACGAAGGCCAAGGCAAGACCGAGGGAGGTTAGAGGGCTCACCAGAGGACTCTGGGTGGCCGTCGGGACCGGCTGAGGGCGGTCGACGGTGGCCGGAGGCGGCTTAACGGCCGCGAACAGAATCGGCGCAAAAACAGGGGAGTCTCGCGCCGAAACAGGGGAGGCCGGTTAGGGGTCCTACGGGGCTCTACCGGTGACGATCGACTGCGGATAGCTTCGAGGGAGGAGAGGGGACTTCTAGGTGGTCATCGGAGGCGGCAAAGAGCGGCGGAAGTGGTGATTTCCCGCCGGAACAGAGGCAAAGCGACCCCGACTCCAAAACACAGAACCGTGGCTCTTGGGGCTGCTCGCGGCGGCTCTGATGGTCGACCGACGGTGGGGTGGCTTCGGCTTGGAGCTCAGGAGGCGGGGGAGTCACGGCGTGGTGGTGGAAGGCGGCGATGGCACCGAAAATGGCCAGAGGAAGGGTCGGAGTCCTCGGGTCAGGGAAGGCCAGAACAAGGGTTAGGTTTCCGCGGTGGTTTCGCAGCCGTCCGACGACGAACGGTGACCGGGACGGCAGTGACAGAGCGGCGCGAAAGCTAGATGTAGTGGCGGGGTCCGGTGAGGGAGGAGGAAGGCTCTCCACAAAATGGGGTGGGGGAGGAACAGATGTGAGGGAAAGAGAGAGTGAGCATGAGTGGAAGAGAGAGGAGAGAGAGTGATGTGAGGTGGAGTTAATGGGTAGGTGGGGGAGTGACTAGTGGGGTCCACTTATTGGGGTTTGAATTATTTTGTCCTATGTGCATGAATTATTAGAGGCATCTTGGTAAATCAATAAATCGGGACTGAACGAAATTTGGCGCACCGGACGTAGGGCAATTTGGTAAATTTTACAGGTTAGGCTCGGTCGTGGGGATTTGAATCCTAATTCGCGACGACTAAGGATACGGAGCCTAATCTAATTGATAGACAATTTCGAGGATCGTCCAAAATTCGTCTCTTAATTCGTTATGGTTCAAAATTCATATCGACTGAAATTCAATTTCATTCCTTTTATCGAATTCAAACGATTTACAAAAAAGTGAATTTCCATGGTGTCACAACTCTCCCCACCTTAGGAAATTTCGTCCCCGAAATTACTGTACAGCTAGAACTACTCAAAAAGATCAGGGTAACTACTCTTCATCACTTCCTCATTCTCCTAGGTAGCTCCTTCGGTATCATGGTGTTGCCAAACCACATTAACCAATGGGATTGTCTTGTTCCGGAGCACATGCTCTTTTCTATCCACAATCCTGACTGGTCATTCCACGTACGATGCTCGCTCATCCAGTTCAATCTCTTCATAACTTAGCACATGAGCGGGGTCCGGCTCGTACTTTCTCAACATCGACACGTGGAAGAGGTTATGCACTTGAGCAAGTCTCGGCGGCAACGCGAGACGTACGCCAAATTCGCTCCAAAATTTCAAACGGTCCAACGTATCTTGAGCTTAGCTTTCCTTTCTTGCCAAAACGAGATGTCCATTTCATAGGCAACACCTTCAAGAAAACATGATCGCCCACCTGAAACTCCAAAGGTCTGCATCTCCTACTGGCGTAACTCTTCTGGCAACTCTGAGCTGTCTTCAGTCTGTCTTTGATTACTTTAACTGCTTCCATTGACTGTTCCACCAACTCAGGTCCAGTTATCTTCCTTTCACCAACTTCCTCCTAGCAGACTGGCGTTCTACAAGCTCTGCCATACAATGCCTCGAAATGTGCCATCTTATTGCTCTGTTGGTAACTGTTATTATAGGCAAACTCTACCAAATGTAACTATTTCTCCCAATTTCCTTTGAAATCCAATATACATTCCCTCAACATGTCCTCCAAAGTCTGAATCGTCCTTTCAGACTGACCATCCGTCTGCGGGTGATAGGCTGTATTGAACTGTAACTTCGTTCCCAAAACAGTCTGTAGACTCTTCCAAAAGGTGGCAGTAAACTTAGGGTCTCGATCAGAAGTAATCGTTACTGGCACTCCATGCAATCTTATAATGTGCCTCACATACATATCTGCATACCTATCCAAGGTGAAGTCCTTTCTCACTGGAATGAAGTACGCCGACTTCGTCAATCTGTCTACCACAACCCAGATTGAATCATGTCCTCTTTGACTCCTTGGCAATCCCATCACAAAATCCATCGTGATATGCTCTCATTTCCACTCTGGAATCTCCAAAGGCTGCAGCAGTCCTCTAGGTTTACAATGCTACACCTTGACCTGCTGACAGGTCAAACAATTAGCCACATGTTTGGCTATATCCGCTCTCATTCCATTCCACCAGTAGTGTTGCCTTAGATTCTGATACATTTTCGTACTCCCGGATGGATACTATAACTGCTACGATGTGCTTCCGATAAAATCTCCTCCCTTAGACTTTCATCGGCATGCACAACCAGACGTCCTCTGAACTTCAGTATCCCATCCTCGGCTACTTGGAAGTCGACCCTTCACTTAGCTGAATCCTCTTGAAGGATCTTCTGAATGGTGGGGTCCGTCGACTGCAGGCTCTTAATCTTAACCAGCACTTCCGGCTCAATCCTCAAGGTAGCCATGAGACACGACAGACGGCTTATCTCCAACTTAAAGTCTGAGTCTCTCACTTGCTCAAGCAAATGCCATTCATGTACCTGTAATTGAGCAATCACTGATTTTCTACTCAGGGCATCAGCAACCTTATTCGTCTTACCCGGATGATATAGGATTTCGCAGTCATAATCCTTAAGCAACTCCATCCATCGACGTTGCCTCATGTTCAACTCCTTCTGAGAAAACAGATACTTTAGACTCTGATGATCAATATACACTTGAAAACTTTCCCCGATCAGATAGTGTCACCAGATCTTTAAAGCAAACACGACAATAGCCAACTCCAGATCGTGCGTCGGGTAGTTCAACTCATGCGGTCTCAACTGACGAGATGCATGCGCTACTACTCTGCCATGCTGCATCAAGACACAACCCAATAATCTAAGCGAAGCATCGCTATAGATCTCAAATCCTCCAGGACCAGACGGAATTGTCAACACAAGAGTCGTAGTTAGCCTATGCTTAAGCTCTTGGAAACTACGCTCACATTTGTCTGTCCAATCAAACCTTACATCTTTCTTCAGTAACTTAGTCAAAGGCGATGCTATAGCTGAAAATCTCTCTACGAAACGCTTATAATAGCCTGCCAATCCTAAGAAGCTTCTGATCTCTGTAACTGTCATCGGTCTTGGCCAATTCATAACTACCTCAATCTTAGATGGATCCACAGAAATACCTTCACCAGAAACCACTTGGCCTAGAAACGCCACGCGAGCTAACCAAAACTCGCACTTGCTAAACTTGGCATACAACTTATGCGTTCTCAAAGTTTCCAACACAATCCTCAGATGTTGCTCATGATCTTCAACACTCTTTGAGTACACCAGGATGTCATCTATGAAAACAATCACGAAGCGATTCAAGAACTCTCTGAACACTCTGTTCATCCGATCCATAAAAGTGGCAGGAGCATTCATTAAACCAAACGGCATCACAGTGAACTCATATTGTCCATAACAAGTCCTGAATGTTGATTTCGGTATATCTTCCTTTCTGATTCTCAATTGATGATATCCCGTCCGTAGATAGATCTTAGAAAATACCGATACTTCTTGCAACTGATCGAACAAATCATCAATCCTCGGCAGTGGGTACTTATTCTTTATCGTCACCTGATTCAGCTGCCTTTAGTCGATACACAATCTCAAGGACCCATCCTTCTTCTTAACAAACAAAACATTGTGCTCCCCAAGGCGATGCACTAGGGCGGATAAACCCTTTATCCAATAACTCTTGCATATGCACCTTGAGTTCCTTTAGTTCAGACAATGCCATCCTATACGGCGCCTTGGAGATCGGCTCTGTCCCAGGAGCTAACTCTATTACAAACTCAATTTCCCTTTCAGGTGGCAAACCAGGTAAATCCTGAGGGAAAACATCTGGGAACTCACACACAACAGTAATATTCTCCAACTTAAGCTCCTCAACTGATGTATCAACCACATAAGCCAAATAACCTTGGCAACCACTCTCCAACAGTCGGGTCGCCTCTAACGACGATATCATCACAGTCGAGGTTCCTCCTCGATTACCCACAAATTCAAAGCTAGTCTCATTCAATGGATTAAACCGAATCACCTTATTAAAGCAATTCATCGTGGCTCTTTGCTTTGTCAGCCAATTCATTCCCACAATCAGATCAAAATCGTACATCTCTAGTACAATCAGATCTATCCTACTCTCATGACCATCCACGACAAGTCTACAATCAGGACAGCTAACTACAGCTACTACACTATCCTTTAATGGCGTAGACACTTTAAACACAACATCCAATGACACCAAGCTCAAATCAGACAACTTAACAAACTGATCCGCAACAAACGAATGCGTGGCACCCGGATCAAACAAAGCATAAGCTACTTGGTTATACAAGAGGACCGTACCTGTAACGGTCGGCGAATGCTTCGCCACTTCCCGGGTGGACGACTTTGAAATTTTTGCGGCGCAATTCCTCCTGGTGGTCCTCCTTGTGGTGGCGCCTGCCTGTCCTGTCGCCTCTACGGGCAATCTTTCACCTGATGGCCCAGTTGGCCATAACCAAAGCAAGCCCCGCTTTTAAAAAGGCATGGGCCAGAACCATGCCTTTGGTGGCACAGGCGGCACACCTCATTCTGGCGAAAGAAAGGATTACTGATCGCTCCTCTGCAATTAGGTGGGATGTGATGCTTGCCTCCAAACATCGGCCTCTTTCCTTGCTTCTTTCAAATCTGTTTGAGGACGTGAACCGTGACCCAGATGCGGCGGTCCTGTCAGCCAAGTCCTGCTCCACTATCAGCGCCCTTTCGTAAAGATCATCATAGTCCTGAAGGTTCAACGGCACCAGTATACTCTTAATCTCAGGCTTCAGTCCGTCCTTGAACCTTCTAGTCCTGTCCTCAGGGTCCTCAATCAATTTTGGAGCATACTTAGACAGTTCAGAAAACTTGGCCTCATATTGGTTGACCGTCATCTGATTCTGGCGGAGGCGGCAGAACTCAGCCATCTTCTGCTCTCTAGCTGTCTTCGAAAAATACTTATTGTTAAAAGCTTCCACGAAAGTATTCCACACCGGGACTGTACCTTTTGGGAAAACCCTACCCTTGACAGCTCTCCACCAAGTACTAGCATTTCCTTGGAGCTGGTAGACGGCCAGGACAACCTTATCCTCATTCGAACATCTCAGCAAGTTGAACGCTTTCTCTAATCCCTCGATCCATTGGGTGGCAGCTTCCAGGTCTCCACTTCCAGTGAACTGTGGCGGCTTCAGCTTGAGAAACTGTTCCACTAGTTTTTGAGCCCTGCGCTCCTCACACCCAGGTGCAGGTGGTGGATTCACTGGCAGAACTGCAGGTGGAACCACAGGTAGGGCTTCAGCAGCAACAACAGCAACTGCAGCTTGATTCCTAACTTGCAGCCCCATCAGATCTCCAATGGCTCCTAAGGCTTGCATAACTTCAGCCATAGTCGGCTCACATCTAGCAGGCTCAGCAGCAGGGGCTACAACAGGGGGTGCAACAGGCAGTGCTCCTCCAACATCAACAAGCTCTTCAACTGGCCTCATAGGCCTCCTTCGAGGTGCCCGGGGTGTTCTCCTACCGCGTCCGCTCATTATGCAGAAATGATACGGAGTCCTGCCTACCCCAAAGTAAAACGCGGTCATAAGGCAACGCCAACAACTTACCACACAATTAACAATCACAGGCACAAAGATAAAATCCTACTAACTATCCCGTTACCCAGCGCTCCTTATTACTCCAGGCCAATGACCAAATGGATTAGGCTGACCTTGCTCTGATACCACCTTGGGCGGGGATGTTACGCCCTGACTCTCGAGCCCGCGACATCCCTTGCCAAATCGCCACGAGGTCACGAAGGATAACATCACAGGCGCGTTATCGACCTACTAACTATATACGCATGCGGAAACGGTAAACTCCCAAACAACATATAACAGACATGGATAGATTAGCAGGGAATACATACCGAAGCAATTCATCAAAAGCTAATCACATCACAACAAGACAGCAGATGAGTCTTAACCCTACTGAGCTATTAACAGACAACCCCACACTTCGGGGTGGCTCACTAAAACCTCAAAAGGTTATACGGTCAGGTACGGTTAATTTCTCATCTACTTCAAAAGGGTACGCCCATATCCTTGCTTCGGTATCCACGAGTCTTCTTTACTTGGGACCTGAAAGTGGTTCCCATAACGGGGTGAGATATAAATCTCAGTGAATCAAGCCTAAGCTCGGTTTGGAAACTGATTCACCCATGCGTCCTAACAAAAAGCTCACTTAATATAACAATCCGCAATCACAACATCATAAACACTCATATGCATACTTACCAGTCTTCAGCCACATATAATGCAATGCTTGACTCGACTCAACAGATATACCAGTCAATCACTCAATGATGCATTTCATCACAAGTATGCACAGGACACCACACAGTCCAATTATTAACGATGATCACGCCCACTGCCCAATGAAAGGATCGACGCGATTAGCATGCTCGACTCTCACAATTAATGCGTACCCGCACTCCTCTGGCAGGACCAGGCTACGTTCCTTTTTCCTCATGGCAACGGCTACTACAAGGGTGTATCCAGTGCATCTTGCACGGCACGGCAAGTAGGCATCCCTAAACGAGGCGTCGGTCCATCACAAGCTTCGACCGGCATCCGATAATCCCTTAAAACCGTACGTACCATACGGGGCAGGAATTATCGCGCTTCTGGCAAGTCGTGTAATTCCATACGATTAGTACGGTGTGTACGATTAGTACAGTACGAGCTTGCCAGGAAAACTCACCATCGTTCCATCATATAACCATACATTGCACCCGCGATGTCAATCCATTTTATTCTCTTTGATTTAGGTCGGATGCTCACACAACGTGCTCAAAGACTTGGCCCACAACCATTTTCATGCTAAAACATATTTCTTTGATTTCACACACGGTCATATGCATATGCAGACTATCAATTAGACACTGCAATCACGAATGGAACGATTAACCCCCAAACGAATGCCAATTCCATCAATAAACAGTCCAGGCATTCAATCAAACATATCAACAAGGCGATCACTCCAATAAAGGCCATAAATTTCAACACGAATAATCTCGTCCAGTTAGGCCATACAAAGGCTCGAATTCGTGCAATAATCCTTTGTTAGCTGATTTAATTTATAAACGCCGATTGATCTCTCGTCTCTAACCTATCGCTCGCTCGTAATCACATAGTGGCAATCCACAATCAATCGATTCAATCGATCAATCAATTAGCCACAGACGACCTAGGCTAAACCGAATAACTTAATCGATCTTGGCCATTTACCCTAAACCCGATTTCTATTTAAACCGACCACGATCGCGCTATATAAATACCCTAATCGACTATTCGTCTAATCCTAGACGCAATTAGCGCCCTAACCAAGGTTTAGGGTCAACTCACAATCGAGCTAAGCTCGGGCCGACGCAAAATCAACGACGCGACAGCGGCGACAACGAACTCGGCGACGGCGGCGGCGACGGTTCCCGATTTCCTATCGGAACCTCGATTTCCTTGGCTAAACAAGTGGCGACTAGGCCCGACACCAGCAGGGACACGAGACGGAGGTCCGGCGAGGCGGCGGCAACGGCAGAGCTCCGGCGGCCTAAAACAGAACAGGGCAGCTTAGGAAAAATAGGGGAACCGAGTGATTTGGGATGTTTCATGACCACGAAGGCCAAGGCCAGACCGGGGGAGGTTAGAGGGCTCACTAGAGGACTTCGGGTGGCTGTCGGGACCGGCTGTCGGTGGTCGACGGCGGCCGGAGGAGGCTTAATGGCTGCGAACACATTCGGCGCAAAAACAGGAGAGTCTCGGGCCGAAACAGGGGAGGCAGGTCGAGGGGTTCCTACGGGGCTCTACCGGCGACGATCGACTGCGGCCAGCTTCGAGGGAGGAAAGGGGACTTCTAGGAGGTCGGCGGAGGCGGCAAAGAGCGCCGGAAGTGGCGGTTTCCCGCCGGAACAGAAGCAAAGCGACCCCGACTCCAAAACAAAGCACCGTGGCTCTTGGGGCTGCTCGTGGCGGCTCCAGTGGTCGACCGACGGTGGGGTGGCTTCGGCTTGGAGCTCAGGAGGTGAGGGAGTCACGGCGTGGTGGTGGAAGGCGGCGATGGCGCCGAAAATGGCCAGAGGAAGGGTCGGAGTCCTCGGGTCAGGGAAGGCCAGAAAAAAGGTTGGGTTTTCGCGGTGGTTTTGAAGCCGTCCGACGACGAACGGTGATCGGGACGGCAGCGACGGAGCGACAGTGGAGCGGCGCGAAGGCCAGATGTAGTGGCCGGCGATGGTGGCGTACCAAAAACAAGAGGAAGAGAGGGCGATGTGTCTCGGTGAGGGAGGAGGAAGGCTCTCCACAAAATGGGGTGAGGGAAAGAGAGAGTGAGCGTGAGTGGAAGAGAGAGGAGAGAGAGTGATGTGAGGTGGAGTTAATGGGTAGGTGGGGGATTGACTAGTGGGGTCCACTAATTGGGGTTTGAATTATTTTGTCCTATGTGCATGAATTATTGGGGGTATCTTGGTAAATCAATAAATCGGGACTGAACGAAATTTGGCGCACCGGATGAAGGGCAATTTGGTAAATTTTACAGGTTTGGCTCGGGCGCGGGGATTTGAATCCTAACTCGCGGCGACTAAGCATACGGAGCCTAATCTAATTGACAGACAATTTCGAGGATCGTCCAAAATTCGTCTCTTAATTCGTTACGGTCCAAAATTCATGTCGACTGAAATTCAATTTCATTCCTTTTATCAAATTCAGACGATTTACAAAAAAGAGAATTTCCAGGGCGTCACAATATGGGCGCAAGGTATTTGTGTTCAATTACCTACAAAAGATAATCACTAATGAGTATGGTGATGAAAATGACGTGTCGATCCATGGCTCTAGACCGAACCATCACTCAAACTTGACTCGTGACCTTGACCCGAAAATTCCAGTTTCGTTGTTTTTTGGAAAACGATTCATGAAAAATCACTGGATGGTAAAAAAAATGCCAAATTTTACGGACCTGTAGCCAAAAGGAAGATGAACCACTTTCATGTTTGGGATTTGGACTAGAAATGAACGGATCAATTTAGTTTATTGCATCTTTAGAAGAATTTCGTCCAAAAAACTGCTTCGTCCAGTTTTTGTTCGGAGAATGAACGGGCCCTTAAAAAGACGAATCAAGGTCCAAAAATTTGCAGCCCATTAGTTCAAAACCCATCCTACAACTTTCATGTTTCATGATTTGATGAATGAGCCCATTTGCTAATTATAAATCTCGAATTGATTCTGGAGTCAGAAAAGATGTGAAATTTCAGCCTGTTCCATCTCGGCCATTAATTCCGTATAAAATTGAAAATGTATTGGACCGGTCCAAAAAATTTTGACATGAAATTTTAAAAGCCCGCAAACATTTCCCATCTGATGTACGAAAGTTAGAACTGACTCGAAAATGGTCTAAAAATGCGAGCAAAAAAATGAGGTCAGGATAAAAACAGAACTGATTTATTGATTGAAAATGATAATCAGAATATAACAACAATAAAACCCGACGAAATTTCCTAGAGAGAGACTTAGGAAAGCAGAATAATGACATGACTCGAATGAACAAGAGGACAAACCTAACTTGCCATGGACCAACCAAAAAATAAAAATAAGATAAAGTTAGAGAACTTACTTTACCTTGAAAATTAAAATGACAATCACATAGACATGCGCATGACAAGTGCAAAGTGTGTGCCCATTTTCTAAATTTGAAAAATTTTGAAATCTTAAAGACAAACCATACCAAATTAGATTGGTCAATGTTCAGCCTTTAAGGATTTCATTTAGGCCGAGGGTCCATTCCATGCTATGAGATCATAACCAGGTTCGGTAATCCTCCGTACCAAAACTCGGGATCGAAGACGGGGTCACCCATTCCTCATGATCGAGGCTAGGGAGACTCCCAATCCTAATACCATCCTAGATTTTACTAATGTTTTGGAAATGGTTTAGTGCAAATAAATGAAAATTCATGCATAACAATTTAAGGCACTCAAAATTTCAATTTTGCAAAAATTAAGACTATCAACCTTGCAAAACAAAAATTAGGAAACATTGCAATTAGCATAACCCTGCAAAAACATACAACACCAAATAAAGTTAGGGACAAATCACAACCATCAAACAAGAAATCCATCATGAAAAATCTGAGGCCTAAGTCCACTAGGTCATTTAATTTTTTCAAAAATTTAAAGTACTACATTAAGTGCTTCTTGATTTTCGAAAATTTCAATTTCACTCCCCAACGGAGTTGCCAAGCTGTTGCGACCTAAAAAAAATAGGCTAACGAATTATTATGTCAATTAAATTAACTAACCTAACTCGGACCCTCCCAAGTCCTATCAAATCGCAACTTAGGTTTGTTCGTAAAAAAATATTCAATCGGAGCCGCCACTAATCATTTACGGTAGGTTGATTAGAAACCTATATAAAATAGCGGGGGAGCTATTTTATCTCTACGAACCAGAGAAAATGAGTTCGGGGACTTTGTTACATTAATTAAAAATTAATGCCCTTTCGGTACCCAATTTTCATGAAAAATCCTTAGTTTGATGAATTGAATTTTTTGGGATTTTCTTTTATTAAATGCAATGCTAATGCAATCTAACTATACGACATGTGAAATGATATGACATGACAACGTTGCATGACATGGCATAATGACGTGGGAAGATGGCATGGCAAAATGCATGATGTGGCAAAGTGCATGATGTGGCAAAATGCATGACATGACATGGCAAGCTAAATTATAAGAGATGGAATGCAAATGACATTTTTGGTATTTTTTGTTTATTTTCGAATTTATGAAAAATGAAGTAAAAATGCCATGCTTCTCTTTAAGTCTATCACATTTCCTTTGACTTTAGGATAGCTTTTTCACTTCATTTTTCATAAATCCGGAAATAAACAAAAAATACCAAAAAATGTCATTTGCATTCCATATCGTATAATTTAGCTTGCCACATCATGTCATGCATTTTGCCACATCATGCATTTTGCCATGCCATCTTGCCACGTCATTATGCCATGTCATGCAACGCTGTCATGTCATATCATTTCACATGTCATATAGTTAGATTGCATTAGCATTGCATTTAATAAAAGAAAATCCAAAAAAATTCAATTCATCAAACTAACGATTTTTCACGAAAATTGGGTACCGAAAGGGCATTAATTTTTAATTAATGTAACAAAGTCCCCGAACTCATTTTATCTGGTTCGTGGAGATAAAATAGTTCTCCCGCTATTTTATATAGGTTTCTAATCAACATACCGTAAATGATTAGTGGCGGCTCCGATTGAATATTTTTTTACGAACAAACCTAAGTTGCGATTTGGTAGGACTTGGGAGGGTCTGAGTTAGGTTAGTTAATTTAATTGACCTAATAATCTATTAGTCTATTTTTTTTAGGTCGCAACACTTAGGCATTTCAACGATCCAAGGAAGCCTAAGTGACCGCACATTTTTATCCCAAGCAATCGACCAGTGACATGTGTGTGTGTGTCTCCACATATATATTCAATAAAATAACTTTGCTGAGTTACGGTCTTTATACATGAAAAGATAAAATGCTCTATAAAAAAAGATAAAATCTTTTATTTGCCCTCGACTTTGGAGAAAGGTCCCTCCTTCTTCATTTTTGTCACTAGGCATGTCTATGACATGCAGGACCCTAACTGCCTTTGGAGGCCTACTCCGTTCCTTATCTCGCCAGCCATCACCCTTCTCCATCTCCTCTTTGTTGGGTTTTTCGTGTATATGAAAACCCCAACTACAAACAAAAATGGCGACATATTGAAATTCTATAAAAATTAATAAAAACATAATGCAACTTGAATCTTTGCTATGTATCTATGTGAATGTCGTAAGTATTTTTTTTTGTCCGCCCATGTATGTGTGAGAGAGAGGCATAGCCTAAAAATTAAAAACAACCCCAAGAATTATCAATGCCTGAGAAAACTTCTTCCACCAAGAAGAAGAAGCGAAATGTAATTACCCGAGCAGAGTTGTGATGAGGAAAGCTGAGTGATTTCGTTCTTGGGAAGATGAATAAAGGCGGTGACTTTCAGCATGCACAAAGAATTTCAATGAGAACATGCACCTAACGAGAGGGGGAGGGGTGATTTTACAGCACCGAGAATTGTCAATGCTTGAGAAAGCTTCATCTACCATGCAGAAAAAGCAAAATGGAATTACCCGAGTAGAGTTGT
Organism: Rhodomyrtus psidioides; assembly: GCA_021437785.1. Classification (NCBI taxonomy): domain Eukaryota; kingdom Viridiplantae; phylum Streptophyta; class Magnoliopsida; order Myrtales; family Myrtaceae; genus Rhodomyrtus; species Rhodomyrtus psidioides. The sequence continues at coordinate 999,480 of JAILYB010000077.1, read as the reverse complement.
GATTCGCAACTGAATGATTTCATGGAGTCGAATGTGAGTCTTATTGTTTCTTAAATATGAGATTGGTTTGATCCTGGAAAATATTTTTGCAAACAATCTGTTAGAAAATTTATATCTAACACAATGCTCATCGATTTAGTAATCATGTGAGTGCGAACGTGATACTCAATAATCAAAACTGTAAATAAATTACATAAAAATCTTGATTTGCTAAGCAAGCAGAAGCAAATTTTTATCATTGTCCAATGCAACAGGGATTCTAGGAAATGTTAACTAAAGCCAAACAATGATACACGTATGCATGATCTATACATGATTTAAGGATTTCTAAATGTAATTATGTGATGTCAAATAATTCTTTTTGGGTCTCCTTACATGACTTAATTTAAATGCTATAACTACATGATTTCTAATCTAAGCATGCAAATGTCTAGATATATGTCTTATCCAAAATCCATCGATATAGTCCCACGACATATCATTTTTAGAGTAATCACGCATGGAAAACATGACGTTTGTCGAAGGTTAATCAATCTTAAATTATGTACACCTTGAAATTCGAAATCGAAAGACTCGCTAATTAATGTATTTTCTTTGGAATCTCTGGCAAAAATATTAGAGTAGCTGTGTGTTTTTTCATCGCCCAAAGGCCCTCGGTCCTTTCTTCCTCTTTTTCCGAATAAGTTCAAAATCCAGATTTTCCCAAACGTCCGCAGCTGACCGTGCCCATGTCTTGAACTTAATGAGTTGATCTAAAGTACCATTAGTACCTAAATTTAGAAAAAAAATAAATTGCTGAAATGAACACAAATTCAAAACGATGTAACATGGATACTTTTGTTCAGGGGACGAGATTGATCCCTAATTTTCTTATGATGTGAATAACTAAATGGGGCCATCAAAATTCAAATGTCTACATAGTCAACTTTATTATTCTAAGATTAAATTGTCATATGGAGGAACAAATGTGTATATAAAGATAGAATTACACTCTTTTGTATTGGATGAAAGAGAGATAATCACACTAAATGGTCCTGCAAATTTGCCTAATTTGAATGTGCAATGTAGTCCTAGAAAACATAGAACATTTTCAACTATACAAGGATTAAACTAAACATGTACCAGAAGTTCATGAACCACAAAAGTTCAATAACGACATTGCACGCTCGACTAAAGTTCATGAATCACATTGAACAAATTTAAAGTTCAAATACCACATTATAATATTAGGTAATATTCAGGAATAATTTGAGTCATTTAATCAAAAAAGGGAGAAGAAGACGCGACCAGCGTAGCAATTTCCACGCTCAATCACAACCATGTTCATCTTAAGCCTACATCGAGTCCGACTTGTGTTGTCTCCACCGGTCCACTTCACCTCAGCAGGGCCACAGACTTAATCTCGAGAGTTCTTCCCTAAGATGGGAAAGCTGGTCATCATGACTCCACCAGCCGACCATTTATGAGTACTGTTCAAGCACGAGTGGTGAGAGCAACTGGCCAAGTTCACTCCCCCCAACACATTTTTCATGTTAGCCGCCGCTGCCTTAAAAAAAGAAAACAATAAGAAAGAGTAAAGTCCCAATCATGGAGGTCCCAATGCGCTAACCAAGTCCCCTGTCCCAACCCAACACCACACAAAAATGAGAATCCTAGGTCATCTTGCGACCACGTGGTGACCTCATGTGCTTGACCCTTTTGTCGCCAAGTGCATGCACCTTCTACGCAACTCCCTCCTGGAAAGCGAGCATGAAACGAGTTTCCTTTTCTTTTTTTAGGAGCTTGATTTGATCAAGTTTTAGAGTAGGAGTATGTATCAAATACCCATTGATTCTCTCTGACTCTCTCTCTCTCTCTCTCTCTCATATTTGTGACCATGAATGGCCTTGAAGACCTTAACCCTTGCTTTGAAGAGATCCTCGATTCGTCGGAGTTTGAATTTTCGGATTTTCTCCTTCTCCAAGATGATCTGAAGGAAGATTTCTCGGCAAAAACAACGGTTAGTTCTGGGGAAAATTTCATGGGCAGCACCAACAGATTCGCTCATCGCGAAGCCGATGAAAGAAGAAATAGTAACATGCAAGTGAATTATTGATCATACACTCTTTTTTTGTGATTGTCATGTTGGTCCTCCTTTCTTCCCAGAAGAAGAGCTTGTGTGCTTCGAAGATATTTCTGTGATCTGGTACTAAATTTTCGAATTAATTAGTGAATTCTTTTTGTTCTCCTTTGGCAGAAGATGCAAAAGAGGAGGGAAGAACAACTTGGCTACTGGATTTAGGGTGGCATTCAGGACCAAATCAGAGCTCGATGTCATGGACGATGGATTCAAGTGGCGAAAGTATGGGAAGAAATCAGTCAAGAGTAGCCCTAACCCTAGGTAATGTTTGCCTCCATTACAACATCATCGTTCATCAGTATTTATCCTTCAATTTAATTAGTTGTATTGAAAATTTCAATTTAAAAAAAAAGAGATTTTTCTTTCAATTACGAAAAGATAATAATTTTTTATATTTTGTTTTGTCAAGAAATAATGATGGTTGAATCGCTCGCATTTATTGAATTAATTAGTAGTTAATTCTAACTCAAAGCGAGATAAGTCACCTTTCATGCTGGCCTGAGTGCCATCTGATCAACATGAGGAAAGGTTGCATGGTGAGTCCAAATTATTATATTTTACATTTTAATTTTTTTTTGTCATTTTCAGTATTTCATGGGGGGCAAAGTGGTTCTTGTGTTCTCATTTTGTGGTGAAAGAATGTAAAGGGTTTATGTGGGATATAAAGTGATCCAGGACAAAAGGCGATTAAGCACTTTCACCGCATTAAAATTGTCCATAACACGATCAGAACATATACTTATCACGTTATACATTAAGAGTGCGTTTGTTTCACAAAAAAAAAAAATCAAAATTTGAAAAATAATATTTTAAAAAATAATTGGTTATATTAGTTAGAAAAATCAAATAGTAAAAAAAAAATTATCGACAATAATTTATGACTAGCTATTTTCGCAAGTGATGAAAATATTTTTCATTTATTTACTTTTGTAAGCGATAAAAGTAATTATTTTTCGAAATATGTTTTTCAAATCTTGAATTTTCGTGAAACAAATGCAACCTAAAAGATCGCACATCCCTCTATATGTGGGGACACTTTGAAGTGCTTCTAGGCTAGTGAATTATTCACTGAAATTAAAGGAAAATTATTTAATGTAGACCAACAGAAAATGGTGTGTCAAAGTAGTTAGGGACTAATTGTCTCCAAATTAGGATTAATTTAATTCTCATGTTGCATTTGTACGACACCTTTTTCCTTTGCATATTATCTCCATCCTCATCGGGTGGTTTGAGTTGTATCTTGGTGTGTCAATAGCCAAAAGTATTTATTCTTAGGGTTCTTAATATAGTATGCAGTCCTCATATGGTTTTGTTTACACGAGTCATCATAAATGAATGTTATTGGGGTTAATTTCACTTTAAAGAAGTTGTTCATGCTTCCTTCAAGCTGGAAATTAGGGTTTAATGAAATTGGGACCAACAACCTTGTGCAGTTTTACTGGGTAAGGAAGAGATTCCATTCATGCCAAGCTTGTATAGACTATGTAATGGCTTGTTAATACAAAGTTAAAATTTACTCATCGATTTCTGATTCTGTAGGAATTACTATAAGTGTTCGAGTGGAGGATGCCACGTGAAGAAGAGGGTGGAGAGAGATAAGGATGACTCAAGCTATGTGATCACAACGTACGAGGGTGTTCACAACCACGAGAGTCCATGTCTTGTCAAATCGCAATTACAAGCGACCCTCTTTCCGAAAAACTTCGATCAGTCTCAACACGCTTGGACTTGCGTGAGAACCCCACATGAGAAACCTTGAGTATTTCATGGAAAACTTCTTTGCTTTGGTCCCGTAGTCTCGGTGAATCGCGATACATTTGTTTTACCTCGTTTAATAGAATAATCGTCGCATTTGAATGAGCATGTTTTCCTTTCTCTTGTTAATTTTGACTTGTACATTTTGTCACTCACGTCTTTCTACCAGGAGAAATTGTCCAATCAATCCTAAACCTATTGTATGGACACCAATTCAGTTTTTGAACTTTCAAATTTTTTGCTCATTTAGTCATAAACCTTTGCGCAAAGTCCTAACATAGTCATATGGGCAAATTCTCACCAGAAATCGCAGACATAATGGTGTGCCACATAGGAAATGACAGTAATGACTAAATTGCCACATTAGATATTCCGGAGAAAATCGATGGGCAAGACTACATTGAAATTTCACACACATCTTTAGGACAAAATTGGGGAAATTCAAAACGTTTAAGACTGGATTGGCATGCGTGCGATAAATTTAGAACTATTTGCCTAGTTTTTCTTTTCTAATATCGTGTTCCAATTAAAAAAAAAATGAAAGGTGATAGTTATGATTATTATTCTTTTTAATAGATGCCATCCATCAAAGAATTTTTATTCGGTTGTCCGCTATCATATGCTGGATGTTTGATGCATATGGAGGGCTTTGTCTCCCAGAGTTCTCTGCCTTCGACTTTGGAGGCTTGTGTGATGACCCGAAAACCCTCACCTGCTTAAGGGTGAATTATCATTTAATGAGTTCAAATTACTGAATAAGCTATAAGAGATTTTTATCCGAACTCAATGGAATTTTTGGGGAATTATTAATGACCCGATACTATTTTTAGGGTCATCATATATTTAATTCAAGTCCCATCGGGTCAAATTTGTAAAAACAATTGGGACAAGAATTGTTATAACGGGGACCTATAGGCACACGAGGGACCATGTGTCATGCACAAGGTAGTACGTGTCACGCCGTGGACACGCGATCTACGCATGGTGACACATGTCACACTCTAGCGCAACTACAAGCTGCTGACTCGTCGTAAGCTGCCAATTGCAAGCTTGTTGGCTTAAGCCGACTTACCTTCAGTTGCTTCCCTATATAAAACTTTGAGCCGGTTTATTCGTCAGAACATCGTCACTCTATTTCTCTGAGACCGCCGACTGCCCTAGCCAAGGCTGATCGTTGTCCGACCGCCGTCATCGTTCATGATCGCCGCTTGATCGCTGTCATTGTTCACATCGTACGCTGGCTTTGGCAGCGCCAACGCCATATGCTCATTGGGCCATTTTTTCGTCTCATCTGATTGTTCATTCGTTGAATTCTCGATTTATCGACGCAAGTAGATTTCTGGTCCTTATTATTATATCGTCTATAGTTTTGCTATTATGAGCATTGTTTGCCGATCTCTATTAGCTGTGATAGCTTCGATTTGGATATTCTGAGATTTTGAAATCCTATCTTTGAGTATCCTAAATTCTGGTATGATAGATCTTGAAGCATGGTATTTATGATTATGATTTAGTTTATCTTTGGATTCTGATTGATTTTATCCTTGAATTCTAGTTTGATTCAGAGATTCTATCCTTTGAATACCTTGGATTCTGTTGTGGTAACTTTGATTGCAATTCTGTGATTCTATAGCTAGTTTAGTCGTTTGGCCTAGGAATCCTACTTGCAAAGGAGCTTCCGCTTACTCTCATTGATTAGCAATTTTTCAGATGAGCAAATCAACAAGGAAAAACATTATGGGAAGTGAAGATCATAGGTGGAGATGATGTTGGTGTATCCGGAATAGATTACCGCTGTTATACTCATCCCATGTTAATAGTGTCAATAAACAGAATGGCATAAAGAATAGTGAATAAATGGGATATGAATAAAAGGGTGTGATTTGGAGTGCTGCATGATCTCATTGTTTGAAGTGTATGTGATGTGGTTAGTGAAACTGTTGAAAATATGTCTCGAGTTTAAGTTCAAAATGAAACTTTGAATTTCGAAAAAGAGATATGTCTTGACCTTGAAATTAAAGATAGATTTGTTTGAATATCACGGAAATTTACGTTGATGGGAACGGTGTGATATTTCCTGTATGGTATATTTCAAATCAAGATTAAGAATAAAATTCAGTTGTTGGGGTCATCCAGAAATTAAAAGAAAAAAAAAAGGGGGGGGGGGGGGGGGGGGGGGGAGTCAACATAGGCTTTTGTTGACCGAACTCTATTAGGATTCTGATGGAATATTCTATTCTTGCTTAACGTGTTCCAAGAAGTCACGTGTGTGTATACATATATATGTTTTCATGGGCTGGATGATGGAGTTTTTCGCAGAGGCTTGGACTTGTGCAGCCTTGAATAATTGTCATTGTTGCGCAATCCAAGGCAGAGCTTCTTTTACAAATTACATTCAAGAGACAAGTGTTCAAAAAGATTAAATCTTGAGGTTAGATTTCTGTATTTCCTTTGTGAGATTGAGATATTATTTCACTAGTAATTGAGGGCTAAACACTATGTGAGTTATTGAATGTAATTGGGCTGAGAAACACTAAGAGTGTTTGAGCGACACAAGCGTGATATGTAATCTCCATGTATCGCTTGATCTATAGTGGAATTCATTGTTGCTCTCCCGTATACGACCGAACCACGTACATCTGGTATCCAATTATTTTTTTGTTTTGTTTATTTAGTGTTCGATCGTTTGTTCCATGCAACAATTTGTATCAGAGTTAGGCTTGCTTGAGTTGAAGCGAATCGATGGTGATAGAAAAGCAAAAGTGAAAATCGACAGATTTGATGGGAATGATTTTAGTTTCTGAAAGATACAGATTGAGAATTATCTGTATCAGATGAAATTGCATTTACCTTTGTCTAGGGATAAACCAGATACGATGAAGGAAGCTAACTAGAAATTGTTGGATAGGCGAGCGATGGTTTTTATTTGGCTGATGTCAGCTTGTAACGTTGCGTTTAATATTGTCAAAGAGAATACCACTGCAGATTTGATGAAAGCCTTGTTGGACATATACAAAAAGCCATTTGCGATCAACAACGTCTATTTGATGCGACGTCTATTTAATTTGAATATGATCGAAGGTGAGGCAGTTACTAATCATATCAATGAATTCAATGTGATCGTTAGTCAATTTAAGTTCAGTTGATATTGACTTTGAAAATGAATTATGTGCTTTGATTCCATTATTCTCATTGGCTAATAGTTAGAATACTATTGTTACTGCTATAAGTAATTTCTCTAGATCAACAAGTTTAACTTTTGATAGGATTCGAGATTTAATTCTGAGTGAGGACATCCTGTCGCGACCCTCTCGAGATTCGCCATGGGCTCTCGAGGGCTAATGGGCCGTCCAGTCTGGTCGGACGCGGGCCTCTCCCAAGGCCCGTTACCCAAATCGCAACGGAGGTATACGTAGTCGACCTTCAGTGTGGTCTAGTGGCATGTGCTAAGTGTGCATGCCAGGGAGTCGCCACCAATCATTTTTTGGAGGGTATGATTGGACCACCCTATTGAATAGTCGGGAGTTTCTATTCAATTCTGCGATAACCAGAGAAATGGGTTCGGGGACTTAGTTACGTCAACTATCAGAGTTGACGCCCTTTCGGTACCTAAGTTGACTGAGTTTTCTGACTTAAGATTTCATACAGATGAGTGGGGTACGAGTCCTAAATCTAGGAGTTCATGCAGATAGGAATGACTATCCTGGCAATCACAATCAATAATAAAGTGCACAAATCAATGAATTCAAATGTACAAATAAATCACATGGCATTCCTAATAAGGCCATATTGGCCTAGAGAAGCATCAATCAGGCTTAGGAATGATTTAGACATGATTTTGCCCATCAGGGGCAAAATCGTAATTTTGAGACAAAGGGGACAATTTGCCCAAAAAGGACAAAATCATCATTTCGGAATGAATCCGGAGTCAAAACAGGTTTGGTCACTCAATTGACCCATTTCCTATTTTTTGGCAATTTTCGTGATTTTCGGAAATTTTAGAAACCGATTTACCATTCGAAGGGTAAAATCGTCATTTTCTAAAAATGGAAATGAAATGTGGAAATCTTAGACATAATGTTTAACCACCCATCTGGCCCATCACCAAATTCTAAGCAATTTCCACAATTCATCAGAATATCAAAGACGATTTACCCTTTGAGGGGTGAAATCGCCATTTTGGATTAAATGGGAGAAAATCCCAAAAATGAAAACAAATCAATTTTTTGTCATTTTCAGCCTTGGACAATTTTTAGAATTTTTCTGCAATTTTTCTCAATTTTTTTGTTTTTCTTTAATTTTTCCATTTTTTTGGCATTTTTGATTTATTAATATTTTTTTATATTTTCAGAAAATATTTTAACAAAAAACATGTCTTTGACAATAGATAACACTCAACCAGATAAATAAGCTAACCACTAGACTGAAACAAATACATACAAATCAAGTCTATAAATGCAATATTTTAGAAAAATAATCCTGATATACGGATCGGGTACGTAAAACATACCGGATTGGACACCGGCCTTCAATCGCCCAGCCCCAGCCTGCGACCATCCCCATGCCCGTTACCTGTCGATCGCCATTAGAATGTCGATAGTCAATTTCACAAATTAAGACTAAAAAATAAAAAAAATTAAAAAAATTAAAAAATTAGACACTGTTCATGCACTGTTCCGACACTGTTCATGCACTGTTCCGATACTGTTCATGCACTGTTCCGACACGGCTCCGACACGGCTCCGACACGCTCCGACACGTCCGACACGGCCGGACACGTCCGACACGCCCGGACACGTCCGGACACGCCCGGACACGTCCGGACACGTCCGGACACGCCCGGACACGTCCGGACACGCCCGGACACGTCCGGACACGTCCGACACGTCCGGACACGTCCGACACGCCCGGACACGTTCCGACGACGGGGTGGTGACCCGAGGCTGTTTCTGGGCTCCACCAGCGGCGCGTAGGCTCCATAAGCTCCGAGGGAGGAGGTAGGACTCCGGGGCTGTCGCCGGAGGCGATAGCGCGCTTTGGCGATGACGGATTTGGCCCGATCCGAAACAATCCCGAACCAAACTCCGAAACGGGTGGAGGCCGCGGGTCTTGGGTTATTCACGGCGGCTTTGAGGTACGACGGCTAGCGACGACGGCGGAAGGGTCGAAGGCGAAGGCAAATAGTGCACGAAGGTGAGGCTTCCATTTTTTTTTTAAGATGAAGAAGAAGAAAAGAAGAAGAAGAAGCTACGGGAGGAAGGAGAAGAAGAGGAAGGAGAAAGAAGAAGAAGGAGGGGAGACGGATGATGGGAGGGGGGAGGTGAGTAAGAAAATAATAAAAATAAAATAATAATATAATAAAATATTAGAAAGTAATAATAATAATAAAATAATCAAAAGCGAAGACAAAATGATTATTCATCTTTTCCTTTTAAATGATGATGTTTTCAATCCTTTTGCTTTTAATTATTACTAATATTTTTGCCAAATTCAATTTTATGGTGATTAGAGAATACCTAAAATCGAACCTGAATTTTACTGTTTTATGAGGTCAGAAGATAGATAAAATAAAAATAAAAATACCGACTATTCTTATATAATTTTTGTGACCTCAAATATTATTTTTCTTGATTTTCTTCTTTTCTTTTTTTTTTGTATTTTTCGAAAATATTAAAAAAATGAAAATTATGAAAATTATTTTTTTGGTCAAAATGGTTCCTAAGGCCAAGCCAAGGCTTCCAAAGTTGATTTTGTGATTTTATGATCTTTTTTTGATATTTTTATGAATTTTTTAAAAAATATAAATAAAAAAAGTTTGATCAAAATTTAGGTGTCAACAGGAATCTCGTCGGAGGAATCCCCTCAGAGGTTTCTCTCAAAGACAAGGTGACACCTGAGTCTTGATCGACTCGACTCGTGAAAAGAAATGCTATGACATCGGACCCTTAAGTCTTTTGATGGATGCTCAAATTAATCACCGGTTTACTCTTGCGATTCGAACATGGGCCGGAGTGAGAGAGGCTTACCTGAAGCTCACCTGTCAGATGCTGCCGGTTGCGACGACTTTCAAGAAGATACCTAGGACTCGTTCAGAATATCCTAGGGAGATTAAGCTCTGACCTGTATGGTAGGTCATACCATTATGGGGTTCCCGACTGGAAGGAACCTAAGGAAGGCGCATCCCACGTTTTGGAATTTGCCAAGGATTTTGATCCGTATGGTGGATCAGACCATAAGCGGTTCACCTACAGTAAGGCTTACCTAGGAAAATAACTTCTCCAACATTTAGAATTAGTCAAAGTTTTGATCCGTATGGTGGATCGGACCATGGGATTGATCCTTATGGCAGTATCTACCTTTGGATTGACCCTTCAGGCGGTTTCTACCTTTGGTTGACCCTTCAGGCGGTGTCTACCTTGGTTTGACCCTTTAGGCGGTTTCTACCATTGGTTTGACCCTTCAGGCGGTTTCTACCGTGAGTTGACCCTTCAGGCGGTATCTACCTTGAGTTGACCCTTCAGGCGGTTTCTACCTTGAGTTGACCCTTCAGGCGGTTTCTACCTTTGTTTTGGTTTGAAAAGGGGTCTCATGACGAGGGTTCTCCACGTCCGATGAGACTGTTTGATATTTGAAAAGAGGTCCTAGGACGAGGGTTCTCCACGTCAAGCTAGGACTGCTTGATTTTTGAAAAGGGGTCTCATGACGAGGGTTCTCCACATCCGATGAGACCGCCTAAATTTTGAAATGGGATCACATCCTCACCCCTTCTTTTGAAAGATCCCGAAATTTGTCGGGAATTCAGTTTTGAAGCAGTGAAAGATTTTATTTTGACAAAACTTCAGTTGAGTCTGTTGAGACGACATTCTGGAAGCTGTGTTCTCCAGGTATCCTGTAGAAAGTTCAAACCTGCGTGCTCCACTCCACGGAGCAAATGTTTTTCTGGGATTTGGGGTTTCCAAGAATCCTGCAGAAGTTCGAGCCTGGAAGATTTTTCTTCACCAAGAAAACGTTAGTAATCTTTGGGAAGGCCACGGCTGTCCATTTGACAAAACCGTATGTTTTAAGTTTTAATCATGAAATGTGCATTTTGATGCTGGAGGTTATCCAAAGCATTCTTGCAATATGCAAATGTGATCACAAATCCCTTGGACGGAAAATCTGGATCAACAGTTTGAAAATTCCAAAAAGAGTTTGTTCAAAACATCAATTGGAATATTTCTCGACAATGAGGTCTTCTCACCTGTTTTGCGATAGTGGTTTTTTTTTTTTTTTTTTGTAGGGGATGCACTCAATTCCCTACTAACCTGTGCCTAGGTTTTAGGCTCATTCGCAGCGCATACATTTTGATCGGTCGGGAGGTCTTCCACGGGACTGTAATGTTGGGCTTGGTTCTTGATCTTCAAGGGGGACTCACTTTTGAGTCAAGGCCATTGAACGAAAATTTTCACCATCTGCTCCGGGTTTACAAGTCAAGAACCCTGCAAAATGAGAAAGAAATAATCTTGCTCGTACTTCTTCGAGCTAAGCTATATGTTAACCCAAGTGTCTTAGTCAGAGAAGACTGTTTCGGGGTTGTAACATTGGTAGGATTGGGGACCGAAACATGCTTATTTTTGGCCCAGAATTCGTGACGGGTTTGACATTGGTGATCATTGCTAATTTGCCACCTGTCCTTTCTTTTTTGCATCTTTAGCCTTTGAGGCGCGCAACCTATCTCGCGATGTGCACCAGCTCTTTAAAGAGCGTCTCTTGTTGCATTCAGAGACTGACTCTTTCTATGTCTTTGTTCTGCGCTTGATAGCATTTGGGGAGCAGTCCTTTTGGATTTGGCTCCTTCAGGGATTTCCCCTTTTCCCATCCAGCTTCATTGCGGACCAATTAAACAACTAGCACGAGCATCGGCCTTGCTTTTACTAGGCACTTTGCTTTTTCTTGATGCCGGAGATTTTTCTCATTTTCATTTTTGAAATCCCCCTTTTTCTCATCTTCATGGGATCATGTTAGACATATAGTCTAAACATGCTTTAAATATCAGTCCGGGAATTCTCTTCGTAATCCCTGAGTCTTGAACTCTTCCATTTTTGAAGTGGTGCGACATCCGTCTTGGAATGATCACCAATGGGTTCATGAAATGAATTTGCAGGCTCAACTTGGCTGTGCAAATGATACAGTGTATGGGATAAAGAATGAATGCTTCTCGTCATCCTATGGCACTTGGATTACCATATAAACAACACACAAAGATTAATTAGTCCGAGCAAGAAAATTTCTAACCATTTTCTCCTGACGCTGCTGGACTTACTTCCTTTTTGCCCCGGTGTGGGGTGGTTCTTGACAGGGTTAAGAATGAGAACCGCCGTTCAAATGGGTTATCAATGGTCACCTGTAGTGTTTGGGGGATATGAAACAAATGCCTCCGTCGTCCCAACCCATGTAATCGCTGCAAATTGTCCTTACCCCCGTAGACCCAGATTTTGTTATCTGCTCACTTCACTCATCTCTCAAGTGTGTATTGGACATGTTTGGATTAGGATTCGCCTCTCGTCTGAGAAAACACCCTTAAACGGTTTGAACAATTTTTATTGGAAAAATTCTTTTTGTTTTCTCCGAAAAATTTCCTCCCAATGGGGCTTTATGATACACATGCATGTTTCATTCATGTTCAGACAACCTCCCAACTTCAACTGTGGATGTCTATGAGTTTAAAAATTCGATGCATCTTTTCAGACATAATGATTGAAAGAGTCCTAACACTTTTTTTTATCTTCAACGACTTGGGGAAAAGGGATACTTACCTACCTGCCGCGGCTGGAGATCCCTGAAAATGCGGAAGAAACATGTTATTGTACGTTCATGAATTTTTCAATAAATTAGAACGATACATCTTACCCTTGGTCATGTGTTCCATTGGGTAATACACGGGATATGAAAACCTGTTTCGCCTTGATGGCGAGCCCCTGTCAAAGAAGGGAATTAGGTGTCAGTTTGCGTTCCAAAATTCAAGACAAATTGGAACGATACCGCCTTGTTCTTGTTTTGTGTTTCCGTTTGAACACAAACGCGCGGCTTGCATAATTTGGCCCTCTATCTTGTGTCCTTGATCTCCCATCTGGTTGGGCGACGAATCATTCTCAAGAATTTGCCCCAGAGAAGATCCATTTGTGTTTTTGGGCGCACTCCAGTGCCATTCTTCAAGGTTCCTTTTATTCAAGGAAAAAAAGAAGATTTTATCAAAATGCATGTCAAAGCATGTGACGTAGGAGCGATACTTTTTACCATCCACTAGGTCTTATAATCAAATACCATCTCCTGGAATCCTGACTTCTAAGGCCAATGATTCTATTCGCCTCCATGTTAGCGCGCTATTTTCATTTGAGGCTTTCAGCGCCAACAACTTCCTGTAAAATGAGTAAAAACTCACGTTAGGCATGTGGTCTTGGAAGACCAAATTGGAACGATACAAGGTTACCGTTCACCCAAATTCGTATCTTGGGGTTTGATTCTGATGCGGAAGACTCTGTTATTGCGTCTATTGACTTTGTCAGAGGAGAGACGTCCTGAGATAAAAAGAATGGAGAAAAACTTATCCCCAGATCTGATTAAAAATCAATTAGGAACGATACGTCCTTTCACCAAACGAGTGGCTCTGCGGCCCAATGTGCTTTGCACTGAAGGGACGAATTCCACTATGCTCCACAGGTTTGGGGAATTTGCCCCCATTTTCGATAGAAATGAGCCTTATCAAGATGTATACAATACAAATAGATCCCTAATACAATCAATCTACGGGACGAGATATAGAGGATCTCAGCAAAATTAATTTTATACAAGAGGACTAAGAATGTCAAATCAATCAAAGGAATGTGGCCCGAACACTTGGAGATGCCCCAGTTCCAATCTTCGAGATGTGACTCCAGGATCACCGATTTTTTTTAGGTGGTTTTAGATATACCAACCATCTAAAGACATGCACATGAGACAAGGGAGGATAAAACTTCTAAAAATCAAAGGATTTGGCACCTAAGGTCAAGGTTCCCACCTCGAGTTCTAGAAAGAGCCGATTCCATTGCACAGCTATCGTTGCATTGGGACTCGATCCATAGTTCGAAGTGAGCGGAATTGAAAAGTGGATTACCCCGTGTTTTTCCTCACGGAGATTCCATTTTCAATCCCTTCTATTGTTTTCCTATAGGCGGCGCCCGGGGTTTTAGGCGCGGTTGTGTGTATTTTCGGTGTCGTGCTAAAGCGATAAACATGCATCTTATTTAACAATCACCGCTTCAATATAAAACATACACACAATCATTCATTCCTACGCCCAACCTGCATAAAACAGAGTTAACAAGTACTACACCCCTTATTTCTCCAATCTGCAAAAACATTTAACACCTCAAGGGTTAAAGTACGTACCTCACCTTGAAGAGCATCTGCATAAAACATGTTAGAAAAATCAATCACCTTTTTAATCGGCTCAAGTTCTCTAAAGTCCCCAGCGGAGTCGCCAGTCTGTCGCGACCCTCTCGAGATTCTCCATGGGCTCTCGAGGGCTAATGGGCCGTCCAGTCTGGTCGGACGCGGGCCTCTCCTAAGGCCCGTTACCCAAATCGCAACGGAGGTATACGTAGTCGACCTTCAGTGTGGTCTAGTGGCATGTGCTAAGTGTGCATGCCAGGGAGTCGCCACCAATCATTTTTTGGAGGGTATGATTGGACCACCCTATTGAATAGTCGGGAGTTTCTATTCAATTCTGCGATAACCAGAGAAATGGGTTCGGGGACTTAGTTACGTCAACTATCAGAGTTGACGCCCTTTCGGTACCTAAGTTGACTGAGTTTTCTGACTTAAGATTTCATACAGATGAGTGGGGTACGAGTCCTAAATCTAGGAGTTCATGCAGATAGGAATGACTATCCTGGCAATCACAATCAATAATAAAGTGCACAAATCAATGAATTCAAATGTACAAATAAATCACATGGCATTCCTAATAAGACCATATTGGCCTAGAGAAGCATCAATCAGGCTTAGGAATGATTTAGACATGATTTTGCCCATCAGGGGCAAAATCGTAAGTTTGAGACAAAGGGGACAATTTGCCCAAAAAGGACAAAATCATCATTTCGGAATGAATCCGGAGTCAAAACAGGTTTGGTCACTCAATTGACCCATTTCCTATTTTTTGGCAATTTTCGTGATTTTCGGAAATTTTAGAAACCGATTTACCATTCGAAGGGTAAAATCGTCATTTTCTAAAAATGGAAATGAAATGTGGAAATCTTAGACATAATGTTTAACCACCCATCTGGCCCATCACCAAATTCTAAGCAATTTCCACAATTCATCAGAATATCAAAGACGATTTACCCTTTGAGGGGTGAAATCGCCATTTTGGATTAAATGGGAGAAAATCCCAAAAATGAAAACAAATCAATTTTTTGTCATTTTCAGCCTTGGACAATTTTTAGAATTTTTCTGCAATTTTTCTCAATTTTTTTGTTTTTCTTTAATTTTTCCATTTTTTTGGCATTTTTGATTTATTAATATTTTTTTATATTTTCAGAAAATATTTTAACAAAAAACATGTCTTTGACAATAGATAACACTCAACCAGATAAATAAGCTAACCACTAGACTGAAACAAATACATACAAATCAAGTCTATAAATGCAATATTTTAGAAAAATAATCCTGATATACGGATCGGGTACGTAAAACATACCGGATTGGACACCGGCCTTCAATCGCCCAGCCCCAGCCTGCGACCATCCCCATGCCCGTTACCTGTCGATCGCCATTAGAATGTCGATAGTCAATTTCACAAATTAAGACTAAAAAATAAAAAAAATTTAAAAAATTAAAAAATTAGACACTGTTCATGCACTGTTCCGACACTGTTCATGCACTGTTCCGATACTGTTCATGCACTGTTCCGACACTGTTCATGCACTGTTCGGACACGGCTCCGACACGGCTCCGACACGCTCCGACACGTCCGACACGGCCGGACACGTCCGACACGCCCGGACACGTCCGACACGCCCGGACACGTCCGGACACGTCCGGACACGCCCGGACACGTCCGGACACGTCCGACACGTCCGGACACGTCCGACACGCCCGGACACGTTCCGACGACGGGGTGGTGACCCGAGGCTGTTTCTGGGCTCCACCAGCGGCGCGTAGGCTCCATAAGCTCCGAGGGAGGAGGTAGGACTCCGGGGCTGTCGCCGGAGGCGATAGCGCGCTTTGGCGATGACGGATTTGGCCCGATCCGAAACAATCCCGAACCAAACTCCGAAACGGGTGGAGGCCGCGGGTCTTGGGTTATTCACGGCGGCTTTGAGGTACGACGGCTAGCGACGACGGCGGAAGGGTCGAAGGCGAAGGCAAATAGTGCACGAAGGTGAGGCTTCCATTTTTTTTTTAAGATGAAGAAGAAGAAAAGAAGAAGAAGAAGCTACGGGAGGAAGGAGAAGAAGAGGAAGGAGAAAGAAGAAGAAGGAGGGGAGACGGATGATGGGAGGGGGGAGGTGAGTAAGAAAATAATAAAAATAAAATAATAATATAATAAAATATTAGAAAGTAATAATAATAATAAAATAATCAAAAGCGAAGACAAAATGATTATTCATCTTTTCCTTTTAAATGATGATGTTTTCAATCCTTTTGCTTTTAATTATTACTAATATTTTTGCCAAATTCAATTTTATGGTGATCAGAGAATACCTAAAATCGAACCTGAATTTTACTGTTTTATGAGGTCAGAAGATAGATAAAATAAAAATAAAAATACCGACTATTCTTATATAATTTTTGTGACCTCAAATATTATTTTTCTTGATTTTCTTCTTTTCTTTTTTTTTTTGTATTTTTCGAAAATATTAAAAAAATGAAAATTATGAAAATTATTTTTTTGGTCAAAATGGTTCCTAAGGCCAAGCCAAGGCTTCCAAAGTTGATTTTGTGATTTTATGATCTTTTTTTGATATTTTTATGAATTTTTTAAAAAATATAAATAAAAAAAGTTTGATCAAAATTTAGGTGTCAACATATCCGTAGAAGAGAATTTGGAAAATTTGTATCTACTGCTTTAATAGATGAAAATAGAGGAAGAATTGATACTCGTAGTAGCAGAAGTAGTATGAACATGAATAGACGCAGTCAGTCTAGGACTGGTGGTGTTGTCTGTTGATACTGTGGCAAGCTAAGTAGCACCGACACTGATACTAACACGTAGACACGACACGATATGCCGACACATCATTTCTCAAAAATAGAAAAATCCGACACGTCAGGGACATGTTGTATTAAATATGTATTTTTAAATATAAAAAATAACTAAAGCCAAAACAAGTGTCATATGCTGAAATCGATTAAAGCAACAATTTATTGGCTTTGTCATCATTTACACTTTAAATCATAAGCCTATAATTGATCTCACATTGGTAATGAGGGAGAGAGACAAACATGAAGTCTTTTTAAAAAAACTAAAGATAACACTTTGAGACTTACCTCTTGAAGAAACGGTCCCACATTGGTTGCCTAATAAGGATAATAAGTTAGATGGCTTTTTAAAATACCAATAAATGGACAAAGAGGCTTATATCTCTTGGTTTTTTTTTTTTTTTGCTAAGTTGATAAATAGTTAAAATTAAATTTTTAGTGAAAAGGCTCACCATTATAGTTGGGCCCTTTCAAGTGCCGTCCTAGACCGACTCGCATGTCTGATTTCTGAATCGCTTTTAGGGTTTGAAATGAAAGTTTTATTTTATTTTTTATTTTTTAAGGGACTAGCCTATCCGACACGCATGTCGGTAGCGTGTCGGTCGTGCTGACCGTGTGTCGGTAACCCGACATACGTTGATCGCGTGTCGGGAGCGTATCCAAGCGTGTCGATGTCCGACACCGACACGTACACTCCCAACAGGTGTTGGTGCTTCATAGGTGGCAAGAGGGGCAACTTAGAAGGGATTGCCTTAAGCTGAAAAATGAGAAGAGTAAGGGAATTAGAGTTGAATCTATGGATGATGTTGCAGTTATAGCTGAGAGTAACTCGGATAATGATGATCTTGTCTTGTCTGTCACTAATAATTCATCGTTTAATGGATTATGGATTCTGATTGTTCGTTTTATGCTACACTAAATAGAAACCGAATTACTATTTATCAATGCATAGATAATAGTAAAGTGCAGCTGGGGAACAACGCTGAATGCGATGTTACAGGTATTGATGATGTTAGAATCAGAATGCATGACTGTATCGTGAAAACATTGACTGAGGTTAGGCATATTCCAGAGTTGAAGAAAATATGATTTCCTTGAGTACCTTGGATTCAATAGGGTATCGGAACTCTTCAGAATGTGATATTTTGAAAATTGTTCGACGTGCCTTGGTAATGATGAAAATAATCAAGCATAATGGCATGTATGAGCTTCAAGGTGAAATAGTGATTGAGTTCACGACAGAGACGCCGAATACATCTTTTCAAGAGTCTGAATTGTGGCATATGCATTTGGGCCACATTAACGAGAGAAGCCTGAAGGTTCTAAGTGAAAAGAATTTGTTATGTGGTTGTATTGTTGACAAACTTTATGCATGTGCTGTGATTTAGATCAATGACGAAAAGTACAGTTTAGTGCGACTGTTAGAGAAGCCACGAAAATTGCATAATTACTTCACTTGGATGTTTGCGTGTTGTTGCGATTTCCTTCTAGAAAGAGTGTCTGATTTATGCTAATAGTTGTTGACGACTACTCGATAAAGACCTGGGTGTTTCTATTTAGGCACAAGTGTGATGCAATTGTCAGGATCATGCAGTTGATAGCTTTGATCAAAAGGGAGACTAGTAAAAAGATCAAGCATGTGCGGACTGACAAAAGCATGGAGTTTTGCTCAGAGCTGTTAAATAAATTCTGCATGAAGGAAGGCATGGTGAGACACTGTACTATTGCCAATGAACCACGGCGTGTTGCAGAATTGATGATTAAAACGTTACTAGAGACGGCCCATGAAATACTCTCTATTGCTGGTATGGCTAAGAGATTCATAGCGGATGACTTTGTATGGAGAGCTATTTGGTGAATAGATCCTCATCGACTGCGATTAGATGTCTAACTCCCGAAGAAGTATGGTCAGCTAACGTTGCTGAGTATTCTGTTCTTAGAATATTTGATTGCCCATGTTATGTTCGAGATAGCGATGGTAAGCTCGATAGAAGGGTAAGAAAGTGAATTTTCTTTGGCTATGCACAAAGTGAACGAGGTTATTGATTGTGGTGCCTGGAATTAAATTTACATGTTATCAGTAGAGAAGTTACATTTGACGAGTCTCCAATACTTCTGGCTAGGAGTAATTATAGCAATGTTAATATGGAACTAGACGGTGTTCAGCTTGAGGTGGAGTTGCAACTAGAAACTCTTGAGGTAACGAGTACTAGCGAGGTAATCGATACAGATGGTTCTTGTAGTAAGGTGAAGCATGTAGAGCTAACGGTTGTCGTAACTGCTGATATTGACAAAGTACGTATTCGGTTTCCTGACAGATATGAATGCAATAGTGATTTTGATTTATCTGTGATGAAGGAGCTTGTATCAGAAAGTCATTGTGGAGTAGTTAAAGGTGCATGCACAGTTGGTGTTCTGATGAGATATATGGTTATAGCGAAGTTCAATCGTAGCTTGGACTTAAAAGACGTCTGTGGTGGTTGAGCTCATTGAGGCTGTTGGGAGAGTAGCAATTATGTTCTGGTTCTAGCGAAACGATTGTGGCGTGGCTCAAACGTTGAGCCAAGGTGGAGATTGTTGAAAATATGTCTCGAGTTTAAGCCCGAAGTGAAACTTTGAATTTCGAAAAAAAGATATATCTTGATCTTGAAATTAAAGATAAGATTTGTTTGAATATCACGAAAATCTACCTTGATGGAAACATTGTGATATTTTTTGTTTGGCATATTTCAAATCAAGATCCAGAATAGAATTCGGTTGTAGGAGTCGTCCAGAAATGAAAAGGAAAAAAAAGGGGAAAAGTCAACATAGACTTTTGTTGAAACTCTATTAGGATTTTGATAAAATATTCTATTCTTGCTTAACGTGTTCGAAGAAGTTTCGTGTATGTACATATTTGTTTTCGTAGATTGGACGATGGAGTGTTTCGCAGTGGCTTGGACTTGTGCAGTCGTGAATAATTGTCTTTGGTGCGCAATCCAAGGCAGAGCTCTTCTACAAATTATATTCAAGAGATAAGTGTTCAAGCCGATCAAATCTTGATGTTATATTTGTGTATTTCCTTTGTGAGATTGAGAGAATATTTCACTAGGAATTAGGGGCTAAACACGGTAAATTATTTGAGGTAATTAGGGCTAGAGAATATTGAGAGTATTTGAGTGACTCAAATGTGATTTGTAATCTCCGTGCATCGCTTGATCTATAGTGGAATTCATTGCTGCTCTCTTCGTGGATGCAGGTCTCTACGACCGAATCACGTACATCTAGTGTCTGATTTATTTTCTTATTCTGTCTATTTATTGTTCGATTGCTAGCTCCGCATAGAAAGCCATACCCTCTTGTTAGGCATACCTACCATTGGGTGTTTTGTTTTCCATGCACTTGTGCCCGTAAGACCTTCTTGGTTACTTAGGCTTTCGTATACACCAAATTACTCTGAGTAAATAAAGAAAAATTTAAAAAAAAAAACGAGTTTTGGAAAGCCTTCTCAATCAAGATGTGGCGGTATGGGACGCTACAGATTGCCTGATTCTTCTCCATTTACTTCGATGTCCCATGTCGCAAGCTAGATCCTAGTGTTTTCTGCCTTCGACCTTGCAGGATTGCCTCCTCCTCCTCCTTTTATTCCGTTGTCCACTATCGCATGTTGGATGTCCAATGTATATTGAGGGCTTTGTCTCCCATCATCTGTGTTGCGTGCCTTCGACTAGGGAAGAAGGCCTGATTTATTTATGTCGCTAGGCATGTCTAGGTCATGCTGCTGGACCTCCCATGCGTATGGAGAGCTTTGTCCCCCGTCATCAGTGTTGCATGCCGTCAACTTTGGAGAAAGGCCTCCTTTATTTATGTCGTTAGGCCCTAGTGATTCACACATTCCCAAAAAATAATTCACATTCATTTCTAGACGATTTTCGTGCGAACTTTCCCAAATACCAATCAAACATCTTTTGGTTCGAATTTGCCCGTGTTGACACCTAAATTTTATTTTTATTATTATTATTATTATTATTATTATTATTGTTGTTGTTGTTGTTGTTGTTGTTGTTGTTGTTGTTGTCGTTGTCGTTGTCGTTGTCGTTGTCGTTGTCGTTGTCGTCGTCGTCGTCGTCGTCATAAATTGCATAAAAAATTATAGACTAACCTTAGTCTCTACCAAAAAAAATATTAAATCATTTTTATAGTTTTCACATAGGATAGTTTAAATTTAGCATTCATCGCGTTACATTTACATATCAACAGGACCGGCGGTGGATGGATTTAATTCAAGATTTTGAATTTAATTGAATTATCTGTTTCTGCTTGTGCTAAAATTTTTAAGGCATATGGAATGATTTGAACTTAATTTAGCGTTATTAAGTCCTTTAGAGCTCAATTGAAAAAGGTCTTGCGATTCAGGATATATTTCATAAAGAATTGTAAGTTGAAGCCCTTAATTTGACCTAATTTCTGTATATAAGCATTCTTATGCTTCAAAAAAATATCGAGAGAAGGCCCAAGTCAGAGAGCTCTCGGGTCAGCGGGGTACTCACCCAAAGGTTTGTTGGTCAAAGGTGATAGGAATCGTGCCCCAATTCCAGAAAAATAACCCAAGCAAACAATACGCAGTAGCAGAATATAACGATAAAAGAACATAATTACAAGAAGCACACCATAGAATTTGTTATCGAAGTTCACCCAAACCTGGGCTACGTCTCTGCGCAGATGCACTCTGCGAATCCACTAGTCTTCGAGAAAAGTAGAAATACAACTGACGATCTGCTAACAAGATCGAAACAAAAAGAAAAGAAGAACACTCAAGAATGCCGTCACGGCCTCTCTCTTTCTTTTTCTCTCTATTCGCTACTTCGCGTGTTCTATCTGCTCTTGCGCTTTCTATCTGCTCTCATCTTCTAACGGCTACAACCTATATATCCCTAATATATAAGGTGTATCTTTTAACCTAGAAGAAAAAGAAAAGAAAAAAGACAAAAAAAAACAATCTTAATGATATCTTTTGATATATTTTGGCTTCACGCCAACAATCTCCCACTTGAAGACAAATATATCTGATGGATCAAGCAACTTTGCATCCATTCTCTTCAAAAACTAGCAGCTAAAACTTGTGCCTCTACGATACTCCTCATCAATTAACGTGGAGTAATACTAATAGTAGTAGTACAGAAAGTATGTTTCTCTCTATCTACTATCTTGGTAAACATGTCAGATGGATTCTTTGAGCCATCAATCTTTTGTAACTTTAACTCGTTATCTTTCAATGCTGACCTGATGAAGTGATAACGTTTCTTGATATGTCTAGTTCTTGAGTGATAAGATGTATTCTTTGCTAAGTGTACTGCACTTTGACTATCACTTCATAGTGTGCTCACTGGTTGCTTTCGATGTAGCTCTTCCAAGTAATCTTGTAACCGCATGATTTCCTTAGAGGCTTCCGTGATCGCCACGTACTCTGCTTCTGTCGTCGATAGAGCCACTATTTTCTATAGTTGAGATACCCAACTCACTGATGTACCTGCAACTGTAAAGACATATCCAGTTGTACTCTTACCACTATCTCGATCACTTGAGTGATCTACATCCACATAACCCTGTAATTATAGAGATGTACCTCCATAACAAAGAGAGTAATTTAGTGTACCTGCTAGATATCTCAATATCCATTTTACTGCATTCTAATGCTCTTTGCTTGGGTTCTGCAAATATCGACTCACAGCTCCCACTGCATGTGTAATGTCTGGTCTCGTGCTTACCATAGCATACATCAAACTTCCAACTACTAACGCATACGACACTATCGCCATCTCATCTTTCAAAGCTTGAGTACTTGGACACATATCCTTAGAAAGTTTGAAGTGACCCGCTAGAGGAGTCGCAACCGATTTTACCTCGTCCATGTTGAATCTTTTCAACACCCTGTTCACATAATTTTCTTGCGACAATCATAATTTCTTATTTTTCCCGTCCCTGATGATTTTCATGCTTAAAATTTTCTTGGCCTCTCCCAAGTCTTTCATAGCAAACTACGCTGCTAACATTTTCTTTACTTCTACGATTCTCTTTATATTAGAACTAGCCACTAGCATGTCATCAACATATAAAGAGAGATATACAATATCACCATCGTTATACTTTCAAAAATAAACACAATGATCAACCTCACAGTGTGCAAATCCTTTTTCTTCCATAAAATCATCAAATTTTAAATACCATTGTCGCGGAGCTTGCTTCAAGCCATGCAAGCTTTTCTTCAAGTGACATATCATGTGTTCTTCACCTTTGCCTTCAAAACCTCTGAATTGCGCCATGTATAATTCTTCATCTAGATCACCACACAAAAAAGCTGTTTTTACATCTAACTGCTCGAGATGAAGATCCTCCACTACAACTATACTCAATAACACTCTGATTGATGTTATCTTCATTACTGGTGAAAATATCTCAGAGTAGTCGATCCATTTTTTTTTAGAAAAGCCTTTTACTACAAGTCTTGCCTTGTATCTGATACTACTATCAGCTTCTTTTTATCATGTACACACACTTGTTTAACAAAGCTTTTTTACCTGTGGACAACTTGGTCAACTCCCAAGTTTTGTTCTGAATTAACGAGTTCATCTCGTCTCTCATAGCACTCTCCCACTGCATGTGAGATGTGTGTTTCTTTGTCTCATCATGAGTCTCTGGCTCTCTCAAATCTGTATATAAGACATGGCTCAGAAGAGTATTAATTGAAGGATAAAAAATTACCTTTGGCTTTCTCATACGTGTAGATCTCCTCAAAACATGTACTTCAAGGTCGATAGTCTATTCCGGATCATCGCATTCCTCTTGAACTGCTTGCTCATTAATAATGTGTTCATCTTGAACAACTTCCCCTTCCGATGCACTTTGATTTGCTGGAACCATCTTAATAGGAATTGTGTCCAGCTCACATATTCTAGTTCTACTGCCATATCATGCTCTATCTGACGATCCTTGTACATCTTTTCTTCATGGAACACTACATTCTGACTGCGAATGACTTTATTGTTCTCATAATCCCAAAACCTATATCCATATTTTTTTTTATACCGAGGTTTTCACGCAGCCGGCGAGTACCGAGCTCAAACCTTTCGGCGAGCACCAAGCTCAAACCGGCGTGGAGCCCGACTAGTCCTCGGGGCAACACGTGCTAGCCACCACACACGTGCCACCGGTTAAGTTACCTTTGCGACGCCCGGGATTCGAACGCTCAACCTCTCGTGAAAGGAAGAGCGCCCGCTCTAGCAGCGCCACCCAAGTGGGTGGTAAACCTATATCCATATTCATCGCCGCCATATCCAATAAAGACGCACTTCTAGGACTTAGCATCAAGCTTTTTTCTGTCTTCTCTGTCAATCAAAGCATATGCAATACAACCAAAAACTTTTAGATATGAATAACTGATCTTTTTACCTGACCACTGCTCTTGCGGTAATCCTCCATCCAACGCACTAGATGGACTCCTGTTAATCAAATATACAGCTGCATCAACTGTAGCAGCCCATAAATATAATGGGAGACCTACATGTAGTCTCATGCATCTTGCATGCTCCAAAATGGTCCTATTCATCCTCTCAGCCACACTATTCTCTTAAGGAGTTCTAGAAACAGTTTTCAACCCATGTATGCCTTCTCGACTCAAATATTCTGCAAATTCATTACTCGTGTATTCACCACCATTATCAGATTTTAGAGCTTTAATCTGATAACCTGTTTCTTTTTCTACTATGATTTTTCAAATTTTGAAAACACCGAATACTTCTGATTTTTTTCTGAGAGCATATACCCAAGTCTTTCTTATTGCATCATCAATGAAAGTGACAAAATATCTCCTACCACCATAAGAGAGTTCCTAAGTCGGTCCCCACACATCAGTATGGACCAACTCTAATTTTTGCTTTTTATTCTGTCGCACATTTAATTGAAAACTAATTGCTTTTTATTTTTCATAAATGCAACTTTCACAGAAATCTAACTCAACTTTCTACAAATCGAAAAGCAACTTTCCTGAATGTAACTGCTTGATACATTTTTCACCAAGATGTCCCAAACGATAATGCCAAGGAGTAGATAAATTATCTGTAGCCACTTTAGTTGCAATTATATTAGTGATATTATCTCCCTGGAGAAGGTAAAATGTACATGTACGCTTTCCATTTGCTACTACTCTTGCTCTTGAGGCTATTTTTCACTCTCCACCTCCAAAAGTTGTCACCATGCCTTCTTGGTCAAGTTTACTAGTTGAAATCAGATTTTTCTTCAACTCGGGAATATGTCTGGTTTCACGCAAAATTAGTCCTCCGCCACCTGAGATATTCAAAACTACAGTGTCTTTTCCTGCAATAGGACACATGTAGCCGTTGCCCACAACCACTTGCCCAAAATCTCCACTGGCATAATCGACAAATATATTTCTTTGTGAGGTACAATGAAAAGAAGCACCAAAATCAAGAAACCACTTATCTATTGTCAAGTCAAATCTTGCAGATAAACACAAGTTTTCTAGCAAAGGTTCATCACTTACCACATTAGCTCCTTGATTCTCATCTCACAGCTTCTTTTTATAGGCTTCACATTGAAATCTACGATGTCCCGTCTGGTGACAAAACCAGCACTCATCTTTTGTAACCTCTCTCTTCCCCCTAGATTGGGACCTACCACGTTCGTTGAATTTTTCTATGCTTTTACTTCTTCCACGGTTCTCCACTGCTAGTGCTGTTGAAGTTGCAGATACCGAAAACTTATCTTCACCTGAGACTTTTCTTCGCATCTCTTCATCCATGATACTGCTCACAGCATCATCCAGAGTCAAATCATCCTTCATGGTGCTCAAAATTCCCTGCACCGCGATGTTGTAGCTTTCCGGAAGGGAACATAGAAATAACAGAGCTTGTAACTTCATATCTAGATTTATACTTGCAGATTTTAACTAACCTGTAACTTGCGTGAAACTGTTAATATGCTCTGCAACAGAACATCTGTCAGATAATTTCATATTAACCAACTTCTTTAGCAAAAATATCTGATTCGATGTGGATGGTTTCTCATAAATATTCGTTAGAATATCCATGGTTTCTTTTGCATTCTTTGCTTTTGCGATGTAGTATCCTGTCTTTTTCGTCAAACCTAGACAAATCGCACCTAACGCCTTTCGATCAAGAATTTTCCATCCTGATTCTATCGTCGGATCTACTTCCGCGAGTTCAGGTTTCCAACCTTCAAGTGGTGCATAGAGATCTTTCTGATAAAGGTAGTCCTCTATTTGGAGTTTCCACCATCTGAAATCCTACCCATCGAACTTATCAATTCTGATTTTATCTTCTGCCATACCGTTTGCTTTCAATCGAACGTCACTGAAAAACTCTCGATGTTCTCGATTAGCCAACCTAGGCTTTGATACCAGTTGATAGGAATCGTGCCCCAATTCCAAAAAAATAACCCAAGCAAACAATACGCAGTAGCAGAATATAACGATAAAAGAACATAATTACAAGAAGCACACCAGAGAATTTGTTATCAAAGTTCACCCAAACCTGAGCTACGTCTCCGCGCAAAGGCACTCTGCAAATCCACTAGTCTTCGAGAAAAGTAGGAATACAACTGTTGATCTTCTCACAAGATCGAAGTAAGAAGAAAACGAGAACACTCAAGAATGCCGTCACGGCCTCTCTCTTTCTTTCTCTCTATTCGCTACTTCGCGCGTTCTATCTGCTCTTGGGCTTTCTATATGTTCTTCTATCTGCTCTCATCTTCTGACGGCTACAACCTATATATCCCTAATATATAAGGTGTATCTTTTAACCTAGAAGAAAAAGAAAAGACAAAAAAGAAAAAAGAAATTTTAATAATATCTTTTGATATATTTGGGCTTTATGCCAACAAAAAGAGCTGTTTCCATCGAGAGCGTGATGGAGATCCCACTCACCTAGACTTTGCCAACGATTTCAGACCCATCATGATAAAATTGAAAGTCCAAGTTTGGCCCTGAGGAAGAAGAATCAACCCCACGTTGGATGCATTCACCTATTCTCCGGCCACGAGTCCTGACGAACAACTGACCATTGCAGCAAACACCAGCGAATCAGCCCAGTTTCGATGTGATGTCTGTCGAAGGAGTCTAGTTTCAGTAATCCTTTTGCCACAATTCTTGGTGATCTCCGGTGCATCCAGTCCTCATCTAAAGTTTGCACTGCACGATAGCGAACCATCGAGCCTATTGCGAGCACTACAAGCGCTTCCGCCAGTCGCCACCGCAACACCCTGTCTATGGATCTCGAGCCAAACCGTCGTTGTTATTTGGAGCTCCAATTAAATGCGAATCAAGATCAAAAGGCGTTCGTTTAGGCGAGCTACATTAATTGTTCTGCGTAAAGTTTCATTTAGCGACACAAGGTAATTCTCTTACCTTAAAGTTGCAAATATGTA
The DNA here is from genome assembly GCA_021437785.1 of Rhodomyrtus psidioides. Classification (NCBI taxonomy): domain Eukaryota; kingdom Viridiplantae; phylum Streptophyta; class Magnoliopsida; order Myrtales; family Myrtaceae; genus Rhodomyrtus; species Rhodomyrtus psidioides. The sequence goes on along the minus strand of JAILYB010000077.1, from coordinate 971,942 downwards.
GTCAATCAAGTTGAATTTGCATATATCAATGGTCCCCTCTTGAATTGACTTCTTTTTGCTATCAAAAGTTAAGATATGAACCTTATTGCTAAAACAGGCTTCTATGCCAAATTCGGACAATGAAAAGTAACAATATTTGCAAGTTGATTATAAAATTCCAAATTTTTTCACAAAATTCGAAAAAGGCATACTTTGAATTGCATTGATTCATAACATCTTGATATGATTTTTCTGAATTAAAAAAACTTTAAATCTAAATCAGGAAAATTACTCTTCTGTTTTTTTTTTGTCGAATAATGATAATTCCATTGCCAATTAAGAGTTTGCAATACAGAAACAAAGGACTCAGCACAAATTAAATTCCAAAGTGGTTTGGGGAGAGAGGCAAGCCAATCTTGAGCCAAGCATTTGTTACGTTAGGCCTTAGCCAACCAGTCTGCGACTCTATTCGCTTCTTGGCTACATAACTCTAGAGAAAGATCAACAAAGCCCAGCAACTTTGCCTTAGCCCCAGAGATAAGTTGGCGCGCTTCCCATGTAAAGTGATTTGCTCCCTTCAAAGTCTAAGCCAAGCTTAGATTGTCTGGCTCCAAGTAAATTTTTTGTCCTCTTCGTGCGACCAAGAAGTCTAGGGTTTCAACCAGTGCTCTTGCCTCCACGAGCTCTGCCGAATTAACTTTGACAGATTTGGAAAAACCGTCCACCAAGCGACCTTGATCATCTCTGCAAATGTAGCTAATGGCCCCCTCAAACGGACCCTCCATGAACGACCATCAATGTTTACTTTGAGAGACCCCTTCATCGGACAACGCCAAGATCGAGAAAAGCCTTCAACACCCAAGCCTCGCTTTTTCTCGGATTTATTCCACCTGATGATATTCTGGGAAATTACTCTTCTTCAAGACAATGTTTATATTAAGTTGGACATATCCAACCCATTGCATTCGGTACGATACTCCGGCTCAGTAAAAATGTAAAGTTAGCTAATTTAATCTATTGCCATCTAGATTCAATTCTCTATCTTCATAAGCTGATTTTAGATTATTATTTTTTTGTAAAAGTAAGAGATATATTGAAGAGAAAAGCACTAATTACAAAAAATATCTTCGCTGCACACCACCGCAGTGTCGCTCAAAGCGTAAGGGCAGCTTGGGCAAAAACGAGAATAAACAGAAGAAGGCTACGCCAAGTAGCAGCTACACATATACAAAAACGAGCATAACCTATACATGCAGCAGAACCAGAAAAGGAAAGCCAAAAAACGAGCATAACCTATACATGTAGCAGAACCAGAAAAGGAAAGCCAAACAAGGCGGCTGAGAAGTAGAAGCAAGAAAGGCCAAAATACAGCTCCACTAAACATCAATCAAAGATTGCTGAGGACATGCCCCAAGTAGCTTGCATCCTTCGGTTTCTGACATTGCCTTCAACATGGTTAAAGGAGAGAGTCTTGTCCCTGACAACCTTCTGAAGGTGCTCCTTAAGGGATGTCATATTGAGTTGTTTGTTACGAAAGAGGATATGATTTCGCTCTGTCCATATCATGTGACAAAGGGCTCCAAAAGAGAATCTAACAATGCTTTGGTAGAAGGAGCCCCCTCGAATGTGACACATTGCCAACTGAAGGTTGTCTTGCCAAGAAGTGTTATGCCAAGCCAAGTTGCACTTAGCCGACCAAAACAATGCTAGAGTATTTGTGAATCGACAATAAAAAAAAAAAAATGATTAACAGAGTCGGGGCGGCACCTACAATATGCACAAGTACCTTCTGTAATACGATGATAGGCAAGAAGGATGATCTGTGTCGGTAGCCTGTTGAGAGTGATAAGCCACAAAATGAAGGAGTACTAAGGAGCAAGGTGATGGTCCCAAATGAATGAATGCCAATGGACTACATGACCTCTACATTGAAAATACTCCCAAGCCGGTTTTAGATTTTGATATCTTAATTTTCGAAAAAAATTCAAGAAGTGGATATTCATGTTGATTTTGGATGCTAGGTTGCCTCACCTGAAATTTCGAATATTGTCAATGCATATTATCTTGGTTTGATTTTTCCATATATCAAAAATTTCCAAAAGATTTAGTAAGATATGTTTTCTTAGAAACCCTATATAACATTAGGAAGATTTAGTTTCTTAGAAACCTTATCTCATTGGATAATTTGGAAGTAAAATCGAAATAATTGAGTCCTAATGCATATCCAAAAGTGGCCGAAAATTGCAGAAGAAAAGAGCACATCTCATGCTATCTTACATTATATCGTGCATATTTCCAATATTCCATACATATCTTGCCACATCTCATGTTATCTTGCATCATATCATGCATATTTGGAATATTCTCTGCATATTTCTTATCGCATCTTTTGCATGTCATAATTTCGAAAAAAAAGGGGTATAATTTGAACATCATCATACCATATTTTTTTCGAAAATCCATATCATGCATATTATCCATGTTGGCATTATCATACTGTGTCTATCTTATATTTTGCATATCATATTTTTCAAGTATCACTCATCTTGCCTACCATATCTTTCAAAAAAATTACATATTCATAGGCAAAAGGACGAGTAACAATATTTGTGTATTGCACTCACTTTAATGCCAATATATTTTTTGGATAACAAGCAAATCAGAAAAAAAAATGATAACTTAAATGCCGATTTCGACCAAAAACAATCACTTTAATGTCAATTCCGGCCAAATAGTAACATGACTAGTAACGTGACTTTTTTATTATTATTTTTAATATTATGTATTTTTTTAAGGCAAACCACATGGAAATTTTTTTTAAAAATAAATCCACGTGAACGCCACTATAGTATCTTCTACAAAATAAGCTAATTTTTTTAAAAAAATTAATTTAATTTAAAAATTAGCTAAATAACAACAAAAATTAAAAGAAATTGAGGGAAAAAAAAAAGAAACAGATTTGATGTAGCAATGAGGGCTTCCACGCCCTTGCCGCCGCTGTCGCTCACCATCATCGGCAATGACCGACGACCACCGCCAGCCGAAGGCGAGGCCTTGCCAGCAACGGCGGGGCCACACCCTCGTAAATATGGCAATGCCTGGCCATCGTTAGGCGAGCTCGACCTCACCTAGCCACGGTGAGGTTGGACCCCGCAAAACTGAATGAGATTCAGCCTCGCCTGTCGCCAGTGGGGGGCGTCGCCGAGTGGGCCATCCTCAACCCTCATCGGGTATTGCCCGCGATGGTGGACGGCGGCGGCGAGGGCTTAGAAGCCTTCCTTTTTAATTTTTTAAAAGTTTTTTAGCTTGTTTTTTAAAATTTTGTAAGTTTTTTAACTTTTGCTTTCTTTTATTGCTGATTTGGAAGCTTCGGCAAGCCACATACATGCCACGTCATATTTCTGATGAAGCTCACTGGAGTTGGCGCTGAAATAATCATTTTAAAAAAATGGCACTTATATTGACACTAGAGTAAACTACATACACAAGTATTTGCACTCCTAGTGTCCTTCTGCCCATATTCATGCATCATTATGTTTTTGAAAAAATGACATGTTGCATAACATTATTTGTCATGCCATATTTGCCTGTCTCTATGCCATGTCATGCTATGTTCTGTGATGTAAAAAAAATTATGTTTAATTTATTTGCATCTTAGCTTAATCAATTTCATTTGCATGTTTCTTGATTGTCTACATGTTGTTGACACCTAATTTTGGAAGTCTCGTATTTTATTTTCTTCAAAAAATAAAATATATTTAATTTTTTTAATATGAATATTTTCTTTGGTTTTTTGAAAGTAAAAAAAAAATTAACTAATTGATTTTTTTCATTTAAAAAAAGGAAAAAAAGTGTGAAACGAAAAATTAAAAAAAATTCGCAACAGGCCGGTCCGACTCCAAGCCGCGTTTTCTTCTTTTTCTATGGGCGTGGCCCATGCACGTTCGTCCGACCCATTTTTCCGCACACTTGCACGTTTGGGCACTAGCAGGCATGGACCACATCCCTTTTGTTCCCTCTTGGTTGGTCCACTCAACCTCACGCCCACGTCCACAGCTCATCTCCTCTTTTTATTTCATCCACAGCCTATCTCTCTTGGCTTCTTTTCCTTGAAGCCCACGTTCACCACTTACATCACTCTCTCTCGACGTTCCCATTAGCCGGAATTGATGCTAGTCCACAAAAAAAAAAAAAAAGCTTGGTGGAGGGCGAAGGTGGCAGGAGCAGAAGAAGACAAACTGGCGAGGCTGGTTCTTCTTCGGGGGATAAGAAAAAACGCGAGAACAAAAAGAAAAGATGGGGGAAACAGGGACCCGAATCCCCTAACCTCAGGTTAGGTTAGGAGGTTAGGGGATTCCCCACCCTCCATTAATAGGAGGGAAATATTTTGGTGATTTAATGGAGGGTGGGGATTCCCCTGACCTCAAACCTGAGGTCAGGGGATTCGGTCCCGGGAAACAGAAGAAAAAAAAAAAGAGGAGGGCGAAGAAGGGTGTGGCTCCACGATCTCGCCACACACACTCCGTCGACCACTTCGACCTCGCCAATGAGGAGATCACCATCACCGTCCGAAGTCTCCAAACCATTCTGGCCATCGTCGCAGCCCAGAAGTCCATGCTGATCCGGTGCTTTGTCGGATAGGCTCCATCCCGGCCATGAAGGATGATCAGGCGACCGTTTTGCATTGCCCATGATGGCCAGCGGCCAAGCCGAAGCTGTCGTTTCCTAGAGGTCGTTTGGCTAGTAGTCGGCAACGGTTTGAGTGTCGGGCGAGAGAGATGACAGAGGAGAAGAGGGCGATCCTCAAGAGCAGGAGGCCGGAGGGAGAGTTCGACGGTGAGAAAGCCCGGCCGTCTTCGCGGCCCGAGTCGATGACGGCCTTGTGCCGCAAACCAGCCTGAAGGATCAGCTTCAATGGCGAGTGGCGACGGTGGCACCATCGTTCTTCCTCCCAAATACTGATTTTGCACTAGTTTTTCCTACGTTAGCCTTTGATCTGCTGCACTTGCCTTGTTGTGATCTGTGGCTCGTCGTTTTGGCCGATCGACCATCCGAGAGGACATGATAACGAGAGGGCCGAGGTGAGTTCGACTCGAGTTAGTGACGACGCGAACGTGACTGAAGGCGAAATGCGAGCGAGTCTTGAACGTTAGGCGACTCGAACCAGTTATAGCGCAAGTGGTGACTCGGGTCGGAGGCTATGGCGTCACCATCGGATCTCAGTGAAGTGGTTTCGGTGTTCGACGAGCGGACCTAGCCGTTGTAGCAAGTGAGCCAGTGATGGACGAGTCGGTTCGAGAGAGTACGACCTGGCGGAGATGCAGCGAACTAGTCCAGTAAGGAGTGAATAGGCTGGACGTCTCCAGCAAGCCGATCTTGGCGTCTTGGTTTCGGCACTACGTGAACAGAGTCGGTCGGTGTCTAGCAGGTCCGACGTTGTGGCGAGAAGGTCCACTGGAACATGACCTAGCAACGGCGACAAGTGAGTCCTACGGCGGCGTGATGAACGAATCTCGGCGGTGCGGCGGCGAGGTGAGCGAAGGCTGTGGCGGCGTCAAGTTTTGGTTACGGTGCCGGGGTTGCAGAAATAGGGCGACGCGAGGAAGACGATGAACAGTAGTATTTGTAGCCCTTCCCACGTTTGTTTCTTTGGCCGTTTGGGCTCCGGGTGGGCTGGTCTTGGAATAGTAAAAAGGGTAGGTTGGGCTCCGAGTGGGCTGGCAGAAAGAAAAAGAAAATTTTGGGCCATAATTGTTTTAAGCCCAGTTCGGGAAGGACAAGGAAAAGTAGGCTTGCCTCCTTTTGTGTTGACCAGGCCCAGTTCGGGTCCTCTTTCCCGGATCGGATCAGGCCCGACGGCCTGATCCAGGTCCTGGCCCGAGGACCCGACCCGGACCCAGTTCCTTTAAATAATATTAAGAATAAAAAAATCAGAAAATACCCAAAAAATAAGAAATAGATAGAAAATGCATCTGTTTGATTATATTGTCCAATTAGGCTTTTTATATGTTTGATTATCGATTTGTTCTCCAGTTTAATTAGCATGACTTAGTTTAAACTTCGCATGTGAATGTCTGAATATTAAGCATGTCTCAGTAGGTAAAATTAGCACGGTAATTGGAGTTTAATTCGTGATACCCGTGTTATCCTTTAATTGACTGAACTTTGCTAACTATCTGCTTTGAGTGAGTGTATGTTTCAAAGACTTGATGCATCTTATTGATATTCCAACGTGGCGATCGATGACGATGCCCATGGAGCTGGCAGCCTATTGGGGCTTGGCAAGGATGGAGACCGACGTCCAATTCGGTCTATTTATATGCATCCGATCTTCGTATCAGAGTCGTTTTCTTTAAATATCGTCATTATAGATTTGGTCTGCATGCGCTTATCCCAGTCTAATTTTTTGCATATTTACCTAATTGAGTGTTCATAACACTGTCTTTTGAAAAATTGCATATTAATTGCTTTTCCCGGATGTTAGGTTAAAGATAAATAGGTAATTGCACGAAATGACAAAAAACCAGTATGCATGATCATCTGGCACTAGTTAGATACCTGGTAAGCTTAAAATGATATACAGAATGTGTGGTCATCTTAGGGAATATTAACTGGTTAGGTACCAAAATTGTGCTAATTATCTAGTATGCGTAAACAAGTCCCCGAGCTTAGAAGCTCTGGCTGCGTAGGAATCAAGATAAGACTCACGTATCTCGATTGGTATCTAGCCGACCCCAATAGGCTAGTGGCGACTCCTAGTAGCATTTTAGCTTGCTAATCAATAAAATGAAATTCAAAGTCACGCGAGGTAGGACTTGGGAGAGTCCACGCCATTGACCGACAGCAATACCTCTAAACCGCCGGCCCTCTCGATGGAGGCTCAAGGCAGGTCGCGACAGCTTGGCGACTCCGTTGGGGAAGCTTATATTTGAAGGGAGAACCTGTGTAGACTTAGGCCGTAATAACCAGTTGATTGTTCCCTAATTTGATCTCCATTTTGCAATGCTGCGAAGAAAATCTGGTTAATGTGCTAACCTTGTGTTAGATGTTCTTGCAGGTTGGGAGTTATAAGGGTGTAGTGATTGTTGACCTGTCTGTTTTGCAGGGAGTCGTGGGAATATATGTTATTTTTATATATATTGAAGCGATGTTTGATATACATGCGATGCATGTTTCTCATACACTATACTTTTCGCACACACATCCAGCGGTCAAACCCCGACTGCGACTCTAGGGAACTTTTAGGAGGTATCAGAAATACATCGGGTCATACGCAGGTCTGTAAATGGCATGATCATTTCCGATCCCGCTCATCGCCTCGAAAAATGTGTCTCGACCCGATTATGCTGTCAGCATTTTTGGGGGCGGTATATCATTTCGTTGTGGTGGGAGCCTTTAACCATTAGTCTATCATACCCATTATGTGTCAAACCTCACTATTAGCATGTGCATGTTTATGCCATCAACATGTATTGTTCGCCAACCACTGTGAATAGGATTCTTTTATTTATAAGTTCCCTCCGAATTTTATTTTCGGCAATTCACGAATATCAATTAGACGCCCTACGTGGACTAAGCCTGTAGTTGAAAATTTTTGTGATCATTTTTTGTAGTGAATTTGGAGAATAAATTTCAAATGAATAAATCATTTTGCTATAATTTTCACGTTGTTTTTGTAAAAGGAATATCCCAAAGCAATTTTTCAAAATTGATAACGTTTTTTGTGCATTATACTTTTGAAATTAAATGGGCGTCCTATTGATAATTACGAACAATCTTTTAATGGCGTCTCCTCTTACAATGAAATTGCAGTGAAATATCGATGCCTCTAGATTTAGATTGTGGGGGCAAGTGTCATCGCCTCATTTTCATGTAAGAGACTACCTCATTAAAAGATCAGTTTTCATCTGTATACTGACATTGATGTCTTCTTATCGCAGGACATGTGTGATGGTCACTCTTTGAGATTCTCTTGATTGATCATGCAAAGATTGCATCGGAAAGCGAGCCTTGAAAATGCTAAACCTGTGTTGGACGGAAAGCATGAATGCCCCACTTCCAAATGAATCGATGACCTATCACTCAATTTCGCAGGATGGGAAACTCACATTCCTTGTCGTTTTTCAAGCTAGAGTCGATCAGCGAAAGATGCGCCAAAATGAACAAGAAGAGCCAATCTGGGGCAGTTTCCCGAAGGAGGGCGACCTACTCTAATGATAGCGGCCATCATGCCCTTGTGTGAATGAAAAAGAAGTCGTTCCTAATCTCTTTCATTTTGAATCATATGTTGTATAATGTTCCCTTTTTGCATGTGCAGTTAAATAAACCAAAGCTGGACTAGATAGAGATGTTAGATAATCACCCACCTGGAGGTGATGAATTGCGGACTCAAATGTGACGGCTAGCCTCCCTCTGACAAAATGGGGCCTCACCATGTTCGAGTCGAAAAAGTTGGCAATAGCTCTAAATCGAAAGGGATCATTGAACAGACTCGATAGAACAATGAATGATGCAGCTTTTCGAACGAACAAATGAAGATGACATATCTCGTTTCTGGTCTTAGTTCAAATCATTACAGGCAACTGATCAATTCTTCTTCAAAATGCAGGAAGTGCTTAATAAAAGGAAATCACAGAATAGCTCGAGAGTATGAAATATCATGGTCACCCAACTCAAATCAAGAAGGGTTTAACATAAACCTGAAGGTCTGCCGAAAAGACACGATATGCATCTATCCATGTGAACAGCAACCCTCCTTACTATGAAAAGCCCGAAGGGACGCGGTAGTCCAGGCTTCTTAAAGGACGAGTGTGGTAGCGGACCCAATCATTGGGGCAGCCTTTAGTCGCCAAACATGATGAGATTATTCAATCTGAAACAAGAGGACGTATCGTTCCAAAATATCATCCAAATTGATTCCTGGAGTAACATTTTGTATACTCTTCTTGCAGATGATAAATGAAAAGCATGACGACAACCACAACAGTAGAGTCTGAGCTACTTGAGGAGGTCGTCATCCCTATTGACGCCATAAAGAAGCTGAAGCCGCTGAGGCTTTCCCCTTCTCCATCCTTCGCATCCTGCAAAGAGAATAGCGACAAGGCCGATCATTTTTCTTATCTTGAGAGAAAAGCTTTGAAGAAGCTAAAACAGGTTATCCACGAGACCTTTAACATCATCACCTTTCTTCTCCAAGCAAACCTTGAAGTAAGAACGTGATGCAGACAAAGCCTCCACCTCTATTCGAGAATTTTCCATCAACGGAATCTCGTTATTCAAAGATGAGCTGACTGACATCATCCCTTTCAAATTCCCCCGGGCTTACAACGTCAAGACCGAGGACGTGATCATCATGCTGCGAACCACGTTGCACTAGCGAAAATAATCTGGGATCGATGCCCTTATGAACATGTATCTCGACAACATTCTCGACAAAATCGTAATCCTAAACGACCGAGATCGAAAACCAATCTCATGTGCCACGATGTCTACAGAAAGTTTCAGAATGAGGAGCGTCGCCAGACGACATTCGCTGGAAGCAGAGAGGCAAGCTAGATTCTTGCGATAGAAAAAGCAGCACTTAACAGAGAAGTGCAGAGTCTCTGATGAAGCGAGATTACAGACCATTGCTGATGCGATAACTCTCGCCAACAAATCTGGATTGGAAAAGATTATTCAATTTTGGTAACAAGGTGTATCGTTCCTAATTTTAACTCAATTGAGAATAGAAATGACTCGTTCTATCTCTTATTTTGCAGGTAAATAAGTGTGCTCAACCGTAGTGACAATGCAACCTACGAGGGAAGGACGATCAAGCTAAGCCGTCCAGTCGAGATCAAAGGGAGTATTTAGTTCCTACAATTGAATTCATCTGAAATGCAAGCTAACGCATTATTTCTGCTCATGCAGGTGAAAATGAAGAATGGCCTAAGCGATGAGCACATGAAATCAAGTAGAGTTTTCTGTTGGTTCAAGATGAGATCACCTATGACTCAGATTCTCAAGGAGGAATTATTCAAATTCAGACAAATGACCACGAAAACCCGAGTGTGATAGAGTTCAAATGGAATTGCCAAGAGAAATCGAAGCCGCTACCAGCAAAACCAACCGTGGCGGTAAGTCTAGGTGATGTAGATAGTGTCGTAGAGATCAAAAATGGGGGAGGATTGCAGAAGGCAGAAGCCTCTCAATTGGCCAATCTTCTCCAAGAGTTTCTAGATGCGATTGCTTAGTCCAACACCGACACACCAAGGCTAAGCTCGGGCACTCTGCGACACTTTGCCAATCAATCCAAATGTACAACTGAAGAAGGATTGCTTATCATTTTGAGTGGATAGCAAATATTGTCTCGTGGTAAAGAAGCACAGTAGGATTAGGACATGAGCTAATTATTAAGATCTCCATCGGGATAGTCCGAAGGAAAAATTTCTACTCCCATACATTGATGTTTTGCTCAATGGTAAAGCGGAATCCAAGTTGTTCCCTTTCATGGATGATTTTTCTGGCCGTATCCATAACCGTATGAAGGAGGAGAATAGGAGCAAAACTTTCTTCATAACCCCGTGAGGTACATTTTGTTATAAGGTCAAGCTTTTTGGCCTAAAAACGCGGGAGCCACGTATCAAAGAGCCATGGTGGCCTTATTTCATGATATGATGCATAACGAAATTGAAGTCTATGTCGATAACATGATCGCAAAATCGTGATTGGGAGAGGACCATGTTGCGATCCTTCGTAAGCTGTTCGAGCGCATGCGTAAATACCAGCTACATCTCAATCCAACAAAATGTATTTTTAGGGCAAAGTTTGGGAGTTATTGGGCTTCATCGTAAGCAGTCGAGGCATCGAGATTGATCCCTCCAAGGTGAAGGCCATATGTAATCTGCGGCCCCCATCTTCTGTAAAAGAAGGTTCGCAGCTTACTGGGGAGATTAAACTATGTTGTAAGATTCATATCCCAACTGTTAGAGACTACCAAGCCATTTTTCAAATTGCTCAAGAAGAATGCTAAAATTGTGTGGGATTTTGAATGTCTGACGACCTTCTTGAGGATCCAGCATTGCCAGACCCATTCCCCGATTTTGGTTCCACCTGTTCCCGGTATCCCATTGATCCTCTATTTGACTATTCACAAGGAGTCCCTGGGAGCTATTTTGACATAGAAAAGACCGTCTGATGGAAATGAATGTGCGATATACTATCTCAGCGGGAAGTTTTCTGATTCCGAAGTAAAATATCCGGAGGTTGAGAAGACTCGCATGGCTCTAGTTTGGATGTTACACAGATTGCGGCAATATACTCTTCATTATCAAATTAGCCTGGTCACTGAATGTGAACACATCAAGTATCTCTTGGAGAAACCTGCGCTGGTAGGTAAGTTGGCTAAGTGACAAATTCTTGTTTCCGAATTTGATGTACAGACCATGACGCTGAAGTCTGTAAAGCGCTGAGCCATAGCAGACATGTTAGCACAGAACATAATGATGCCACAATCGGAACATGAGATGAACCCTCTTGATGACCGTATTCTATTGGTGGCTGCAGAAAGGTGGGTCATGTATTTCGACGGGGCTGTTAACCTGTCTGGATCGGGCACAGGGGATGTCCTTATCTCCCCAGATGGTTAGCTTTATCTAGTAGCTGCTAAATTATTGTTCCCATGCACCAATAATATCGCTGAGTATGAGGCTTGCATCCTCGGGCTAAAGGCTGCTATGGAGATAGATATCCGGAGACTACATGTTTATGGCAATTTCGCCCTTATTATCCTTCAGACAGAAGAAAAATGGAAGACTCGCAGCCCAGGAAGCCAAAGTCAATTTGTAGATGCCTTGGCCACCCTATCCTCGATGTTCCGAGTGACGACAGGTCCAGATATCGAGCCATTGAGAATCGAGATCCTGAGACGATCAGCGTACTCCCTGCTAGCAGAGGAAGAGGCAGACGGCAGGCCATGGTACCATGACATGAAGGCCTACTTGCGAAAAAGGGAGTTCCTTGAGGGGAGTGAGGCAGTGGACAGAAAGTATTTGGTGAAACTGTCCTCAAAGTTCTTCCTCAGCGGCGATACGTTGTATAAAAGGTCATATGACTCAGTTCTACTGAGATGCGTCGATACCAGGAAGGCCAATCAGTTGATGAGTGAAATCCATGGAGATGAATGTGGCCCCCATATGATTGGCCACCTGCTAAGCAAGAAGATCATGAGGTTGGGGTAATATTGGCTCACCTTGGAAGCCGACTATGTTCAGCATGTTCGTTCCTGCTATCAATGTCAAGTTTACGGAGATAGAATTGCTGCTCCACCAAGTGAGTTGCACCAGATGTCTGAGGCATGGCCTTTCTCCATATGGGGGGTCGATGTCATAGGACCGATTAATCCCAAAGCTTAAATGGGCATCGTTTTATACTCGTGGCTATCGATTACTCCTCGAAGTGGATTGAAGCCAACTCATACGTCAATGTCACAGCCAACAATGTGGCCAGGTTTTTGCGTCGAGATATTTTCGCCAGATACGAGGCACCAGAGGCTATAATCATCGACAATGGCTCAAACCTTAATAGCAAAATTGTTGACAAGGCCCTTGGCGAGTTTCGCGTTCGCCACTTGAACTCTTCGCCTTATCGCCCGCTGATGAATGGTGCAGTGGAAGCGGAAAACAAGAATATCAAGATCCTGTCCAAGACAGCAGTGAATTATCGTGATTGGCATGAGAGGCTCCCCTATGCACTAGTGGCATACCAGACGTTGATCTGTACCTCAACTAGGGCAACTCCTTTCTCTTTGGTGTATGGTATGGAAGCGGTGCTGCCAATGGAAACAAAGATCCCATCACTGAGGATTCTGTCTCAATTGAAATTGTCAGAAGCCGAATGGATTCAACAAAGATGTGAACAGCTGAATCTGATCGACGAGAAAAGACTGTGGGCCATTGTCGCGACCCGTCCGAAAATCAACGGACGCGGCTAATGGATTACCGATCGCGGGCCTTAGATCGGCGCGGGCCCTCCCAGGCCCATACCAAATCGCGGCGGGAGTGTCTTTTGAGGGATTCGACGATAAGAGTCGATCGCTTTCGACCTTCAGTGTGGTCGTGGTGGCATGTGCAACTTGTCCATGCATTTGGAGTCGCCACCCGGTCTTTCTTGGAGGGTAGACCGGAAACCTTACTGACCGATTGGGAGAGATCGATCAGTTCTGCGGAACCAGAGATTTTGGGTTCGGGGACTTGGTTACGTCGGTGTCATTACCAACGCCCTTTCGGTACCTAACGCGAGTGATTTTCCTGACTAAGAGTTTATGCAGGCGTAAGTTTGGGTGAGATAGGTATGGTTCAGGTTTCATGCAGATTGGAATATTAGTCCTATCAAATCACAGTCAATATAATGAAAGCGCAAGTCAAGTGCATAAATAAATCATGTCAATGCACATCAATTTCAATCATTGGCCTCCTAGTATAGCCATAAGGGCTTAGGGAAGATGTGATTTAGGGCTAGGGGTAAAATGGAAAGATTCGGGGACAATTAGCCCGAAGGGCAAAATTGTCATTTTTGGAAGGTTTGGATACCGAATTACCCAAAATATTCCATGGCCAGTTGATTGTGGCCATTTCCCATTTTTGAGAATTTTTTGGAATTTCTTGACTTTTCTTCAATTTTTGGAAGACGATTCGCCCAAAGGGCGAAATTGTCATTTTAAGAAGGGTCGGGGTTCAAAACACCCGGAATGAGCCTTGGCCAGTTGTTTGTGGCCATTTCCTATTTTTTGGGATTTTCCTGGATTTTTAGAATTTTTTTGGAAGACGGTTTGCCGGAAGGGCAAAACCGTCATTTCGGAAAAGATCGGGGGTCAAAAGACCCGAAACAGGTCATGGCCAGTTGAATGTGGCCATTTCCTATTTTCTGGAATTTTATAGAATTTTTCTGAATTTTCCGAATTTTTTGAATATTTTATGAATTTTCTATTTTTTATTGATTTTTTGAATTTTTTGTTATTATTTTTGAATTTTTTAATATTTAAAAAATATTTTCCGGGCCGGGTCAAACCCGGCCCGCGCCTCTTGGGAGCCCGGCCCGACCCTAGGGGTCGACACCGGCCTAAAACGACACCGTTTTATTTTTTTAAACATTTTTCTATTTTTTTTACAATTTTTTTGATTTTTTATGTATTTTATTTAATTATCCGAAAATTCCCCGGATCGGACGGTCCACGTCGTGCCACGTGGCTTCGTCTCGTGCGTCCGATCTTCCACTAGGTCGAGCGACCCACAGAGTGCCACGTGGCTCAATAATAGCCGTCGGATCAAAAATTAATTTATTTTCTTTTTTAGAAAAACCTACAAATCGGACGCTCTAGAACGTGCCACGTGGCCTCCTCTGGTGCGTCCGATCTTGTACAAGATCGGATGTCCCTCAGTGAGCCACGTGGCACATCCTCGTCCGCCGGATCGATTATTCGAAAATCATTTATTTAATTTTCCAAAAATTCCAGGATCGCGACACGTGTCGCGATCGTGGCCGTCCATTTGTTTTATTTGAAAATAAGCGGACCGGACCCCACCCGGCTGACGTGGCTACCTACGTGGCACGCCACGTCGGCCGTTGACCGTTGACCGGCCGGAGGGTCGCCGGAGAAGACGATGAACAGTGAAAATTCCGGCGGGAATAGTGAAAATTCCGGCGAACCTCGCCGGAGAAGACGATGAACAATGAAAATTCCGGCGGGAATAGTGAAAATTCCGGCGAGGTCGCCGGAGAAGATGATGAATAGTGAAAATTCCGGCGAACCTCGCCGGAGAAGACGATGAACAGTGAAAATTCCGGCGAACCTCGCCGGAATTTTTTGCCGGAAAATCGCGAACCGGACCCAAACTTGGTGTTTTTCGTTCCTTTTTTCGGCATTCGACTTCTTGGACCACCCACATCAACATACGACACAAATAATAACCATGAACACGCTAAAAACCGGCGAACCGGACCTCCCCGAACCCGGCTCCGGCGAGCCGATTTGCAAAATTTTTTTTGCGTTTAAACTTGTTTCCAACCGTTCACACAGCATCCAAGGGAGGTTTGAGGACTTACCCGGGGTCCCTCGATGGTCGGCGGCCGCCGGAAATCCCTCGCCGAGCTCCCGGTCCGGATCAAAGCCGGCGAAGCTCCGAGCCGTGTTTCGTCGCGGTTCAATGCAAAACAAAGGTCAAAACGAGTTTAGAAGCAATGCTAGTACATATTCAAAGCTTGATACGCGCAAATGGGGGTCGGGAAAGGCACGGCCGAGACAAAACCAAGTCGAGGCATCCATCGGCATTTTGTCGAACACATGGCGTGCGTATGAGAAACGGTGATCGGAGGAGAATATCGACCTATTCGAAGCTCGCCGCCGGCCACCAATGCTTCCTTGATGATCTGTGCAGGTTGCTGAAGGTCCTCGGTGCTCGCTTCTCCCTCGGGTTTGCCCAAAAAAAATCCCTCTCTCCCATGGCCGAGCTTCGCTTAAAACCGAGCTCCCTCGCCGGTTTTCGTGGCCGACCGGCGCGCCTCGACGCGTCCGCCACCTCTGCCCGATGTTGCCATGTCCCCCCACGCCTGTCGCCTTTTTTTTCTTCAATAATCGCGCGCCCACGCCGCCCCCATCTTCCTCTGTTTTCTGCCCACGTTCTGCACATTCTGTGCATTTGCAGACCCGGGTCGGGTCGGGTCGGACCCGACCGGCCCGGTTCGGCCAAATCGCCCAAATCGCCAAATTGACACCCCAAATGACCTCTTTTCATGAAATTGATGGCAAAATCGGATTCCTTGACATGTTTTACATCAAATATGGATATTTTCGTGAATCAATTTATTGAAATTATGTGAAAACCCCAAATTGTCCCTAGGATCCGAAATTTAATTTCGCCAAATCGAAGGCCTAAACGATCGAATTAGCCAAAATTGAGCCCACCAATGGATTCAGCATGATGAAAACTGTTGGGTAGAGGTGTTTAATTTTAATGGGTGTGCCCGTGTGAAATTTAATTTCAAAAATTGTGAAACCGGGGACTAAATTGAAAGATTTTTATGCAATTAAGCCCTTTTGGTTAAAATTGATCAAATTGGAGGGCAAATTGACCCAATTGAATTTCAATACTTTGGAGTCCAATGTCATAGCTTATAAAAACCGAGAATTGAAAATTAAAAGACTCGAAAAGGATTTTTTAGAACCGGTTCGGGATTAGGTTTGTGAAGGAACCCCATGAACCAAGCCAAATTTCCATAATAAAAAGTAAACATATTTAAGAGATAATTAAAATAAAATTTCTGAATATTTTTGTGTAATTTTCTGACCACGGATGGTATTTTTCGGATTTTTTGGGTATTTTTATAATTAAATAAATTCCAAAAAATATTAAAAAATACGAAAAATATTTTTTGTTCAAAACTGGTTCCTAAGGCTAGGCTAAGGCTTCCAAAGTTGATTTTTCAATTTTTTGACCTTTTTTGCTATTTTTAATTAATTTTAGAAATAAAAACTAAAATAAAAGATGGTCAAAAATCAGGTGTCAACAGCTGCCCCTCTTTGAGAGTGAGCTCGTCAGAGGTTGCTTTCAAAGATAAAATGACACCTGGATCTTGACCGACTCGACTAGGGAAAAAGAAATGCTATGACATCGGATTCTTAAGCATTTTGATGAGCGCTCAAATTAATCACCGGTTTACTCTCGCAATTTGAACATGGGCCTGAGTGAGAGCGGCTTACCTGAAGTTCACCTGTCAGATGCTGCCTGCGGAATCTGAGGGTTCGTCGTTACGCTCCCGGCTGTGACGACTTTCAAGAAGATACCTAGGACTCGTTCAGAATATCCTAGGGAGATTAAGCTCTGACCTGTATGGTAGGTCATACCATTATGGGGCTCCCAACTGGTAGGAACTTAATGAAGGCGCACCCCATGCTTTGGGATCTGCCACGGATTTTGATCCGTATGGTGGATCGGACCTTTGTATTGACCCTTCAGGCGGTTTCTACCTTTGGTTGAGTTTGACCCTTATGGCGGTTTCTACCAATGAGTTGACCCTTATGGCGGTTTCTACCATGAGTTGACCCTTATGGCGGTTTCTACCATTGATTTGACCCTTCAGGCGGTTTCTACCATCGAGTTGACCCTTATGGCGGTTTCTACCATTGGTTGACCCTTATGGCGGTTTCTACCATTGATTTGACCCTTCAGGCGGTTTCTACCATCGAGTTGACCCTTATGGCGGTTTCTACCATTGGTTGACCCTTATGGCGGTTTCTACCATTGAGTTTAGTTTTGACCCTTTATGGCGGTGTCTACCTTGAGTTGACCCTTATGGCGGTTTCTACCATATTTGACCCTTCAGGCGGTATCTACCGTTGAGTTTAGTTTTGATCCTTATGGCGGTATCTACCATATTTGACCCTTCAGGCGGTTTCTACCACGGGTTGACCCTTTTGGCGGTTTCTACCATATTTGACCCTTTAGGCGGTATCTACCGTTGAGTTTAGTTTTGATCCTTATGGCGGTATCTACCTTGAGTTGACCCTTATGGCGGTTTCTACCATATTTGACCCTTCAGGCGGTATCTACCGTTGAGTTTAGTTTTGACCCTTATGGCGGTATCTACCTTGAGTTGACCCTTATGGCGGTTTCTACCATAGTGAGACTCTAGACTGATAGGAATCTCAGGATGACGCGCCCGTTCTGTAGGGTTTGTCGGAGACTCGATCGTTCTGTAGATCGATCTCGGAAAAGGTTTGCCTACTAAAAGGCTGCGCCTATGAAATGACATATCCCGTCTTGTTGGGACTAGTCGAAGACTCGATCGTTCGTCCGTAGATCGGTCTTGGGATAGGTTTGCCTACTAAAAGGCTGCACCTAAAGAAATGACATATCCCGTCTTGTTGGGACTAGTCGAAGACTCGATCGTTCGTCTGTAGATCAGTCTTGGGAAAAGGTTTGCCTACTAAAAGGCTCCGCCTCGGAGACTCGATCCTTCGTTCGTAGATCAGTCTTGGGAAAGGGTTTGCCTACTAAAAGGCTCCGCCTCGGAGACTCGATCGTTCGTTCGTAGATCGGTCTTGGGAAAGGTTTTGCCTACTAAAAAGCTCCGCCTCGGAGACTCGATCGTTCGTTCGTAGATCGGTCTTGGGAAAGAGGTTTGCCTACTAAAAGGCTCCGCCTCGGAGACTCGATCGTTCGTTCGTAGATCGGTCTTGGGAAAGGTTTTGCCTACTAAAAGGCTCCGCCTCGGAGACTCGATCGTTCGTTCGTAGATCGGTCTTGGGAAAGAGGTTTGCCTACTAAAAGGCTCCGCCTCGGAGACTCGATCGTTCGTTCGTAGATCGGTCTTGGGAAAAAGGTTTGCCTACTAAAAGGCTCCGCCTCGGAGACTCGATCGTTCGTTCGTAGATCGGTCTTGGGAAAGGTTTTGCCTACTAAAAGGCTCCGCCTCGGAGACTCGATCGTTCGTTCGTAGATCGGTCTTGGGAAAGAGGTTTGCCTACTAAAAGGCTCCGCCTCGGAGACTCAATCGTTCGTTCGTAGATCGGTCTTGGGAAAGAGGTTTGCCTACTAAAAGGCTCCGCCTCGGAGACTCGATCGTTCGTTCTTAGATCGGTCTTGGTAAGGGTTTGCCTACTAAAAGGCTCCGCCTTGGGGACTCGATCGTTCGTTCGTAGATCGGTCTTGGGAAAGGGTTTGCCTACTAAAAGGCTCCGCCTAAGGATTGACATCATTAAGGTCTCTTTTTGGAAGGTTTACCTAACTCTAGGTTCACCTGAAGGCTATCATGGGATTTAGGGGTTACCTGAAATCTCGCAGGAGGCCGAGTTGTCCTTTCGACATGCGAGGTACCTTTCTGGGATCTGGGGGACTCCAATTATCCTGCAGAAAGCTGAAACCTGCAAACTTTTCATTAAAAAGGTATCAGTTTGGGACCTGGGTTCTCCAGGGATCCTTGCAAAACATGACCCTATGAGCTCTTCTTGAGAGAGCAAGGCATCCTTCCGGGATCATGGGTTCTCCACGTCCGATGAGACTGCCTGAATTTTGAAAAAGGGGTCTCATGACGAGGGTTCTCCACGTCCGATGAGACTGTTTGATATTTTTGAAAAGGGGTCCTAGGACGAGGGTTCTCCACGTCATGCTAGGACTATTTGATTTTTTGAAAAAAGGGGTCCTAGGACGAGGGTTCTCCACGTCAAACTAGGACTGCTTGATTTTTTGAAAAAGCGGTCCTAGGACGAGGGTTCTCCACGTCAAACTAGGACTGTTTGGTTTTTTTTTTTAAAAGGGGTCCTAGGACGAGGGTTCTCCACGTCATGCTAGGACAGTTTGCTGACTTCTTTGAAAAAGTGTTCCATCCTCACCCCTTCTTTTGAAAGATCTCAAAATTTATCGGGAATTCAGTTTTGAAGCAGTGAAAGATTTTATTTGGACAAAACTTCACTTGGGTCTATTGAGGCGACATTCTGGGAGCTGGGTTCTCCAGGTATCCTGCAGAAGTTCAAACCTGTGTGCTCCACTCCACGGAGCAAATGTTTTTCTGGGATTTGGGGTTTCCAAGAATCCTGCAGAAGTTTGAAAGATTTTTCTTCACCAAGAAAACGTTAGTAATCTTTGGGAAGACCACGGCTGTCCATTTGACAAAAATCGTAAGATTTGAGTTTTAATCATGAAATGTGCATTTTGATGCTGGAGGTTATCCAAGACATTCTTGCAACATGCAAATGTGATCACAAATCCCCGGCACGGAAAATCTGGATCCAACAATTTTGAAGATTCCAAAAAGAGTTTGCTCAAAACATCAATTGGAATTATTTCTCGTTCAAGAGGTCTTCTCACCTGTTTTGAGATAGTGGTATTTTATAGGGGATGCACTCAATTCCCTACTAACATGTGCCTAGGTTTTAGGCTCATTCGCAGCGCATACATTTTGATCGGTCGGGAGGTCTTCCACGGGACCGTAATGTTGGGCTTGGGTATCGGTCTTCAACGGGGACCTGCTTTGGAGTCGAGGCCATCGAATGAAAGTTTTCACCATCTGCTCCGGGTTTACAAGTCAAGAACCCTGCAAAATGAGAAAGAAATAGTCTTGCTCGTACTTCTTCGAGCTAAGCTATATGTTAACCCAAGTGTCTTAATCAGAGAAGACTGTTTCAGGGTTGTAATGTCGGTAGGATTGGGGACCGAAAAATGCTTATTTTTGGCCCAGAATTCATGAGGGGATTGACGTTGGTGATCACTGCAAATTTGCCACCTGTCTTTTCCTTTCTGCATCTTTAGTCTTTGAGGTGTGCAACCGATTTTGAGGTGTGCACCAGCTCTTTAGCAGCATTTGGGGAGCAGCCTTTTTGATCTGACTCCCTTAGGGATTTTCTCTTTCTTTGCCCATCCAGGCTTCATTGGGGATCAATCAGACAACTTGCACGAGCGTCGGCCTTGCTTTTACCAGGCACTTTGCTTTTTCTTGATGCTGGGGATTTTCTTCGTCCTCATTTTCCTTTTGAAATCCCGCTTTTCTCATCTTCGGTAGATCATGTTAGACATATGCTCGAATGTCTAAACATGCTTTAAGCATTAGCCTAGGAATTTCTTTGTAATCCCTAAGTCTCGAACTCCTCTGTTTCTGACGTGATGATGCATCCGTCTTGGAATGTGCAATGATCACCAACGGGTTTATGAAACGGATTTGCAGGCTCAACTTGGCTGTGCAAAGGATATGGTGTGTGGGATAGAGAAATGAATGCTTCTCGTCATCCTATGGCACTTGGATTACCATATAAACAACACACAAAGATTGATGTTAGTCCGAGCAAGAGAATTTCTAACCATTTTCTCCTGATGTTGCTGGACTCGCCTCCATTTTGCCCCAATGTGGGGTGGTTCTTGACAGGGTTGAGAATGAAAACCGCCGTTCAAAGGGGTTGTCAATGGTCACCTGTAGTGTTTGGGGATATGAAACGAATGCCTCCGTCATCCCAATCCATGTAATTGCTGCGAACAATCCCTACTTCCGTAGGTCCAGATTTTACTATCTGATCCGCTCCACTTTTCTCTCAAGTGTGTATAGGACGTGTTTAGATTAGGCTTTGCCTCTCGTCTTTCGAGGAAACGTCCTTTTGAAAGTTTTGAACAACTTTTTATTGGAAAAATCTCTCATTTTCTCCAAAAATTTTACCCGTCAAGGGGATTTTATGATGCACAATGCATGTTCTTATTCATGTTCAGACAACCTCCTGTTTTAAAACATGAATGCCAATGCAGTTTGAATCGTATGTCTTTTCTAGACATTGGATTCTGAAAGCTTTTCTTTTCTTCTCTATTTTTTATTCAACATCTTCAGTGGATTGGGGAGAGGGATACTTACCTATCCCCCACGGCTGGAGATCCCTGAAAATGCGGAAGAAACATGTTATTGTACGTTCATGAATTTTTTCAAAAAAATTAGAACGATACATTTCACCCTCGGTCATGTGTTCCCATGGGTAATACATGGGATGTGAAAACCTGTTTCGCCTTGATGGCGAGCCCCTGTCAAAGATGGGAAATAGGTGTCAGTTTGCATTCCAAAATTCGAGGCAAATTGGAACAATACAGCCTTGTTCTTGCTTTGTGTTTCCATTTGAACACAAACGCGTGGCTTGTAGAAGTTGGCCATCTATCTTGTGGCCATGATCCCTCCGTCTGGTTGGCGATAAATCCTTCTCAAGGATTTGCCCTAGGGGAGATCCATTTGTGATTTTGGACGCATTCCAGCGCCACTCTTCAGAGTTCCTTTTATTCAAGGAAAAAGGAAATTTCTATCAGAATACATGTCAAAGCATGTAATGGGGGAGCGATACTTTTTACCCTCCACTCGGTCTTATAATCAAAGACCATTTCTTGGAGTCTTGACTTCCAAGGTCGATAATTCTATTTGCCTCCTTGTCGGCGAGTTCTTTTATTTTGCGGCTTTCTAGTGCCAACAATTTTCTGTCCATCTTGACGGTGAATCCCTGTCAACAAAAAATATCAAGTGTCAGTTCGTGTTTCGAAATTCAAGACAAATCGAAACGATACTGCTTTACTCTCGCTTCGCGCCTCCATTTGAACGCAAATGTAAGGCTTGTTGAAGTCGGCCATCTAGCTTGTGGCCATGATCTATCCATCTGTTTGGCAACGAAATCCTTCTCTAGGATTTGCACTGGGTGAGATCAATTTGTGCTTTTGGACGTATTCTACGTCATTTTCTAGGGTTCCGTTTCCTGGCAACTTGCTTCTTGCAACGGATATTTCTTTTCGCCTCCACGTCGGGCGAGATCCTTTCTTTTGTGGCTTTTTGGTGCCACCAATTTTCTGCCAAATGAGAACAAACTCATGTTAAGCATGGGATCTTTGGGAGATCAATTTGGAACGATACAAAGTTACCGTTCACCCAGGTTTGTATCCTGGGGTTTACTTCCGATGAGGACGACTCTGTCATTGCGTCCATGGATTTTGCCAAAGAAGAAATGTCCTTCCTTTGTCCGGCGCACAAATGATTCACTTGCCCCGGTTAGACGTGGTTCATCATGGCTAGGTGATGCATGCCCCAGCTAAATTCATTCATGCATTTTGCTATAATCTCCATCCTCTTTGGGGATGTCTTCCATCTTGGGATTCATGATGACGTCTTACTGACGTATTCCTTTCCTTCGTCGATCATTGACGCTTCTCGTTTGGTGTAGACGATGGATGTTCTTTCCTCTCGTCTGCATTTGTGGGTGTTGTCCGTGAGATGATCCTCGATCACGTCAACAACTGTTTTGCCCCAGTTGAGCGACGCTTGTCTTGGCAACATGCCTTAGCACTTTCCGTGTTTGTTGGCGATTTTCTATCCAATTTGAAAACGTCCATGCGCCTGCACATGAAGAGACAGGCGTAGGTCTATATCTGACTTCATTTGAAATTTCAGGAATGAGATACTCCCTTCGAGGGTTTGTCCTTTCAACGTTTAAAGGAACGGCGCCTTTCCAATATTTTGCCATGGTAAGGCTTGTCTTGGTGTTTGTCATCTCTGGGTTTAATGACCCTGGTCTGATGCGCTTCCATGGGGGATCATGAGAGTTTGCCCCCGGCTTGGCTCCTCGAAGCAAATGGGGGAGCCCGCTCCTATGAATTTTTGTCAATTCTGGTCATCTATCTCGATTGCCAGATTCTTCGATTATTTTTTCTCTATCCCTAGACAGCCTGACAATCTGGGGATTTGTCATGTGGCGGTTTGGTGATTCTCTCGATCACGGTCGCCATTTGAGATGTTCGATGTTCCCCTATTGAAAAGAAGAAATCTCATGAGTAAAGGGCATGTATAATTGACTATTGGAGTCGATACAATTTACCCTTGAAATTTATCCTGCGGGAGTCGGCATTTCTCCCTTTGGGTTCTCTGTATGCAGGATGTGTGCACGATATGCATGATGCATGTTATGTATGCATGCAACGAAAAATGCGTTCGTACTTTTCATTCTATTCAAAGAAGGCATTTTTATCAGATGTGTCAATCTGCAAAACCTGAAATTTTCTTTTCAAGTGTTCTTTTCACAGAGGTTTCTAAATGATGAGAAACTTCTTCAGGTTTTCTCAAATGTTTTGTTCACAACTTGAGCCATTAGAATGCTCTTGAAAATATTTAGCCATAGTGCATGTCTGAGATGCCATGAAAAGGGGTACTCCATGTTTGTCATTGGAAAGCACTGCATCCTGAGCCCTTTGCTTCTGTTCCCAACCTGAAAGGAAAAAGAAATGAAGCATTATTCTCATATCAAGAAAATAATCATTTTGGAACGATACGTCCTTTTACCAGAATCGATGGCTCCATATCGTTCTCCTTCTCATTTAGAAGGATTTGATGTGTTTTGTCTTTGATTGATTATTCCACTTCATCTCGCTTCATGGGTGATAACTATCACTTTAGGAACTTTCCCTGCGCATCCGCATAGTGAATTTGGCATATCCGACATTCGGTACACTTTCTGGGTAGAGAGTGATTTGCCCCCAGCAACTAAGTGATTCGTCTGGGCTGACTAACTTAGTCGCAGGCGGTTTGATCCTACCGCATTGACGCATTCAGGCTATTTGACATCCGCGAGAATGGGTTTACTCGTGATTGGGTACTTCAACAACCTGCGCGATGAAAGGAGTGAAAGGGTCAATCACTGCATAAGGAGCTTTAATTGAAACGATTACGGATTTACTATCCCAGCTCTAGTCACTTCGGGCATTGAAGACAATGGAAATTCTTCAGTGGTCTCGTTCATTCTCGTCATCATCTGCAAGAATGGGAAACCATATCAGCTTGTGAATCAGTCAGTCCGATTTGGAACGGATACAACTTTTTCGACTTAGGGAGAGCCAATCCTAATTAGGTTGCTCCTTCTTCATAATTTGATTCATTTTGTCAATGGAATCCCAATGGGTGGTATCTGCTGAAGGCACATTTCTTTCCGTCTTATGGGGAAGACAAATTTTCCTTCGTTTGTCTTTGACCATCTTATCCTGTAGACAAAAGACATAAAGGTCCCCGTCAGGTATAACATTCGAATGGCTTATTGGAACGATTACAGTTTCACCATCGTTCCATGATCATCTTGCATGTGATCGGATGAGGACATTTTCGACAAATGTATGCCATGAAAAACATGTCCCTCGTGTCTTTCTACAAATGGATTTTCCTTCTCTACCTGTTTTTCACCTGAGAGGAAAAGATAGGAAATATTATGCCGGTATCTGATTGAAAATCAATTAGGAACGACACGTCTTTACACTTGACCCGACTGTCCCGGTTAGGTGGCGTCTGCCCTAGTTGAGTGGGATATGCCCCAGTCGACTGCTTTGATCCTTTCATAATTTTTACGGTTCCCTTTTCAATTAGGGGATATCTGCCGTTCGGAGCTTCCTGTGTCTTTTCATCTTGGCGGGCTTTGCCCCAGTATGTCGTCTTAGTGAGAAGTTGACTCCTTTGTCTGTCTTCAAACATCCATCCTAGTGGCTCGAGTTGTCGACTAGCTTCAATATTCTTGAAGGACCACTCCTGAGGATCAATAAAACACAATCAACAAATTTTCAAATTTAAAGAGATTAGATTACAGCTAATTCTCTTTCGCATGTGGCTTCTTTGATTGCATGCTGTTCCACGTCTCGAAAGATGGCGATAGGAAATACGCCCTTTTTTTCAGCTGACTGTTCTTCTTGATGATTCCCTGGTCGGACAGTCAGGTTAGAATTTAAGGCTGTCGGGGTACCCCCTGTGTGGTGAGGATGAGTGCCTTCATTTCTGTCATCATTGCGAGCACCTGAGCCAACTGACTCCCCAGGGTGGTCAAGCGCTTTTCTATGCCATCCTGGTCCATTTTAACTTGTGACTGATTCTTCACACAAGCCCTCGGATTTTGATTCTGGAAATTACCTGTTCGAATGACAGGAATATGTCAGAAAGGGAAGTAAAGCATAAATCCTTTCAATTTTATGCTTTCTTGAGATTAACGAGGATAAGGACTTTTACACAAGCCTTAAGCTCATGTGAAAAATTCTTATCGATGTTTTTCAAAAGAAAACATAAAACTAAAAGGAGCGTAATCCATGGTTATCACTTTTGGCAAATCCCCAGAAAACCTGTGGAATTTCCAAGAAGATAAAAATGCAATTCCAATGTGTCCTAAATTCGATTAGAGATAGGACATCCAAATTGAAATGATTTCCCGAAGGTAATTTGGATATCATGTCTCCTCTTGAACTTAGGAAACATGGACGACTTTAGTTAATTACCAAGGATTACCAATGATGCATGCTATAGACCGGTACAATTCCATGTCCGGCGCACCATGAAATGAATGTTAGATCCTCGTACTTGGGTTAAATACCAAGTGTGAGTTCTAACGAAAATTTCATCTGGGCGAGACACGCAATTGAATCGGAAAATCTGAATGGTTGAGAGAAATTCCAGTGTCACGTTCCAATGTCAAGACACTTAGACAAGACTTAGGAATCGATGTGTAAAAGATAGATGGGGGACCCACAGACGGGTGCTCCTTACAGACTAGATGATCTTGATAAAAGAAAAGGGACGACTGGAACGTGACCCATAATAACCTAAAGAGATGCCCCAAGTCGGGTCTTCGAGGGACCACGCTTGGTGTCTTCGGTTCGGTCCTTCGGGTCTTTATTTTCGTCAGATCCCCTTTTGATAATGTCCGGTGGGTGTCTTGGATTTGCTGTTATCGCCTATCCTTCAATTTCCGGTAAGGTTACTGGATCATTCCTCGGACAGCTCAAAAAGGGTAGACTCCGTTGAATGTCCGGGCAGTCTGATGGCGGATGACGCGTCGCTCATACTTGAATACGTCCGGGATGTGGGACCGACTTGGAGAGATCATCTCTTTTATCTATACTTTAAAATGGAATTGGACTCAACCATCGGACTTGATGAATGCAACATGTTGTGCAAAATGAAAGGCTGCAAGTGAATTTAAATAGAAATGGCAGGACCTTACCATGAGAGGTACCCAATGATTTTTTGGTTTTAGGTATACCAACCATCCATATGCATGCGCATGAGACAAGTGAGGCTTGACTCTAGAAATCAAAAAGGGTTAGGTATGGAACCTAGAGGCTTCCCTCTATCCGAGTCGATAAATTCATCCATGAGCGCAATCCACAACAAATGGATAAAAGTCTCGACTTGGATAGTGAGCGGGATCGAATATGGTCAACCCCAGCGCAATCCACGCTAGAGCGTTGCATATCGATCCCTGATCTATGGCTACCTAAAAAGGTGATTTCGCGGCCTGGGTTTGGGCGCTTTGTGCAAAGTGTCGTGATCCTCAAATATGCAGTGAATCATGCGCAACAATTTATATATCAATCAGCGCTTCAAATCATCCATATAACATACATTCCTACGCCCATCCTGTATAAGACGATGTTAATCACAGACTACACCCCTTATCGCTCCAATCTGCAAAAACATATAACACCTATCGTGAGCGGACTTACCTCACCTTCAAGAGCGCCTGCAAGGTTAGAAAAATCACTCAACGTTTTAATTACGGCCTAAGTCCACTTGAGGTCCAGAACCAAGTGTTCTAGAACAATGTCCCCAGCGGAGTCGCCAGCTGTCGCGACCCGTCCGAAAATCAACGGACGCGGCTAATGGATTACCGATCGCGGGCCTTAGATCGGCGCGGGCCCTCCCAGGCCCATACCAAATCGCAGCGGGAGTGTCTTTTGAGGGATTCGACGATAAGAGTCGATCGCTTTCGACCTTCAGTGTGGTCGTGGTGGCATGTGCAACTTGTGCATGCATTTGGAGTCGCCACCGGTCTTTCTTGGAGGGTAGACCGGAAACCTTACTGACCGATTGGGAGAGATCGATCAGTTCTGCGGAACCAGAGATTTTGGGTTCGGGGACTTGGTTACGTCGGTGTCATTACCAACGCCCTTTCGGTACCTAACGCGAGTGATTTTCCTGACTAAGAGTTTATGCAGGCGTAAGTTTGGGTGAGATAGGTATGGTTCAGGTTTCATGCAGATTGGAATATTAGTCCTATCAAATCACAGTCAATATAATGAAAGCGCAAGTCAAGTGCATAAATAAATCATGTCAATGCACATCAATTTCAATCATTGGCCTCCTAGTATAGCCATAAGGGCTTAGGGAAGATGTGATTTAGGGCTAGGGGTAAAATGGAAAGATTCGGGGACAATTAGCCCGAAGGGCAAAATTGTCATTTTTGGAAGGTTTGGATACCGAATTACCCAAAATATTCCATGGCCAGTTGATTGTGGCCATTTCCCATTTTTGAGAATTTTTTGGAATTTCTTGACTTTTCTTCAATTTTTGGAAGACGATTCGCCCAAAGGGCGAAATTGTCATTTTAAGAAGGGTCGGGGTTAAAAACACCCGGAATGAGCCTTGGCCAGTTGTTTGTGGCCATTTCCTATTTTTTGGGATTTTCCTGGATTTTTAGAATTTTTTTGGAAGACGGTTTGCCGAAAGGGCAAAACCGTCATTTCGGAAAAGATCGGGGGTCAAAAGACCCGAAACAGGTCATGGCCAGTTGAATGTGGCCATTTCCTATTTTCTGGAATTTTTTAGAATTTTTCTGAATTTTCCGAATTTTTTGAATATTTTATGAATTTTCTATTTTTTATTGATTTTTTGAATTTTTTGTTATTATTTTTGAATTTTTTAATATTTAAAAAATATTTTCCGGGCCGGGTCAAACCCGGCCCGCGCCTCTTGGGCTCCCGGCCCGACCCTAGGGGTCGACACCGGCCTAAAACGACACCGTTTTATTTTTTTAAACATTTTTCTATTTTTTTTACAATTTTTTTGATTTTTTATGTATTTTATTTAATTATCCTAAAATTCCCTGGATCGGACGGTCCACGTCGTGCCACGTGGCTTCGTCTCGTGCGTCCGATCTTCCACTAGATCGAGCGACCCACAGAGTGCCACGTGGCTCAATAATAGCCGTCGGATCAAAAATTAATTTATTTTCTTTTTTAGAAAAACCTACAAATCGGACGCTCTAGAACGTGCCACGTGGCCTCCTCTGGTGCGTCCGATCTTGTACAAGATCGGATGTCCCTCAGTGAGCCACGTGGCACATCCTCGTCCGCCGGATCGATTATTCGAAAATCATTTATTTAATTTTCCAAAAATTCCAGGATCGCGACACGTGTCGCGATCGTGGCCGTCCATTTGTTTTATTTGAAAATAAGCGGACCGGACCCCACCCGGCTGACGTGGCTACCTACGTGGCACGCCACGTCGGCCGTTGACCGTTGACCGGCCGGAGGGTCGCCGGAGAAGACGATGAACAGTGAAAATTCCGGCGGGAATAGTGAAAATTCCGGCGAACCTCGCCAGAGAAGACGATGAACAATGAAAATTCCGGCGGGAATAGTGAAAATTCCGGCGAGGTCGCCGGATAAGATGATGAATAGTGAAAATTCCGGCGAACCTCGCCGGAGAAGCCGATGAACAGTGAAAATTCCGGCGAACCTCGCCGGAATTTTTTGCCGGAAAATCGCGAACCGGACCCAAACTTGGTGTTTTTCGTTCCTTTTTTCGGCATTCGACTTCTTGGACCACCCACATCAACATACGACACAAATAATAACCATGAACACGCTAAAAACCGGCGAACCGGACCTCCCCGAACCCGGCTCCGGCGAGCCGATTTGCAAAATTTTTTTTGCGTTTAAACTTGTTTCCAACCGTTCACACAGCATCCAAGGGAGGTTTGAGGACTTACCCGGGGTCCCTCGATGGTCGGCGGCCGCCGGAAATCCCTCGCCGAGCTCCCGGTCCGGATCAAAGCCGGCGAAGCTCCGAGCCGTGTTTCGTCGCGGTTCAATGCAAAACAAAGGTCAAAACGAGTTTAGAAGCAATGCTAGTACATATTCAAAGCTTGATACGCGCAAATGGGGGTCGGGAAAGGCACGGCCGAGACAAAACCAAGTCGAGGCATCCATCGGCATTTTGTCGAACACATGGCGTGCGTATGAGAAACGGTGATCGGAGGAGAATACCGACCTATTCGAAGCTCGCCGCCGGCCACCAATGCTTCCTTGATGATCTGTGCAGGTTGCTGAAGGTCCTCGGTGCTCGCTTCTCCCTCGGGTTTGCCCAAAAAAAATCCCTCTCTCCCATGGCCGAGCTTCGCTTAAAACCGAGCTCCCTCGCCGGTTTTCGTGGCCGACCGGCGCGCCTCGACGCGTCCGCCACCTCTGCCCGATGTTGCCATGTCCCCCCACGCCTGTCGCCTTTTTTTTCTTCAATAATCGCGCGCCCACGCCGCCCCCATCTTCCTCTGTTTTCTGCCCACGTTCTGCACATTCTGTGCATTTGCAGACCCGGGTCGGGCCGGGTCGGGTCGGGTCGGACCCGACCGGCCCAGTTCGGCCAAATCGCCAAATTGACCCCCCAAATGACCTCTTTTCATGAAATTGATGGCAAAATTGGATTCCTTGACATGTTTTACATCAAATATGGGTATTTTCGTGAATCAATTTATTGAAATTATGTGAAAACCCCAAATTGTCCCTAGGATCCGAAATTTAATTTCGCCAAATCGAAGGCCTAAACGATCGAATTAGCCAAAATTGAGCCCACCAATGGATTCAGCATGATGAAAACTGTTGGGTAGAGGTGTTTAATTTTAATGGGTGTGCCCGTGTGAAATTTAATTTCAAAAATTGTGAAACCGGGGACTAAATTGAAAGATTTTTATGCAATTAAGCCCTTTTGGTTAAAATTGATCAAATTGGAGGGCAAATTGACCCAATTGAATTTCAATACTTTGGAGTCCAATGTCATAGCTTATAAAAACCGAGAATTGAAAATTAAAAGACTCGAAAAGGATTTTTTAGGCCCGGTTCGGGATTAGGTTTGTGAAGGAACCCCATGAACCAAGCCAAATTTCCATAATAAAAAGTGAAAATATTGAAGAGATAATTAAAATAAAATTTCTGAATATTTTTGTGTAATTTTCTGACCACGGATGGTATTTTTCGGATTTTTTGGGTATTTTTATAATTAAATAAATTCCAAAAAATATTAAAAAATACGAAAAATATTTTTTGTTCAAAACTGGTTCCTAAGGCTAGGCTAAGGCTTCCAAAGTTGATTTTTCAATTTTTTGACCTTTTTTGCTATTTTTAATTAATTTTAGAAATAAAAACTAAAATAAAAGATGGTCAAAAATCAGGTGTCAACAGCCATCTGTCACAGTCAATGCTATCAGAAGCATGTCTCGAAGTCATTCAATCCATAGTAACGACAATAAAAAAAAAAAAACTCATGTCGTAGTAGAGCAAAATACATGGCGAATCCTCAGACATGAGAGTAGTGTTCTCTTCATCCGTTCATTGAGTGCATGTATGCCTCGTCAAACTGATATAAGGCAAATCAAATTGGAGGTGGCACCCCCCTTCCGAGTACTACCAAAGGGATTTTGAGTAGCTTCAAGTTGGGAACGACAAAGCTCAGCAAGCCTAAAGAAGGGTAAATCTGTATCGTTTCCAATTTACCCTTAATTATTTCAATTCTAACATGAGTTTATTTCATTACTGACAGAGAATTGTCAAATGACTTGACATTAGTACAAAGCATGGCCGTCTGACGCAGCATTGAGAGGCGTGACGTCCGGGAGTTAGCGCTTAAATAAAAAGCAAGTCACCTCAAGGATGCCAACAGCGCCGCGGCCTGGTGGCATGGGGAGTGACATTGGTCCGAGCACGCCCCGGGTTCGATCCCTATGGTCGGCATCAATGTACATATTGTATAAAGATTAATAATAATAAAAACTTTTTGCACTTCCCTTATTTTGCATAAAAATGTAAGAATATGAAAATCAATGTTGCCTCACAATCCTGGCTTCAACAGTCAAGTTCTCGACGAAGTTTAAAGGAGTTACCCGGATAGATAGGGAATCTCGGGCGATACTTTAACCTTGGACGCTATTGATCCATTCAACCATTGCCGTAAGTGGTGAAGCCGGCAAAGGAAAAGTGTCAAACACCCAAATGGCAAAGCTGACAAAAGGGAAGGAGATGTGGACATTGAAAAGACGAACCCCACGAGTAGTCAAGAGAATCTTTATACTCGAAGGTTTGAGCGAATGCCTATGCACAGGTCTCATATAATACTTCAGCACATAAATAAGAGGGAATCATGCGATCGCAGATTGTTTTCTTCTCCTCAATCAACTTGAAGAATTGTCTGACGAGCTCAGGCGAAGTAATCAGAAGGGCAAGTATGAAGAATCAGTTGGCTAACGTGTATTAGCGTCCGGTCTAACTAAGCCCAAGACGGATCAACATCCAGTCTCCATTATGTCAGAGCTTTCATCAAGTGTGGCAACATGAGAGAAATCTGGATTGAATGAAGAGTAGCTGCCAACCAAAATGCAGAGGCGATCTTCAGTCTATTGGACCAGACAATGAAGCTTGCCACCCTTGCAATTAGGACTTCTATCCTGATGCACATGCAAAGATGATGGGGACAACCAGATCTACTCACTACCATGTATTAAGGGATGAAGTCAGTTCCTAAGTACATGATTGAGCATCTCAGCAAAGGTAAGGATGCATCGAAGACATCTCGTTAGTCATTGCAAGCCGATATTCCTCAAAATCATCCCTTACGTGACAAATCTGCAAGATGATTCCAGCAGCTCCATGTATCTTGTATAACCCACTCATGCATTATTGTGACCTTAGAGGTCAAGCTAGGATGCAGCTTCAGCCGTATGAAAATTGGCCCAGACGAAGGGTAACGCTGTATCGTTGCTAGCTTTTTAATCCCGAGAAATCGTGTGGTGACATGTTTCTTGTTGTTCGTGACAGGATTACCAGATAGCCTCGCCGCAGGTAATTCCCTTAAAGGAAAGCAAAAATTAGACAAGAAACTTTCTCACAAGAAGAGAGTTACAAGCGAAAAGATAAAAATGGGGCATGCCAAAAGAATGGTCAGATGAACCAAAACGAACGGGAAACCATCAATCCCCAGAAGTGTAGACATGAGCGTAACGTTGTATCGTTCCAATTTATCATTTTTGAAAAGGATACTCACTAACGTGATTGCCTTTACATGATTGCCGGATCAACCGTCCAGTGTGGATCAGGTAAATATCCTCCCCCTTGAAACCCTTCAAGAAAAAGGGTTCCCTAACTGTCTTGCCTCTTGTTAAGTTCTAGATGAGGAATCCGGACATTCTGTCAATTCCTAGAGCATTTGACAATTGGAGAGATGGAGTCAGGAAGTTTCTCAATTCACGCAGATCTCAGACGTGGAGTCAGAATATGCACATCAATCTTGCCATTCCCAAAAGTCTTCGATCTCAATTCATGCAAGTCTTAAACATAGATTTTGACTTTGCTAGTGAAACTAGCAGGTTCCTTGATGGGAGGTGATTCTCAAAATTGTAGTGATCGTTGTTAAGGAAAATCATCATCTCATTTGATTCCAAGCAATATCATCATGCAAATACTCCCCAGTTGGGATTCTTGAAGAAGGATGTAGAGGATCGTTTCCCCCAATAATGGGTCAGCGAGGTGGCTCTGTTACTATAGATCCTCAAAGGAGTAGACACAAAGGGTCAACTGGCCACTACAGTCCAGGTAAGTATCCCTTTCCTAAAACTTTTGTAGAGAGCTTGACTATTCAAATATTTCATCTCCAATCAAATCCAAATAAATGTTTAGTCCATAAGCATCATTGAAATATCTCATCTCGACTTGGAGCCTAAGTTTCATCATCATATAGAGAAAAGTATCAATGTTCACTAAATTGGTGCATCCATTCATACACGCATGCATTTTGCATCAAAATCCTGTTGCAGGTTCTCTCGATCAAAATGATTTTGCTGAGTGAAACGGAGGTATTGACTATGCCAATCGTTAGTGATTAAGATGAAAGGCAAGCCCTGTCTAAACACGTCCCTGACACACTCTGAGAGTGAGTGAAAAAAAAGGGCATTCATGTTTTAGGGTAGAGGATTTATTCGCAATGTGTACATGGGTCGAAGTGACGAAAGGCGTTTCTTTCTTTTCCACATACACACAATATATCCCTTGCTATAGCCCCATTGAGCCTAAATAAGGAGAACATTCAAAATTACCCTGTCAAGAACCACCCCACATTGGGGCAGATACAGGAGATTGCAGTTGAAAATCAACGGAGAGAGAGGTAAGAAAGATTTAATTGCCTTCACTTGCATTAACATTTTTGTGGCAGCTTCAGGTGAATCTTCATGGAAGCTCGAAGCATCCCAAAATGAAGAAGAGCATTTCTTTCTCTACCCAAACACTGAATACCCTTTGCTAGCCAAGTTGAGCCTGAAATCATTCATTTCTAGAACCCGAGTGGTGATCATCTCTCCACATTGGAGCAAGATGTATGATTTACCAGAAAATCGATGTCATTGTGGAATGTCTCGAGAGTCCATAGAGCTCATGAAAATAGCAAAGAACGGAAAAAATGAAAATGAAAAACAAATGGCTAAAAAAGCATAGTGCCTAGTAAAAGCAAGGCCGAAGCCCAGAAAGGAAAAAGTCAAATGCAGAAAAGCATTGAGCTTGCTTCAAATAGAAATAAATGCAGAAAATAGAGTGAAACTCTTTTGTTACAAAATAGAGAAATGGACAGCCAATGGACTCTCGAGACTTGTTGTAATCCCTAGAGTCGCATGCTTTCCCCAAATGGAGCAAGATTGTTGAAGACACCAAGATGGTCACCAACTCTTAAACCTCTTCCCTCAAAGAAAATTTGAGCCTTATAAGCCTTCCTTGAACCGACATTACAACCCATCCGAAGACTCTTCCCATTGAGATATTTCGAGTCAACATGAAGACATCGCAAAGAAGCTATTGCTCGAAGGAGTGGAGCCAATCATTTCTTGTCTTATCTTTCAGGTTCTTGACTTGTAGACCCAGTAAAGGTAATGACTTCAAATATTTCCTCAGTTTGGCCTCAAAGCAGGAAAAACACCTTGTATAAGCCCACCAAGCCAACGTTACAGTCCTGAGAGACCTTTCAGATTGACCAAGAATGTATGCATTGCGAATATGTCTGAAACCTTAGACATGAAAAAGAGTGCGAGGTATTGAGAGATTTTATCCTAAATTCCCAAGTGAGCAACTGGGATCAATAGATATCCCCAAGAGTGTGTGAGAAGCCCTTTCAGATTAAGGATCTTAGCTTGGCATGCTCAATAAACCCGTTTCATGAAGCAAAATTGTTCTCTTTCATGAACTTAAGTTTTCATCCAAAAAAATTCTTTTCGAGAGCGACATTTCTCTCATCAATTGATTTTCTCCATGGAGTCTAATGGTTGACAATGTCCTCTAACTGAGTGAAAAGCTTTCATACATCGCGCTGTGCCAAGTAGTTTCTCCAGTGAGTAGCCTTGCTTCATATGCCCATGCATTTAATGTCATCTACCCATCATTCCGAATTTGTTTCAAAAGTCCTGAGTCTGTAAGGACCCGACATGAACATTTCGGTTATCTATGGCAAGTTTCAAGTTGTGAAGGAACATATCATAAATATTCATTGGTGTTAGTATTTGTTTATACTAACCTTGTTTGGACAGGTAAGGCGAGCTTTAGCGTCCCTAAAACCAGTTCCACAATAAGTTTTCTCAGTCTGGCAAGTCTAACAGCCCAAAACAGAGATGACGCCAAGTGTCTGTCAAGAGCCAAGTTGCGCGAGTATGAATCGCGGTGGCAGAGTTCGTGGACGACATTTTGAGTTCGTTCAGCAAGCTCCAATCGACATGCAAGCGCAGAGGTCGAGAGCTTGTCTCGTGCAGTTTAGAAAACGTACTCTAGTGGCCGAAGTTGTCTATCAAGAGCCAAGTCAAGCGAGTGTGAGTCGCGATGCCAGAGCTCGCAGATGACATTTTCATTTCATTCAGCAAGCTCTTCTCAACATGCAAGCGCAGAGGTTGAGAGTTTGTCTCATCCAATTCAAAGAATATACTCCGGAGGCCGAAGTGTAAGTTTAGTCTCGGAGCAGCACTCTCTCCCCCATCGAAATTTTTGTTTGAGGAGCTAACCTTCTTTGGACAGGTAAGGTGAACTTTCGTTTCTCGAGATTCGTCCCATAGATAGGTTTCCCCATTCTGGTGAGCAGGTATAACGCTCAGTCATTTTTCGTGGCTTAAAAAATAGCACGGATCATATCTTTTTAATCACCCTTTTCACGAGCCAGAGTATTGTGAAATGACTATTTTTCAAATAGCATTTTCATGGGTCGGAGACCGTGAACTGAGTCTTTGTCAATAGCCTTTTCATGGGTCGGAGACAGCGAACTGAGCCTTTTTTCTATAGCCTTTTCATGGGTCTGAGACCGTGAATTGTGACTTTTTCTATAGCCTTTTCACAGGTCGGTGATCATGAACTGTGACTTTTTGTATAGCTTGTTCGTGGGTCAGAGATCGTGAACCGTGACTTTTCCTATAGCCTTTTCACGAGTCTAAGAATCTGAATTGAGACATTTAACACAACCTTTTCACGAGTCTAAGACTCTGAATTGTGATTTTTCAAATAGCTTTTTCACGAGTCTAAGACTCTGATTTGTGATTTTTCAAATAGCTTTTTCACGAGTCTAAGACTCTGATTTGTGACTTTTCAAAGAACCTTTTCACGAGTCTAAGACTCTGAATTGAGATTTCTCAAATCGCCTTTTCACTAGTCTAAGACTCTGAATCGTGTCGTTTCCCTCTGAGGACCAAATCCGTATCATTCTTACGGTCGTCCCAGAGGTTTGTTTGTTTGAGTTAACCTTGCCTGAGCAGGTACTAAGAGGCGTGGAGCCCCGGAGCCAGTTTTCAGACCAAGTCCTCTCAAGCATGGTGAGCCTTAAAGCCCAAAGCAAACACATTATCAAGGCATGGAGCCTCGGAGTTTTAACCTTGCATGCGCAAGTTTCAAGTGAGTCTCCCCAAACCTATTTGTTTGAGTTAATCTCGCATGCGCAGGTACCTCAAGTGAAGGCCAAGCCCGTGTCGTTTATACGGTTGTGATATTTCCATCTGAAGGCCAAGCCCATATCGTTTTTACGGTTGCCTTAGAGTTTTGTTCGTTTGAGTTAACCTTGCATGCGCAAGTACTGAGAGGTGGAGCCCAGAAGCCAGTTCTTCGAGCGAGTCTCCTCAATTTTGATCTTGTAGATGTTTTGGTGGTTTTCCCAAGCACTATCAAGTTGGTTTTTCAACAAAATTAGGTGTCCTTACATCTTGGAATAGAACCTCTTCGAGCTCCCATTCCAAGAGGGGCAGCTGTTGACACCTAATTTTGGGAGTCCCGTATTTTATTTTCTTCATAAAATAAAATATATTTAATTTTTTTAATATGAATCATTTCTTTGGTTTTTTGAAAGTATAAAAAATTAACTGATTGATTTTTTTTCATTTAAAAAAAAGGAAAAAAAAAGTGTGAAACGGAAAATTAAAAAAATTTGCAACAGGCCGATTCGACTCCAAGCCGCGTTTTCTTCTTTTTCTATGGGCGTGGCCCATGCACGTTCGTCCGACCCATTTTTCCGCACACTTGCACGTTTGGGCACTGGCAGGCATGGACCACATCCCTTTTGTTCCCTCTTGGTTGGTCCACTCAAC
The DNA here is from genome assembly GCA_021437785.1 of Rhodomyrtus psidioides. Taxonomy (NCBI): domain Eukaryota; kingdom Viridiplantae; phylum Streptophyta; class Magnoliopsida; order Myrtales; family Myrtaceae; genus Rhodomyrtus; species Rhodomyrtus psidioides. Next base: position 934,819 of record JAILYB010000077.1, on the reverse strand, counting down.
CTCACGCCCACTTCCACAGCTCATCTCCTCTTTTTATTTCATCCACAGCCTATCTCTCTTGGCTTCTTTTCCTTGAAGCCCACGTTCACCACTTACATCACTCTCTCTCGACGTTCCCATTAGCCGGAATTGATGCTAGTCCACAAAAAAAAAAAAGCTTGGTGGAGGGCGAAGGTGGCAGGAGCAGAAGAAGACAAACTGGCGAGGCTGGTTCTTCTTCGGGGGGAAAAGAAAAAACGCGAGAACAAAAAGAAAAGATGGGGGAAACAGGGACCCGAATCCCCTAACCTCAGGTTAGGTTAGGAGGTTAGGGGATTCCCTACCCTCCATTAATAGGAGGGAAATATTTTGGTGATTTAATGGAGGGTGGGATTCCCCTGACCTCAAACCTGAGGTCAGGGGATTCGGTCCCGGGAAACAGAAGAAAAAAAAAAGAGGAGGGCGAAGAAGGGTGTGGCTCCACGATCTCGCCACACACACTCCGTCGACCACTTCGACCTCGCCAATGAGGAGATCACCATCACCGTCCGAAGTCTCCAAACCATTCTGGCCATCGTCGCAGCCCAGAAGTCCATGCTGATCCGGTGCTTTGTCGGATAGGCTCCATCCCGGCCATGAAGGATGATCAGGCGACCGTTTTGCATTGCCCATGATGGCCAGCGGCCAAGCCGAAGCTGTCGTTTCCTAGAGGTCGTTTGGCTAGTAGTCGGCAACGGTTTGAGTGTCGGGCGAGAGAGATGACAGAGGAGAAGAGGGCGATCCTCAAGAGCAGGAGGCCGGAGGGAGAGTTCGACGGTGAGAAAGCCCGGCCGTCTTCGCGGCCCGAGTCGACGACGGCCTTGTGCCGCAAACCAGCCTGAAGGATCAGCTTCAATGGCGAGTGGCGACGGTGGCACCATCGTTCTTCCTCCCAAATACTGATTTTGCACTAGTTTTTCCTACGTTAGCCTTTGATCTGCTGCACTTGCCTTGTTGTGATCTGTGGCTCGTCGTTTTGGCCGATCGGCCATCCGAGAGGACATGATAACGAGAGGGCCGAGGTGAGTTCGACTCGAGTTAGTGACGACGCGAACGTGACTGAAGGCGAAATGCGAGCGAGTCTTGAACGTTAGGCGACTCGAACCAGTTATAGCGCAAGTGGTGACTCGGGTCGGAGGCTATGGCGTCACCATCGGATCTCAGTGAAGTGGTTTCGGTGTTCGACGAGCGGACCTAGCCGTTGTAGCAAGTGAGCCAGTGATGGACGAGTCGGTTCGAGAGAGTACAACCTGGCGGAGATGCAGCGAACTAGTCCAGTAAGGAGTGAATAGGCTGGACGTCTCCAGCAAGCCGATCTTGGCGTCTTGGTTTCGGCACTACGTGAACAGAGTCGGTCGGTGTCTAGCAGGTCCGACGTTGTGGCGAGAAGGTCCACTGGAACATGACCTAGCAACGGCGACAAGTGAGTCCTACGGCGGCGTGATGAACGAATCTCGGCGGTGCGGCGGCGAGGTGAGCGAAGGCTGTGGCGGCGTCAAGTTTTGGTTACGGTGCCGGGGTTGCAGAAATAGGGCGACGCGAGGAAGACGATGAACAGTAGTATTTGTAGCCCTTCCCACGTTTGTTTCTTTGGCCGTTTGGGCTCCGGGTGGGCTGGTCTTGGAATAGTAAAAAGGGTAGGTTGGGCTCCGAGTGGGCTGGCAGAAAGAAAAAGAAAATTTTGGGCCATAATTGTTTTAAGCCCAGTTCGGGCAGGACAAGGAAAAGTAGGCTTGCCTCCTTTTGTGTTGACCAGGCCCAGTTCGGGTCCTCTTTCCCGGATCGGATCAGGCCCGACGGCCTGATCCAGGTCCTGGCCCGAGGACCCGACCCGGACCCAGTTCCTTTAAATAATATTAAGAATAAAAAAATCAGAAAATACCCAAAAAATAAGAAATAGATAGAAAATGCATCTGTTTGATTATATTGTCCAATTAGGCTTTTTATATGTTTGATTATCGATTTGTTCTCCAGTTTAATTAGCATGACTTAGTTTAAACTTCGCATATGAATGTCTAAATATTAAGCATGTCTCAATAGGTAAAATTAGCACGGTAATTGGAGTTTAATTCGTGATACCCGTGTTATCCTTTAATTGACTGAACTTTGCTAACTATCTGCTTTGAGTGAGTGTATGTTTCAAAGACTTGATGCATCTTATTGATATTCCAACGTGGTGATCCATGACGATGCCCACAGAGTTGGTAGCCTATTGGGGCTTGGCAAGGATGGAGACCGACGTCCAATCCGGTCTATTTATATGCACCCGATCTTCGTATCGGAGTCGTTTTCTTTAAATATCGTCATTATAGATTTGGTCTGCATGCGCTTATCCCAGTCTAATTTTTGGCAAATTTACCTGATTGAGGGTTCGTAACACTATCTTTTGAAAAATTGCCTATTAATTGCTTTTCCTGGATGTTAGGTTAAAGATAAATAGGTAATTGCACGAAATGACAGAAAAACATTATGCATGATCATCTGGCACTAGTTAGATACCTGGTAAGCTTAAAATGATATGCAGAATGTGTGGTCATCTTAGGGAATATTAACTGGTTGCGTAGGAATCGAGATAAGACTCCCGTATCTCGATTGGTTTCTAGCCGACCCCAATAGGCTAGTGGCGACTCCTAGTAGTATTTTAGCTTGCTAATCAATAAAACGAAATCCAAAGTCACGCGAGGTAGGACTTGGGAGAGTTCGCACCATTGACCGACGGCAATACCTCTAAACCCGTTGGACCTCTCAAGGGAGGCTCAAGGCAGGTCGCGACACATGTCAAAATAAATCGGCATTACATATAGATTATATGTTATTTGCATGCTTTAATTTGAATAATTAATTCTTGCATATAGGGTAATTTGACTCTAAATTTGCATGCTTTGCATATCATTGTTGACACCTGATTTTTTTTTACCATTTATTATTGTGATTTTTATTCTTTAAAATTAATTAAAAATATCAAAAAAGGTCATAAAATCACAAAATCAACTTTGGAAGCCTTGGTTTAACCTTAGGAACCAATTTTGAACAAAAAATATTTTTCGGTATTTTTAATATTTTTCGAGTTTATTTAATTATAAAAATACCCAAAAAATCAGAAAAATACCATTCGTGGTCAGAAAAATACCCAAAAATATTCGATAATTTTGTTTTAATTTCCTCTTCAAGTGTGTCACTTTAAATCTCAAAAATTCGGCTCGGGTTAATATGTTCCTTCACAAACATAAACCCGAACCGAGCCTAAAAAAAAATCATTTTCGAGTCTTTTAGTTTTCAATTCTCACTTTTTATAAGCTATGACATTGGATTCTAAAGTCTTAAAGTGCAATTAGGTCAATTTGCCCTCCAATTTAATCAATTTTTACCAAAAGGGCTTAATTGCACATTTTTCTTTCAATTAGTCCCCGGTTTCACGGATGTATACGTATGCTCTATGTATTTATACGTCATACGTATTTATACGTTATGCATATTTGTACTGTTTGGTAACCTCTTTAACTCTTGTAATAATAATAATGGTTATTATTTTTAACACCTTTGTTAGTGCCTTTTTTTTAGCATTTTTGTATTGTGAGTGCTATTGCTAGTGCTATTTTTAAATAGCATTTTTTGTATTATAAATTGTGAGTGCTATTGTTAGTGCTATTTTTAAATGAAATTTATTTATCATAAATTGTGAGTGCTATTGTTAGTGCTATTTTTAAATGGCATTTATTTATCATAAATTGTGAGTGCTATTATTAGATAGAATTTATAATTGTTAGTGCTATTTTTAAATAGCATTTTTGTATTATAAATTGTGAGTGCTATTGTTAGTGCTATTTTTAAATAGCATTTTTGTATTATAAATTGTGAGTGCTATTGTTAGTGCTATTTTTAAATGTCATTTATTTGTGAGTGCTATTTTTAGATAGAATTTATAATTGTTAGTGCTATTTTTAAATACAATTTATTGGAAGGTATTTTTGGCTATAAAAGGATGGCAAGAGTTTTGAGGTTGAAGGGGAGAGACATTTTGTAGAGTGTGCAAATTTTTGAGAGCTTGGAGAGAAGAACACAAACACTCTCTATATTCTCATAATCTTGAGCGAGCAAAATATACTGAGTTCGGAATATTGATTCCGCATATTGCTAGCACAATTGTTGTGGAGTTATTAGTCGTCTCCCCGTTCGTCAATTGGTGGTGCGTCCGAACTAGATGCCTAACACTTGTGGAGGCTGAGATCGAAGAACATCGAACCGACACCTCCGTTCAAGCACGCTACGAGAGGTAATCTATTTACTCCCTTTGAGACTTTGTGATTTTTTTCGATTGAAATGCACGAAGTACGCCTCTGGAGATACATGTGTGGGTTGTTATTTATTTCCGCTACGTGTTACGTGGATCCCAACAGTGGTATCAGAGCCAATCCTTAGGTGTTTTCGTGCATTTAATTGATTTTTTGCAATTTTTGCAATACTATGGCCAATATGTATTAACGAATTGTTCGTCTTACATGGCTAATGGAGATTGATTATTTTATATGATAAATTAATCAATGTAGCAAAAATTGAGACTAAATCAATTTTGAATCGAAAATTTATGGCTATCTTATTTTACGTAAAAATTCTGAATATGATTCAACGTAGAATTTTTATTGTGCCTTCCTAAGTTTTAAATTGTGAATTTATTACTTACGTGAAAGGGTGGTGATCATGGAAAAATCCCTAATCAATGTGATTGATGTATATACGAATGTATGATGATTATTTATATATTTGGGGTTGTAATTATTAAATGGAGACTGCGTACTCCTTTTATTTTTCATGTAATCTTTATTTTTAGCATAGTCAATTGTTGATGTAAATGCTACGAGGATTACGTGGAGGAGCCTTTTAAGTCGGCGAGCTCTTTGGGGCCCAATTCTTGAAGAGTTCAAGAAACCAAGAAGAAGCGAAGAGCGGCTCTCCGTTATTAAAATATTAAAATGATTAAATGTGGTCTCATTGGCTCGAGACCCATTAAATCATAATTCCATGATCACCACGTAGGATAGATGTTTATGTGATTGACGTCTATTTATTTATTATGATTACGTGAGCATGTTAAACTGGTTAATGTGCAAAGTCAGACTTACCTCACCCAAAATTGCGCCTGCATGAAATCCTAGTTAGGAAAATCACTCACGTTAGGTACCGAAAGGGCGTTGGTAACGACACCAGCGTAACCAAGTCCCCGAACCCAAAATCTCTGGTTCCGTAGAACTGATCGATCTCTCCCAATCGATCAGTAAGGTTTCCGGTCTACCCTCCAAGAAAGACCGGTGGCGACTCCAAATGCATGCACAAGTTGCACATGCCACCACGACCACACTAAGGTCGAAAGCGATCGACTCTTATCGTCGAATCCTCCTAAAAAATACTCCCGCCGCGATTTGGTATGGGCCTGGGAGGGCTCGCGCCGATCCAAGACCCGTGATCGGTAATCCATTAGCCGCGTCCGCTTTCGGACGGGTCGCGACAGCTGGCGACTCCACTGGGGACCTTTGTTCTAGAACCAATGGTTCTAGACCTCAAGTGGACTTAGGCCGTAATTAAAACGCTGAGTGATTTTTCTAACCATGCAGGCGCTCGTGAAGGTGAGGTAAGTCCGCTCATGGTAGGTGTTATATGTTTTTGCAGATTGGAGAGATAAGGGGTGTAGTCCGTGATTAACATTGTCTTATGCAGGTTGGCGTAGGAATGTATGTTGTATGGATGATTTGAAGCGTCGATTGATAAACTGTTGTGCATGACTTGCATTGTGATACTCATAACACATGAACACACACAATCGCGCCTAAAACCCCGGGCGCCGCCTTTAGGAACACAATAGAAGGAATTGAAAATGGAATCTCCGTGAGGAAAAACGCGGGGTAATCCACTTTTCAATTCCGCTCGCTTCGAACTATGGATCGAGTCCCAATGCAACGATAGCTGTGCAATGGAATCGGCTCTTTCTAGAACTCGAGGTGGGAACCTTAACCTTAGGTGCCAAACCCTCTGATTTTTAGAAGTTTACCATCACTTGTCTCATGCGCATGTCTTTAGACGGTTGGTACACCTAAAACCGCACATAAGTCGAGGAGTTTGGTTGGTAAGACTCTCTATCCCTCAAATCTATTTCAGTTCATATAAATATATGCATTTCATTCATTGCATTCTGGTGATTAGATTAAATGCCATTTCGAGGGTAGATATGTGTGTTTTTCTCCAACATCCTTGATAGAAGACGAGGAGGGCGATATCCCATCGCGAACACCGAGTGTGCAACAAAGGAGCCTACTATGGACATTATTGGGGTATCGTCCAATGAAGATGACGAGTTAGGGCAAGTAATCCGGAAGTCACAGGTCGAACTTGGGGCATCCTTAAACGTTAGGATCACATTCCTTTGTTTCATTTTCCATTACTAGTCCTCTTGTATAGGGTTTATTTTTTACCGAGGTTTTCTCTATCTCACCCCTTAGAGTGATTGTATTAGGGATCTATTGGTGTATACACTCAGATGGAGCTTGGTTGTATTTCTTTTAACGGGTCATGGGAATGTGATAGTGGCATTTTCTCTAATCATCCGAATACTCCCAAGTCAAGTTTATAATTCCTTTAGAGGAAATCAAAATTGGAAATCTTGCATGACCTTTTTGGTTGTATAGGGTAATCCAACCCCAATTTCGCTAGAATGAATTATACACTTGAATTGATTCATGCATGTCGTACGTCATTGGTAATCCACGATAATCGATCAAGAGTATCGGCATTGTTTCGAATTTAATGACGAGATAGATGTCCAAATTGCCCTCGTTCTTAACAAAACGGCCTTGATTTGGATGCCGTATCTTCAATTAAATTTAAAACACGTCGTTACGCCTTGCACTTTTGACTAATTCGCTCTTCTCAAAATTGGTCGAAAGCGATTATCGTGAATTACATTCCTTTCAATAGTATGCTTTCCTTCGAGGAATACTGATAAAAAGCTTTTTACACAAGATTAAAACCCTTGTAAAAAATTTTTGTCCTTATTAATCACGAGCAAGCATAAGATTGAAAGGGGTTTATGCTTTCTTTTTCAAATTATTCCTTCTGATTCTGTCATTTCATTTGCAGGTAAAAAAAATATAGGGTAATAGAGAGAAATCTTTTCCTGGATAAGTCTGGGGCTATTCTTTCATCTGATCATGAGCGAGTTAGAAAATCAGAACACATCTACTCGACTTATCGTGGATCGGCTCATCCAAGTCTAAGATGTCCGGATGCTCGAAGAAATGGATCATATAAAAGCTAAAACAAACACAGGGGCTTTCATTCATTCTTGCCCAAACCAGGTCATACAATTCATTGGGGTGGAAAAGTAAAGCAGAAGTGAGCCCTAATCAACGACACAAAGGAGCCCAGCTGGCCCTCCAGGTTATGGATGCTTTGTTTATACGCACCACTCCGCGTATCATGGTCCGCAAGCCTGCGGTGGAGGCGTTTGCGTTCATCATTGACTGCAACAACCTGAGTCTCGTGATCTTCGGCGACTGCTTCCAAGTCCCGAACAAGTCCATTCTCACGAGTTATATCCTCGTTTATGCCGTTGAGCCTTTCTTCCAGCCACTCGCTCCGATTCCTTAGCAGGGCATTACGTCGATCGCGCTCATAGGTAGCCAGAGATAGAGCTAAGTCCTCCACCAGATTCCTCCTCTCGCGTAGCAATGCCGAAACCCGCTCTTTGGCGAACTCAACAGCCTTTTTGTGACTATCGGCCAGGTAGTCAGCCAACGCTAGGCGGTCGGACTGATCCTCATAACGGGCTCGCAAGACACGAGCCACGGTAACTCCCCGATGAGCAGTGCGGTAGACCTCTAAGGAGTTCGTAAAGAGCGTTGGAAAAATACTGTATTCCCTCCCCAACGCGGTACCCTCGAGGGAGGTGATGTCCAGGTCCCCGAACATGACTCTGATCTCATCCTCGGTTTCGGGATGATCGGCTATGTGAGCGTAGCCTCGACCCAAGAGGTTATAGAACTCTTTCCATCGAGTCAAAGCTTCGGCTGAGAAAGTGTGAACTTGGGAAGAAGCCATTTTCGACGGAGATGTGTGTAGTGGAGCGATTAGAGGATGGAAGCAAATTATATGAGAGCGTTAATCTCCCAAACACCAACTCCGCATTTTATAGCGTCTCGAGAGTGGAGAAAAGTTGCAGCAATAATGCTTGTGGAGCCGGGTTAATTAATGTAAAGCGAGGGCTGCTCCTCCCGTGAATCATCAGACATGTCCTGATCCGCAATTTCAGGCCTGACAAATTCGGTCTCGCCATTATTAAAGCTGGGAGGGAGGCGAGCGCAACTATCGAAGAAGCTGCGAAAGGATTATGTTGTTCCATCACGCATAAAGCCGGGCGGCGAGTGAACAGCTCTGCCACTTAAAAAAGGGAAGACAGTGCTGAAGAGACATAACTATTGAAGAAAAGTGAAAGGCGAGCGCAACTATCGAAGAAGACGCGAAAGTATTATGTTGTTCCATCACGCATAAAGCTGGGCGGCGAGTGAACAGCTCTGCCACTTAAAAAGAGAAGACAGTGCTGAACAGGCATGACTATTGAGGAAAAGTGAAAGGCGAGCGCTACTATCGAAGAAGCCGCGGAAGGATTTGGTTACCCTTTCGTGTTGGAAAGCTGAGCAGGAGGTAAACAGTTCCGTCGTTTCAAAAACAGAACGCTGAACAAGACCTAGCTTTCGAGGAAAAGGAGGCAACAAATCGAAAGAGCGAGTATACAAAAGAGAACAGAGAACCCCGAGTGACGAGTTCGTTAAAAGACCTCAAATTCTCCAGAATCAAATTCGACATCGAAGCCATGGAACTCAACATTGCCGGTGACGAACATCAAGATCGCAGTGGTGACGACGGCAGTGGCCACGACGCTCAACCCCGGAAAAGAAAAAGTCGCCAGCGCTACGCTCGGAAAGAAATCCAGGAGCTTGAAGCTTTCTTCGATGAATGCCCTTGCCCAAGCGAGGAACAAAAGATTGAATTGGGCCGGAAGCTGGGAATGAATCCTATGAGAATCCATTTTTGGTTTCAGAATAAACGTTTCAGACTAGGTGTCCAACACAGGCGTAAGGAGATCACGGCCCTAAAAGAGCAGAACCAAAACCTTCAAATGGAAAACATGTGGTATGAGAAAATCCTCAGTACTATTACTTGCCCTAACTGCGGTGGCCCTACCACCCTCAGTAAATTGTTCCCCGGTGAGCCTTCTACGAGGATGGAAGGTGCTCGTTCATCCCCCTGCTCCCTTGAGCCATCTCCGGTACAATCAGATCCTGCTAATGGCGCGCATGAGCAGATCGATCCCACAGAAATTATACCAGTGTCTTCGGAGGAAGAGGATACGTGTCGTTATGATTTGGGTCACAATAACGAAGCCCATGAATCTCCTTCACAACAACTTCTAGTAAGATCAGATACGATTCAAGAGGGGTTAGAGATTAGTCAGCAGGCTATTGACGCTACTCCGGACAACGAGAAGAAGAAATTCATTTGGCCCCCGGAGCTTCATCTCAAGTTCTTAGACGCGGTTCAACAGATAAGACTCGACTTCATAGGTCCGACAAGCATACTTAGGGTCATGAAAGTACCGGGACTTACCAAGCAATTAGTCGCAAATCACCTTGGTTGCTACAGAAGGCCGTTAGGACAACGTTATGCAGAGCTGAAGCTGAACAGTAGACTCGGCTGCGAACCCAGCACCCTTATGTCGAAGGAGGCCCGGTCGAATCTAGACGACTATTGGGGATTTGATCAGGACATCCTCACGAGTCATTTCAATATTCCCCAAGAGCACACATCACAAGTGCAGCGAGTAAGCACTCCTCCGTCCGAGCAGCAGCTAGCCAGTGTTCATCCTGTCGCAGATCAGCCCACCACGCCCAGTGCTCAAGGATTGGCCCAATCGGAGCATGGGGCTCCAGACGATCTAATGAGAGAATGCTTGGAGCATTTTTATTTCCCTAATTCCCAAGTGGGAGATGCTTGTGGTAGTCAATCGATCAAATCTCCTCTTATAATCCCAGGCAAGGATGGGGGTTCCAGTTCGAAGAACCCGTCGGGCGATGCGGCTCAACCTACACATCAATCGTTCGAGGAGTCAGATGATTTCTTCGATGAAGGACTTGATAGCTGGTTCGATCAATTTGAAGCTATTAAAGGTTGGCAACCGTGATCTGCAGTCGGTAATGGCACACCTAAGCCAATGCCAGATTGGTTAGTCATTGGACATGCTCAAAGAAAGAAGGGGATGTACGCGAGAAGGATGTATCTCATGTTGTAAAGTTCTCATCGGTGCATGCGTTTGTTTCTTCAATAGCTAGAGTTGATTTGGCATAATGTTTTCTGTGAACGTCATCTTGTGTGTATACGGTAATTCCTCGCTATTAAGTTCAAGGTAAAATCAGCCCCGACGCGTGAAGGCAGAATTGATAGCATGAGTTACTAGCAGAATGTGATCGAGCTCGAAAGTGAAAGATTGCTAGCGGCCCCAAACGTTATGACCACAAAATCAGGGGCATTCTTTAAGTTTCGAGCAACTTCAAATCTATTTCTCACGAGGCATTCAAGTCAATCAAATATAAAGCGTCGGGCTGTGGGAATGATGCGTAGTCAAGCTGTTGATACGTGCGAAAAGGAGTCGCGTAGATCCGAAAGCAAAAACCTTTCTTGGCTGGTCAACAATGCAGAATGAAAGAGCGTATATAAACAAACTCGCATTTATTTCATTCAGCAGGAAAGTTTACAAGTGGATCACTGAGGGGGAGCAGTAAACCCAAAATGAGTTCTGACAAGCATCACAAAAAAGCTTAACTGACTCTCCATGCTATCCATGCCTTGCTTACAACCCACACTCCGGGAATCGAGGTCTACAAGCTTGAAGAAGAGGAGACGACATTTCTCCTTAAGTTCGTTCACCTTGGTCTCATAGTACTCGAACTCAAGCTCTAAGTCATGAGCCAACACCCTCCCGCGAGCTATATCCATGCTCAGGTCTTCAAGCCTTTCCCCCAACCAGGCACACTGGAACCTCAGCACGAGGTTGTGCCGGTCTTGCTCAAAGGCGGTGTCAAAAAGAGCCAGACGCTCCACCAAGTTGTCCCTCTCACGGACCAGCATCGAAACCTGAGCGTGGGCGTATTCAACAGCCCTTTTATGGTTATCGGCCGTCAGCGTGGCCAACATCAGGGACTCAGTTCGGTCCTGATAGCGGGCTCGCACGATACCAGCCAAAGTGACCTCCCGGCTAGCGACTTCGTAAGCCTGCATGAAATTGTTGAAGAGAGTTGGGAAGATCACAAACTCCCTTTGCAGTTTTGTACCTTCAATACACGCAGTATCCAGGGCCGGAATCAGAGTACGAACTTCAACCTCAGCTTCAGGATGATTGTTTATGTAGCCATAACCTCTACCCAATAGATGGTAAAATCTCTCCCATTGGGTCGAAGCTTCAGCTAAGGCAGCAGGCACAGAGGAGGAATCCATATGCGATGGAATGACGGAGAAGAGAGTGGGAATGTGAAGAGTGTTGGAGAGGCTGAGTTTGATAAGGCTAAAGTGTTAATCTTCTTGACGTCAATCTATCACCTTATAAACGCTCGAGTAAGCAGGGAGAAGTGGTAATAGTAGTTTATGTGCAGTAGAGCCAAACGGGTTTCGTTAATGCATCCCCGATGAGTCACGAATCCACCACCGTCCTGTGATCTCGGGTTTTACGAAACATAATGGCGCCGAAAGGTGGGCAGGCTTGTTACTCTAGAGACTGGGCCAGGGGGACAAGCGTAGTGCTCGACAAAGCGAAATCAACGCAAGAGATCTTCAGGCTCCGTTCACGTAGAAAAGAGCAAAAGGACAAAGTGGGAATTACGAAGCCTTGAGAAGAACGCTCGTCAGGTAGCCATCACAAAAGACGAAGTGGGAATTACGAAGCCTTGAGAAGAGCGCTCGTCAGGTAGCCATCACAAAAGGACGAAGTGGGAATCTCGAAGCATTGAGAAGAACGCTCGTCGGGTAGCCATCACCTTTGATCAAAGAACGGTGATCCGACCCCTTTAACCTTTCAAAATTTGCAGAGAAAGGTGAGGATCCAAGGAGGAACAAAGAAAGCTGAGTTAACGGAAAATCAAGCAGTAATATTTCGATCAAAATGTTCAAGGGGTTCTGTCATTTACTAGAAGCGCCAGACTTGGAGGTCTCCGAGCTTGAGCTGCTGGAAGAATTTGAAGATCTCAGGACCGAACCTGACACGGGGGCCATGGAGACCAATCCTTCTAATGATGAAACCCGCGGCTTGGTTAACGAGAACAATACCCGCGACGGTGATCAGCGTCAGAAAGAGGAATGTCTCCAACGCAACACTTCAGGTCAAGTCCATAAACTCGAATTGTTTTTCAGGGAATACCCCTATCCGGACATGGAACAGAGAATCAAAATGGGCCAGGAGATAGGGTGGGAGCCTCGGAAGGTCAAGTGCTGGTTTGAAAACAAACGAACCCGGCTGAAGCAGCAACGCGATCGGCACGAGTTAGCGATTGTGAGGGAGGAAAATGAAAAGCTTCGAATAAAAAACATTCAGTACAAAAAAGCTCTAAGCATCGCTATTTATCTTGAGTGCGGTAACCCTGTTCCCGCGGACGGAGTATTCACTGAAGAGCCAGATCTGGGGGTTCATAATGCTCATTTGTTGCAATGCCCTTCGCAACATCTTTCGAAACAGGCGGGTACCGCCGAGGATCTACAAGAGGAAACTAGTGCTATAAGGTCAAAGTCGACGCCCATTGTGGAAGGGAACATGCGTCATGACAAGTCAGGTCCGCTCAATGATGAACTCACCATCGTGACCAGCCGATCTGAGACCACTAAATCCCCTCCAGGGCAACCTCCAACACGACCAGATTCCGAGAAGAGTAACCGCCAAATTGCTGACACTACTTCGGCTAGCAAGAAAATAAGATTTCGTTGGACCCAGGAGTTTCATAGCAAATTTGTTGATGCAGTTCAACAGTTAGGGATCAATTTTGCTCGCCCATCACGCATACTCGAAATCATGAACGTGCCGGGACTGGCTAAAAATATGGTCAAGAATCACCTTTGGCGCTACAAGAAACTACTGAGAGATGGACGAGCGTCGCTAGACCAAGATAGAGGCGGTTCAACACGACCAGATTCCGCGAAGAGTAGCCGCCGAGTTGCCAACACTACTTCGGCTAGCAAGAAAACAAGGTTTTATTAGACCTCGGAGCTTCATAGCAAATTTGTTGATGCAGTTCAACAGTTAGGGATCAGTTTGGCTCGCCCATCGCGCATACTCAAGATCATGAACATGCCGGAACTGGATAGAAATAAAGTCAGGAACCACCTTTGGTGCTACAGAAGACTATTGAGAGATGGACGAGTGGCGCTAGACCAAGATAGAGGCGGTTCAAGTTTAAACGATGAGCATGGCTGTGATCGCAATCCTCATGAAGCAGGAAGCATCCGATCACCTCTTAACACCGATGGGACTGGCAATTACACGGTCGATTGTTTAGGCATCAATCAGAGTACTCCCCTGGGTTATCCTAGTACTCCTCAGGAGTATGTACCGCAATTTCAGCAAATCGGGACTCCCCAGTCTGAGCACCAACTGGCCGTTAATGCTAGTCCTACAGCGGATCTAACATTGGCAGGAGATGCACATACAATCTTGCGAGACAATTACGGAGATTCCAGCTCGAAGAATCAGGTGGTCCATGACGAAAATGGCGAAAAGATTCCTTCTCCAGTAGTCGACAATACTCAACCTGAGTGTCAGTCGCTCGATGGTTCAGACGATCTCCTTGAAAACATCTATTCTTGGTTCGATCGGCTGAATTCCCCCCTGAGTTACCCCGGTACTCCTCAAGAGTATGTACAACAATTTCAGCAGGTATGGACTCCCCAATTTGAGCACCAACCGATAGTTAGTGTTATTCCTACGGCGAATCCAGCATTGGATACAAACCTACTGGACAACGATGAAAATACCAACTCGAGAAGTGAGGTTGTTCATGCCGAAAGTAGTGTGAGGAACCCATCGCCAACGGTTGAAGATGCCCGACTTGGGCGTCAATGGCTTGAAATTTCAAATGAGTCCCTCAGTGAGCAACTCGGCGTGTGGATCACGCATAAACCGAGGAACCGGGTTGTTCATGCCGAAAATGAGAGAAGTCCGTCACCCGCAATTAAGGATGCTCAACTTGAACGACTCGAACAGTCAGACGATCTCCTGAATGAGCAACTCAGCCTATGGGTCAAGCATTTTGGAACAAGTGCATCTTCGCAGTCGTGACCGGTACTGGCGACCAGACGTCTGGTTCTAAGCTCGTATGCAAAATCATTAGAAGGCTCAGGAGAGTGAGAGGCGAATACGTCGAAGGAATGTGTTACGAATCTCGTTGTAAAGTTCCCTCGGGAACATTTTAATTAACGCTTAAAACTAACCGCTCTGAGTGTCACCCTTTGAACATCTTCGAGCCAAGGGCCGTGGATTAATCACTTAATCTGTGGAGCAAGTTCCATGAATGATGACTATCACCCGCGGAGCATAGTGGGATCTACCCCATTCAGCACGAAATACGTTTGGTCACGAAGCCTCCCATTTGGTAAAACGATGTATCGTTCCTAAACGATCTTCAACCGAATACCAAAGTAATATCTCCTTTCTTTCCCTTCTCAGGTGATAAACGTGGGTAAATCACTCAAGGAGCCATCTATTCAAATAACAGAATAGACGTTGCCTAACTGGGGGCAGAGGAACCATTGATGTTACAAACACTCCAAGCATGGATAGGCGGATTCGATAGATGTTATTCATATCAAAACGCAACATCAGAACATGATGAGAACCAAGAGTAAAGTTGTATCGTCCCAATTTATCTTGAATTTGGGAACATGAATTGACACTTATTATTTATCCTTGACAGGAACTCGTCATCAAAGCGGGCAGATTTCCTACAAACCTGGTATACTCGTTAGAGTATATGACCAAGGGTAAGATGTATCGTTCTAATTTTTTGAAAAATTCATGAACATACAATAACATGTTTCTTCCGCATTTTCAGGGATCTCCAGCCGCGGGAGACAGGTAAGTATCCCTTTCCCCAATCCATGGAAGATGTTAAATAAAAAACAGAGAGAAAAAGAAAAGCTTTCAAAATCTGATGTCTAGAAAAGACCTGGAATTCTAACTTCATTGGCATTCATGTTTTGAAACACGAGGTTGTCTGAACATGCATTGTGCACCATAAAATCCCCTTGACGGGTAAAATTTTTGGGAAAACGAAAGAGATTTTTCCAATCAAAAGTTGTTCAAAACTCTCAAAAGGATGTTTCCTCAAAAGAGAGGCAAGCTCAAATCCAAACACATCCTACATACACTTGAGAGATGAATGGAGCGAATCAAATAGTAAAATCTGGACCTACGGAGGTAGGGACCATTTGCAGCGATTACATGGATTGGGACGACGGAGGCGTTCGTTTCATATCATAAACACTACAGGTGACCGTTGGCAACCCATTCGAACGGCGGTTTTCATTCTTAACCCTGTCAAGAACCACCCTACATCGGGGCAAAATGGATGTGAGTCCAGCGGCATCAGGAGTAAATGGCTAGAAATTTTCTTGCTCGGACTAACATCAATCTTTGTGTGCTGTTTATATGGTAATCCAAGTGCCATAGGATGACGAGAAGCATCCATTTCTCTATCCCACACACTATATCCTTTGCATAGCCAAGTTGAGCCTGCAAATTCGTTTCATGAACCCATTGGTGATCATTCCAAGACGGATGCTGCACCACTTCAAAAATGGAAGAGTTCAAGACTCAGGGATTACGAAAGAGAAATCCCGGACTGATATTTAAAGCATGTTTAGACTATATGTCTAACACGATCCCATGAAAAATAAATGGGATTTCAAAAGTGAATGAGAAAAATCCACGGCATCGAGAAAAAGCAAAGTGCCTGGTAAAAGCAAGGCCGATGCTCGTGTAAGTTGTTTGATTGATCCACAACGAAGCCGGATGGGAAAAGAAGAAATCCCTGAAGGAGCCAAATCCAAAAGGATTGCTCCCCAAATGGTGCCGAGCGCAGAACAAAGACACAGAGAGAGTTCTCGTTCTCTGAATGCAACAAGAGGGGCTCTCTAAAGAGTTGGTGTACACCTCAAAATCAGTTGCGCACCTCAAAGACTAAAGATGCAGAAAGGAAAGGACAGGTGTCAAATCTGCGATGATCACCAATGTCAATCCCCTCATAAATTCTGAGCCAAAAATAAGCTTGTTTCGGTCCCCAATCCTACCAATGTTACAACCCCGAAACAGTCTTCTCTGACTAAGACACTTGGGTTAACATATAGCTTAGCTCGAAGAAGTACGAGCAAGACTATTTCTTTCTCATTTTGCAGGGTTCTTGACTTGTAAACCCGGAGCAGATGGTGAAGACTTTCATTCAATGGCCTCGACTCCAAAGCGAGTCCCCCTTGAAAGCCAATATCCAAGCCTAACATTACGGTCCCGTGGAAGACCTCCCGACCGATCAAAATGTATGCGCTGCGAATGAGCCTAAAACCTAGGCACAGGTTAGTAGGGAATTGAGTGCATCCCCTATAAAAACCACATCTCAAAACAGGTGAGAAGACCTCCTTGTCGAGAAATATTCCAATTGACGTTTTGAACAAACTCTTTTTGGAATTTTCAAACTGTTGATCCAGATTTTCCGTGCAAGGGACTTGTGATCACATTTGCATGTTGCAAGAATGCTTTGGATGACCTCCAGCATCAAAATGCACATTTCATGATTAAAACTTAAATCATACGATTTTGTCAAATGGACAGCCGTGGTCTTCCCAAAGATTACTAACGTTTTCTTGGTGAAGAAAAATATTTCAGGCTCAAATTTCTGCAGGATACCTGGAGAACCCAGCTCCCAGAATGTCGCCTCAACAGACTCAAGTGAAGCTTTGTCAAAATAAAATCTTTCACTGCTTCAAAAACTGAATTCCCGACAAACTTCGGGGTCTCTAAAAAAGAGGGGAAGAAAAACCCTTTTAAAAGAAAAGTCCTATCAGACGTGGAGAACCCTCGTCCCAGGACCCATTTTCAAAATATCAAACAGTCTCATCGGACGTGGAGAACCCTCGTCATGAGACCCCTTTTCATAATTTAGGCAGTCTCATCGGACGTGGAGAACCCTCGTCATGAGACCCCTTTTCAAAAATCAGACAGTCTCACCGGACGTGGAGAACCCTCGTCATGAGACCCCTTTTCATAATTTAAAAAGTCTCATCGGACGTGGAGAACCCTCGTCATGAGACCCCTTTTCAAAAATCAGACAGTCTCATCGGACGTGGAGAACCCTCGTCATGAGACCCCTTTTCATAATTTAGGCAGTCTCATCGGACGTGGAGAACCCTCGTCATGAGACCCCTTTTCAAAAATCAGACAGTCTCATCGGACGTGGAGAACCCTCGTCATGAGACCCCTTTTCATAATTTAGGCAGTCTCATCGGACGTGGAGAACCCTCGTCATGAGACCCCTTTTCAAAGTCAAAACTGATGGTAGACACCGCCTGAAGGGTCAAAACTATGGTAGATACCGCCTGAAGGGTCAACACAAGGTAGATACCGCCTGAAGGGTCAACACAAGGTAGATACCGCCTGAAGGGTCAGCTCAAAGGTAGATACCGCCTGAAGGGTCAAATGAAGGTAGATACCGCCTGAAGGGTCAAATCAAGGTAGATACCGCCTGAAGGGTCAAAATATGGTAGATACCGCCTGAAGGGTCAAATCAAAGGTAGATACCGCCTGAAGGGTCAAAATCAAAGGTAGATACCGCTTGAAGGGTCAACACAAGGTAGATACCGCCTGAAGGGTCAACACATGGTAGATACCGCCTGAAGGGTCAACACAAGGTAGAAACCGCCTGAAGGGTCAACTCATGGTAGATACCGCCTGAAGGGTCAAATCAAAGGTAGATACCGCCTGAATGGTCAAACCAAGGTAGAAACCGCCTGAGGGATCACATTAATGGTAGAAACCGCCTGAAGGGTCACATATGGTAGAAACCGCATAAGGGTCAACTCATTGATAAATATCGCAGTAAGGATCAACACAAAGGTCTGATCCACCATACGGATCAAAATTCTTGGCAAATCCCAAAGCGTGGGATGCGCCTTCCTTAGGTTCCTATAAGTTAGGAATCCCATCATGGTATGACCTACCATACAGGTCAGAGCTTAATCTCCCTAGGATATTCTGAATGACGAGTCCTAGGCATCTTCTTGAAAGTCGTCGCAACCGGCAGCATCCGACAGGTGAGCTTCAGGTAAGCCTCTCTCACTCCGGCCCATGTTCAAATTGTTAGAGCAAACCGGGGATTGATTTGAGCTTTTATCAATAGGCTTAAGGATCCGATGTCATAACATTTCTTCTCTTATTTTCCCAGTTGAGTCGGTTAGGAATCAGGTGCCACCTTATCTTTGAGAGAAACCTCTAACGAGATTCCTCTCAAAGAGGGGCAGCTGTTGACACCTGATTTTTTTTTACCATTTATTATTGTGATTTTTATTCTTTAAAATTAATTAAAAATATCAAAAAAGGTCATAAAATCAAAAAATCAACTTTGGAAGCCTTGGTTTAACCTTAGGAACCAATTTTGAACAAAAAATATTTTTCGGTATTTTTAATATTTTTCGAGTTTATTTAATTATAAAAATACCCAAAAAATCAGAAAAATACCATTCGTGGTCAGAAAAATACCCAAAAATATTCGATAATTTTGTTTTAATTTCCTCTTCAAGTGTGTCACTTTAAATCTCAAAAATTCGGCTCGGGTTAATATGTTCCTTCACAAACATAAACCCGAACCGAGCCTAAAAAAAATCATTTTCGAGTCTTTTAGTTTTCAATTCTCACTTTTTATAAGCTATGACATTGGATTCTAAAGTCTTAAAGTGCAATTAGGTCAATTTGCCCTCCAATTTAATCAATTTTTACCAAAAGGGCTTAATTGCACATTTTTCTTTCAATTAGTCCCCGGTTTCACGGATGTATACGTATGCTCTATGTATTTATATGTCATACGTATTTATACGTTATGCATATTTGTACTGTTTGGTAACCTCTTTAACTCTTGTAATAATAATAATGGTTATTATTTTTAACACCTTTGTTAGTGCCTTTTTTTTAGCATTTTTGTATTGTGAGTGCTATTGCTAGTGCTATTTTTAAATAGCATTTTTTGTATTATAAATTGTGAGTGCTATTGTTAGTGCTATTTTTAAATGACATTTATTTATCATAAATTGTGAGTGCTATTGTTAGTGCTATTTTTAAATGGCATTTATTTATCATAAATTGTGAGTGCTATTATTAGATAGAATTTATAATTGTTAGTGCTATTTTTAAATAGCATTTTTGTATTATAAATTGTGAGTGCTATTGTTAGTGCTATTTTTAAATAGCATTTTTGTATTATAAATTGTGAGTGCTATTGTTAGTGCTATTTTTAAATGTCATTTATTTGTGAGTGCTATTTTTAGATAGAATTTATAATTGTTAGTGCTATTTTTAAATACAATTTATTGGAAGGTATTTTTGGCTATAAATGGATGGCAAGAGTTTTGAGGTTGAAGGGGAGAGACATTTTGTAGAGTGTGCAAATTTTTGAGAGCTTGGAGAGAAGAACACAAACACTCTCTATATTCTCATAATCTTGAGCGAGCAAAATATACTGAGTTCGGAATATTGATTCCGCATATTGCTAGCACAATTGTTGTGGAGTTATTAGTCGTCTCCCCGTTCGTCAATTGGTGGTGCGTCCGAACTAGATGCCTAACACTTGTGGAGGCTGAGATCGAAGAACATCGAACCGACACCTCCGTTCAAGCACGCTACGAGAGGTAATCTATTTACTCCCTTTGAGACTTTGTGATTTTTTTCGATTGAAATGCACGAAGTACGCCTCTGGAGATACATGTGTGGGTTGTTATTTATTTCCGCTACGTGTTACGTGGATCCCAACAGTGGTATCAGAGCCAATCCTTAGGTGTTTTCGTGCATTTAATTGATTTTTTGCAATTTTTGCAATACTATGGCCAATATGTATTAACGAATTGTTCGTCTTACATGGCTAATGGAGATTGATTATTTTATATGATAAATTAATCAATGTAGCAAAAATTGAGACTAAATCAATTTTGAATCGAAAATTTATGGCTATCTTATTTTACGTAAAAATTCTGAATATGATTCAACGTAGAATTTTTATTGTGCCTTCCTAAGTTTTAAATTGTGAATTTATTACTTACGTGAAAGGGTGGTGATCATGGAAAAATCCCTAATCAATGTGATTGATGTATATACGAATGTATGATGATTATTTATATATTTGGGGTTGTAATTATTAAATGGAGACTGCGTACTCCTTTTATTTTTCATGTAATCTTTATTTTTAGCATAGTCAATTGTTGATGTAAATGCTACGAGGATTACGTGGAGGAGCCTTTTAAGTCGGCGAGCTCTTTGGGGCCCAATTCTTGAAGAGTTCAAGAAACCAAGAAGAAGCGAAGAGCGGCTCTCCGTTATTAAAATATTAAAATGATTAAATGTGGTCTCATTGGCTCGAGACCCATTAAATCATAATTCCATGATCACCACGTAGGATAGATGTTTATGTGATTGACGTCTATTTATTTATTATGATTACGTGAGCATGTTAAACTGGTTAATGTGCAAAGTCAGACTTACCTCACCCAAAATTGCGCCTGCATGAAATCCTAGTTAGGAAAATCACTCACGTTAGGTACCGAAAGGGCGTTGGTAACGACACCAGCGTAACCAAGTCCCCGAACCCAAAATCTCTGGTTCCGTAGAACTGACCGATCTCTCCCAATCGATCAGTAAGGTTTCCGGTCTACCCTCCAAGAAAGACCGGTGGCGACTCCAAATGCATGCACAAGTTGCACATGCCACCACGACCACACTAAGGTCGAAAGCGATCGACTCTTATCGTCGAATCCTCCTAAAAAATACTCCCGCCGCGATTTGGTATGGGCCTGGGAGGGCTCGCGCCGATCCAAGACCCGTGATCGGTAATCCATTAGCCGCGTCCGCTTTCGGACGGGTCGCGACAATCATCCGTCATTTAAATAGTTTCATGTGATTGCATTCATCCATACCATTTCATGCATTCTAAAAAGCAAAAACATTAAAAAAAAAAAAAAAAAAAAGCACCTCATGTGAGCTTAAAATTGTGTTTCAACCAAGTTGCTAAACTTAGGATGTTTACAAGATTTAAGGTACCGAAAAGGGCATTTGTTTTAATTAACTAGTGTAACCAAATCTCCGAATACTTAATCTATGATTCGTAGAAGTAAAATATTTATCGTGCTATTTTACTTAAGTTTCTAATCATTCTATCAAAAATTATTAGTGGTGATTCCAAATAGTAAATCATCTGAATGAACCAAAGTTACGAATTGATATTTATTGAGAGAGTATGTTTAGGTTAGTAATTAAAATTAACCTGATAATCCAATAACCTAAGTTATCCTATTTTTTTTAGGGTAGCAACAGCCCGAGTGCTAGGTCAAACAACTTTTTGTGCTAACATTATCAAAAAGCAATTCACATAACTTTTGGTGCTAACTTCATGCCTTTCCCATAGACATGCCTAGCGATGAAAATGGAGGAAGGAGGAGCAAGCCTTTCTCCAAAGTCTAAGGAATAATATACCTACGATGAGAGATAGAGCTCTCTATGTGCGCTGGAGGCCTACCATCATGTCACAAACATGCATGAGATAGTGGACAGTGGCATTAATGGAGAACGAGGATGCTTGAAGGCAAAGAACACTAGGATCAAGCCTAAGATTGTAGACAGCAACATAAATGGAGAAGGAAGAGGCTTGATGGCGAAGAACATTGTGAATGAGCCCGAGAGAGTGGACAGCGATGGTAGTGGAGAAGGAGGAGGCGATCCTGCAAAGAACACTGGGATCCAGACTGAAATAGTGGGCAGCGGGATAAGTGGAGAGGATGAGGCATTTCTCCAAAGTCGACTCCCTCCGACCATCCAGCTCCTGGACGGCTCCCAAAAAATCTTCAGCAGAAATGCATTGTTGAGAAGGTTTTTGAACTCCTTAAAGGATTTAATAACCCAAGAGCTTAGAAATTGTCATTTTATTTGTTTGACGGATTAAAATACATCATGACAGCTTCACAGAAATAGCATTGCTAACATTGAAAATTATAAAAATACCTCCAATCATACACTCATTCTTTATGTTAGAAAATGTCTCAAGTTTTAACCTAAAGCCAAAATCTGAATTTCGAAAATAATAATATATTGATCGTGAAAGTTAAAGGATATACCTCAAAGGTAACGGATATTATTTCTATGTTGAAGATAAGGTCAAGATTGGATGAAGTCGGTTATGGAATCCACGAATATTTATCCTTCTGAGCTATTAGAGTCGGCCAAGAGAGGTAAAAAAGGAAAGTCAACTTCTTTGACCGATATATATATCCAGATCCTTTGCATAGAGAAGAAATTACTATTGAGGATTTTAACAAATCAATCAAAAATTGGAAAATCCCAAAAGTTAAATATGATCAAATATATTTTGAGTCTAAATTCAAAAAACTTTTTAAATCAAATGATTATGTTATCACGACCAAAAAACGTGATATTCCTCTTTCTACATCATATTCCATAATTCCTCTTTTGAATAAAGATTCTTTAAAGAAGCATAGTGAAAACGAGTGGTCCAAAATGCTCCAGTCGCCTGTTTCGCGAGCAACTATATGCCCGGCGGTGCGTTGGTGATTCCGGCCGATCCCGACGGTGGATTGGGCTGATTTTTGGAGGAACCTTCCTCTCTTCCTTCTCTACACACCCTCCAAATTTGAGCTCCATCCGATATATACTCCAGCCGGTAGAGCTCCCGCAATCTGCGTTTTTTCTCTGGTGGTGCCTTTCAAGGTCGAGCTGCTGTCCGTGGTGGTTTCCGGCCGTTTCAGGCTGCGCCATTGGCTAAGATTCTGGCCTGGAGGTCGTATACCTCCCTACTATCGCCCCTCCAAACGGTTTTGCCATTGATAGGGGATTTGTTGCTGCTTCAACAGATTTGAGATTTTGTGCCTAGTGCTACCGAACGCTTGAATTTTCTTTGATCCGGGACCAATCTGTTGGTGTCTTGGGCTGATTTTTGGAGAGGTGGGTCACCGCCTACTCCTCTTCACTCCTCTAGCTCGTACTAGCTTTTTCTGATTCTGTGATCGTGGCATTACCCTTTTTCGCGGGGTACTCTGGTTGGTATACTCGGTGGATGGTCTGTGGACTCTGGTTGACGGGTTGTTCTGTGGAGTTTCTCTTGTTCTGCTTGTTTTATCCGGATTAATGCCTGTTGACTGGTTGGTGATTGGCTGAGTACTATGGAGACAGTTGACAATCTTGCTGTGGTAGTTGATGTGCCGAATATGGTTGGCGCTCCTGCTGCGGTTGATGATATTTCTGCTGCTCCCTTGATGGTTGGTTCGGTTGTTTCCCCTCATGCAGAAGCTGGCACTCTTGACCCCTCTGTGGATGGGGGTTCTAAGGCTTTGGCCAACAAAGGAAAGTCAGTCATCTAAGCACCTGCTAGCCCTAATACTCGGACTGGTGGTCAAGGTGGTAGACGAAGTAGAAGCAGGGGTAGACCTGCCTTGAAGGATCCTCGACTTCTGCCGAATGGCCCAAATGCTGCCGGTACCTCACGTTCTGCTCCATTGGTGGATAGCTTGGCTAGTGTTCTCGGTTCTGGTCCTAATAGAAACAAAAGCATGGGGCATCCTCCTGCTGTGGGTGGTGGTTCGCGGAGTCAAAGTAGGCCTAGGAAGGGCACTCAAGTTGGTGCCAATGTGCAGCATTTTCCACCCCGTTCTTGGGCCTCCATTGCCAAGGCGGCGGATAAGGGCTACAATCTCTCTTATCACTCTCTCTCACTTGGGAATGGAAAATCTCGTCTTGAGGTTCCACAGGCGATAATTGAATAGGTCAATCCATTTTGGAGTGAATGCCTCATTGGGTATCTTGTCGGGAGAAGACTCAACTACAAACTAATTGAAGAAGCTATGAAGCAAGCTTGGGGGACAAACCTTGCGGAGGTTCGGGTTAATGAGGACCGGTTTTTCTTTTTTAGAATTCCAGATGAGGCCTTTCGACGGAAGGTTTTGGAGGGTGGCTCGATAATGATACAAGGTGTTCATCTTGTTCTTCAACAATGGCATTCAAAGATCAAGCTGAGGAGAGGATTTCACGAAGTTCTACCTATATGGATTCGCTTATGGTCTTTACCTTATGTTCTTTGGTCTACCGCCGGTATTAGTTTTATATGTAGTGCCCTTGGTAGGCCTTTATATGTGGATAAAATGACGGAACAAATGGGTCGAATTTCCTATGCGAGAGTGTGTATTGAGATCAAGGTGGGACAACCCCTTCTTGATTCGCTGGATATCACCTTGGAGGCTGAAACATTGATGTAGAGTACGAATGGAAGCCCATTACTTGTGAATCATGTGGGATCTTTGGTCACAAAAAGGGGGCAGAAGATCAACCTTGCTTTGTTGCTCCCCATAATACTGATGCTTTGATTCCTACTGACCCTAGTAATTTTCGTACAACCTCGGCTAATGATGGAGCGCCATGGCAACAAGTACGAAGGCGAAACCGTGGCCCGAAGAAGAGGTCTGCTCCCTGTGCACCCACAAATGTTTTACATACTGATCTGAAAATAGGAAGGTCTGCCATCCTCGAGCCAGCTCCCTTCTTCTCAGTCTCTTTCTTTGCCTATTAACCAGCTGGAGCTTAGAGGAGGGGCTACTACGCCTCTCTTGCAAAATTCTGCCCCCTCCATTGCTGTGGTTGGGGTGAGTTCTGTTCTTATCACCGCTGGTGGTGAAAAATTGGATGCTACACCGGCCATGGTTGGTGCTACAACTCATCCACGGCAGTCTTCCCCTATGCCTAAGTTGATGGAAAAGAAGGGAGCTCCTGCCCAATAGCTAGCTTCTATTCCAAATGCCGACCAGAATGCTACAGTGAAACAGAATGGTTCTGTGCAGCATACTGATCAGGATGTCGCAGTCCAGATTATTGATGCACCTCATCAGCCTGCTCCTCCCATGTTTTTTCTATTGATCTGCCGGTGCTTCAACCGTCCGTTGATCCCCCTACGCAGCCTATAGGACAGGTGACAGCGGCACAAATTAGAGATCAGTTTGTTACCGATTTTGTATCTGAACAGGTTGATGCAGTTCAGAATGTACCTGACTTGAGTCTCTCTCGGTCCACCTCAGTTGCTTCCATTGCTTCTTCGGTTTCTCATGATGGGGATGAACGGATGAGTGAAGTTGGAAGTGCTTCCGAAGAGGAACGGAAGTCTCCCTCCGCTCCCCGTACTCATTCGAGGTTAATTGTTGGTGCTCCTTCTCAACCGGCAAGGAGGAGGCGTCCTAATAGGCGATAAGCCTTCCCGTGCACCTTGTAAATATGTTTTTCGGATTTTGGAATATAAGGAGACTTGTTGACCCTCTTCGACAAGCTGAAGCTCGTTTGCTTATTAGAAGCAACCGATTATCTTGCATTGGGTTGATCGAGACTAAGGTTAAATAGCCTCATTTTGTTGGTATCTCTCAAGCCCTTTTACCGGGTTGGAGTTGGACGTCTAATTATGAATACTCACCTCGGGGAAGAATATGGTTTGGCTGGGATACTATGGCAGTGGATGTGAATATCTCTAAGGTTTCCTCTCAAATTATCCATGTTCGACTTAGGTTGGTTAGTTTTGAGAAGACATGCTTCCTCTCTGTTGTTTATGATGAGCATTCTTTTGGCTTGAGGAGGAGCTTATGGGCTGATCTTATTAGCTTCAGCTCTTGCCAGGACCCGTGGATGGTGGCGGGAGATTTTAATGCTATTCGGGATCACACGGATAGAATAGGAAACTCTAACACTTGGATCCCCGCATTTGATGAATTCGGGGATTGTCTTTATCAAGCGGGACTTGAGGACCTCAGATATGTGGGACATCGTTTCACGTGGTCTACATCAACCGGTGCTTCAAGGAAGCAGCGTAAGATTGATAGGGTACTTGTTAATAACCATTGGGGCCGCTTGTTCTCTTACTCTGAGGCGACCTTTATTTCACCAGGGATTTCTGATCACACCTCGATGATTGTTAAGATCATGCAGCCTCCTCAGTCTAGAAAGCCTTTCAAGTTCTTCAACTGCTGGATCTCTCATCCGTCCTTTAAGGACATCGTAGCTGAGGTTTGGAGCTCTTCCTTCACTAGCTCACCGATGTTTATTATCTGCTGCAAGCTCAAACTCCTAAAGACTCGGGTCAAGCAACTAAATAGAAATTCTTTCTCTGATATATCGACTCGCATAGAGGAAGCAAGGCTTTCTCTCACCTCGATACATGATGCCCTTCAACTTTCTCCTTTTGATCTGTTATTAGCTAAACGAGAAGGGGAACTCCTCCAGGAATTCTCTGACCTCAGGCTTCAGGAGGAGTCCTTCTTCCGGCAAAAAGCGCGAATTCAATGGCTCAAGGAATGAGACCAGAACACAAGGTACTTTCACCATTTTGTTAACAAGCGTAGACTACATAACAGAATCATTTCTATCTTGGATTGGGAGGGGTTGGTTTTGACCAAACCTACGCTAGTCTCGGCTCATATTGTCCAGCATTTTCATGGCGTACTCACCGGTGACGATACTTCCATTCGACCGGTGGTTCATGACATTCGAAAATTCATTGGTCGGACTCTAGATGATATTCAAGTGGAATCCCTTTCTCGGCTGTTTTCGGATGAGGAAATTCGTGGCACCTTCTTCTCTTTGGCTAGAGGTAAATCTCCTGGACCCGATGGCTTCAATGTGGACTTTTTTATATCCTCTTGGGATATTGTTGGTTCTTCTGTCATTCTAGCTATCAAGGACTTTGTTGACACCTGATTTTTGACCATTTATTATTGTGATTTTTATTCTTTAAAAATTAATTAAAAATATAAAAAGAGGTCATAAAATCACAGAATCAACTTTGGAAGCCTTGGCCTAGCCTCGGGGACCAATTTTGAACAAAAAATATTTTTTGGTATTTTATAATATTTTTCGAATTTATTTAATTATAAAAATACCCAAAAAATCAGAAAAATACCATTCGTGGTCAGAAAAATACACAAAAATATTCAATAATTTTGTTTTAATTTCCCCTTCAAGTGTGTCACCTTAAATCTTGAAAATTCGGCTCGGGTTACTATGTTTCTTCACAAACATAAACCCGAACCGAGCAAAAAATTCCTTTTCGAGTCTTTTAATTTTCAATTCTCACTTTTTATAAGCTATGACATTGGATTCTAAAGTCTTAAAGTGCAATTAGGTCAATTTGCCCACCAATTTAATTAATTTTTACCAAAAGGGCTTAATTGCACATTTTTCTTTCAATTAGTCCCCGGTTTCACGGATGTATACGTATGCTCTACGTATTTATACGTCATACGTATTTATACGTTATGCGTATTTGTACTGTTTGGTAACCTCTTTAACTCTTGTAATAATAATAATGGTTATTATTTTTAACACCTTTGTTAGTGCCTTTTTTTAAAATTTTTGTATTGTGAGTGCTATTGCTAGTGCTATTTTTAAATAGCATTTTTGTATTATAAATTGTGAGTGCTATTGTTAGTGCTATTTTTAAATGACATTTATTTATCATAAATTGTGAGTGCTATTGTTAGTGCTATTTTTAAATGGCATTTATTTATCATAAATTGTGAGTGCTATTATTAGATAGAATTTATAATTGTTAGTGCTATTTTTAAATAGCATTTTTGTATTATAAATTGTGAGTGCTATTGTTAGTGCTATTTTTAAATAGCATTTTTGTATTATAAATTGTGAGTGCTATTGTTAGTGCTATTTTTAAATGTCATTTATTTGTGAGTGCTATTTTTAGATAGAATTTATAATTGTTAGTGCTATTTTTAAATACAATTTATTGGAAGGTATTTTTGGCTATAAAAGGATGGCAAGAGTTTTGAGGTTGGGAGGGAGAGACATTTTGTAGAGTGTGCAAATTTTTGAGAGCTTAGAGAGAAGAACACAAACACTCTCTATATTCTCATCATCTTGAGTGAGCAAAATATACTACGTTCGGAATATTGATTCCGCATATTGCTAGCACAATTGTTGTGGAGTTATTAGTCGTCTCCCCGTTCGTCAATTGGTGGTGCGTCCGAACTAGATGCCTAACACTTGTGGAGGCTGAGATCGAAGAACATCGAACCGACACCTCCGTTCAAGCACGCTACGAGAGGTAATCTATTTACTCCCTTTGAGGCTTTGTGATTTTTTTTCGATTGAAATGCACGAAGTACGCCTCTGGAGATACATGTATGGGTTGTTATTTATTTCCGCTACGTGTTACGTGGATCCCAACAGTGGTATCAGAGCCGATCCTTAGGTGTTTTCGTGCATTTAATTGATTTTTTGCAATTTTTGCAATACTATGGCCAATATGTATTAACGAATTGTTCGTCTTACATGGCTAATGGAGGTTGATTATTTTATATGATAAATTAATCAACGTAGCAAAAATTGAGACTAAATCAATTTTGAATCGAAAATTTATGGCTATCTTATTTTACATAAAAATTCTGAATATGATTCAACGTAGAATTTTTATTGTGCCTTCCTAAGTTTTAAATTGTGAATTTATTACTTACGTGGAAGGGTGGTGATCATGGAAAAATCCCTAATCAATGTGATTGATGTATATATGAATGTATGATGATTATTTATATATTTGGGGTTGTAGTTATTAAATGGAGGCTGCGTACTCCTTTTATTTTTCATGTAATCTTTATTTTTAGCATAGTCAATTGTTGATGTAAATGCTACGAGGATTACGTGGGGGAGCCTTTTAAGTCGGCGAGCTCTTTGGGGCCCAATTCTTGAAGAGTTCAAGAAACCAAGAAGAAGCGAAGAGCGGCTCTCCGTTATTAAAATATTAAAATGATTAAATGTGGTCTCATTGGCTCGAGACCCATTAAATCATAATTCCATGATCACCACGTAGGATAGATGTTTATGTGATTGACATCTATTTATTTATTATGATTACGTGAGCATGTTAAACTGGTTAATGTGCAAAGTCAGACTTACCTCACCCAAAATTGCGCCTGCATGAAATCCTAGTTAGGAAAATCACTAGCGTTAGGTACCGAAAGGGCGTTGGTAACGACACCAGCGTAACCAAGTCCCCGAACCCAAAAACTCTGGTTCCGTAGAACTGATCGATCTCTCCCAATCGATCAGTAAGTTTTCCGGTCTACCCTCCAAGAAAGACCGGTGGCGACTCCAAATGCATGCACAAGTTGCACATGCCACCACGACCACACTAAGGTCGAAAGCGATCGACTCTTATCGTCGAATCCTTCTGAAAAATACTCCCGCCGCGATTTGGTATGGGCCTGGGAGGGCTCGCGCCGATCCAAGACCCACGATCGGTAATCCATTAGCCGCGTCCGCTTTCGGACGGGTCGCGACAGCTGGCGACTCCACTGGGGACCTTGTTCTAGAACCTATGGTTCTAGACCTCAAGTGGACTTAGGCCGTAATTAAAACGCTGAGTGATTTTTCTAACCCTGCAGGCGCTCTTGAAGGTGAGGTAAGTCCGCTCATGATAGGTGTTATATGTTTTTGCAGATTGGAGTGATAAGGGGGGTAGTCTGTGATTAACATTGTCTTATGCAGGTTGGCGTAGGAATGAATGATTTTGTGTATGTTTTATATTGAAGCGGTGATTGTTAAATAAGATGCATGTTTATCGCTTTAGCACGACACCGAAAATACACACAACCGCGCCTAAAACCCCGGGCGCCGTCTATAGGAAAACAATAGAAGGGATTGAAAATGGAATCTCCGTGAGGAAAAACACGGGGTAATCCACTTTTCAATTCCACTCATTTTGAGCTATGGATCGAGCCCCAATGCAACGATAGTTGTGCAATGGAATCTGCTCTTTCTAGAACTCGAGGTGGGAACCTTGACCTTAGGTGCCAAATCCTTTGATTTCTAGAAGTTTTATCCTCACTTGTCTCATGTGCATGTCTTTAGATGGTTGATATATCTAAAACCACCTAAAAAAAAAATCGGTGATCCTGGAGTCACATCTCGAAGACTGGAACTGGGGCATCTCCAAGTGTTCGGACCACATTCCTTTGATTGGTTTGGCATTTTTAGTTCTCTTGTATAAGACTAATTTTGCTTGGGTCCTCTCTATCTCGTCTCTTAGATTGATTGTATTAGGGATCTATTTGTATTGTATACATCTCGATAAGGCTCATTTCTATCGAAAATAGGGGCAAATTCCCCAAACCCGTGGAGCATGGTGGAATTCGTCTCTTCAGTGTAAAATACATTTGGCTGCAGAGCCACTCGTTTGGTAAAAGGACGTATCGTTCCTAATTGATTTTTAATCAGATCTCGGGATAAATGTTTCTCCATTTTTTTATCTCAGGTGATAAAAGAGACAATGCACCCAAAAGCTCATGCATTCAAATGACAAACCAGACGTCGCCCAGCTGGGGCAACCTAATTTGGATCGGCTCTCTTGAAGTCGAAAAGGGTATATTCGTTCCAAATTAAATTGATTTATTCACAAGCTGATATGGTTTTCCATTCTTACAGGTGATGACAAAAATGAATGGGACCACTAAAGAATTTCCATCCTCCTGGATGCCCGAAGTGACTAGAGCCGGGATAGTAAATCCGTAATCGTTTCAATTAAAGCTCCTTACGCGGTGATTGACTCTTTCACTCCTTTCATCGCGCAGGTTGTAGAGTACCCAATCACGAGTAAACCCATTCTCGCGGATGTCAAATAGCCTGAATGCGTCAATGCGGCAGGATCAAATTGACTACGACTAAATCAGCCAACCCCAGACAAAGCATCCAGTGGCTGGGGACAAACGTGCATGGACGTTGTCAAAATTGAATTGAAAATTGCCAACAAACAAGGAAAGTGCTAAGGCATATTGCTACGACAAATCACACCCAACTGGGGCAAGTGAATCATTTGTGCGCCAGACAAAGAATGACGTTTCTCCTCTGGCAAAGTCAATGGACGCAATAACAGAGTCGTCCGCATCAGAATCAAACCCCAAGATACGAATTTGGGTGAACGGTAACCTTGTATCGTTCCAATTTGGTCTTCGAAGACCACATGCCTAACACGAGTTTTTACTCATTTAACAGGAAGTTGTTGGCGCCGAAAGCCTCAAAAGAAGAGAGCGCGCTAACAGGGAGGCGAATAGAATCATTAGCCTCGGAAGTCAGGATTCCAGGAGATGGTCTTTGATTATAAGACCTAGTGGATGGTAAAAAGTATCGCTTCCACACTTCATGCTTTGACATACATTCTGATAAAAATTTCATTTTTCTTGAATAAAAGGAACTCTGAAGAGTGGCGCTGGAATGCGTCCGAAAACACAAATGGATCTCCTCTGGGGCAAATCCTTGAGAATGATTCATCGCCAACAAAACGGGGGGATCAAGGCCACAAGATAGAGGGGATCGCCATCAAGGCGAAACAGGTTTTCACATACCATGTATTACCCGTTGGAATACATGACCAAGGGTAAGATGTATCGTTCTAATTTTTTGAAAAATTCATGAACGAACAATAACATGTTTCTTCCGCATTTTCAGGGATCTCCAGCCGCGGCGGGTAGGTAAGTATCCCTTTTCCCAAGTCGTTGAAGATAAAAAGTGTTGGGACTCTTTCAATCATTATGTCTAAAAAGAGACATCGGGTTTTTAAACTCATAGACATCCACAGTTGAAGTTGGGAGGTTGTCTGAACATGAATAAGAACATGCATTGTGCATCATGAAATCCCCTTGACGGGTAAAATTCTTAGAGGAAATGGAAGAGATTTTTCCAAATAAAAGTTGTTCAAAACATTCAAAAGGACGTTTTCTCAAAAGGCGAGAGGCGAAGCCAAATCCAAACACGTCCAACACACACTTGAGAGATGAGTGGAGTGGACAGATGACAAAATCTGGGTCCACAGAGGTAAGGACCATTCGCAGCGATTACATGGATTGGGACGACGGAGGCATTCGTTTCATATCCCCAAACACTACAGGTGACCGTAGGTAACCCCTTTGAACGGCGGTTTTCATTCTCAGCCCTGTCAAGAACCACCCCACATTGGGGCAAAAAGGAAGTAAGTCCAGCAGCGTCAGGAGAAAATGGTTAGAAATTTTCTTGCTTGGACTAACATCAATCTTTGTGTGTTGTTTATATGGTAATCCAAGTGCCATAGGATGACGAGAAGCGTTCATTTCTCTATCCCACACACCATATCCTTTGCACAGCCAACTTGAGCCTGCAAATTCATTTCATGAACCCATTGGTGATCATTCCAATACGGATGCAATACCACTTCAAAAATGGAGGAGTTCAAGACTCAGGGATTGCGAAAAGGATTCCCGGGCTGATATTTAAAGCATGTTTAGACTTTCAAACATATGTCTGACATGATCCCATCGAGGATAAGAAGAACCGGGATTTCGAAGAAAAAAAAATGAAAAATCCCCAGCATCAGAAAAGAAAAAGCAAAGTGCCTGGTAAAAGCAAGGCCGATGCTCGTGTAAGCTGTTTGATTGATCCACAATGAAGCCCGGACGGGAAAAGAGGAAATCCCTGAATGAACCAAATCAAAAAAAAGGAGGCTGCTCCCCAAATGCTGCCAGGCACAGAACAAAAACACAGAGAGAGCTGTCAATCTCTCAAAACAACAAGAGACGCTCTCTAAAGGACTTGTGCACACCTCAAAAACGGGGGCACACCTCAAAGACTGAAGATGCAGACAGGTAGGGACAGGTGACAAGTTTGCAATGATCACCAATGTCAATCCCTTCGTAAATTCTGGGCCAAAAACAAGCCTTTTTCGGTCCCCAATCCTGCCAATGCTACGACCCTGAAACAGTTTTCTCTGACTAAGACACTTGGGTTAACATATTGCTTAGCTCGAAGAAGTACGAGCAAGACTATTTCTTTCTCATTTTGCAGAGTTCTTGACTTGTAAACCCGAAGCAGATGGTGAAGACTTTCATTCAATGGCCTCGACTCCAAAGCGGGTCCCCCTTGAAAACCAATATCCAAGCCCAACATTACGGTCCCATGGAAGACCTCCCGACCGATCAAAATGTATGCGCTGCGAATGAGCCTAAAACCTAGGCACAGGTTAGTAGGGAATTGAGTGCATCCCCTACAAAAATCACTATCTCAAAACAGGTGAGAAGACCTCATTGTCGAGAAATATTCCAATTGATGTTTTGAACAAACTCTTTTTGGAATTTTCAAACTGTTGGATCCAGATTTTCCGTGCAAGGGATTTGTGATCACATTTGCATGTTGCAAGAATGCTTTGGGTAACGTCCAGCATCAAAATGCACATTTCATGATTAAAACTTAAATCATACGGTTTTGTCAAATGGACAGCCGTGGTCTTCCCAAAGATTACTAACGTTTTCTTGGTGAAGGTAAATCTTTCAGGCTCAAACTTCTGCAGGATACCTGGAGAACCCAGCTCCCAGAATGTCGCCTCAACAGACTCAAATGAAGTTTTGTCAAAATAAAATCTTTCACTGCTTCAAAAAACTGAATTCCCGACAAACTTCGGGGTCTCCAAAAAAAAGAGGGGAAGAAAAACCATTTTAAAAGAAAAAGTCCTATCAGACGTGGAGAACCCTCGTCCCAGGACCCATTTTTCAAAATATCAAACAGTCTCATCGGACGTGGAGAACCCTCGTCATGAGACCCATTTTCAAAAATCAAGCAGTCTCATCGGACGTGGAGAACCCTCGTCATGAGATCCCTTAAAAAAATTTAGGCAGTCTCAACGGACGTGGAGAACCCTCGTCATGAGACCCATTTTCTTAATTTAGGCAGTCTCATCGGACGTGGAGAACCCTCGCCATGAGACCCCTTTTCAAAGTCAAAACATGATGGTAGATACCGCCTGAAGGGTCAAACCAAGGTAGATACCGCCTGAAGGGTCAACACATGGTAGAAACCGCCTGAAGGGTCAACTCAAGGTAGATACCGCCTGAAGGGTCAACTCATGGTAGATACCGCCTGAAGGATCAAATTAAGGTAGAAACCGCCTCAAGGGTCAACATGATGGTAGAAACCGCCTGAAGGGTCAACTCAAGGTAGATACCGCCTGAAGGGTCAACTCAAGGTAGAAACCGCCTGAAGGGTCAAAACAATGGTAGAAACCGCCTGAAGAGTCAGCTCATAGTAGATACCGCCTGAAGGGTCAACTCATGGTAGATACCGCCTGAAGGATCAAATTAAGGTAGAAACCGCCTCAAGGGTCAACATGATGGTAGAAACCGCCTGAAGGGTCAACTCAAGGTAGATACCGCCTGAAGGGTCAACTCAAGGTAGAAACCGCCTGAAGGGTCAAAACAATGGTAGAAACCGCCTCAAGGGTCAGCTCAAGGTAGATACCGCCTGAAGGGTCAACTCATGGTAGATACCGCATGAAGGATCAAATTAAGGTAGAAACCGCCTCAAGGGTCAACATGATGGTAGATACCGCCATAAGGATCAACACATTAGTAAATACTGCCATAAGGATCAACACAAAGGTCCGATCCACCATACGGATTAAAATCACTGGCGAATCCTCAAGCGTGGGATACGCCTTCCTCAGGTTCCTACCAGTTAGGAATCACATAATGGTATGACCTACCATACAGGTCAGAGCTTAATCTCCCTAGGATATGCTGAATGACGAATCCTAGGCATCTTCTTGAAAGTCGTCGCAACCGGCAGCGTCCGATAGGTGAGCTTCAAGTAAGCCTCTCTCACTCCGGCCCAGGTTCAAATTGTTAGAGCAAACCGGGAATTAATTTGAGCTTTCATCAAAAAGCTTAAGAATCCGATGTCATAGCATTTCTTCTTTCATTTTCCCAGTTGAGTCGGTTAGGAATCAGGCGCCATCTTATCTTTGAGAAAAACCTCTAACGAGATTCCTCTCAAAGAGGGGCAGCTGTTGACACCTGATTTTTGACCATTTATTATTGTGATTTTTATTCTTTAAAAATTAATTAAAAATATAAAAAGAGGTCATAAAATCACAGAATCAACTTTGGAAGCCTTGGCCTAGCCTCGGGGACCAATTTTGAACAAAAAATATTTTTTGGTATTTTATAATATTTTTCGAATTTATTTAATTATAAAAATACCCAAAAAATCAGAAAAATACCATTCGTGGTCAGAAAAATACACAAAAATATTCAATAATTTTGTTTTAATTTCCCCTTCAAGTGTGTCACCTTAAATCTTGAAAATTCGGCTCGGGTTACTATGTTTCTTCACAAACATAAACCCGAACCGAGCAAAAAATTCCTTTTCGAGTCTTTTAATTTTCAATTCTCACTTTTTATAAGCTATGACATTGGATTCTAAAGTCTTAAAGTGCAATTAGGTCAATTTGCCCTCCAATTTAATCAATTTTTACCAAAAGGGCTTAATTGCACATTTTTCTTTCAATTAGTCCCCGGTTTCACGGATGTATACGTATGCTCTACGTATTTATACGTCATACGTATTTATACGTTATGCGTATTTGTACTGTTTGGTAACCTCTTTAACTCTTGTAATAATAATAATGGTTATTATTTTTAACACCTTTGTTAGTGCCTTTTTTTAGCATTTTTGTATTGTGAGTGCTATTGCTAGTGCTATTTTTAAATAGCATTTTTGTATTATAAATTGTGAGTGCTATTGTTAGTGCTATTTTTAAATGACATTTATTTATCATAAATTGTGAGTGCTATTGTTAGTGCTATTTTTAAATGGCATTTATTTATCATAAATTGTGAGTGCTATTATTAGATAGAATTTATAATTGTTAGTGCTATTTTTAAATAGCATTTTTGTATTATAAATTGTGAGTGCTATTGTTAGTGCTATTTTTAAATAGCATTTTTGTATTATAAATTGTGAGTGCTATTGTTAGTGCTATTTTTAAATGTCATTTATTTGTGAGTGCTATTTTTAGATAGAATTTATAATTGTTAGTGCTATTTTTAAATACAATTTATTGGAAGGTATTTTTGGCTATAAAAGGATGGCAAGAGTTTTGAGGTTGGGAGGGAGAGACATTTTGTAGAGTGTGCAAATTTTTGAGAGCTTAGAGAGAAGAACACAAACACTCTCTATATTCTCATCATCTTGAGTGAGCAAAATATACTACGTTCGGAATATTGATTCCGCATATTGCTAGCACAATTGTTGTGGAGTTATTAGTCGTCTCCCCGTTCGTCAATTGGTGGTGCGTCCGAACTAGATGCCTAACACTTGTGGAGGCTGAGATCGAAGAACATCGAACCGACACCTCCGTTCAAGCACGCTACGAGAGGTAATCTATTTACTCCCTTTGAGGCTTTGTGATTTTTTTTCGATTGAAATGCACGAAGTACGCCTCTGGAGATACATGTATGGGTTGTTATTTATTTCCGCTACGTGTTACGTGGATCCCAACAGTGGTATCAGAGCCGATCCTTAGGTGTTTTCGTGCATTTAATTGATTTTTTGCAATTTTTGCAATACTATGGCCAATATGTATTAACGAATTGTTCGTCTTACATGGCTAATGGAGGTTGATTATTTTATATGATAAATTAATCAACGTAGCAAAAATTGAGACTAAATCAATTTTGAATCGAAAATTTATGGCTATCTTATTTTACATAAAAATTCTGAATATGATTCAACGTAGAATTTTTATTGTGCCTTCCTAAGTTTTAAATTGTGAATTTATTACTTACGTGGAAGGGTGGTGATCATGGAAAAATCCCTAATCAATGTGATTGATGTATATATGAATGTATGATGATTATTTATATATTTGGGGTTGTAGTTATTAAATGGAGGCTGCGTACTCCTTTTATTTTTCATGTAATCTTTATTTTTAGCATAGTCAATTGTTGATGTAAATGCTACGAGGATTACGTGGGGGAGCCTTTTAAGTCGGCGAGCTCTTTGGGGCCCAATTCTTGAAGAGTTCAAGAAACCAAGAAGAAGCGAAGAGCGGCTCTCCGTTATTAAAATATTAAAATGATTAAATGTGGTCTCATTGGCTCGAGACCCATTAAATCATAATTCCATGATCACCACGTAGGATAGATGTTTATGTGATTGACATCTATTTATTTATTATGATTACGTGAGCATGTTAAACTGGTTAATGTGCAAAGTCAGACTTACCTCACCCAAAATTGCGCCTGCATGAAATCCTAGTTAGGAAAATCACTAGCGTTAGGTACCGAAAGGGCGTTGGTAACGACACCAGCGTAACCAAGTCCCCGAACCCAAAAACTCTGGTTCCGTAGAACTGATCGATCTCTCCCAATCGATCAGTAAGGTTTCCGGTCTACCCTCCAAGAAAGACCGGTGGCGACTCCAAATGCATGCACAAGTTGCACATGCCACCACGACCACACTAAGGTCGAAAGCGATCGACTCTTATCGTCGAATCCTTCTGAAAAATACTCCCGCCGCGATTTGGTATGGGCCTGGGAGGGCTCGCGCCGATCCAAGACCCACGATCGGTAATCCATTAGCCGCGTCCGCTTTCGGACGGGTCGCGACAGACTTTCATTCTAATTGATGCCTACTTAAGAAGACTAATGCTACCATTCTTTCTCTTGTACCAAAAGTCCCTAACGCATCGGCTATGATGGATTTTAGGCCTATTGCATGCTATAACACCATATACAAATGCATAACCAAGATCCTAGCCAATAGGATTTCTTGCACTCTACCATACATCATTAGCCCTTCACAGAATGCATTTGTCAAAGGCAGAAGGATTATCGACAGCATCATGTTTTCTCAGGAGTTGTTTGCGGGGTTTCATCATGAGCCGTACAAACCGAAGTGTGCGATCAAGGTAGACTTCCAAAAAGCTTATGATACTGTTGATTGGTCGTTCTTGGAGTTGGTGCTTAAAGCTTTGCGCTTCTCGGCATTCTTTATCAAATTGATCATGGAATGTGTTACTTCGCCAAAGTTTTCTGTGGCTATTAATGGGGAGCTTCATGGCTTCTTTTCAAGTAGCCGTGGTATTAGGCAAGGGGATCCTCTATCACCTTACTTGTTCACTATGGTCATGGAGATATTTTCTGGTATCCTGCATGCTAAGACAAGACAGCCGGGATTCAACTATTTTTGGAGATGTAAGCCATCGAAGCTATCTCATCTTTTCTTTGCAGATGATGTGCTACTGTTTGCAGAGGTGGATATGGGGTCCATCTCTCGGCTAAAGGAGGGTCTAGACCTTTTCTCCTCTTGGTCTGGCTTGAGGCTGAATGCGTGTAAAAACGATGTCTATTTTTCTAGTGGGACGGATGCCCTGCGACATCAGATTCGGGATTGCTTGGGGTTCCAAGAAGGCACTCTTCCTTTTCGTTACCTTGGTGTCCTTGTTATTTCTTCTAGACTTAGAAAGCTAGACTGTGAAGTCCTGGTAAATACTATTACTGCTAGAGCTCGTTCTTGGTCCCAGAGATTCTTATCGTATGGTGGGCGCTTGCAACTCATTAGATCGGTTTACACTCTATTCATGTGTATTGGGCCAGCATGTTCACCCTTCCAAAATCTGTCCTGAAGAAAATTGAGCAGATACTTAGAGAGTTTATTTGGAAGGGGCCGGACCTGGGTGTAGATGGAGCCAAGGTCTCTTGGAATGATATATGCCTTCCAAAAGTTGAGGGAGAATTGGGTATTCGGCGACTAGTGGATTGTAACAAGGCCTTGACTCTTAAGCATATTTGGATTCTTTTCACTGATAAAGAGTCGCTATGGTGTAAGTGGATTCGTTCTACTTTCTTGAAAAATGTAAACTTTTGGGTAGCTTCTAGGCCTACATTCTGCTCTTGGGCTTGGAAGAAAATATTGGACCTCCGTCCCGAATTCTACTTGTAGTTTAGATGGAGGATTGGAAATGGTTACATCACCTCTTTCTGGTTTGATCATTCGCATGACAGAGGTCCTTTGTATATGTTATTTACTCACGGAGATATAAACCGCTCAAAAATCCCTCGAGATACATCAGTTCGATCCTTCTTTGAATCGGTGTAGCAGGGCTCGGCTATTCTTGATAATATTATGGGTTGGCTTGACTCTGTCCCTCTCTTTGTGGAAGATAGGTCGGACAAACTCATATGGCAGCCTCATTCCTCGGGAACTTTCTCGGTGGCCTTTGCCTGGGATTGTATCAGAAGTAGAGGATTGGTTGTGTTTTGGCATTCATTTATATGGGATCGTATTCATTCTCCTCGGCACACTTTCCTTTTATGGTTAGTAACTCTGAACCGCCTCCCTACTCAGGTGCTTTTACTTCATTATCGTATAATAGAGGAAGTGGGTGGGGTTTGTGTATTTTGTAAATGTAGACCAGACTCGATTGACCATCTATTTTTTGGTTGTTCTGTAACGGGTAGTATAGCTTTAATTTGGGCTTCCAAATGTAATTTATCTTGGCGTAACCAGCCATGGCTTGATCATTTACGTTGGGCTCTGCAGCACCTAAGTGGTCAATCCATTCCTCATCGGCTGGCTAGATTTTCTTTTGGTGCCTTATGTCATATCATTTGGACTGAGAGAAATCACATCTTGTTTAGACGGAAGCCTCTCTTTGTGCAGGGTATCGTCAAGCATCTCATCAAGGTAGTCAGGGACAAAGCTCTAACGCTTGGCCACTTTGAAGACAATCCTCGAAATAGGCGCGTGCAAAGGAATTGGGGGCTGTCTCAATCCATATTTGAAGACCGTCCTGGCGCCTCATAGTGTCTTTCTGTTTAGTTGAAAGTTTGGGCTCTTGTTTGGCTGTGTTTTTTTGTTGGCTGCTTATCTTGCCCTTCTTTACCCTCCGCTAGCTGGCTATTCCACTTGTTGGGCTCGTTTTCTCTATTTTTCTTGCATCTTACAACCGAAGCACCGTTGAACCCTCATTAGGCATCTTCGGTGCCATTGTTGGTTCATGGTTTTTGTGCTTGGTTCTCTTTTGTATCTAGCCATTTGGAAGGTTTCAATACATACTTACCTTAACCAAAAAAAAAATACAATTATCTTCATTTTGGAATGGTTCAAGTTGGCATAAAACCACTTTTGAAAGAAGGACTAAACACCTCTATTCTTTTGGTTCTAAGAGATGCTAGACTTCTGAGATATGAAGATTCAGTTCTTGCCACTGTAAAGACAAGCCTCTACAATGGTCCAATCCATTTTGATTGTTACCCTAATTTCTCAATTTCTCTAAAAGATAGGAATATTCTCAAATCCCTCATTTTGCAAATCAAAACTCATAACTATAGTATAGATGAAGGTTCCATTCCACTCTCCCTTATCTATAATGTTCATTATAAAGCCATGTCCTCTGCTTTTGATACTCATTCTTTAAACAATGCTCCGAAAGGACAAACTCTTCTTTTGCAAACTGATATTAAAAGATCTAATTTGATAATTCCTAAATCAATCAGTTGGAATGATGTTTTCCTTCCTAAACAATGGGAAATAGAAAATCCCATACCCCAAAATACTGTCAGGAATGACACACCAACAAATATAGTTCAACATCCTGAGGGAAGAGTAACAATACATTTCCTAGGAGATCTTTTGATTCTAACTCATATGTTTCTTCAAGACCCTCTTTTCATGGATCTTCATCCCGAAGCTCAATGGATCTTCGTCCAAATCTACCTCCTGTCATCACAATTCCTGTGAGCAGCCAAGGTAGTATCAATATTCCTGCACAAGAATAGACAACTCCAAGTGCTCCTCCTTTAAGTCTTTCTGGTTTAGACACAAGCCTAGGGACTTCCAGACCTGTTTATCATCAACAACAGGATCCCGAATCTCCTAAACCTACTCAATCTCAGATGGAAGATGACGATCCAGAGTGTAATATGCTTGAAAAGGATTTTACTCCAGATTGAAACTTTTTGAATAATGAATTTAATTCTGATAAAAATACTGAAATCAGAAAATGGTTTTTTGAAAAATTTAAATCACAAGCTAAAATCATTAAAGAAGAATATTATGATTTTCTTAATGAAATTGGTACTCACATGTTCTTTTTTGACTGGTTTGAAAACTATTTTCTTGATCCTAAAGAAATCTCTATTTTGGATAAAACTTTTGAATGGAAATTAGATGATTATCAGCTAATTGAATCTAGTCATCCTCCCCTAAGAAAGATAAAGATTTCTCATCGTGATAAGGAACTTCCTGCTTCTCCTTTTAAGACACCTTCTGAAGTAGAGAACAAAGAATTTAAAAAGATAATAGAACAAAATAATTTTACGAATCAATATATGCATACCATAGGTATTCAACTAGATAGGATAGAATCTTCCATTGGAAATACCTCTTCCTCATATTCTATTCCCTCTTCTTCCCACTCTACTCAACCAATTTCTATCATTTCTAAAAAAATTGAAAACACCCTTGTTTAAAATTTTTGAAAAGCCAAAAACTTTTAGCAAAGAATTTTATGATGCTCTTCAAGCTAAAAAGGAAAGACTCCAAAGGACTTATTAAGCAACCAATTTTGAGTACTCCTAAAGTTGAACAACCTTTAAGGATTAATACTCCAAAAACCTGATAATCGATTTTGGTTCTTGTTGACACCTAAATTTTGATCAACCTTTTTTGCTTTATTTTTATTTTTTATTTTTTTTAAAAAAAAATCATAGAAAATCTATAAAAAGTTGAAAAATTGAAAAATAAATTTTGGTGACCTTGGCCAAGCTAAATGAACCATTTTGACCAAAAAAAATAATTTTCATAATTTTCATTTTTTTAATATTTTCAAAAAATACAAAAAAAAATAAAAAAAGAAGAAAATCAAGAAAAATAATATTTGAGGTCACAAAAATATATAAAAATAGTCGGTATTTTTATTTTTATTTTATCCATTTTCTGACCTCATAAATAGTAAAATTCAGGTTTGATTTTAGGTGTTCTCTGATCACCATAAAATCGAATTTGACAAAAATATTAGTAATGATTAAAAGGAAAATGAGGGAAAACATCATCATTTAAAAGGAAAATGAGACTAATCATTTTGTCTTCGCTTTTGATTATTTTATTATTATTATTACTTTTATTATTTTATTATTTTATTATTATTATATATTTTTTTTTCTCTCTCTCTCTCTCACAAACGCTCCCCCTCCTCTCTTTTCCTCTCCTGCTCCTTCCTTTCTTCTCCTTGTTCTTCTTGGTTTTTTTTTTCTTTCTTCTTCGTGAACCTCCCCACCTCACCGACACCACACATCCGGCCGCCTTTGTCGAGCCAGCTACCACCTCACCACCACCTTGCTCCGCCACCCTCCGACGCCGTGCCGAGATCCCGTCCGTCTTGCTGTTTATCGCGACCTCGTGGAGCTCCTAGATACCGCAATATCCCTCCATCTTCCTCCTCTGTTTCGCCCACCGCCACGTCGTCGCTCTTC
Source organism: Rhodomyrtus psidioides (assembly GCA_021437785.1). NCBI lineage: Eukaryota > Viridiplantae > Streptophyta > Magnoliopsida > Myrtales > Myrtaceae > Rhodomyrtus > Rhodomyrtus psidioides. The sequence goes on along the minus strand of JAILYB010000077.1, from coordinate 892,144 downwards.
ATCGTCGCCGTTTGGCCAAGAATCCATCGTGTTCGGACCGATCCCGGCCGTGGGCCGAGCGGCCGTGTCTTGGGCCATGGCCGAGCCCATAGCCGAGGCCGTGGGCCGAGGCCGTAGGCCAAGGCCCTGGCCGAGCCCATGGCCGAGGCCGTGGGCCAAGGCCGTAGGCCAAGGCCCTGGCCGAGCCCATGGCCGAGGCCGTGGGCCAAGGCCGTGGGCCGAGGCCGTAGGCCAAGGCCATGGCTGAGCCCATGGCCGAGGCTGTGGGCTAAAGCCGTGGGCCGAGCCCATGGCCGAGGCCGTGGGCCGAGCCCATGGCCGAGGCCGTGGGCCGAGGCCGTGATCTTGGGCCGTGGCTGAGCCCATAGCCGGTCCATGGCTGAGCGAATTGGCCCGTTGCTGAGCCCGGATTTGTTTATTTTTTAAATTATTATTATTTATTGCCGGTCTTAAAACTTGTAAAATTGATTGTTGACATTTTGATGTGGTGATCGACAGGTGATGTGCATGGAGATGGTCGCAGGCTGGGGCTTGGCGATTGAAGGCCGGTGTCCAATCCGGTATGTTTTACGTACCCGATCCGTATATCAGGGTTATTTTTCTAAAATGTCGCCATTATAGATTTGGTTTGCATGTATTTATCTCAGTTCAGTAGTTAGCTTATTTATCTGGTTGAGTGTTGTCTATTGCCAATGATATGCTTTTTGTCAAAATATTTTCTGAAAATATAAAAAAATATTAATAAATCAGAAAATGCCAAAAAAATGGAAAAATTGAAGAAAAATTTAAAAAATGGAAAAATTGCAGAAAACTCCAAAAAATTTTCTAGAAAATTTCCAAGGTTGAAAATAACCAAGAAAAATTGATTGGTTGTCATTTTTCAGGATTTTCTCCCGTTTAATCCAAAACGACGATTTTACCCCTCAAAGGGTAAATCGTCTTTGATATTCCGGTAAATTGTGAAAATTGCTTAGAATTTGGCGATGAGCCAGATAGGTGGCTAAACCTTATGTCTAGGATTTCCACATTTCATTCTCACTTTTAGAAAATGACGATTTTACCCTTCGAATGGTAAATCGGTTTCTAAAATTCTAGAAAATCATGAAAATTGCAAAAAAAAAAAAATAGGAAATGGGTCAATTGAATGACCAAACCTATTTTTGACATTGTTTTACTCCGGATTCATTCCGAAGTGACGACTTTTCCCTTTTGGGGAAAATCGTCCCTTTTGATCCCAAAATTACGACTTTACCCCTGATGGGTAAAATCATGTCTAAATCATTCCTAAGCATGATTGATGCTTCTCTAAGCCAACATGGCCTTATTAGGAATGCTATGTGATTTATCTGCGTAATCTAGATTCTATTTGATTGCTCATTTTATTATTGATTGTGATTGCTAAGATAGTCGCTTCCATCTGCATGAAATCTTAGGTCAGAAAATTCAGTCAACTTAGGTACCGAAAGGGCGTCAACTCTGACAGTTGACGTAACTAAGTCCCCGAACCCATTTCTCTGGTTATTGCAGAATTGAATAGAAACTCCCGACTATTCAATAGGGTGGTCCAATCATACCCTCCAAAAAATGATTGGTGGCGACTCCCTGGCATGCACACTTAGCACATGTCACTGGACCACACTGAAGGTCGACTACGCATACCTCCGTTGCGATTTGGGTAATGGGCCTTGGGAGAGGCCCGCGTCCGACCAGATTGGACGGCCCATTAGCCCTCGAGAGCACACAGGCGACCTCGAGAGGGTCGTGACAGTTCTTGACAAAGATAATATTTCTGAAATAAATAGGATTTCTCGGAAAGAACCCCAAAAGCGTTATTATTCTAGAGCTAATCCTCCTGATTTAATTTCTGAAGAATCCTTTCATAGAGTCCAAAATAAATATTCGGCTAATGCCATTTATGAATGGAATATAAATGGTATTTCTGAACAAAACCTTTCGCAAGTTTTAAGCCAAATTGTCATGTGCGCGACAACCTATAAAACACTTCCTGATACTACAGATCAGCAAGTTGCTTATATGATTGTTGCTGGCTTTTCTGGCACTTTAAACGGTTGGTGGGATAATTATCTCACTCAAGAGCAAAGAGATCAAATTTTAAATGCTGTTAAAGTTGATGACAATGGTCAAACTATTTTTTATAATTATGGTCAAATTGTCCAAGATGCTATTTCCACTCTCATATATTCCATATCCCAACATTTCATAGGTGATCCTTCTGTTATTAGGGATCATAATTTAGATCTTCTTTCTAATCTAAAATGTCGTTCCCTCGGAGAATTCCGAGAATACAAATATATATTTTTAAAAAGAATTCTTCTCCGTCCAGACTGCAATCAACCTTTTTGGAAAGAAAAATTCCTTGTAGGACTTCCAGTTATTATAGGAAACCAAGTTCGTAACAAAATTCATGAACAATTTGGTGAAAATATTCCTTTTGATTCCCTTTCTTATGGTGAACTTATTTCTTATATCTATAAAGCGGAAACTCAAATGTGCAATAATATCAAGCTACAAAAACAGCTTAAAAAGAAAAATCTCTTACTCGCAAAGGCCTAGGAGATTTTTGTCGTCAATATGATCCTTCCTATTCTTTTTCAAGTTCTAAAAAATGTTCTAGTTCTTGTCCACTGATAAACCTTTTAAGAAAAAGAAGAAAGCTTTTCATAAAAAAAATTCAAAAATATTCTTCTAAAAATAATTTTTCTAAAAAACATAAATCCGAACAACAAATAACAAAAAAAGGATTTTAGTAAATTTACTTGCTATAATTGCGGAAAGAAAGGTCACACGAAAAAATATTGTCGTTTAAATGAAAAAACTAATGAACTTGAACTTGATGAAGACATTTTGAATCAATTAAATCAACTCAAATGGCCATTGCTGAATATGAAGAATCTCAAGTTGCATCTTCACATCATAGTGGAAACACAAACGAAGATGACTGCTACGGCATCAACCTTGAAGATTCTGACTAAATACGTTTTAAATACCGTATAACATTGTACACTGTAGACTTTTTACTATACACTGTAGAGGCTTTTAGTGAACACTATAGCACTGTACACTGTAGCTATAGTGACTTTTTCTATCTTTAAATATCTGAACTCTCAACGTTCAGATCGGAACTTTTCTCAGCCAATTTTCTCTCTCAAGCTCTCTCTCCCTCAACTCTCAGAGCAGACATTCAAACAAGAAAATCACCATATCTTCCAACCTTTTGATCTTAATTTCAGAACCCAAAGCTACATTTTGAAGAACCTTTGTGTGACATTCTGAATTTCCGACCCCTCAGGGCTAATGACATGAATTGGAAGCTCGAAATTAGCAATTGGAAATGAAGAATTCTAACATTGGATTGGAATTTGACGTCGCCTCGCCATTGGTCATTTAACATTGGAAAAACGAAGTTTCGGATGGAAAGTTCCAAATGACCATTTTGCCCCTCAACCTTTGCCCTTGCCTTAAGAGTTAGTGATGGGCATAATGGTCATTTAATTCCCCAAGGGACTGCCGAAAATCAAGAGAGAGCCATGGTCAATGGAAGTCAATGATGGACAAAGCCTTCTAGAAGCCTTGACAAGTGTCATCCATGGAGTGGTTAAGCATTAATTACCCACATAATCATCTTATCACTTATTGAGCTTAATTATTTGTGTGAGGGACTTCATTTGGCCGGCCACCTTCTCTCTCCTCCATTATCATCTTCTTCTTCTTCTTGGCCGAGAGAGACCCGTCGCCCAGCTCGCTGTTCTGTCCCGACTGCTCCACTGTTCCAGCCATAACTTCTTCGTCCGATGGACTAATGAGGTGATTCTTTCGCCATTATAAAGCTTATCATTTTTTTATTCTAGGGACATATTATAAGCTCAATTTTGCTTATCTATTCATCCCGTAGGTTGGTTTGAGTGAGCAAAGGTTATATTGAAGGCGGAATCTGACCGGTTTTGGGAGAAGAGCTGTTTCGTGGGCTTAAAGGCTTCAAATGGCTCCAAATTTTCGGTGAGCTCTTCTACACTCATAGTACTAGGGTTTGCTAAGTTGGGGTTGCAAGTTTACTTGAGTTTTGATGGGTTTTCATGGCTGAAATGAAGTGATTTTTGTGGAGCAGAATCTAACCGCCTGAGCATCGAGAGGAACAGGGCTGATTGGAAGCTTTTGAGGCGCTATTTTGCTTTCAAATTCTCAGTGAGCCTATTAAACATGTAGGCTAAGGTCTTGGCAAGTTGATTTCATGATGAATTGACGTTTAGAGTTGGAATTGTGGGCTGTTATGCATGACTCGTTGAGGACCGATTCTGCCATGTTAAGGTTCCGTGGAAGCCGAGCTCTTTGAGGCTTAGAAAAGGTGTCGTCTTGTTGTTAAATTATCGTTAAGGCACCCTAGGATATTAATTGATATGTTCGTAGGGTGTACACTTGGTGGAATAGAGATTGGAAGAGTTTTAAGGGCTGTTGAGGTGAAAAACGTGAAGTGCCGACCAATCTGTCCATAACGCGCATTGATTTTGAATTGAGTCGTTCTAAGTCGTCCGGTATCCAAATTGAGCTCCGTTTTCGCCCACATGTCCGTAAGATTTTGAAGTTTAAGACCCTGAAATTTTTTTCAAAAAAATATTATAAAAATTACATTTTTTGTGAGACTGAACCTGATTATGGAGGCTAAAATTGGGCAGTTTTGGTGAATTAAGACTTTGGATGACTTGCCTTGATAGAGCAACAATTGGCATGCTTAGGGGAACTGAATTAACACTGTGACGGCTTGAGAATAAGGTGTTGAGTGTGAAATTGAGATATATGTGCAAGGAAATTGAGAATTGAATGAGTTTTGATGTGGAATTGGTGAAATTATCTAGGACCGTGCGTGATCCTTGTTGGCCGAGAGCTTGCTGAGCTAGGTAGATCATTTGAATGGAATATGCTAGCTTACTTGAAGAGGTAAGTGTCCCTTAAACCTTTACTCGAACGTTAGGACACTACTGGATGAGTTTGATTGATGAATTGGTGGTTTATTATGACCAATTGGATGTTGAACGTATGAGATTGTTGTAGTTGATCTATATGCATTTGTGTGAGGTTGAATTGATGAATTTCATGATTGGAATTACGTAGTATGACCTTGGTTTTCATGAAGACTATTTTGGTTGGGTGGAAATTGAATCTTGCTTGGCAATTATGCTTTAATGGCTATTGAGCCCTATTGAATGGAATGGCCAGAGAGCCCTTGTGCATCGTAATTAGCCAACGTGCCCTAATGCTTGGTAATTGGCCAAAGAGCCCTTGTGCATCGTAATTGGCCAGAGTACCTTGATGCTTTGTAATTGGACAGAGAGCCCTTATACATCGTAATTGGCCAGAGTGCCTGATGCTTTGCATGGCCAGAGTGCCCTGATGCAAATGAAACGGCCAAAGTGCCCTTGTGTGAATGCATGGCCAGAGTGCCCTTATGCGTTTGATCTGGCCAGAGAGCCATTGTGATTGAATTGGCCAGAGTGCCCTTTATAAACACATCGCGGCCTGGGAGCCCTTGGCGATGAGTAATGTGATATCATTGTGGTGATCCTGAAGCATATGAGTTTATTATGTGCTAGTGTGGGAAGCTGGTCTCAAGGTGCATGATGTGTTGACTGTAATTCTTATTCATGCCAATTACCTTGAGATACTTAATATTTGAATGCCGTGTGCTAATACCTTGATGAGCTTCTGCCTGTTACTTTGTTGCATAGTCTGGGAGGACTGGCGGTCTGGTCTAGGTTTAGGGTTTTCTTGCTGAGATTTATATCTCATCCCGTTTGGGATTAACATTTTTCAGGTCTCAGGCGATGGGGTATCAAAGGTCATCAAGGTTTGATATTCGAGGAAGAAATTATAGGATATGGATTCATTTATGGTGTTATTAGGAGGGATTGTATTATGGTTTGTGAACACAAGGATCGATCCATTAGTATTGACCACTTCGCAAGATTTTTTTTTATGAACCTGAGAAGTGTATTACTTTCTGTCATAAGTCATCTGGATTTTGTATATATATGGAGATGTCTTCTCGCTCCCGTCTGTTTGTCTGATCATATGAGTTGTAACCCGAGGGATCCTAGGAGTCAATACAAGGATCAAGGTTCGGGGTGTGACACTTTGCTACCCACTTCCTAGAACCAGATCCAGTAAGCTTTCTTACATACTTACCATTTCTACTTCCAGATCTACCCGTTGTGATTTTCCCTGAACGTTTTGACTATTTTTGCACTTGTATGCACAGATCTGTGGATCTTTTTTATATTTCTTGTGTAAACTTTCATTATCATTCAATGAAAATAGCATATTTCCATATATTTTGCCTATCAGACCCACAATCGGTGGGTTTTACCACTTGTGGTGTTTAAGGCAATGTTCATCTTATTTCTCTACAATTTTTCCTACCCCAGAATCAGAAGGCCGGGCCTCCTGCTGGTGGTCTATATCCCACACTTACTGCACTATTCACCGACGGACTCCGACGTCGTAAAAGTCATCAGACCCCTTCTCCCTTATATGTTACGAATCTTGTTTTTATTTATATCAACCATTTATTTTCATATTTATATCATTGTCTCTGCTATATTTCTAATACAGTACTGCATATGACTCGTTACTGAGTTCATTGATTATTGTGACTGGTATCTTGATATATCTGTTGAACAAATCTTTAATAAATATTTTCATGATATTTATCGTGCTAATTAGTGTTTACACTTTATATTCCATACTAGAAACCTTATATCATTTATTAAGTGTTTACTTTTATCTTCCGACTTCATATCATAGTTATTGGTATAATCGTCATAACAAAAGGTGACGTTTTTAGCCATTTATCCTCTTTCTCTTTCTATGAACTGCAATCTGCGATCCTGCGTGCATATGGCATCAGAGCCATGGGGAAAAGGGAAAAGGATTAGTTGTTCTATCTTGAAACATTTCTTATAAAAATTGGTTTTATTAGTTCTAAAAGGGGAAGCCTTAACCGCTGTGGTCCCGGCAGAAGTGCGTAAGTCTGTTGGTCAGCAGGGCTGGTAACCAAGGTACATTTAGAACGAATAAAATAATTTTTATAAAAAATGGATCTTTTCAGAAGAACTAATTCTTCTTCCAATAATTATATATCTGACTTATCTCAGACTCCAGATCAACCAATTCCAATTGAAAAATAATATCCATCTCTTCTTATATTCGCAATAAACTTTCAAATTTCTTGGGTTTCTGCGAGGGAACTTGAATGTACCAATTTCATTACGAAAATCATAATATTCTTCTTTAATGATTTTAGCTTGTCATTTAAAGTTTTCAAAAAATAATTTTCTGATTTCAGTATTTTTATCAGAATTAAATTCATTATTCAAAAAGTTTTGATCTGGAGTAAAATCCTTTTCAAGCATATTACACTCTGGATCGTCATCTTCCATCTGAGATTGAGTAGGTTCAAGAGATTCGGGATCCTGTTGTTGATGATAAACAGGTCTGGAAATCCCTAAGCTTGTGTCTAAACCAGAAAGATTTAAAGGAGGAGCACTTGGAGTTGTCTGTCCTTGTGCAGGAATATTGATACTACCTTGGCTGCTCACACGAATTGTGATGGCAGGAGGCAGATTTGGACGAAGATCCATTGACCTTCGGGATGAAGATCCATGAAAAGAAGGTCTTAAGAAACCATGATATTTATCGTGCTAATTAGTGTTTACATTTTATATTCAGTCTTATATGCAAAATATATGGAAATATGCTATTTTTATTGAATGATAATGAAAGTTTACATAAGAAATATAAAAAAGATCATGTGAGTACCAGTTGGAATGATGTTATCCTTCCTGAACAATGGGATATATATATATATATATATATATATATATATATATTCAAATGGATATCTTTCCTTTATGAAGTCAACCACATTGACACGCTTATATATTCTAGTTGTGGTGTTTTCACGTGAATAGAGTTGATCAGAGGGACTTCTCTATGAAGCATTCAGTTGCTCGTGAATTTCATCCGACGAAATCGTAGAAGATCTTGAAGCGTCGTTTTGTATATGAGTGATTGGCAAGTTTTCTTTATGGAATTACATCATTATTTTTTTTATAACCGAGGTGTCCGGGCCAGCTTGCGCGCACCTCGACTATTCCTCGAGAGAGACTAGCATAGCAACCCACCGCCATGACCCCCCACTTAAATCGCAGGTGCTCAGCTGGGGAATCGAACCTGGGACCAGTGCGTTTAATCACACATCATTAATTCGTGTGTTCTGATCGATAAATTCTTGTGGTAAGAATTTACGTTATAATTCCTTTGCAAGATTGAGAAATTATTTCGTGATGAATTAGAGTTGAATATTGTGTGCATTATTTGATGTAATTAGGGCTTGAAAAACACTAAGAGTGTTTGAGTGACTCGAGTGTGGTTTATGATCTCTGTATATCGCTTGTTCTATAGTGGAATTTGTTCCTGCTCTGACGTACGTCTCTACGATCGAACCCTGTACATGTGGCGTCCGATTTATTTTTCTTGCTCTGTCTATTTATTGTTTGATCGCTTGTTCCGCGCAACAATTAGTATCAAAGCCGATGGTTGATTAATGGACCACTCTCAATATGTATCGGTGTTTGGTAAACATCTCAAGGAAGGAATCTAATGGCCAACGCGATTTTCGGGTCGGTGGATGTTGTGGTGTAGCAACGCCGGCCCAAGATAGACGTTGATGGAGATTCAAATCGAGATAAATTGGTGCGGAAGGATACTTGGACTAAGAGGAGTAAACCTAACATTGGAGCTCACACATGAGAGGAAGATTGTAAAGATGCACGTGTAAGTTATGTTAGAAAATTCCCACATTTGAGAATTAATGTGGTACGGTGCAATTAATATATCCAAGTTGGCTCATAACTCATTAGCTTAAGCTTTTGATTGAAGGTGGATCCAACTAGATATATTGATGAGCTCGAACTTGAGCTTTCTCTTGGTGATCTCTCAGGTGAAAATATTGGACTTTTACTGCATACTCCCAACAAATGGTATCAGAACTAGGCTCATTTGATTTGAAGTGAATCAATGGCGACAAAAGAAGCTAAAGTGAAAATCGACAAATTTGATGGGAAGAACGTTGATTTTTGGAAGATGCAGATTGAGGACTATCTATATCATATAAAGTTGCATTTGCCCCTGTCTAGGGAGAAATCAAAAACGATGAAGTAAGCTGATTGGGAATTGTTGGATAGACGAGTGATGGGTGTTATTCGATTGACATAGGCTCGTAACGTCACGTTTAATATCATTAAAGAGTGATGAAAGTCTTGTCGAATATGTATGAGAAGCCATATGCGATCAATAAGGTCTATTTGATGCGACATCTGTTTAACTTGAAGATGAGTGAATGTGCATCAATTACTAATCATATCAACGAATTCAATGTTATTGTTAGTCAATTGAGTTCAGTTAAAATTGACTTTAAAGATGAGGGATGTGCTTTGATTTTATTATTCTCGTTGCCTGATAGTTGGAATACTACTGTTATTATTGTTAGTAATTCCTTTGGATCAACTAGTTTAACTATTGATAGGATTCGAGATTTAATTCTGAGTGATGACATCCGTAAAAGAAAATCTGGCGAATCTGTATCTACTGCTTTAGTGGGTAAAAATAGAGAAAAAATTGATACTCGTGTTAGCAGAAGTAGTATAAACTCGAATAAACGCTGTCAGTCTAGGACTGACATGCTGTCTATTGAAACTGTGGCAAGAATGGGCATTTTAGAAAGGATTGCCTTAAGCTAAAAACGAGAAGGGCAAGGGAATTAGAATTGAATTCACGGATGATATTGCAGCTATAGCTGACAATAATTCGAATAATGATGATGTTGTCTTGTCTGTCACTGATGATTCATCGCTTAATAAATGGATTTTGGATTCTGATTTTTTTTTCATGCTACACCAAACAGGAATTAGTTTACTACTTATCAATGCATAGATAGTAGTAAAGTGCCGTAGGGGAATAACGATGAATGCGTTGTTATAGGTGTTAGCGATGTTAGAATTAGAATGCATGATGGTATCGTGAAGACATTAATTGGAGTTAGGTATACTCCAGAGTTGAAGAAAAATCTTATTTTCTTGAGTGCTCTAGATTCAATTGGGTATTGGTACTCTTCAAAATGTGAAATTTTGAAGGTTGTTCGAGATGTCTTGGTAATGATGAAAGGAATCAAACATAAGGGCCTTATGAACTTCAAGGTGAAATAGTGACAGAGTTCGCTGCAAAGATGTTGAATACATTTGTTCGAGAGTCAGAATTATGGCGTACGCGTTTAGAGCACATTAGCGAGAGAAGCCTGAAGGTTCTAAGTGAAAGGAATTTTTAGTGTGGTTATGCAACGAATAAACTGAATGTATGCAGGTGTTGTGATTTAAAACAATGGCGGAAGGTGCAATTTAGTGCGACTGTGAGAGAAACCAATAAAATTACATAATTACTTCACTTGGATGTTCATAGGTTGTCAAGATTTCTTTCGAGGAAGAGTGTCAGATTTATGCTAACAGTTGTTGACAACTACTCGAAGAGAACCTGGATGTTTGTGCTTAGGCACAAGTTTGATGCTATTGTTAGGATCAAGCAGTTGAGAGTTTTGATCGAAAAGAAGAATGGTAAAAAGATCAAGCATGTGCAGATTGACAAAAGCATAGAGTTTTGCTCTAAGTTGTTAAAAGAATTATGCATGAAGGAAGGCATAGTGAGATAATGCACTATTGCTAATGAACCACAAAATGTTGTAGAATTGATTAGCAGAACACTGCTAGAGATGGCCCATAAAATGCTCTATAGTGCTTGTATGGCTAGAAGATTTCAAGGGGATGCCCTTAGTACGACGAGTTACATGATGAATAGATCATCATCAACTGCGATTTGATATTGGATCTCGAAGAAGTGTGGTCAAGTAACGTTGCTGATTATTCTGCTCTTAGAATATTTGGTTATACATGTTATGTTCAAGTTAGTAATGGTAAGCTCGATGGAAGAGTAAGAAAGTGCATATTCGTGGGCTATGCACAAGGTGAGCTTGGTTATCGATTTGTGGTGCCTGGAATTAAATTCACATGCTATCAGCAAAGAAGTTACATTTGACGAGTCTCCAGTACTTATGACAATAAGTGATTGTAGCAGTGTTCATACGGATCTAGACGATATTCAGCTTGAGCTGGAGTTGTAATCAGAAACTCTTGATGTAGTGAATACTAACGAATTAATTGACACAGATAGTGCTTGTAACGAGGTGGAGCCTATAAAGCCAACAATTGCCTAACTGCTGATATTGACAAGCTACGTCTTTGATCTCCTGACAGATATGGATACAATAGTGATTTTATTTTATCTGTGATTGAGGAGGTTATGTTAGAAAATCCTTGTGGATCAGTGAAAGATGCATGTATAGTTAGTGTTCAAACGAGGTCCTCGGTTATGGCGAAGTTCAAGAGGCTTGGATGACGTCTGTGACGGTTGAGTCCATCGAGGCTATTGAGAGAGTAGTAGCGATGAAGTTCGGATTCTAGCGGAAGCGATTGCGACTTGACTCAAACATCGAGCCAAGGTGGAGATTGTTAGAATATGTCTCAAGTTAAGCTCAAAGCCAATATCTGAATTTCGTAAATAATAATATCGTGATCGTGAAAGTTAAAGAATATACCTCAAAGATAATATCCATATTTCTATGTTGAAGATATGGTCAATATTGGATGAAGTATGTTTTGGAATCCATGAATATTTATCCTTATGAGCTATTAGATGAAGTATGTATTCGGATGGATATCTTTCCTTTATGAAGTCAGCCACATTGACATGCTTATATACTCTAGTTGTGGTGTCTTCACGTGAATGGAGTTGATCAAAGGGACTTCTCTACGGAGCATCCAGTTGCTCGTGAATAGTGCTTGCCATGTTTTCTTCATGGAATTACATCAATAATTCGTGTGTTTTGATCGAGAAATTCTTGTGGTAAGAATTTGCGTTATAATTCTTTTGCCAGATTGAGAGATTATTTCGCGAGAAATCAGAGCCAAACACTGTGTGCGTTATTTGATGTAATTGGGGCTTGGGAAACACTAAGAGTGTTTGAGTGACTCGATTGGTTTGTAATCTCCGTGTATCGCTTGTTCTATAATGGAATTCGCTGATGCCCTCCCCGTAGACGTAGGTCTCTACGATCGAACCACGTACATCTGGAGTCCGATTTATTTTTCTTGTTCTGTTTATTTATTGTTCAATCGCCTGTTCCGCGCAACACTTTAGCATGCCATAAGCATAGTTTATTATAAATGCTTAACACTCTGTCGTGCTGATTGTGTTGCTACTTTTGTGAAGATACATGATGGCCATTAAATTTTTAGTATTATTTCCTTCTTCATTCTCAATTTTTTGTTGGGTGTCAGCAACTTTTAACTTGTTAGGGCTCTTAGATTAAGAATTTAATGAACCTCTCTCACACATATACATATGCAAAAAAAAAGTACTTGCAAACTCAGATGTAGATGGGTGGTGGCACCAAGGAGGAGGATGCCTTTCTCTTTCTCCAAACTCCAACGTAGAATACTATCCATGTGCGTTGGATACGTACCATTATATATTAGACATTCCTGAGATAGTGGGCACCCAGATAAGTGGAGGAGGAGGCGGCTTGGCGGCTAACAAGACCAAGACAGTGTACATCGAGATAAGTGTGAAGGATGAAGGACTCTTGTAAATAGAACTAGGATCCAGAGACTGAGACACAATGAGGCTTGAAGAAAAAAAAAACTCTCAGAAAGTAGACATCGAGATAGGTGAAGGAGGAGGGAATCCTATAAACAACTCTTGGATTCAGATTGACACATTTGACAGGGAGATAAGTAGTGAAGAGATGAGATACCAAGCAGTGAGACAAGTGGAGAACGGGGCTTCATTTCTCTACAGTCCACTTCCTTCGACCATCTAGCCCCTAGACGGCTCCCCAAGATACGCCTCTCTAAGGAACACCCAAGAAGAACACTTGAGGAGGAGGAGGAGGAGGAGGAGGAGGAGGAGTCCTGTATGTTGACATATAATGACAATATAATGACACCTCCTTAGGGATTACGTTAGCAGCCCATTTTGAGGTTGAAAAGAATAAACGAATGAATTGATTCAGCTTAGTCTTACATGATTTTCCTGACAATGGGCTGGCACTAATAATCCAAGGGAAGCTAGTTAAGTCAAGAGGCCTGATGAAGTGGAGTGGCCATTTTTCTAGGGTAACAACTCTAGTGGGATGATAATAGTGGTGGTTTATGGAGCTGTTAGATGCAAAAAGGAAGCGATGCTCAAACTGAACAAGTACAATTGCACGAAGTGGGATAAGGAATCACATGAATTTCTTTCTTCTCACACTAATGACCCTACACATATAACAAATTGATCAGATATCTCGTTATTACTTCTCTATCGTATGTGCAAAGCTACTCCATACTACTCTAGGCGTATGGGCAGATACTTTAGTTCATCACAATTATAATGAAAATGTAAAAAAAAAAAAAAAAATCCCAAAGCAATTCATATGTGAATGGAATTGGCTTTCGCAACAACCAATCGAACATCTTTTGATGTGAACTTGCTCGAGTACTCATCCACAAAAATTTCGTGCAAACTTTAACTTGCAATTGGTGCAAACATTTTCAAAAATCAAGTTAAAAAGCTTTTGGTGGAAATTTCGTGCAAACTTTCTCAATTACCAATCAAACATCTTTTGGTTCGAATTTACCAAAATACTAATTCAAACAAATTTTTGTGCAAACATTCTCAAAAGCCAATTCACAAAACTTTTGCTGCGAACTTCGTTGGGACTTTTTCAAGTACCAATCAAACATCTTTTGGTGCGGACTTGCCCAAGTACTAATTCAAATAACTTTTCATGCGAATTTTCCCTGGCAATTAGTGCGTACATTCTCAAAAATCAATTCACAAGAGTTTTGGTGGGAAATTCATGTGAACTTTCCCAAGTATCAATAAGTACTAGGGAGTCTCCAAAGTCCACTTCCTCTAGCCATCCAGTTCCTAGACGGCTCCCCAAGAAATGGCCCCCAAGATACACCTCCCCAAGGAACGCCCGAGAAGAACACTTGCGGGGAATCCTGGCGTGCAACACCACGTCCTTAGGGGCTACATTCGTAGCCAATTTTGAGGTTGAAAAGAATAAAAGCCTGGATTGGCTCAGTTTAGTCTTCATGGTTATATTGAGGCTGGCACTAGTAATCTCACGAAAGCTAGTTAAGTCAAGGGGCTTGATGAAGTGGGGTGGCCATTTTTCAGGGCCGACAATTCTGCTGGGATGATAATAGTGATGGTTTATGCAGCTGTTAGATGCAAAAAGGAAGTGATGTTCGAACTGAACAGGTGCAATTACTAGAAGTGCGTCAAGGAATCACACGAATTTCTTTGTCCTCACACTAAAGACCCTACACTTGCAACAAATTGATCATACATCTCTTGATTACTTCTCTACCGTACGTACAAAGCTACTCCCTACTACACTAAGTATATGGGCAGACATATTGATTCATGTGGTGGAAATGTAAAGAAATCCCTACAAGCAATTTGATAAGAGTGGAATTGGCTGGCACAACAAAATTGAATATCTTTTGATACGAACTTGATCAAGTACTCATTCAAACAACATGTGCGAACTTTCCTTTGCAATTGGTGCAAACACTTCCAAAAATCAATTTACAAGACTTTTGGTGCAAATTTTGTGCAAACTTTCTCAAGTACCAATCAAACATCTTTTGGTTCAAATTTACCCAAGTAATAATTCAAGCAAATTTACGTGCGAACTTTCCCTTGATTTTGGTGCAAACATTCCCAAAAACCAATTGACAAAATTTTTGGTGTGAAATTCATGGGAACTTTTTCAAGCACCAATCCAACATCTTTTGGTGTAAACTTGCCCAAGTACTATTCAAACCACATTCATGCAAGCTTTCCCTGGAAATTGGTGCAAACAAACTTCATGCAAACTTTCCAAAGTACCAATTAGTAATAGAGAGTAGCCTTTCTCCAAAGTCCACTTCCTCCGGCTATCCAGCCCTTAGACAGCTCTCCAAGATACGCCCGAGAAGAAATCTTGAGGAGGAGTGCTGTATGCTATGTTAGTAGCTTATTTTGTGGTTGAAAAGAATAAACGCAGAATTTAATTGAATAGTGGATTGGTTCAATTTAGTCTACATGGTTTTCCTGACAAAGGGGTTGGCACTAGTAATCTCAAGGAAGCTAGTTTAGTCAAGGGGCCTAATAAAGTGGGGTGACCATTTCTCAAGGTTAATAACTCTGTCGGTATGTTAATAGTGGTGGTTTATGTAGCTGTTAGATGCAAAAAGGAAGTGATGTTCGAACTGAACAGGTGCAATTACTGGAAGTGCGATAAGGAATGACATGAATTTCTTTATTCTCATGCTAAAAACCCTACACATGCAACAAATTTATCAACATCCATTTATTACTTCTCTATCTATGTACAAAGCGACTCCCTACTACTCTAGGTGTATGGGTAGACATTTTGGTTCAACCAAATTGTGGCAGAAATGTAAAAACAATCCCACAAGCAATTCGTATATGAATGGAATTGGCTTTTGCAACAACCAAGCGAACATCTTTTAATGTGAACTTGCACGAGTACTCATTCAAACAATTTTCGTGCAGATTTTCCCTTGCAATTGGTGCAAACATTCCAAAAAATAATTCATAAGGCTTTTGGTGCAAATTTCGTGCAATCTTTCTCAAGTACCAATCAAATATCTATTGGTTCGAATTTACCGAAGTACTAATTCAAATAGATTTTCGTGCGAACTTTCCCTTGATCTTGATGCGAATATTCCCAAAAATTAAATCTTTTGGTACGAATTTCGTGGGAACTTTTTCAAATACCAATCAAACATCTTTTTGTGCGAACTTTCTTGAATACCAATTCAAACAACTTATCATGCAAACTTTTCCTGGCAATTGGTGCAAACATTTCCAAAAATCAATGCACAAAACTTTTGATGGGAATTTCATACGAACTTTTCCAAGTACCAATTAGTACTAGGGAGTAGTTTTTTTCCAAAATCCACTTCCTCCGGTCATCCAGCCCTAGGCAGCTTCGCAAGAAATGCCCCCTAAGATACGCCTCCCTAAAGAAACGCCCAAGAAGAACACTTGACAAGGAGGACTTATGTATTCTGACATATAACGCCACCTCCTTAGGGGCTACGTTAGTAGCTTATTTTGAGGTTGAAAAGAATAAATGATTGAATTGGTTCAATTTAGTCTACATGAATTTCTTGACGAAGGGCCTGGCGCTAGTAACCTTAGAGAAACTAGGTAAGTCATGAAGTGGAGTGGCCATTTTTCAAGGCCAACAACTCTTCTGGGATGATAATAGTAGTTGTTTATGCAGCTGTTAGATGCAAAAAAGAAGTGATGTTCAAACTGAACTGGTGCAATTGCTGGAATTGCGACAAGAAATTACATGAATTTTTTTGTCCTCACATTAAAGACCCCACACATGGAACAAATTGATCGGACATCTCTTATTTACTTCTCTATCCTACGTAAAAACTATTCACTACTACTCTAGGTATATGGGCAGACATTTTGATTCATCCATGCAAATTGTGGTGGAAATGAAAAAAAAATGCGCACAAGCAATTCATATGTGAATAGAATTGGCTTTTGTAACAACCAATCAAACATATTTTGATGCAAACTTGCCAAAGAACTCATCCAAACAACTTTCGTGCCAACTTTCCCTTGTAATTGATGCAAACATTCCCAAAAATTAATTCACAAGACTTTTGGTGCAAATTTCGTGCAAGCTTTCTCAAGTACCAATCAAACATCTTTTGGTTCAAATTTATCCAAGTACTAATTCAAATAAATTTTGGAGCAAACTTTTCCTTGATTTTGGTGCGAACATTCTCAAAAATCAATTCACAAAATTTTGGTGCAAATTTCGTGGAAACTTTTTCAAGTACCAATCAAACATATTTTGGTGCGAGCTTGCCCGAGTACTAATTCAAACAACTTTTCGTACAAAACTTTCCTTGGAAATTGGTGCGAACATTACCAAAAATCAATTCGCAAGACTTTTGGTGGGAACTTCATGCGAACTTTCCCAAGTATCAAGGAATAGCTTTTCTCTAAAGTCCAATTCCTCCGACCATCCAGCCCTAGATGGCTCCCCAAGAAATGCCCCTCTAAGATGTGCCTCCCCAAGGAACGCTTGAGGAGAACACTTGAGGAGGAGGAGTCTTGTATGCTGACATATAACGTCACCTCCTTAGGGGCTACATTAGTAGGATCCCGCCATTTCCCACCCTTGGATCATCCTCCTTATATAGGGAGGGATGATCCAAAGGTGCTGAGTGCAAGGCAGGGGATCCTGACCCACATTAGTAGCCTATTTTGAGGTTGAAAAGAATAAGGCTGCGTATGGATGGTGGCTGGGGAAACTGTTTCTGTTCCAAAAGTGTTCCGGGAACACTTTTGGAGCAGAAACGCGTATGGTTCAAAAATGTTCCGAAAGTGTTCCACGGAACACTTTTGTGCCAAAGAACACTTTTGAAGGAACAAAAAAAACTTGCTTCTGGGATTTGGGAACACTTTTTGGAACACTTTTGAAACCACCATCCATCGTCGCCGACGCGATTACCACTCGCCGCCTCGATAAAAGCCGACCGTCGCCGGTCGCCGGTCTCCGGCCGCCGGTCTCCGGCCGCCGGTCGCCGGTCTCCGGTCGCCGGTCTCCGGCCGCCGTCGCCGGCCGCGGTCGCCGTCGCGGTCTCTGGCCGCCGTTCGCCGACCTCCGCCGCCGGTCGCCGCCAGCCGCCGGTCGCGGCCGCCTGTCGCAAGTCGCCGGCCGCCGCCGCCGGTCACGGGCCGCCGCCGCCGGTCGCCGCCGCCGCCGATCGCCGCAGCCGTCGGTCGCCGCCGCCGGTCGCCGCCGCCACCGGTCGTCGCCGCCGCCGGTCTCCGCCGCCGCCGGTCACCCGCCGCCGGCCGTCACCCACCTCCGGTCGGCGACTGAAAAAAGTGTTTTTTTTTTAAATTACCAAACGCGTTTTTTTCCTAAAAATCGTAATTTTGAACAGAAACACAAAAAATGTTTCTGTTCAAAAAATGCTCCCTGGAACAGAAACGCTACCATACGCAGCCTAAATGGCTGGATTGGTTCTACATGGTTTTCCTGACAATGGGGCTGGCACTAGTAATCTAGGGAAGTTAGTTAACTCAAGGGGCTTGATGAAGTGGGATGGTCATTTTTCAAGGCTAACAACTGTTGGGATGATAATGGTTAATAAATGACCCGCAAGCAATTAATTGAAAAACAAAAAATAAATTGCATGGAAACTTTATTAAATTAGAACATATGGTTTATATTTTTTTTTATGTCATTTCAACTCAATGATTGAAAATGAACGTGAGCTTCTTAATGAAGATGAGTGAAGTACAAGAAAAATGCGTACAAAGTATAACAAATAAAACTTTTGTGCATATTTCAAGTCAAACCGATCATGGTCATGATCAGCCAATTGGAAATTCCTGTTTGATGAACACATCATGCATTTTTTAGTAGTGTTCATGATCGCTGAGCTTTTTAGATACTTCATTTGTAGAGCTTTATGATATGTTGTTATCGTTTGATTTAGACCATTGGCTTATTTATGGAAAAAATGTCAGGAAAGTCATAAACTTATTGCACCGATGCCAATTTAGACTTTATCGTTTTAATTGTGCCAATTTAGTTCTAAATCTTTTGATCTAGAGCCAATTCAGTCTTTCTAACTAATTTTGACTGGATATTACTGGTGTGGATGCCGACCAACCTACATGGCATGATTGGCGCTGACGTGGATATTTTTAAATAATAGTTTAATCTTTTTATTTTTCATTTCTATTTTTCTCTCCTCCTTTTCTGTTCTTCCCTCTGATGGCCGGTGTCCACGTCAAAAATATCCTGGCAAAATTAGTCGGAAGGATGAATAAACTAACACAATCAAAAAGTTCAGGGCTAAATTGGCACCAAGGCAATATGTTTAGAACATTTCTGATATGTTTCCCTTTTTCAATATTTAAGCCTCGATTTTAGATTTGTTTTCAACAATCAGCAAACTTGTTTTGGAAAAATCTTTTTACATGACCCATATCCAAAACAAAAGTGATCATCAATCAATTACCGGCAAGCAAAAGGTAGAAGTCGATAATAACAAATCACAACTTGAGTTTCAATGTGTTGGCTTTGTACCTTGGGAGGAAAGATTCTCTCATCGATAACAATTCCTCCTCATGGTAATTCTCTCAAAAAAGCCAATTTTTTGACATCCTCCAATGATATCAAATCAAAGAAAACACGTTCTTTTGTATTAAAAAAAAAACTGTGTATACATTATAATGCATCATAGTACTTCTATACATCACGAGTCTAAGGGATTTCTAGAGTTTTTTTAACCGACTGCCAATAAGTGCACTAGTTAAATAATTAATTGAGGAAATTTTTAATGCACCTGCGACCTGATTATGAGTCCAGTGATCCACGAGCTAAGTAACATCGACATCGACATGCGACACATGATACGACACGCCGACACTTCATTCAAAAAAATATAGAATTCCGACATATTGTATATTAAAAGTATATTTTTACGTACAAGATAATTTATATCAACGGCAAGTTTCTTCTTCTTCTTCTTTTATTATATTACGATTTTTTTTTTTTGCGGACTGAGTATATTAATTTTAGGATGGCTAGGTATATGACTTAAGTATATATATTTTCGAAAAATTTACACTTTGATCATTAATTTATTGAAAATGCTTAAAATTGACACATGCGTATCAAAATGGCGTATCGAGATGCTAGACTTGCTTGTCGCTGATATGTCTAAAGCGGCGACCACAAGTCTGTCGCATGTCGAAGAGTGTTGGGAGAGTGTTGGACATGACACGTAGAGAGTGTCGGTGCTTTATAGCTCACGAGTTTACCCAAACCTGGACCGAGTCATAAGGGCCAAAAAAATATCTATCTGTGAGCAGGGGCTAGGCAAAGCTTTTATAAATTTAAGGGCTTACCAATTCATTGCATGCTTTATCGTCAATGGGCGAACTCGGGCTATAATTTTGGCTCGATTCGGGCGTGCATATTGATCGCCTCCACCGTGCACGTGTAATTCCTACTTTAATGGATGCATCATTCCTCGGTTAGTATGCTATACAATGTCTCAGAGGCTGTCGTCGGCCGGACCGACGATATTTTTTCATAGTAAAAACAATTTTTTTTTCCCGTTTTGAAGGTATAATTATTTGTTTTTCCATGAATAAACAAACGGGAAAGGATATATAATAATTAACCTGCCACTGTTAAGCTTGACGCCTTCTGGTCTCCTCTTTCTTTCAAATTCCCCTCTCTCTCTCTCTCTCTCTCTCTCTCTCTCTCGGGTTGCTGGTGCTTTACTCTGAGTGCCAAGGTCTGCTCTTTTCCCTACTTCTATTCCCTTCGCTGATTATCGTGGCTCCTTTGCGTTTTTACGATTTGCCCACTTCGTCTGTCTAATTTCTTTGCATCTGGTTCTTGAACTTTTGATCAAGTCTTCGCTTTTGCCTGCCCAGCGGATCAATTCTTTGTCGGGTCAGTCCTAATTCCAAATTGAATAGGTTTTCTTCTTATGGGTCATTATCGCCTGCCTTTTCCATGGAAAATTCCTGTTCTCTGGGTCTTGCAAGGGACTTCTTGGGCTTGAATTTCCCCAGTTTCAGTGATGAAAGCTTTTGGGTGGGGGTGGCATGATATATGATTTGATTTCGTGGGATTGGACGATAGAGTTGGTTGAGGGTTAGGTGTTTGTGGGATTGCTTCTTAGGCTATGTGGGAAGAGAGGCAATACTAGCCAAACACGAAGGCTTCAAGGAAGCCTAGTTTAATTTGGGCGTCCCTGTTTAACATTCTTTTCTAGATGTTCTTCATTGTTTTATGAACATCTCCATTGTTTGATCCTTGTCCGTTCACCTCTTTTGGGCTCTCAATGTTGTGTTGACACTGGAAAGGAGAACATCTAACTGCTAGGTGCGTGATTTTAGTACTTAAGTTGGCGACTGTTGCTTCTTTTACTTTCTTTGCTAGATAGGCAATTGTGTACTATTTGTTAGTACGGTATTTATATGGGAACACTGAATTGATACTGTATGGGGTATTGTGCAATGTTGGCGTTCCTCTGATGCCGTGACGAAACATTTTCCTATGAGAAAAGATTAGCTTCTGCGGGTGGTGTTCAATTGAAATCTAAAGATAGGAAGAAGACCATGAAGCAATGGGCTAGTAGCTAGGAAATTCTCCAGTAAGTACTTCAAGCAATATGTCAGCTGTGACTAAGATTTAGAGAGCTTCACAATAGGGTGAGTCATGCACCGTAAAAAACTCTAAACTTAAATATTCTACTCTTATGGAAAGACGTTGCATCTCACACAAGGCTGGGCTACCATGGGGTTTGGTTAAAAGAGGTAAGGGTTTAGTATGTAATTACATGGATAAACTGCAGACATTTGTGGTTTGATTGGCTTTCCCTTTGTATATGTGTACCTGTCAAATTTAGCAGAATATTCCAGCCACTGCGATGTGCTCGATGCTTGGCCAGTTTTATCCGAAAGAAAAGGCAAAAGAAGACAGTAAATTGCTAGATGTTCTTTTGGTCACAGCGGTCCATGTACTGTGTGCTTTCTGGTTGTGTGTGTCTCTGAGTTTCAGATTATTTCGAAAGTCAGAGGTATAGATTATTTGCATGTTTAGTTTCCAGGAAAAGAAACCTAAATTAAGAGCTTCATTTTGTACAATAGCAATATTTGAGCCCTATCCTACTATGTGTAGCTGGTTATTTATCAGTTCATTTGGTAATCTATCCAGTTTTAGCAGGATTGAAAGATAATAAAGATTGTTGAGATCTATGTTTTGTTCTTTTTTTCTGCCTATTGAATTGACAGTAGTCAGTTAGAGTTGATATGTTTCCGCTAGTAAATAATACTGTTTATATTCCTTTTCTTTTCATACTTTGTGAATTTGTCACAGAGCGTTTTTTTTTTTTTTAATCTGCAGCATGTCTGGGGAAGAGGATGAAAATGCTGCTGAGCTCAAAATTGGTGATGGTAACATCCACCATCTCTGTTCTGACGAAATTTATAAAATAAGTGCTGGTTCTACTGATAGAATAATAAATGATTTCAATGGAATTTAAAGTGTGCATTGACCTAACACTTCTTTCACGTGAGATTGATTGAACTATTAACTTTGGCCAGAACTATTTAGGTGTCTTAGGATTAATGAACTGAAGATTAAATAGGATGCAAGACATGCCAACTATAGGTGGACTAGAAAGGGTGTGTAACAGATATGTTGATTGTATATCTAGATGGCAATTTGGAAGTGAACCCAACTTCTTGTGAGCTGGCATTAGCAATTTTTTATACATGACAAGAGCATTTGTAAAGAAATTATCTTGTCCATCTGTATAAGGCGGTGATTCCTGAGCAAACATCAAAAATTTGAATAATGTGTGAGGTGACCTTGAGATTAATCTCTTCGTTAATTCTCTTGACATTCTTAATCATACATTGTTAGAGAATCAAAGAAACAGCACTAGGGTGACTCATTAAATATTTCTTTGTGATATTTCTTTATGAAAATTTTTATTTGGTAGATTCAATTTCCATTTGTCTTATTTGATTGGATGCAGCTTTCAAATTGCCAATCAGTTCTGATGAAAAATTTAGCAAGCATCAGTGTTTGTTCTTGATTTTTCATCCTTGGACTTGTAGTGAGCAATTGTTTTTGCCATCTTCAGCATATCCCTTATTGGTCATGCCTTTTTGTTTTGATGAAATAAGCTATGTATATTTTTGTTGTTGGTAGAACTCTGACTACTATGTTAATGGATGGCTTTCTCAAGTGACAAGAACGAGAGAACTTGGCAATTTTAGCAGGACTAATGGATTGCCTATTTTCCAGAATTAATTGCATGTTGTCTGTTTATCACTCCTGTCTTTCTTCTGTGCAGAATTTCTGAAGGCAAAGTGTTTAATGAACTGTGAAGTATCCTTGATACTTGAACATAAGTATGAACAGCTTCAACAGATGTCTGATGATCCATTGAATCAAGTTTCTCAGTGAGTGTTGTTATTATATTTAATTGTTTTTGTCATAATGAAACAGTGTGTTCGGTGGCTCACTTTTTCTAAGTAATGGGGAAGAGGACCGAAACATGCCACTAAAAGACTTCTATTTTTTTTAAAACCTTTCAAAAGAAAGAAAAGAATGGGTCATGAAAAACATTCTATTTTTTAAAAGGAATAATAATTCTGGGTAAAGTTCGGGGGTGTCAATTGATTGACTGTTTATTTGACCGTAAAAGTTAAAACCGAAAGCTAAAATTGCATCTTGATTCTTCGAAATCCCAAGGGAATTTCCACTATTGGTTGACTCCTTCAGAAATCTTTATAGATTTCGGCAGCCAGGGGTTGACTTCTGCAACTCTATCAAGGGATCGACCCCCTGAACATTAGCCTAGCCTACACTAATGGTGAACATGCAACATCTTAAAAAGAGAGCTTCTTTACCTACTGGATTACCACATCAGTTAAAAGTTTGTCAGCAAATCATTTGGAACTAAATGTTTAGAAAATCTTGGGGTGTAATGGAACAAATGAGTTCACATATCTACAGAAGTGTCAACTGCCTCCATTGCACGAGAATATTAACTAATGCAAATAAATCTAGTGAAACAACTGCAAAGTCCAAGAAATGGTCAAGATAAGAAGATTTTGCATCTCTAACTCCATTCTTATTTATGTTCCAAGGTCGGACATCTACCGTCAATGCTATGCATTTGTGCATATTTACTTGCTTGAGCCTTATTTTTCCCTGAGACGAAGAATGAGGTCTTTGAATTTTCTTTTTTAGTTCCTCTTTTGGATTCTTCAGATGATAATAGGAATATTGAGTTTACTTTGGAGTTGGTCGGAACAAATTCAGCTCAATGTTGTTGTTTCCAAATCATTTATCGTCTTGATGTAATGGTTGACCATGGATATTCTCTCCTTGTGCAGAGTATTTGAGAAGTCATTGCAATATGTTAAACGCTTCAGCCGTTATAAGAATCCTGATGCTGTCAGACAAGTTAGAGAGTATCCTGCTATTTTCTATGCACGGTTATCTCTTCTCTATTGTCCATTAAATAACTGCACAAATACACATGTCTAGTGAGCAACTTTGTTACTTTCAATAGTGTCACACACTAATAGATTCTCTTCTGATGCAAACATCTGACAAATTCAATAATTTGTGTTTTATGTAAGCAAAGTGTGGTTCAAGCTTGTATATTGGCCACTTAGCTGTAATCTTTATACAGGTTTTATGTCTATTGCAAGGCTTAGTACGCTGCATTTAGACTTGTAAAGTCAACGAGTTAGCTCGTATCCTTTCCAGTTCTGTTTCAATGTGTGACTTAGTATGTCATTGAGCATGTTGGGAAGTTTTTTGTTACTAAGGGAATTAAATCTAATTTCAACTCTTTTGTAACACCAGCTTAAGATAGCAATTTTTTATTTTTTTTATTTTTTGGAAGCCTTAACCTCCTACAAGAATTCTTAGCAGATATCAATTGGCTGAATTCGAGGTAACATCACGACCCATCCAGTTCTTTTCAGAAGTATTTTAAATTGATCATCCTATAGGTTTTTCATAAACTTCTGTAATGCAGCTTTGTGTTCTTGGCAATCTTTGCCCCGAGACTGTAGAGGAAGCTATCGCTATGGTACCATCTATTAAGGTATATTACCTTCCTGTAGGCACCAGGACTGGACTTTTGCTCAGCATTGAATGGCATGTTAAAAGGATGTTATGATCGTGCTCTATTTGGTTAGCTCCCTTCTATGGTAACAGAAATAAACCCTTCGATGTGCAGAACCGAGGCCGTGCTCTCGATGATGAGGCAATTGAGAAGATGTTGAACGACCTGTCGCTGATAAAGAGATTCGAGTAGTGGCCCCCTTCATGCTAGATGACATCAGTCGAGAGGGAGAACAGAGGAGTTGCCATATTTTGCAGTGTATACAGAATGGGTAGACGACGATATAAAATTGTCATCAGACGTTGAGTGTTAAACTGAACAAAGTTCAAATTGATGATCCATGTTGCATTGCATGGCAACAGATTTATCGTTCTCCTGGATGCAAACCGTGAATTGGTGCTGTTATTGCGGTGGGAGTGCAGAAGAATGATCTCATATGCTATCTTTATACGCATTGATACCTTATTATTAATTTGATTACAAGGAGAACATCCTTCATAACTTTGGTAGTTTCTAGTTAGTCAGAATATTTTAAACAGTCACAATACATACCCAATAGTCGGATTTGTGTCGTGTTTTTGCTAGAACGATCTCAGTAATTTGACGAAGTTCCTACTTGACTCGATCAAAAGATAAGGATTGAATCATAGTTAATCCTAGGATTTTACGAAATAACCGGGAAGATCCGGATATTTACCCGAGCGTTCATGCAATTCAGTGCCTGCGACGGTAAACCCACGAATACTTCAAGTTAGTCAAGCATCACCTGCTGGAAGACAAGAACTAGGCGGCATCTTCTCAAAAGGCGACAGAATTTTCTAACGAGCGACCATTTTACTTGACCGAGGAAGCCAGGGCGCCTGACATGAAATATCGCCAGGCCGACCCAGGGTGATTTCAATGTGCATGTCATTATAAATTGTGATTTGCTTGACATCAAGAACTACATATCATAGAACAAAAAGGGGCACATCGTCTTCGGATATACATATACACAGTTACAGTCCCGCCCGGCGAAATGTAACTGTAGTGCCCTCTTGCCTAATAGGATCTGTCCAAGTTCGGCTGTCTGAAATGTATGCCGAGGCCGCTTAGTTCCATCTCTTTGCGTTTTTTGCTCCTTTCGATTTTTGCTTAGCTGCCTGAAATGCCTGGACTTTCTGCTTCTTCCGTGCCGCCTTCTCTGCCTGTTAAAGGTCACACAAAGTCACGGAGTAAGATTCCAGATTGAAATGCCATTAGCTGATTAACGCCGCGGTGCGACCAATTTGACCGGCCTTACCTTTGACATCTTGGATTTTGCTTTTACTTTAGGGGCCTTTTCCTCGAGCTCTGTCTCTCGCTCTAGTTCTCTTGCCCTAGCTTCGAGGTTTTTCTCCAGATAATACTGAAAAAGAAGAGAGTCCAATTTCGAAACATCAGGTGATGCGATCAATTCAACCAACAGCAAATGGTTACTAAATAGGACTTTTTAGGAACCGGTTTATCGCGGCATAATTGAAAATGACAACTCGTACAGGTCATCAAACGTTCAGATCTCAAGGAAGCATTGAATGACGACTTTTCTGATGGTTTAATTTTCAAAGCTCACTTCCATCAAAACAAACAGTTTGAAAACAAAACGCATCGAATTGACTACTAAACGATCTCGAGCTCATTACCATTGACCTTACCGATGTCTGAAGTGTCCAGCTGTTTGTTTTCAAGAAACACTCATTTAAGAACATTCTCTCATTCTCTATCAATCACTAAGCTTACTCCGAGATAAGTAGTCTTCTCGGAGTAAGCTACCTGAAGATAATAATAATAATAACGAGAGAAAAGGCACTTACATTATAATCGCCAGCATAGTCCTGTAAATGGGAGTCTCTGACTTCTACTACTCTATTGACTATCTGTTTAATAAAGTATCTGTCGTGCGACACCGTAATTACAGTGCCTTTGTATTCCCTAATTGCCTCCTGAAAAAGGAAAGGAACAGGAATTACTATAAGAGGCAAGAAAGCTCAATCACAAAAGAACCAAGAGCTTGGAGATAGGCAAACCTCAAGCATTTCTTTTGAAGGTATATCCAAGTGGTTAGTAGGTTCATCCAAGACCAACAAAGTTGATGGTTTTACCATGAACTTGCAAAATGCTAAACGGGCCTGAACGCAAGATTGGACATAGTAAGATCCATAACTTCAGTTGAACCGCAATTCTAGATTAGTAACAGACGTGGGCAAACTGCACACACTGACTTGACCAAGAGAAAGCTTTGATCAAGATAAGAAGTACAGTCACATTATAAGTAGTGAGACGCTGCATCAAACATGTGAAGAACATAATTGAACTGCTCCACAGTGATAAGGAACTAAATACCCTCCAAGTTTCTTACATCAATCAAAGAAGACCATCATCATGCAAAGATGATTTCATTTATCTGTACAATCCTCAATCCACCTCCGGCAGCTTACTGAACGTCCTAACCTTTAATGATGCTCTCGTGGCTGGGAGTTTCCACCATAACCCATTATAATGTAAAACTTCAGCATAAGTCAAAACGATTAGGTGCTGAACTCCATGTGAACGTAAAATCCCTCAGTAGAGGTTGCACAGGTTTTGCCATTTTTCCAGTTTGTGCATACTACAAGTGATTTAGTAAAGGGAGAACACAGTTTTAGTTTGACGCACCTTCTCACCACCACTCAAAGCCGACACCTTCCGATCAAGCATATCAGCTTTAAAATTACAGCGTCCAAGAAGTCCCTTTATGTCATCAATTCTCCAATCCTCTGCTGCTTCAACAACAGTCTCAAGTACTGACTTTTCCAAATCAAGTGCTTCGGCCTAAAAGAAAAGAAAAAAGATCTTCAGAGACTAACGGAGACTGTGTTTCAAATAGAGTTAAAGTTGGTGAATCCCTACAATGAACGAGAAGTGCCAACAAATGAAAAGACATTGTTTTTACTGCAGCATTTACCCACCTGATTTTGCTCAAAGTAATTTGGGAGAACATTATGCTCCCCGAGCAAGACCTCACCTCCTTTGGGCTTCTCCAAACCCATTATGAGTTTCAGCAAAGTACTCTTCCCACATCCATTTGGACCAATGACTGCAATTTTCTCTCCGCGTTCAATTGCAAGATTTGCCCTATCAAATAACACCTGCAATGGAAGAGATTTTACTATGACGACAATGCCTTAAGACCATCAGGGAGAGAACAAACTCAAAAGTACATAAGATAACCCACATTGTCTCCATAGCCAAAGTGAAGATTTTTAATTGTGACCACTGATCGACCACTTGTTCCCCGCTCGGGAAATCTAATCTTCATCTGTTTACGCTGGAATGGCTTCTCTACCAGCTCTTCTTCCTGAAGTCTTTCCAGTTTCTGTCATGACATAGATACATATAAGCAACTCCTCCCAGATACGCCAAAGCCTAAAAAAACCAAGAATCACTACATCTTATAGCATGTTCTCACCATATTATCAGTAAAATGAAGTGGAAAACACCAATGACAATCTAAGGACAGTAAGAGAACCAGCCTCAAAGATCTACAGAATACGCAACAGAAGCAGATTCCCATTTACCTTCTCGGCAGAAGAAGCACGACCCGAATTTGCTCCCGCACTCAACCTACTTATTAAGTCTTTTGTATGCTCAATATCCTTCTGCTGCTTCTCCCATGCGGCATATTGAGCTTCGATCCATGTCTCTTTTGATAAGACATACTGAGAATAGTTTCCCTCAAATGTTCTGGAGACACCCATATCAGTTTCTACAATTTTAGTACACAGTTGATCAAGGAAAGCCCGATCATGAGATATGATGACCATCGGCACATCTTGCTTGTTTAAATAACCTTCAAGCCATTCGATAGTGTCAACATCTAGATGGTTTGTAGGTTCATCCAGAAGCAATAAGTCCGGTTCCTGCATAAAACAAGCAGGCAATTGCGACATTTAATGGGAGAGAAAGCAGCATAGTGCAGGAAGGATGATTCACATGACTATAAGCCCCTCTTTACCTAACATAAGATGATATGTTTAAATGGGATCTACAACAGAAGAATAAGTGTGAACAACAGAGAATATCGATTGACACAAACTAATCAAATCTAGCCATAGACTTCTCGCTGAACAGTATCAGCCCCATATCTGCTAATTCAGCTCTATGACAGTAGAATCGAAATCTAATTGTGATAATCACAACCAAGTGCAATTCTGGAGCTCCCAAGTTCTATATCCCAGCACTCAGCATAGAGATAATTTCAATTCACTTCGCAAACTGCAGAGACTATTGCATTACGACCGAGTCAAATAAACCGAAATTTCTCAGATTGGATGAACATGAGCCTGCAGTCCATTAATTAGACAAGCGATAGTAGGTAAACATGATGACATACTAATATAAAAAATCATTCAACTCATCACAATAACAAGATTGAACTCTGAATCTTAAGCCATGTCCTTCTACTGTACCTGAAGCAGAATCTTCCCTAGAGACATCCTCATCTGCCACCCACTACTAAAAGAAGCCACAAGCCTATCCGAATCCTCGGGAGCAAACCCAAGCTCAGGCATCATTTTACTAATCTTAGCATCCACTACATCCAAATCCACATCCTGAGCCCTTCTCTGCAACAAGTCAAACTCATCCAAAAGCCTCCCCATTAACTCCAAATCATCCACAGAACCTTCAATCGCCTTCTGAACCTTCTCCAACCTCTCTGCGATCTCCATTTGCTCCTTGAAAGCACTCATGAACTCCTCCTTCACAGTCTTACTGAGCGAAACCTCGAATTCTTGATTCAAGAAGGCGATTTTCATGTTCGGTTTCGCCTTGATCACATTCCCCGAATCGGGCTCCTCTTGGCCCGATATAATCCTCAACTGGGTCGTCTTGCCCGCGCCATTCACGCCGACTAAGCCCACTTTCTCGCCCTTCTTCACTTCCCAGCTCACGTCCTTCAACACCGTCACACCCTTGTAGCTCTTGCTCACATTTTCGAGCTTAACACCAGACGAAACACTCGAAGCGCCGGTAGTCGACTGTTTCTTCGTGTTCTTTCGCCCGGAATCGTCCTCTGAATTGCTGGAAAACAGAGACTCTATGTCTTCCCTCAAACTGGTCTCCGCGACGGATGTTTCCACCGCAACTGCGGCTATCCTCTTGACGGCCTTGCAATTAATCCTGGGTCTGGTCAGATTAGTGTTGGGTTTGACGAATTGGGAGCTTATCGGCGATGAGATTGGCCTGATACGAAAAGCAGGCTTCGGAGCATCAAGAAGGGTTGAACCCCGGATAAAGGAGGAGCGGAGCTCGAGGCAACGGAGTTTTGTGGATAGGTCCATTGCCGGAGAGAGAGATGGAATTTCGACGGAGATGAAACGGATGGAGAGCGAGTATCGTAGAGAGAGACTCGCTCGACAATGCGAGCGAAGCAGAGCATCAACCAGAGCAGAACTCTTCTTCAACCCGCAGAGAAGAAAATTTTTTGTGGGATATGGTTTTACAGATGAGTAATTTCCTTGTTGTCTAATTTTATTTTCCTTTCTTTGTTTTCAATTCATTTTAATTCATTTCTTCACTAATTTTCCATTTTAGCTATTTTTTTTCAGAAAGGGAAAGTGAGTGGTATTATAATTTTTGAATTAATACTACGAAAAACTTTAAACATTACACGTATGATAAATTTATCTTAAATTATTTTTTATCATCGAAAATTCTAAACGAATACATATTTGATAACTTTATCCCAAATCGATACATATGACTAATTAGAAATGCTATTAGATTATTTTGTTCGAAAATTTTGACTGATGAATGATAATAAGATACTCAAATTGGGATTTTTTATTTTTCTATGTAAAAATATTTTAAAGGGAAGGAAATATAGGAAAATCAAAATGTGTTGCATTTGAGAATCAATTTAATGAAATCGAAGCACATTTATGAGCAGCATAATGTAAATTAAGTAGAAGAAATTAAAGGAAGAATCATGATGAGGGGAAAAAAGAATAGTAATTAAAGGGAACAAGAATAGAAATCCAAAAAATTCAGTGTTGACTTTCAAATTTGTGAGAATTTTTAAATTGACCATTTTTTTTTTTTTTTGTGTGGTCGAAATTTTGATTTTGTTTGAAGAGGTTGAAAATTCTCTGGCCATGGAAATATAGATGTCAAGATGATAATGCAAATTCGTGGCGGAGAGTGCTGCCCAAAGCGGGAGGAAGAGATACCAACCTCTCATCCTCTGCCACGTGGAAGCTAATGCAAGTCCCTTAACCATCCACGTGTTTGAGCAAAGTTGCCTCTTTTTTTTTTCCATGGTAAAGATGGTTATTTCTCATTTTATGTATATCTGACTATTACTCTTATGTTTAAACGTTATATGATGATTTAATTGAATTAAACTTAAAGTGCAACATTACTTTTGAGATTGAAATCGTCCTGCGGACCACCTTGTTAATCTCGAAATTGAGAAACGCATGGACGTTAGATTCTTTTCATTACCATTACCTCATAGAGAGTTATTTCATATCTTATTAAGTGATAAAATAGGAAGAGTACATGAGCCCCGTTAATTTTTGTGCTTGGCTTTAGGCCTTTTTTATACCAAAAAAAAACATTTAACTAGGAAATTTTTTTCCATAAAAAAAAAGAAAGAAAGAAAAATTCCATCCCTATCGCAAGTTCGCAACATCAAAGAATGATAAGGAAAGAAATTTTTTTCATGAATGGTTTCTTTTTCACCTCACCCATTCTTTAAGAATGGTAATAGGGGTGTCAATGGGCCGGGCCGGGTCTTGGCCCGGCCCGAGCCGGCCCGAAGGTGGACAGTAGCGAGTTTGGGCCGGGCCGAATTATTTTTTCTTTTCATTTTTTTTCTTTTTTTCGAAATTAAAATTAATTGACAAATCTACCAAATGAAAGAATATAAAAAGAAAAAAATAAATTAAATTAAATTAAAGGGAAAATACGGAAGTTAAAAACATCCGGGCGTCGGGCAAGCCCGACCCAAAAAGGCCCGAAAATTAACTGAATTTTCGGGCCGGCCCGTCTGGCCCGGGCCTTTTTGACACCCCTATGGTACATAGGACTTTAGATTGCAAGAGATTAATCATTCAACTTGCAAATAGTACTTTTATTTCAATCCCCACTTATTTTGCTTCCAATTAAGATATGTGCATGTCTTTTGACCAAAAAAAAAAAAAGATCTGTGCATGTCTGGTTTGACACCACGATTTCTCTTCGAAAAAGACATTAACATTGCAAATTAGCAACTATTGAAAATTCTAACATTTTCTTGTAAATGTCTCTGTTAATTGTTTCTTTGGAAGATATTCATTGTATTATCTCAATAATGCAATAATGGATTTGATTACATGGAAAGCTTCCCCAAGTCATATAACAAAAACAATTTAAAAATTTCTAACTGTTAGCAAGTCCCTGTACATTACAATAATTGTTGATATGCACTACGAATTTGATCTTTATTAACAGAACCACATGAAATAGGGTACAATTTAACAGGCAATTTTCCAAAATAATTTTTTTTTAAAAAAATATTTACCAAATTGGCTACCGGTTGGCAATTGAGCCGCCGATCGGCACCCAAAACGGGACTTGGGCCCCAATCGGCGGCCCAATTACCGATTGAGGAAGAAATTTATTTTCTTTTTTTTTCAATGGATTCATGTCGAAAAATTATGCGAAATCAAAAAAAAATTCGTTCCAAACGGACACCCTAGTGATGAGATATGCCCTTTCAAAGTATTATTCCATCGGATTTTTAAAACTTTGCTAATTTAGGCACTCATTTAAACGAGTAAATTATAAAAGTTTTAAATTAAATAATAAATTATATTAAAATTATGTAAATTTTGAGGAAAAAAACACTACATAATTCATATTCTACCATTAAAATTGACTTTTAATTTATATTTTTTTATAAAAATATCAATTAAATAATAAATTATCACTCCCCTTAGTCACAAGGGAGCTCCCTGAGTGTACTATGTTTGTGAAGCCTAAGCAACTTGATTTTGATGATGTGGAATAATACAGTTTGACTGAAACCTCTAATTTTGAACTGGAGAAGAAAAAAGAGGGCACGTCATCAGAGAAAAAGCCATTTACCTTGCTGCATTCGGTGGATACACTAGGTAAATTAACATATGTTCGCTACCGAGAAAATTTCAACTCAACCCTAGAGATCCCACTACCGGAGGAGCAGGAAGTTTTGAGCAAAGACAAGAAATCTTGGAGAGGTTCATCTGAAGCCCATGTGGAGGATACAGATGGAGCGAGTAGAACTACAAACTTGAATGTTGGGTCATCTGTGAAAGAAACACCCGAGGTTTATATAGATGCAGTCATGCATACTTCACAAGAAAGAAAAAAAATCTCATTCAACCCCTGTGCAAGCTGCCCATGACAATTCGCTTGGAATTTCGCTAAATGATGTTATAGGGTCTAATGTAAATGCTGATACAAGTATGGAATTTTCCTTTGAGAAGGGTATTAGGGAAATTGATGTAGTCAAACCTACAGAAGATTGTAATCTGGATACGGATGCCTGTGGTGGTCCTAAAATATCAGTAGTATGGTCTGATTTGTCTAATGTAAATGCTGACACAAGTATGAGATTTTCCTTTGAGAAATGTATTGGAGAAATTGATGTAGTCAAACCTACAAAGTCAGTCCCAGAAGGCGGTAATTCGGATACTGATGCCTGTGGTGGTCCTAAAATATCAACAGAAGCTGATTTTGCTGTATTAACTGGATGTGATCCTTTAAGGAATCCTGATATAACTTTAAGAGACTTTGAAATTGAGTATCCTTCTGCTGTTTCGGTGGATAAAATTAATGGCAATTCTATCCAGCAGAAAACGAAGCCAGGTTTAAGTTTTACCGTTGACATGAAGGGCCCATGGCCTTAGTAGCGTAAGCGAAGAAAGGTTGAAGGACAACTTACAGATGCTCTGTCTGCCTCACCAAGCTTGAGGGTAAACCCATTTAAGTGTATTCTCAGGCTATTTTGCTTTTTGTTTTTATTTTGGTAGAAACTTGAATTGTGTACAAATTACCCTAAAGCATGTTCTAAAAAATCTCGACATTTTCTAAATTTCAGGATGAGGATGATATTCAATCAAACGCCAATAAGATCCCAGTTGATAAAATAGATCAAAATGTGGAACAACACATGGTTGGAGAATATGAATCTTCACATAGGCTGCAAGTTGATGAGGTTTGTATTTTGTTTCATAGTAAGAGTGGTTGTATGTTAATAGATTTTGTTTTTCTTTTTTAAAGGCACAACTTGCTTTCTACTTGTGCTGGAGCTTTTTTATGTAAAATATGTCCTATTGTTGTGTCTGTCAGGGTGAACTTAGCATGGAAGAGACGGATAGAAATGCAAGCGCCCCTTTCACTTCTATACATGAAGAAGTTGGAGCACCTTTTGTTTCAAGTTTGGCCAAACAGGCCACTAGGGATTCCCATGGTTGTTTGTTGGATGAAGGAGAAGTGGCAGATCCAACTACCACTATCTTTGATTCAAGAAGGGCTTTAGAAGAGAACCAAGACCTTGAAAATAAAATTGAACTAGGAAATAAAGAACACTTGACTTGTAGTGAAAGAAGCATGCACAGAAGGAAATCTCATCTAGGACAAAATGGCAAATTGTCACGTGGCTCAGGTGGAGGTAGTTCTCCACTTAGACAATCCATGGATTTGATTGGTACTGACCAAACCATGCCTGAATTTGAGGGGTTCATTATGCAAGACAATGAACAGCCATGCGCTGCGGGACAGGGAATTAACTTCGAGAAGCTGGAGCTTCCAAACTCTGCAATAGAACGTGCTAGTGTTCTGGAGCAGCTTTGCAAATCTGCTTGCATGCATACCCCATTATCCCATTTTTCAACCACATATAAATTGCACAAAACACCAAATTTGCACCAGTCTGTTCCAAATGGACTTCTAGAGTGCATGGACCTGAGAAGCACACTTCCTATTAATGATGCTTTTCGTGGAAGGTCCAATTCAGATTGCTTACCATTTTCTAGTACTCAGTTTGCTTGGGATATCAAGAAACCTCAAACATTTCCAATCGGGAAGCTTTGGGATAAAATCACATCAAACTTTGGCAGTTCAGAGAAGCGGGGTAGCTTAAATGCAAAGCTTCCTTGCATCAGTGAAGAAAACGAGAATCCAGATGAGATAGCTGACGCATTTTAGGAATGTCCAGAAGTGATGACTTGCTCAGAGAAAAGAGAACCACTGGCTGACATTACGGAAAATCCAAACCTTCCTGTATTAGTTTCCGAAGTTGAGATATGTGCCGGAAAAAACAATCTAGACTCTGTAAACACAGAATTCAGTTTCATTGGGACTCATGATATGGTCAAACAGAAGCTTGAAAACCATAACAGAAATAACAGAAGACGTACAAATAAGGTGAAGGAGAAACAGAGTATATTGCAAGGAGAAAATGGTATTAAGAGGGTGAGTGAATCAGTTCGTAATAAGTTCAGTAAGCCAAAATTATCTGGAAAAAAACAGTTTGAGAAAAGAAGGCCCAAGTATCACGAGGCGGGAGTCTAAGCATAACAATATTGTGTCCAATATCACTTCCTTTATTCCACTCGTTCAACAAAAAACAAACAGCTGCAGTTATCACAGGTTAATTTATTATTCCGCTTCCTATTATACAAATGGATACCATAAAGTTAATCTCAGCATTCTTTGGATGTTGCAATACACAGACAACTAGCTGCTTAAAGTTAATGTACTGAATAACAAGCATCTGTTCCAAAGACTTATCTATGGTTTTGCCTGGGTTGCATACTGGATTTCTAACCTTGGCGATATCACTCTATATTTGGTACCTTGATCATTTCAAAGTTCCTGTCTTCAGCTTGTACTGCTTAATAAGCTGAATTTGCATGATCATAATGTTGGCTTGTTTCTGCATTTGTTTTTCTAGATTCTCAGGAATGCCAATTCCATAAAGCTTTGAACTTATTGATAAGCACACCCATCTCTTACTCTTCTCTCTCTTGCATTACTCTTTTAAGATCTCTAGCCTCTATTGAATAGCTGGAATTGGGTTATTTGAGAAGGCATTATATGATGCAGTAAATAGATTTGAATGGCAGAGGGATTTATCTTCTTGATCACAAGCAATTGGATAAGTCGTTGAAAATAATGGAAAAACATGCTGCAGCAGGAAGTGACATTTGCTATATGTTTAGCGGAGGTTTTCATGTTTCCTGGTATATAAACAATAAGTCGTTGTCAATTGTTTGTACAACTATGTAGGTATCCTGAGAATCTGGTAACTTTAAAAAAAAATGATTATTATTGTTACTCAACTCAATATTTGATTCTGGACTTTGTGCTTCCTTTCAGGGAAGAGGGATGTTAAAGTGAAGTCCCTGGAGGCTGCTGATGCTACAAAACGTCTTCAAGAAAAGAAAGACAATGAACGTAAGAAGAAGAAGGAAGACTTGAGACTTGAGCGAGCAAGACTGGAGGAAGAAAATCGGAGGCAGTTGGAGTTGCAGAAGAAAAAGAAAGAAGAAGAAGGAAAGAAAAAAGAGGCTGACATGGCTGCGAGGCAAAGACAGAGGGAAGAAGAAGAAAGGAAGGAAAAGGAAAGGAAAAGAAAGTGTGTTGAGGAAAAGTTATGTGCTCGGAAAGATGAGAAAGAAATAAAGTGCCGAACAATGGTACAATCTCTAATGCTATGAGCAAGGTTCTATTATTCCTTTTTGCTAGCTGTTTTAGGAATAACCTTAATTCTGGATGTATCTATAGGATGAGAGAGTACATGAAAGGAAGGAATCAAAGGATGAAACAGGAAAGGACAAGAAAATGGAAAAAGAAATTGGAGATGAAATCTTGAGTATGAGAAGTATGTGCATATATGTGTTATCTTCTCCTGATGGAAGCTTTGAAAATGGTTATAATTCGTAGTAAGTCAATACATATGCTTGAACTTACATTTGATTAATTAATTTGAGGTTATGGTTAAAAAATTCTATTTTACTTGTGTTTAGGTATGTTTTATGTTATTTTTTAATGCAATGTTTATAGGGTTATGCTTTATAGCTAGATTGAACTTTATGGAAATAAAAATGAAAACTTTTTATTATGTCCGAAGGATCTATTGGAAAAGCAATATACATATAATGATATTGAAAAATCTCACACAGTTTTTAAGTAACTATAGGCAGGTTCGAAATAAAGCAATGAGATCCGGAGGTTGAATCATTGAATGTGTCATTTGCTCCGAATATGCTTAGTTGCAAGACATTGTAGAAAAACATGATTAGCATTTTTTTTTTTCACAGAGCCAAAAGACAAACAGAGGCGTGATTCATGCTCCCGGCCCTGTGGATCTGGATCCCCTGCCAAGGTGGGATCTAGGCAGGGGTGCCCAGGTTTAAATCCCAGCCGTCCGTTCGCATCGGACGGCTGGAATTAAGCCACGTCATCTAACAACAGGAGAGGCCCAAATTTGGGCGCCAATTACAAAAAAAAAAATTCAAACATCCTTTTTCGGTGATCTCTTCCTCTCTCTCCTCTCTCCGCCCGCGTTTCTTCCCCTCAGATGGACAGAACGTTCTCACCTTCTCTGCTCTATCGCGCTCTGGGATCGCCTCCTGAATCGCCGGCCGTCTCTTCGATTCTTCGCCGGCTGTCTCTTTGATTCCTCTGGTGAGTTTTCTCTCGCCTCGTATGCGTTTTCCCTGTCGTCGATTCCTCTCCGAAAATCTCTCTGCTCTCACCGGAATCGCTCGGCGTTCCTCTGTCCTTGTCCGTCGCCTTTCCTTGACGCCGCCTTCCTCTCAGCTTCCCTTCTCGCCGGCTTCCTCTCAGCTACGCTGAGGACGTGGCCAAGGGTTCGCGCGACGGCGACTCCACGGCCAAATCGGCGGAGCTGCGTCGACAGGGATCGTGGTGACGGCGTCGACGGCCCTGCGGAATCGCCTCCTTTCGGCCACTAACGGGAAGGTTTCGGACGACAAGGCTGGGAAGGGGGAAGGCCGAGGGCGGTACGAGATGAACCACCACCAAGAGCCAGCTTTCTTGCACAAAGCTTTGCTTTCATCGCCCCCCTTCAGCGGACTTTCCCACTCTTTCCCTCCTCTATAAACAGACAACCCTCTCTCTCTCTTGACCCATCACCAGCTTCACTCCCTCTCTCTCTCTCTCTCTAGAACACCCAGCAATGGCCTCGGCCCTGGCTTCCCACGCCACCGCCGCCAATACCCTCTTGGAGAGACCCTTCATTTCCTCGAGGCCGCTCCAAAGTTCCCAGCTTTCCGCCTCTGCGATCCCGAGGGCCAGATCCTTGAAGGCCGTCCGGGTGAAGTGCTCCGTCGCGGCGGCGGCGGCGAAGGAGGGCAGGGTGAAGTCGGTGACGGCGAGGCAGATCGTCGACAGCAGGGGTAACCCGACGGTGGAGGTTGACCTGATCACTGACGATCTGTACCGATCCGCGGTGCCCAGCGGGGCCTCCACTGGGATTTACGGGGCGCTGGAGCTGAGAGATGGGGACAAGAGCGTGTACGGGGGTAAAGGCGTGCTCAATGCGGTCAGGAACATTAACGAGGTTCTTGGTCCTAAGCTCGTTGGAGTTGATGTCAGGTACTGCTGATGATCACTGATCAGCGTTTTTGCCGCTTGTTTTCAGATGTCAATAGTTTGTGAAATTATAGGAAATGAATGAAGTTGACTGGGGGACTCTTTGGTTTCTGGGAATTTAGATGCGGAATTGGATGCTTCTTGATGAGAGGGGTTTGTGAATGTTTGAAAATCAACACCTGCTAGAAGGATCATTCTATACTCCATGACAAAACAGTGACCTTACCATCCACTATAAAAAAAAATAGTACCTAAAGCTATAAGAGACAAAGGCCATTAGCGGCTACTATTTTCCATCAGTCTCTTCGAAGAAGAAAGAAAAGTGACAGGTCTTCAACTTTTGTTCAAGATTTTTCATCTGCATATGTCCCTTATGTGCCTATAAACAAGGCATTCAGGGAGGCATTCGAGTTGAGAGTGGGTGTTTGTATGGGCCTGTTTGCTCTTTTAAGAGTTTCGTGTGTAGTGTGAGAAATTAAGTTTTGCAACAGTGAGGTGTGGTTAGTATGAGACGATATTTTATTAGTGCTATTCTTGTACCGTATTTCGGTGTAAGTGTGTCGCGAGTTAACCTAATACAATTTTCTCGTGTCACCACGCTTCCGTACTCATCAAGCGTTATCAAAGCCACACGTCCACATTTAGCAAGTGGTTTTAGAGCCACATTCATATACTCAACAGTGAATTTTAATGAGCATGAAAGGATTGATTTTTAGATGAAGAAACACTTGTTTGCTAGTGTGCTTTATGAAATGAGGGGAGAAAGATACAGAGATCAGTGGTATCTGGATTACTTGAAAGATTAGAATTTGCAAGTTCAGATTATTCAAGTTTATAGATTAATTTTTTGCTTGAACAGTCTATTGGGAGTCTTCTTTTCATATATGATTTCGGAATGCTCATCTAGATTAATCACAGTCATGCCAACATACTGTGCCTATTCAGTGGCAATGCACTTCCGTTAGATCAGTCTTCATGTTGCTTTTGTGATCACCTCCCTTTTGAAGCAATCCTCCTTTTAATCCATGCTCATGTTCATGGCATGTGACGTTCCACAGGAATCAAGCTGATGTAGATGCTATTATGCTAGAAATTGACGGAACTCCAAACAAGTCGACCTTGGGGGTCAACGCTATATTGGGAGTGTCTCTTAGAGTGTGCAGAGCAGGTGCAGGAGCAAAAGGAGTGCCCCTATACAAGCATATCCAGGCCATCTCCGGAACAAAGGAACTTGTCATGCCGGTACCGGCATTTAATGTGATAAATGGAGGCAGTCATGCGGGGAATAATCTGGCTATGCAAGAATTTATGATCTTACCTGTGGGCACAACCTCATTTGCTGAGGCACTACGAATGGGTAGTGAAGGTCAGCAAGCTGCTATTTGCATCAGTTGCCTTAAGCATGATGCTCTAAATCCTTTTCTTTCTTCTTGCTGTTTTCCGAAGTTAGAAAATGCTCTCATATTTTCTTTCTTGTTTGGATTGAACAGTTTATCATATTCTGAAAGGGATCATTAAGGCCAAATATGGACATGAAGGTGGATTTGCTCCCAATGTTCAGGATAATAGGGAGGGACTGGTTCTCCTCATGGATGCGATTGAGAAAGCCGGTTACACAGGAAAGGTACATGCAACTACTGGTCTAGGAGTCCCTCATTATCCTAATCTTTAGGGATCCTTCATTGTAGAGACTTGGTTAATTGTATTCATGGAAGCAAAATAATGGTGCAGATCAAAATAGGGATGGATGTTGCAGCTTCCGAGTTCTTCTTGAAGGATGGGAGATATGACCTAAATTTCAAGAAACAGCCAAATGACGGGGCTCGCGTGCTCTCAGTGCCGAGCCTTTGTGATCTCTACAAGGATTTCATCAAAGATTTCCCTATTGTCTCCATTGAAGATCCATTTGACCAAGACGACTGGAGCTCATGGGCGTCTCTTCAGTCTTCAGTTGATATTCAACTTGTGGGAGATGACTTGTTGGTTACTAATCCAAAGAGAATAGCTGAAGCCATTGGCAAGAAGGCTTGCAATGCTCTACTTTTGAAGGTAGCCTCTTAACTCCAAATCATCCAACTGATTTTTTTTCCCATGCTTTGAGTTATTGAACCATATAAGCTAGTATATAAAGAGCTAATTTTGGTTCCAAAATTTTTCCAATAGGAGTATCTTCTAAAATTTTATGATGTTATGGTATTCATTTAATCACTCAGATATTTCTTAAGAGCAAAATAGCAGTCTGTTTATTGAAGAGAATATTCATTGTATTCCTGTGACTGGTATAGGCTATACCTATAGCCTTCTAAGAAGTGATATGGGGATCCCAGTGTTGATTGGTCACTTGGTGCTCCACATTTAATTACCAATTTGAAGTATCTGATGTGATCTTATGGGCAAGGGCCTTACCCTAATGATGTTATTTCGTCATTTGGATTACCTCAATGCCTCTAACTCCAAAACCGCACAGTGACTGAATCCATTCAAGCCGCACTTGACTCGAAAGCAGCTGATTGCGGGGTGATGGTCAGCCACCGCAGTGGTGAAACCGAGGACAACTTCATTGCTGATCTTTCCGTGGGTTTGGCTAGCGGACAGGTTCGATTTAACATAAATAACATATTCCACCACTTGCCTTGCATCTTTTCTGATACCACGGAACTAACACAAGGTTGTTCATGGTTCGTTTTCAGATCAAGACCGGAGCTCCTTGCAGAAGCGAGCGGTTGGCAAAGTATAACCAGGTAACTGATTCTCACTCTTTATTCTCTGGACATTTTTGGTTTTGCTCTCTCTACCCCCTTTATAGCTGAACTGTCGCTTGATATATCTATTGCCGTAGTCAAAGTAGATTCAGAATTATTAACGATAGGTGCTATGGGTGGCCTTAAACA
Source organism: Rhodomyrtus psidioides (assembly GCA_021437785.1). NCBI lineage: Eukaryota > Viridiplantae > Streptophyta > Magnoliopsida > Myrtales > Myrtaceae > Rhodomyrtus > Rhodomyrtus psidioides. The sequence goes on along the minus strand of JAILYB010000077.1, from coordinate 850,704 downwards.
AACACGAGATTCAGATTTTGGCTGTTTTCTCTTTCTCCCCCATTCTGTGGTGCTTCTGCCGCTTCCCTGGCCCCTTTTTCGATCCGGATGTTCGTGTCTTAGCATCTAGGTTCGGCACGCTTGACGTGAAGTTATTCTCTTGCGACCGGTTCACCTTTGAACCAATCTTGGCACCGTGATGCCAATATCGGTTCAAGGTTTTTGTGTCCGGTTTATTTTGTACACAGTGATATGAAAAGTATATACAAACTTACATTACCAAAAAAGTATAAAAAAAAAGGATGCCATGTTGAATGATTTTTGAATACCTCTTTTCAAGGTGTCCCTGCTGGCTGCTACAACTTCTGCAGCAATAACAGCTTCTAGTGCCAGTACAACTGCAGCTCCGACATCATCTCTTATCCTGGCTTCTAGTAGGGGGTATGCGTCGCTGTTTTGATAGCTAACTCATGTACGTTTTACTTCATAACATGGCATAACACTTTCTTGTTCCATATCTATGGATAACTTGGTACTGTTTCTCATATTCATGGAAAATTAGTGCCCTGTTCTTGCACTGTTCCTTATCTATGGATAACTTGGTATTGTTTCCCGTCGATTGCAATCGTGATCCGGAGCTTGAGACTGTTTCTTGCCTTTTACAGGTTCTGATCTTGAGCTGAAATGGCGACCAAGACGAAAGCCGCGACGGAAGAGGCGAAGATGGATCTGTTCGATGACGACGATGGGTTCGAGGAGTTCGAAATCAACGAAGGTACTTTCTTGGCGGACCTCTTGCGTTTGTTGAGAACCTGGGCCTTGCCCATGGTTCGAGCACTTGCGAGCTTGTTCATGCGTAAGAAATGAAATGTTAAATGTAACGGCGCTGTTTGTATGAACTCCGTTTGAGGGGGGTTTAGTTCTTTCGCAATTCAGCTACAAAGAAAGGCCACAAAGAGACAAATTTATAGCTTTAGCGCACATGATGTGGTTCTGAAGGATAAGGGATGAGAATTTCATGGATGAAATTCCTAGATGTTATTGCAACATGTTGAATCCCTTTGACGTACTCCTTTTGATTGTCTGGTCATATTGGTTTGTGTGTCAGTCATTGAGGAGCGTTGCGATTTTATCTCACGAACTACCTATGTCTTGTATGCTTGGTCAATCACTTGAATTTTGGACAAGAAACCTGCTACTAATAGGATTAGGTAATTCATCAGAAAGCAATTTTTTCACAAACTTTTGGTTAGTATGAAGAAAATGCTTGATCGATAAGCCGTTTTGATGATCTCGTGTGAGTTTTGCTCAAACCTCTACCTGTTTGCAGCAATGTGCAATAAGTGATTTTTGGATAGACACTTAGGAAATGGAGTTGGTAGTATGTACACAGTCAATGGCACTACTGGATGAATGGGAGTCTCTGATCTGAAGTTTTTGAACTTACAATGCAAACAGATCCTAGACATAATTGAGAACTTGGGATATTTCCATGCTGGTAAAAATCATGCTATAGTTATGGTAGCATATCGTGTAGATCACGTATAGGGTCATGCTAGTGTAAGTCGTGTAGATGATCTCTGTTTATGTCATATGTCTCGACTCTCGGGTGTCTATGTTTTGTACTTCATCTGTGTTCTGTTTGCGTTGTGTTCCAAACTTCCTGCACCTGGTGTGATAAGTAGATGATTGGTTCATCAGTTATTTTCATCCAATGCGCACGTAATTGGTTATTTCGTATGTGCAGGAGCCTCCAACTAAATTAACATTTGCCGCAAGTGTACATCCGATGGTCCAGATGGATGTGCTCACTTTTGGAGTTGGATGCTGGCCTCTTCACCTTGCAGATCTTTTCTCATTTTGTTATTCAAAGCCAGCTTTCTTGTGGCGAAGTAATAGAAGTTTGAGGAGCGAGATCTTTCCTTTGGGTTTCAATCTTCCAACCCCCCATAGTTGCTTAGGAAGCAGAAGGTGAATGTTGTAAGTAGTGGCTAGGGAAAGATCTTGTAAAACTCTCAGATAGTGGAAAAGTTCATCTGTTGTGATTGTGTTGATGTGCAAGCCATTGAGCTTTAACCGAATTTATAGTAAGATGTTTCTACTGAAGCCCGAGTCATCTTTAGCCAAAACACATCAATCTGCCTTTTTAGGTATGGCAATTCGTCTATCCTTCTCCTCCAGGGTTCTCATGAAATCTTGCTTCCATTTCATTAGATGTCCCCAAAGTGGCTTTGGAAGAGCAAATGTAGGGTATTTCCAAATGTGGGGGATTTGTGAACCCTTTTTTTTTTTTTTGGCCGTTCCTTTGTTCATAAAATGAAAATTTATACAGAAACATCAAATGTAGGATATTTTCGAACTTTTTTCTTTGCTTTCTCTTTTGTCATGTCCCTTTCGTTTTTTTATATACAAAAAAAAATACATTTCTAATTCTACGTTATATTTCATAAAGAATGTCATGGCTCTTTATTCATTAAATAAAAAAAGTTAAACAGAAACGTCAAATGTAGGGTATTTTCGAACGTTTTTTTTTTCCCGTCTCTTTTGTTATGTCCCTTTCATTTTTCGGAACATAGGACCTACCCTATATGCCCTATAACCTGAAATCTACCCTGTCACAGGTTCCGAATCCGATTCGAGAGTACCCCAGAACCTGCCTAGAAGACATTCATATAGAATAACATATAGCCGCGAGAAAGGATTTTTTTTTTTTTGTCACAAATACACATTATGATTCCATTGGTACTTACATGCCCAATCTATTACAGCTCGTGTCAAATGCACTCGTTTTATGCATAACCAAACTCTCTAGCACCACCCAAAAAAGTTTCCCCAAAATGGCCTTTCAAATAGGAAGGCCCTCTATCAGCAACGTACGTGCACATGGAAGACAAAACTACTATCGCACTCACACCTATGGTCGGGGATGGCTCTTCTTCACCTTCATTGCCCAAAAATCCCAATTCAGTGTCCGGAGTTATCTTCTCAAGTCCCTCCAAGGCTCCACCTCTATTGACATGTTATCTTGATATATTGATTTCACACCTACAACCAAATAGTGTAATAAAGTTAGAAAGAGAATCGTCCAATTGGCAAGATAAGTAAAATTGGCATCATAAGTAAAAGTATCTTTCCCAAACAAAATAGTATTTGCAATTAAAATGTGTCAGAATTACATGAAGAAAATGCCAAGAGCAAACATGAAAAATGCCAAAGTTGAACAAGCATACTGATATACTATATCCCTTGAACCAAGAAGAACAAGCTCTCAAAGTTCAAGATTTCAACGAAGAGCAGAATCATAAGGTTAAAAGGCTAGAGATAATATGTATCAGAATATGACTATGAGATCACAATTTTCCAAGAGTAACATACCAAATCCCACAATCCTCCAAGAGTAGCCACGGACAAGTGGCCTTTTCTTCCAGTTTTATCACCCGGCAGTTTCATCTGCAATGATTCAAAAAATTAACAATCAGCAATATTATTAAATCAGAAGTACCACAAACAGAGAAAGTTGCAAGACAGTCTTTGCCAAGTGATTGCCTTGTAGTTTCTTTTATCAGCATTAAAGCCCAAAAGGCTTTGCAGTTTCTTCAATTTTAGACATGATTTCGTTTGCAGGGTGCTGAGAAGTAAATGGGGTTTCTCGCTTCACAAGGTCTTACATCAGCATACCCAAGCAAAAGAGAGTTAGGCCAAAATCATCCAGCAACAATAAGCAATTACAGAAACTTCAGTGAAAGCTGTAAATTGAGCAAAACACCAAACTTTCTCTTCAAGAATCAAGCTTATAGCTTCACTAGTCTATAAAGCGCAATATCTCAACTCAAGAATACGCAACCTTCCCTTCCTGGCACGAAAAAATTCACACAAAAATACCCACTGACGCTCTTATCACAACCCATTACAGGGGGTGTGACCCACAAGGCTAAAAGACAAAAATAAACCTACAAAAGCTTAGCTTACTTTTTCTCAAGGAAGGATTCTTTAACATCTAGCAAAAATTATGTCTAGAAATGACAATGAGATCTACGCCTTCTTGTTCCCGGAAAATTACCAAATTAGGTAGCCATAACTCAAAAAGATTAAATTTATATTGGCCATCGATGAGGTTTATTTAGCTCAGAAGCAAAAAGACATAAAGTTTCCAAATGCTAGCCTAAAGAAATCACATTAAGTATCTGCTTAACACAAATGAGGCACGCATCTGCAGCGCTACCTAGTTTCTTGATATGCTTGATGGCCAGAGGAGAAGGCATAGGAGATTCTAACATCTCACTGCATAATTCCCAAGCTAATAGCTATGCAGTTCTCCAATAATTACATACAGTTTAAGGTAGCTGAGTTCATTGCTTCACCTGTAAAAGAAGTACATAGCAAAGATTCATCCTCCCTTTCCCTTCTTACTACGTGAATTGAAAGATTTTCTGATTCGTTTGAGCTTCCAGTCTCCTTCCAACACATTGAGCAGCAATTTTCTGGTGGTGGCTCTTTCTTCTCCTCCTGCTGTAGGTAAGGATAAAGTACATTCATTATGTGACATGTGAGAGATAAGAAACATTGCTCTTAACTTAACATCGACTTTTTATTAAGTTATGACTTATGAGAAGCTTCTAGTGGGAAATCAGATCATTTCCCGAAACTTCTTTTCAAATTGCAGAAATGCTACACATATGGAACATAAACCTTTTCCTTGTGCAGATCCATTGTTGCCATTGCTTACAAGAACTGGAACAACTAACCTACAAAGATCAGTAGCTACTACAAAATTAACTTATAAGATGCTTGAGCTAATTGTCAGCACCCACCATGCAAACACATTTCATATATCACTTACATTTGAGGTTTGAAAACTACGTACTATCTAAGCTTTAATTCCTTCCTAGGGGAAAAAAATGAGTGACACCAAGCAAACACGAGAAAGGGTCATGTGACAAATAAACTTCAGGAGAGATATCGTCCAGTAGCCCACTTTTTATTCTTTTGCTAAGCAAGAATGAACACACAATAAAACAGTTGCACTAGCAAACACGAGTAATTGTTTCATCAAATTAACTACCTCCAACGTTATAGAAGACAGAAAAATGACTGCTGTATGCAGCAAAAATGGGAAACAGACGAAAAAAACAACCATTTAATCATGTGGAAAACAGAAACAAAAGAGAGCCATGAGAAGAAAAATACTATCTAGTTCCTAGCCATTTAATCCTTTGCCACAGACTAATGCACCTGCTGCACAACCAAAACCACATTCGAATCAATCATGTGATGAGAGCATGACAACATGAGAGAGAGAGAGTGTGCGCTCATACTGCAGAATCTAATCGGAAGTGCCACAAACAGAGAAAGTTGCTAGACAGTCTTTGCCAAGTGATTGCTTTGTAGTTTCTTTTATCAACGTTAAAGCCCAAAGGCTTTGCAGTTTCTTCAATTTTAGACATGATTTCGTTTGCAGGGTGCTGAGAAGTAAATCGGGTTTCTCGCTTCACAAGGTCTTCATCAGCATACCCAAGCAAAAAAGAGTTAAGCCAAAATCATCCAGCAACAATAAGCAATTACAGAAACTTCAGTGAAAGCTGCAAATTGAGCAAAACACCAGACTTTCTCTTCAAGAATCAAGCTTATAGCTTCACTAGTCTATAGAGCGCAATATCTCAACTCAAGAATACGCAACCTTCTCTTCCCTCATGACTACATAGAATCTTCGCAGACTAATGCACCTGCTGCACAACCAAAACCACTTGTAGCTCAATCATGTGATGAGAGCATGACAACACGAGAGAGAGTGTGTGTGTGTGCTCATACCGCAGATTCTAATCAGAGCACGAAGCTTCAAGAGATTGGGCTGACAGAGGAAGATTTGGCGAGCGTTGATGCAGAGTTGGAGAACTTCATCTCATACCGCCCTCGGCCTTCCCCCTTCCCAGCCTTGTCGTCCGAAACCTTCCCATTGCTGGCGATTCAAGGAGGCGATTCCGCTGGGCCGTCGTCGCCGTCACCATGATCCCTGTCGACGCAGCTCCGCCGATTTGGCCGCGGAGTCGCCGTTGCGCGAATCCTTGGCCTCGAGAAGGGAAGCTGAGAGGAACTTGAAGATTCGAGGCGACGGCCTGATGCGAGGGAGCCCAACGCAGCGGCCGGCGAAGAACCGAAGAGACGGCCGGCCGGCGATTCAAGGAGGCGATTCCGCCGGGCCGTCGACGCCGTCACCACGATCCCTGTCGACGCAGCTCCGCCGATTTGGCCGCGGAGTCGCCGTCGCGCGAATCCTTGGCCACGAGAAGGGAAGTTGAGAGGAAGCGTCAAGGAAAGGCGAAAGCCGACGGACAAGGACAGAACTCACCAGAGGAATCGAAGAGAGGACCGGCGATTCAGGAGACGATCCCAGAGCGCGAGAGAGCGAGAACATTCTGGAGGGGAAGAAACGCGAGCGGAGAGAGGAGAGAGAGAGAGAGAGATCTCCGTGGGAGGTTTGAAAAAGAATTTGTTTTTTTTTTTTAGTAATTGGCGCTCAAATTTTGAGCCTCTCCTGTTACCAATGACGTGGCTAAATCCCATCCGTCCGATTTGAACGGACCGCTGGGATTAAAACTTTGGCACCCCTGCCTAGATCTCACCTTGGCAGGGATCCGGTTCCCCTGTTTTTAGTCTAAGGTGCGACCGATACTTTTTTTTCTATCTCTCCGAACGAATTTTCGAGAATTAGAAAGCAATTTATAACTGCACAAAATTTCCATTTTTGAAACATAAATATCATAGAATTTTTTTTTTCTCAAAATAGTATCTCCAATTTTTCCTTCTAAGTCAAATAATCACGTCTCGTTACTACAAAATCAACCAATATAGCATCACTAATAAAACAAATATAAATCATACATAATTCATTATTAATCTATTCATTTCGCGAAGTATAAAGATATATGAAAGATCTTCAAAAAAGAATATAAGCTCAATAGGGCAATTTACCCGCCTGTACTGTAAAATAGTGGGTTCTCTGTCCACTAATTTGGACTAGCAACCGACAAGGGATTACAACTGCTGACTAGTCAACAATTGTAGTAATTCCTCCTCTAATATTAATAAAATAAAATTGTCTTTTCCTCCAACATCTTCGTAACGTTTTTTCTCCCTTGATTGTTTGATGGAAACTGAACTTTTTATTTTAAGGCTGGATAGACTGTACTTACTTATAGAAAAACTGACTCTAAGGTTCATCATGGTCACGACCACCACATTCAGTGCTATGCTCATCAATGTCTAGACCACAGTTTTCGCGTGGCAAGATGCTACGTAAAGAGGGCCAACTAGGAAGGATTTTCTTCACGCCACCAATGATGTAGTCATCTGTGCTGCCAGGAGCAAAGTTGATGCGTGCGTAGGAATTTCCTTGGAATATGTATGCCTCATTATAGATGTGGGAAGCAAATGCTGCTTCAATTCCGCTTTTGAAGATGGTGTTTCTCAAACTAGGAAAGCTTTCAGTGATGAGACGGTGGTCAATGAGGTGGCAATTAGGACCGTAGTTAATAAGAGCACATTGGTTGCCTTTGAAGAGGTAAGCTTCAGCATCTTTCGTTGATTCAAACGCCGCATCTACACTGCTTTCAAACACTGTCCCTTTTAAGAAGGGGAACATCGCAGTGATGGTCATCCGGCCTTTCTTTATCTTGTCATCTGAGGTACCTGGTGCATAGATTATCACTGCACAGAGATTCCCGGAGAAGATAAATGCTTCCTCCTCCCATTACGACCGAAAAGCACAATCTATTCCATATGCTCCAAAGGGTGTGCCCCTGAGTGATGGAAATCCATCACAGATAAGTAATGGTCCATTCAGAATCTTGTCATTTCTCGTGCCTGGAGCATAGTCCAACAACACATACTCATTGTCCATGAATAAGTAAGCTTCATTTGTCCGAGATGAACGGAATGCAGCATCTATGTAGCTCTCGGAGTTAGCTGTGTCATCAGTATACCAATTGGTCCCGGCAGAGTTGGACACTAGTCTTTTCTCTCTCTGGGGGCCTGCATCATCTTGACAAATGGTTAGGCGTGCCCTCCTACAACTAGCCATGTAATCAAGTACTGGCCTTTGAATTCTGAGCTGCCTTGGTGGATGCGATTGTGGATTGAAGTTCTGATTTACTCTTAATATGGTATCTACTTTCTCCCGACTTGTATACCTGCATTGCACAAGTGTCGTAAGCCCTCACCTCATTTTTAACTTTGCAATTCTATTATCTAACTAATATATTAAACATATCTAAACAAATTGTAGTCAATTAAAGTTGATTTCAAATGTTATGAAGAAATTTAAGTTCTAATGTATAGGGTAATTATAAGTTGGGGTGAGCAAAAAAGACCACCCGGACCGGGACCACCCGGACCGGACCGGGACTGATGGTCCGGTTTCCGGTTTTAGGGGATCCGGTCCGGTCCCCGGCTCCAAAAATTGGAACCGATGACCGGGTGGTCCGGTTCCCGGTTCCAAAACCGGACCGCCCGGTATTTAAAAAAAGAAAAAGAAAAAAATATTATACCTCACGTTTTAGACTTTTAGTCTAACATTACACCTCTGAGTCTCGGTAGCCTCTCGGTCGTCTCTTCTTCAGAGTGAACATTAGGGTTTCTTTCTTCTCGGTCCTCTCTCCTGTTAGCGTCATGTGAAACCCAGGTACAAAGGAAAAACAGTACATGTGAAACCCAGCTATAGATATTAGGCATAAACAACGCCGTCTCTTGAACTAAATGCCGGTAATCAACCGGATACCAAGTTAACGAGAAGAAGTTACCCTTCAGAGAGGCTGTGCGAATTTCAAAAACATGAAAAATTAAATTTCATTGCTCAATATGATTCTCGAAAGAATGCATGCTCAAGACGGATGAGAAATAACAATGTGAAAATTTCATGCAAACTTTGGATCTACCCCTGAGGGATTTTCTGCATTTTGCTTTTCCTGACTAACGCCCGAAGGCACATGTAAGGAGTGACGTCATCTGCAAGGATTGCAGTCACAAGTGCAACACAAAAACGAAAAGAGAACTCTACGAATGGGGAACTAAAGCACCAGCACAGCAAACCAAAAGCATTTACCATTAATTCGCGACACCAATGTACATTTAGACATTACACCTGCTATAAGCTTGCAGCTATTATTGTGGAGGACTCTTGTTGTTTCAGGCTGTCAGCAACATGAGCAACCACTCCAGCACCAGCATTATGAAGCCATTCATTTTTCACCTGCCCAATTACCAAAATCATATCAGGAGTTGAATCGAAGGAGAAAATCACTACAAGAGTAGGTAGTAGAAAAAGATTACATGAATGTTATTATGGGCCAAGAAGGGCCAGAATGCCGAGTGAAGCTGACATCCACTTTTTTCCATCCTAACTGTTGTAAGCCTTGTATCATCTCCTCTGCATTATTCGGAAAACTGTGACCCTGTTGGGACACAGCATTGAACATAGAAACATACGAACAATGATGGAGAACGTTGGTTTCAACTAACATAGATTGTTACCTTCCATGATTTCATGGTACTCGACGGTGTTTTTTATACTAGGTTCATTCTGTGCAACCTCCTTGTTACCTTTCATGATTTCATGGTACTCAACAATATTTTTTATTTTTTATACAGGGTGTGTCCTTATCCTCAGATTTCATCCGTTTACTGCAGGTGGCACATGCATGTGATTTCTTCTTGTTTGTGCAATTGGTTCCCGGTTCTCGGGGTGGCCGGTCCGATCCACAGTTCCAAAAAATGGGAATCGGGACTATTAGTCTGGTTCCCGATTCTTGAGGGGAACCGGATCGGACCAAGAACCGCTCACCCCTAATTATAGGTCACAAACCCTCTCCGATCATAAGCAAGCTTGAAACGTTGAGCAGACCGAATATATTGAGGTGCGATGCCAGCAACAAAGCACACCTCATCTTGGGCAGTGTACCGGTAACGATCATCAAGTGTCTCAACAACCCAAATACCACCAGCAACATATATCTCATATCGATATAATTCAACCACAGGGGTACCAGAGTTGAGTGGGGGATACCAACCGCTGTTAAGCGTGGTGCTAATGAAAGGGTGGATAGTGACCCTTCTGGAATCAAGAGGCCTACCGCCATAGTGGACGTATTGATCCAGATTGTAGTAGACCTCGTCGGTAGTGAACTTATAATTGGGGACCGACAAACGGGAAAAACAGCTATTGCTATCGACACCATATTAAACCAAAAGCAAATGAACTCAAGGCCACCTCTGAGAGTGAGACAATCCATCCCGAAAGATCTCCTCATAGGGTGTAAGATCCCAACGAAACACATGACGAATGATGTCATGTTCTCTGCCGCTGCTTCTTTTGTTAATGTACAAGGGCACATCCCATCTCCTTTATTTCCCTTGTTCTTCTTGTTCTTGAGGTTGACATTTGAGATGACCTACTACACAAACTTGTTATCTCAGGATTCCAAGAAATGCTATAAAAAGAGCACCTTAAGACTCCTGGCCATCAAATTGAAGATTCAGCATACATCAAGTGTGTTCTAAATAAAGTCTTTGGTTTTCTTTGTTCACTGTCTGTGAGTTGACTCTTGCTCTCTTGTCATCCTTTGAGACTTCTCATCTAACAAGTTTACAAGGATTCACCATGGAGGGATTGTGCAGCATACTTTCGTCAATCTGTTACTGAAACAGACATGTTTGTATCTCAATGTTTGGTAGAACATGTTTACTACTTTAATTGCAGTTTAGGAACCTCTCCTCTGCATGACATTGTGTATAGAAGCAGCAGCAGAGATTATGACATCCTTCGTCACGTTTTTCGTTGGAATCTTACCCCTATGAAGAGATCTTTCGAGATGGATTGTCTCTCTCAGAGGTGACCCTTGAGTTCATTTGCTCTTGGTTTAATATGATGCCGATAGCAATTTCAGTTTGTCGGTCCCCAATTATAAGTTCACTACCGACGAGGTCTACTACAATATGGATCAATACGTCCACCATGGCGGTAGGCCTCTTGATTCTAGAAGGGTCACTACCCACCCCTTCGTTAGCACCACCCTTAACAGCGATTGGTATCCCCACTCAACTCCAGTACCCCTGTGATTGAATTATATCGATACGAGATATATGCTACTGGTGGTATTTGGGTTGCTGAGACTCTTGATGATCGTTACCGGTACACTGCCCAAGATGAGGTGTGCTTTGTTGCTGGCATCGCACCTCAATATATTCGGTCTGCTCAGCGTTTCAAGTTCACTTATGATCGGAGAGGGTACATGACTTATAATTACCCGACAGCAATGTTGTGCCTATGAGACCAACTCAACAATATACCATTATCTGATTCTTGGTATAGCAACTTATCAAGACTCCCATTAGGCATGAACTCATAAACAAGCAACAATTCACCCTTCTCCGCACACCAACCTTGTAACCGAACCAGATTCTTGTGCCTTAAGCAGGCCATAATCGACAATTCAACGAGAAATTCAGTCTTACCTTCATGTAGATGTTTCGATCTTTTCACTGCAGCAATCGTGCCAGAAGACACAAAAAAATGGCTTGTAAACATTCCCAAACGCGCCACATCCTATGATTCTGCTTGAATGGAACCCTCTGGTGGCTGAATTTAAGGCCTTGTAACTAAAAGCTCTTGGCCCTGTCACTAACTCTGCTTTTAGTCTCGTGTCATCTCTCATGCCCCTCCATTTTTTCGCAGTAACATAACCAAAAACCACAAGAACCACACAAAAGAAGGCTGGACCTGCGATACCAAGACCCAAACCAACCTTACTGTGATTTTATTGGTGGAATTCGATAAGCGTATACCGGGTGTCACAGTCACTGAACTATCAGATACATTGTGAGGTTTCATTCTTGGTCTCACAGGAAGGAACCCAAAACTTCTAAAGCTTAAGCTCAGCACTCCCTTCTGTTGAAGCAGCAAAATCCACATACATAACCTCTTTTAGGTACCCAGAGAGATCAATATCAACATTCAAGACTGAAATTTCAGGCTTGAAACTTGTATAACTCATAAAAACTCTCCGATCATAAGCAAGCTTAAAACGTTCAGCAGACCGAATATATTGAGGTGCGATGCCAGCAACAAAGCACACCTCATCTTGGGCAGTGTACCGGTAACGATCATCAAGAGTCTCAACAACCCAAATACCACCAGCAGCATATATCTCATATCGATATAATTCAACCACAGGGGTACCGGAGTTGAGTGGGGGATACCAACCGCTGTTAAGCGTGGTGCTAATGAAAGGGTGGGTAGTGACCTTCTGGAATCAAGAGGCCTACCGCCATAGTGGACGTATTGATCCAGATTGTAGTAGACCTCGTCGGTAGTGAACTTATAATTGGGGACCGACAAACTGGAAAAATAGCTATTGCTATCGACACCATATTAAACCAAAAGCAAATGAACTCAAGGCCACCTCTGAGAGTGAGACAATCCATCCCGAAAGATCTCCTCATAGGGTGTAAGATCCCAACGAAACACATGACGAAGGATGTCATGTTCTCTGCCGCTGCTTCTTTTGTTAATGTACAAGGGCACATCCCATCTCCTTTATTTCCCTTGTTCTTCTTGTTCTTGAGGTTGACATTTGAGATGACCTACTACACAAACTTGTTATCTCAGGATTCCAAGAAATGCTATAAAAAGAGCACCTTAAGACTCCTGGTCATCAAATTGAAGATTCAGCATACATCAAGTGTGTTCTAAATAAAGTCTTTGGTTTTCTTTGTTCACTGTCTGTGAGTTGACTCTTGCTCTCTTGTCATCCTTTGAGACTTCTCATCTAACAAGTTTACAAAGGTTCACCTTGGAGGGGTTGTGCAGCATACTTTCGTCAATCTGTTACTGAAACAGACATGTTTGTATCTCAATGTTTGGTAGAACATGTTTACTACTTTAATTGCAGTTTAGGAACCTCTCCTCTGCATGACATTGTGTATAGAAGCAGCAGCAGAGATTATGACATCCTTCGTCACGTTTTTCGTTGGAATCTTACCCCTATGAAGAGATCTTTCGGGATGGATTCTCTCTCAGAGGTGACCCTTGAGTTCATTTGCTCTTGGTTTAATATGATGTCGATAGCAATTTCAGTTTGCCGGTCCCCAATTATAAGTTCACTACCGACGAGGTCTACTACAATCTGGATCAATACGTCCACCATGGCGGTAGACCTCTTGATTCTAGAAGGGTCACTACCCATCCCTTCGTTAGGACCACGCTTAACAACGATTGGTATCCCCACTCAACTCCAGTACCCTTGTGATTGAATTATATCGATACGAGATATATGATACTGGTGGTATTTAGGTTGCTGAGACTCTTGATAATCGTTACCGGTACACTGCCCAAGATGAGGTGTGCTTTGTTGCTAGCATCGCACCTCAATATATTCGGTCTGCTCAGCGTTTCAAGTTCACTTATGATCGGAGAGGGTACATGACTTATAATTACCCGACAGCAATGTTGTGCCTATGAGACCAACTCAACAATATACCATTATCTGATTCTTGGTATAGCAACTTATCAAGACTCCCATTAGGCATGAACTCATAAACAAGCAACAATTCACCCTTCTCCGCGCACCAACCTTGTAACCGAACCAAATTCTTGTGCCTTAAGCAGGCCATAATCGACAATTCAACGAGAAATTCAGTCTTACCTTCATGTAGATGTTTCGATCTTTTCACTGCAGCAATCGTGCCAGAAGACACAAAAAAATGGCTTGTAAACATTCCCAAACGCGCCACATCCTATGATTCTGCTTGAATGGAACCCTCTGGTGGCTGAATTTAAGGCCTTGTAACTAAAAGCTCTTGGCCCTGTCACTAACTCTGCTTTTAGTCTCGTGTCATCTCTCATGCCCCTCCATTTTTTCGCAGTAACATAACCAAAAACCACAAGAACCACACACAAGAAGGCTGGACCTGCGATACCAAGACCCAAACCAACCTTACTGTGATTTTATTGGTGGAATTCGATAAGGGTATACCGGGTGTCACAGTCACTGAACTATCAGATACATTGTAAGTTTCATTCTTGGTCTCACAGGAAGGAACCCAAAACTTCTAAAGCTTAAGCTTAGCACTCCCTTCTGTTGAAGCAGCAAAATCCACATACATAACCTCTTTTAGGTACCCAGAGAGATCAATATCAACATTCAAGACTGAAATTTCAGGCTTGAAACTTGTATTAACTCATAAAAACTCTCAAGTCCCTTAAATCATGCTTGTAATCAATCCAAGATGAATCAAATTCCCACTCTTTAAATCAATCCCTTGCGACATTGGACTAGCAGTCTTAATTGAGTTAAAACTGTCAATATTCAATCCAATATGGTTCTCATTTGGTTCTTTTAAGTACGAATCAGGCCTGGTATCAAATTCAATGGCTACAAACTTGTTCTTGGTTAACTGTGAAGAGTTAACAAGACCAAGATAGCCTCCTGGGCTACCAAGAATTTGGTTATTAGGTAAAAGAAAGAAGGCTAAACCATCACCATAAGAGCCTGGATTCAAATTCTTGATAGAGAAAGAGAATCCTGTTGAAAAAGAAGCTTTGATATTGGTTTCTTGATCAACAAATGGAATTGGGTTGTCATATATTACAATGCCTAAGCTTGAAGAAGGGACACCAAGATCTCTAATGAGACCTATATCACTATTTCTAATGTAGGAATCGCCAAGAAGAGTGAGGTTTTTGAGAGTTACAGAATAGAAGTTGAAGGTGACATTATTATATGCTGACACCAAAGAAGGTTCTTTAATGGTGAAGACTGAAGAGAGTGAAGAGAAACAAGAAAACAAGAAGCTTTCTTCTTGGTGGCATTGTTGACAACAAACTAGGTTTTTGTTTCAAATATCAAAGTTCTTGAAAGAGAAAGAACTTTAGAGAGAGATTTTATACACACACACTTTACATGTATACATATAGAGAGAGTGGGAACCTTTGAGTGGGAAAATGGGGTTTAAACGGTTATAAGAAATGGGAGCCTATTAGGAGGTTGTATAACGGTTACTATGAAGAAGTTTGAGAAATGGGTTGCAACGACGTCGTTTAAGGGAGTTGGTGATGATGGGTTTCTTGATTGGATCTAGTCAAGATTAAGACAAAAATCGACTAAAGGATTAGTTGTGGTTCACTCACCCTACCTAGACCAGTATGGACTTTGTACATTATTTTAAAACTGACCTTTTTTAATGGTGGTAGTACTAGTACATATTATTCTATGAAAGGCATGTGTCACAAAGGCTTTTATGTTGTACTATAGACGATGTTCACATTGACCCACTAGTTTTGTTTGCTGTCTGGTTCCGGTTCTGGTTCCGGTTCCGGTTCCAAGGAACCAATAACACAATCAAATAGTTTTGTTTGCTGTGCAATAAGAAAAATGGCTCTCAGAGGAAATTTAACCACCGGTATATATATATTTGAGAGCATTTGACATAAACCAGATGTGCATGTAAACCAGATGGGTATATTTTGGGCAAATTGAGAGCTCAGATGTATATTTTTAACTTCTACGCAAGCACAAGCACAATCGGGCAAATTGAGTACAAAAGATTCAAAAACATTCTGGGCAAATTGACATAAACCATTCTGGGCATTAACTGAAAGTGACAGTTCAATGTATCCTCATTTGATCATCAAAAGCACATTGAAAGCACACCCAAAGGGGAAAAAAAAGATTACAGATGTTCACCACGCACTAACTGAAATGAATATGTTTACCACGGGAAAACAGAAAGCTAATATGCAAGACTCCCAAAAAATCAGAGACCAACAAGAAGCAATCGCGAAGGAGTAGGAGGAAATCAGAGACCAACTTTAAAGAACGAAGGGGCATAAATCATCGTAGAAAAAGACTCACCAAGCGCGACTGAGGGATCGAGAGATCGATCGACCGATGTAGAGTGTGTGGGGAAGCCCTTGGAGGTGTCAAGCAGAGGCGCACGCACGCATGAGACGAAGGCACAGAGCAATCGGGTCTCCTAGACGAGCACAGAGCTGTCAGACAGGGACTTGTGTGCAATCGAGAACAATCAACAAAAATCGCGGATAAGAGAAACGAGAAGGAAGAATCGATCAAACCTGGAAACAAAATCGCGGGAGGAAACGCCAGAAAATGCTGCGAACGAACGCGAATCGAGAGCCGAGAGGTAAGTTGCAGATCGATATCAATCAGTCCGTTGTTCGGAGGAGCGACAGAGAGGCTCGTCGTCGAAGAGAAGGACCGGCGATCGAAGCTGCAGGCTGGAGACGACGGCGATCAGAGTTGCAGATCGATAGCGTGTGTAGCGAGAGAAGAGAAAGAGAGGACGGAGAACCGAGAGCTACGTCTGCAGAAAGAGGAAAAGAAACCCTAATGCAAAACGCCTAAACCTTCGTGTAAGGTCGGTTTGTCTTAATGGTAACAATGGGCCCATTCCTTTTTCATGATACCTATGTCCAAGAATGAATCTCACGATGGGCCATTTGCTTAGGCCCTGCATGAAAACACTTCATTTTTTTCATTTCCCTGCCAGAAGCCATTCTGGCAGAGAAATGCGTTTAATAAAACCCTGCCAGAAGTAGAAAGCCATTTGATAAAAAAAATTGACTTCTGGTAGGATTTTCTACTTCTGGCAAGATTTTTTATTTCTGGTAAGATTTTTGGTTGATTTTGAGAAGTAAAAAAAACTAGCTTCTCCATTCGAGAAGTCATTCTCGCGGGCCTGGCCGCCACCGCTCGCCCGCCCGCTGGTCTCTGCCGCCCGCCCGCCGCTGGTCACCGGCCGCCGCCACCATCGAACATTTTTTTAATAATGTTTCAAACATTGTCTTTTTGAATTATTATCAAACGCATTTCTCTATCAAAAATCAACTTCTGAAGCTGAAAATTCAACTTCTAATTCAAAGCAAAAGTTGAAAAAAATATTTTCCTGCCATAAGCCATTCTTGGGCAAGAAGCGTTATCATGCACGCCCTTAGGGTGCGCATGGTAACACTTCTGGAAGAGAATTTCTGTTTCAGAAGTCATTCTGGAGCAGAAATCCATTTGGTAAAGACACTTCAGAAGTGCTTCTGAAGCTGAAAGCCGTTTGGTAAAAATATTGAGAATTTCTACTTCTGGTTGGATTTTTTGCCAACTTTGAGAAGCTAAAAATTATAGCTCCTCAAAAAGAAACCACTTCTTCAACTACAACGGTCTTCACCGACCAACGCCCGCCGCCACCCTCTGCCGGAGATTTTGTTAATAATGTTTCAAAAGTAAAAAAATTCAAAAGTAGAAATCAACTTCTGATGGAGAAGTTGAAAAATCAACTTCTGCTTTTGATTGAGAAGTTAAAAAATCAATTTCAGTTTCAGAAATGATTTATTAAGCAGAAGTGTTGCCATGCGCGCCCTTAGCAGCTCGCCAGTCCTATACGATGAAGGAGAATGTGGAGGAAAATAAGCACAAGGAAATAAGTCGGACAACGGATTCACGTGTGCGGTTCGATTGGTGTGACATATTCCACCGGAAAGTAGTTTAGGATTCCACTACTAATCAAGCGTTGCATAAGAGATCACAACCACATAAGTCACTTAAAACTCTTAAATTTCAATCTTCAATTACACTCGCAATTCCTTTTGAAATAATTGTAAATTCAAAAGTCGTATTACGAGATTTATTGGCCTTAAAACTTGTCCCTTGGCTGCAGTTCACGAAGAAGCGGTACTTTGAATTCACGGCCCGCTGTTGCCCACGCAAGGTACGTCACTTTGCACCAACTATATGAAGACCAAAATTGAAAATCCATGATTGGAATTATGTATCTCCACCAAAATTTTAGTAAACCGCGTGGCCACCTTATAATCCGACGGAATGATTTTTCTTGTTTTGTTAGGAAACTTGGACACGTTTGGAACTTCCTTTTAAATTTTATATTTCCAAATTCAAATGTCCATTGGATAAAGGCCGGACATCCCAAATACGACATCTTTTTTGTGAATTTGAATTTTCGTTTATGGGCTCAAACTCGAGACATATTCTAAGATAAAATACAAGGATTTCTTGTCTTCTTTGATTTTCACATTATTGATTGTTGCATAGGAGATTTTCTGTTTGGAACAGGGGTGGTGGGTTTCAAGATGGATGGTTCCACTTAGAACCGAGAACCATCCGTTAGAGATCGGTTTTACAAAATGCGAACCGTGAACCAATCGCTTCTTCTATGAACCGTGAACCAACCAAACCATCGGTCCGATCCGATTTCCGGTTGGAAAAAAAAGAAACGCCACATAAAGTGAAAGTGAGGTAAAAAAGAAAAGCCATAGTAACCAGATCCTGAACAAGAATATTTTCCTAGTTTCTTGTGAAAACTAGCCCGAAACGCACCAGCGAAATCAAATTCGAAACAGAAGCATAACCCAACAGCATCTGAAGTAAACCAGAGAAGGGCCAAGAAAATCAGAAATCTCCTCTGCGAAGCAGAAATGAAAGAGTGAACTCTTGGAGTAGCAATTGTGGCACAAAACCTGCAATCTTGCTGTTATGTTTTCCATCTCTCTCTCTCTCTCTCTCTCAATTCACTCCTCCAATAGTCTGCAATCTGCACCACCAGCCACAGAAGCATGAAGTAATTATGACAGCGAAGCGAAATTCTCGTGAATTGAGTTAAAAATCAGATCTTTCAAAGCGAGTACAGAGCAGCACATGCTCTGCATATTGGTGTAATCCTCAGAAACAAGCTACACAGCAGAATCTTGCGAGGTGAAAGAGTTAAACAGCAAGATATGCACACCATTTTCGCCGGTTAGGTTGGGCCGGTTGAATGGTTTCACCTAAATCCGGAAATCAAACCGTACTCACTAGTTCCATAAAATTGAAACCGGAAATCGGCCCGTATCCGCCGGTTAGCATCCAAAATCAGCTGGTTGGATACGGTCCGGTCCGGTTTGGATGGATCGTGGTTTTTTTTGCTCACCCCTAGTTTGGAATGTCAAGCATTTATCTAATGGATATCCGAATTCGAGACTTAGAAAACTTAAAAAGGAAAGCCTAAATTGGACTAAATTTACAAAAAGAAGGAAATCACTTTCCTCGACCGGAGTTACAAGTTTCCCCCAAGGTTTCCTTAGTTGTAGTGGAATACATACGATTATCATGGGTTTGTCCTTCATGTAGTTGGCGCATAGCGGGGTGCCTCAAAGTACCGCTTCTTCGTGAATTGCATTCAAGAGGTGACTGTCCAAGTAATAAATCTTGTGGTGAGATTTATGAATTCTTTTACAAGATAAAGAGATTGTTGTTTTTTTTTTTTTTGTCAAATATAGAGAGATTGTGTTTGAATGTTTATTTTGAGAACATTCTCCTTCATTCTATTAGCCAGAGAAGGACTGACAAGCTCCTAAAGATTTTGCATGATGCTATTTGGACAACTCATCTAGTTTTTTGCGTTTAAACTATTCAATTCGGAGTTGAGCTCTTTCCCATTTTGTAAGGAAAGCATGGCTGAGAAATTTCCACAAAAAGCTGTGATTGCTTGGACAGAGCATTAGAACACAGAATCAAGGCAAAGCTATTTACATCTTCCACTTTGGGTTTCTTGATTAATTATTTGCTCTGATGGCATTGCTGATTTTATGCTTTTCATCAATGCCATGTCAGAAATTACTATCTAAAAGCTGCGATAATCTTACATGATATATTCGATATTTGACCTCACCCTCAAATCTTTTCTCCCCAATATTCTACCTTAGTAAAATTATAGGGTAAATATCACCCAACAAAAAAAATTCTCAAACTGATATACATATGATAAATTTATTCCAAACTAACTTTTTGTCGATCAAAAATCCCAAACTGATTTATCTGTGCCAAATTTTGTCCTTTGATAGTTTCATTAAATTCTACCATCAAATTGCTGAGTCGGAAGACACGCGATAGGTAATGGGTGCACCAATTTAGAGTCTTTATCATCCATTTGTTACAGACGTATTAGTTTGGGATTTTTTGTGGTATTAATCCAATTTAATGGAAACTAACGAAGAGTAAATTTTTCACAGATGTACCAGTTTAGAGTTTTTATGGTCAAAAAATTAATTTGTAGTACATTTATAAAAAAATATACCAGTTTGGATTTTTCGTGGTATTAAGTTAATGACTCAAAATATAAAATCATATTCCATACGAAGGATTTGGTTAATAGTTCAGAATGAAGTGTTAAATGGGCGCAGCATCTAAGGGGGGAAAAAGGAAATATAGGGCAAGTCAATCCTTTCCTCCTAGGTTGAACATGCCATTTATGACCATTAATTATTTTATTGTACATTGCTAGCCTAACGACACCGTTGCTTTAATTCACATGTTTCATTTTTATGGATTGGGCTCGAAGAAAGTCCGCTTTTATCTCCAATTTGTGTACTTAGCCGATACAAAGCTATAAGATAGCACCGAATTTTAAGATTCGACGGTTTGATTTATGATTTCTCATTCATGGCCGATGTAAGATCCTTTCATTTAGCATCAAATGACATAGTCTTAATTGTAGGGTGAGGTTCAAACGGGAAAAGGTTTACGATGGATACCTAGGCATCTAGAGACAAGGAATGGTGTAGCAAGCGACGAAATATTTGAGGGGGTTTAATATAATCGTAGATCTGGAGACTCCCGAGTAGGTCAGCATTTTAAATTGTTGCTAAATCTATGGGCAAGAAAGAGACAAAATTGAAAAATCTTAGTAGCTAGAGGAAAAGAAAGCAAAAGCGACTCCATAGTAGCAACGAGCGAAATGGGAGCAACCTAAACCGTGAAAACAGGATTGTGGGAGGAAATGTGTATTTGGTTCGCGAAAAATGAATGATTTGCAAAATATTTTTTAAAATATGATTGCTTTTATTGCTTATCTATAAAAATAAATTAACGAAAAATATTTTCATTATCCGCTAAAATATCTAGACATAAATTGTTGTGAACGTTTATCATTGACTAATTATTTGAAGTGGTACAAGCGATTAACTTTAAGAAAATATTTTTCAAAAACCATTCATTTTTCGCGAAATGAAAAGAATTTACATATATTACCGTCGTTTGAGGATTACAGTGGGCTGATTTTCGATTTCATAAATTGAGAATTGACCCTATCCGATTAGGTTTTAAATTTTAAAGTGGAACCCACTCACTCTAAGGCCATGAGGAGAGGATCTTCCTGAAGTTCCGGAGAATGCCCAAATCAAATAGATCCTTTGATGGACGCTTGGACAGAAACTTTTTCCTTCTCCAGCCTCTGAACTGTATTCACAATCCACCCTTAGCATATTTAAAGTCAACCAAAAGCGAAAAAACAAAAGCAAAAGTATTTAAAGTCAACCATTGGAATAAGTGAAAAAGAAACATTTGACAGCAGTTCTCAAAAGACGGGAATCGATCAACTCGACTGAACTGTATAGCACGAGTGATGGCTGAGCCAAGAAAGAGGAAGGAGAGATGAGGGAAAATAAATACTAAGAGGTCTAAACAACATAAATAGATCATGGACATCGGTTTTATGCAATTAGGCGGTCCGTTACTTTTAAATTGACTGAGTTTTGCTCCACAGAAATTTACCTCGAAAAGTTGGATCTCATGTATCGATTCGACTGATTTACGTGAGCTTGGCGCTTAAAAGGGTACTCAAAGTAACAATACAAAGTGGTGATAATTTAAAAGATGGGTGTTAACTCTACCGTCTTCGATATTATTGACTTGTATCGTGGCGATGCTCATCCTATTCAATGTGGATTTTAATACTCTTGTTCCCTCGATTAACCTGAAAATCTATTGAAAGGCGCATTTTCTTCAAACCATCTCGTCTCGATGATTACTCATCGCCCTTGTCATATCAAGTCTGGATGCACATCCTAGAGAGGGGACCTTGCTCTGACCATCTATAGCAGCCCCATCCATTTCGACGTGGTCAAGTCCTCAAAAGGAGTACACCGAATAACTACACACGAGATGGTGACATTTGAGAGTCGATATTAACTTACGAAAGCACTCGACAAGATCTCTCTAGCATATGAATTTTGGGATGTCACGTCCAAAGGGAGGGAGAGAGATGAAGTTTGTCGGAGAACTCACATCGTAAAAGCCTGTGAAAAAAAAAAAACTACGATTTTGCAGCAAGACAATATCGCCATCTCAAAGTTAGTACGAAGTTTGGACATCAATTTTGGTCACTTTGTTAGAAGATAAGAAGAAAGGAACAACGATTTGGAGGTAAATTAATAAGAAGAACATCGATAGCCAAATTAATGAATCGAATTGACATATCAACACAAATTGTGACAAATAAGCCGAATTGTTGCATCATACAAAACCCCATCCTAACACGACCGAATTAATAAAAGGACTAAATTGTGTCCACCTCAAAGAGTACAAGAACGAACTCTAATGGACATTAGTACAATAGCTATATTGAACGAAACAAAAGATCAAAGGCCAAACCATCATCAAACAAATTTCGATTCCAAAATACAATAGAATCGATTAATATATTCACAGATTCTAATTTCACGAGTATTACAATAGATTTTATTGTGTTTTGTATGACGGAGTGTGAATTTAATGTCCAAAAGTCTATTTTACTATGATACTAGTATATTTGCCCATGTTTCGCATGAGGGGTTGTACATAATGTTCTTTTTGAAAATATAGGACTATCAAAACTTCTTATGAAAATAATGATGCAGCCGCAACCAATTAATATATATATATAATATTACAGGTTCAATGCTCAACATATAAATTCACTCCTCACTTACAAAGCATCTTTAGTGTCATATTTCACAAAAATTGGATTTATTAAGAGCTATTTCTATCTAATTGAACTCGGTCATTTGGTAATTTCTTGATAAGTAATTAATTGTTATCTACCCGGATCCGATGAAAAAAATGAGATCACTTCTTATGAACTCATTGAGATTAACCATTATTATATTTTACTACACATTGTATTGGATGGTTGTCGCGACCCTCTCGAATTTCGCCATGGGCTCTCGAGGGCTAATGGGCCGTCCAGTCTGGTCGGACGCGGGCCTCTCCCAAGGCCCGTTACCCAAATCGCAACGGAGGTATGCGTAGTCGACCTTCAGTGTGGTCTAGTGATATGTGCTAAGTGTGCATGTCATGGAGTCGCCACCAATCATTTTTTGGAGGGTATGATTGGACCACCCTATTGAATAGTCGGGAGTTTCTATTCAATTCTGCGATAACCAAGGAAATGGGTTCGGGGACTTAGTTACGTCAACTATCAGAGTTGACGCCCTTTCGGTACCTAAGTTGACTGAGTTTTCTGACTTAAGATTTCATACAGATGAGTGGGGTACGAGTCCTAAATCTAGGAGTTCATGCAGATAGGAATGACTATCCTGGCAATCACAATCAATAATAAAGTGCACAAATCAATGAATTCAAATGTACAAATAAATCACATGGCATTCCTAATAAGGCCATATTGGCCTAGAGAAGCATCAATCAGGCTTAGGAATGATTTAGACATGATTTTGCCCATCAGGGGCAAAATCGTAATTTTGAGACAAAGGGGACAATTTGCCCAAAAAGGACAAAATCATCATTTCGGAATGAATCCGGAGTCAAAACAGGTTTGGTCACTCAATTGACCCATTTCCTATTTTTTTGGCAATTTTCGTGATTTTCGGGAATTTTAGAAACCGATTTACCATTCGAAGGGTAAAATCGTCATTTTCTAAAATGGAAATGAAATGTGGAAATCTTAGACATAAGGTTTAACCACCCATCTGGCCCATCACCAAATTCTAAGCAATTTCCACAATTCATTAGAATATCAAAGACGATTTACCCTTTGAGGGGTGAAATCGCCATTTTGGATTAAATGGGAGAAAATCCCAAAAATGAAAACAAATCAATTTTTTGTCATTTTCAGCCTTGGACAATTTTTAGATTTTTTCTGCAATTTTTCTCAATTTTTTTTTGTTTTTCTTTAATTTTTCCATTTTTTTGGCATTTTTGATTCATTAATATTTTTTTATATTTTCAGAAAATATTTTAACAAAAAGCATGTCTTTGACAATAGATAACACTCAACCAGATAAATAAGCTAACCACTAGACTGAAACAAATACATACAAATCAAGTCTATAAATGCAATATTTTAGAAAAATAATCCTGATATACGGATCGGGTACGTAAAACATACCGGATTGGACACCAGCTTTCAATCGCCCAGCCCCAGCCTGCGACCATCCCCATGCCCGTTACCTGTCGATCGCCATTAGAATGTCGATAGTCAATTTCACAAATTAAGACTAAAAAATAAAAAAATTTAAAAATTGGACACTGTTCATGCACTGTTCCGACACTGTTCATGCACTGTTCCGACACTGTTCCGACACTGCTCGAACACGGCTCCGACACGCTCCGACACGCCCGACACGTCCGGACACGCTCCGACACGTCCGGACACGTTCCGACACGCCCGACACGTCCGGACACGTTCCGACACGTCCGGATACGCTCCGACGACGGGGTGGTGACCCAAGGCTATTTCTGGGCTCCACCAGCGGCGCGTAGGCTCCATAAGCTCCGAGGGAGGAGGTAGGACTCCGGGGCTGTCGTCGGAGGCGATAGCGCGCTTTGGCGATGACGGATTTGGCCCGATCCGAAACAATCCCGAACCAAACTCCGAAACGGGTGGAGGCCACGGGTCTTGGGTTATTCACGGCGGCTTTGAGGTACGACGGCTAGCGACGACGGCGGAAGGGTCGAAGGCGAAGGAAAATAGTGCACGAAGGTGAGGATTCCATTTTATTTTTAAGAAGAAGAAGAAGAAAAGAAGAAGAAGAAGCTACGGGAGAGGAAGAAGAGGAAGGAGGAGAAGAAGATGAAGTCGCGGGGGGAGAAGAAGCCAGCGACGGATGAGGGAAAAGGTGAGTGAATAATAATAAAAAAATAAAATAATAATAAAATAATAATAAAATAAAATATTAAAAAGTAAGAATAATAATAAAATAATCAAAAGAAAAGACAAAATGATTAGTTTCCTTTTCCTTTTGAATGATGATGTTTTCACTCCTTTTCCTTTTAATCATTACTAATATTTTTGCCAGATTCAATTTTATGGTGATCAGAAAACACCTAAAATCAAACCTGAATTTTACTATTTATGAGGTTAGAAAATAGATAAAATAAAAATAAAAATACCGACTATTTTTATATATCTTTGTGACCTCAAATATTATTTTTCTTGATTTTCTTTTTCTTTTTTTCTTTTTTTTTGTATTTTTCGAAAATATATATAAAAAAATGAAAATTATGAAAATTATTTTTTTGGTCAAAATGGTTCATTTAGCTTGGCTAAGGTCACCAAAATTGATTTTTCAATTTTTTCAACTTTTTATGGATTTTCTATGAATTTTCAAAATAAAAATAAAAAAATAATAATAATAATAATAAAATAAAAAAAAAAAGTTGATCAAAATTTAGGTGTCAACAGCTGCCCCTCTTTGAGAGGAATCTCGTTAGAGGTTTCTCTCAAAGATAAGGTGACACCTGAGTCCTGATCGACTCGACTCGGGAAACTAAAGGAAAATGAGTCATGACATCCAATTTTCATGCTTGTCCATGTATGCTCTTTCTTGAAGGGGGAAACATTTTGACATGAGAGAGTGAGATAATAGAGAGACATACCTGCCACTTACCTGTTCGATGTTTGTGCGATTTTCGCGGTGTTTGATGGATTCAAGAGAATTTCTAAGAACTCGTTACTAGAGTATCCTAGAGAGGTTAAGCTCTGACCCGTATGGTAGGTCAAACCATAATGGGATTCCTAACTGATAGGAATCTAAGGAAGACGCGTCCCATTTGAGATTTGCCAATGATTTTGATTCGTATGGTGGATTGGACCATTGAGTTGACCATTTAAGTGATTTTCACTATTGGATTGACCCTTCAAGCGGTTTCTACCTTTGATTGACCCTTCAGGCGGTTTCTACCATGAGTTGACCCTTCAGGCGGTTTCTACCTTAAGTTGACCCTTCAGGCGGTTTCTACCTTAAGTTGACCCTTCAGGCGGTATCTACCTTCATTTGACCCTTCAGGCGGTATCTACCTTTATTTGACCCTTCAGGCGGTTTCTACCTTGTGTTGACCCTTCAGGCGGTATCTACCTTTGATTTGACCCTTCAGGCGGTATCTACCTTCATTTGACCCTTCAAGCGGTATCTACCTTTGTTTTGGTTTGAAAAGGGGTCTCATGACGAGGGTTCTCCACGTCCGATGAGACTGTTTGATATTTGAAAAGAGGTCCTAGGACGAGGGTTCTCCACGTCATGCCAGGACTGTTTGATATTTTTGAAAAAGGGATCCTAGGACGAGGGTTCTCCACGTCAAGCTAGGACTGCTTGATTTTTGAAAAGGGGTCTCATGACGAGGGTTCTCCACATCCGATGAGACCGCCTAAATTTTGAAATGGGATCACATCCTCACCCCTTCTTTTGAAAGATCCCGAAATTTGTCGGGAATTCAGTTTTGAAGCAGTGAAAGATTTTATTTTGACAAAACTTCAGTTGAGTCTGTTGATACGACATTCTGGAAGCTGTGTTCTCCAGGTATCCTGTAGAAAGTTCAAACCTGCGTGCTCCACTCCACGGAGCAAATGTTTTTCTGGGATTTGGGGTTTCCAAGAATCCTGCAGAAGTTCGAGCCTGGAAGATTTTTCTTCACCAAGAAAACGTTAGTAATCTTTGGGAAGGCCACGGCTGTCCATTTGACAAAACCGTATGTTTTAAGTTTTAATCATGAAATGTGCATTTTGATGCTGGAGGTTATCCAAAGCATTCTTGCAATATGCAAATGTGATCACAAATCCCTTGGACGGAAAATCTGGATCAACAGTTTGAAAATTCCAAAAAGAGTTTGTTCAAAACATCAATTGGAATATTTCTCGACAATGAGGTCTTCTCACCTGTTTTGCGATAGTGGTTTTTTTTTTTTTTTTGTAGGGGATGCACTCAATTCCCTACTAACCTGTGCCTAGGTTTTAGGCTCATTCGCAGCGCATACATTTTGATCGGTCGGGAGGTCTTCCACGGGACCGTAATGTTGGGCTTGGTTCTTGATCTTCAAGGGGGACTCACTTTTGAGTCAAGGCCATTGAACAAAAATTTTCACCATCTGCTCCGGGTTTACAAGTCAAGAACCCTGCAAAATGAGAAAGAAATAATCTTGCTCGTACTTCTTCGAGCTAAGCTATATGTTAACCCAAGTGTCTTAGTCAGAGAAGACTGTTTCGGGGTTGTAACATTGGTAGGATTGGGGACCGAAACAGGCTTATTTTTGGCCCAGAATTCGTGACGGGTTTGACATTGGTGATCATTGCTGATTTGCCACCTGTCCTTTCTTTTCTGCATCTTTAGCCTTTGAGGCGCGCAACCTATCTCGCGATGTGCACCAGCTCTTTAAAGAGCGTCTCTTGTTGCATTCAGAGACTGACTCTTTCTATGTCTTTGTTCTGCGCTTGATAGCATTTGGGGAGCAGTCCTTTTGGATTTGGCTCCTTCAGGGATTTCCCCTTTTCCCATCCAGCTTCATTGCGGACCAATTAAACAACTAGCACGAGCATCGGCCTTGCTTTTACTAGGCACTTTGCTTTTTCTTGATGCCGGGGATTTTTCTCATTTTCATTTTTGAAATCCCCATTTTTCTCATCTTCATGGGATCATGTTAGACATATAGTCTAAACATGCTTTAAATATCATTCCGAGAATTCTCTTCGTAATCCTTGAGTCTTGAACTCTTCCATTTTTGAAGTGGTGCGACATCCGTCTTGGAATGATCACCAATGGGTTCATGAAATGAATTTGCAGGCTCAACTTGGTTGTGCAAATGATACAGTGTATGGGATAAAGAATGAATGCTTCTCGTCATCCTATGGCACTTGGATTACCATATAAACAACACACAAAGATTAATTAGTCCGAGCAAGAAAATTTCTAACCATTTTCTCCTGATGCCGCTGGACTTACTTCCATTTTGCCCCGGTGTGGGATGGTTCTTGACAGGGTTGAGAATGAAAACCGCCGTTCGAAGGGGTTGTCAATGGTCACCTGTAGTGTTTGGGGATAAGAAACGAATGCCTCCGTCGTCCCAACCCATGTAATCGCTGCGAATGGTCCATACTTCCGTAGGTCCAGATTTTACTATTTGATCCGCTCCACTTCTCTCTCAAGTGTGTATAGGACGTGTTTGGATTAGGCTTTGCCTCTCGTCTTTTGAGAAAACGTCCTTCTGGAAGTTTTGAACAATTTTTGATTGGAAAAATCTCTTTCTTTTTCTCCAAAAATTTACCCCTCAAGGGAATCTTACGATGCCCCATGCATGTTTTATTCATGTTCAAACAACCTCATGTTTTAAATCATGAATATCGATGCATTGAAAAATCTCTATCCTTTTTAGGCATGATTATTGAAAGGATTCTGACATTTTTTTTTTATCTCCAGCTAACTGGGAAAAGGGATACTTACCTTCCCGTCACGGCTGGAGATCCCTGAAAATGCGGAAGAAACATGTTATTGTACGTTCATGAATTTTTCAATAAATTAGAACGATACATCTTACCCTTGGTCATGTGTTCCGTTGGGTAATACACGGGATGTGAAAACCTGTTTCGCCTTGATGGCGAGCCCCTGTCAAAGAAAGGAATTAGGTGTCAGTTTGCGTTCCAAAATTCAAGACAAATTGGAACGATACCGCCTTGTTCTTGTTTTGTGTTTCCGTTTGAACACACACGCGCGGCTTGCATAATTTGGCCCTCTATCTTGTGTCCTTGATCTCCCATCTGGTTGGGCGACGAATCCTTCTCAAGAATTTGCCCCAGAGAAGATCCATTTGTGTTTTTGGGCGCACTTCAGCGCCATTCTTCAAGGTTCCTTTTATTCAAGGAAAAAAAGAAGATTTTATCAAAATGCATGTCAAAGCATGTGACGTAGGAGCGATACTTTTTACCATCCACTAGGTCTTATAATCAAAGACCATCTCCTGGAATCCTGACTTCTAAGGCCAATGATTCTATTCGCCTCCCTATTAGCGTGCTATTTTCATTTGAGGCTTTCAGCGCCAACAACTTCCTGTAAAATGAGTAAAAACTCACGTTAGGCATGTGGTCTTGGAAGACCAAATTGGAACGACACAAGGTTACCGTTCACCCAAATTCGTATATTGGGGTTTGATTCTGATGCGGACGACTCTGTTATTGCGTCTATTGACTTTGTCAGAGGAGAGACGTCCTGAGATAAAAAGAATGGAGAAAAACTTATCCCCAGATCTGATTAAAAATCAATTAGGAACGATACGTCCTTTCACCAAACGAGTGGCTCTGCGGCCCAATGTGTTTTGCACTGAAGGGACGAATTCCACTATGCTCCACGGGTTTGGGGAATTTGCCCCCATTTTCGATAGAAATGGGCCTTATCAAGATGTATACAATACAAATAGATCCCTAATACAATCAATCTACGGGACGAGATATAGAGGATCTCAGCAAAATTAATTTTATACAAGAGGACTAAGAATGTCAAATCAATCAAAGGAATGTGGCCCGAACACTTGGAGATGCCCCAGTTCCAATCTTCGAGATGTAACTCCAGGATCACCGATTTTTTTTTTTTAGGTGGTTTTAGATATACCAACCATCTAAAGACATGCACATGAGACAAGGGAGGATAAAACTTCTAAAAATCAAAGGATTTGGCACCTAAGGTCAAGGTTCCCACCTCGAGTTCTAGAAAGAGCCGATTCCATTGCACAGCTATCGTTGCATTGGGACTCGATCCATAGTTCGAAGTGAGCGGAATTGAAAAGTGGATTACCCCGTGTTTTTCCTCACGGAGATTCCATTTTCAATCCATTCTATTGTTTTTCTATAGGCGGCGCCCGGGGTTTTAGGCGCGGTTGTGTGTATTTTCGGTGTCGTGCTAAAGCGATAAACATGCATCTTATTTAACAATCACCGCTTCAATATAAAACATACACACAATCATTCATTCCTACGCCCAACCTGCATAAAACAGAGTTAACAAGTACTCCACCCCTTATTTCTCCAATCTGCAAAAACATTTAACACCTCAAGGGTTAAAGTACGTACCTCACCTTGAAGAGCATCTGCATAAAACATGTTAGAAAAATCAATCACCTTTTTAATCGGCTCAAGTTCTCTAAAATCCCCAGCGGAGTCGCCAGTCTGTCGCGACCCTCTCGAATTTCGCCATGGGCTCTCGAGGGCTAATGGGCCGTCCAGTCTGGTCGGACGCGGGCCTCTCCCAAGGCCCGTTACCCAAATCGCAACGGAGGTATGCGTAGTCGACCTTCAGTGTGGTCTAGTGATATGTGCTAAGTGTGCATGTCATGGAGTCGCCACCAATCATTTTTTGGAGGGTATGATTGGACCACCCTATTGAATAGTTGGGAGTTTCTATTCAATTCTGCGATAACCAAGGAAATGGGTTCGGGGACTTAGTTACGTCAACTATCAGAGTTGACGCCCTTTCGGTACCTAAGTTGACTGAGTTTTCTGACTTAAGATTTCATACAGATGAGTGGGGTACGAGTCCTAAATCTAGGAGTTCATGCAGATAGGAATGACTATCCTGGCAATCACAATCAATAATAAAGTGCACAAATCAATGAATTCAAATGTACAAATAAATCACATGGCATTCCTAATAAGGCCATATTGGCCTAGAGAAGCATCAATCAGGCTTAGGAATGATTTAGACATGATTTTGCCCATCAGGGGCAAAATCGTAATTTTGAGACAAAGGGGACAATTTGCCCAAAAAGGACAAAATCATCATTTCGGAATGAATCCGGAGTCAAAACAGGTTTGGTCACTCAATTGACCCATTTCCTATTTTTTTGGCAATTTTCGTGATTTTCGGGAATTTTAGAAACCGATTTACCATTCGAAGGGTAAAATCGTCATTTTCTAAAATGGAAATAAAATGTGGAAATCTTAGACATAAGGTTTAACCACC
Source organism: Rhodomyrtus psidioides (assembly GCA_021437785.1). Classification (NCBI taxonomy): domain Eukaryota; kingdom Viridiplantae; phylum Streptophyta; class Magnoliopsida; order Myrtales; family Myrtaceae; genus Rhodomyrtus; species Rhodomyrtus psidioides. The sequence continues at coordinate 819,680 of JAILYB010000077.1, read as the reverse complement.
CATCTGGCCCATCACCAAATTCTAAGCAATTTCCACAATTCATTAGAATATCAAAGACGATTTACCCTTTGAGGGGTGAAATCGCCATTTTGGATTAAATGGGAGAAAATCCCAAAAATGAAAACAAATCAATTTTTTGTCATTTTCAGCCTTGGACAATTTTTAGAATTTTTCTGCAATTTTTCTCAATTTTTTTGTTTTTCTTTAATTTTTCCATTTTTTTGGCATTTTTGATTCATTAATATTTTTTTATATTTTCAGAAAATATTTTAACAAAAAGCATGTCTTTGACAATAGATAACACTCAACTAGATAAATAAGCTAACCACTAGACTGAAACAAATACATACAAATCAAGTCTATAAATGCAATATTTTAGAAAAATAATCCTGATATACGGATCGGGTACGTAAAACATACCGGATTGGACACCAGCTTTCAATCGCCCAGCCCCAGCCTGCGACCATCCCCATGCCCGTTACCTGTCGATCGCCATTAGAATGTCGATAGTCAATTTCACAAATTAAGACTAAAAAATAAAAAATTTAAAAATTGGACACTGTTCATGCACTGTTCCGACACTGTTCATGCACTGTTCCGACTCTGCTCGGACACGGCTCCGACACGCTCCGACACGCCCGACACGTCCGGACACGCTCCGACACGTCCGGACACGTTCCGACACGCCCGACACGTCCGGACACGTCCGGACACGTTCCGACACGTCCGGATACGCTCCGACGACGGGGTGGTGACCCAAGGCTATTTCTGGGCTCCACCAGCGGCGCGTAGGCTCCATAAGCTCCGAGGGAGGAGGTAGGACTCCGGGGCTGTCGCCGGAGGCGATAGCGCGCTTTGGCGATGACGGATTTGGCCCGATCCGAAACAATCCCGAACCAAACTCCGAAACGGGTGGAGGCCACGGGTCTTGGGTTATTCACGGCGGCTTTGAGGTACGACGGCTAGCGACGACGGCGGAAGGGTCGAAGGCGAAGGAAAATAGTGCACGAAGGTGAGGATTCCATTTTATTTTTAAGAAGAAGAAGAAGAAAAGAAGAAGAAGAAGCTACGGGAGAGGAAGAAGAGGAAGGAGGAGAAGAAGATGAAGTCGCGGGGGGAGAAGAAGCCAGCGACGGATGAGGGAAAAGGTGAGTGAATAATAATAAAAAAATAAAATAATAATAAAATAATAATAAAATAAAATATTAAAAAGTAAGAATAATAATAAAATAATCAAAAGAAAAGACAAAATGATTAGTTTCCTTTTCCTTTTGAATGATGATGTTTTCACTCCTTTTCCTTTTAATCATTACTAATATTTTTGCCAGATTCAATTTTATGGTGATCAGAAAACACCTAAAATCAAACCTGAATTTTACTATTTATGAGGTTAGAAAATAGATAAAATAAAAATAAAAATACCGACTATTTTTATATATCTTTGTGACCTCAAATATTATTTTTCTTGATTTTCTTTTTCTTTTTTTCTTTTTTTTTGTATTTTTCGAAAATATATATAAAAAAATGAAAATTATGAAAATTATTTTTTTGGTCAAAATGGTTCATTTAGCTTGGCTAAGGTCACCAAAATTGATTTTTCAATTTTTTCAACTTTTTATGGATTTTCTATGAATTTTCAAAATAAAAATAAAAAAATAATAATAATAATAATAAAATAAAAAAAAAAAGTTGATCAAAATTTAGGTGTCAACAGCTGCCCCTCTTTGAGAGGAATCTCGTTAGAGGTTTCTCTCAAAGATAAGGTGACACCTGAGTCCTGATCGACTCGACTCGGGAAACTAAAGGAAAAGGAGTCATGACATCCAATTTTCATGCTTGTCCATGTATGCTCTTTCTTGAAGGGGGAAACATTTTGACATGAGAGAGTGAGATAATAGAGAGACATACCTGCCACTTACCTGTTCGATGTTTGTGCGATTTTCGCGGTGTTTGATGGATTCAAGAGAATTTCTAAGAACTCGTTACTAGAGTATCCTAGAGAGGTTAAGCTCTGACCCGTATGGTAGGTCAAACCATAATGGGATTCCTAACTGATAGGAATCTAAGGAAGACGCGTCCCATTTGAGATTTGCCAATGATTTTGATTCGTATGGTGGATTGGACCATTGAGTTGACCATTTAAGTGATTTTCACTATTGGATTGACCCTTCAGGCGGTTTCTACCTTTGATTGACCCTTCAGGCGGTTTCTACCATGAGTTGACCCTTCAGGCGGTTTCTACCTTAAGTTGACCCTTCAGGCGGTTTCTACCTTAAGTTGACCCTTCAGGCGGTATCTACCTTCATTTGACCCTTCAGGCGGTATCTACCTTTATTTGACCCTTCAGGCGGTTTCTACCTTGTGTTGACCCTTCAGGCGGTATCTACCTTTGATTTGACCCTTCAGGCGGTATCTACCTTCATTTGACCCTTCAGGCGGTATCTACCTTTGTTTTGGTTTGAAAAGGGGTCTCATGACGAGGGTTCTCCACGTCCGATGAGACTGTTTGATATTTGAAAAGAGGTCCTAGGACGAGGGTTCTCCACGTCATGCCAGGACTGTTTGATATTTTTGAAAAAGGGATCCTAGGACGAGGGTTCTCCACGTCAAGCTAGGACTGCTTGATTTTTGAAAAGGGGTCTCATGACGAGGGTTCTCCACATCCGATGAGACCGCCTAAATTTTGAAATGGGATCACATCCTCACCCCTTCTTTTGAAAGATCCCGAAATTTGTCGGGAATTCAGTTTTGAAGCAGTGAAAGATTTTATTTTGACAAAACTTCAGTTGAGTCTGTTGAGACGACATTCTGGAAGCTGTGTTCTCCAGGTATCCTGTAGAAAGTTCAAACCTGCGTGCTCCACTCCACGGAGCAAATGTTTTTCTGGGATTTGGGGTTTCCAAGAATCCTGCAGAAGTTCGAGCCTGGAAGATTTTTCTTCACCAAGAAAACGTTAGTAATCTTTGGGAAGGCCACGGCTGTCCATTTGACAAAACCGTATGTTTTAAGTTTTAATCATGAAATGTGCATTTTGATGCTGGAGGTTATCCAAAGCATTCTTGCAATATGCAAATGTGATCACAAATCCCTTGGACGGAAAATCTGGATCAACAGTTTGAAAATTCCAAAAAGAGTTTGTTCAAAACATCAATTGGAATATTTCTCGACAATGAGGTCTTCTCACCTGTTTTGCGATAGTGGTTTTTTTTTTTTTTTTGTAGGGGATGCACTCAATTCCCTACTAACCTGTGCCTAGGTTTTAGGCTCATTCGCAGCGCATACATTTTGATCGGTCGGGAGGTCTTCCACGGGACCGTAATGTTGGGCTTGGTTCTTGATCTTCAAGGGGGACTCACTTTTGAGTCAAGGCCATTGAACAAAAATTTTCACCATCTGCTCCGGGTTTACAAGTCAAGAACCCTGCAAAATGAGAAAGAAATAATCTTGCTCGTACTTCTTCGAGCTAAGCTATATGTTAACCCAAGTGTCTTAGTCAGAGAAGACTGTTTCGGGGTTGTAACATTGGTAGGATTGGGGACCGAAACAGGCTTATTTTTGGCCCAGAATTCGTGACGGGTTTGACATTGGTGATCATTGCTGATTTGCCACCTGTCCTTTCTTTTCTGCATCTTTAGCCTTTGAGGCGCGCAACCTATCTCGCGATGTGCACCAGCTCTTTAAAGAGCGTCTCTTGTTGCATTCAGAGACTGACTCTTTCTATGTCTTTGTTCTGCGCTTGATAGCATTTGGGGAGCAGTCCTTTTGGATTTGGCTCCTTCAGGGATTTCCCCTTTTCCCATCCAGCTTCATTGCGGACCAATTAAACAACTAGCACGAGCATCGGCCTTGCTTTTACTAGGCACTTTGCTTTTTCTTGATGCCGGGGATTTTTCTCATTTTCATTTTTGAAATCCCCATTTTTCTCATCTTCATGGGATCATGTTAGACATATAGTCTAAACATGCTTTAAATATCATTCCGAGAATTCTCTTCGTAATCCTTGAGTCTTGAACTCTTCCATTTTTGAAGTGGTGCGACATCCGTCTTGGAATGATCACCAATGGGTTCATGAAATGAATTTGCAGGCTCAACTTGGTTGTGCAAATGATACAGTGTATGGGATAAAGAATGAATGCTTCTCGTCATCCTATGGCACTTGGATTACCATATAAACAACACACAAAGATTAATTAGTCCGAGCAAGAAAATTTCTAACCATTTTCTCCTGATGCCGCTGGACTTACTTCCATTTTGCCCCGGTGTGGGATGGTTCTTGACAGGGTTGAGAATGAAAACCGCCGTTCGAAGGGGTTGTCAATGGTCACCTGTAGTGTTTGGGGATAAGAAACGAATGCCTCCGTCGTCCCAACCCATGTAATCGCTGCGAATGGTCCATACTTCCGTAGGTCCAGATTTTACTATTTGATCCGCTCCACTTCTCTCTCAAGTGTGTATAGGACGTGTTTGGATTAGGCTTTGCCTCTCGTCTTTTGAGAAAACGTCCTTCTGGAAGTTTTGAACAATTTTTGATTGGAAAAATCTCTTTCTTTTTCTCCAAAAATTTACCCCTCAAGGGAATCTTACGATGCCCCATGCATGTTTTATTCATGTTCAAACAACCTCATGTTTTAAATCATGAATATCGATGCATTGAAAAATCTCTATCCTTTTTAGGCATGATTATTGAAAGGATTCTGACATTTTTTTTTTATCTCCAGCTAACTGGGAAAAGGGATACTTACCTTCCCGTCACGGCTGGAGATCCCTGAAAATGCGGAAGAAACATGTTATTGTACGTTCATGAATTTTTCAATAAATTAGAACGATACATCTTACCCTTGGTCATGTGTTCCGTTGGGTAATACACGGGATGTGAAAACCTGTTTCGCCTTGATGGCGAGCCCCTGTCAAAGAAAGGAATTAGGTGTCAGTTTGCGTTCCAAAATTCAAGACAAATTGGAACGATACCGCCTTGTTCTTGTTTTGTGTTTCCGTTTGAACACACACGCGCGGCTTGCATAATTTGGCCCTCTATCTTGTGTCCTTGATCTCCCATCTGGTTGGGCGACGAATCCTTCTCAAGAATTTGCCCCAGAGAAGATCCATTTGTGTTTTTGGGCGCACTTCAGCGCCATTCTTCAAGGTTCCTTTTATTCAAGGAAAAAAAGAAGATTTTATCAAAATGCATGTCAAAGCATGTGACGTAGGAGCGATACTTTTTACCATCCACTAGGTCTTATAATCAAAGACCATCTCCTGGAATCCTGACTTCTAAGGCCAATGATTCTATTCGCCTCCCTATTAGCGTGCTATTTTCATTTGAGGCTTTCAGCGCCAACAACTTCCTGTAAAATGAGTAAAAACTCACGTTAGGCATGTGGTCTTGGAAGACCAAATTGGAACGACACAAGGTTACCGTTCACCCAAATTCGTATATTGGGGTTTGATTCTGATGCGGACGACTCTGTTATTGCGTCTATTGACTTTGTCAGAGGAGAGACGTCCTGAGATAAAAAGAATGGAGAAAAACTTATCCCCAGATCTGATTAAAAATCAATTAGGAACGATACGTCCTTTCACCAAACGAGTGGCTCTGCGGCCCAATGTGTTTTGCACTGAAGGGACGAATTCCACTATGCTCCACGGGTTTGGGGAATTTGCCCCCATTTTCGATAGAAATGGGCCTTATCAAGATGTATACAATACAAATAGATCCCTAATACAATCAATCTACGGGACGAGATATAGAGGATCTCAGCAAAATTAATTTTATACAAGAGGACTAAGAATGTCAAATCAATCAAAGGAATGTGGCCCGAACACTTGGAGATGCCCCAGTTCCAATCTTCGAGATGTAACTCCAGGATCACCGATTTTTTTTTTTTAGGTGGTTTTAGATATACCAACCATCTAAAGACATGCACATGAGACAAGGGAGGATAAAACTTCTAAAAATCAAAGGATTTGGCACCTAAGGTCAAGGTTCCCACCTCGAGTTCTAGAAAGAGCCGATTCCATTGCACAGCTATCGTTGCATTGGGACTCGATCCATAGTTCGAAGTGAGCGGAATTGAAAAGTGGATTACCCCGTGTTTTTCCTCACGGAGATTCCATTTTCAATCCATTCTATTGTTTTTCTATAGGCGGCGCCCGGGGTTTTAGGCGCGGTTGTGTGTATTTTCGGTGTCGTGCTAAAGCGATAAACATGCATCTTATTTAACAATCACCGCTTCAATATAAAACATACACACAATCATTCATTCCTACGCCCAACCTGCATAAAACAGAGTTAACAAGTACTCCACCCCTTATTTCTCCAATCTGCAAAAACATTTAACACCTCAAGGGTTAAAGTACGTACCTCACCTTGAAGAGCATCTGCATAAAACATGTTAGAAAAATCAATCACCTTTTTAATCGGCTCAAGTTCTCTAAAATCCCCAGCGGAGTCGCCAGTCTGTCGCGACCCTCTCGAATTTCGCCATGGGCTCTCGAGGGCTAATGGGCCGTCCAGTCTGGTCGGACGCGGGCCTCTCCCAAGGCCCGTTACCCAAATCGCAACGGAGGTATGCGTAGTCGACCTTCAGTGTGGTCTAGTGATATGTGCTAAGTGTGCATGTCATGGAGTCGCCACCAATCATTTTTTGGAGGGTATGATTGGACCACCCTATTGAATAGTCGGGAGTTTCTATTCAATTCTGCGATAACCAAGGAAATGGGTTCGGGGACTTAGTTACGTCAACTATCAGAGTTGACGCCCTTTCGGTACCTAAGTTGACTGAGTTTTCTGACTTAAGATTTCATACAGATGAGTGGGGTACGAGTCCTAAATCTAGGAGTTCATGCAGATAGGAATGACTATCCTGGCAATCACAATCAATAATAAAGTGCACAAATCAATGAATTCAAATGTACAAATAAATCACATGGCATTCCTAATAAGGCCATATTGGCCTAGAGAAGCATCAATCAGGCTTAGGAATGATTTAGACATGATTTTGCCCATCAGGGGCAAAATCGTAATTTTGAGACAAAGGGGACAATTTGCCCAAAAAGGACAAAATCATCATTTCGGAATGAATCCGGAGTCAAAACAGGTTTGGTCACTCAATTGACCCATTTCCTATTTTTTTGGCAATTTTCGTGATTTTCGGGAATTTTAGAAACCGATTTACCATTCGAAGGGTAAAATCGTCATTTTCTAAAATGGAAATGAAATGTGGAAATCTTAGACATAAGGTTTAACCACCCATCTGGCCCATCACCAAATTCTAAGCAATTTCCACAATTCATTAGAATATCAAAGACGATTTACCCTTTGAGGGGTGAAATCGCCATTTTGGATTAAATGGGAGAAAATCCCAAAAATGAAAACAAATCAATTTTTTGTCATTTTCAGCCTTGGACAATTTTTAGAATTTTTCTGCAATTTTTCTCAATTTTTTTGTTTTTCTTTAATTTTTCCATTTTTTTGGCATTTTTGATTCATTAATATTTTTTTATATTTTCAGAAAATATTTTAACAAAAAGCATGTCTTTGACAATAGATAACACTCAACTAGATAAATAAGCTAACCACTAGACTGAAACAAATACATACAAATCAAGTCTATAAATGCAATATTTTAGAAAAATAATCCTGATATACGGATCGGGTACGTAAAACATACCGGATTGGACACCAGCTTTCAATCGCCCAGCCCCAGCCTGCGACCATCCCCATGCCCGTTACCTGTCGATCGCCATTAGAATGTCGATAGTCAATTTCACAAATTAAGACTAAAAAATAAAAAATTTAAAAATTGGACACTGTTCATGCACTGTTCCGACACTGTTCATGCACTGTTCCGACTCTGCTCGGACACGGCTCCGACACGCTCCGACACGCCCGACACGTCCGGACACGCTCCGACACGTCCGGACACGTTCCGACACGCCCGACACGTCCGGACACGTCCGGACACGTTCCGACACGTCCGGATACGCTCCGACGACGGGGTGGTGACCCAAGGCTATTTCTGGGCTCCACCAGCGGCGCGTAGGCTCCATAAGCTCCGAGGGAGGAGGTAGGACTCCGGGGCTGTCGCCGGAGGCGATAGCGCGCTTTGGCGATGACGGATTTGGCCCGATCCGAAACAATCCCGAACCAAACTCCGAAACGGGTGGAGGCCACGGGTCTTGGGTTATTCACGGCGGCTTTGAGGTACGACGGCTAGCGACGACGGCGGAAGGGTCGAAGGCGAAGGAAAATAGTGCACGAAGGTGAGGATTCCATTTTATTTTTAAGAAGAAGAAGAAGAAAAGAAGAAGAAGAAGCTACGGGAGAGGAAGAAGAGGAAGGAGGAGAAGAAGATGAAGTCGCGGGGGGAGAAGAAGCCAGCGACGGATGAGGGAAAAGGTGAGTGAATAATAATAAAAAAATAAAATAATAATAAAATAAAATATTAAAAAGTAAGAATAATAATAAAATAATCAAAAGAAAAGACAAAATGATTAGTTTCCTTTTCCTTTTGAATGATGATGTTTTCACTCCTTTTCCTTTTAATCATTACTAATATTTTTGCCAGATTCAATTTTATGGTGATCAGAAAACACCTAAAATCAAACCTGAATTTTACTATTTATGAGGTTAGAAAATAGATAAAATAAAAATAAAAATACCGACTATTTTTATATATCTTTGTGACCTCAAATATTATTTTTCTTGATTTTCTTTTTCTTTTTTTCTTTTTTTTTGTATTTTTAGAAAATATATATAAAAAAATGAAAATTATGAAAATTATTTTTTTGGTCAAAATGGTTCATTTAGCTTGGCTAAGGTCACCAAAATTGATTTTTCAATTTTTTCAACTTTTTATGGATTTTCTATGAATTTTCAAAATAAAAAATAATAATAATAATAATAAAATAAAAAAAAAGTTGATCAAAATTTAGGTGTCAACAATGGTACAGACGAAATTTTACTCCCTATGGTGTATTATTTTATAAGGGACAAAATCAATTTGCTCTCCTCATTATTCTATAAATATGTTAGTAGATTTTTTCGGTAAGTTTATCACATCATATATCACAGTTGATAGAGTCGATCTTACATGAAATATTTGACCTAGTTACTCTTTTTTTTTTTTTTTAACTTCTCGTTATTTATGTCAATGGGGGAGTGAATAAATAGGGACATTCCGGAAACAAAGTGGCGATTTCGTAAATAAACTCAAAATGATGGCTGATGTTGAATTGTGAATTGGTGTCTAAAGTCAAAACTCATTAATTATTGAATTTAGAAATAGAGGGAGCAAATTAATTGTGTAAGTAGAACTCCTATGCTTACGACTAGGATAAAACCTGATAATCATCACAGCCAAGTCATTTTCCACGGGATATATTATATTTCGATCTTGGCCTGATTTGTAGAGAAATTATGAAACACATAAACTATTGTTCTACAAGGCACACTACCACGTCAGCCACTTCTGGTAAAAATTGGTCAGGACGACTAGGCGCGCATGGTAACACTTCAGAAGCAGAATTTCTGCTTCTGAAGTGCTTCTGAAGCTGAAATCCGTTTGGTAAAGACGCTTCAGAAGTGCTTCTGAAGCAGAAAGTCGTTTGGTAAAAATATTGAGAAATCACTTCCAGAAGTACTTTTAGGAGTGATTTCTACTTCTGTTTGGATTTTTGCCCAACTTTGAGAAGCTAAAAATTGTAACTTCTCAAAAAGAAATCACTTCTTCAACTACACCGGTCTTCGCCGACCAACACCCGCCTACCGGTGCACCCGACCGCCGACCGTCCTCCCGCCGCTCGTCCGCCCGCCGCCGGTCGCCCGCCGTCGCCGGCAGCCCGCCCGCAGTCACCCTCCCGCCACCGATCGCCGCCCGCCGGCCGGTCGTCACCCGCCGCCCGTCCCCGGCCGCCCTCCGGCCGGTCGCTGTCCGCCAGCCGTCGGTCGCCGTCCGCCCGCCGCCGGTCCCCGGCCGCCCCCCGCCAGTCGCCGACCGCCATCCTCCATCGACCACCACCGCCGGAGATTTTGCTAATAATGTTTAAAAATTAAAAATTTCAGAAATAGAAATTTTATCAAACAGCTTTCTTTGATCAGAAATCAATTTTTTATGGAGAAGTTGAAAAATCAACTTCTGCTTCTGATTGAGAAGTTGAAAAATCAACTTCTGCTTCAGAAATGATTTCTTTTGCAAAAGTGTTGCCATGCGCGCCCTAAATTGACAAACTTGAAAAAATTAGGATTGAATTAGCTTCCATACATTAAGGTTAAGACTGGTTGGACAATTTTCCCTACATTAATCTCCATAAAATGTAGACATAATTTTTGTTATTGTTTATGTCAATACGTCATAGAAACAAGTTGAAAGTCAACGGTATATACATCTTCCATGTATTAGATATTTTAGAAAAATCCAACCAGAAGTAGAAATCTCTTCCAGAAGTAGGAAATCTCAATATTTTTACCAAACGGATTTCAGCTTTAGAAGCACTTCTGAAGTGTCTTTACCAAACGAATTTCTGCTTTAGAAGCACTTCTGAAGCAGAAATTCTCTTCCAAAAGTATTACCATACGCACCCTAAGATGCTGGCAGGCTACCCACGCTTAGGGAAAAAAAAAACAATCAATGGACGTGAATGGTATGTGCAATTTTAGGAGGAAGGGATTCACTTGCCCCATATTTCTTTTCTCCTTCAGATGCTGCATTAATTTATCACTTCATTGTGAATTTATTAAAAATAGTAATAATAATAATAATAATAATTTTCCTGATACGGAATGCAATTTAAGAATTATCTAGGTATAGTCTAAGGGACAAAAGTATTGTAGGGCAAGTAAATCTCGTCCTTCTAAATTTGGATGTACCATGTAAGACCATTACTGTTTTTGGATGAAGAGCCCAAAGTCCCCAATGAAGTTATTCTAGTCCTCTATTCAAGTAATTACCACGATTGTAAAAGTTTATCGCTTATGATTTACATATAAATTGGAATTGCAAAGTTTACATCCAAAATACTAGAAGCTCACACAAAGTGACCACAATTGTCCAAATTGAGCCATGCAAAATCTTAGGAACTTGCCGGTCCTCTTCTAGCTGATACGGATGAAGGAGAATGTCGCGGAAAACAAGCACAAAGAAGAAATCGGACGTTGGATTTACACGATTCAATCGGTGTGACACATCCCACTAAGAGAGCAATATAGGATTTCGGTATTGATCAAGCGTTACGACGGAGATTACAACCGCGCTCAGGTCACTTAAATATTCTTAAGTCTCAATTCTCAATTTCTCTTGAAATAATTTCACAAACTCCAGAGAAATTTATAAATCTTACCACAGGATTTGTTGGCCTAAACACTCATCTCTTTAGGATGCAGTTCATGAAGAAGCAGTATTTTGAATTCACGCCTCCCTATTGCACACGCAAGGGACGTCACTTTGCACCAATTACATGAGGACCAAAATCCATGGTTAATTCATGTATCTCCAACAAAAAGAGTTTTAGGAAATCTTATGGCTATAATCTAAAACGAGACAAATTCTTGGCCTATGTGATTTTCGCATGAGCCAATGCTACATTTATAGGAGATTTTCTGTTTGGAATGTCAAGCCTTCATCCAATGGACATCCGAATTTGGAAATTAAAAACTTTCAAAGGTGAGTTCTAATTGAACTAAGTTTCAAAAGAAGGAAATCACGGAGTTACAAGTTGGCCAAACGTTTCCTAGTAATATTGGAATATATACATGACGAAGGTTTTGGTCTTCATGTGGTTGGTGCGAAGTGACGTCCCTTGCGTCTGCAAAAGTGGGGCGTGATTTCAAAGTAGGAAATTAAGAAATTGTTTTGGAGAGAAATTGCGAGTGTATTTGAGGATTGAATCTTAAAAGTGTTTAAGAGACTTGAGTGTGGTTGTAATCGCTGTTGTAATACTCGTGGTGAGATTTATGAACTTTTTAATGAGATAGAGATTACGAGAAATTGCGAGATTTTAATGAGGGAATGGAAAATATTAAAGTGTTTGATGATTTGGATGTGATTGCAATCTCCATTATATCGCCCGATCAATGATGAAATCCTAAGCCCCTCTTCTCATGGAGTTGATCACACCGATCGAATTACGTAAATTCATTGTCCATTTTATTTTCTTGGTATTCGGTTTTTTTTTGGGGGGGGGGGGGGGGGTCAAAACACAGCATTTCATTCAATTCAACGAGGAATCATAAGACATGAAAAACAAGATTCAAAGCAAAGCAAGTCCCGTGAGGATAGGGGGACAAAGGAGCCAATTTGATGGGAAGGACCCGTTTCTGCGGGTCCTCGCCACCCAATCAGCCATTTGATTGGACTCTCGCGAAGATTGAACCAAGATTACGCTTTGTGATTAGGCCAACATATCGTTGCGTTCTTCAAAAAGGTGACGGAAGGCCCATGGCTTGCGCTAAACAATGGAGAGACCAGTTAAAACTGATAAACTATCAAGTTGGATTTCCATGTGCAGTTGAGTCGACAAAGCCCTTCTCATCGCTAGGGTTTCCAGGCTCAAGGATGGGTAAAGCTTTGTCCGTCGTGGCGAATCTGGCAATGATGCTTCCCCAAAAATCCCGACAGACTCCTAAAGATTTTGCATGCCGCTATTTGGACAACTCAGGTCACTTTGTGTGAGCTTCTAGTGTTTTGAATTTAAACTTTGCAATTTGGAGTGGAACTCTTTTCCATTTATCCAAGTAATTACACAAAAAGCTGTAATTACTTGGATAGAGGATTAAAATACACAATCAAGGCAAAGCCATTTATGCCTACCTAAGATTGAACATGCCATTTATGATCATTAATTACTTTTTGAACATTGCTATCCTAACCATACCATTGCTTTAATTCACCTGTTTCATTTTCATGGATTGGGCCGGGAGGAAGTCCGCTTATCTCTAACTCATGAACTTAACCGATACAAAGCTAAGTGATAGCACTGAATTTTTCCAATTCCACAGCTCAATTTATGATTTCTCGCACATAGACGTTGATAAGATCCTTCCATTTAGCAGCTCCTTGTGATAGTGTAGTCTTAAAGTGAAGTGTGAGGTTCAAACTAGGAAAGGCTTGTGGCGCATACCTAGGTATCTAGAGACGAGGAAGGGCGTAGTAAGCGACATAATGTTTCAGGGAATTCATATACGCATAGATGTGGAGAATGGAGATTCCTGAATAGGGCGACATGACGAACTGCTGCTAAATCCATTGGCAAGAAAGAGACAACTTGGCAAATTGAAACATCTTATAGCTGGAGGAAAAGAAAGCAAAAGTGATTCCCATAGTAGCGGCAAGCGAAATGTGAGCAGCCTAATCCGTGAAAACAAGTTGTGGGAGAAATGTGCGTTTGGTATGCAAAAATTGAATGATTTGGAAGTACTTTACTAAATAGATCGCTTGTATCGCTTATTAAAATGAGTAAACAAAAAAAAATCTTATTGTCAACTAAAATATTTAGACATAAATTATTGTCGATAATGAAAATATTTTTCATTGACTACTTATTTCAAGTGTTACAAGCCATTAATTTTTAGAAAAATATTTTTTAAATGATTTTATTTTTTGCGAAAGGAACGGAACCTAAGTATATAATCGTCGGTCCAAGATAAAGTGGGCAAACTTTCGATTTCACAAATTAAAAATAAATAAATAAACTAAAAATTAACTCTACTGTGGGAACGATCCATCCAGAAATCAACTGCCGCTGTTACGAGTATGAGTGGACGGGTCATCCTCGAAGTTACCAGAGAGTGTGCCCAAATCTCCATGTTGATCGGTCCTTGGAGAGCTGAGATCTGCGAAAATTCCAGTGACCGAGAGAAACTTTTTCCTTCTCCAATGTACGAACTGTATTCAGAAGCCACCCTTAGAATATTTAAAGTCAACCCTTGGAAGAAGTGAAAAAGAGACATTTGACTGCAGTTCTGGGAAGACAGGAATCGATCAATTCGACGAGATTCCATCATCGAAGTTTTCTTCAACATAGCGCGCGCAATGGCAGCGCCAAGAAACAGAGAGCATAGAAGAGAGAAAATACCAAGGCTACGTTTAGTGGTCGAGATTTTTAGATATGATATGACTGAATAGGACATGATATAAAATTCAGAAATTTTATTATATCTTATCCATTGTTTGGTGATTGATAATAATAAAATCGGATATTTTCATATTTTATTTTGTCTATTATTTGGTATGAATGACATATTAATGTAAATGAACCTAAAAGATGCACAAACGAAAATGATAAGAATCCCTCGTGAAACTCTTGCCTATTTCATTTTTATTGCTAATTTTTTTAATTTTTCCTTTTCTTTTTTCCTTCCATCATTCTCTAATAACATTTTCCTAAATAGTAAACTATACTAATATTGCTAAATTACTAAAATATGTAATTTATATAAAAATGTATATATATACAGTATTTATATTATAAGATAGAAATAAATTCGAGTGCATAAATAAATATGGGAATAAATAATAATGAAATTATTATTTTTTCTTTATTTTGATTTTTTTAATGCAGAAATCAAATATTATTTATATTCTTATACTATTTTAATTTTATTATTTGGAGAAAATTGTTATTCGAAAAAAAAATTACTTATCCATTAGGGTTATTAGAAATCATATCCACGTACCTTTATCCCACTTCCCTCATGAGATAATTTTATTCAGACTGTATCTCTCTTATATCCCACTATATCATGTCCTATGTAGGCACAAAATACAGGATGTGATAAATTTTATCATATCTTGAATTTTATACCGATTACTAAACGCAGCCTAAGAGATCTAATCAACATAAATAGATCATCGATATCGGTTCTCTGCAATTAGGCAGTCAGTTACCTTTTTAATTGATTAAGTTTTGCTCCATTTCTAGAGAAATTTATCCCGAAAACTTAGATAGAGTGTGACAACTTGGCTCGATTTACGTGAGCCTAGCTTCTGAAAGGGATTTTGAAGTAATCATACAAAATGGTGACCATTTGAAGGCGAGCGCTAGCTATGTTGTCTTCATCTATGTTAAGCTTGTATCCCAGCGATGCTCTCGTTAATTCCTGTTCCCTCGATCAACCTAGAAAATCTATCAGACGTGGCAACTTCTTCAAACTCTCTCCCCTCGATGATCACTCCATGCCCTCGTCATATTAGGCATGAACGCCCATCCTAGAGAGGCGTCTTGCTCTAACCATCTGAAAAGTGAGAACACGATCGGGAGAGGAAAGAACGCGAGATAGAGTAGAAATTAGGTTAAAAATTTAGGGTTTTGATTCATTCACCCCTGGACACGCAAGGAACTCACGTGTCCCTTTAGTTGACCTCGCTTCGGACACGAGTTGATCGCATGTCCGAGAGTGTCCAGCCATGTCGGACGTGTATCGGTGTCCTACACGTGTTCGACACGAGAAAACTTTTGAAATCTGCATGTCCGTGTAACGTAGCATATGAGTGCCCAGATGCAGTTAGACAAAGAGAATCAATTTATTGGATAATATAGAAAAGTACATTTTATAATTTGTGCTTATATAAAAATATTTCACAAAAGTATTAGACAATTTAAAAAGATACCTTAGTTTTTATCCGGTTTTCACTTATAGCCCCTCTACTCTTAAAAAGTTAATTTCAAAAAGATGTATATGTATTGACAATATTTGCTTATTTCCTCCAAAAAAATATCTCAACTCATGTTCCCATATCCTTTTCCCTTGCATACAAATCCTAAGATACACAAAATCTCAACTAGTGCTGGTTGAGTTAACGATTAAGGTATAATCAGTGATCTTGCCCATACTTCACATTAAGTTTATCCTTGAAATTATTTCAACATTTTTTAAATTAGTAAAGACATATATTGTACTTTCCCAGATTCTAATTTCAGGACTATTATACTAATACTATTGTAGTTTGTATTTCGGCGTTTATTTTATCATGTATATTGTGAGATTTTGTGTAGACCATATATTTAATTGGAGAGACAAATGGAACTTGAAAATATTTGAATTCAGGGCCTCATGCTTTGTACCATGTGAGATTTTGTGGGACTACTGTCAACTGTTCTAAAAGCTTAAGCTGTTAATGAAGGCATGATTAATACTTAAGTATTCTATCATAAATGAGTCATGATATATATTGACATTTTAAAATGCCTCTCCCTTGGTATATTCTACTGCATTAATGCCCAAAAGCCTATTTTACCATAATACTAGTATATTTGCCCAAGTTTCGCTTGGGGGTTTGTACATAATTTTGTTTTTGAAATATATGACTATTAAAAACTTCTTTTGCCCTTACCAAAAAAAAAAAAACTTCTTATGTACTGTTGCACATTCAACATATATGGAAATAATATTTTTAGATTTAATGCAGCGGCAAGCAATTTATATAAGTCATTTCAAAGAAAATTGAATATTACAGGTTCAAAACATATAAATTCACTCCACACTTGCCAAGCATCTTAGTCTCATATTTCACAAAGATTGAATTTATCATGAGCTATTTCTATATAATCAAACTCAGTCATTTGGTAACTTCTTGATGAGTAATTATTATCCTTTAGATAGCATTAGTTGATGCAATATTTTACTACATGTCGAATTGGATGGGACCGACGTAATTTTACTCCCTATGGTGTATTGTTTTGTAAGGGACAAAATCAATTTGCTCTCCTTATTATTCTGTAAATATGTTAGTAGATTTTTTCTGTAAGTATATCACATCATATATCACAGTTGATAGAGTCGATCTTACATGCAATATTTGACCTAATTACTTTTCTACTTTTTTAACTTCTCGTTATTTATGTCACGATACAGATATATCAATAAATACGATAACATGTAAGGAGAAAACTCCCCTCCTCACGGGTCCTTATGGTTAAATTTTTTTTTCCCTCTAAACTTTCACTTTTTCTTGGAAAATCTCCTCAAATTTCGTTTGGAGATGTTAAAAATCAATGCATGCACGAGTCACTTTTAGTAGAATATATTAAATATTAGATAGATGGCCCATTTCAAATTTGTTGGGGGAGTGAATAAATAGGGACATGCTGGAAACAAAGTGGCGATTTCGTAAATAAACTCAAAATGATGGCTGATGTTGGATTGTGAATATATTGGTGTCAAAAGTCAAAGCTCGTTAATTAGTGAATTTTAGAAATGGAGGGAGCTAATTAATTGGGTCACTAGAACTCCTAATGCTTACGACTTAGGACGAAACCTGATAATCATCACAGCCAAGTCATTTTCCTCGGGATATATCATATTCCGATCTTGGTCGGATCTGCATGCGTTCAATTATCCTGTAGAGAATTTATGAAACACAAAAGCTATTGATACTGACAAAATAAAATAACATAACAATAACAACATTTTCAAAAAAAAAAAAAGAATACAAGAGGTCGGTTGATTATTTATAACGTAACTTAACTAAAATCATATTAGACAAATAGATTTGGAACAAAACGATGTCGCATCAGCTTTATATTTCACATTTTAATCACGTCGTCGCCGCGTAAGAGAGGGATGATAAAAAAAAGTTACGAAAATATTTGATTGCATCAATTTAAAGAGGTTTAAGACTTAATTGCGGTTTTGAAAAAAACTTTTTTGTGCACTTATCCATTTATCGAATATATAATATATAAAATTTCATACTATTATTTATACAGACGAAATAATAATAATAATAAAAGAAAAGGAAAGGGGAAATGGTCGGTCGGGTTCGTTGGTTAACCCGTGTCCGCGTATTTGGTGGAGGATTCCTGTCTTCTGATTGTGGACAGCTGGCGAGAGAAAAAGTTCACGTGTCCCCAACTCGTCGTCGAAAGCCCATAAACCGCGTGCAACAGCGACCGCAGTAAAAAAAAAAATTGTCATTTTTGAGTGCCCTAAAAAAAAAATAATAAATTCCATTCAGCCTTTGACCCCCAAAAAAAAAAAAAAAGAAAAGAAATCCATTAAGCCTCCGACCAAAAAAGAAAAAAAAAGAAAAGAATTCCATTCAACCAACTAAAAATATTGCGGAGAAATAATCCCATCGAAAACCCTACATTTTTCCGATGATATATCAATACCCCGATATTACTTATATTGTTTTATGGCAAAATGACACAAATGGTCGATAGACTTTGACCCAATGTTCAACGTAGTACCTAAACTTTTAATTTGATCAATATGGCTCCTAAACTTTTAATTTGATCAGTATGGTATCTGAATTTTTGGAACATGTTCAACTTAGTCCCTAAACTTGAATCAATGGAAGAACTACATTGAACATCTTCTTATAGTTCATGGACCAAGCTGAACATATTTCAAAAGTTTAGGGACTATATTAATTACATTAAAAGTTCAGGAACCACATTGCACATTGGATTAAAGTTCAGATATTATACTTGTCAAATTAAAAGTTCATGGATTATATTACACATTGAGTTAAAGATCATGTACTATTTATGCCATTATCCTTTATTTTATCGATATCTCCAACTTACACTAGTCACCCGATTTTTACTTGGGGGTGATCGATTTGAAGATAAACCAGTTCCCACCACGAAATCGGGAACCGGATGGGGTGGGTCCAGGAATCAACCATCATATATTTTTTTCCTACATAAATAAAGTGAAATATCCCCTCAACTAAAATTGCTTATGATATCTTCATTGCTATATTTGCTAGCATTGGTACGTGCATTGTGTGCGAAATCTGTGAAATTACAACTACGTCACAGCACGAAAATGAAGATGCTTAAAAAAAAAAAAATAGAATAGATTCACATATATGAGTATGCGAGGACCTTATAAATTGTCATGTCTCTAAAAATAAAAATCCAATAACAAATCCCTCTACTTGATGTCCATGCTCGACCGTGATCGAAAGTGAATTAGGCGTTTGTTTTTATTTTTGTAAAAATAAAAATTAAATAAAATATAAGCACTCTCGCAAGCACGAACTTGTCTATATTGGATATATTAACTGCTTTGTACCACAAAATTTATTTAATATGAGATTTTTTTAACACAATTTACGCATGTATCTTAACAAAACAGCACAACGCCTCGTATATGAATAGTTCTACCCGCACCTGGACCGATTCACTCATGTATTGATGTTGTACTCGGGCTCGGACTTGTGCCCGTCGACAGACAAACGAGAGGCGCGAGAGCCAATGAAAATAGTTGGGTGGCCTCGAATGCCAAACTAAAATGACATTTCTATTTCTTAGGGTACCAAAATCGAAATGAATTTTGTTTTTACATTAAGAAAAATCGCGTGTTTTTTGCGCAAATGATTGAGACAGCGCAAAAGGGGATTGTAAAATTCACCGAAGTAAAATTGAGACGTGAACGTTGTTGTGTATAAAGATGTCAGGCTCGAGCTCGAATCCTCATCGAGTCATCGTTCTGTCTGTCGTCCTTTCCTCGCTGTATCATCTCTCATCGCCATCACCGAACCAGACCAAACCAGACCAGACGCACCCAACACTTCCTTCACTCCCCTGTTCATCTCTCTCTCTCTCTCTGTTCGAGAGACCACATAAAAGGTCGATAACCCACAGAGGCTGTCTCTCGCTTTCTTGCAATCTCTACCACAGAACCCATCGAAGGCCTCCTCTCTTTCGCTTTCTCTCGTATCTCTTTCGCCTCTTTCGGACCCATCGATCCAATGGAAGATCGCAAGGAGGTATCTCTCTCTCTCTCTCTCTCTCTCTCTCTCTGTGTTCTGGTTGCTGTTGTTCTGTTTTTAGCTACTGCTGTGAGAGCTGAGCTCTGTCCAAGACGTTCCGTGTCATGTATTTTCTTGAAAAATCTCCCTTTTTGTTTCTCCTTTCATCTATCTGTCCTCTGGGCGAGTTATGAACATGTGGGGGGTTTCAGAGACTTTGGAAATCACTTCTTTTGGGAGATTGCACGAAACCCATTTGAATTTTGACGACCTTCTTGAACTGAAGCTCATATTCCTCGTTTCTTCAATCGAATAACAATACATGCATGAATCTCCTGTCCGCTAAAAGTAAAGTAGGAGTGAATTTATGAATGAATTTAGGCGGAAAATCGTTCAATTCCAAGATCATTCTGCTCAGATTTTCTTTTCTAAAGCATGGAGAAAATGATAATAATTGCTGATATTAAACTTGTCCAGCCTCTGACCCCCCCCAAAAAAAAAAAACTTCTCCAGCCTCTGACCCAAAAAAAAGAAAAAACTTGTCGAGACATTTGCCAGACAGTTTACCAGGGCAATCTTCCTACCAACTTGTCAAAGCTGAGAAATTGTCAAATTTGTCGTCCTCTCTCTCTTCTAGCATTTCCTGCGTCGACCCTTTCCAATTTCAATTTTGTTTTTTTCTCAATCTTTTTTCCGTCAAGAACATTCTCTGTTTTTTTCCCTGTTTTCGGCTCGTAAATATCATCAGTCAAAGAACCCATGTCATCATTCCAACTCCTATGATTCATACTGTTTAAAGTTTGAAACTTTGAACTGACATTAAATAAGGAAGCACTGAGATCATATTATTTTAGTGTTGTGCTCGCATCCTTAATAATCTAAAGAATTGCAGTCCGCCGTAAGATATTTGTTTTGGGGTTTGTATCTTGAGGAGGAGGTGAATTGGTCAAATTTCCGTTTTTGTCACGCCGTCGCCGGATGTATCCAATGTTCCGCAATCACTTGACCTTAAGCCAAGAATTAGAGGGAAACTATATGATATAATGTAGTTATCATTGCCACACTGACATGGTTTCATAGACCAAATCAAGTGTCTGCTTTCTTAGTAGGTTCAAAAACTATAGATGCATGTGTCTGGATTGGTCTGTGATATCACTGTCGGTCATGTGATTTTTGCATTGCATGTGATGGTTTTTCAGTTTAAACTGTTAGGCTGCTCGGTTCTGCGCTAAGCTCAAAATTCCCCATGTTGACTTTGTTTAATTCGTTGATCCGAAGTTGAAACATCATAACTGTGAACGGAATAGTTCAGCTCAGTTCTCAATCATTCAGGCAACCTGCAATTCTTTAGTTTTTCAGTGATTGACCTATAAAATTAGGAGGATGCATGACGAGAAGTGACACTATAACCTATTAATCCTCATGAACGATTGACTTCGTTCATTCTGCATCGTGGAATTTGTACTGTCATAAGGCAAAATCTTAAGCCAGAATCCATCCATTACACACTTAATGAAGCCATAAATTATGGTCTGAGCAATTGATAAGCATGTTAATCAACAAAAGATGCACAAATTGGTCGAGTTGGCATCGCTTGCACGTGATGGCACGTCTTATTAATTTTGTAGCCGTTGAAATTGCTGCAATTTTCTTGAAAATCCTTTTTAAAGATTCCACGATGTGAATACCATAAGAGTTTTTTTTTTTGGGTAAGGAGTAAATACCATAAGAGTTTTGGTTTAATTATTCCTTAAAATCCGATTGTGGCACTTCTATTTTTGTGAATGGCCTATGCCAATGCTCATTTGCTACTAAGCACTAATGACTATCAATGAATAGCAGAAGAATGCACCATGGCTATCAGTCCCGCAATTTGGGGATTGGGACCAGAAGGGGCAGGTTCCTGATTACTCGCTGGACTTCTCAAAAATAAGGGAAACGAGGAAGCAGAATAAGAGGGACGTCTCGAGAGCCAGCATCGGCAACGAAGAGGAGCTTGCTTCTTCGAAAACCGTTGCTCCGACCGTTACCCCTGCCGACGGCCACCACTACCACGAGAGCCACGACTCGCCCCCGGTAAGATAGTAATCCATGTATTTCTCCTTTTTTGGGGCGACATTCCAGTTCAGAAATCGAATAACCCTTAGTGTTGTTTTGATGCATAATTGACTTAAAAATGGTGGGTTGAGGAAACTATTGAGTAGGACCAACCACTCAATATTATCTTATAAGGTGGATTGTTTTTTAATGAGTGGACACAATAGCTAATACTAATAGCATAGGATCAATCAAATCACGTGGAGTATTTTAAGCAACGTCATAATTTCTTGGGGGATATTTTAAGGCGCTCTTTCTAGTGAATTTGAGCTGTACTTGTAAAGATCTAAGTTTTTAATGTAAATCACTAGGCAGAGATTAGTCCTCTTCTTCATTAGTTTATCTTTTTTTCTAGTTCCTTGATGCTCTCGAACCGTGTAGGTAGACATGGCCAAATTGGACCCGGGCCCGGAACCGGCCCGTTGACCAGCCCGGAACCGGAACCGGACCTTCACGGGCCGGTTCCGGTTCCGACCCGTTATTTTTAATAAAAAAAAATAAAAAAATAGAGAAAATAATAATTGCTTGAAGTGGGATTCGAACCTTTGATCTTTTAGTTGAAATAAGCACCCTAAACCACTCAACTACCTTCAATTTGATTGTTCATATTGCAAATAAATTATAAAAAATATATATGGACAAATTGAACCGACGGGAACCGGCGGTTCCTTGAACCGGGCCCGGAACCGCCGGTTCCGAACCGGAACTGGAACCGCCTCTTTAAGGGCCGGTTCCGGTTCCAGCTTTTTTAGGAACCGGAACCGCCGGTTCCTGAACCGGAACCGGCGGTTCCGGCTAACCGTGCATGTCTACGTGTAGGTACTTTCTCTTTTGAAAAAGCAAACCATATTACCAAAAGCTAAGCGCCGAATGAAAATATTAATCAATGTCCAATGCCGGTGGTTCGATGTGTTGTCTTAGGAATATATATCATTGAAAAAGGGGGACAAAATGTGTACCTGCTACATTGCTCAATCATGTAGTTTTCTCGAGATGACAATTGTTATGCATGTTTTCGCAAGAAGATTCGTAAGATAACCAAAGGGGGGTGATCCACAATATCAGTGAAAAAAGGGGGTTCGTCCTCTCACGATATCGCAAAGATAATCCGCGCTAAAATTTTCCACAAAGTAGCGTTCACGGGTGATGCGTGTGCTTGTGCTTGTGTGTGTGTGTGTATATATCGAGAGTCATGGATGAAGATGAACTAGATAGGAAAAAGTAGGCCCTAGAAGATAAATGCCGGTGCAATTTGGATAGATTTCGTAATCAATCTGCTCTGCTCAACAGGGACATGTTCTTGGAGGGTAACCACAAAAGGGAAAAACACTGAGGACTTGTAGCCTAACTGTACTCAGGCCGAAGGCCGCGTCCAAGCGGGGCTCGAGTAGATGCTTTTCTTGTGTACTGTTAGGGCGCCCCATGTGTTTCGGCACGTTAAAAGCGGCGATTTCTTCATTCTAATTCGATCTATAGATGATGATGATGATTATTATTATTGCTTTAGTTTTGGGGGTCATAGGTTAATTGTTTTGCTCTCTTTGACAGGCGAGGAGGAGCATTCTCAGCTGCTTCAGCTGTTGCGCGAAGGCTTGAGATTGGCGTTTCTTGAGAAGAGCTTCGTTTCCGTGAGCGACGTTGTGGGATGTGCTGGTCCCCCATGCACATGTGCATTGTGATTGTTTTCGGACAGATATGGCTTCTGTATTTGCAATTTGATGGTGATTGTTGTTTTCGCCTAGTCTCCCGGTCCCTGTACTTTTTTCGGTAAGTGAACATTGAATGTGCGACGAGGCGGCTCGATCTCGATCGGTTAGGGCGATGCTTCCGAAAAGAGTATTTGGCGCCTGTCCGGCCGGCCGGCATGGGGTTGTAGAGCCACATAAGAAATTTGTACTCCTTAACGCGATACTAATATAAGTCCATAAGATCTTTCTACCCCTTGTTATATTCTTCCGCATATAAGTATATGTTAGAGACGAAAACTTGATGAAGAGCTAACAAAAAAAAAGGTATTTGCATCGCTCGACATAATTTTTAGACATAAATTGTTTGCATGTAATGAAAATATTCTTTATTAATTAATTAGTTTACAAAAAATATTATTATTTTTTGCACATAAATTTTAGACACAAATTGTTACATGTAATGAAAATGTTTTTTATTAATTAATTATTTCAAACGATATATTTTTTTTAAAAAAAAATAAATTTCAGTGGGCTTTTTCTTCTTTCCTTACCGGTGGTGGGCCTCTTTCTTTTTAAGTTCAACTTATTTCTCATCGGGGTGGGCTAGTTCCTTCTAATACACAATGATTATTAGTGTATTAGATCACGTAACATATCGATTAAATATATTACGATTGTATAATATTTAGTTCTTAACTTTTAATTGAAAATAAATGATTAAGTTATATTACTATTCACTTGTAATAGAATATCATGCTAATTATCATTCATTAATTACCTATATTGAGAAGACGAATAATCATGATTCCTCCCCCATCGAGCGGTGGAACTCTTCCCCAAACCCAACATCGCATCGTTTTGTATTGGTTTTGGGCCAACTCTTTGTAGTAATGGGCTTTACAAGGCCCACTTCTTATCTTCTTCCCATAATCATGTTGGGCCGGGCCAATCCACTACCCTCCTAATAATTTATCACAAGTTGGGGCCGACAGCTAGAGAAGTAGGCATGGGAAAATTATTATACCAAAGTCGGTCCAGGAAACGTACGTGTTTTCGACAAAATTGTGAAGTACTATTTTTTTAAATTTCGAACATCCATAGGTGAAAAAATGACTCTTTTTAAGGTGCGCCAAGCCTTTGATCCATTGGTTTTGTAAATTAGTATCTTGATATTTTCTTACCAAAAAAGTTATAAATATATTTCAGTCCAGAGCTTCTTTTTTTTTTTCTTCTGTCAATTAAGTTATAAATATTTTCACGTTTTGCCAATTGAGTCCACATGGCCAATTTCGATTGGAAATTGCTGAAGTGAATGTATGTCATCCTATGTGGTATGACCATTGACCGACGCTGATATGGACAAAATTTAATATATTTTTTATTTTATTTTATTTTACTTTTTTTTGTTTTTCGCTAGGTCCAAAGAAAGAAAAGATATAGTCAAGAAAGAAAAAAAAACTAGAAAAATATTCAAAAAATATTAAAA
Organism: Rhodomyrtus psidioides; assembly: GCA_021437785.1. Lineage (NCBI taxonomy): Eukaryota > Viridiplantae > Streptophyta > Magnoliopsida > Myrtales > Myrtaceae > Rhodomyrtus > Rhodomyrtus psidioides. The sequence goes on along the minus strand of JAILYB010000077.1, from coordinate 794,712 downwards.
TATTATTAAAATTTATCCATGTCGGCGTTGGTCATCCTACATGACACAATCGGCATACACATCAGCGATTTCCAGTCAAAATTAATTAATTAGACTGAATTGACACAAATGCAAAAGGCTTAGGACTGAATTGACACGATTTTAATAGATTTATGATTTTGTTTATAATTTTTCCAACCTATAGACGAGATGTTTATTATCGAGCTTTAAATTAGCAACAGTCTTGAATTAATACCAGATTTCAGATTGATATTATTTTGTCAGCCCAATAAGAAAGAGGAGAAGGAAAAAAAGGAAGAACAAAAAGAAAAAAGGAAAAGAAAATGGTAACTCCCCTCCTCGTAGTTTAGACGACATTAACATGTGCATGGAGAAAAATAGGGACAAAATCCTCTCTCTCTCTCGCTTAAAAAGGTACTCAAAACGAAGTAAATTTCTGGGAAATTACAAATTAAGATGGACAAGCAATGACAAAAACATCCAATCATGAGATGTGATCTCATATTGACTTGAGGGAAGGCTATGCAAACAAAATCGAATGGCACATTCAAGTGAGATCGACGGAAATATTACAAGATCAATTATCGTCATTCTATGTGCCATAAAAAGAAGTTTGAGAATTGCTAGCTTTTATGTCGACTCGTTGCAATATGTGCCATGTCACATGAAGGAATAATCACATAAAATAATTTTGCCTGATTGATTGGACCGCGCGATTTCGTGGCTACATGAAATAATTTGCTTACAATAAAGTTTGTTTGTTTGTTTTTTCTTTTTTTTGGAGCAAGAGGGTATGAGACGTGATGAGATTGTAAGGTTGGCTTTCACTTTTCAGTACTTGGCAAATAGCGTGTGTTGGCTTTAATTTGGGTAGTGTGTATATATATCTCCTGTTGATATGATGTAGGAAATTGGAATAGTACAGATTGCCAGTGAATATCCCTTTTTCTCCCTGAATTGCAGATCCTGTCCATATTCCTTTCACATTGAAAAACATCTTCCTCCTCCTCCTCATTTCCCACGAAATCTCACATTTTAATTTTAGGGTTTCACTTTTAATTGCAGATCCAGATCCAATTAAAAAGAAATCTCGAAGTTTTTAATTCGGTTAAATTCGCTCGTGCTAAACTCAACCCATATCGCAGAAATTAAACTGTCTCCTTACCTAATGTGACCGACAGTCAGCTTTAGGTAGACAAGAGACATGGCCAAATAAATCGTGGGACCGCCATTTTAAAAAAAGAAATAAAAGAAAAAAAATGAAGAAAATGACATTTGCTTGAAGTGAGATTCAAACCCATGTTCTTTTTATTGAAACAAGAGTCCTAAACCACTCAATTACTTTCATTTTGGCTGTATATGTTGCAAACAAATTATTAAAAAAAAAAGATATAAGCAAATTGAACCAGCGGTTCCTTGATCCGGCCCGGAATCGGAACCGCCCTCTTATGGGCCGATTTCGGTTCCAGCTTTTTTAGGAACCGGAACTGCCCACGTCTAGCTTTAGGTACTCGCCAGCAGCAACACTCCATGGACCTAAGCGCTCGAAAAGTCGCCTCACGCTTCAGGGATGACCCCTACCTATATTCGAGGCGTTGAGATCTCTCGATAAAGCATAATCACGTTCTAGGGGGGCTTGCCCGACCTATCTTCAAATGATTTGAGCAGTATAGAGTCAAATCTATGAAATGCTAAGAGTGAACATTCAATGAGAAAAGCTTAAAAGAAGAAGAAGAAGAAGGTGGTTATTCTCGAGCCTCCTATATCAAAACTGAGCCGTCGAAGTGGCAAATTCAGAGGAAGATGCCCTTCCTCCAACTGCGAAAGGGCCGAGTCAAAAGCGAGTGGGAAGGCGAAACGAGGCGACTCCCCCACACGCGCGTGACTCACGGTGACGAAAGGTACCGCTACTAACTACCGCCACCCGCCAACGAGTTGGGAACCGACTCCAACCCCGACTCGGTCGGGTCACTCAGGTGCACGACCAACGCACTCGGGAGAGAATCTCGGGACGCCGCCACGTGTCTCGCCCTTATCGAGGACGACGCCTGGCCCGGGGTGGGGGCCCCGCGCGGTGACCATTTCCCATTAGATTTTTATTTTTAATGTTTTCGGTTGCCTCCCATAATTTGACAACCACCACCCACCCTCCTCCTTTCGTACCCCCCCCCCCCCCCCCCCCCCCCCAAAAAACCCCCCCCCCCCCCCCCCCCCCCCCCCCCCCCCCCCCCCCCCCCCCCCCCCCCCCCCCCCCCCCCCCCCCACAAAAAAAAGCGATGAATAATGGTACTACTACTTAATACTAGCATATATTATATTAGACACATGCGCAGAAACTAGATAGAAATTTGGAGTGGACCTGCTTCTTGAATCTTTCCAGGGATTAGCTATCGGTGTCGGTGTCGGTGTCGGTGTCGCGATTGTACATGAGAGTGTGCATGGTCTGGGTCGATCCGATCTCGACATGAACTCGGGGACTGGACCAATAGTCCGGTCCCCATAATTTCGGGACCAAGGACCGGACCGGGACCGGATAGGACCAGGATCGGCGGTCCGGTCCGGTCCCGATCTCGGCCCAACTGCTATAAAGCCTACTACTGCGTTCAATTAAAAAAAAATTAAATTTGCATGTACTGAACGGTTGAGAGTTTTTTCATTCTAAAAGCCACATTGACCAGACTTTAGTATCTCATCCATCATTTGTTTCCCACTGCGTCTCCTTTTATGTCTCCTATGTTTGTTAGATTTCCTTTTGTTCCCTTCTCAAGAAGTATGTCCAATTGATGTTTCATTACTTTATTTTTTTAAAAACAAAAATCATTAGGTTATCTAGATTAGCTTTTTTATATAAAAAAAAATTTGTCGGTCCGGTCCGGTCCCAAACCATGGAACCCAGGGATCGGACCGCCCAGTCACCGGTGTCGTTTATTGGGACCGGGGACCGGACCGCTAACCTCAAGGACCAGACCAACCCGCTCGGGCCGGACCGGTCCGGTCCAGTTTGCACACCCCTAATTGTACAGATAAGGGGTCAATGTTACATATTCAATGCAGTGAAATTGACCACGCGAGCGAAAGAAGGACGTAGCCTCATAAGTGAGATCTTGTCCGGGTCGGAGAGATTCAAATCCATTTGTCCAGGCGTATACGTCGGGTGAGAAATGCGTGTGAGACCGAGGTGTTTCGAAAAGTTTAAGTTATTTGATAAATGCCTGATTAAAGATTAATTAATTTATCATATGAGTTAAAAAGAAATGTGAGAAAGAGACCACCGGTGTCGGCGATCAAAGAGTTCGACAGCTACGTTCGGCACGCTTGTTTTGAACCAACCAACTACTGCTCATTTTTCGTGAGAGCTTGTCATGTCGAACCAACGAGTGCAAGTAGGAATAAATACAGAGTGTAGGTTGGGCTTTAACATAATACTAGAGTGTTAGAATTATATTTAGGGAGGAGCCTAAAAAGATTTGAGCTAAAAAAATTTTTTACTATCGTACCATGTTGAAATTATGTGGGATCACTATTAATTGCATTAAAAGTTTGAGAAGTTAGGTGAAGATCGTGATTTATTATTTTCGGTACTTAGACAATATGAAAGTTAGAAAGCATGGGAGGAAGGCTCACACGCGAGGAGGTTTGTTAAGATTATCATGATTAGTTGATTCACAATTGAGTATTGATTTTTTCATTGTGCTTGGCAAGAAAAGCTCCCAAACGTTGTGTCTGTCGATAGGGATGTTGTTGTCGGATTCGGAGGACTTTCCCCCTTTTTGAAGAGTCTGTCCAACTTGCCACTAGGGGTGTGCATGGTCCAGACCGATCTGGTCCCGGCATGAACCCGGAGATTGGACCAACAGTCCGGCCCCATAATTTCGGGACCAATGACTGGACCGGGACCAGACAGGACCAGGATCGGCGGTCCGGTCCGGTCCCGATTTACCCCCAATCACCTAGGCCCAGCCAAGGTTGGTAGGAAGCTGGAACACGCTATTTGACATTTATGTTTGAGAGTCACATCCTAGATTCCTTTCTTAAAATATTTTCCATACGTCAATCCACAACACTTGTTGGAAAGTGTTGGTAAAACTCGATACCTTTTATCTTGAGAGCCTATCAGGAAAGAACTCTAATCCGAGCCGATCAACATATTTAGTTAGAGTCGCTTTCATCAAAAGCTTAAATGATAGTTATAAACAACTGAAATATACTAGCCGCTTCCATTGTACCGAATTCTCCGTACGAGACTTCTTCCACCTGACATCCTCACACGTGTACTTCAACACCCTCAAGCTGTGTCCTCATCACCATGAGGGAGAAGTGAACATGGGAGGGCTGGCAACATTATAAGCAAAGACCTCTTCAAACAAGGCATCTTGTCAGTAGAGATCTGTGCAATGGGATCTGCTAAAGAAGATTAAGGAAATGGGGGGAGAAATCAATGAGATTGGCTTAGTGTGATTAACGAACAAATGGTCCCGCAGATGAAGCGCGCTAGGGGTGATCAGTTTTCGATCCGGTACAATTTTCCTCAAGAATCGGGAACTGGACCGATGGTCTCGGTTCCCATTTTCCGATCCGATGACCGTGAGGTTCCCATTTTCCGATCCGATCCGGTTCCCGGTCGGTTCTACGGAACCAATAACACGACAAATTTCTGCATATGCCTAGGAGAGAGAGCATCTTTTCCTTTTTCAGGATTCATAGCTATTTCTTTACTCTGATTTTAGCTTCTTGGATGTGATTTGATTACTCGTCGAGATTTTGCCCTTCTTAGTGACAAAAGAAGGCAATCACAGTACAACAAACAACAAAAGAACAGCGCCAGATGCGGGTGTTTTTTTTTTTTTAATTAAAAAAGTAAACATTACAATTTTTTTTAAAATCGACCGGTCCGGTCTGATCTTATATCCTTGGAACCGGCCTGCCAGGCCACCAGTTCCAATATTAAAAATCAGGAACCGGACCAGACCCATCTAGAATCGGGAATCGATTCGGTCCGGGAGGTCCGATTTGCTCACCCCTAAAGCGCGCGATATAGTTTTCACTTTCATTCGTTGTGCCATCAAGCGCAAATAATTTCATGTTTATCCAACAATTCCTGAGTCAGCTTGTCTTTTGATGTAGTCCATGGCCTTACTTGGGTTTCTCATTATTCAAATTTGTATACATAGATGGACTTTCTAAATAGATAGGTAAATTAAATTTAAGTTACATAAACTAGATTGAAAATTACGTGCAGCAAGTCATGTGAATGGCGACTCAATCATTAAGTGTGAATGAGATTGAATATCAGGTGCCGAGTCAATCATAACTTGTGTTGACTTTCGCGTGTCATTCTCGTCCTCCTCACTTTAATGCCCAAAAAAAAAAAAATCCTCGATTTTTCCACGTTGTTCTTCCCTTGGAAGTGAAGAACCGTAGTCAAACAGCAGCCAGCCTTCGAGGAAACAGCCCCAAAAAAGGAGGAGGTATATAAAACATGAAAAGAAAAAAAAAAGAAAAAAACAAAGACACTTACCTAATCTTTACTCAGGTATCACCTCGGAATTCATCATCTCGACTCGAGCGTCACATATTACATTTGACATGCGGTGATTGATTTGGGTCGGCAGAAACATGGCAGTTAAAGCGCCATTGTTGTGCTCAATGGGAGTTTGTTGGGCAATGGAGGAATTTTTTTTTTTTTTATCTTCATTTCAACGGACGTAAAGGGGAAAAATGACCCAAATGGTCCGATCTCATGTGAAATGTGGTCTCCGAATTTTTCATTTTTTTTTTCAAAGCGGTCTCCCAGCTTAGATCCAAAATATACAATATCGTCCCTTAACTTTTGAGTCCAACATTCGACGTGATCCATAAAATTTTAAACAGCTTTGATACAGATTAGTGACAACGTCGAACATAAAAATCAACAGCACAAGGACCGCGTTGAACATATTCAAAGTCCAGGAACAACGTCACACATCGCGCTAAAGCTCGACGGCGGCGTCGCATGCCAGACCAAAGTTCATTGATCATTCATGCCACCGTTTCCGGGACAAAATTGGTCATTAATTGGACAATGTTCACCATGCAATTTCTCAATTTTTGGTGCCTAATCTTGGAAAAGGATGGTTTGATTTTTCTATATTTTTTTTTTGCCTCAATGTCCGGTGGTTGGGTAAGGGAAGGAGATAGAATGGCATTGGAATGGCCCCCTCTCACCTGTCCCACCACTGAATCAAACATTGGGCTACCAACCCAAGTGAAGAATAGTCCAAAAAAACAAAAAAAAAAAAAACCCAAGTGAAGACCATATCCCCGGAGAGAGAGAGAGAACATAGCCATGTCAATGCCACGTGTCATCTCTCAATTGGCTCTTATCCTCATCATGAGACGAGGAACACGTGGATGATGGTACTTGGCCCCCACTCCCTTAAGATAAGAAGCACCCCTCAGGGCCTCACCAACTCCCCCCCACCCTTCCTCATTTTTCCTTTTTTTTTTTTTTAATTCTAATTTTTCCCATTTTCCAATCTGTAATTTCCCCAACTTTTTCTTGAAAATAGATGTCAATAAAATTAAAGGGGAAATGGTAAGAGCCACAAAACCTCCCAAGTCCCAATCCATTTTTTTGTCCCTCCAAAAAATAAAATAAAAAAATAAAAATAAAAAAGGGGGTAAAAGTGTCAATGAGGATAATATGTCCAGAAATTTGGTATTTTTTGTCACGTTATTGAAGCTCTCATTGATTAATCATTGCATCGGTGGTCGAAACGCGATATGAAATATTTACAAACCCCGTCTTTTCACAAACAAACACTTATATCATCTAGCAATAATTTTCATATTTAAAATTGGCGAGTATAAACTCTTTAAATGTTACATTTTGACTCAGATAACTTCATCATCTCACATGCCGTTAGTTTTAATTTTTCAGGATAATACCACGGAAAACCTTAAACTGGTACACATGTGACAAACTTACCAAAAACTATTTTTTTTTTTACCCACAAAAAATTTCAAAATGGTATACTTGTGATAAATTTATCCCAAACTGGTACACCTGTGAGAAAATTACCCTCAGTCAGTTTTCGTTAAATTTAACCGTCAAATCGCAAAGTTAGATAGCATGGACAGTTCACGAGTGTATCGGTTTAGGATTTTTATCCTCTGTTTGTTACAAGTGTATTCATTTAGGATTTTTCGTGATATTAACTCAATTTAACGAATGATAACTTTATCACATCTATATCAATTTGAAATTTTTCGTGGTAAAAAAAATTAGTTTAGAGAAAATTTATCACATGCGCATCGATTTAGGGTTTTTTATTGTAAAAAAAAATAGTTTGAGATAAATTTATGATAGATGTATCGATTTATAATTTTTCGTGGTCAAAAAAATAATTTGAGATGAATTTAGGGAAAATTTCAATTGAGGGCCCGAAGTGCCTTCATTTTTTCAAATAAGGGCCCGAAGTGGTCTTTGTTTCAAATAAGGACTTGAAGTATCCTTTTTGTTTCAAACAAGGGCATGAAGTGAATTTGCATGTTTCAAATAAGGGCCTCTTATCACCGGCAGGCTAAATATATCGACTAATCAGGGATATTTTGGTCAAAATACGATTTTTATTTAGTTTTTAGTTAAATAAAATAAAATATAAAATTTTAAAATATAAAAAAATAGCACATGTGAGAGAGCTCCCGTCTGTGCTGGTCGCCCCACCGCCGGTGGGGCAGCGAAAGCTGTCGTCGGCGCCTCATGACCCTCTTTTCGTAGGGGCGAGGGCCTGCTGGCCCTCGTCGCTGGTCGCCGGTGGGGCGACGTCCACGGGCGGGAGGAAGCCCCTACTGCCTAATGCTTTTTTTAATTTTTTAATTTTTTTAGAAAAATAAAATAAAATAGAAATAAATAAGTAAAGAAATTTAAAAAAGAAAATGACGAAAATGTCCTTAATTAATTGGTTAGAGACCCCTTTTTTGAAATTAATATTGCTACTTCAGGTTTTTATTTAAAATGATATTTATTTTAAGCTTTTATTTGAAATAATAAAAATATTTTATGCCCTTATCTAAAAAAAAATAAAAATGAAAGTACTTCGAGCGTTTGGAGTTTCCCAAGTCTTCTCTCTCTCCTCACCAGATCTTAATTGCCACTTTTATAAATGCGTTGCGTCTACGAGAAAGAAACCCAACTGGATATAGAGGCGAAAGCATAGCTGGAAGGAGATACAGAGAGGTTCTGACGTGCCTTTGCAGATTTCTTGCCTTCAATCCTTCGGCGCTAATTCGGACGCGCGAGCTTCTCCAAGTTCTTGTGCAGGTACTCTCAGGCTAGATGCTTGCCTTGGTACTGCGTAAGAACAAGCAGATTTGATGTGATTCTTGGAGGCACCCGAGTTTCAAATGCATTTGATCTCCTCCTGTTAGTCGAGAGAGGTTAGGAAATGCAAAAGTCCCCATACGTTTGATGTGGGATGAGTGACGAACTTACGCTAGTCTTCTCTTGGTTCCCGTGAAAATGTCGCCTTTTGCTTGAATTTCAGCCAATAGCTGTATTTGGGATTCTGGGTATCGGAGATTCTTGTGGTTTTTCTTGTCTTGGGTCTTTTGTAATCCGCCTTTAGTTTCTGTTGATTCTTCGGGTGCTCAGTGATCTGTCTTGTTGTCTAGTCCATAAATCAGACCATCATAACTAAGAATCGGATTTTTCTTCTTTTTAATTGTGTTTGGCCTTTAGTTTGTTTTTACTGTTTGATTTGATGCGCCGGCTTATTCATTCTGTTGTTCTAGGAAGATTTTCGGCGTTCGATTTAGTATTTATTAGGAGTTACCTTGTTTCTCATTGCAGAAATTTGGTGGTCCAATTGGTATCCTCATCAGATAAGATAAACAGATTAAGTAATTTGGCACGACCTAGCTGTCTTAAGGTTAATGATGGATGCCAAAATTGCACAAAGGCCACAGTTCTCTGCATGGATTGGTTCAGACAAGGTTGGAAGAAAATCAAGCTGCTCGCTGCAGGTTCCCCAAAAATTCCGAGAAGGGAGATGTCGTGTGCTCATTTCAGCCCATTTGCAGCCTACAAGAAGATCTAATCGGAATAAATCGATCTCTTTAGAAGTTCCGTGCTCCTACCGAGAGTTTCCAGGAGGTAGTTGCTCTTACATCCAAATTTTTGTTCAACTTTTTTCGTGCTTCAAGATGTGGGTGATCCTTATTGAGCAATTTAGTGTCCACATTTTTTGTTGAGTAGGTAATTGCATTTTACTATTCACCTTTTGAGCTGGCGAATTGTGGTTAATTCTATCAATGGATTCCTCCAGATTAATTTCAGATCGTTGTTATCTGAGATCATATGTGGTTGATACTTGAGGAGAGATTCACCCTTTCCATGACCTTGGGAAATGATGTATGATCTTTTGGGCTATCTTTGCTCAGAAATGCGGAGTCGCTGTTACTTTAGTTTTGGCGAGAACTTTGAGGTTTTCTATTGATTGTGTAATAGATTGATCAGATCTTGCTTACTTGTATTTTTTTGATCCACATGATGTAGTCATGTTTTTCATTCTTTCCACCAATTGTATAGGCAGAAGGCAGTTTCTGCTATAAAACATCAACTTCCACATGATTTGAGTTTTTCCATTTTTTTTTTTTTTTTTGGCCGTCGTCCAGAGTTTCTAAAGTAGTTATATATATATCATGAAATTTTACTTATGTTTTTTTCCTGAATAAACTTAGTTAAATAAGGTGGTTTTTTTTTTGGGTAAGGTTAAATAAGGTGGTTTTTCATAGCTACCTGCACCATTAATGAGCTCAGGGTTTTCTCTTCCGTTGGTGTGATTTGTTGAGCATCAGCAGTGATGTACATGATAAATTTTGCAGCTCCAAGATTGCAGACTGGAAGTTTTGACTCTCCTTTTGATGAAGCTTTAAGACTGAAGGTACTGAATCCCATCGTCTGTATGTTTGACTGAAGTCATAGGTGTAATGCTGTTAATCATATATCATTCTCTTTGTTACTAGTGTTTGCGTGAGGTAAGGTGCAAATGAGTATGAGCAAACAGTTTACCTGTTAATTTGGAAAAATGTTACTTACTAGAATCAGTACAATTGCAGAATAAATCGCAAGAGATTGAGCCATATTTAAGTGGGCGCTGTATATATCTTGTTGGTCAGTTTCTATTTCCTTGATCTTCTGTTGGTTAGACATGTTAATCTATATCTCCAGTACTCACCTGTTTGATCTGATTTGCAGGAATGATGGGTTCCGGAAAAACTACCGTTGGCAAGATCCTGTCTCAAGTACTTGGCTATAATTTTTGTGACAGGTTTGTCTGCGATGCCTTATTTTCAGTTAGAAAATATTGGGCTTGCAGTACATCTGTGGATTAGATGCTCTGACTGGAAGATACTTTATATACAGTATCTGGTTTTTTTGTACTTTTTGGGTCCATTCCCATGATGGACCTTTATCTGTGAAGTTGCATCAAATATTTATATTTTCTTGGCTAGAATTATGCAATCATCAGTAACACAGGCTTCTTCTTCTCGGCAGAAATATGGTTTTCTTGGTGAAAAGGCTTTATATGTTTCTGTTTCAGGCTATGTAAAATTGTACAGGTCCGTAATTACCATCCGTTGTATATCTTGGCTTGACATCTCGTTTGATTTTGTGATGCTTCAGTGACAAGTTGGTGGAGGAGGATGTTGGAACTTCCGTAGCTGATATCTTCAAGCTCTATGGAGAGGGATTCTTCAGAGAGAAGGAGGTGAGACCAGAGAATTTGCTTTTGATATGAAGCTTATGCATTTGTCTCATCTATATCTTGGAATGCAGTCTTATTCAGGTTAGAGTCTCCTGCTAATCAAATCGTAATTCATCTTGCAGACTGAGATGTTGAGAAGGTTATCAAGAACGCATCGGATGGTGGTTTCTACCGGTGGTGGTGCAGTTATTCGTCCTATCAATTGGTAATTTCGATGGATGAAGGATTCCAACCTATACACTTCTTCACCGTTGCTTTTTTCTTTGTGAAATGTTTTTAATTCTGTATGTTTTTATCTGTTATTCAGGAGACACATGCAACAGGGGATTAGTGTCTGGTTAGATGTGCCTTTGGAAGCCTTGGCACAGAGAATTGCCGCTGTTGGAACACATTCTCGCCCACTTTTGCATGACGAATCGGGTGATGCCTACACAAAGGTGAGTTAATTTCATTGCAGGCCCAGAAACATAACTTGTGGATTTTCTTAGTTGAAGGACGATTTGATTTTCTGCCATTCATGATACTAGAAAATTACTCGCAGGCATTAATGCGCTTGTCTACTCTTTTGGAAGAGAGGAGTGAATCATATGCATATGCCAATGCTCGGGTTTCTTTGGAAGGTACAGTTCAACTTCAAATGCACTCACACCATGCACTTTTCATCATAATCCTTGAGACGGTGCGGTTCTGTTAATTTACAGTTTGCTACTTTTTAAGCTGATTCATCTTGATTCTCCTTTTTGATCAGCACGTGATGTGATGAAAAACGCAACTTTCTACCCTTAATGCCTTGGATTGTATTATGAAATGATGCATTCTTTGCAGAAATTGCGGCTAAGCTAGGTTACAGAGACGTGTCTTATATCTCACCAACTGCTATCGCTATTGAGGTTGCTCTCTCTCTCTCTCTCTCTCTCTCTCTCTCTCCACACACACGCACGCACATCCTCTGCTTTCCATTTGTGATTTGCTCACTTCAGAATATATAATACAAAATTCCAGGCACTTGAACGAATTGAGAGTTTTCTGAGGGAGGAAGATGGCATGGCGTTTGGGACACTGTAGCGACAAAGCTCCCTCATTTTGGGACGTGCAATAATTTTTTGAATTCGTTTTGACTCCTTTGTGGTTGAGGCGTTTCACAATGCCGCGTCCGTTATTTTTAACGTCGGGACGTGGCATTTTCGTGCTGTTTGTTTATATCGTCACGTATGGTTGTTCGAGAATATGACAGGACCGAGCACTTCAGTGTGCTTTTGTTGGACTTTGGGGTGAAGAAGTAATATTTGTAAGTCAGAATGAGAACGGAGACTTAGGACAGTATAAGTGGATAAAGAGTCCTTGTCTTCGTACCAGAATGATATGTTACCTCGTCAATGTAAGGGAAAATGAAGAATCTGAACATACATTACTATGTACAAGGTTGCATTTTCTATTTCATTTCATTCTACCCTTTTCTTTTCCTCTTCAAATTCTGTTAACATTTACTTAAAACCAATCGGTGGATTGAGCTTGGACTGGAATACCCAGGATCAGCTAGAAAGACCGAACCAGAAGTACCAATGGGAGGAAGTAGTCAACTCTTCCAAAGACATTACTATCCCCTTAAAGCTGATAGATGTTTGCACATATTACAAGACATAGTTAATGTCACGAAAAACTCCAAACTGGTATGTCTGAGATGAATTTATGTAATTAATTTTTTTGACGACAAAAAGTTTCAAATTGTTACATCTGTGGTGAACTCACGCCGTACTAATTTTTTGATCACCAAGACTTCCAAATTGATATAGTCTTGGCAAATTTACCCAATAATGACAATAAAAAACCTCCAGATTGGTATACCTGTGATAAATTTACTTCGTTAGTTTTCGTAAAATTGAAATAATACCACAAAACCCCAACTCGGTACTCCTGTGATAAACGGAGTGTAAAAACCCTAAATTGATACATCTGTTAATCGTCGCGTGTTATGTGACTCAACAGTTTGGCGGCAAATTTAACATAAACTAATTGGATAGTAACTTTGTCACGTGTATACCAGCCTGAATTTTTTTTTTTTGTGGTAAAAAAATTTAGTTTGAAGCAAATTTGTCAATTATGTATCAGTTTATGAATTTCTTGTGGTCAAAATGTAACTTTGTGATAAATTTATCTTAGATGCACTAATTTGGGGGGTTTTGTGGTATTAACCCAGAAGATAAGATGACACAAAAGATTAGAGCACATATCTCTTAATAGTCAAATGGATATCATCCAATCATTGGCCAACAGAGGCTTCCAATGGATTGCCTTCTGAAGTGATTTTTTTCCCCCTTATTGATACTGAGTATTCTGATCTAGTCGGGACCAACTACTTGATGATCATGCAATGTCACGGATCTATGTATAGGCCAAAGCCCCACTAAGATTTTTACGAGCATCCCACCCGAACACGCTGTCCTGCCCTCATAAATCATCAGCACTTAATACTATTTTTGCCGTTAGCATTAGGCTACATTACACACAAAAAGACAAATAAAAATTAACAAATCAACGTGGTCCTAACCCTTCGGGACGTCATTATATCTATGCATTGAGTAAGGAATAGAATAGGTCTGAGTCAAATACCAATGATTCGAATTGGTGAGATGATGTTGTTTTCTTTTTTATAATGAATCTATGGAATTATTTTGAGAAAAAGGAAAATTCCAAATGCCCGGGACATTTCCCATTTTTATAGAAACTTTTGTACCAGAAATAACGATATCTTCAATTCCCATAAGAATGAATACTATGATTCACATTTCACGAACGGACAAGTCAAGTCGTATCTTGATCAAACCAATAAAGAGATCACGAGTACAACTATTATGTTCCCAATACAAGAGTCAAAATAGGTTAATGACTCGTGATGTTAGCATCACTGTCTGCACTTGTAATATGCAACATAGGGCTCCTGTGGCAACTCGCTATCACCGCAGAGCTTGGCAAGACCGGATTCTAAGCGCATATGCTCACATTTCAGTTTAAAGCTCGGGTAAACAGCGCAAAGGAACGAGATACGGCGCTTCTGCAGCAACCCAGAAAGTCAAGTTTTATCGCTGCACCAAGCGCCCGCATCGACCTCATTCATAGATCTGTGGATAGGTTAGGGATAGGATCTGACTACGAGTCACTATACATATCCATACACTCGACTGGTTGTCCGGTCCTCGCAAAGAAGGAAGAGGACATACCCTAAGGTCACTGGCCCTTCGCCACCGGAAAATACCATAGAGAAACAGACTGACTCGCTGGCATCCTTATTGTGCAAGAGCTGTCGAAGCCCGAAGCCGATCTGATTGACCTCCCATGGTAGACAACTTGGCACTACTAAGATTACACATGCCAAAAAAGGGCGAACAGCGTCAATATCATACAAGGCATCACCATATTAAGAACGAAAAGCATACAGAGGTTTGTTTAGTTATTCATATACGTTGTGTCATGACATATACAACAGTGCTCCAAAACTCATTGGACTTGACACAAGATAAGGTGGATCATCCAGCAAGATAGATGTGTGATATACCAAAGACGCAAGTTGTAGATAGGCGAACATCTCCTTCCAGATGTCTTAAGATCCTATCACGAATAGACACCAAACAAGGTAGTGAGGTTGTGCACTTGTTGCCTTTCGGAGTTTCGAATGACAACTTCAGAGTAGAGCCGTTCAATGACCCATTTTGCTCACTGTCGATTTTTCAACATCCTGTAGAGGAAATGGCGATTATAAGCAACTTCAAGAGGGGACAAATATGAAAGACAATAAAAGAAGCAAACAAGCAAGCATGTCCAAAATGGATTAGAACCTGAGTCGCCATCTTAATGACATAGTGCTATTGTTTTCCCACGGATATCATCAGCTAAACAAATGGAAACAACAGCAAAGAAAAAGAGAAAGAGGGGTCCATCTGGATGCCGATCACAATGTTCTTTGGGGTTCTCCCTTTTTTCCCGAACTTCATGGTTCGTCATCTGATTTGTTCACTCCAACTCACGTCATAAGCTGTGCAAAACAATCATAATGACTGCAGCAGCAGCAACAGCAATAACTGATGTGCCAAGATCATACCGCCAACAATGACAGCGATGCTCATGCTTGCCCTTTTTTTCTTATCAAAATAAGCCACTACGCTGCCTGATAAGTCACTACACTGCCTGAGTGCTTTCTTAGTCAGTAAGCTGTATTAGGCAAGAGAGTGGAACACAACAAGTACTAATGGTAGGATTGTCAAGATTGTGAACTTAATGATTTGGACAAGAAATAACAACAATCACAGTTGCTTTCTTTGAGTAGGTTGGCTGCACTAATAACTTCGGTTTGCTGAGAAAACCACCTAACATAAGCTAGAGTTGACAAAAAAAAATCCATTAGTCCTTAAGAGCTTGACATACGCAAATGTTCTTTATGTTTTAAATATATCAACATCACCTTTATCCCAAACTAGTTGGAGTCGGCGATCGATGAACCCAAAAACAAATAAAATAGAAGCAAGACCGATTGAGGAAAAAGAAATAATTATATAAAAATAAATAAAAATATACACGGGAAAAAAAACTAAAAAGGACAGTTAGAAACATATGAATGTTGCCCCTCCACAATGCTAATAGCTTGCCTCCACTCCGTTCTAAGACAAACCGTACACTAATCTATTTCACACATCATTAAATCTTATTTTACTACTTTCCTTCAAGTAAGTTTCGGCCGGCCTCTTCCTTTCTTTATGTCATGTTCTCGGTAAGACACTTCTGATCTTACCGGATCATCTGGAGATCTTCGAAGAATATGCTCAAATCATCTCACTTTATGTTCTCTCATCTTTTATGTTTCAAGTAATATCCACATAAAAAGAACCTAGCTGTGCAAAATGAAAAAGGTTCTTAAATAACTTTAATGAGCTACTCGAACAAGTCTAGAAGAATGGAAAGTTCATAAAGACTTGGAGGTACCAAAGTGAACAGTCTACAATGTCTACATCACCATTGTACTTGAACTGCTTAGTGAGACGAAGTTGGATATAACCGGGAAACCTGATATAACTAGAATTTGATATCATCAACCTCATTTAAGCGGAAGTTCGATACCACGGGGAAGCCAGATATAACCGGGTATTGCTGATGTAAGTGGAGCGACTACAATGCTTGAGACATCAACCTTGTCACGTGCTCTAAGGAATATGTTTTGGGATAACATCTTATCTTTTGAAAGCTAGCGGTCTGGTACGGATTCCTAGTTTAGAGGAAAGTAATTGATCATATATCTCTGAGATTATCTATGCGGAAAATATCCATCACGTGTGATATCCTAGTTGATTTGCAATCATCTTGAAAATGGAGTACTTTCCATAATCGAGCTACTGTTATCTTTGGAAATTGAACATTTGATTGTATGGGCGACCAAATTACGCAAACTCAGATGGATTAACTTCCATAGCTAAATTGAACTGCTCAACGATCATCCAACGGATAACTTGGAGGTCGATCCTCTTGAAGACTGTCCAACGGGAAGATTGGACACTGAGAAGTGCCAAAGGAGATCAACATAACGCCAAAGATAGAGATCAATGGTCCAATAATAGAGAGAGCTTACCTCCTTATGTTGTTTTCTGTGTACTAAAAATTGTAAACTCTTCAGAAGTGTGCCGGTGTTATAATTGTGCTTAGGTATGAGATAGTGAGATCTATCAGCTTGGGTATAAGCACCACCAGCTTCGAGAAGAAGAGCTGGAGCATAAGCAACACAACTACTATAACTGCTCAAAGATTGCTAGTGAAATCCAGCTAGTAGGTTGTTAGTCTAGGAGAGTGGACGTAGGTTTACTACAAGCCGAATCACTATAAAGCTCCGTGCATAATTCCTGCATAAATCTACTCACTGCTTATACGCTTAAATCAAAGTTGACGCTTTTAATTCCGCAATATTTTATCAAGCTTCTTGAAATCACTTATTCACCCCCTCTAAAAGACACTGTTAGCCACATCACGGTTCATTGTTCAAATTCTTCAAAACTCTCTAAAAGATTTAACTCTATCAATTCTATTGATTTCGATCATCTCCTCATCCTTCGAGGAATCCGTGTTCACAAAGCCATGCTTCCCAACTATTGTCTGACATTAATTGCAAAAAAAGTTATTAGATTTAGTCCCCTAGCTCACAAGGATGAAGGTATCAAACCTATAACGCCATCCTTGAGAATAGTTTGTACTCTTTGTTCATTAATATTATAGTTTATGACATGATAAATGGCGGGCAGGCCATGTGAGACCACCTCTCGTAGAGGAGATCCATGAAATTCATCCAAAGATACATGGTTACATAGCCCATTACAAATAGTAAGGTACACCTCATGCCGGAATGATTGTTCACCATGATATACCTCACCAGCATCAGTTATTCAGTACCTATGGATTGAGCGTAATAACATAAATCAATGATCTGAGACGGGTACTTGAAACTTAGGTCCTTCCAAGTCAACTGTTCGAACATAGTAACACCATGTTGTACCACTTGTCCCCTGATCTATTGATGGCCTCTCTTCCATATAAGGCGTATCCAATCTTCCGAGCAAACAAACATCCTCCTCAATGTCAATGTACGCCCTCGCGGAAAATATTCTAGTACTAGTCCACTACAAGCATCCTGCCACCAAAGAAATCACCATCTTTGGCATGATTCCTTCAATGCTTTTAACAGAAGAATGACACAACGCGCTGCGAAAAGCAGATTCTTCTAGGCCTTTTCTTTTGGAGTCAACCACCTAGAGCCTGCATTATGTTTACTAGATGAACAATACTAGGAACTGTAAAAACAGCCAGAGCACTATGTAGTTTCATGTTCCTATCTCTCCATCTATGACATAGATTAGCACTCCATGTGACTTTATCAAGTCCATCAGAAGGTTGCAGAGTGCAACTGTGTGCAGCTGAATTTCCCTCATATCATGGCATGATCTGCTCTAGCAGGAGGCCATCTCTATCTCGTATTCCAGTGAGCAAAATTTTTTAAGTTATTGCCCACCCTTTCCCATTAGCATGCAGATTATTAGCCATCTTATTTTAGCACCCATCGCAGTTCCATCACTCCCCTTCCACAAATAAGCATGACATTGCTGCTCAATGATAAGTCGGATAGACAACTTTCATGGCAAGAGGAAAAATTGACACCAGCAATTTTTTATTCTTTGAATGACATATTTGATGCTAAAGTCAACCTGCAATATAGACTCTTAGCAGACCAAGCTCCAGTTCTCAACAAAATTCAATAAATTTAAGCTTAACAACCCCTTTTAGTAAGCTTCCCAGGGATAAAAAACAATCCCAAATATCCAACTGGAACAAGATCCTGCCGAAAGTTGCTAACATGAACAAGCTGCAATCATCCCAGCAGAAACATATAGCATTTCTTTCCTTTCACTCCAAACATCACCTTAAAATTCTGCAAATGGTAGAAACCCCTGCTATATCTTCTGTTCTACAACTAGCGAAGAATTATCAAGTCATCAGCAGCACAAAAACTTCATTACTCCTCTTGCTTAAATTAGTACCAAGTACAAAAAAAATATGAGAAAACTAAGCAACAACAGTTACCAAAGAAAAATTAGATTTTAAATGACCATGATGATGATGTCACAACATCAAGTTAGCAAGTTACATGATCATCCCCCGAGCAAACAGATTCCCTCTACAAGAGTGCCTCTACTTAATACTATAGAGGAACCATCACAATTGCATGCAGCAACATTGCAAACACCAAATATGTCCTTCCAAAAGCAGATAATCCATACGATAATTTTTGGTTAGATAAGCGCTGCATAAATAGTTGCATACATGATTAAAGAAGCTACATATGTATGATGATTCCCCCAATTTAAGTGCAGAAGTCAGCTACTGCATTATACATTGCTCCCGTAATGTATTGTCATTCATATAGGCTGGCAAACTTAAATAACTGGATTATTGATAAACATAGAAACCACACACTAATTAGTTAAATCTAAGAAAAACAATTGTTCGCGCATACCATTGACCCAACCAAGATCACAATGCCACCGCCAAGCAATTGACAATGGAAGACCCATTGGATACCTTGAGAATCGAATCCGACCAGCAAATACATCCCACTAGTTCCCCATGCTCGTCCTTCCTTACAGCAATCTCAGCACACCAGACCTCCATCTCATACCCATCACCCTTCCCCTCCCAAATCACCACCAAATTCCCGCCCAAATTCGCCATTGTTGCACCACACAAGAACTTCGGTAGTCCTCTTTCCACGCCCATCAACTCCTTCCAAACCCCTTCCTTAACATCAAACCCTCTAATCTTCCCCAAATAGTCATAGCAATACAAGACCCCATCAATCACACAAGCCCTCCCTCTCCATCCCATGTCGAGCTCACTTTCCACACTCTCCCAAACCTCCTTGTCCACATCGTACACAATCCCACCCCGGTCTGCCATCGCATAGATCCTCCCATCCACAACCGCGCTAGCATGCATCCACTTCTCCCTCACCTGGAGGGATGAGGACGAAACTGCCGCCCACGTCCCGGCACCCGGATCCAGCACCTCCGCCCAATGGGTGGCTCGGGACCACGAATCCACACTGCATCCGCCCAAGACGTACAACTTCTCCCCGACCACGCCCGAAGCAGCAAACTCCCGCCCCACCCGCATGGTGGGTCCAAGCTTCCACCGGTGGAACCGGCAATCAAGCACCCAGACGCAAGGCGAGGCCACATCATTGATGGACCCACCGAGGACGTAGATCAGGGGGCCGAGGGCGGCGAAAGTGGAGCCGATCGAAGGGGAAGGGATGGGGGCTATGGGGACGAGTCGGTGCTGCTTCGGAGCGTTGGGGTTTGGGTTGGGGTTCGAGTAGAGGATGAACCAGAGGTGGGAAGGGGAGGAGGGGTGGCGGAGGGCGAGGTAGAGGGAGGGCTCAGTGCAGCTGAGGAGGCGGCGCGCGGTGAAGAGGAGAGGGGAAGAAAGGAGGGAGTGGAATGTCTTGGAGACGAGAGAGAGAGTGGGGTGGTGGAAACGGGGGACTCGGGCTATGATGTTCACGGCGACGTCGTCCGGGAGGGAGGGAATCAGTGGGGTCGCGGCGGCCGGAGCGGTGGACATGATCGGCAAACGGGGGTTGAGTTTGGAATCGTAAAGTGAAGCATACTTGTTGCGTCTGGAATATACGACAATTGAGAGTTGTCACTGAGCATTCCTAGTCACACGGGAAGAGGGGTCAAATGGCAAGGCAAAGCCTTACGCCCGTTTAGCGGAGTATAGCTTACATCCAAATATCTGATTGGGGGAACGGGACAACCCTCATGAAGCTCCGGCGGAAAGGGAAGGCCTGTCAGGCCGTATGCCCACTGGTGCAGGATTCCTCGAAAAAGCGCGGGCGGGCTGACTCGGAGACCTGGGACCTTGGCTTAGCAAGGGATGAAGGGAAAGCTGCAATTGGATGCGCTATCCGGTTCGGTCCAGTTCAACTGATCAACGATGGTCGGGTGCTTGTTTCGGGTCGATTCGTCCAATACTCGACCAAAAGATGGAATGTAACCATGATGAATCGGATCGGAAGCCAACTAGCCAAGTCGGGACTTGAGTGAACCGGCCGAAGTTTTCAAAATATTTCAAGAACTTGATCACATTGACTTGGTTAACCCCGAGCTTATCACTTGTGAAAATAATTACCGACAAATACATGCTCACCACGACCGAACATACACTCACAAGGATCTTAGAGAAAGAATGAGTTTTAAAGAGGGAAGATTTGAATTTTATATTACTTGTGAGATAATGCAAATGAGAGGAAAGAGATACCTATTGATGCAAATAAATCTTGCGATCTCCGTAATATTGCAAAGATTGCGTAACATTGTGTAATTTTATATTTTTAGGCAATATTATGTTTAAGGGTATTTTCGTAATTTTGTGTTTCCTAGGTTAATTAGGTTTAGCATATTATATAAAGATGTTTAGGGTTCGTGGAAGAGGAGTTTATAAGATATTTTCATTGATTTTGATAAAATCACACTCGAGTGAACGGCGGTTACTCGTTTATCATTTCGATTTTTCTGTTTAGCCTTGCTTTCTATCACGCTTCGGCATCATTTGGTATCAGAGCACAGGTTGCTCGAAATCAATGGATGAATGGAATCGAGGTGGTCGAAGACCGCGTGTACGTGGAGGCCGGGAGTGTAGAGTCGTTCCTGATGAACAGTCGCGTCTAAGAGACCTGCGAGACATAGAAAAAGAAGAGTTGAGAAGACAACTTCAGGATTTGAAGAAAAGACTTGCGCGGTGCAGAAAAGACGATATATATGGAGCAACGACTTGCACTGGCGGGGTTGTACTTTCCATCCAAAAAAGATCTGATTGATGAAAATCCGATCGTTGATCAATATCCAATCGTCGATGAATATCCGATCGTTAATGAAAATCCGATCGTCGATGAATATCCGATTTTTAATGAAAATCTGATCGTTGATCAAGAACCGATCTTTGATCAAGATCTGATTTTTGATAAATATCCGATTTGTTATGAAAATCCAAATTTTGATACAAATCCAGTCTATGAAGATTCAGTTTATGATGAAGGTAGACTTCCAATCTACGATAAATCTGATGGAGAACAAGAGGATGAGGATCTCGATCAGGAAAAGATTATTTATCCTGATTTTGATTTCGCAAAGATGGCCGATCGATCGTCGTCACATGAAGTTTGAAGCCTAGAAGAAAGATCATGCATTGACGCCATTGTTCTACCCCCTCATGGTTTGCTGCCCCTAGAATCACAGATTTGGAGCCCCACGCTAGGCGGGTCGATGAGGGATTTAGTGAAGCACGTGTCCTTGCAGAGGCCACTTTGATGCCTGATAAGACCCAGATTGCCTCGGTGCAACGCCCCGTAGTCATGGCAACGCGTGTGATTGATCGAAATTACAAGCAGGGAAAACCACAGAAGCGAGTCTTGGTTGTAGTTACCTCAGGATGGTTTGTCATGTGCTTTAATCACATTTTAGAGAAACTAGGGGAAGAAAATTTGCAGGAAGATTTTTCTCATAAAGCCCATCACCGAGAGATAGCAATCTCAATCCGGAATTATACTCTCAAGCAAGGGGTTTCATGTTTAGTAATTGTTGGTGGGAGGATGGAAGCGCAGCCTCATTATCTCATGGATCCTTTGGAAGAGATTAGGACGTCAGAGAAGAATGCTAACCTGCATCGAAGAAGTGCTACTGAAAGAGAGGCCTCTGAACATGCTGGAACGGTTGATCTGCGCCACTTTGCATTTTATACTTTTGTTGGAAAATCTGGTCAACTTTGATGGAGAAAAAATAGAAAGGCCAGATGTCAAAGCCGTTGGAAGTATTGGAGGAGATTCATAGCACCGAAGACAAAGCAGATTTCGTAATCTTGGAAACGGAATTGAATTTGAAGAGATTGAGATCATTGAAGACGAACAAGATTCAAGGACGAATCTTTTTCCTAACAGAGAGACTGATGCAAATAAATCTCGCGATCTCTACAATATTGCGAAGATATTAGAGGTGGCAATATGGGTCACAAACCCATATTTGTATAAAATTGGTCAAATATGAGTTATTAAATTTTAAATGGTTCACTAAAAATGGGTCAACAATGAGTCACACTTAAATCAATTTTCGATCCATATTGACCAATTTTCGACCCATATTGACCCACTTTCGATCCATAAGGACAACATCCTTTTACAATTTACAAATAGTCCTTAGACCGGGGCCGGGTCACGAGGCCGGGGGCTGGGTCCCAGAGCCTGGGGTCGGGGCCGAGGCCGGGGCCGGGGCTGAGGCCCGAGCTGGGTCCCAGGGCCGGGTCCCAAGGGCGGGGCCGGAGCCGTGATCGGGGCTAGGGCCAGGGCCGAGGCTGGGGCCGGGGCCGGATCCCGGGGCCGGGTCCATGACCGGGGCTGGGTCTGTGACCGGGGGTGGGGCCGGGGCCGTGACCGGGGCCGGGTCCCGGGATCGGGTCTCGGGGCGGGGCCGGGACCGGGGCCGGATTCCGGGGCCGGATTCCGGGGATAGGATTGGGTCTCGGGGCCGGGGCCGAGACCTGGGGCCGGGGCAGTGTCCAGGGGCCGGGGCCGGGTCTCGGGGCCGGGATCGGATCTCGGGGCCGTGTCCCGGGGCCAGGATCGGGTCCCGAGATCGGGTCTCGGGGTCGGGGCCGGGGCCGGGTACGGGTCCCGGGGCCGGGATCGGGTCTCGGGGCCCGGGCCGGGACCGGGGCTGGGGTCGTGTCCCGAGCCGGGATCGGGTCTCGGGGCCGGGTCTCGGGGCCGGGATCGGGTCTCGGGGCCGGGATCGGGTCTCCGGGCCAGGGGCCGGGACCGGGGTCGTGTCCCGGGTCCCGGGGGCCGGGTCCGGGTCTTGGGTCGGGGTAGACATGGCCAAATTGGAACCGGACCCGGAACCGGCCCGGAACCGGCCTGTTGACCGGCCCGGAACCAGCCCGTTGACCGGGTCCGCGGTTCCGAACCGGAACCGGACCTTCGCGGGCCGGTTCCGGTTTCTTTTTTTTCGGAACCGGCGGTTCCGGGCCGGTTCCGAACCGTTTTTTTTTTTTTTAAAAAAAATGGGCCCCGCCCCCTGAAAATTTCAGGGGACAGGGCCCCTCTTTTGGGGAAAGAGCCGTCGGCTCTTTCCCCACCCAAAAGGCCCTGTCCCCTGAAAATTTCAGGGGACAGGGCCCCTCTTTTGGGGAAAGAGCCGAACGGCTCTTTCCCCCCAAACGGCCGTCAGTGACGGCCGTTTGGGCCAACGGCCTTCGGGCCGTTGCAAATTTGCAACGGCCCGAACCGGAACCGGCCTGGAACCGGACGGTTCCGAACCGGAACCGGAACCGGTCTTTTATGGTCCGGTTCCGGTTCTGCCATTTGATGGAACCGGAACCGCCGGTTCTTGAATCGGAACCGGAACCGCCGGTTCCTGAACCGGAACCGGCGGTTCCGTCGAACCGTGCACGTCTAGGTCGGGGTCCTGGTCCCGGGGCAGGGGGTCGGGTCCCGGGGTCGGGTGCCGGGGCCGGGTCCCATGGCCGGGTTTGGGTTCGGGGCCGGGGCCGGGTCTAGGTCCGAGGCTGCGTCTCGGGGCCGGGACCGAGGCCGTGACCGAGGCCGGGTCCCGGGCTGGTGTCAGGTCCCTGGGCCGGGTCCCCAGGGTTGAGGCCGTGACTGGGGCCGGGGCCGGGTCTCGGGTCCAGCGTCCCGGGCCGGGTCTCGGGGCGAGGGCCAGGGTAAGGGCCAGGGTCAGGGCTAGTGCAGGGATCGGGGTCGGGAAATATTTTAGTAATATTATTTTTTTAAATTATTGTTGTGTTTTGATAATATGGGTCAAAACGGGTCGAGTCGGGTATGGATCAGTCGCGGGTCGGGTATGGGTCAGTCGCGGGTCGGGTCGGGTTTGAGTCATTAAATATGGGTCAGATGGGTCAATATGGGTCGGACCATATTCGAACCGACCCAAACCCGACCCAACCCACCCATTTGCCACCTCTACGAAGATTGCGTAATTATATATTTTTAGGCAATATATTGTTTTAAGCGTATTTTCGTAATTTTATGTTTCCTAGGTTAATTAGGTTTATCATCTTGTATAAAGATGTTTAGGGTTCATGGAAGAGCAGTTTATGACAGACATTGATATTTTCGTTGATTTTGATAAAATCACACTTGAGTGAACGGTGATTTCTCGTTTATCGTTTCGATTCTTCTGTTTAGTCTTGCTTTCTATCGCACTTCGGCATCACTATATATATGAAGACTTTTCTGATTACAACCTTATATCTCTCCTCAATTGAACGATGGAGATTTCATTTCCTAATCTCCCAATTACCCACATTAATTTCATGAATTCTCTGGAAAATGGTACAATCGCAATTTAGTGGGCCCCAATGAAAATTCTAGATAACTCACTAAACCCTAGGAGGCTCTGTTCGGTCTTTTTGGATCATTCACGGTCCTTCGCACGATGGAACATCTGGACCGGGACACCATGCTCTTAGCTGCTTTGCTTATCTCTGATTGACCTCAACCCATATTTCTCACCAACAAGATAGTGCCTAGCTAGGTTTGCTTTAGCCCAAATTGTTTTAATTATGTCCAAAAAGTCATAAATTTATTGTATTTTTGTCAATTCAGTCATAAATCTTTAAATTTTATAATATACTTTTTCATATTTTGTCAATTGAGTTCATTTGATCAATTTTGGTCATAAATTGCTCATGTTGACATTGGTCATTCCACGTGACACGATCGACGCTGATATGGACAATAGTATGGACATTTTCAATAAGTTGAACAAGTATAAAAATTAAGGGATTAAAGTAAACAAATTGAAAATTCATAGACTACATTACACATTGGGATAAAGCTAATGGTCTACATTGAAAAATTAATAGTTCACGACCATTTTTGTCATTATTTTTATTTTAAAACAAATTCAAATTTAGAGGAAATTTTTGAGAAATCGCCTTTTGAGGAACTTTTGGAGCTTTTCCATTGCTTTAATGTTAACATGGTGGATAAATCTTGTGAAAGTTTGCGTTTTCCTTCGAGGAATAAATGTATTGGAAGTCCTAAAAATTTGTAAATAATTGAATTATGAAATTTTCAAAAAATACAAGTAAGTCTATTTATCAAATTAGTGCAATCAAGTCCTTTTGTTAACTCCTTCTATTTATCTTACAGAAAATACTAATGTGGCACTTTTTTTTTATATCATTTTCTCTCTTCTACGTAGCAACGATGTGGCTAAAATATGAATCATAAGATTAAAATGACATCTTTTTGGTCCAAATCTAATTTTTCTAATACAAACTTTATATAATTTACATAAAAAATAAGCAAACTTAAAAAATAAAGGAAAACTCAGGCGAGCCACGCCACTGCCCCACTATCATCGAGAAGGACCGACGATGGTGGAGGAATCATTGGGCCCCCATCGAAGGTCGGAAACCCTCGTTGACTGCACGTAGGATAGAGAAAATAATAAAAAAAAAGTCACGTCAGCATTTTTTGTTAGCTAATTGGACATAATTAACGAATTACTTGATTACACCAATTTGATAAGTTCTAGGACTTAATTATATTTTTTTAAAAGTCTTAGAATGTAATTACACTTTCGTGATAAATTTTATGACTAATGCAATTATCTCTTCATTTGAGATATGCGTAAAT
This sequence comes from Rhodomyrtus psidioides, assembly GCA_021437785.1. Lineage (NCBI taxonomy): Eukaryota > Viridiplantae > Streptophyta > Magnoliopsida > Myrtales > Myrtaceae > Rhodomyrtus > Rhodomyrtus psidioides. Next base: position 768,720 of record JAILYB010000077.1, on the reverse strand, counting down.
AATTGATGATCTATTAATGTTGGCATGTTTATAAAGAGTTCGGATAATAGCTATTTTCATTCAATCGCAAAGAATTTTAGAGCAACTACTAACCATTACATTTTATATATTTTACTTTAACCTCCTCTAACAATCAGTTGAGATGGCCGAGTTGGTCTAAGGCGCCAGATTAAGGTTCTGGTCCGAAAGGGCGTGGGTTCAAATCCCACTCTCAACAAGAGTTTTTTTAATTTAATTTTTTTTGTTCATATTTTATTTATTTTCACACAATCCCTCGCGCCAAAAAATAAAACTGAAAAAACCAATCCTTATCTTCTCAGTTTCCTGAGAGGCCAAACCATGTCCACACCAACTTCCATGGGCATGGCCTCTCTCTCCGACCTCAGCGCCGGCGCTGCACTCTTCTCTTTCTGCGAGCTGCACCACCACCGTCATCATAATCAGAGATTTAACTTCTTCAAGCCCCGCCAACAACAATGGCGGATCGGTGCTTCCTCTGCTGCTCCTGGAGTCGATCTCAACGCCCTCGAGTTCGCCATTACTAAGGTGGAGCTGCTTCTATCAAACTCCAACTTCGAATTATGTCTTTTCTTTTCTAATTTACCCGACAGTTTACGTGATCGAGTTGGGTTGCCCGACTGCTGCGAAGCAAGATTCAGTTGACACTCAGTACTAATGCATTTTCATTGTGGAATTCATGGTTGTTCTTGGTTCATTCTGGGTTATATGATGCTCAATTGACAAATGTTTGCGACAGAAAGACAGCGATGCGGTTAAGGACGCTCTCGATCAGCTGAGTGAACTCGGTTGGGCCAAGAAGTGGTGTTCTCAGCCCTACGTCTCTCGCCGCACGGTCGGTCTCCATTTCTTCAACTCTTTGCAGAGAAATATGTCAAAGCCTCTTACTATTGGAATAGGAAGGAATTGTGATACTTTCTTAAGCATTTTGTGAACATGAGAACTTCATGCTTCATAGAGCCCTAGATGCTTTCATTAGATTCATTGATTTGTCTCTTGTTGGAGGGTAACTTCGGCAATGCTTGTGTGGCAGACGTCTCTTCGTGAGCTGACAACTCTCGGCATTAAAAACGCAGAGAACCTCGCCATCCCTAGCGTTAGGAATGATGTAAGTATTGAAACAACAATGTTCTTCTCGAGAGAGAAACATTTTTGCGATGTGAATAGTGATTGCCAATTACGACGATTCTTTCGAACTTCATCTTCATTCTCCTTTAAAAGATCCGAGAGTTCATTTTCGCTGCTTATTTTATCTTACTTTTTCATAATTTCGATATCTTCAGTAGTGCAGGCGGCTTTTCTTTTCACAGTAGTGGGGACAACTGGATTCTTGGGTGTCCTTGCCGGCCAGCTTCCTGGGGTAACTTCCATGTCTTCTGTTTGATGTTTTGTTCTTGTCTGCGTCTGTAAATTGCCAAGAAATGGTGGACTAAAATATAAGAACTAAAAGAGAATGAATTTGTGGGAAACAATTGAATCATATGCTCAACATCAGAATTGAAATTACCAGCCAAGGGACTGTACTTTGCTGGTGTATGTTGCATTTTTGCTCAGTTAATGAGCATAGCTGCTCTTAAACTGCTATTATTAGAGTTTTGAGCTTTTGAAGTCTGTATGATCATTATCTATTTGGTGCATCAACCTAGAAGAGTATGCATCGAGGAATTATTGTGCTTGCTAGTGTTTGTTTATGCGCTGGTATACATTGTAAACAGTTACATTGAGTTTCTTATATATGTTATTAGATAGGGGGTGCTCAATAAACCCAAATCATTCAATTCTAGCTTCTCTCAAATCTGGGGTTGTGGCGTCCAGATCTGAGGTCCATGTCTTGCAACCTCAGAGCACGGTCACGATCTCCACAGGAGATCGACCGGGCCACAATCAGGCTAGACCGGGCCACAATCAGGCTATGTCCAACCATCAAGCCTCTACTGTGTCAGCCCTATCACTAGGCCATCTTAGTCGCCGTTGTGATTGAGCGCCGTCTCCTGCCAGGAAGCCTCAGCAGCATCTTTGTTTGCCACTCCACCGTCTGTACTCTTCACCTGGTCCCCACGTTTGTTGCCTAGTGGAGATCCTGTGGTGACGCCGTTGACTTCTAATCACCACCTTTTTGCCTCCTGCTGGTGCTCCTGTTTTCGGCCACTGTTGTCGCTCGATTATGTGTGTTATGTTGAGACAGCAGATTGTGAATTGTGTAAGGTTGTGGCTGGATATTGTGAAAATTTTAGCCAAGAAAATTCCTTGCAAGCTTGCATCGCACTAGCTATAGGGGGAAAAATAACCCTAATATTTTGTGTAAAACAACAAGATATCCAATGCAGCTTGGCTTTGTACTTATGCAGCTTCCTGGTTATGGAGACTTTTGTCATTTGCATTTTGAAGCTACTTAGCTTCGTATCCCGCGTAGCTATTCTCAGATGCGTTTAGCATTTTACACTTTCAACGTCAACCTTGAATGCTTCTAATATCCGCCATATCATCATTCTCTTGCGAACAATCAGTCATGATCAATAACACGAGGTGAATAACCTGCTTTTTGGATTGGATCTCTGTGTCTAGGATTGGGGATTCTTTGTGCCATACTTGATTGGAAGCATCTCTTTGATAGTTTTGGCAGTGGGGAGCACTTCGCCCGGGTAAGAACTGGTATCTAGACAACAGTCAGAGTCATTTTCATCGGTTTGATGCCTGGCACTAGTCCTAGGGCACAGTGAGAGAGTTCCCTTGTTCATTGAGTTCTGACTAATCTATGGTTTAATGTTCTGCTTTAAGTCTTCTACAAGCTGCTATCAGCGGCTTTTCATCGGCATTTCCGGACTATCAGGAGCGGATTACGAGCCACGAAGCAGCGCACTTTTTAGGTAAGTTATATTGTCTTTTGCAACATGCTCTCTCTTCTTGGATGAGCTCTATGCCTGAACAAATAGGAATCGGCATATCTCACTGGAATCAATGCTCCTCAAATAAAATCCTTGTGTTTTTTTCCTGATTTTCAGTGGCATATCTTATTGGCCTTCCGATTTTGGGGTACTCATTGGACATAGGAAAAGAGCATGTGAATCTGATCGATGAAAGGCTGGAGAAGCTCATATACAGTGGCCAGCTTGAATCGAAGGAACTTGACAGGTCATATCTCATAGTTGCTTAGCCTTGACAAGTCTCTGAAGATTTTGTACCGATGAGGCTGTTATCTAGACAGGTTGGCTGTTGTCGCAATGGCTGGATTAGCGGCTGAAGGTCTGAAGTACGACAAAGTGATCGGCCAGTCTGCAGATCTGTTCACTCTCCAGGTTTTAATGTCTTCCTGTGTCGTGCCAATCTTTCTTCAGCTGGCCCGTAGCAGCAAGTAACTGCATAGTATTCGTGTGCAGAGATTTATCAATAGGAGCAAGCCGCAACTCAGCAAGGACCAGCAGCAGAATCTAACCAGATGGGCAGTAAGTTTTTTGTGTCCTTCAAACGCATAGATCTCGTCGACCTTTTGATTTTCCTTGCTTGTGAAGGAAACGGAGTTTCTATATTTTAGTAGATCACAGTAGACTAGTGAATTGAAGATTAGTACAGAGAACGTGCATTTCAATTCTATTGTGCGGTGATGTTTAAAAAGAAACTAATGCAGGTTTTGTTTGCTGGATCTCTCTTGAAAAACAATGCCGTCTTGCACGAAGCCCTTATTGCGGCGATGTCGAGGAAGGCCTCCGTATTGGAGTGCATCGAGGCGATTGAGCAAGCCGCATGAAGAATGATATTTGGAGTTATATAACAGATGATTCACTTTCTGCAACTGAGATAAATTTCCAGCACAGGGTTCAGCTGTTTGGCTCTTAACACATCATTATATATTTTTCCATCTTGTATAAATTGCAGAGCTTCACAAGTGCTTTCTCAATAGGACACGGATCTCTGATTCAATGAAAAGAGACTTGTGTTTTCACATCTTCCAAACCCATGACAGAATTGCAACCAACAAAAAGGTCATCAAAATTATGTACATTACACATGCTAACGGGAAAAGTTAGGGAGGGCCCGTCACATTTGTTCTTGTTAGTGATTAAAGAGCTGTTATTGATAAAAGAGTAGTTATTTTATTTCTGAGATAAAAAAAATACTTATATGCTTAGAGTTAAGCACAGTACAATTACATATATAGCCCCAACTTGCTAATATTCTAAAGTACTAAAACCAACGCTCCCCTTCAAGTTGTAGCGTACATATCAAACAGGCCTAACTTAGGACAAATATATGAAACTCATCCACGCTGAAGAGGTTTTGTGAAAATGTCCGCTAGTTGCTCTTCAGAAAGTGTGTGCACCAACCGTATGTCCCTACAGTTCACCTAAATGACAAGCCACCTCCATATGCTTCCTTCGCTCGTGAAACACTGGATTGCTAGCAATATGAATAGCAGATTGATTATCACAACAAGGAGTAGATGATCCAGTCATAAACAGTCCAATTTCAGCTAACAACATACAAACCTATTGAAGTCCACCTATAACATTAGCCATAGCATGATACTCGATCTTTGCACTAGATCGAGAAATCACGGCCTGTTTTTTACTTTTCCACAACACAATATTACCACCAAGGAAGGCACAGCATCTTGAAGTAGATCAGGAATTCATAGGACAACCAGCGTAATCTGCATCAGAATATCCTGTCATCTCCTGATAACTCTATTTATATAGAGTTTATTTATTATTTTAGACTTAATATTTGCTTAGTTTTAATTGAATTTGATATCTACTTTATTGATTTTAATTGATTTTGTAGGTGATAAATCTTCAGCCGTGCAAATTTGAAATCAAAGAGAATCAAACATATCTTGGGAACAAATTCAAAATCCAATCTAAATTAGGAGCTTTATTATTGTGAGATGTCAATCTTTGGAAAGAATCTTTATTGCAATCTTACTTTGGTAAGATTAAGATTTCTTTTTCTGAGAATCAAGAAGATATCAAGAGAAAAGAAAAAGAAAAGTAACGTGATTTTGGGAGGAGGGAAGCCACTTTTGGAGAAGACGCTCTGAAGACGACGTTCAGTTTTTCTGCTATTCTTCCTTTCAATGCCGGATGCAAAGTGAGGAAGAAGAATGCGAATTCAAAGTCAATCCTCGATTCTTCTTGGTGCACTTGTTCTAGTTCTTCATCATGTTTAGTTTAATCGTTCTTTTTAGTTTAATTTTTATTATGTTCTAGACTACTTTTTGTTAGAGCTACGATGTAACTTAACTATGATGGATTAATTTTTCATACTCGTTTATGCAATTCTAGAATTCGTACATGTGAGTTATATATCATGTTCTTAATATTTTTAAGTGATTGATCACCACTTGAATGATATTTATTGCACGTATGAGACTGAAAGGAGATTCCGTGCAAGTGTTTTATGATATATAGCCATGAAGTCATCACAGATAGAGATATCTTATGCTTTTTGTGTGGTTTCGATAATAGGTAAATCGAGGGTGGTTTATTGAATTCGGGAACGTTCATAAATCTTAATGCGTTTGGATTTACTTAAATTCACATGGATCAAGTGTGGGTTGCTAAATCTAATTAGGATTACTATATCGGACCAAGGATAGTGATTTACATTAGGAGGTTCTACCATCACACTATGAATTCAATTTAATTACATGATGAGATTGGTTAATTAATCTTGATTGGTTAAGTGAAATCGGATGCTCTAACATTTTTTCATTCTTGATAGAAATCCGTTATTTGTTGCTTCTTTATATTCGAAATTTCTAATTTCTATTTTGGTTTGCTGCATTGGTTAATTTATTTTTCTTTAGAATTTTCGAGTGCTTTATTGGATCTTTAATTGATTAGATAAATTTGAGAATTGTTCACGTTTAGTAAGTAATTTGATTGATTTGCCTACAATCTCCATGGGAACGATACTTTTATTCATCACTTTATTACTTGTTCGATACGTACACTTGCATTGCTAATCAAGAGAACAAGTTTTTGGCGCCGTTGCTGGGGATTGTTTGATAATTGACAATTACTATTAATACCGAGCAATTCTTGGTTTAGTCTAGCTTTATTTATGTGATTTTATCTGATATTATTATTTTTTTATTTTGTTTTTTGTTTGATTTTGCAGAGAAAAATAAGTAGAAAAGAAATAGAGAGGCAAGGATTCAACGTCGACTGCAAACTCCCGTCACTCGAAGCCGACAAGGAGAACTTGAGAAGTTTGATCCTGAAATTGAGTGCACTTTCTTACGGCTAAGACGAGAGCAAAACAACAAGATCATGGCTGACGAAAACGGAGAACAAAGGAGAACTTTAAAGGATTATGCTGCACCTATGGTCCAAGGATCAACATCGAGCATTAGGAGGCCAACCATACAAGCTAACAACTTTGAAATCAAGCCTTCCCTAATTCAGACGCTTCAAAATGCAGTACAATTTGGTGGATTGCCGAATGATGATCCTAATATCCATTTAGATGCTTTTTTTTTAAAATTTGTGACACCATAAAATATAATGGTGTTACTGATGATGCCATCAAGTTGAGATTATTCCCTTTTTCCTTGCGTGACAAAGCTAAATCGTGGTTAACTTCCCTTCCTGCAGGATCTATAACGACGTGGGATGACTTGGCTCAAAAATTCCTTAGTAAGTACTTTCCTCCTTGTCGCCACCCGTCCGAAGCGGACGCGGCTAATGGATTACCGATCGCGGGCCTTCCCCCGCACAAGGGTGCAGATCGCGGGCTTTGGATCGGCGCGGGCCCTCCCAGGCCCATACCAAATCGCGGCGGGAGTATTTTTCAAAGGGATTCGACGATAACAGTCGATCGCTTTCGACCTTAGTGTGGTCGTGGTGGCATGTGCAACTTGTGCATGCATTTGGAGTCGCCACCGGTCTTTCTTGGAGGGTAGACCGGAAACCTTATTGACCGATTGGGAGAGATCGATCAATTCTGCGGAACCAGAGATTTTGAGTTCGGGGACTTGGTTACGTTGATGTCATTACCAACGCCCTTTCGGTACCTAACGCGAGTGATTTTCCCTAACTAGGATTTCATGCAGGCGCAATTTTGGGTGAGGTAAGTCTGACTTTGCACATTAACCAGTTTAACATGCTCACGTAATCATAATAAATAAATAGATGCCAATCACATAAACATCTATCCTACGTGGTGATCATGGAATTATGATTTAATGGGTCTCGAGCCAATGAGACCACATTTAATCATTTTAATATTTTAATAACGGAGAGCCGCTCTTCGCTTCTTCTTGGTTTCTTGAACTCTTCAAGAATCGGGCCCCAAAGAGCTCGCCGACTTAAAAGGCTCCTCCACGTAATCCTCGTAGCATTTACATCAACAATTGACTATGCTAAAAATAAAGATTACATGAAAAATAAAACGAGTACGCAGCCTCCATTTAATAATTACAACCCCAAATATATAAGTAATCACCATACATTCATACATACATCAATCACATTGATTAGGGATTTTTCCATGATCACCACCCTTCCACGTAAGTAATAAATTCACAATTTAAAACTTAGGAAGGCACAATAAAAATTCTACGTTGAATCATATTCAGAATTTTTACGTAAAATAAGATAGCCATAAATTTTCGATTCAAAATTAATTTAGTCTCAATTTTTGCTACGTTGATTAATTTATCATATAAAATAATCAACCTCCATTAGCCATGTAAGACGAACAATTCGTTAATACATATTGGCCATAGTATTGCAAAAATTGCAAAAAATCAATTAAATGCACGAAAACACCTAAGGATCGGCTCTGATACCACTGTTGGGATCCACGTAACACGTAGCGGAAATAAATAACAACCCATACATGTATCTCCAGAGGCGTACTTCGTGCATTTCAATCGAAAAAAAATCACAAAGCCTCAAAGGGAGTAAATGGATTACCTCTCGTAGCGTGCTTGAACGGAGGTGTCGGTTCGATGTTCTTCGATCTCAGCCTCCACAAGTGTTAGGCATCTAGTTCGGACGCACCACCAATTGACGAACGGGGAGACGACTAATAACTTCACAACAATTGTGCTAGCAATATGCGGAATCAATATTCCGAACTTAGTATATTTTGCTTACTCAAGATTATGAGAATATAGAGAGTGTTTGTGTTCTTCTCTCTAAGCTCTCAAAAATTTGCACACTCTACAAAATGTCTCTCCCTTCGACCTCAAAACTCTTGCCATCCTTTTATAGCCAAAAATACCTTCCAATAAATTGTATTTAAAAATAGCACTAACAATTATAAATTCTATCTAAAAATAGCACTCACAAATAAATGACATTTAAAAATAGCACTAACAATAGCACTCACAATTTATAATACAAAAATGCTATTTAAAAATAGCACTAACAATAGCACTCACAATTTATAATACAAAAATGTTATTTAAAAATAGCACTAATAATTATAAATTCTATCTAATAATAGCACTCACAATTTATGATAAATAAATGACATTTAAAAATAGCACTAACAATAACACTCACAATTTATAATACAAAAATACTATTTAAAAATAGCACTAACAATAGCACTCACAATTTATAATACAAAAATATTATTTAAAATAGCACTAACAATAGCACTCACAATACAAAAATGCTATTAAAAAAGCATTAACAAAGGTGTTAAAAATAATAACCATTATTATTATTACAAGAGTTAAAGAGGTTACCAAACAGTACAAATACACATAACATATAAATACGTATGACGTATAAATACGTAGAGCATACGTATACATCCGTGAAACCGGGGACTAATTGAAACAAAAATGTGCAATTAAGCCCTTTTGGTAAAAATTGATTAAATTAGAGGGCAAATTGACCCAATTGCACTTCGAGACTTTAGAATCCAATGTCATAGCTTAGAAAAGTGAGAATTGAAAATTAAAAGACTCGAAAAGGAATTTTTTAGGCACGGTTCGGGTTTGTGTTTGTGAAGGAACATAGTGATCCGAGCCGAATTTTGAGATTTAAAGTGACACACTTGAAGAGGAAAATAAAACAAAATTATTGAATATTTTTGTGTATTTTGCTGACCACGGATGGTATTTTTCTGATTTTTTTTGGTATTTTTAATAATTAAATAAATTCGAAAAACTATTAAAAATTACGAAAAATATTTTTTGTTCAAAATTGGTTCTTGAGGCTAGGCCAATGCTTCCAAAGTTGATTTTGCAATTTTATGATTTTGTTTGCTATTTTTAATTAATTTTTTAAAAAATGAAAATCACAATAATAGATTGGTCAAAAATCAGGTGTCAACAGCTGCCCCTCTTTGAGAGGAATCTCGTTAGAGGTTTCTCTCAAAGATAAGATGGCACCTGATTCCTAACCGACTCAACCGGGAAAATGAAAGAAGAAATGCTATGACATCGGATCCTTAAGACTCTTGATAAAGCTCGAATTAATCCTCGGTTTGCTCTAACAATTTGAACATGGGCCGGAGTGAGAGAGGCTTACCTGAAGCTCACCTGTCGGATGTTGCCGGTTGCGAAGACTTTCAAGAAGATGCCTATGACTCGTCATTCAGAATATCCTAGGGAGATTAAGCTCTGACCTGTATGGTAGGTCATACCATGATGGGATTCCTAACTGGTAGGAACCTAAGGAAGGCGTATCCCACTCTTTGGGATTTGCCAAGAAGTTTGATCTGTATGGTGGATCGGACATTTGTGTTAATCCTTACGGCGGTATTTACCAATGAGTTGACCCTTATGGCGGTTTCTACCTTATTTGACCCTTATGGCGGTATCTACCGTCAAGTTTAGTTTGACCCTTATGGCGGCTTCTACTTTTGGCTGACCCTTCAGGCGGTTTCTACCTTGAGTTGACCCTTCAGGCGGTTTCTACCTTTGGTTGACCCTTCAGGCGATTTCTACCTTGAGTTGACCCTTCAGGCGGTTTCTACCATTGGTTGACCCTTCAGGCGGTTTCTACCTTGAGTTGACCCTTCAGGCGGTTTCTACCATTGGTTGACCCTTCAAGCGGTTTCTACCTTGAGTTGACCCTTCAGGCGGTTTCTACCATTGGTTGACCCTTCAAGCGGTTTCTACCTTGAGTTGACCCTTCAGGCGGTTTCTACCATTGGTTGACCCTTCAGGCGGTTTCTACCTTGAGTTGACCCTTCAGGCGGTTTCTACCATTGGTTGACCCTTCAGGCGGTTTCTACCTTGAGTTGACCCTTCAGGCGGTATCTACCATTGGTTGACCCTTCAGGCGATTTCTACCTTGAGTTGACCCTTCAGGCGGTATCTACCATGTGTTGACCCTTCAGGCGGTATCTACCATCATTTTGACCCTTCAGGCGGTATCTACCTTGTGTTGACCCTTCAGGCGGTTTCTACCATGGGTTTGACCCTTCAGGCGGTATCTACCATATATTGACCCTTCAGGCGGTTTCTACCATGGTTTGACCCTTCAGGCGGTATCTACCTTGTGTTGACCCTTCAGGCGGTATCTACCATCATTTTGACCCTTCAGGCGGTATCTACCTTGTGTTGACCCTTCAGGCGGTTTCTACCATGGGTTTGACCCTTTAGGCGGTATCTACCATATATTGACCCTTCAGGCGGTTTCTACCATGGTTTGACCCTTCAGGCGGTATCTACCTTGTGTTGACCCTTCAGGCGGTATCTACCATCATTTTGACCCTTCAGGCGGTATCTACCTTGTGTTGACCCTTCAGGCGGTTTCTACCATGGGTTTGACCCTTCAGGCGGTATCTACCATCATTTTGACCCTTCAGGCGGTATCTACCTTGTGTTGACCCTTCAGGCGGTTTCTACCATGGGTTTGACCCTTCAGGCGGTATCTACCATATATTGACCCTTCAGGCGGTTTCTACCATGGTTTGACCCTTCAGGCGGTATCTACCTTGTGTTGACCCTTTAGGCGGTATCTACCATCATTTTGACCCTTCAGGCGGTATCTACCTTGTGTTGACCCTTCAGGCGGTTTCTACCATGGGTTTGACCCTTCAGGCGGTATCTACCATATATTGACCCTTCAGGCGGTTTCTACCATTGTTTTGACCCTTCAGGCGGTTTCTACCTTGTGTTGCTTTGAAAAGGGGTCTCATGACGAGGGTTCTCCACGTCCGATGAGACTGTTTGATATTTTTGAAAAGGGGTCACATGACGAGGGTTCTCCACGTCCGATGAGACTGCTTGATTTTTGAAAAAGGGTCCCGGGATGAGGGTTCTCCACGTCTGCTGGGATTGGTTGATTTTTTGGAAAGAGGTCTCATGACGAGGGTTCTCCATGTCCGATGAGACTGCCTGAATTTTGAAAATGGGTCTCATGACGAGGGTTCTCCACGTCCGATGAAACTGTTTGATATTTTTGAAAAGGGGTCACATCCTCACCCCTTCTTTTGAAAGATCCCAAAATTTGTCGGGAATTCAGTTTTGAAGCAGTGAAAGATTTTATTTTGACAAAGTTTCACTTGGGTCTGTTGAGGCGACATTCTGGGGGGCTGGGTTCTCCAGGTATCCTGCAGAAAGTTCAAACCTGTGTGCTCCACTCTACGGAGCAAATGTTTTTCTGGGATTTGGGGTTTCCAAGAATCCTGCAGAAGTTCGAGCCTGAAAGATTTTTCTTCACCAAGAAAACGTTAGTAATCTTTGGGAAGGCCACGGCTGTCCATTTGACAAAACCGTATGATTTAAGTTTTAATCATGAAATGTGCATTTTGATGCTGGAGGTTATCCAAAGCATTCTTGCAACATGCAAATGTGATCACAAATCCCTTGGACGGAAAATCTGGATCAACAGTTTGAAAATTCCAAAAAGAGTTTGTTCAAAACATCAATTGGAATATTTCTCGACAATGAGGTCTTCTCACCTGTTTTACGATAGTGGTTTTTTTGTAGGGGATGCACTCAATTCCCTACTAACCTGTGCCTAGGTTTTAGGCTCATTCGCAGCGCATACATTTTGATCGGTTGGGAGGTCTTCCACGGGACCGTAATGTTGGGCTTGGTTCTTGATCCTCAAGGGGGACTCACTTTTGAGTCAAGGCCATTGAACGAAAATTTTCACCATCTGCTCCGGGTTTACAAGTCAAGAACCCTGCAAAATGAGGAAGAAATAGTCTTGCTCGTACTTCTTCGAGCTAAGCTATATGTTAACCCAAGTGTCTTAGTCAGAGAAAACTGTTTTAGGGTTATGATGTTGGTAGGATTGGGGACCGAAACAGGCTTGTTTTTTGCCCAGAATTCATGAGGGGATTGACGTTGGTGATCATTGCAAACTTGTCACCTGTCTTTTCCATTCTGCATATTCAATTTTTTGAGGTGTGCAACCGCTTTTGAGGTGTGCACAAATTCTTTAGGGAGAATCTCTGGCTGCATTGACAATTATGTCTGCGTCTTTCCTCCACGCTTGACATCATTTGGAGGAGCGACCTTTTGATCTGACTCCTTTAGGGGCCTTTCTCTCTTCCTAACTAGGCTTCATTGGGGATCAAGCAAACAGCTTGCACGAGCATCGGCCTTGCTTTTACCAGGCACTTTGCTTTTTCTTGATGCCGGGGATTTTTATCTTTTGTTGAAATCCCACCTTTTCTATTCCTTTGGAACTACGATGTTCAGAAAATTGTGCTAGACATACAACTTGAATCGTAGCACACTTGAACGCCGATATGAAATCTTTCTATAAATCCCATCTCTTGGATTCTTCCGTTCTTGGAGTGATGCAGTTTCCATCTTGAAACATGCCATGATCACCAACAGGGGTTTATGAAATGAATTTGCAGGCTCAACTTGGCTACGCAAAGGATATGGTGTGTGGGATAGAGAAATGAATGCTTCTCGTCATCCTATGGCACTTGGATTACCATATAAACAACACACAAAGATTAATGTTAGTCCGAGCAAGAAAATTTCTAACCATTTTCTCCTGATGCTGCTGGACTCGCCTCCATTTTGGCCCGATGTGGGGTGGTTCTTGACAGGGTTAAGAATGAAAATCGCCGTTCAAAGGGGTTATCAACGGTCACCTGTAGTGTTTGGGGGATATGAAACGAATGCCTCCGTCGTCCCAACCCATGTAATCGCTGCGAATGGTCCCTAGTTCCGTAGGTCCATATTTTGTTGTCTGATTCGCTCCACTTCTCTCTTAAGTGTGTATAGGACGTGTTTGGACTAGGCTTTGCCTCTCGTCTTTTGAGAAAACGTCCTTTTGAGAGTTTTGAACAACTTTTGATTGGAAAAATCTCTTTCGTTTTCCCGAAAATTTTACCCGTCAAGGGATTTTATGATGCCCCATGCATGTTCTTATTCATGTTCAGACAACCTCCTGTTTTAAAACATGAATGACAATGAAGTTTGAATCCTATGTCTTTTCTAGACATTAGATTCTGAAAGCTTTTCTTTTTCTCTCTGTATTTTTATTTAACATCTTCAATGGATTGGGGAAAGGGATACTTACCTGTCCCTCGCGGCTGGAGATCCCTGAAAATGCGGAAGAAACATGTTATTGTACGTTCACGAATTTTTCAAAAAATTAGAACGATACATCTTACCATTGGTCATGTATTCCAACGGGTAATACATGGGATGTGAAAACCCGTTTTGCCCTGATGGCGAGCCCCTGTCAAAAACAAACAATAAGTGTCAGTTTGTGTTCCAAAATTCAAGACAAATTGGAACGATACCGCCTTGTTCTTGCTTGGCGTTTTCATTTGAACACAAACGCGCGGCTTGCAGAATCTGGCCCTCTATCTTGTGGCCTTGATCCCTCCGTTTGGTTGGCGATGAATCATTCTCAAGGATTTGCCCCATAGGAGATCCATTTGTATTTTTGGACGCATTCCAGCGCCACTCTTCAGAGTTCCTTTTATTCAAGGAAAAATGAAATTGTTATCGAAATGCATGTCAAAGCATGAAGTGTGGAAGCGATACTTTTTACCCTCCAATCGATCTTGTAATCAAAGACCATTTCTTGGAGTGCTGACTCCCAAGGTCAATAATTTTATTCGCCTCCTCGTTGGCGAGTTCTTTTCTTTTGAGGCTTTCGGTGCCAACGACTTCCTGTTAAGTGAGTAAAAACTCATGTTAGGCATGTGGTCTTCGAAGACCAAATTGGAACGATACAATGTTACCGTTCACCCATATTCGTATCTTGGGGTTTGATTATGATGCGGACGACTCTGTTATTGCGTCCATTGACTTTGCCAGAGGAGAAACGTCATTCTTTGTCCGGCGCACAAATGATTCACTTGCCCCAGTTGGGTGTGATTTGTCGTAGCTAGGTGACGCTTGCCCCAACTAACTTCATTCCTGCATTTTGTTGCAATCCCCATCCTCTTTGGGGGTGTCTTTTCTCTTGGGATTCATGATGACGTCTTACTGATGTATTCCCTTCTTTCGCCGATTATTGACGCTTCTCATTTGATGGAGGTCGTTTCAATATCGTATATTGATGTGGATGATGAGTATTGCTTCATCTCGTCTGCATTTGTGGGTGTTGTTCGTGAGATGATTCCTGATTACTTCCAAAACTGCTTTGCCCCAGTTGGGCGGTGTTCGTCTTGGCAATATGCCTTAGCACTTTCCGTGTTTGTTGGCAATTTTCAATTCAATTTTGACAACGTCCATGCACTCCCATGGGTTTCGTCGATTCTAATCTTCTATCTCAATTGTCAGAATCTTCAATTATTTTTATCCGTCTCTAGGTGGCTTGACGGCCTTGGGATTTGTCGTGTGGCGGTTTTGTGATTCTCTCGATCATCGTCGCCATTTGAAGTATTTGATGTTTGCCTGTTGAAGAGAAGAGACCTCATGAGTAAAGGGCATGTATAATTGACTATTGGAGTCGATACAATTTACCTTTGAAAATTATCCTGCGGGAACCGGCATTTCTCCCTTTGGGTTCTCTGTATGCAGGATATGTGCATGATATACATGATGAATGTTAGGTATGCTTGCAACGAAAAATGAGTTCGAGCTTTTCACTCTATTCAGAGAAAGCATTTTTATCAGATGTGTCAATCTGCAAAACTTGAATTTTTCTTTTCAAGTGTTCTTTTCACGGAGATTTCTAAATGATGAGAAACTTCTTCAGGTTTTCTCAAAGGTTTTGTTCACAAATTGAGCCATTATAATGCTCTTGAAAATATTTAGCCATAGTGCATGTCTGAGATGCCATGAAAAGGGGTACTCCCTGTTTGTCATTGGAAAGCACTGCATCCTGAGTCCTTTGCTTTTGATCATCATCTGAGAGGAAAAGGGAGGAAGCATTATTCCCATATAGAAAAAACAATCATTTTGGAACGATACGTCCTTTTACCAAATGGATGGCTCCGCTTTAATTGAAACGACTACGGATTTACTATCCCTGCTCTGGTCACTTCTGGCATCCAAGATGCTGGAAATTTTTCAGTGGTCCCATTCATTTTGTCATCACCTGCAAGAATGGAAAACCATATCAACTCGTGAACCGGTCAATCCGATTTGGAACAGATACAACTTTTTCGACTTAAGGAGAGTCGATCCAAATTAGGTTGCCCCAGCTTCACGTTGTCTACTTAAGGCTCATCACAATAAATCCATCTTGTTTTTGCAAACCCAATGGGTGATGCCCGATGAAGGTGCACTCCTTTCCATTTTGTAGGGAAGGCAAGCTCCCTTTTGTTGGTCTTTAACCATCTTATCCTGAGAGGAAGAGATATGAAATATTATGTCATTATCTGATTGAAAATCAATTAGGAATGACACGTCCTTATCCTTGATTCGGTTGCCGGTCAAGAGGCATTTGCTCTCGTCAGTTGACTCTCCAAGGTGGTCCAGCGCTTTTCCATGCCATCCTGGTTCGTTTCAACTCGCGACTGATTCTTCACACAAGTTTTTGGATTTTGATTCATAAGCGGCGCTGAATGACCTTTCGGTTTCAAGGTGTACCAATCATTCACATACATACGCATGAGACCAGTGAGGTTTGACTCTAAGAATCAAGATAGGGTTTGGAACCTAAGGCCAAGGCTCCCACCTCGAGTTCTAGAAAGGGTAGATTCCATTGCACAACTATCGTTGCATTGGGACCCAATCCATAATTCGAAATGAGCGGAATTGAAAAGTGGATTACCCCGTGTTTTTCCTCACAGAGATTCCATTTTCAATCCCTTCTATTGTTTTCCTATCGGCGGCGCCCGAGGTTTTAGGCGCGATTGTGTGTGTTCATGTGTTGTGAGTATCACAATGCAAGTCATGCACAACAGTTTATCAATCGGCGCTTCAAATCATCCATACAACATACATTCCTACGCCAACCTGCATAAGACAATGTTAATCACGGACTACACCCCTTATCTCTCCAATCTGCAAAAACATATAACACCTACCATGAGCGGACTTACCTCACCTTCAAGAGCGCCTGCAGGGTTAGAAAAATCACTCAGCGTTTTAATTACGGCCTAAGTCCACTTGAGGTCTAGAACCATAGGTTCTAGAACAAGGTCCCCAGCGGAGTCGCCAGCTGTCGCCACCCGTCCGAAGCGGACGCGGCTAATGGATTACCGATCGCGGGCCTTCCCCCGCACAAGGGTGCAGATCGCGGGCTTTGGATCGGCGCGGGCCCTCCCAGGCCCATACCAAATCGCGGCGGGAGTATTTTTCAAAGGGATTCGACGATAACAGTCGATCGCTTTCGACCTTAGTGTGGTCGTGGTGGCATGTGCAACTTGTGCATGCATTTGGAGTCGCCACCGGTCTTTCTTGGAGGGTAGACCGGAAACCTTATTGACCGATTGGGAGAGATCGATCAATTCTGCGGAACCAGAGATTTTGAGTTCGGGGACTTGGTTACGTTGATGTCATTACCAACGCCCTTTCGGTACCTAACGCGAGTGATTTTCCCTAACTAGGATTTCATGCAGGCGCAATTTTGGGTGAGGTAAGTCTGACTTTGCACATTAACCAGTTTAACATGCTCACGTAATCATAATAAATAAATAGATGCCAATCACATAAACATCTATCCTACGTGGTGATCATGGAATTATGATTTAATGGGTCTCGAGCCAATGAGACCACATTTAATCATTTTAATATTTTAATAACGGAGAGCCGCTCTTCGCTTCTTCTTGGTTTCTTGAACTCTTCAAGAATCGGGCCCCAAAGAGCTCGCCGACTTAAAAGGCTCCTCCACGTAATCCTCGTAGCATTTACATCAACAATTGACTATGCTAAAAATAAAGATTACATGAAAAATAAAACGAGTACGCAGCCTCCATTTAATAATTACAACCCCAAATATATAAGTAATCACCATACATTCATACATACATCAATCACATTGATTAGGGATTTTTCCATGATCACCACCCTTCCACGTAAGTAATAAATTCACAATTTAAAACTTAGGAAGGCACAATAAAAATTCTACGTTGAATCATATTCAGAATTTTTACGTAAAATAAGATAGCCATAAATTTTCGATTCAAAATTGATTTAGTCTCAATTTTTGCTACGTTGATTAATTTATCATATAAAATAATCAACCTCCATTAGCCATGTAAGACGAACAATTCGTTAATACATATTGGCCATAGTATTGCAAAAATTGCAAAAAATCAATTAAATGCACGAAAACACCTAAGGATCGGCTCTGATACCACTGTTGGGATCCACGTAACACGTAGCGGAAATAAATAACAACCCATACATGTATCTCCAGAGGCGTACTTCGTGCATTTCAATCGAAAAAAAATCACAAAGCCTCAAAGGGAGTAAATGGATTACCTCTCGTAGCGTGCTTGAACGGAGGTGTCGGTTCGATGTTCTTCGATCTCAGCCTCCACAAGTGTTAGGCATCTAGTTCGGACGCACCACCAATTGACGAACGGGGAGACGACTAATAACTTCACAACAATTGTGCTAGCAATATGCGGAATCAATATTCCGAACTTAGTATATTTTGCTTACTCAAGATTATGAGAATATAGAGAGTGTTTGTGTTCTTCTCTCTAAGCTCTCAAAAATTTGCACACTCTACAAAATGTCTCTCCCTTCGACCTCAAAACTCTTGCCATCCTTTTATAGCCAAAAATACCTTCCAATAAATTGTATTTAAAAATAGCACTAACAATTATAAATTCTATCTAAAAATAGCACTCACAAATAAATGACATTTAAAAATAGCACTAACAATAGCACTCACAATTTATAATACAAAAATGCTATTTAAAAATAGCACTAACAATAGCACTCACAATTTATAATACAAAAATGTTATTTAAAAATAGCACTAATAATTATAAATTCTATCTAATAATAGCACTCACAATTTATGATAAATAAATGACATTTAAAAATAGCACTAACAATAACACTCACAATTTATAATACAAAAATACTATTTAAAAATAGCACTAACAATAGCACTCACAATTTATAATACAAAAATATTATTTAAAATAGCACTAACAATAGCACTCACAATACAAAAATGCTATTAAAAAAGCATTAACAAAGGTGTTAAAAATAATAACCATTATTATTATTACAAGAGTTAAAGAGGTTACCAAACAGTACAAATACACATAACATATAAATACGTATGACGTATAAATACGTAGAGCATACGTATACATCCGTGAAACCGGGGACTAATTGAAACAAAAATGTGCAATTAAGCCCTTTTGGTAAAAAATGATTAAATTAGAGGGCAAATTGACCCAATTGCACTTCGAGACTTTAGAATCCAATGTCATAGCTTAGAAAAGTGAGAATTGAAAATTAAAAGACTCGAAAAGGAATTTTTTAGGCACGGTTCGGGTTTGTGTTTGTGAAGGAACATAGTGATCCGAGCCGAATTTTGAGATTTAAAGTGACACACTTGAAGAGGAAAATAAAACAAAATTATTGAATATTTTTGTGTATTTTGCTGACCACGGATGGTATTTTTCTGATTTTTTTTGGTATTTTTAATAATTAAATAAATTCGAAAAACTATTAAAAATTACGAAAAATATTTTTTGTTCAAAATTGGTTCTTGAGGCTAGGCCAATGCTTCCAAAGTTGATTTTGCAATTTTATGATTTTGTTTGCTATTTTTAATTAATTTTTTAAAAAATGAAAATCACAATAATAGATTGGTCAAAAATCAGGTGTCAACACTCCTGCTAAATCTATCAAGATGCATAACGATATTTCAACTTTTGTGTAGATGGATGGTGAATCTCTATATGAAGCATGGGAGAGATTTAAAGAATTACTAAGGCGTTGTCCACATCATGGTCTACCAGTTTGGATGCAAGTGCATACTTTCTATAATGAAGTGATGCCGAATTTGAGGTCTACCATTGATGCTTCAGCTGGAGGGATGTTGAACAACAAATCACCAGGCTTTTGATCTTTTAGAGGAGATGGCGTCTAATAGCTACCAATGGCCGATTGAGAGGCTATCTGCTAGAAAGCCAAGTGGAATTCATGAAGTCGGTGACAATAATGCCATTGCCGCACAGTTTGCTGCTTTAAACAAAAAGATTGACTCAGTTTTAAAGATTCAAAGCTCGATTTGTGAATTTTGCAATGGAAGCCATGCTAGCACCGAATGTCAGGTAGGTAATCCTTTTGCACTTCCTTCTGAACATACTAACTTTGTTGGAAATTTTAGCAGGCCTCCCCAGAACAATCCTTACTCAAACACCTACAATCTTGGATGGCGAAATCACCCAAATTTCTCTTGGAGCAACCAAAATCAGCAAGGGATGAGACAACCACCATCATTTAGGCCTCTTGAGGAGAAACAACACAACCATCTTGAGGAGATGGTTACTAAACTAGCTCAAACAACTCAGGACTTTATTAAAAGTGCTGATGTGAGGTTCCAAAATCAGGAGGCATCCATTCGAAATCTAGAGAAGCAGGTTGGCCAGTTAGCGAATCATTTGTCTAAAAGATCGTATGGTACCCTTCCGAGCAATACTGAGAAAAATCCAGTTGAGAATGCAAAAGCAATCACATTGAGGAGTAGAAAAGAAGTTGGCAAAAATGTATCTAATGAAGTAGCAGAAAAAAATAAAGAAGCTGAAGCCCCTGAAATCGAAACCTCAAAAGCTGATCCATCTTGAAGCAAGTTATTTCCTGACAATCCGAAACCATATGTGCCACCAGTCCCATATCCGGAAAGACTTCAGAAACACAAAATAGATAATCAGTTCTCTAAATTTCTTGATGTTTTTAAGAAATTGCACATTAATATTCATTTTGCTGATGCCTTAGCCCAGATGCCTAGTTATGCAAAATTTTTGAAGGAAATTTTGGCAAACAAAAGGAAATTAGAATATTATGAGACTGTGAAGCTTAATGAGAAGTGTTCAGCTATTTTGCAGAATAAATTACCACCAAAGTTGAAAAATCCAGGGAGTTTTACTATTCATTATGCTATTGGTAATTCTTATTTTGATAAGGCATTGTGTGATTTAGGTGCAAGTATTAATTTAATGCCTTACTCTGTTTTCAGGAAATTAGATTTGGGAGAAGTAAAAGCTACCATCGTATCTCTTCAGATAGCAGATCGATCGATCAAATACCCAAGATGAATAGTGGAGGATGTTTTAATTAAGGTTGACAAGTTTATTTTTCCTGTAGATTTCATTGTCTTAGAGATGGAGGAAGATTTCGAGGTTCCGATCATCCTAGGCCGACCTTTTCTAGCAACATGGAGAGCTTTAATTGATGTGTAATAAGGAAAATTAATTCTCAGAGTTCAAGATGATCGAGTCACCTTCGATGTGTTCAAAGCCATAAATATGCTGTTGAGCCAAATGATTGTTTGAGAGTTGATGTAGTTGATAAACTTGTGGAATTGACTTTTTGTATAGCCACAATTAAAGACCCGTTGGAGGCATTCTTAGTTCGGCCAAGCAAAGGAGAAGCCGAATTTGAAGAAGTCGAGCAGTACACGAAATTTTTGGAAAGTAAATCCACCTCTTTCGAGATTTAGACCACCAAAATTCGAAGAATTGGGGTCGAACTTAAAGAAGAGGAAATCCTCTATTGAAGAACCACCAATTTTAGAACTCAAACATTTGCCATCGCACCTTAAATATGCTTTTCTTAATGGAGTTTCTTCTCTTCCAGTAATTATTTCTTCTTTTTTAATAGGTGTGATGGAGGAGAAGTTACTCCGAGTTCTGAGAGACCATAAAAGAGCAATAGGATGGACTATTGCAGATATTAAAAGAATAAGCCCCTCAATATTCATGCATAAAATATTAATGGAGGAGCAATTTAAATCGATCATCCAACCTCAAAGGAGGCTAAATCCAAAAATGCGGGAGGTGGTGAAGGCCGAGGTAATTAAGCTACTTGATACAATGATTATTTATCCTATCTCTGACAGTGCTTAGGTAAGTCCTGTGCAAGTTGTTCCAAAAAAAAGAGGTATGATTGTTCAACCTAATGATGATAATGAATTGATTCATACTAGGACAGTTACTGGGTGGCATGTTTGCATGGATTATAGAAAATTAAATGATGCCACCCGTAAGGATCACTTTCCTTTGCCTTTTATTGATCAAATGTTAGAGAGACTTGTAGGGCATGAGTTTTACTATTTTTTAGATGGATATTCTGGTTATAATCAAATCTCTATTGAACCTGAAGATCAAGAAAAGACCACTTTTACTTGTCCCTATGGTACTTTTGCCTTTAGGAGGATGCCTTTTGGTCTTTGTAATGCACCTGCTACTTTTCAAAGATGCATGATGGCTATTTTTTCTGACATGATCGAAAAATTTTTATGGATGATTTTTTTATTTTGTTTTTGGCTCATCTTTCGACTCATGCTCGAATAATTTAGTTTTAGTGTTACAAAGGTGTGAGGAGACAAATCTTGTCTTGAATTGGGAGAAGTGTCACTTTATGATGCAGGAAGGGATTGTGCTAGGCCATAAGATCTCTGTCACAGGAATTGGGATGGATCAAGCTAAGATTGAAGTTATTTCAAAATTGCCACCTTCTACC
Organism: Rhodomyrtus psidioides; assembly: GCA_021437785.1. Lineage (NCBI taxonomy): Eukaryota > Viridiplantae > Streptophyta > Magnoliopsida > Myrtales > Myrtaceae > Rhodomyrtus > Rhodomyrtus psidioides. The sequence goes on along the minus strand of JAILYB010000077.1, from coordinate 746,705 downwards.
TCTGTGAAGCTTGTTCGAGGATTTTTGGGACATGCAGGATTTTATAGGCGTTTCATTAAAGATTTTTCTAAGATTGTTAGACCCCTTTGCAAATTATTGGAAAAAGATGCTAAATTTGAATTTTCTGATGATTATTTTCAGGCATTCAACACATTGAAGGAGAAGTTAGTTTCGGCTCCTATCTGTTGACACCTGATTTTTGACCATCTTTTATTTTAGTTTTTATTTCTAAAATTAATTAAAAATAGCAAAAAAGGTCAAAAAATTGCAAAATCAACTTTGGAAGCCTTAGCCTAGCCTTGGGAACCAATTTTGAACAAAAAACATTTTTTGAATTTTTTAATATTTTTTGGAATTTATTTAATTATAAAAACACCCAAAAAATCAGGAAAAATACCATTCGTGGTCAGAAAATTACAACAAATATTCAGAAATTTTATTTTAATTTCCTCTTTAATATTTTCACTTTTTATCAGGAAAATTTGGCTTGGTTCATGGGGTTCCTTCACAAACCTAATCCCGAACCGGGCCTAAAAAATCCTTTTCGAGTCTTTTAATTTTCAATTATTGGTTTTTATAAGCTATGACATTGGACTCTAAAGTATTGAAATGCAATTGGGTCAATTTGCCCTCCAATTTGATCAATTTTAGCCAAAAGGGCTTAATTGCATAAAAATCTTTCAATTTAGTCCCCGGTTTTACAATTTGTGAAATTAAATTTCACACGGGCATACCCATTAAAATTAAACACCTCTACCCAATAGTTTTCATCATGCTGAATCCATTGGTGGGCTCAATTTTGGCTAATTCGATCGTTTAGGCCTTCGATTTGGCGAAATTAAATTTCGGATCCTAGGGACAATTTGGGGTTTTCACAGAATTTCAATAAATTGATTCACGAAAATACCCATATTTGATGGAAAACATGTCAAGGAATCCGATTTTGCCATCAATTTCATGAAAATAGGTCATTTGGGGGGTCAATTTGGCGATTTGGCTGAACCGGGCCGGTCGGGTCCGACCCTACCCGACCCGGCCCGACCCGGGTCACAAAATGCACAGAATGTGCAGAACGTGGGCAGTGAGGCAGGGGAAAAACAGGGCGTGATGGGCGCACGGTTTCGGGAAGAAAAAAGGCGACACGGCGTGGGGGACGATGGCAGGCGTCGGGGGTCGTGAGTTGCAGTGGCGTGGGGCATAAAAAATGGCCGGTCGGCCACCACGAACCGGCGAAGATCCTCGGTTTTTAAACCGAGCTCGGCCAAGGAGGGGAGAATTTTTGGGGAGATTTTTCGAGCAAATCTGGAGCAAGACAAGCTTGCCGGCACCCCTTGGAGCCTGAGGGGAGCTTCGGTCGCCGTCGACGGTCGCGGAATAGGTCGGTATCTTCCCCGGTCTTCATTTTTTCTTATGCACGCCGGGTGTTCGACGAAATGCCCAAATGGGCTTTGCATTTTTTTGAGTCTCGGCCGAGGCTCCCCGAGCCTTATTTGTTGCGCATTTGGTTCCTAAACTCCTCTAACACCATCCCTCCGCCTACCTTGCTATTTATTTTGCATTGAAACGTGCCGGGAAACCATGGCCGGAGCTCCCCGACGCATACCCGAGCCGAGAGCTCGGTCCGGCGAAGCCCACGGTCGCCGACGCCTAAGAGACCTAAGGTAAGTCCCTAAACCTTATTTAGACGCTTCTTGAATGGGTAGAACAAGCTTTGAACGATAAAAAATTTCTGAAAATTTTCTCCCGCCGGCGCCGGTTCCGGGGAGGTCCGGTTCGGCCATTTCCGACGTGCTCATGGCCCTCATTTTGTTGTATGTTAATATTGAAATGTTAGGGAGTCTAGTGGTGCGAAAATCCTCAAAAAAATTCTGAGTTTTGGTCAATTTTGGGCATTTTCCGGCGACCTTGCCGGAATTTTTACTATTCCCGCCGGATTTTGCATTGTTCATCGTCTTCTCCGGCGACCCTCCGGCCGGTCAACGGTCAACGGCCGACGTGGCGTGCCACGTAGGCAGCCACGTCAGCCGGGTGGGGGCCAGCCGTGTGTTTTCAAAGCAATAAAAACGGACGGCCACGATCGCGACACGTGTCGCGATCCTGGAATTTTTGGAAAATTAATAAATGATTTTCGGATAATTAATTCAAATCAATCCGACGGCCGAGAATGTGCCAAGTGGCTTTGTGTGGATCGTCCGATCTTGTCCAAGATCGGACGCACCAGGAGTAGCCACGTGGCACAACGTGAAGCGTTCGATCCGAAGGTTTTTCTAAAAAAAGAAAATAATTGATTTTTGATCCGATGGCTACGATTTGGCCACGTGGCTCACTGAGGGACGTCCGATCTAGTGGAAGATCGGACGCACAGGATGAGGCCACGTGGCGCGATGAGAACCGTCGGATCCGGGGAATTTTCAGATAATTAAATAAAATAGATAAAAAACCAAAAAAATTGTTAAAAAATAGGAAAAATATTTAAAAATATAAAACGGCGTCGTTTTTAGGCCGGTTTCGACCCCTAGGGTCGGGCCGGGCGCCCGAGAGGCGTGGGCCGGGTCTGACCCGGCCCGGAAAATATTTTTAAATATTAAAAAATTCAGAAAATAATAAAAAATAATAAAATAATCAAAAAATCAATAAAAAATGAAAAAATCATAAAAAATTCAAAAAATTCGGAAAATTCAGAAAAATTATAAAAAATTCCAGAAAATAGGAAATGGCCACAAACAACTGGCCACGACCTGTTTCGGGTCTTTCGACCCCCTATCTTTTCAGAAATGACAGTTTTGCCCTTCCGGCTAACCGTCTTCCAAAAAAAATTTCTAAAAAATCCAGGAAAATCTCAAAAAATAGGAAATGGCCACAAACAACTGGCCAAGGCTCATTCCGGGTGTTTTGAACCCCGACCCTTATTAAAATGACGATTTCGCCCTTTGGGCGAATCGTCTTCCAAAAGTTGAAGAAAAATCAAGAAATTCCAAAAAATTCTCAAAAATGGGAAATGGCCACAATCAACTGGCCATGGAATATTTTGGGTAATTCGGTATCCAAACCTTCCAAAAAATGACAATTTTGCCCTTCGGGCTAATTGTCCCCGAATCTTCCCATTTTACCCCTAGCCCTAAATCACATCTTCCCTAAGCCCTTATGGCTATACTAGGAGGCCAATGATTGAAATTGATGTGCATTGACATGATTTATTTATGCACTTGACTTGCGCTTTCATTAAAATTGACTGTGATTGATAGGAATAGTCTTCCAATCTGCATGAAACCCTGACCCATACCTATCTCACCCAAAATTGCGCCTGCATGAACTCTTAGCCAGGAAAATCTCTCGCGTTAGGTACCGAAAGGGCGTTGGTAATGACACCAGCGTAACCAAGTCCCCGAACCCAAAATCTCTGGTTCCGCAGAACTGATCGATCTCTCCCAATCGGTCAGTAAGGTTTCCGGTCTACCCTCCAAGAAAGACCGGTGGCGACTCCAAATGCATGCACAAGTTGCACATGCCACCACGACCACACTAAGGTCGAAAGCGATCGACTCTTATCGTCGAATCCCTTAAAGAAATACCCCCGCCGCGATTTGGTATGGGCCTGGGAGGGCCCGCGCGCCGATCCAAAGCCTGCGATCGGTAATCCATTAGCCGCGTCCGTTTTTATTTCGGACGGGTCGCGACACTATCATGACTGCACCTAATTGGGATTTGCCTTTTGAATTGATGTGCGATGCTAGTGACTCGGCTTGTGGAGCCGTACTTGGACAAAGAAAGGATGGAATTTTTCGAACAATATACTATGCAAGTCGCACCCTGTCTGGAGCTTAATTGAATTATACCACAACTGAAAAAGAGCTTTTAGCTGTAGTATTTGCTTTTGATAAATTCCGCTCTTATTTGATTGGTTCCAAAGTCATTGTTTACACTGACCACTCTGCTCTTAAGTATTTGCTTGAAAAGAAAGATTCAAAACCCAGGTTGATTAGGTGGATCTTACTACTGCAAGAGTTTGACTTGGAAATCAAAGATAAAAAAGGGACAGAAAATTTAGTGGCTGACCATCTCTCTAGATTGCCGAATGCCCCTGTGGAAGAAAGACCAATCTTGGATGAATTTTTTGATGATGCACTCTTCTCTGTCAAAATCGAAACCCCATGGTATGCTGATTATGTTAATTTCTTGGTAAGTAAGGTTATCCCTCCTGAATTAACTTATCAACAAAAGAAGAAATTCTTTTCTGATGTTAAACACTATCTTTGGGAGGATCCTTTCTTGTTTAAGGTATGTGCTGATAGAATAATTAGGCGATGTGTTCCTAATGAAGAAGTATCTGACATTCTTTTTCATTGCCATGATGGACAAGCAGGAGGTCATTTTGGTGCCACAAAGACTGCAGCTAAGGTTTTATAGTTTGGTTTTTATTGGCCTACACTATTCAGAGATGCATATTCTTATGTTGCTGCATGTGATAGGTGTCAAAGAACTGGGAATATATCTAGGAGACATGAAATGCCTTTAAACAATATTTTAATTTGTGAATTATTTGATGTTTGGGGTATGGACTTCATGGGACCCTTTCCATCTTCTTATGGTAATACTTACATCTTGGTTGCTGTGGAATATGTGTCTAAATGGGTTGAGGCCGTAGCTTTGCCTTCCAATGATGCTCGAGTGGTGATTAAATTTTTGAAAAAGAATATCTTCACCAAGTTTGGTATGCCTAGGGTGATTATAAGTGATCAAGGCACACACTTTTTGAATAAGCAAGTTGAGTCACTTTTGCATAAATATGGTGTGACACATAATGTAGCTGCTGCTTATCACCCTCAAACTAGTGGTCAAGCTGAAATTTATAATAGGGAGATAAAGAGAATATTGAAAAAGACGGTGAATCATGATAGGAAGGATTAGACAATTAAACTTGATGATGCATTGTGGGCTTATAGAATTGCTTATAAAACTTCTATTGGTATGTCACCTTTTCGGTTTGTTTATGGAAAATCATTTCATTTGCCTGTTGAGTTAGAGCATAAAGCATATTGGGCATTGCGTTTTCTCAACTTTGATATGTAAGCAGTTGGTGAGAAGAGATTGTTGCAATTGGATGAGTTTTGCAATGAAGCATATGAGAATGCCAAGATTTATAAGGAGAGGACGAAGAGATGGCATGATAGACACATCTTAAGAAGGGAGTTTCACATAGGCCAAAGAGTTTTATTATATAACTCACGTCTTCGTCTATTTCCAGGTAAGTTGAAGTCCAGATGGTCTGGACCTTTTACTATCACTAAGGTTTTCCCTTATGGAATAGTTGGAATTACTAATGACAAGGAGGGAACCTTTAAAGTGAATGGGCAACGTCTCAAGCCCTACTTTGGAGGTAGTTTCGACTCACAAACAGCCACCATTGCCTTACTATCACCTGCTTAGAAGAGTTAGAAGAGTTTGGCTGCAAACTATAAAACAAGCGCTTCTTGGGAGGCAACTCAAGCATTTTAATTTTTCGCATTTTAGCTTTATTTTGTTCTATTCACAAAAAAAAAAAATCCAAACCTCTTGATAATAATTTTCCCTAATTACTTGATTTATTTTTTGTAGGGACTTTTCTCCAAGCTTTCTTCAAGCTTTCTACCCCAACTACCTCCTATGACATGCGTTCATCATATTCCAGGAGAGTTTCTCTGTCCTTATTATTTTTTCTTTACTTTTCAGCATTGAGGACACTGCTGCAATTTAGTTTGGGGGTGGTGTCGCGACCCTCTCGAGGTTGCATGTGGGCTCTCGAGGGCTAATGGGCCGTCCAGTCTAGTCGGACGCGGGCCTCTCCCAAGGCCCGTTACCCAAATCGCAACGGAGGTATGCGTAGTCGACCTTCAGTGTGGTCTGGTGACATGTGCTAAGTGTGCATGCCATGGAGTCGCCACCAATCATTTTTTGGAGGGTATGATTGGACCACCCTATTGAATAGTCGGGAGTTTCTATTCAATTCTGCGATAACCAGAGAAATGGGTTCGGGGACTTAGTTACGTCAACTGTCAGAGTTGACGCCCTTTCGGTACCTAAGTTGACTGAATTTTCTGACCTAAGATTTCATGCAGATGAGTGGAGTACGAATCCTAAATCTAGGAATTCATGCAAATAGGAATGACTATCCTAGCAATCACAATCAGTAATAAAATGCGCAAATCAATGAATCCAAATATGTAAAATAATCACACCAAATCAACATGACACTCCTAATAAGGCTCTATTAGCCTAAATAAGTATCAATCAAGCTTAGGAATGATTTAGACATGATTTTACCCATCAGGGGTAAAGTCGTAATTTTGAGACAAAAGGGACGATTTGCCTAAAAAGGGAAAAATCGTCATTTCGGAATGAATCCGGAGTAAAACAAAGTCAAAAATAGGTTTGGTCACTCAATTGACCCATTTCCTATTTTTTTTTGCAATTTTCATGATTTTATGGAATTTTAGAAACCGATTTACCATTCGAAGGGGTAAAATCGTCATTTTCTAAAAATGGGAATGAAATGTGAAAATATTAGACATAAGGTTTAGCCACCTATCTGGCCCATCACCAAATTCTAAGCAATTTCCACAATTCATCGGAATATCAAAGACGATTTACCCTTTGAGGGGTAAAATCGTCATTTTGGATTAAATGGGAGAAAATCCAAAAAATGGAAACAAATCAATTTTTTTTGTCATTTTCAGCCTTCAAAATTTTTTAGAAGTTTTTAGGAATTTTCTGCAATTTTTCTCAATTTGTTTTTGAATTTTTCCTTAATAATTCATTTTTTTGGAATTTTTTTATTTGATTTTTTTTTTTATAAATTTCTGAGAATAAATCCCAACTGACAGTCCCTAACTCACCACGTGGCGTCTCGGTGACAATCGAATTATTTCAATTTTTGTAAAATTCGAAATTCATTTCTTTTAATGTTAAAAATATTTTTTTTTTCTGAAAATCACCTAATCACGACACGTGGCTCATCTGCAGACGTCCGATCTAGCATTTTTTGTTTCCGATTCTGGGTCTTTTATGCGAAATATAGAAATGCTATGACATAAAGTAAATACACAGCAAATATTTAGACACCAACAGGAGGCTCGGCCTTCCGATTCTGGGTCTTTTATGCGAAATATAGAAATGCTATGACATAAAGTAAATACACAGCAAATATTTAGACACTAACAGGAGGCTCGGCCTTCCGATTCTGGGTCTAATAGGTAAAATGTAAGGAGTGAAAGGTGGTCTTACCAAGATTGAACCCAAAACAAGCTCGGAAATCCAATTTGGCACTCGCGGACTCAAGTCTGATCAGTCTGACCTTTGCTACTTCAAACAGCTCTACGGGACAAATGGCTCGGCCAAATTGGACTCACGATATGTCATTAGAACGGCAAGAGAATAAGCTTTCTAACAGTATATGACTCGTTCCCATACGATTCCTAACGAAAGAGTTATGGCCGAAAAACCGGACGGTTTTCAATCGCCCAATGACCAGAATCTGTCCCAGAAAACTCCTTCAATTCAACCTTTAAAACCCATCCAAAACTCAACTAGACTACAATCTCAGCTTGCTAGATTCCTAATTTAGGTGCTAGAAACATTTTATCGAATATTGGAAGCAAGGCAAGCCCTTGAATCACTCACAATGTTCACGGCACCACCTTGACAGAACCGGTTCAGATTTTTCGAACAAAACAATAAGGGATCAGCCCTTAAATCCAAATATAATCCATCTTCAAACCATAAAACACAATAATATATGTCTTAACAAGGAGTGAGAGGTGGTCTTACCAAGATTGAACCCAAAACAAACCCGAAAATCCAATTTGGCACCCGCGGACTCAAGTCTGATCAGTCTGACCTTTGCTCCTTCAAACAGCTCTACGGGACAAACGGCTGGTCAAAATTGGGCTCACGATATGTCATTAGAACGGCAAGAGAATAAGCTTTCTAATGGTATATGGCTCGTTCGCATACGATGTCTAACGAAAGAGTTATGGCCGAAAAACCGGACGGTTTTTGATCTGGGCGGCGAGCTGAGCGAGAGGAAAAAACGAAAATGAAAGAGAGAGAGTTGAGGGAGAAGAAGAGTCGGGAGATGATGAGGGGGAGGAGATAAATAGGCAGCGGGAAGGAGAGAGGGAGTGGGGGAGAGAGAGAGAGAGAGAAAAAAAATAATAAAATAATAAAATAATAAAAGTAAAAATAAAATAAAATAACAAAAAGAGAAGACAAAATCATTAGTCCCCTTTTCCTTTTAAATGATGATGTTTCCCTCCTTTTCCTTTTAATCATTACTAATATTTTTGTCAAATTCAATTTTATGGTGATCAGAGAACACCTAAAATCAAACCTGGATTTTACTATTTATGAGTTTAGAAAATAGATAAAATAAAAATAAAACTACCGACTATTTTTATATATCTTTGTGACCTCAAATATTATTTTTCTTGATTTTCTTCTTTTCTTTTTTTTCTTTTTTTTTTCGAAAATATTAAAAAAATGAAAATTATGAAAATAATTTTTTTGGTCAAAATGGTTCATTTAGCTTGGCCAAGGTCACCAAAATTGATTTTTCAATTTTTGAAATTTTTATAGATTTTCTATGAATTTTTTTAAAAAAAGAAAAAAAGGTTGATCAAAATTTAGGTGTCAACAGGTGGAAGTTAAAATTTTCCCTGAAAAATTTTCATGAAATCTTTGCTTAATTTGAAATTTGGATGCAATTTTCGAGAAAAAAAAATTCAAAATCGGAAAAGATGTGTGAGTTAGTCTCGATCTTGAACATGTAGTCCATATTTTGAGCACTGATCCTTGTTTTTGAGTCATGTGTACCTAGAGAAGATTTATGTGAAGTATGTAATTCTCTTAGAACTCACCCAGATCTTAGAATTTGTTTGATTTTCTCTCGAGGTGAAATTTTAGGCTAAACTCAATTAAGAAAATGATTTAGGCATTTATTGGATCGTTTGAACTTTTCAAGCCAACCTTGTTTATTTATCCTTAGTCACCCCATTGAGCCTGATATTGCCTAATTTCTTTGGATACCCTTGTAATGTAGCCTGAGCTTATTTATATCAATTTTCCTTGTACCCTATGGGCACATTTAATTCTTTGTGATATCATAAACTTTGGATTCTTGACATGTTTGAAAAAAAATTGAAAAATAAAAAGGAAGAGAAAAGTGTGCAAAAAGAAAAAAAAGAAATACATATATATTGTTTCTTTAGTACTACTTATACGGATCCATATATCCAACTTTCAACTTGAGTGAGCCTTTTGGATACTCAATGGGTTGGAATTGCACTATATAAGGAGGGACTCAGGAAGAAACTTCACCGTAAAGCGTGGAACGAGAAGCAATGAAAAAGAAAGAAGTTAAAAAAATTGTTGAAAAAAATGTTGATTATTGTTGAATCCAGAGAATCAACTGAGCTATTGAATTGATGTGTCTGTAGGGTAAATTGAGCTTAAACATATCTTTGTCAAACCCTAAACCAAGCCACATTACAAGCTTATTAAGACCTATTGATTCTTGATTGAGCTTATGGTCTACATTAGTGGAGAGAGGAATGAACGACAAACTTATGAGATTTGGTTTTGTGGATTTTGAGTTTAGGAGTTATCATAACAACGTGGATTTATCTAGGTTGCATGTGAGTTGAGAAATTGAGGATTTCACATACACACGAATTGCATGTTTAGGGTTAGACTTATCTTGTCATTGATTCTGATGTTTTCCGTTGAGAATTCGAGCAACTATGGTTGATAAAAAAAATTATTTTTAGTTGTGGTTTTGCTCGAGGACTAGCAAAAATGTTAAGTTTGGGGGTATTTGATAACTCTATTTTATATAGATTTTATTTATTATTTTAGATTTAATATTTGCTTAGTTTTAATTGAATTTGATATCTACTTTATTGATTTTGCAGGTAATAATTCTTCAGCCGTGCAAATTTGAAATCAAAGAGAATCAAACATATCTTGGGGACAAATTCAAAATCCAATCTTAATTAGGAGCTTTATTATTGGGAGATGTCAATCTTTGGAAAGAATCTTTATTGCAATCTTACTTTGGTAAGATTAAGATTTCTTTTTCTGAGAATCAAGAAGATATCAAGAGAAAAGAAAAAGAAAAGTAACGTGATTTTGGGAGGAGGGAAGCCACTTTTGGAGAAGACGCTCTGAAGACGACGTTCAGTTTTTCTGCTTGTTGACACCTGATTTTTTACCATATATTATTGTGATTTTTATTTTAAATTAAAAATATAAAAAAGGTCATAAAATCACAAAATCAACTTTGGAAGCCTTAGCCTAGCCTCAGGATCCAATTTTGAACAAAAAATATTTTTGATATTTTTTAATATTTTTTTATTTATTTAATTATAAAAATACCCAAAAAATAAGAAAAATACCATTCATGGTCAGAAAAATACACAAAATATTTAATAATTTTGTTTTAATTTCCTCTTCAAGTGTGTCACTTTAAGTTTTGAGAATTCGGCTTGGGTCACTATGTTCCTTCACAAACATAAACCCGAACTAAGCCTAAAAAAATTCTTTTCGAGTCTTTTAATTTTCAATTCTCACTTTTTATAAGCTATGACATTGGATTCTAAAGTATCGAAGTGCAATTGGGTCAATTTGCCCTCCAATTTGATCAATTTTAACCAAAAGGGCTTAATTGCATAATTTTCTTTCAATTTAGTCCCCGGTTTCAGAATTTTCGAAATTAAATTTCATACGGGGATACCCATTAAAATTAAACACCTCTACCCTATAGTTTTCATCATGCTGAATCCATTGATGGCCTCAATTAAGACTAATTTGGTCGTTTGGATCGTCAATTAAGCAACAATCAATTTCGGATTCTAAGGGCAATTTGGGGTTTTCACTAAATTTCAATCAATTGATTCGCGAAAACACCCATATTTGATAGAAAATATGTCAAGGAATCCGATTGTGCCCTCAATTTCATGAAAAGAGGTCAATTTGGGCCCCAATTTGGGCGAATTGGTCGAACCGGGCCGGTCGGGTCAGACCCGACCCGGTCCGACCGGGTCTGCAACTTAGTTGCAGACCCACCGGCCGAAAGCAGGGGAAAAGAGAGGGACCTCGGGGCGGCGCCTTTTCTCGAAATGCAGGCGACAACAAGTTGTGGGGGACAAAAGCAGGTGGAGAGGACTGGCTTTGGTGGATCGTGGGACACCGGAGGAGCGCCGGTCGGCCACGAACAGTGGAAATTCTCGGTATAAAAATCGAGCTCCGGCCAAGAGAAAAACGAGAGGGAATTCGGGGAGTTCGAGCGAAACAAAGGGCCAAGGAGCATCCCCAGACCTTAGGCGACACCTACCGATCATCACCGGAGCTTAGTGACCATCGGCGAGCTCCAAAACAGGTTGGTTTCTCCCCCCGAACTTCATTTTTCTCGGTGCATGCCATGTGTTCGACAAAACGCTTAAATAAGCATTTCGTTTCGGGGTTCTCGGCCAAGCCCTTCCCGACCGCCTTTCGTCCAAATTTCACCTTAAAACTCATTTGTATCCAACTCTAAGCATCCTGTGATGTCTATTTTGCATTAAATCCCGCAATAAAACGCTCGGCCGGAGCTCTCGGGACATACATGAGTCGGGGACTTGCACCGGCGAAGCCGGCGGTCGCCGAGGTCCAAGCGACCTCAGGTAAGTTTCCTTAACTCCATTAGATGCTGTGTAATGGAATAGGAACGAGCTTGGGCGCAAAAATAATTTCTGCAGGTACCTCGCCGGAGCCTAGTTCGGGGAGGTCCAGTTCACCTTTTTTCAACGTGTTCATGTCGGTTTTTATTGTCGTATGTTAATGTGTGGGATCCGAGGAGTCGTTTGGCGAAAGAATGGGCTAAAAATACCAAGATTTGGCCACTGTTTGGGTATTCCGGCGAGATTTCCGGCGAGTTCACCGGAAATTTCACTATTCATCATCTTCTCTGGCGGGCTGGTCCGGTCAACGGGTCAGCGGCTGACGTGGCTTGCCACGTCAGCAGCCACGTCAGTCGGGTGGGGCTGCGGCCTTAAGAATAAAACGCCCAGATCGGACGGCCGTGGCTTCACCATGTGTAGCGATCTGGGATTTTTGGAAAATTAAAAAAAGATTTTCAGAAATAATAAATGATTTTCGAAAATATAAAAAAATGTTTCTGACCTAACGGTCATTATTGCGCCATGTGGCTTATTGAAAGTCGTCTGATCGGCGGATTTTCGGATAATTAAATAAAATGTATAAAAAAATTGAAAAATTGATAAAAAAAAAAGAGAAAAACCTTTAAAAAAGCAAAACGACGTCATTTTAGGCCGGTGCCGACCCGTAGGGTCGGGTCGGGCGCCCGAGAGTCGTGGGCCGGGTCCAACCCGGCCCAGAAAATAATTTTAAATATAAAAAAATTCAGAAAATAATAAAAAAATAATAATAATTTGAAAAATCAATAAAAAAATAGAAAATCATAAAAAATTCAAAAAAATTCGAAAAAATTCAGAAAAATTCAAAAAAAATCCAGAAAATAGGAAATGGCCACATTCAATTGGCCAAGACCTATTTAGGGTCTTTCGACCCCCGGTCTTTCTAGAAATGACGGTTTTGCCCTTTCGACAAACCGTCTTCTAAAAAAATCTAAAAAAATCTAGGAAAATCCCAAAAAATAGGAAATGGCCACAATCAACTGGCCAAGGCTCATCCCGGGTGTTTCGAACCCCGACGCTTCTTAAAAATGACGATTTCGTCCTTTGGGCGAATCGTCTTCCAAAAATTGAAGAAAAATCAAGAAATTCCAAAAAATTCTCAAAAATGGGAAATGGCCACGGTCAACTGGCCATGGAATATTTTGGGTAATTCGGTATCCAAACCTTCCAAAAAATGACGATTTTGCCCTTCGGGCTAATCGTCCCCAAATCTTCCCATTTTACCTCTAGTCCGAAATCACACATTCCCTAAGCCTTTATGGCTATATTAGGAAGCCATTGATTTGGATTGATATGCATCGATGTGGTTTATTTATGCATTTGATTGCGCTTTCATTAAAATTGATTGTGATTGATAGGAATAGTCTTCCAATCTGCATGAAACCTTGAATCAAACTTACCTCACCCAAAATTGCGCCTGCATAAAATCTTAATTAGGAAAATCACTCGCTTTAGGTATCGAAAGGGCGTTGGTAATGACACCGACGTAACCAAGTCCCCGAACCCAAAATCTCTGGTTCCGCGGAACTGATCGATCTCTCCCAATCGGTCAGTAATGTTTCCGGTCTACCCTCCAAGAAAGACCGGTGGCCACTCCAAATGCATGCACAAGTTGCACATGCCACCACGACCACAATAAGGTCGAAAGCGATTGACTGTTATTGTCGAATCCCTTTGAAAAATACTCCCGCCGCGATTTGGTATGAGCCTGGGAGGGCCTGCGCCGATCCAAAGCCCGCGATCCGCACTCCGCTACGGTGGAAAGGCCCGTGAACGGTAATCCATTAGCCGCGTCCGCTTCGGACGGGTCGCGACACTGCTATTCTTCCTTTCAATGCCGGATGCGAAGTGAGGAAGAAGAAGGCGAATTCAAAGTCAATCCTCGATTATTCTTGGTGCACTTGTTCTAGTTCTTCATCATGTTTAGTTTAATCATTCTTTTTAGTTTAATTTTTATTATGTTCTAGACTACTTTTTGTTAGAGCTACGATGTAACTTAATTATGATGGATTAATTTTTCATACTCGTTTATGCAATTCTAGAATTCGTACATGTGAGTTATATATCATGTTCTTAATGCTTTTAAGTGATTGATCACCACTTGAATGATATTTATTGCACGTATGAGACTGAAAGGAGATTCCGTGCAAGTGTTTTATGATATATAGCCATGAAGTCATCACAGATAGAGATTTCTTATGCTTTTTGTGTGATTTCGATAGTAGGTAAATCGAGGGTGGTTTATTGAATTCGGGAACATTCATAGATCTTAATGCGTTTGGATTTACTTAAATTCACATGGATCAAGTGTGGGTTGCTAAATCTAATTAGGATTGCTATACCGGACCAAGGATTGTGATTTACATTAGGAAGTTCTACCATCACACTATGAATTCAATTTAATTGCATGATGAGATTGGTTAATTAATCTTGATCGGTTAAGTGAAATCGGATGCTCTAACATTTTTTCATTCTTGATAGAAATCCGTTATTTGTTGCTTCTTTATCTTCGAAATTTCTAATTTCTATTTTGGTTTGCCGCATTGGTTAATTTATTTTTCTTTAGAATTTTCGAGTGCTTTATTGGATATTTAATTGGTTAGATAAATTTGAGAATTGTTCATGTTTAGTAAGTAATTTGATTGCTTTGTCTACAATCTCCGTGGGAACGATACTTTTATTCATCACTTTATTACTTGTTCGATACGTACACTTGTGTTACTAATCAAGAGAACACCTCAAAAGACTTAGGATTAAAATAACCAGCTATACAAAGATGACCCTTATTATGGAACACAAGTTTTTAACCTGGAGCTCCCTTTAAATACAGAACAATTTGTAGAACGAGAAGAGCTCATAATTGACTTATCACACTAATAACAAGTGAAATATCCGGACGAGCAATGGTAAGATAATTCATCTTGCCTACTAACCGACAATACTTCTCTGGATCATGAAGAACTTCTCTGTGTTCATTATCAAGTCTCACTCCAAGATCCGTAGGTGTATCACCAGAGTTAGCATCATGCAAGCCAACCTCCCTAAGAATGTCAAGAGTATACTTCCGTTGGGAGAGAGCAATACTCCTATTAGCATACGCAAATTCGATGCCAAGAAAATATCAAAGGCGGCCTAAGTCTTTAGTGTTAAAATCCTTCTGTATAAATCGCTTGAATTGTTGTGTACCTTAACATCACTTCCTATGACAATGATATCATCAATATAGATGATAAGAATAACACAACCTTTTGAAGATGACATACTAAATGTTGAGTGATCCACACTGCATCGATGCATGCCAAAAGTGATAGGGCAATTTTCCAAATTAATTTTTTTAAATTACCAAAAAAGCATTAAAAAAATAAATATCAAATTAGGTGCCGCTTGCTCGCTGGGGGCGACCCTTCGCCAGACCTGGGCGAGGGCCGGCGACCCTCACCCGATGTGGCTGAGGGCCGTGACCCTCGCCCAGCTGGGCGAGGGCCTGCAGGCCCTTGCTTGAGGCCGGCGAGGGTTGTTGGTCCCTGGCCGGGGGTCGGCGACCCCCATCGACCATGCCCCCACCCTCGCCGGCCATTGCCGGCGATAGTGGGGCGACGCCGGCCATTGCCGGCGATAGTGGGGCGACGCCGGCGAGGGTTCTAGAATCCCTCGTCGACTACTTTTTATTTTTATTTTTATTTTTGGTTTTATGAATTTTTCAGTTTATTTATTAAATTATGTTAAATAAAAAATTAAAATTTTAAAAAATAATTCGTGGACCTTCGGTGAGCCACGTCAGCCGAAAATATTAATAAAAAAGTGCCACGTTAGATTTTCGGCGGAGCAAATTGGAGTTGGCACCACACTGATCGTTTTTTTTTATAATTTTTGGCACTAAAGTAATCCGATTGAAACTTTTGGCATCAAAATGATCTCCGTGCACAACTTTTGGCACTAAAAGTGTGCTTTTGCCTAAGAATATTAAGAGTATACTTTCGCTAGAAGAGAGCAATACTGCCATTAGCGTAGGCAATTTCGATGCTAAGAAAATATCGAAAGTGGCCTAAATCTTTAGTGTTAACTCCTTCTGTATAAATTGCTTGAGTCATTGTAGACCTTCAACACCACTTTCCGTGATAATGATATCATCAACATAGACAACAAGAATAACAGACCCTTTTGAAGATGACATATTAAATACTAAGTGATTCACACTGCACGAATACATGCCAAAAGTGATAACTATATCACTAAAGCGACCAAACTAAGCACAAGGAGATTGCTTAAGTCCATAAAGAGCTTTTTGCAATGTACATACCTTCTTTCCTTGAGCAACAAATCCAAGTAGTTGCTCTATATATACTTTCTTGTGAAGATTACCATTGAAGGAATGCATTCTTGACATCAAGCTGATGAAGAGTCTAGTGAGATCGAGCAGCCAAGAAAATAACGATGCGTACAGAAGGAATTTTGGCCACCGGCTAAAAAGTCTCTTCATAGTCAATACCGTAGGTTTAAGTATAGCCTTTGCCACAAGACGTGCTTTTAGGCACTCAATTGAACCATTTGAACGGTGTTTGACAACAAAGACCCAGCGACAACCCACAATTTATTTATTAGACGGCAACAAAACAAGCTCCTAAGTTTTATTGTGATGTACAGCCTTCTCCTTCTCCAAAGCACGAGCCCAACCTGAATTGGCCAATGCCTCCTGCACACTATTCGGCACAAACACAAATGCAAGGAATGACACAAAGAGAGATATCCAAGGACTTAAGTTATGATAAGAAACAAAATGAGAAAGATGATACCGAGACCGAGTATGATGATCAATAGGGGAACTGACAAGAGACAGTGGAAGCGAATCGAAAGCTAGGACCAGAGGTGGTGGTGGTAGGATGCTCGCTGGTACAGATGTATAGCCCCAAAAATGTCGAGGATCACGTGTACAAACCTGAAAAGGAATCGATGTTGGCAATTTTGGATCTGGTGGAGCATCACTAGAAGGAATAGGTGGTGTCTTCGATTGAGACATAGGTACGGATGGTAGCAGAAGATCCATGGTAAATAGAGCCTAAGGACGAACATCAACAAAAAATGCTTGATCCTCAAAGAAAGTATCATCAATAGAAATATACTCCCGACGACGAGTAGGACTATAATGTAGGTTGCACCGATACCGACACCGACACCGATACTGACACCGACACGACACGTCGACACGTCACTTCTCAAAAATAGAAAAATTCGACACGTCGGGGACACGTCGTATTAAATTTATATATCTTAAATATAAAAAAAAATAAGAGTGGAAATAGATTATATGCATTAGGCTCAATATTAAGCTGTTGTCCTACAAGTTCTATGTACTGAACGCGTGAAAAAGCAAATATTTGTGGTTGGGGGGTGATGCGTTGGAAAACAGTGTCTGTTCTGTTCATATATCCAATCAGATTACAACTCTCCATGCTTATCTTTTCATCTTTTTCGTTTTCTTTCCTGGCTCTCTCTCATCTTCTCAACTCTCTCTTTTTCGTTTTCTTTCCCTGGCGCCTGTGTCCCTAATTTTTTTTTCCTTTTAGTGAAAATCTCTCACTCGCCTCACCCCCTCCCCATCTCTCTCGTCTCTATCTCACGAAGCAAGCCGACTACTGTGATTTTGACTATCTCACCTTTCCTTCGCCGTTCTTTGGCTTCGTTCTTCGGGGCTCTCTTGCTTTGTCCTCTGCGGCACACAAGCCCATCCCCAGGCGTTGGCTCCCTCCGTCACTGCCGCCCTTTCCAGAGAACCAGATCTGCGCTATCCAGGCCTCCTTTTCCATCGACTCGCTCTTTGCCGGCTCTCCCCCTCTCTCATTGTCCGAGACGGAGGCACCCTTTTCCTCATCTTCCCCTCTTTACGACCTCCATATCTGCGGTTCCTCTGCCCTTCTTCCTCACCGACACGCGTGTCCTCGACGTGTCGCCGCCGCTGACCACGAGTCGGAATCCCGACACGCGTGTCGGACGCGTGCCCGTGTCCGACACGTATCCGACACCGACACGGTGAGCTACTACACGTGTCGGTGCTACATAGGCTATAATAGACATACCCTTTTTGAGGACGAGAGTAACCCACGAATACACATTTTTCAGCACGAGGTGATAACTTGTCCAACCCATGGGATAAAGAATGATAGAAACAGACATATCCAAAAATACGAGAACGAACATACCACAATGGATGATAAGGATGAAGAAGAGCATAAGGAATAGCTACTTTCAACCCGGAGGATGAAAGACGATTAATGAGATCACATGCTGTAAGAAGAGCATAGCTCTAGAAGGACTTATGCATATGAGTATGAATAAGTAGACAATGTGCAACATCCAAAAAATGACTTACGTTAAGCAACTACATTCTGTTTCGGAGTGTGAGCACAAGAACTATGATGTAAAATACCATGAGACTCGAAAAATGGAGTGAAAGTAGAAGAAGAAAAATACTCATGAGCATTGTCTATACGTAAACACTTAACAGAATAATTATACTGAATACGTACTTCATTACAAAACTGGTGGAAAGAATGAAAAACTTCTGTATGATCTTTTATTTAATATAACCAAATTGTATGAGTACAATCATCGATGAAAGTGACAAAATAACGAAAACCAAATGAAGACTTTCGACTAGGACCCCACACATCGGAGTAAACTAACTCGGATGGTTGGGAAGCCCAACTTGAAACTCGAGGGAAAAAAAGACACTCGATGGTGTTTACCTAATTGATAGGTTTCACTATTGAACTAAAGACTTGAACTAATCATAAAATGCAATCGTCGGAGTACGTCTGCTGATGGATGACCAAGGCGACAATGTAATCGATATGAATCATTCACAGATTTATTCTGGACTGTTGTAGTAGCAGCAATAATCTTAGGATCCAGGATGTACAATCCACCAACCTTATGCCCACCACTTATTCGACGTTCGATATTCCGATCCCAAAGAACACACGAAAACGAAGAAAAAATAATATCGCAGTCAAGATCAAGAATAATAGAGCTAACAGATAATAGATTGTGAGTGAAGTGTGGAATACAGTAAACAAATGGTAACGAGACAAAAGAACTCAATGATACACAACCTGTATCAATTACTTTGGATTGAACACCATCCGCTAAGGTAACTGATGTAGAAGGAATATACGAGGTGGATGTGAGAAGACGAGAATAACCAGTCATATGATGAGTGGCACCTGAATCAATAATTCAAGAATAAGGAACAGTTGTACTGGACAGTAGACAAGTAGGATCATTATATTGTGCTAAAGTAGCAGTAGGACCAGAGACAACACCACTCGCAATCTGTCGAGCTCATCATATTCTGAACGAGTCAAGTTTACTGTAGCTTGTCCAGAAGAGGATCTAAGTGAATGAATCCAAGGCTCAATATCAATAGAGGCATGTAGACCCCACAGCTCAGGATGTAGGTCAAAAAATTAATCAATAGTATGCCCAAAAAGTTGGCAATGCTTACAAAAGCGGTTCCCTCGACCACCACCTCGAGCTCCTCTTGAAGCATTATTACTACCACCACGAGAACTACCTCGGCTTTGAAAACTATGACCATGACCTCGGTAGATACCGTCAGAATTCCATTGTCCGCAATCAGTAATACGACCACGAGTCCCTTCACCGAGCCACCTAGCACTGTTGTCTGGCATTGCTGAAGTCTTGGGACTGGAAGTGTAGTGAGCAGCATGAGAATACACTTCAATGGAAGGGAGAGTACTCTGAAAGGTAATCTATTGTCGAAGGGCATTGTGATCTAGACCAAGACCTCGAAAAAATAGTATGGTCATCTTGTCCGCTTCGCGTTGTTGCATCTGAGTAACCATGATAGCTGATGAAAAATAATAATTTAGACGTTGATACAAAGACGCAAAGCAAGCATAACATTCTGCCAACCCAGCATCACCAATTTTGGCTTCAAACAAAACTTCCCACATATCACAAACTCGATTGATATTATTCTGTCCAGAATATAGTAAAGTACACTTCGTCCATATTTGACGGGCTGTCGCACAATCCATGAAAAGATGGCGAACAGATTCAGCCATACTTCTCTATAACAAAGTACACAAAGTAGCATCGACAAATTTCCGTTCTTCTAAATTGGTTGAATCTTCTAGTGGTTCTTCTTCGAGCCATCTAAACTGACGATTAACGTAAATAAAGGTCGAAAGGGCCATGGACCAAAAAAGATAATTGATAGCATCCAACTTGACCAAGGTATTATGCAAACCTATCATGCTATGATAGTGACCAAAAAATGATGAACTCGAACGAGCTCTAGGGGGAAGCAACTCCGAAACAATATACGGAGAACTTGATGATCTAGTAGACATCTCCACAAATCACTACACCGACCACTAGGAAAATTCACGTCATAATATCATTGGGAACTTGAACCGTACGTAATCAAATAACACACCCCACTTACTATATATCACTTCTTCGAGCATCCACAAATTTCAATATCCCCACAGATTTTAATATCCACACATATCACTCCAACTTCAGTCATAAAACAGCCCAAAGTCAACTATCCCAGCAAATTCGAACAACATCAAACTCAAATTCAGTCACTCCACTTCACTTCTGACACCAAACTCATATTCTAGATATGTAACTCCACTTCTGACACCAAATTCAGCCAAAGCAGCACCAAATTCAATGATCCTAGCAAATTCAGCCCCACATCACCTCACAAAATCCTCAGCACAATAATGAAATCGGCAAATTCAG
The DNA here is from genome assembly GCA_021437785.1 of Rhodomyrtus psidioides. Classification (NCBI taxonomy): domain Eukaryota; kingdom Viridiplantae; phylum Streptophyta; class Magnoliopsida; order Myrtales; family Myrtaceae; genus Rhodomyrtus; species Rhodomyrtus psidioides. The sequence continues at coordinate 726,207 of JAILYB010000077.1, read as the reverse complement.
GGTCACGAATCACAGAACACTTAAAAAATAATAATAATAAGGCAAGGGTCATGCATCACACAATATGGGGGGTCACACATCACAGAAAGCTCATTCACCCATCCACATTTACCCTAAGTTTTCACCTCAGCCAGCGACCACCCGTTCACACACCAGAAAATTTCACCCTAAACAACCACTTCAAGGGGAGGGGTCGTGCCGCAACTTGCGACCACTAGGGAAGGAGGCGCGCTGCGACTTGTGACCACCAATCGCACTGCAACTTGTGACTACCAGGAATGGGTCGTGCACGCTTGGGTGACACTTGGCAAGGTCGCGAGGACCTAGGAGACTCTAGACGAGGTCACCGGGACCTGGACAATACTGGGTGAGGTCGCCGAAGCCTAGCTGACGCCAAGCTTGTCACTGGTAAGATCTATAGAGGCTGATTGCAAATGATTGCTGATTGGCGATGGGTAATGTTGATTTAGGATTTACGTTTTAATTTTGTGCTCTGATACCATGTTAGTAATAAAAGAGTGATTATTTTATTTTTGAGAAAGAAGTACTTGTAGGCTTAACCTTAAGCCAAGTACAATTACACATATACCCCAACTTGTTAATACTAAGTAATAAACCCAACAGTTGTCAATCAAATTAGTAGATTTTGTGTTGCAGACAAGTTCCCATTGCAGAGGACTGAAGATGTCAAGATTAATAGGAGGACCAATGATAAATCAAAGATAGCTTTTCTCCATAGCTAAAAGCAAACCTAATTGGTAAAAGGTGGTTTGAATAGGTTGAGCTTTTCATTTTTCTCAAGCAAAACATTTGCCTAAAGAAGCAAAATAAAACTGAGAAAGAGCCAATGCAATCGATATCATCGAACTAACAATGCAAAACAAGTATTAGCAGATTTGATATCAATGTTCTTCCTGACACTTGCAAGACTGAAAAGGGATCAAATCAACTGATTGAATCTTTTGTGCTGGTAGCTCGAAACAGGACTCTTAAGTATACATACTCAACTTATGCATAACTTACTTAAGCTATGACCTCACAATGTCTAGAAATAAACTGAACATGTCCCTAATCATTTCAAAGAACAAGAGTCCCCTGTTGCAATCTTTTCCCTGGCTTTTTATCATGCAACGCAGATTCAAATTAGATGCAGAGCTTCTCTGTATCTCCAGAGTACCTAATATTTTTTTATGTAGGCCAATTATTGAATGTTCTTGTGTAAGATTGCGGGGAACAAAAAACTGAACTTTCCCCTACAGCCGCCCATACAGTGAAAGCATGTCCTTTAGCTTCATCGCTTCTTTATCCAAGCTCTCAAAGCTCATCGAACGTGGTAATCTCCAAGACCAGTTTCCAAGCTGCAAGTGGTGAAAAGGAAAACACGAGAGAGGAATAAGCACGTGATTACTCTCAAGGAGATTATTCATTTCATCGGTAGTTAAGACTCGAGGAAATCCCAACACTGATAAGGAAGAAGGTCAATTTCCCTACTTTCAATTGGTCATATACACATATGGAAGTGGAAAACTAGAAGCATGCAGAAAATGTAGGGTGTTAATCCTTTATCCTATGTAAGCATTGTCTGCTCCTTCAGAGGGCCTTGAGCTTGGGCCAGGCTCGTCTAAAAGTATAAGGCCAGTCATCAAATGGCCCCACTCTATAGAACTTTGCCCGAGCCATTGAGAAAATAAATTATAATCCAAAAATATTCCAATAGCTTCGGCCAGCTAGTTGCCAAATTGAACCAACTCAATTTTTCGTTAGTATAACTATCAAAGCTCCTTACCCTCCTTACATGAAAATATTTGTCCAGACTGGTTAATCGTATCAAGCAGACCATTTGGCAAATGATCAAGTCCCCATTCTAATGAACCACATGAGACATTTGGACAAATCTCAGCATCACACTCAGTTTATAATCTAACATCAGGAAAAGACTGAAAAAAAATAACAGAAACTAGAGGGCATGAAGTGTAGGTCATCTTCAATCCTTAGGGTTCACAGTATAGAATCTTAAAACCAATAGGTGTATGAGTATATTTTGAAACAAGAGGCACAAAGTGCAACGAGTAATGAAAAAGTAGGTTAGGTTTTGTTATTTCCCCAAAAAGCAAATATCAGAAAATGACTCGCTGGTGCTGCAAGAAAGAAACTAGTTTTGCTTTCAAAAGATACCATGGCCAACCGAGTGAGTATCATCTTCTTGATAAATAAGACTATCCAATTATGAATTACCTCAGTTGCAGGCGTATTCATCCTTGCAGAACTTCCCAGACAAAGGATATCTTGCATTGGTATGATTGCAGTTCTTGCAACAGAAGAAAGAACAGCCTGAACCATTATCCATGGCATGTCATTCTCTCCATCAGTTGCAAGATATTTAACAACCTGACAAGTGTAGCCAATGAGAAGGGAAGAAACCAAACAAACTGCATTGACCCTAGAAGCTTCTTGCGACAGGAATACTAAAGTTAAAAAGGGCACTCCTTCAAAGGCAATGACTTACCTTGGACTTCTCATCGTGGTTCAAATTCTCCCACCAACTCTGTATCTATATCCAGAAGCGGAGATTAGTTGCCATTTACAATGCAATAGTAGCAAAGAGGACTAGGACATGGAAAAACAAAGTCAACTGGTACTGAAACACATTTACATATGCCGAGATATCTAACACAATTCGAGAGCGATCGTTGTTTCGTTACCAGTAACATACGATGAACAAGACCAAATCCCCCCACATTTCCGATATAGCATCTTTAGCCAATCAAAACAAAGCTGGAATGAAAATATGTGCTCTCTCTCTCTCTCTCTCTCTCTCTCTCTCTCAAATCAGCAAAGGTCAAACATTCTGTACTTTTTCTTTCCTTAATCTCAGAAGAAATCCTTTCAGGTCTTCTCTGTCCAACTCGTGCCATACACATGTGTGTGAGTGAGTGGGGGGCCAACCATCATCCAGCCTAATCTCTGGTCTCAAATGATAGGATCATTCTTAAACTCGATGGGATATAGTGTGACAGCTTATCAGACACAAAATTGGAGAAATTGTCCATACACCACCCCACCCCCCCCCCCCCCCCCAAAAAAAAATCCCAATTTGTTAAAGAATCCCATATTGCTAGGCAATGGAGTTTCAACTCCCTCGCCAACGAGGTTAAGCCATTAGGTTGGACTTTTTGACATAGTATGAGAGACCGGTTTCCCTCAGTTTATTATGCCTATGTGGCTCCCCATTTATCATTCCAAGTGTTGTTCTAGTCCAATTAGCACATGAGAGTAGGTATTTAAATCTCCCACGTTAATTGTCTGTGGGATTATAATGGTTCTTACATACAAGTAGTCTCTCTCAAGGCTCCAGCTATGAGCTTAAACTTTTCGATTGGATATCCTAATAATATTGATCAGACCCACTATAGCCCATAAAGAAACATGTATTTCATAAAGCATGTCTACCGTGTCATTATCATGAGTCCCCGTATACACAACTTGGTTGCTCTGATGGTTGTGAGGCAAGTGAGGATTGTCAGCATCACCTCCAAAAGCTGTACAAGAGAATGGAAGGACCTTAGGGGTACACTTATGAGAGAGATCGTCATTTGCAGGCGAAGAACCGCAAAGTTGATAGGATTAGGGTTCTTTACCAAACTGCAGCACAGCCATTCCAGGAGCACCAATGGACTTTCTTAGCTTAACTACATCCTCTGTGATAACGCCCTGCAATAGCATAATCTTTTCAGGAAGTTGAAGCAATTTAACTGAGATTTGCACAAATTTCTTGGACAACAGATGACTTTATTAACCGTTACATGGAATATATCCCTTAAAGCATATGAGAACAAAGTTACACAACAGTGACTGACTAACAGAAGAATATATGTGTGGGAAAATTAGCAGCAGTTGCAATGGCTGCTCCAGCTTACCTCTGCTATTAAGTGAATTAAATTCATTCTGACTCCTCTCTTGTTTCTTTATTTTTTCCTTTTCTGGTTAGAAACTTTCTTCAAACTACACATGAGCATGAATTGGCTATGAACGAATGGTCCATAAAGCCCAAAATCTCCCCATAGTTAGGACCGCAACTGGACCCCAAAAAAAAGGTAGAGACGATTTGGTCTCAATCAAAGAGAAAAGAGCCTGTTACTATTAGGTTCATAGTTATGTATGAATCTCCTCAGATGCACCTTGATCCTTTCTCTAAGTTGTTGGTAATTTTTCAACGCGGAAGTTACAGAGGATGACTCAGCCAAAGGTTCGTGAGGAGCGTAGGTGGCAAGCAGTTATATGGATACGGTGCCCTACTTGTATATCATATTTGACCAAAGAAGCATCGGAGATTTCTGTTCTTGTCTTGTAAGGATTCAAAGTAGCGTGGCAATTTTTAAACTAATTAGAAACCATTAGTCCCATTGAATGATGATTCCATTTATGTGTGCCTAATTCAATCTGGTGCAGCTCTTGTTACTCCAGAAAGGCTACCACTATGCAGCCAATCAAAATTTCCACAAAGAGTCAAACCTCAAATCCTCAACAGTGCACTAAGCTATCTGAAATATCATCAACTGATCTTAATTGGTGCTAAGCCCCGCCTATGTACTACCATCTGGAATTATTCAGCATTTCCATGCTAACCATCTTGAGTTAATGACGACAACAACACTAAGATAGCAGGGTCAACAATGCACCAACTCTTATGAGCACATGCAGATTGGAGATATAACTACCTTAGGTGCAGATCAAATACATAAGATACTGAGATAATCGAGCTATAGGACTGAAAAAGTCTTGACACATTGAGATATGAACATATAACTCCCCACAGAGGGCCGAGTCTAAAAACCCAGAACAAGACATCAATGAGAAAACAAAGAAACTGAATGATATCACAACCCATCAGCTGACCATCAAGCATCAATATCAAACTCCAAACCTAAGAAGGGTTCATCCTGGAATGGCTGTCAATTGTTTGTATGTCTCACATAGGAGTTAACCATATTCTGACTAGACATATAAAAGACAATTATAGGCTAGAATGATAAATAAATTCATGAGTATTCTAACAGTGAAAGAAGACGTACCAAATCTTCTGCTATTATGTTAATCTTTCCAAGAGCTTTGGAGATGGCATCAAACAACGGTTTTCCAGGTCCCACCTACTGCCATCAAGCGAAGAAGTAAAGTGGACATGTATCAAAAAGAGAAGATAAGAAACTTCATTTTTAAAACTAACCTTCCATCGCCCAACCATCGCAACTTTTGCCTCTGTTCAGGTAAGAGTACAAGATAAGATGAAACAAAACAACGGATGATATATTTCATTAATCTGTGATTACTCACCTGCAGGAACAGCCCAAAACCCAGCAAATCCTCTAAAATGGTCTATCCTGAATTCATCGTATAGACTCTGAGCTCTTCGCAACCTCCGTATCCACCATGAGAATCCTTCATTTTCCATTGCTTTCCAGTCATATAGGGGGCTTAACTCAGGCACACAGCCAATTAGTGTACTAGTACATAGCATTCAAATGGCAACATGTAGTGCGTATAGATCAGGCGCATGTTGGCAACAGAGATGTACGATTACAGAAAAATATCATACAGCTAGCCTTGAAACTTGAATTTCTAAGCATGAATCTAAGTTCCAAGCAGTCCAGCTAAACTATTGACCTGCAAAACTAGTAGCGACATCATAAGAGTCCAGAATATATGTCCTTGCCTTTATAAAATTACCCTGTTCAAAATCAAATGCAAGTTTCTACTTCTCAGCCAATATCAATAGCACAATTGCAGCTAACAGCAACTTCCAGAAACAAATAGTTAATATCGCAAGTGAACATGTAAGGTTTGAAAAAGAAACAAGATAGCTTATTTAGAAGCAACGGCATACATAAGTTCTTAGCAGTTCAGATGGTTTGAGACAGTACAATGTCATCTTGCACTGATTTTACTATGTGACAACCGTAAAGAAATTGCCGTCGCATCATTCACTAAGGAATTGATCATCGATGAAACACCAATTGAGAAATATGTCGTGGGGATATAATTGCTTCAAGCAGACATCTGGATAGGGGCTTTTTTCCAAATTAAGATTAAAAAAAATTTACCAAAATAGAATTAAAAAAAATATATTTACCAAATTAGTACCCAATCAGCAGTTGGGCCACCGATTGGGTTCTAATTTACCCAATCTTTATTTTTTTAAATTTCGCATTTTTTTTGCTTAAAAAATTATTAAGATAAATAAATACTTCTTAATTATTGTATTTATGTAATTATTTAAATTCATAAAATGATTAAGATGATTAAGATATACGAAAAATGATGCACTTACGGCTATTTTTTACCAAGAAATTCTTAAGTAAAGCCAAAGCAAATCAAATCTTTTGATGTGCCACCAAAATAAATAAATAAAAAATAATTACATTGTTGGATATTTTCCCTCTAATAGATGTGCGCTTTGAATTGAGTTGTTTATTCTGTCCTCCAGCTGATGCTTACTATGAGAGGTCAGAAGAGTTTTTGTTGTTTTTGCATTTTTTTTCTCTGTTTGCTCTCCATTGAGTTGACAGTCTCGCCCTTTTAAGGACCGGAGGAATCGTTTATGCATACATGAGCACAAAATCCATACGGTTTAATCAATTTTATTAGGCCCGCCTCTGGTGGAAACGTCAAATGATATCTATAATAATTGTCTAAGTCGCTTGTGAGTTTATTCTTCGTCTCGTCAATGCCCAAAATGGCAGTTTCGGCTTCTTATATCTTGTGGGTTGAAGAAAGTCTAGCTGTGTAAATATGCTATACGATCCTTAGTGTTGTTTTTCCCTCCGATAAAAGTGAATGAGTTTTTCCCTCCGATAAAAGTAAAAGATTTGATTTGCTTTGACTTAAGAATTTCTTGGTAAAAAATAGCCCTAAATGCATCATTTTTCCTATATCTTAATCATGTTATGAATTTAAATAATTACATAATACAATAATTAAGAAGTATTTATTTATCGCAATAATTTTTTAAGCGAAAAAAATACGAAATTTAAAAAAAATAAAGATTGGGCATATTAGAACCCAATCGGCGACCCAGTCGCCGATTGGGTACTAATTTGGTAAATATATAATTTTTAATTCTATTTTGGTAAAAAAAAATTAAAATCTTAATTTGGAAAAAAGCCCTCTGGATAGCCTCCCAGTGATGGTCAGATAACTAGACATGCCTAATTAGCAAGAAAGAAGCAACCTCTCGTATCCTAGAGAATATAAGGGTACTAATTGCCTCCTTATGCAGGTAGCTGTTCATTTTCTGCTGGTTGACTGGTTGAAGATTCTTTTTTTCTGCTATTCGGTTTGTTTTCAGCGATAACTGAAAGGAAACATTAAGCAAAATGAGATGGGCCGACAAGACAAGTCAATACATCTAGAATTCTCTGAATTTAATTAATTTTTTCAGCCAATTACATTCATTTCAAGAGTAAAAAACCAGGCACTGGCAGACCTAGCAGGGGTAGTGGTCGCCCCCCATGACCTTGCCTCCTGTTATTCAAATGAAGATTTCATATACTGATATTTTAATGAAATTTTCTGTCTCGACCCCCAACCCTGAATTCTTGATGCGCCACTTGCCTACAGTTGGTTGTTTTTCCTTCATCACCTTTTCACTTCATTTGCCACAATTAGTCTCTGATAACCAATTTTTGAATATTTCTCATTCATCCTTCGGTTGATAACTTACCATAACAAAATTGTTAGCTTCAAATTAACATAGAGGATATTGACAATTGTCAAAAATCTGAAGGTAATTATTTCACATTAGGACATGAAAATAAAATACACAGCAGCATCTATCCACAACAGGTTATACACCTTCTCTTATGCACATAATGTCCTATAGAGGAATCAATTGATATGAAAATGCAACACCAAGTCAATCTAATTTCAACAAGTGGCAAAAATAACAAGCAATCATCTGCTAATTGTGCTAGACTTTATATGCCATCACACATACCTGTTCCACAGTTGACCAGTCTCACTGAAAGCATCAGGCGGAACACCACTAACCAACAATGGGAAACCTTTCCTATTCTGCGATATAAAATATTAATAGCTATTAATTGCCAATGGTTCCTGCATAAGTACTAGTCAGAACTGAGAATAATGTCCCACCAGTAAAAATTGTTTTTTATTTGCCCAAACATCTGCACTATGATAATCAACATAAATTGGCATGTCTCCCATGATTCTGATGCCCTTCATGTGAGCATACTCACGAATTTTCTGCCACTGCCTTTGGAACAGAAACTGTTGCGCAACAAATACATCTATCTGGGCCAGTGAAAGAAGAAAAAGTAATATCAGTGGCTCCTAATATCATGGAAGAGATGCTCTACAACACAAAGCAAATGCAATTTCTGAGTTCAATGAACTTACAAAATCTTTTTTGCTCTGGTAAGTTTCTTCCAGTGCAGCAAGGTGGCGATTTTTTAATGGTTCAGGCCACTCATACCAGCTGAATGTGTCCAAAGTGTCATCAATAGCAGCAAAATAAGCTGCCTCTTCAAGCCAACCTGCAGGACAGAAGGGATTTACTGAGCTCTCTGAAGTTTGTATGTCCAAGCTAGATCTAAGAGAAAATAGCAATATTCAGATCAAGAAAATCTTATCACTTGGAAGAGAGAAATAACATAAGTGAAATGGGAAAATTAAAAAAGAGCGAATAGAACAACGTGAGGATAACAGATAAGAATCAGTGATGGAGGAAGAAAATGGAAGCACCTAAAGTAGTATATCAATATTCAAGGAACTTATGCAAATGTTGGTAGAATCTCAAATTAAGCAGGTGGTCTGGTACACAAATCTATAATCTGCTAAACAAACTGAAGTTATTTTCTTTGCCCACGCACAATTTTGAAAGATCATTTTCGTTGAAAGATACCTTTCGGTCTTAGATAGCAAGTTTTTATCAGTTTCTTGACAAGTCAGGTGAAACTTTTACTAATTAAATCTATTGTTGATTGGGGCCCATGTATGAGGAGTGGAGTCTTTCAATCAGCTCCCAATTCATAATGATTGCACATCTAACAGTTTGGTCCCAGCACAGAATGAGAAGCACTCTAATGGTGGACTGGATTTTTAAGTTACTTCTTATTAAGCATCGTGATAAGTTGTGACTGGAAAAAAATTTAGGACCTTTGAGTGACAGAAAATTCCGTAGAGAATGCTGAAGACATTCTATATATAGTAAAAAGATTGGGTGGGAAATAGTAAGGGGGTGATGTGGCCACTTCAAGGATTTTTCACAAAATTTCTTCTCTTTTTACTTTGAATTTTGGAGGTGGTAAATTAGTGTGGACCATGGGTGCTAATATTTAGATTAAATTTTTTTAATCTTCTGTGCTTGAGAGTAAAAATGAAAGAACATATCAAAATCTGGGGAATAATAAGCTCATTAATGTTTCTTTCCTCATATGATGACCCATAAAAATGCATAGTGCAAAATTTGTCACTTATCCACTCAGTCCTCAGTGCTCAAATATGCCACTTAAGTACAACATAATCAGTAGTAAATTACAAATGTTGCTTGATTATTGCAGTTCTCAATTTTTTATTGTAAGATTAATGGGAATTACAAATTTGAACATCCATGAAATAAATTCATATACACAAGTGTAGTATACAATAATTGCAATCTTTCAATATCTCCTAATGTGCTACTTATTTGTTTTGTTATTTTAGAGTCTTCCAATTCTTCCTTTTGGTGAACAAGAGCAACTATTTTTCGTTTTTGCTGGAGACTTACCTGAAGTTAAAATTTCATAATTTCCTCTCTTTTTTCAGTTTTTTGAGTTGTCTTCATTTACATAACTATCCAATTTATTTACGGAAGTACTTCAAACCTCCATCCCTCCATCCGACCATTACTCAAATGGTCCCTAAACTTTTAATTTGTTCAGTGTGATTTCTGAACTTTAGCTCAATGTGCAATGTCATCCTTGGACTTATAATTTGTTCAGTGTGGTTCTCAAACTTTTGGTATATGCTCAGAATAATCCCTAGACTACACGAAAATTTTCAATGTCAGCCCTAAATTTGAATTACTGGAAGGACTAGTATCAATATTTTTATATATTTCAGGAACTAGATTGAACATCTGCCAAAAGTTCAAGGATCACATTTAACAAATTAAAAGTCTAGGGACGACATTGCACAATGGATTAAAGTTCAGGGACCACATCGAACAAATTAAAAATTCAAGGACAACATTACACATTGGGCCAAAGTTCGAGGACTATTTGTGTCATTTTCCCAATCTAGTATTAGCTAAGTCACCATAAAATTTATGACATAGTGAATACTTCACGAGCCATTTTCTAACTGCAAAACAAATTTTTAGACAAAAGGTATGTATTGATATGTAAACGCCAACCAGTCCCGTGTGTCTGCACGAGTTAGATTCTAGTTAAAACATAAACCAGTTAAAGCCTGGTTTCTGTTTGGGTTTGGAAAGTTCTCATCTTTTCATAATTTGACTGGGTTAACGGGACTTCTCTCCATAATGTAGTAGCTTCCACCCACTCTCTTAAACCCAACCTCCTCGTAAGCATGGCAGTTAAAACATGCAATTCTTCCAAGTACTAATTCCATCTCTCTCAAGAACAGCATTAACTAATTTTTTGCTATGTTACCTCTGTAGTGCAAAGCCCAAAGTTGGTCCCTATTTCCAATTTTGGCCCAACCTTTCGAGCTTAGAATGAAAAGGTAGGATATCTGACTAAGTTTTATAGGTCAAGAACAAGTTGAACATCAGGACAAATTCTGAATCTTTTTTCATCATTTACCTAATTTCTGATCTCCTTTATCAGGAAATCCTTTATCCTGTAACAATGGAGTAAGAGCAGAGTATGACTTGACGTATCTTTCATCTTAAAATGAAGAGCATCCCGGCAAACAAAATGTCAAACAACCGGTATTCACAGTGATCGAGAATGCATCAAATGTTCTTATTGTTTTGCATGGCGCAATATAGGAATTCACGAAAATGGTGAGAAAATGCATTAAATACATACAGTCACTCAACAATTCTCCTGCTTGGAAAGGAGTAAACAAAATTATAAAAAATGTCCACAGAGAAGAGCATGCCAAAGTCAATGACGCAGTATTCAGCTCTGACATAAGCATTAAAACCATCTCACTTGATACATCAGGGTCTTTACAGAAGTCTTCAAACTGACTCTTGAGATCTCCTTCACTCAGTAGAAGCCTCTCTGCAGCCTAAGGATAAAAAGACAATTAATTTAATTTGAAAATCCAGCGCAAAGTCAATACATTATATATATTGCTTGCCGGAGTATTTAGTATTTAAGAAACCAAAGTTCAAGAATCATATAGTAATCGAGGATAAAGAGTTCCCTTTATAGGTAAAAGGATCAACAATTGACACAAAGGGGGTGAAAAGCCATATATAAAACGAGGTCAGAAAACTAAAGCCATACACAAAAAGCTCTCAAAACAGAAAGGGAGCTTAATTACAGGACAAATGATCAACTAGATTAACTAATTTTCATCCATGTGCAAGTTTCCACTGTATCAAAAGTGTAAACCTTCAAGCCAATTTTCATTATAAGGAGAAATGGCGATCCCACTCAATCATAAGCTATCTTGTTACGCTCCTACAAAGTAAAAAAAAAAACAGAGAGGAGTTTCCTTCTTGGCTTGTTGCACCGTAACTGAATGGCCAGCCAAGTCCATGCTTCTTGCTCAATTAAACCTCCACCAACCCCAAATTACCCAGTGCAAGCATAGGAAGTTGTCCAAACCATTCTCATCCAAGAACAATGAAGGAGGAGATGCCGCACCAGCAGGGTCTCTGCATCCTTTTTCTAGAGGAAACACCTATGTAACAATACTTTGTCTCTTGTTGTAGGTTATTTAAAGTACGGATTCTTCACTAAGTTGCTTCCCAAGGAAAAAAAAAAAAAAAGCTCTTCTCAGAACCTTCACTTTCCAAATTGCTTTCCAAGAAAAATCCATTCTAGCACCAACAACCTTGATATCTAGCAGCTTGTAGTAAGACTCGAAAACATTCCCTCTCTTCCATTGGTCCGCACCAAAGCATCCCCATAGGCAGTATAAATCTTCATATTATACAAACCATTAAAAAGACAAGCAAAAGCTTCGAACTCCCAATTTCAGGCTTGCTTCGAAACTCGATGTTCCAAATGATCATACTATCATTTGAATGTAACTGTTGGAATATATAAATATTAAACCACGCCTTCTTCTATCAGCTTAAGCTTTTAGAGCAGTTGGCAAGTGGTCCCACCAAATCTTTCATGGTATCAGAGCAAGAGGTCCTGAGTTCAAATCTTTCCAGGCCCCTATTTGCCTCCCCAATGAATTTGTCCACGCTTAATACTAGGCAAAAGACCAGACTAAGCGTGAGAGGGAGTGTTGGAATATATAAATATTAAACCACGCCTTCTTCTATCAGCTTAAGCTTTTAGAGCAGTTGGCAAGTGGTCCCACCAAATCTTTCAGTAACAATCCAATACCAACGCCTCCTTGGTCCTGGCGATGTCAACCAGGTTTGGGACCTAATCTTTTAACGTTGTGTCCCCATGTGGAATGTAAGAAGAAGGAACTCACTCGAATCCTCTCTAAGCATCCTTCATACGTTGGTGCTGTGAGAAGCTTCCCTAACCTTAGTGATCCAAACTGCCTTTTCAAGACCAAAATTTGCAACCACTACATTATGCCAAAGACGTTCATTTTCGATAGGAAACTGCCGAAGGCATTTTGCTGAGAAGAGCCTAGTCGGATAACAAGAGGGACTTAATGGCTAATACACTGCAGCAAAAAGGTTGCTTTCCAATTCAGCAAACGCAACTTGCAAACCTCCTTGGTCTCAACCCACAAAAAAATATTTGAATGGCTTCCAACCATTTAGCTACCAAAAGGGATGAGAAGAGGAGATGTGAAAAAGGGGATAATGACAAAAATGAACTTTGATCCAATATGCCATGTGGTCCTTAAACTTTTAATTTGACCAGTATGGTCCCTGAACTTTAGCCCCAATGTGCAATGTGGTTCCTAAAATTTTAATTATCAATATGGTCCTTGAACTTTTGGAACATGTTCAACTTAGTCATTTCATTAATTCAAGTTCATGGACAACTTTGAACATTTTCTTATAGTTCAAGGATTAAGTCGAACATATTCCAAAAATTCGGGAACCACGTTGAACAAATTAAAAGTTTGGAGACTGCATTGCACATTGGGCTAAAGTTCAGGGACCATATTGATCAAATTAAAAGTTCATGAATCATATTGCACATTTGACCAAAATTCATGGACCATTTTTGTCATTTTCCCTGTGAAATAAGTAGGCAGTTTTCGACCAAAACAAAAAATAGGCAGTGTGGATAGAGTACTTTCAATAACAGTAAACTCCCACTTTGGACAGGGAAGATCTTTTCCCACCGGACAACCTCTTCTCAAATTTCTCAAAACGGGCTCCAACATACGATTGTTCTCAAGACTAGTGCTCAAAGGGAGACCAAAGTAGGTGATTGAGAAAGAACCTAGCCGACAACCCACAACCAAAGATGGCAAAGTATCATTCATTCCTTCACCTTGTCGAATATGTTTGCTTTAACTCAGATTGATGTTAAGCCCAGAAATTGTGACAAAACCCAAGAGTACACTCCTCTAATAAAGTAACTGCTGAACATTGTATTCACAGACAATGATAGTATCCTCAGCAAGACGTTCATTTCCATCCTACGACTGTCTACTTTAAAGCCAGAAAACCAACTCAACTCAGACACTTTCCGCTGCATTTTGCTAAGTACCTCCATTGCCAAGATAAACATCTAGAAGGATAAAGGGTCACTGCCTCTTTGACCCCAAGAAGATTTAAAGGAACCGGTTGAACAATCATTAACTAGAAGAGAAAAGCTTAGGGTTGAAAACACGGTCTCCCCAAGCCCATCTTCGTCAAAACAAACAAAAGGCAATCCCACCAAACATGGTCATAAGCCTTCTCCATTTCAGGCTTGCAAAAAACACCATTCTTCTTTGCCTTATGCTAGCAATCGACTAATTCATTTGCAACCAAAGCTGCATTTAGAATTTGTCTCCTTCAAAATAAGGATTCAAGGACCCACCACATTACCAATTACGCGTTTTAATCTCGTTGTGAGCCCATAAGAAAGAATTTTATTAAACTGCTCACCAAACTAATAGGGGTGGACATCCATGATGTTAAGCGCACTGCCTCTCTTAGGAATAAGGGCGACAAAAGAAGCATTTAAACTACATAGTTATGGGCGAAAAGTCCTATTGACTGACACATATCATGACTGTGCATGCATATAAGAGAAATTAGACGAAACATGAGCAAAGATATAACGTTACACTATACCCAGATATTCTTAAAAGTGATGCAAGTTAACAGGTATATAAGAGATGGCTCTAAATGTTTTACCTAATTACCTTTGTTATCAAAGGATCCTTCAACTCAGCAACAATCGAATAGTTCACGCTGTCGGCATCGCTGCAAATAGGTAACAATTCATAAGCAAGACACCTACGACCATAAGGTTCTCACTATGTTTGCTCCTTACACCAACATATAGTTACTTACATTGCATCTGGAAGCTCATCCTTTACTAGCAAACCCTCTTTGACAAGCTCCTCTAGAGATATCAGGAGTGTGTTACCACAATTAGCATCCTGTCAACCACAATGGAACTCTCCTTAAATGGCATCCACAAGACTGCATGCCAGGTGGGGCTCAATCCAGTTTTATAAAGATGTAGTCATGTTGGTGTAAGTTTTCAAATTCCACTATGACAAAAGCTAATCATACAAACTGAATCAAAGATCCGAGGCCAATCATCATTAACACAATATGACATGTCCATTGCTGACAGCTTGTGGCGTAAACTCTCTCTCAGAAAGGCCAATTCAAAAGCAAGGCAAATACACACGTTAACAGATTATTTATCCACATCATTCCACCACATAGAAATAAGGATAAACTAGCAGGAGTCCATATAAAAGGTTCTCTTTATGGCCTCTCACTGGCAATCTGCAATGATCACGGGAAAAAAAAAAAACTGCCCAAATTCCATCAACTGTTCATATCTTCTTAAGCATTTCAAAATCTTCATATGAACATGGTACAACTTTACTCCTGCAGCCCATTATAAATATCTCTACCCTGATTTTTATCCATAATAAACATTATGATACAGACAGATATAACTTAGATGATGCCTCCAACATCTCAACTTCAAATATCGGCAACAATTGAAAAAGGAAAAAAAAAAGTGAGTCAAAGTAATTCTTAATAGGCAAAAAGCAATAACGCGGTTATTTATCACAGATTAGTGCTGCCCAAAATCAACCCAGGCATTCATGAAGAAACTGGAGAGCCAGTAAAGACAATGAAAGTCTGTGAGGTTCAACTACAGAAGGAATGCCTTATTTGTGCGGAAGAAAAAAATCGCACAACTAACAAAGCAATAGCAAAAGGAAGTTATGTCACCTGGCCAGAATAAGGAGAACCCCCATCATAAGGTTTCCTCGCAGGGGGGACGAGAGGGAGAACCTGAAAAGGGAAAAGGAAACAAACTATTGGGATTTAACAGTAACAGAATATATCGAGCAAACAGTTCGGATTGAAAAATTCGACATGATCACTCCTGAAAGACATAGAAGAGAGTAAAAACATAGTATAGACTGTAAGACCACATGGAAACTTACATCTATCATATGCCCCGGTCAATCCTAGCTAAGAAAAGCAAATGCAGTCACAAAGCAAGTAAATTCTAATGATTACACCAACCTAGGATTGCCAAAGTTGAAAACGTACAATTATGACGTGAGTTCCTCAATTGACTTGATTTACTGGAATGAAATTGGCACCAATATCCAATATTTCAGCAAAGCGGCTAAAGAAACAGAAAGAAACTTCATCCTGCGGGAAAAAAAGCGGTAAGCTCGCTTCACACCAACCTGCCAAACGGAGCAACCGGAGGCGTGAAGCCAGTCCAGAAAGCGGAACGCCTCCTCGCCGAGGTCTCCAATCCCGTGCGGCCCCCGTAACGACGTCGGGTGGAGGAGAACGCCGGCGCGCCTCCGCTCGCTCGGGTCGGCCTCGGGGAACCACTCGCCGTAGTCGGCCGCCAAGTCCTCGCCGACGGCCACGCCGGCGACGGCTCGGGCGGCGCCCTTCGCTGAGAGGGCCCGGCTCCGGACCGGCGGCCTCGGGATGCAGGTGAAGGTCGGTTGGGCTGTGCACTTGGAGGGGGATGCGGCGGAGCCGTGTAGTTTGGGAGCGAGAGAGGAGGAGAGAGAGGTGGAAATCGCCATGAGAGTAGAAGTGGCAGTGGAGACTGGATCGAGTAGTGGAAGGAAGAAAAGGGAAAGAGGAAGGGTGACGGACGGGACCGGAGAAAAAGCACGTGAAGGAGCGCGGGTCCGCCGGTCGGGCCGACATTGATTGATTGCTGTCAAAGTTCTCTCCAACGTGGGGCATCTCTTTTGAGGTTGAAATATTAAAAATGGGATTAATATGATTTCTGCGCTTTTATTTCGTTGGATAAAACTCCTGAAATTAATTTAATACTCAACAATGCTTCTGAAATTTTAATTTTTTCATTGTGATGCCTAAATTTTTTATTATGTACAATCGAGTCCTCGAATTATGTAAAAAATATTCAATAATGTCCATAAATTTGAATTAATGAAAGGACATTCTCGAGCATTTTCATATAATTTATGGATTTAACTGAACATGCACAAAAAATTCAAGGATTGTATTGAATAAATTTAAGGTTCAAGGACGACAGTGCATATTGGATTAAAGTTCAGAAATAGCATTCAACGAATGAAAAGTTCATAGATCACCGTTGGCCAAAATTAATAAATTATTTGTTTCATTTTTTCTATAAAAAAATATCTTCTACTTTCATTTCATCATCTATTTTCAAATGATTGGCCACCCATCTCAAGGCGAAAGAATGACATTTTCTATCATCTATTTTCAAATATTCATCTCTATACCCTCCCTTTTCTTTTTAGACACCACGCCCTAAATGATGTTATCGTGTCCAATATCCAAAAGCTCCATTCGTTTCGCTAGAAATCAATAATTTGAAAAATACATATACTTATTAAAAGGAAAAATGACACAAATAGCCCTTGAACTTTGTCACAATATGTAATATGATCCCCGAACTTTTAATTTATTTAATATAGTTCATGAACTTTAGCTCAATATGCAATTTGATTCATAAACTTTTGACTTGTTCAGTATATTTCCTGAACTTTTAGTACATGTTCAATTTAGTCATAGACCATATGAAAATATTCATTATTATCCCCATCTTAAATTAATGGAAGGAATATATTGAACATTTTCATTTTCATATAGCTTAGGGACTATATTGAACATGTAGCAAAAGTTTAGGGACCACATTGAACAAACTAGAACTTCAGGGACCACATTGAATATTAGGCTAAAGTTCAAAGACCATATTGAACAAATTTAAAGTTCAGGGACCATAATGCACATTAATTTAAAATTCAAAGACTATTTATGTCATTATCCCTTTATTAAATGGTCACTCGTATCACTCGAAATAATTAGCAAAGAAGAAATATTTTCTTTATCTAAACATTTTTATGGGCGATCATCTACCTTGGTAATCAATTCGTGCGATTATTTTTTGGACAATATCTTTTAGGATTATTTTCTGCGAATTTTTGTTTAATCCTAAGGGGCAGAGGCGGAGCACAAACCTTAGTTATCTGGAGTCAAATTCTATTATGCATGAGGAGACGAATCGCGAGTATTCCAAATGACGTTTTCTCCGAAACCATGTTGCTGGATATATATATATATATTGCACCTCCTGTGAGGCGGAACAAGAAAAATCACCATAGAAGTCCTAAACTTATTATAAAGTCCACCTCACCAAATATATATATATTGCACCTCCTGTGAGGCGAAACAAGAAAAATCACCATAAAAGTCCTAAACTTATTATAAAGTCCACCTCACCAACCTTAGGCGAAGCTCATCCCCTCCTGCCACTAACAAGGGCAAGCCTCGCTACCACTGGGCAAGGTTGGCCTCACGCAGCCACGGCGAGGTGCGCCCTTGCCAGTGGCGAGCTTCGACCGGGGGGGGGGGGGGGGGAGGGGGGGCGAGGTTGACATTGCTAGCCGCCGCCTCTTGCCTAAGGAAGAAGAGGAGGGAAAAAATAAATAAATATTGAAATATTATTTTGTCGGACGGTTGGCGTCTTTTTTCAGCGCTAAATAGCCAATTGGCCGAATAGACTGAATTGACAAAATTACAAAAGATTCAGGATTGAATTGACAAAAAAATCAAGACTGAATTGACATAATTATAATAAATTATATATATCTTGATGCTCTCGAAACTCGTAGTTTCCTAGTACTCAACGGGGGATGTGGGTACCCCAAAATCCTAAATGCATTTGTCGCTACTCTATGGGACATCGAGACTATCTTTAGACCTTTGGGTCTTCAGGTGCTACAGCTCTCAAAGCTCGAGGTTTTTTGTTTTTTTTTTTATTATTATTAATATTTAAAGCAACCATTAGTTGTCATTTTTAGGAGTAAGCAAGTTGGATCGACTGAACAGGAAATCGCCCGGACTGGTGATCCATTTCTTGATTCCAGAGGGCGGCTGCGGCCCGATTCCCGGTTCTAGGGGTACACGGACCGGTCGATTTTAATTTTTTTTTCTAGTTTTTTTAAAAATAACCGTAATGTTTTCTTTCTTTCTTTCTTTCCCATACCTCTTTTTCGCCTCTCTCAGACTCTCATGCCTTGCCCTTTTTCCCCCTCTCACAGTTTCGCACCTCGCCCACTTTCGCATTCCGACTTCGTGGTTTTTGCATGCTCTGTTGCAATTTTTTGCTGCTTGTCATGATCAATTTCGTTCGATGGGTGTGTTCTGCAAAATCTGAATGCAAAAAACGGAATGTAAGTCAAGAGTGTCTATGCTTGTGCATTTGTCCTTGCCCGCACAAGCTCATGAACTCGCGCTGGTGTAATGTGGAGTGCAAGCCCCTAGGCCTTTCATGGCTTACTGCTCAGTCTCCATGTAACTTTCAAAGGGCTTTCGAAAATGGGTTGATGCATCTTTTCAGTTCCATCGGGCCACCCAGGAACCGGACCTGACCAAAAATCGCTCACCCCCGTGCATTACCATACTCCTTACATTTTGCATTTGATATATGACCTTTGAACACGTTTGGACATCACTGTTTTTCAAAACGAAATTTTTTGAATTCCTTAAAAAAAAGATAAAAAAAAACAAATGTTGCCCCCTAAACTTTTACCCGAATGTCTTGCTTGTCTACTTTCAGAAATTTACTGAAAAGATTTTTCTGTTCTGCATTCTATTTTTACCCTTCTTGTCTGGAAATTCATATTAGTGATGAATTAGGCAAATGCTTAGATAATGCCTATCACAAGCTGCAGAAGTCCACAACGAATTTGCTGGATGGAAGATGGAAAAACCTTTCTGCGGCAGATTCAATCACTTTCGGCTCAGATTCGCCGCCGGGTTAGCAGGGAGAGCCGTCAGGCTGTGGAGCTATGCTTTCCTCCATCTCCGACCAGAGAATATTCCCACGTCCCTTGACGCGATCGGGACGCAGACTGGTGTTTCAAGAGTGCAAAAACCAGGTAACCCTTCGCAGCCAGTGCCTGAAAACTAAGAACGTGGGAAGAAATTGTGCTAATCCTAGATTTACCAATCAACATAGAAATCACTAGAAAAGTGCACTATAACCCCCATTTTTAACACTGGAGAGCATATTCAGCTGTTCACATATCTAACCACCTCATCAAATCTATTTTACACCCCAACCCAACTATATCAGATCATATTACAGTACCCAGCTCTCTTGCGACGGCATCGAATTCTACCTCAAAGGTCTGTTCCTTTGCATGCCAATCTCATTATTCGCAGCGAATTATCAGTATCGTATACTACTATACGCCTAATTCCTAGCTGGAGTTCTCATTCTTACTGTTCTTTTCAACTTTCTTGGTATATAGCAGCTGGAATTTTCACACACAAGAGAAGGGCTTAGAATTCCTGGAGACCTCATATCGGGGTTCCACGTGATCCTGCGTTGTCCAATCCTTGCTTCAGATCTCGTCGGACCAATCACTAAGCTCGCTTTCGTAGAACAGCCCGTCCACAATCTGGTCGACCAGGGAGTCGATGAGCGTGTTGCAACCGCGAGAGAAGATGCGGCCCACGCTGGTTCGGGCGCTGGAGAACCAAGCGAAGAATGCGGCGCAGGCAACAGCTCCGAAGCACACCCCTGCTGCCTCGGCAATCCCTTGGACATCCATCTTCCTGAAAAGGGTGTTTCCAGTCACCGCCTCCTCCGCCACCGTCGCCGCGAAGACCATCTGGTTGACAATGGCATCCAATCTCGTAAGGTCAGATTATGCACGTCCTGATTCGTATATCAGTCAATGAGCAAATTCTTGGGGAAGCAGATCAGCACAACATGAGACGAGGCGATCACTGTTTTGACACAAAACGAGCTAGCCTTGTCTAGATGAAGCATAATCGGGCCATCAGTAACCTACTTTACTAACATTTAACCTATCAACTTCAGAAAAAATTGTAATTTTCTAGGATGAGCAGCTCCAAGTTTCTGTCCAATTGGGCACTCTCCAACCCCAAAACCGAATCTGTAAAATTTGGCCTTACATGACTCATTCCTATAAGTTCCCACTGAAGAACTGACAAACAACACCTTGTATCTACATCCAAGAATTTGCAGACAACCCCACCAACCATAGCAAACTCAGAACTATATTAGCAGCTGCACAAGTAAAATTCACCTCGTACGTACTTGTAATATCATGAATCAAGTAAAACACGAGTCGAATCCGAATACATGGTTGGAATCTGAAATTTTATATCCTAGTTGGATAAAGAATCCAACTTTGTATTATTCAACTTCCCAATGAAGCTGACCCAGGAAAAAAAAAATCCCAATGAAGATATCTTCTGCTACAGTAAAGGAAAGGAATAGAAGACATAAAATCTATCAATAATGAGGATAAACAGAGACAGAGACCTTCATCTCATGTGATTCCGAAGCATAACCATGGATTTTCACATCAATCAAGCAGAACAATCAAAAGTGTTGCTGAACTAAACGAAGCAAGTTGGTTTCTTTAAAACGAAAAGGACAGAAAAAGAGATGGAGATTCCACAAACACTGACCATGGCTAAGCGACCAGAGATGATCTCGAAGTCCTGGCTCTTCTTGGAGCTCTCGATGTACTCCGACAGCGTCTCGAAGAAGGGCGACACCGCGTCGCCGCCGCTGACCCTCTTGCTCTTGATGATCCCCACCGGATCAGAGCCGTAGGATCTCAAGTTGCACAGCCGAGGCTGCAGCAGGATCTTCCCGTTGCCGCCGTCGGGCTCCGCCTGCTTCGGTCTCTGCACCGAGACCTGGACCGGGCCGGCCGGCTCTCTCCTCGCCACCTCCTGCTTCGTCGCCGGCAGTTGGCAGTGCACCGCACGCGCCGCCGTTGCCATGGGTCCAAACGCGGGGCGGATTACAAGAATCTTGGTTTTGTGTTTGATTCGGGGTGGCGTCAAGGGTGAGTTTGGGAATCTTCGTGGGATTGTGGGATGACACGTCTGTCGTTTATTGTATCATATGAGCAGGGGTAGGGAGGTGTGACGTGCCAGTGGGTCCATGATGACGTGGCGAGAGATGGTTCGGTAACGTGGTTGTCGAGGCGGATGGCTCGTGGAATAACGTGGTACGGTGCGACGTATCCCACGCCAATCGGACAAAAAGTTAGCTGGCATGGTCCTCAAGGGTGCGCGTCATAACACTTTTGGCCAGTTTGTAGCCATGAAATCTTGTCAATTTCTTAATTTTCCTGCCAGAAGCTATGTAGCACGGACATGCCTATCCAAAGAATTTTTGCGTGTCGGACACGGCGACACGGCCGGCCACAGCTGGACACCGGGGGCCGCGTGTCCGGATGGGCCAAAAAAAAGAACAGCCATGTCCGGCACGGCGGTCTGTCCGACACGTCCCAACACGTCCAGGACACGCTTCGACACGTCCGGGACACGTCCCGACACGTCCGGCTCGTTTTTTTTTTTTTTAAAAATATGATGTGATCTTATAAGATTGAAGCTACTATTTGGGATCATCATTACCAAAAAATAATCATATTTGAACGTCAAATATGAAATTACTATGACATTTAAATATAATGATGTTTGGAGTTTATAAAAATGATCATTTATATATATACACACATTTAATATATGTCGTGTCCCGGCGTGTCGAAATTCTCTATTTTTTGAGAACTGCCGTATCGGTGTGTCGTGTGGTATCGTGTCCCGTGTCGTATCGGTGCTACATAGCTTTTATGTATGATTGAGGGGCAAATAAGACTTTTGGTAATTTAGGACTGATTGAGTATTTGGCATGCTGAACGGACGCGCCGACTAAGATTTTCACAACCTAATCTAATATGATCGATGTCTCAAGAATTGTCCAATAGTCGTCATTTAATTTCTTATGATGCTGTGTCCCGCCGTGTCGGAATTCTCTATTTTTTGAAAACTGCCGTGTCGGCGTGTCGTGTCGTATCGTGTCCCCGTGTCCGTGTCGTATCGGTGCTATATAGGCCAGAAGTCCATCTGGCAAGGAAATTCGTTTGATAAAAATATTGCCGAAGTAGAAATTCGTTTGGTAAAAAAAGTAACTTCTGGCAAAAATTTTGATTAACTTGGAGAAGTAAAAATTTGTTACTTCTCCCCATAAGAAGTCATTCTCGCAGGGGGGCGGCCGCAGCCGGCCGGTCGCTGCCGCCGTCGGTAGCCGGTCGCGGCCGCCGATAGCTTATCGCCGACGGGTCGCCGGCAGGCCGCGGCCGAAGTTAGCCGGCCGCCGACAGGCCGCGGCCGCCGGCAGGCCACCGCCGGTCGCCACCATCGAATATTTTTTAATAATGTTTCGTACATTGTATTTTTTAATGGTTATCAAACGCATTTCTCTATCAGAAATCAACTTCTGAAGCAAAAACTGAAAATTCAACTTCTACTCCAAAGCAAAAGCTGAAAAATCAACTTCCTTGCCAGGAGTCATTCTTGGGCCAGAAGTGATTTCATGCGCACCCTTAACTTCTGATCATAAATTGATTTATCTATTTCTTCTCAAAAGCAGAAGTTGATTTTTTCACTTCTGATTCAGATTGGTTTCTGATCAAAGAAATTCGTTTGGTAAAGATGGAAAATTTTCTATTTTTGAAAAATTATTAACAAAATATTTGTCAGCCGCCCGCCACGAATGGCATCGGTGGTTGGCCGAGTCTCGTGTGATTAAAGAAGTTATTCTGGAGTTGAGAAGTAAAAATTTATAACTTTTCAAAGTTGGCAAAAAAATCCAACCATAAGTAAAAAATTCCTACCGTGAGTCAATTTTTTTACCAAACACATTTCTACTTCAAAACTGATTTTACCAAACGAATTTTCTTGCTGGATTGACTTCTGACAGGGAAATTGTCTGCCAGAACTGTTATCATGCGCTGCTTAAGACGCGTTGAATTCGGTGAATTTCACGTGGGGCCCATAAAATTCAACGGATGATATGCACCAGTGTTCGGATTCAACCCCGGTCGGGAGCAAGCACGAGGGACACGGACGGGATTTTGTCCCAGTAATCAGATGTTAAGGATCGATTCACGTGAATTTTTTCACAAACTAGACCTCGTGAAGGGCATACTTTCACTTGTTCTTAGCACGAAACAGATGAAATATTCTCAATATATAGATGTTAACGTGATAGACTCGCATGAAGTTCTTGTAAGCAGCGTTACGAATGATAACGAGGGACTGTTTAGAGTAGCGGTCATCGCTTCATAGGTGAGTCAGTCCGGACCTGAAATTTGGGAATCAACCCATGATTCTCGATTTTCAAAAGGGCTCAATCCAAAAAAAAACCTCAAATTTTAGTGTTTGTCCCAAAAATATCCATAACTTTTTTTTGTCTCCTAAAAAACCTCAAACTTTTTATTTTATCCCAAATCTACCAATCCAATCCCAAAAATACCTCAAACTTTGGCTTTTGTCCCAAAAATATCCACAACTTTTTTTTGGTCTCCTAAAAACCCTTCAACTTTTGAATTGTCCCAAATCTACCAGTCCAATAAAAAAAATCCTCAAATTTTGGCCTTTGTCCCAAAATTATCAACAATTTTTTTTTGTCTCCTTAAAAACCTCAAACTTTTGATTTTGTCCTTAGTGAATCTTAGGTGGCAGTTTCACCTCATTATAATTACATCTTCGTTGTTGACGTGGAAAAATTCTCATAAAATATTCTCTCTTTAGATTAACAATTAGGGCTGATTTTCAATCGTGCTCTTTTCTTATCTCTCCCTTCCATCTCGTAGAATTCTCGACGTTTCCGATGTCGGCCATCTAGCTTCTGTCGAAACTTCAAGTGATTCTCGACCGTCACCCGATGGTGTGGCCTTATCCTGATACAATAGCAACCATCGTCATCGGTTCCTTACCCATTGATAGTCCTCGATGCCAATTGAGCCTCCCACCAAGGACCATCGTACCGACCCTACCTCTGTGACAACAAGCTGCTGCCCCCAACGCTTTCTTGTGATCATCATTTCGGAAAAAATTGAAGTATAAGAAGAAGATTCGTTAATATCTTGTTCCCACTGAAATTTATATGTGAATCTCGGATAACTCAATTATGTCTCGAAATGAATGAATGCGGCTGCAATGTGTCAAATATTCTCCATTGAAACAATTGGAAGTACATTTTGATCTTTATCTAACAATCATGGGTTCTGTTCAACTGGGCGCGAAACACTTTTTTTTGTAATAATTGTGGTAGATTTGAGACAAAATCAAAAATTGAAGGTTTTTTAGGAGACAAAAAAAGTTGTGGATATTTTTGGGACAAAGACCAAAGTTTGAGGTTTTTTTGGGACAAAATCAAAAGTTGAAGGTTTTTTAGGAGACAAAAAAAAGTTATGAATATTTTTGGGACAAACATCAAAGTTTGAGGTTTTTTTTTGGATTAGGCCTTTTCAAAAGTTAGAACCGGTCGAATTTTTTGTTTTGTCCGGCAAAATAGTAAATATCGACGTTGCATCATGTTACTACAAAACAAATGTTCATCAGGTGGTTATGTCGGTGTTCTATCAATTGAGAGATATGACATCGAAGTTCTGTCACATTTCTTCTCATTTTTAAATCACAGTCCTTGCGTTTGGCGTCCAAACACAACATAAAAGTATATCGAACGGGTCTACTTTGTTTGCTAATCGATCTATGTGCGATGGAGACATTGCCAAAATCCACAAGAGAAGCTAATAATTGTACCAAACGCAGCCGGCCTAGTGCATTCGAGCCGTCAGATCTTGTGGATCCCAAGTGCCAAGTGGTGAGACTCGCATGATCTGATGAACGATAGTACTAGGTTTCTGCCGATTAGAGACAGCTACATAGTTTCCCGACCTACAGGGGGCTAAGCCTGACTGGAACTAGTAACTCAATATCATATTAAAAAAAAAGCACATGGAAAAACGATTGAAACGAACGTATGTGAAACTTCTTTCTTTGTTGTTCATGGCCATGGACAATATACAGAAGAAATAAAAGGAAAGAATAGCATGAGACAGACGCTTTCTACGTAGATCTATGAGAAAAGTTGTCCTTAGAACCCTCTTTCCTCCCCTTGCCCTCGTTTTCTACCTTAAAATCATCCCAGTGACGATCCACCCACCGCTGGTTCTCGCCGTGAAGCTGATGATGAAGAACGACCGCCCACCGCCCCCGAGGCAGCGTAGCGTGATCATTCGTAAACCCTTTGCCAGATGATTTGGTCATCATTAATGCATCGAAACTCAAATCCTCACAAAGAATATGCTAAGCTCCGGCCCGTTGTTGCCCTCCGGGCTCAACATGTACAGCGTCTCCGAGTCCTTCGACCCGACGACCCGCTCGAAGTGCGCCCGCATGTAGGCCAGCTCGCCGTCGGGGCCCTCCGAGTCGGAGTTGCCCGGCAAGACCCCGGCGCCCATGGAAACGGCCTTGAGGAGCTCCATCACGTTCAGGTCCTCCGCCGTGGCCCCCCTCTTGACCCCGTAACCGGACTTCTTCCCGTTGCAATACATGGTCCACAGGGGCTCGTCCAGAATCTTGGTCTTGTCCTTGTCAGGTCTCTTCTCGCATTCTAGGGCGATTCTCACCATGCCCGAGCTCAGCTCCTTTTGCAGCACGTTGGTTTGCATGGCGAGTTCCACCACCAGCGTGGGGAGGCATTTAGGGCTCTCTTGCATGGACAAGCTGACTCTCCCTTTCCGGTACCCGAATAGGGTGCCGGTCACGCGGGCCCCCGAGACTGTCCGGTGGGCGTCGGGGATGCCCATCGGGAGCGTCGGGAACTTGCACACTGGGGTTATGATCGGGAGCGACCGGAACACGGAGCGGAAGACGCGGAACACCTTGGTCTTGTGCTTCTTCTTCTGGGACGGCTGGACGAGGGAGACCTGCTGGTGGGGTGGCACCGGCGGCGAAGGAGGCGTCGTCGTGGGCCGGTGGTCGTCGGACGAAGCGGCGCCTGCGTATTTTGGCTCCCCCATTATTGGATGTGCATGGAACGGCAATGGAAGGAGGCCATGAGAGAGAGAGAGAGAGAGAGAGAGAGAGAGAGGAGATAGGATTGCTTTGTTAAGGTTGGTATGGGCATGAGGTTGGAGAGGGTCTTCGGATCCTAAAATTGAGGAAGTTTGAACCTCCCCAGTTTTGGCTTCAAAAAGAGATTCCGCATCTGCACTCATGAAATGTGCAAAAAATATACATAAAAGCGGCCATGCGTGTATAATGCAATCGCAAATCAATCAAAGTTTACTCGGTCTGTATCGATTGTTGAAGTTGTTGTCGTCGTCATCCCACTTCGGTTGTGAATGAATCATGTATGATCTTTATATTAATACGATGTCCTCCACTTATTAGCTTAAATTTTTAGATTGGATTTTCTACCATTGTGTCACAGCAATCTCTCTCCTCTTTCTGTCTCTCTACATCCATCTCTACTGTAAATCTAACATGGTGCCAGTGTTATTGTGGGCCTGCCAAAAGTCACTATTCACTGACACGTACCATGACTTTTGGAGGAAACATGAGCAAAGATATATAAAGTTGCAGTATACCCGGATATTCTTCAACTTAACAGGTATATAAGAGCTGGCTCTAAATGTTTTACCTAATTACCTTTGCTATCAAAGGATCCTTCAGCTCAGCAACAATCCAATAGTTCACGCTGTCCGCATCGCGGCGAATAGGGTTACAATTCGTAAGCAAGACACCCTACAAACCATGAGGTTCTCCCTATGTCTGCTCCACACACCAACATATAGTTTCTTCCACTGCATCTGGAAAGTTCATCCTTCACTAGCAAACCCTCTTTTACAATTCGTAACCAATTTCAATTTTGAAATTCCTCCCAATGTGCCCCGTAACGTTATGTTAGGGGATCCAAAGGCTAAATGGCATCCACAGGACTGCATGCCTGGTGGGGTTCAATCCAGTTTTCACAAGGATGCAATCCTGTTGGTGTGAGTTTTCAAATTCCACTATGACAAAAGCTGACCATGCAAACCGAATCAAAGAGTTACAGGCCAACTACCATCATGATTTGTACGTAGTTATTGGGTTCTGGGACTTGTGCTTCTACAACTTGTTGCGTCAGTAGATCGGTGCTCTTTTGTCAAATATGTGGGGCTCTTGCTACAATTCTGCTTGGATCTTTCTATCCTAACACAATCGTGATTTGTCCTGTTATATTTAACCATTAAATTGGGTCCAGGCAAGTTCTTTTCTCCACTGTTCAGATCTTGGGTGGCTGTGGGTGCAGGCAAGCACGTGTAGATGTCAATATTGCTGTATATTCCATAGCTGTATATGGTCTTTTTTGTTGGTCTATAACAGAGCTGGGAAAGTTTTAGTAAAGTTGTCTTTTTCAGATTCTCTGGTCTTTTGGGTTTCTTTACATGATATTGATAATTGCGGAAACCGAAATTTTCAGTTCGGATATGGAAGCTGATTTTTTTTTGAAGCTGCATCAGAGTCTGAATTCAGAACAGAAGGCCGTGTGCTTGACGTGTTTCGTAGCTCCTTTACCCCAAGCATAGTGGAGGCACTCACACATACTCAAGATCGGTTACGATCCGCACCACTTTCAGAATCAATCGAGGAAGGACTAAGCAGAACTCGAAAACTTTGAGTTAGCTAAGTTGAGAAATTACCATGGACTTTTTATGCCCTTCAATATTGCAACGAATACTATAATGCTTATTTTCATTGTGAATTCAATGCAGATTCGTCAACTACAACCATGGAGCTAAACTCGGTATTGATTTCTCTTGATGATTGACGAACTTGGAGGTTGGTACATGTTAAACCATTTTCTTTATTGAGAATCTCTATCTGTTTTTTTTTTTCATGTCCTGAATTTTTCTCTTCTTACCGTTTTTTTTTTTCAGGTAGTTATGAATTTGGGCTCTATATGTTGCAATGGTGTTTAGCCACAGCTGCTTAGAACTTCAATTAATGTTAATCTGAAATCTTGTTTTCCTAGACTGAGCTTTGTTGCATTTTGAATGGCTCTCTCTTCTTACAGATGAGTTGGTACTTGTTATTCTGTTTGTGAAGTTGGTATTTATAGTAGGGAGTTTTCGCGGCATGCACATTAATGCTTCTATCTCTCTTGCGAAGCACAAAGCGTTGTCGGAATGTTTTTGTCTAACGAATGATACATTGCAGGGAATGATGAAACATCTATGATCTATACATGTAAGATGAAACTGAAATGTCGCCAAGACTATAAATGTGGAAGCATGCTCGTATCCCTTCTTGACATGAAAAAAGAATTGAGGGTTGGAACGAGCATATAAAAAAAAAAAATTCTTGGAATTCCTCGATTGGGGCTGAGCTAACTATAGTGCAAAGTCGTATACCTTAAGATCCAAAAAGATTTATCGATCCCAAGGGTGCAAATCCATAATGGGCACGTAGAAATTATTGGACGCTATTGTGCAAAAAATCTCCCTCGGTAAGGCCCAATGGATTCTCTTGGGAATCGGCCTAGGAGATTGGAGCCCAAAAGGGTTGTAATCGCGGATAAAACTCCTTTTATCGAACGCTAGCAGTTCGTTAAGAAATAAAGGTTCCGGGTAAGCTATGGACAGAGAGTGTCAAATGCAATGTTCTATTGATAAAGACTGCCTTTCGACAGCGTTGTACAAGATTTCGACAAACGTGTGGAAGACGAATTTCGATGAACTCGTCGAAATACTTCGATGAAAGTGACCGAGATACAACATCGGAATTCAATCGACGATGCTGAACCTTACTGTAGGACACAATGTCGGAATTTAATCTACGACACTAGACGGGTGGAAATGTGGGACACAGAACCGGAATCTAATCGACAGGATTGGACAGGTGGAAAGTGAACCAATACAGCACCAGAATCTAATCGACGGCACTGGACTGGGCGAGTAGAAGTCGGAATTTAATCGACGACACCTATTTCTAGATATGAAACACGTCGGAATTGAATCGACGAAAAAGCTATGGCTAAGATTAAGCTAAGTTGAAAGATAAATATTTTGTTGTGTTGTGTGTGTGTCGATGTTGGATATCCTCAAGTATTTATAGGCGTGCTCCGGTAACCGTCGAAGGGTCTTTTGCCTTGAGTTCCAAGATTTGCTTTGGTCACCGCTGGACAGTTGTCATCTTCAAGATTTCTTGCACGTTGTCTTTCGACGAGCCTTGGGGACGAAGTCTTTTCGAAGTTTTACCGCGCCTTTCTTGTTTCTTTTGATAGGGTTGCCGCCAATTTCTGTGATTACTCCTGATCGTGTCTTCTTTCGTGCGCCCTTTTTGATCAGTGTTTAGAGACAAAAATTCCCTCAAGGTCATCATTATAGCTGATCTTTGGCTGCACTGTATACCTTCTCCGTAGCTGATTACTTCCTTTCTTACGTGCGCCTCACGTGACCCCTAGGGTAATTTTGAGTGTCAACAGACGCCAAATAACATCAAAGGCGGTTTCAGAGGATGGAATATCTATTTTTTTTTAATTGGATTGTTGCGAGTGCGCTTTGGAAGAATCGATCTGTTACCACGAGCCAAAGAGGAATTGTCACCTTATGTATTTAATGGCAAATGGGAGGTCCAAATTTTGCCGGCGGTTCACGTAGGAAAACAGAAGACTCCTGATTTAATGCTGCAAGCTTCTGAGGATGGCAACCTTCTGATCTGCTGTTGGGGTTTCTTTATAGTGACTTTGTAGTTGTTTCATATTTCCTTTTCTCAGCTTAAACTTACAGATGATAGTAAAACTAGCTCCTCATCTGTTTATTTATCATTTTTTTAAAGTCTCTGTTTTGTCTTAAAAGTGTTATTTCCATCTTCTCCAGATTCAGCAGCGAGAAATCGAATGGAGCAGAGAAGGTGGTGGAGAACTCTCCAGTTATCTCAGCGAAGGACTCGTCTATTGGAACTCTCTAATATTTCCATCGGAAATATCGTGTTCTCATCTCTTTCAGAGTTGTCGAGTAGCTCAAGAGGAACGATTCTTCTCTGTTCCGTGGACGCAGAGTAGAAGAAGAAGAATAAGAGCACGTCAGGATTCAACTTTTTTCTTATGGTGCATCCGTGGTCATGTCCTGGATTTCCATTTGCTTTTCCATTTGCTTGTTGCATGGGAGAGCTGCTTGTATATGGGGATAATGCGGCAGCTTTATCTTCTTTTTGGTTTAGTGACTCGGTTTCATAGTTTGCCTCTGGTGGAATTTTCTATCCAAGTGGAGTAGTTGTTTGCATAAAGTTTGTCCTTTTTTTTCCTTTCAAACGATTGAGCCAGGAATCAAATCGATAATTAAATGATTGCGTGTTTGCATCTTAGAGTCGGCGTTTCCGTGCTCTAATCTAGTTTATTTCAGATGGATGACACAGTTGGAGATCAAGTTTCGGATTGTCAGAATTTCACCTGAAGGAAAGATGGATTCGAAATCAGGTACGCGAATTCTTTTTCTCTATCGTCGTGTTTTTAGTTTTCGGCGATTCTAGGGAGTCGTTTAGGACGACGGTTCGACGTCCAACACGAAATTTAAAAAAAAAAATTGTAAGGACCACTGTTAAACATTCAACAAAAGTTGGGGCCGTTCGCGTGATTACCCAAAAATGAGAGAAAAAGGAAAAGGGAAAAGGAAAGAAAGAAAGATGAGTCCATCCCATTCAATTCATGTGGCGGTCGACTTCACACGGGTGCGCCTCACGCGCATCAAAAACGACTCTGGTCTTGAGTCTTCACCTCCATTAATGCTCTCCTCCTCTTCCCCTTCATTTCTCTCTCTCTATCCTTCGCCTTCTGCTCCAGGAAGAAGAAGAAGAAGAAGAAGAAGAGGAGGAGGAGGAGGAGGAGGAGGAGGACAAGAGAGAGAATCTGCTACAGGGTTCGACACGCGAATGGTGGAATTCGGAGACGAGCTCGTGCTAGAGAGCTTGAGGATACCGTGGCTGATATGGATCCAGCTCCTCGTCATGTTCCTCCTCCTCCTTCTACTCTACTCCTTCACATCCTCCTTCCCGTCCGCCGACTGCTCCTCCTCCTCCTCCTCCTCCTCCGCCGCCGCCGTCCAAGCCGCCGCCGCTCCCTCCTCCTCCTCGTCTCCTTCCTCGTCGTCGCCTCCTCTCGATTCGCGCGGATCTCACTCCCACAAGCAATCCCTCGTCCCCAGTGCTCACCAGGTACGGCCAACTCTTCCTCTGCTTCGCTCGCTGTTGCTCGTTCCCGATTCCGATGCGTCGAACCGCGCGTGGGAACTCGGTAGTTTTTATGGGATTCGTCCGAGATAATTAGAGATTCCATACGAAGTGATTGAGCGTGCACGATTGAGAATCTCCAATCCGGGACCGATTCGGCGATGATAGGAACTGGTTTTCTGCTCGCTCAATCGGGAAAAGACTTTTCAAAACCGTTCGTTTGCTTACTCCTCCGGCCAGTTCACGGTCGCCGAAAGCAACGACTTTAGGGCCACTTTCTAGAACAACTTCTTCTTCTTCTTCTTCTTCTTCTTCTGCATCATCGTCGGCTTTCTATTTCCTCCCTCCGAAAAAGAAAAAAAAAACAAATTCAACCTAAAAAGAAAAGAAAAACAGAATGGAAATCAGTTTGACCCTTTTGTCTCGGAATCATTTTCCCACTGAATCCCAATTGGGAGTTCGTCGTCGGTGCATCGATCACATTGCTTGACCCGACGGAAGCTTCGTCGTAAAGCGATTAGAATCCCCGACTTTGCTTGTGGATATCCCCTTGGAATGAAAATGATTCTCATGAGGCCATCCAAGCCTCGCTCACTCGCTCACATCCTCCTCCAAACTTCGTTAAGATTTCCTTCCCCGGCCGATTTAGACTTTATCGTTTCTTTAAACGCACGGATTGGAAAGTAGAATTTCGATTGAGCGGCGATGGGTTTTCGCTGAAAAGGGAGATAATGATTGGGGGTACGAATTCATGATCCGATTTGGATTGATCGATAACATCTGGTCGATTTCGGACCCTCGGATCGGGGAATCTCATCTGGGTCTCTTCCTTGATTTGGACCCCACCCATTTGGGGTCAGGGTCGACCCAACTTGTGCACATGTCTCCCGACTCTCCACTAGAATTTTGACGTGACAACTTTGTACGGTATATGTAGAAAATTATACAGATACAGCGAGATGGAAACGAACAATGGGTTTCCATCGGATTCTGATTTTGATCCCCCCCCCCCCCCCCCCCACTTTTTTTTTTTTGGGTTTCATGAAGAAGTATTAATTTTAGCTCGAGTCTCAATTCCAATCTAAGCTTTTCGTTTCTGGGTGTTACATCGGAAAAATAATTTTAGACCGAGTCCTAATTCTTGCTTAATTTTTTTGTTTATCTCGTGAAAAAAACACGAATTTTCCGTCGGCACCTGAATCTGGACTGGTCTAGGTAACGGGTTTTGAGCAAATAGGAATTGTCAAGATAATCATGGTGAGGAATACAAACAGTGTCTTGCCAATGTAGGATGAGCTGTTTCGTTTGTTGTCATGTGATCAATACGTTGTTGTTTTTCCCCTTGGAGCGTCTGATGTTAGTCGGTGGGATAAGGCGTTCGATTTCAATTTTTTTCTATGACGAGATTCGAATGTGCACATCAGGGTTTTTTTTTTTTTTTGCTTTGATTTAAATGGGATTTTTGGGGGATTTTTTAAGTATTAGGTGAGGCACCGAAAGGGTTGCCTTCGAGGTCAAGACAAAGTGGTCTCCACCAGAGACGTGCCTTTTCGACCTGCTTCGAAAATGGTCGGTTTGGGGAATAATGAATTGTGAGAAACGTGGCCAGCCAAAGCTTCGATGTGTCCACAAGAGGGGTATTGAAAGGCTGATGAATGTGCACCCCCCCTCCTTTGTTGCTTTTCTGCATAACCTCGTTGCCCGCGTTAGATATATTGAGTGATGTGCTAGATGATCACTCATTGCGCATCTGCCAAAAGAAATCCACCCCCCTCCTTAAAAAAATCAGAAGGATTTCATGCTGCTATGTATATAATCTTGGGAGTTGTAATCTAAGTGCACAAATGACAATGTGCTTAAGAATCTACAATTTGTAGACAAATAAAAAACGACCCACAAGGTGTTGTCTTTGGATGGGAAGAGAGTTTGTTTCTTTTTCTTATGGTATTGGACGGGAGCATTCCGAGAGTACAATTCTAAATGTATCAAGCAGTTATAATGCGAATGCGTCATTTTTTTTTTCTTTGGGGGTCGGAAGTGAATGTGTCTTTTAGATTAGTAGCGGATGTGAAAGTTTGTGTGATGATTGCTAACTATTCTAAAAGTTTAAGTTTAAGTTGTTAGATGAATATGTGATTTAATATTTAATTATTCTATCACCCTCTTTCACTTTCAGTCTTTTTTTTTTTTTTAAGTACTAGGCGTGGGAATATTTAATTGGAGAGGTAAATGGGGCCGATAAAGATATGAACTCATGATCTTTTGTTCTGAAACCCTGTAAAAATTTGATGGGATCATCGCCCAACTATTTTAAAAGCTTTTTTTTTTGTCAGAATTGTTCTAAAAGCTTAAATTATTGGATGAATGCGTGATTTGATATTTAATTATTCCGAGTTGCATGAAAGCCTACTTTGACATCATCTGACGGCTATGCCTAAAAGGACAATACACGTAAAAAGGTGAATATTCTGAAATGCATGTTCCAACCAGAAAGGAGAGTAAATCAAACACAGGCTCAGTCCATTCGTTTGATCAACCTCTGCAAATGCACCTTAAAGAAACTGATTCTTGCTTTGCACTTATAAACTGAGGGTCTTGGTCATTGTGTATTCTGTGCATTGTGCATGTTTTTATGACTTAACGGTGGCTAACCTCCCTCTGAACCGAAAAGTCGCAGGTCGGAGAAAGCCAGAGCGTCAAAGGCTTCATTGCGACGAGCGCGAGCAGAAGAGTAGCCGGAGAAGAAGATATGATGGAAGGAGAGAACTCGAGTCCTAGCTACATGGATCACCACCCTTGCTCCCTAGTTAGGCTGGCGAGGATAGCGTTCCTCAAGTGCTTAGGATTGGATTTCACGTCGGGGAATTCTTCCTTTAAAAGACACAGGAGATGACAGTTGCATCTCTGTCGCCGGCTTTCGATGTCTTAACTCATTTGCTGGGGACCATCTGGACCGTCGCTAACCGCGTGTACATGAGGTCACAAATGCGTAATCTTCACGGAATTAGTTGTGATATTAGTTTTAATCTGTTCAATGGAGATTGTATATAAGATAAATGCATCGACTGATGTCCATGCTTGGAGGATTTCATGGGTGATTCGAATCCAGGCTTCGAGAACCACGTTTATCACTTGAGCGACTCCTTGAGATTAGTAGATATGGACAAAATTCAAAAATTGAATTGTTGAATGGATGTACGTAACATCAGGATTTGAATATCCAAACACACGTCTTCCCATAAACTCCACGGGGTATGTATTTAAGCATGAAGCCCGCATCTCCAGACCTTACCCAATCCATTTACGTAATGAACTATTGTAGCCTCGTATTGCCTCAGAGGCTGGCCTCTGAGACGGTAGGAGGCAATGTTATGAATGGTGTGTTTGTTTCAAGGAAAGTGGTTTTCAGGAATTCGTTTTCTTAAAAGTGATTTCTTGAAAATTACATTCTCGGAAAACGATTTGTTTTCTTTTATTTGGTAATATGTTACCGAAAATATTTTTCGGTGTTTGGTTCTCATTTGGAAAACGATTTCAATCTCATCAAAGGGACTGTCCTTGATGCGGAGGAGAGGCAGATGGCCGAGAAAGCTGACGTGAACTGACCCAGTCAGGCCCCGGTCCCGGTCCCGGTCCCGGTCCCTGGCCCTGCCCCAATCCCTGTTCCAGTCCCTGGCCCAGCCCCGGTCCCGGCACCGGCCCCGGAACCAGTCCCGGCCCCGGTCCTGGCCCGGCCCCGACTCGAGACCCCGACCCGGGACCCCGGCCCTGGTCTCGGCCGGGCCTCGGTCTCGATCCCTGGCCCCGGTCTCGGGCCCAGCCCCGGTCCCCGGTCTCGGGCCCAGCCCCGGTCCCCGACCAAGCCCCGGTCTAGGCCCGGGCCCCGACCCGGGACCCCGGCCCCAACCCTGGTCCCGATCCCGGTCTCGGCACCGGCTCGGACCCCTACCCGGGACCCCGGCCCCAACCCTGGTCCCGGTCCCGGTCTCGGCACCGGCTCGGACCCCTACCCGGGACCCCGGCCCTGGTCCCGGTCCCGGTCCCCAGCACCAATCCGGGCCCCGACACGGGACCCCGGCCCTGGTCCCTGCCTCGGCCCCGGTCCCGGCCCCAGTCACCCTCCGAGTCCCTGACCCCGGCATCGACCCCGGTCTAGGCCCCGGGTCCCCAGCCTCCGGTCCCCTGCCCCGGCCCCGTCCCCGGGTCCCCGGTCTCCGTCCCCGGCCCCGATCTCGGTCCTCGGCCCCGTCCCCGGTCCCGGCCCCCAGTCCAGGACCCGGTCCCGGTCCCGGTTTCGATCCCCCACACCGACCCGGGACCTCGGCCCCGGTCTCGCCCCAAGTCCCCGCACCGGCCCGGGACCGGGGACGGGACCTCCCCCGGTCCCGGCTCGGGCCTCAGGCCCCGGCCCTTCCCCGGTCCCCGTCCCGGCCCGGGCTCCGGTTCCGGGCCCGGCCCAGCCCCTGGTCCCGGTTCGGGTCCCTCCCGGCACCGGCCTCTGTCCCGATCCCCGTCCCGGCCTCGGGATCGATCCCCGAGATCGGCCTCAGTCTCGTTTTCAAAGAAAGTGAGAGACTCAAATTTGGGAAAGTGTTTTCATCTTTTTATTTTGGGGAATTCACTTTCCTATTTTAATAAATAAAATCTTTGTTGACTGGAAAGTACTTTCCGTTGACCAAATCATTTTCCGCGAACCAAACAGACGAAAGTTCAGAAAACACTTTCCTTGAAAACACTTTCTTCAAAACAAACGCACCCGAAATGTCTATATAGACCAGTATCACGTTCGAGTTTGTGCAACAGGTCGGGATCACATGGATTCCGCCATGTACCATGATGCTACGGGGATTGTATGTACCAACTTATGCTTGATAAATTACCGTTACCCTTATCTTTCGTCGGTTAGGTTAGTCGGCAACTTAGAAAAGACACTTGCTGAATTTTATCTCACTCCATTATCTTTGACATTTTTTTTAGGTAAGTGATATGCACTACTTAAGGTGTCGGAGCTGAGGTTTAAGGCCGGGCTACTACAGGCGATACTAGAGGAGGTTGATCGGAGTGCGGGTCGTCGCATTTTGAGTGGTCAAGGTTGGTGAATATGGGGGCTTAGGAGCCGGGTAAGACCCAAGAATGAGTCCTGAGCAAAACCGAGACGTAATATATCATAATTTTAGTGGTAGCAAGTAGCAACAAACAAAAGCATGCCCATGTCAAAATTTAGTTTGCATTTTCGGAAACTGGATGAGACCTTAGGAACTTAAAATCTTTCGAAAAACTCAGATTTCTCTGTCGATCTATGCATAATTAGCCGGACCATGCAAGTGTATGTGTCCACGTTTAAATTTTTTGTTTGTGATTCCTGGTTGATGATTGATGCTTCTTTATTCTCGCTAGTCGACTCCACAGGGACAATTGTCAAAAAAGTCCTAAATCTATTGTACGGTAGCCAATTCAATCATAAGCCTTTCAATTGAGCTAATTTAGTCCTAAATATTTTGGCGATTTGCCAATTTAGTTTTTAACGTCTTTTCTTGATCAGTTTAGTCTTAAACCCTTTGAATATTTGTCAATTTAGTTCTAAACCTATTATTTGAATATTTGGCATCAAAGACTATATTGACAAACCGTCTAAAGGTTTAAGGCTAAATTGGCAAATCATCAAAATGTTTAGGACAAACTTTTTGGACGATTCTTCCCGATCCACATTCGATCAGTGAGCTGTTGCGCAATCTTTCAAGGGTAGCTGCTTCTAGGCAAACCTTCTGGCTGTCTTTGCCCCCCTACCTCTTTTATCATTGAGCGGTCATGTAGGGGTCCGACCTATGCGGTAATGTAAATTAAACCCTGTTCGTTCGTTCGTTCAATCCATGGTTAAGTAGAATGCTGCTTATTTGCTGCACGCCTCCAGTCGAGTCACTGCCCAGCTCCCCACCCATCACCTAAAGTCCAAGCTCGCACTAGACTCTGCCTTTCTTCCCGTCTCCTCTCCGCAGCATTCTATGCTATCCTCTGCACGATGAACTTCACGTTTGTCGCGATAGGTTCAAAATTGATTGAATCGGGCGACAATGCAATAAATTTTTTCTCTTAAGTTCGACTTGAGGTGACAAAACTATGATTTTGTCATCCTAAGGGACGGCCAAAGGCGACAAACTTAACAATTTTTTCCTCTTTGGTTGACCCTAGAGCGACAAACTTATCAATTCGCCGTAAGTTGTGGATTTGATTGCACAAATTGAAAGTCTTAGAATTTAACTGCATTTTCACCATTAATTTTAAGATTTCTATTGCGCTTGCCTCCTTCATTCTTTAATCCGCTCTACATTGTATGGGACATAGCTTCGTCACATAGAGTAGATAGATAGAAAGGGGACGCTGTGATTAATTAATAACAGACACGAGAGTTATTAGTTAGTCTTCTGCAAACCCTAACCCTGCAAATGAGGATAACAAAGTTATGTGCTGAATCTGCAATGGAGAGTAGGAGCTGGTCAAGCGGCTCATCATTGTGTCAATTTGGTCAAGATGAAGGAGAACAGGTGATTGAAGATGGCGCAGGAAAGAGGGAACTTTGGTGAAGATTTTTGCTCTGGTTGTGACTGTGACGATGAAAGCCATTAAAAAAAAAAAAATTTGTCAAACCCTGTCGGAATCTGGAGATGTATGGACGTTGGTGGATGGTGGAGCCTTCACCGAATGTCGCTGTTTTGTCACGTCTGTCTAAATAACTTCGATTGTACTTATCTTGATCGATATGTCATCTTAGGTATGGCCACCTCCCATAATTTTCATTTAAAGGGAACATGTAATTTTTTACCAAGAGAGGATGTAAAAGTAAATGTGATCAATATGTTATTGCTAATAATTGTTTCATGTTATAACTAATTTGTGTTGGTTATCCATGGCATAATTGAAAAGACGGAACTTTTCGCGTGCTTTGATGGATGGCACTTTTTTTTTTCAAAGTCGAAAGGGATGTCACCTGATGAAGAGGCCTCTATTGATAGCATATATATTTTAAGGAACATGAGGTTAAGGGAGAGAAATCGGTTTTCATCGTCTCCGTTTTTGTCTGCAACAATCATCGAAGGCTTCGTTATGGAGAAAGGTATCTTACACGTGAAAATAATGAAGATCGAAGATATTTTAATGTCGAATGTCTGCAAAAAGTATTACGTCAATGCTTACAAATGATTGTTTAACCAAGTCAAGTAAAGAGTTGACATAGGAAAAAAAAAAGCGAATCAAATTATTTTTACGTTATCAGTACTTGTCGCCCTCCAAAATCAGGACCAAGTCCAACCCCCATGGTCGGTCAAATCCTTGCATCCTGATCATTTGATAGACGCCACTGTTTTAAAGACATCAACTGGTTTTCCTCCTGGCTTGTTTCGCAATATCCATTTCAGAGCTAGTAAGACTTGTATAATTATGACGTGAGAGAAGAAGTGACACAGTGAATATGGTAACGATGGACGATAAGATTTAGTATTCCGTCTTCCAAAATTGCAAGTACAAATCTCGAAATGTTGCTCCTTAACAATTGACAAGTGTTGAGGCGAGCAATTCCAGAGTGGGTAGGTTCCAGACTAGGGAATTGGAATTGGCCGCTTCCTTTTCTTTTTTCTGTTATTTTCCTAGAGAGTGTTGCTCGAGACCTCGTTCATTATTACCGAATCATTTAATCTTTTCGTGTGTTGGGGCCGGGGCGCAATTCAATTGCTAGCTAGTTAGGCCTCCCTAGTTATGTTATATGTAGACACATACTGCTATGTCCGAAGGGGACACACATTTCTCACAATTCATTCACAAGCACCACAACCTTAATAAAAGGAGGAGGAAGAAGAAGCAGCTGCTTACAAGAGACATGCACAAATCAGACGAGAAGCAAAACCAAGACCCCCGAACCCTAAAGGTAGTATCAATAGGATCGTATTTTTCTCTGTCCCTCATTGGAAGAAACTTCCCCCACGAGATCTTTGCTTGGTAGGTCTCGAATGAAGACGCCGCCGACATTTACTTCTGATTTTATTTGTACGTAAGTAATGTGTCCATACTTGTAACCTACCGATCAGATGTCCGGCTAGATGGAAATACATCTACTTTCAGCATGTGCATAGGTCATGACAGTACGTTCGGCCAAGTCGAAATAACACTGCATCTACCAAAACGAAAATCATTTGGATAACGGGCCTGCATGAATATCTTCTTGGTGGCTATACTTCTTTCGTTGGGCAGGGATTTCTTGGGGGGTCAGAAGGACGTGGCCAACTTTACCGTCTCGACGAGGGTTTCAGTGAAGCCCGTCGGCAGGGTCCCAAAGCCACCACCGATCAATACGGGCTCCGGACCTCAAATCAACAACTACCCCGGCATGACCACGGCAAAGAGCAAGCTGTGATTCCTGGCACCGGTCAATATGGGCCTGCGACGGACGTTTGTTGATAGGTCATATGCCATGAGTCCGTTAATCAGTCAATCAGCCTTGTACTATTTGTCAAATTCAGATATGTAGGCACCATACAGTCCGAACTTATTTTCCGATGGTATGTCGATCCACATCGTATTACCACTGTCAATGTTGCAATTCCTGATGCGGCGATCCACGCCGTGCTTTCGTTTTATCAGACTGGTCGGCACATGACGAGATATCTTGATTGTGTCTGTATACCATCAATAACATAAGGAAAATCTCGTTAACCAAAAACCTAAGACATCAAGAAGTCCGGCCGGTATGATGTATGTCAAAAAAGCTCACAACCTGAAACAAACAAGCATATTCTCTTTGACATGGAATCACTATGCTGCCTATAGATTGGTCTGCTTTTATCATGTAATTTCGTGCTCGGTTTAGTACTCAGAATCATTTTCGACCTGCCACAAGTACACCAAGGTAAGTCTAACTTGCCTCCAATGTGACAAATGCTCACCATACCAATGATATTAACACCAGTCATCACAGAGAGATTCTGTAGGGAATAACAAAAATATGTCTGAAAGAAAAAGAGAGGAGACAAAATCCACTTGTGAAAGTAGGAGAAAATACCCCATGTTCCCTATCATCTCAAGAGAATCCTTGAAATTACTAGTGTTTACATAGAGACATGGACCAGAAAAGCAAGTTTATGGCGCACAACATCGGATAGTAACTCCTAGAGGACAACAATCTCATTCTTAATGGCCAACCTGATACAAATCCACATTATAATAAAAAGAAGTAAGATGAGAATGCACCAAACTACGTTGTTGCCCATGGCTATGTTGTCTCGTTCAGGTTATCTCTTTGCTTTACCGGCAAAATAGTTTAATGCCAACCTAGAAAACCGAGAAAGGGTTAAAAGCATCTGCAGGAGTGATCTACCCTTAACTATTCCCTCGCGCAGCCCTTTTGCAGTTCTAGCCAATGCTGGTCCTTTAGGCTCGGTTTCTTGCCTTGGTATCCCCTGCAATAAGGCTAATCAAGTAAAAAACTAAGTAAAACTCGATGATCCCAGGCAAAAGAAAAGGAAAATGGAAAGTCCAGAGAAAAACTATAGGAGGAAAAAACCTGGCGGAGCCACGTTCGTCAACTGGCGCAATCTCTCCTCAGCTACGCGAACAGCTCGAGTGGAACTCCTAACACCTTGAGTTATGTCCTGGCTGGGGAAGTTTCAAGAAGGTGAAGTTTTATATCCTGTGAGATGGATGTTTGAGTTGTATTACAGAAAAAAAGAGAGAACACCAATTGCAGACCCCAGATCGCTAAGTTCCATAGTCAGGTCACTTATTTCCATCCCAGATAATCGAACAGCAGCCATTGTGTCAGGAAGCTCTTCTCTAGTCACATCCATCAGCTTCTCCAGTGATTCAGCTGCCCTCTTGAGAGCCTTTAGGAAATATAATGGTCAAGGGACGGAAGGATGACAAAAATTGATACATCAACAGAAACCAAGTCAAACACAACATCAACACAATGTACTCATTACGTCGAGCAAAAATCTATATCGTACCAGAAGAGTAGGAATGGCAGAACAAAATAGCCATGTTGCAGAAACTGCAGCCTGCAGAAAAGAATCGGTACCATTCAGCATCAAATTGTAGCCTGGAAAGTAATGTTTGAATAAACATCCATTAGCAGAATAAACATCCATTAGCAGAAGATACAAGTACCTATAGTATGCTAGATTCCTGTAATGTGTCTCAAATACCACTCATAATACTACATCAGAAATCAACGAAGGTAGAAAGGAAACGAAAACTCTCAAATGCTAGGATATTTGTGGGAGATCAATGTTACACAAGGTTAAATGGATATAAAACGATCGGTCTTTTTCTTAGGCTGCTTAGGGGGCATTTAATAAGTCACTGCCCACACACCTCCATGCATCAACAGGATATATACATCTGATAGCATGATCCACAAGTAGACTAGTATATTACAATATGCTCCTGCCGTCTCTCATTTCAAGTCCTTCAAGAATCAAAACTATATGCCTTTCCAAGTATCCCAATGTAATGGTTGTCGCACGACGAACTTTTTGTTTCATTACCAAGAAATTTCACTCGGTATCTCAATGCACAATCCCACCAAATCCTGTATCGCTTACGATAGATCAATATCCCAACGTCAAAATACTATTTCAGAAGAAGCGACCATAGCTAGTATGATAAACCTTGTGAGCTGCAATGTGGACCAAGGTCATCTGAAAGCTATCAGTTGTACAGAAATATAAGAAACTGTCCAGTAGAGCTAGGATTCTGCACGTTCAGTTGGTCAAACAAAACTGAGAACACAAAAGGCTTGCTCAGACGCAGGGGGTTGTGGCGTATAAATCCAATTTTTTTCTTCAATAGAAGATTGACAAAAGAATTACAAATGCTCAGTAAAGAAAGACAGTACGCTCAGCCTCATTACTTTTGTTTGGTTGGACGGTTCTTTTTTTGTTTTGTTTTTTTTTTTTGGGGGGGTCGAAAGCTTGATTAGTTGAAAAGGAAGAAAATATGGGAAAAGTCTGCTAATCAAGAGATGAAATGTCCCATGATGGTCAACCATGCGTTTTCCTGACTCATTGATGATATTTCAAGAGATCTAATCTAGTGTCAGGCCAAGATAAAACATGAGCCGACACTGTAACCACAGGAGAACTCTACCCCTAGAGAAATTTCACTTGTCTTAGGTCTTGTTCAGACATTTCTTTTCCTTTCCATTTGCCAAACACAAAACTGTAGCCATGACTACTACATACTGGTTCATGCAAAAATTTGCCCCTGAGAATTAACATACACATTGTTGGGTCTCACTTAACAAGTGACCAATCTGGGAAGTTTCCCTTGACTTCTTTACGTTACACAGTTTATCCAACACAGACCGCAGTACTGGATTCCAGAAGAACAAAAAGATAGCGGAGATCTATAACAAAGAAACCAGTTGACCTGCAATTTCTAAAATTTTCAAAGTGAAGAACATCTTTCACCAAATTTCAAATATCCCCTTCTTTCTCCCGAGAGCCACAAAGGGAAAAGAAGGAAAAGTTGGGTGATTAAAGTCGAG
This sequence comes from Rhodomyrtus psidioides, assembly GCA_021437785.1. NCBI lineage: Eukaryota > Viridiplantae > Streptophyta > Magnoliopsida > Myrtales > Myrtaceae > Rhodomyrtus > Rhodomyrtus psidioides. The sequence continues at coordinate 682,789 of JAILYB010000077.1, read as the reverse complement.
TGAACCTTAAGATTGAACTATCCCATATTGGCAAATCCCTCCAATTTTGGTGACACAGGATAAGGTTAATGTCTGTAACAGCTTTCTGTAATACATTTTCATGCAGTTCAGGTCAAAAAAATACTGCAAAACAAACTCGATGGCTCGACTCGGGCTTATAATCCGATGTGATCGCCAAAAGTTGCTGATTCACAGCATAACACACACCTCATGTGGCGGATCAAACTTCCATTGAGGGCGAGGACAAAAGAAGATTTTGCTATACTGAGCTTTGGGGCGAGATGAAGAAATTCTACATGATCATGTTCCAGCGACAAGTATTGCATTTGGGTGTAGACAAAAGAGTGACAACTACAAAATTTCAGAATCAATGTAAAATGGAAAATCTAGTATCATCTAATTTCCCCTGATTTTTCGTGAACCCCTACCTGTAACAACAATTCTGTGCAACGCAAATCATTCTTCATTCAACCACGTAACATCAGTAATCAATCGTGAAAAGTCAACGATAAATAAGGAAAGATAAAACGAGAATCAGCAGCGCTTAAATCTCTGAATCGCGAAACAGAGGAGAATGTAAGGGGGAGAAAGAGTACCGCACAAGCGATCACGTTCAGCATGAGAACATGTCGTTGAGTGAGGTTCCACTGAGAGAGCTGAAACGCGGTGGAGGACGACCCGACGGACGAGGTGTACTGCGACGAGACCGACGGCCCGGAATCCGCCTCCTCCGCGGCTACTCCGCCGTACACCGACTGTACGGACAGCGAAAGGGACCGGCGAGGTCGAGGTCGCCGCCGCGGCAGCTGCCGGAGAACCGGCGGTGGACGGGCCGGAAGCGACGGTGCGGTGGATTCATGACTGGAGCTCAAATGGGTCGACGCATTCGATGCTTGCAATTTCGCCGCACAATACATTCTCTCTCTTTCTCGCCTCGCGAAATCCGACCGCTGTACAGAGTGACGAGGTGAAGGAAGGTTTCGCACCTCCATCCTTTCACTCTCGTATTTATTTATTTATTTCAAAGGATCAAATAACTCTATTTTTTTAGAAGAGTTTTTTCTTTTGTAAGGTAAATATGTATTGAATTTTCAAAAGTTGGATACAGAATGGAACCGGACATAAAAATCATGAACCAATAATGGTATCGACAGTGTTAAAATGAGTTTAACGGTGAACCGGTTGCAAAATACAATGCATGATCAAAGTACTCTAAATATAGTGGAAAAAACTTCGACCAAAAAAAAAAAGTGGCCAAAACAAGCCAAAAGAAACACGGCCAAACAGCACGACCAAGATGGGATATAAGGGAAGTAGCTATCTAAGATCTGTGAAAATCGAAAGCAAGCATCTATATGGACATAAGAGAGCCGAGAGGTCCCCAAAAAAAGAGAGGTGGACAGCCTAGCCGAAGGGCTTGAGGAGGAGCCCGTCGTGGAGCCAACCCAGCCTTCAAGGAGTGTATCTTGTACAATGACCTGAAGGAACCAGAAGGAGCCGAGAAGACCAGTCAATGAACAGCCAAGCCATCCATCAACCGACCCCAAAAAGCAGCATCTGTGGAACAAAAGAGGCAACCGAACAGCAACAAAATGACCAGCAAAGGAACATCAATCGAACAGTAGCAAAGGCAGACAAAGCGGACAGCATTTGTCGAGGTAGAAGCCACCGAACAGCAGCAAAAGGAAGCAGCAGCAAAGCAGCAAGTCCAGCCTAAACATTGTGGATCTTTAGAACAAAGCAGTCTGCACCTGGATCATAGAAGGACTCCCAAGTTGTATCCTAGGTGATTGACATGAACAAAACCAGGGGAAACCGAGAAAGAGACACCACAAGGCCGACCCAAGGTAGCCATAAGAACATTCGGCCAGCAAGACAGAGAATACAACAGCAACACAGTAAAAGAAAGGGACTAAAACAGAAAAATAAAAACAAGCCAGCTCAAACAACACAAAGCCGGCAAACTGTGGATCCACTAGTACACCAACTGAAGGACAGCAGAAAATGGAGCACCAATAGTAATAAAGAAAACATTGAAGTAGAACAAGGGACAGAGACCAAATGAAGCTAGGATCCTTCGGAAAACCAGCATAAAAACTCATCTTTATAAGCAAAAGACTGAGGAATCTGGTGAATAGGAGATAGGGGTAGCAACCCAGCATCCAAGGCAAGCAAGGCGTGAGAATGTGGGCTCCAGATGTGGTGATATACGGCCGAGGCAGTAGCAGAACAAGAAAAAACCACAAAGACATAAAGATGAAAGGATATCCTATCTTCGATCTTCAAAAATAGTGGAGGAGATACCCCAACTACGTTGTAACTGCCGGTTGCGGGGGGTATCCTGGACACTTTCAAAGGATAAAGCCTTATCCTTGACCACCTTGATGAGGTGTTTGATCATAATTAGAATAAATAGGGGCTTGTGTCTGAATAATATGTCATTCCTCTCGCTCCATATAATGTGAATGAGTGCCTCAAGAGAGAATCTAGATATGCAATGACAGAATGATTGCCCACCAAAGTGCTTCATAGCCCATTCCAAGTGATATTCCCAGTGCCGATTCCTCCAAGACAAGTGGCATTTGGATGCCCAGAAAAGAGCAAGGCTGCCCGTGACGGAGCATCCAAAGAAGAGGTGATTGACAGAGTCTGGTCTCCTTTGGCAAAAGGCACAAATTCCATCCGATATCCTCCGGTAAAGAAGCAACAAGATCTGTGTAGTTATGCGGTTTAGGGTAACTAACCACAAAAGGAAGGCGTGGCGTGGAGTAATGGCTCGGTCCTAGATAAATGTATGCCAAGGTACATCCGACCTTTTATGTCTGACTAGCTCCCAAGCCGATGCAACCGAGAATGAGCCAGACGAGTGAGCTTGCCATGAAAGTTTATCCATCCTGCCATCTATAAATGTAGGGGCACCCTCCGACCATCCCAGGATAATGTCCAGTGTGTCCGACGGTTGCCGAGTGGGGATTGAATCAAAGAGGGAACGTACCAAAATATCCATAGGTATTATGGAACGATAAATATCCACATGTCTGAATAGCTTGTATAGAGGACCTCTATCATGCCACCAGTCATACCATAATGAAGTGGCAAAGCCATAATCGATCCTCCATCTGAATTGCAAGGAAAATTCCTCACGGAGGTCTAAATTTTTCTTCCACGCCCAAGAGCAGAAAGTGGGTTTGCCAACCATCTAGAAAAACCCCAAATTAGTACACATGTGACAAATTTACTCCAAACTATTTTTTTGACTACAAAAACCCTAAATTAGTACTTTTATGATAAATTTATCCTAAACTAATTTTTTGACCAAGAAAAACCCTAAGTTGGTACACTTGTGACAAATTACCTCCGTTAAATTGGATTATTACCACAAAAAATTTTAATTTGATAAACTTGTGACAAATAGAGGGTAAAAATGTCAAACTGGTATACTCGTGAACTGCCACATGCCATCAAACTTAGCAATTTGACAGTTAGACTTAATGAAAACTAACGGGGGGTAGATTTATCATAGGAATGCTAGTTTGGATTAAATTTGTCATAAGTGTATCAATTTGGGGTTTTGGATGGTCAAAAAAATAATTTGGGATAAATTTATCATAAGCGTGCCAGTTTGGGATTTTTCGTGGTATTAACCTTTTTTAGAATGAAAATACACATGATTATCAATATTATATGTCCTTCATATATATGTTATACTTTGTTGCTAAAATATAACAAATAATTGGATATACCACATTTGTACGAACATTTACCTCTCGTCGTGACATTATACGTTTTGGACATTCGCTTCCCTTCGCATTGTAAGCCATAGTTTTTGCGAAATGTTTTTTTAAGGAAAAATTACAGAACGTACAATGCCGTCTTCGAACTTTTTGATAAATATTTGAATTAATTCTTAAATCATATGAAAATATTCAATGTCGAGATCCCTGTTACTACTTCACAAGTAACATTGTTGCCATAAGCACCTTACCACCCTCCGCACATGTATAGATAGAAAAGTTGCTAGCACGAGAAGTTGCATGATAAGAATCTTTAGAATCAAGCACCTAATCATCACCTAATGAACTAGATGTGGCTGCTTATAGTGATCTACGTCCTTGCCAAAGCGTTTTGCATCACATGCCCAAAAAAAAAAAATTGACGAACATTTTCTTTGTTGTCTAGGCTTCGACTTTGACGGCGGTTTAGTAATGTACCCAGCTCATACTTGTGTAATGACTAACATAATAGAAGCGCGTATTCCATCTTCGAAGTAGGTATCATCAAGTTCAATCATCTTTTTCTTGAACTAATTATTTGTGAAGGTTGGCAGGATATACAATTTTAAAAAAAAATTCGTTAGAGGCAAACTAGATTGGAAGTCGGCCAAGGCGGGCCTGATCGAAACAGGGTGAGAGCGTAATGAAAAAAGGTAAGGCGAGAAGTATTTTTTTTTTTTGTCCAAGAAGTACTTCTTGAATTGAGAAGCTACTATTTTAACTTCTCAAATTGGGAAAAAACAACTTCAAAAGTAAAAATTCACTTCAGATCTGAAGTAGAAATTTCTTTCTGAAGTAAAAGTTTTTACCAAACGAATTTCTGCTTCAGAAGTTATATCACCAAATGGATTTTTAATCCAGAAGCACTTCTGAAGCAGAAATCCACTTTCAAAAGTGTTACCACATACCCTATATTGAAAGATGCATGTTCGAGGTATCACTTCCTTTATTAAATATGTGTACTACGCAGGTTATAATATGATTTGCATTGTTTCACTTCTAGGAAATATCCCCACGAAGCTAAGAGAGGAGATTCTTCCTTAGTTTCATCTAGGGGTGAGCAAACTGGCGGATTGGTTCAATCCCTGAAGGGGGCGGCCCGGTCCTCGATCCCAATAAATGGGATCGATGATCAGGCGGTTTGATCCCCGTTTCCATGATGGATGAAACTAGATCGGATCACTCGGAATATATATAATTAGAAAAAAAAAACTAGTTAACCTAATTTTCCCATCTTTTACTCGACACTCACTCTTCTTCTTTTGACGATCGCATTTCGCCTTCGCAACCCAGCCTCCTATCATGTTTGTCGATGAGTAGTCTCCAATCATGCTTTGTTTTGACTCAATCTGTGTTTTTTCTTTACTATATTATCCAAACTCATTGTTTTGTTCGCACTTAGATTCAATAAAGTACAAGCGTAATCCCACTTTGAGCTTGATACTTTTCTGCTCAAGAACAATGATGCAGGAGTGTAATTGTACTTCAGTTGTTTTAAGTATTTTTCTTTCTAATCTAGTCTTTTCTCATTATTTTAGGATTATAAGTACTTGATTGTACATGGTCGTGTGTATGTTTATTAGGCTTGATGGTTGAGATTAGAAATTATTAGTTTAGATCCATGGATTGAATTTTTATAAGTAGCTGGTGTTAGTGGTCCCATTGGAACTGGACTGAGAATGGATCGGTCCAAACCATGTACACCCCTGGTTTCATCGAAATGGTTGCTGAATTCAATGTTTGAGCCTATTTTTTTTTTTTATTCTTGCTTTTGGGCAGCAAATGTTTGAATGGAGGTTTCCATCATGAAAACACAAAACTTTTAACATAATAACACGTTGCTTTACTTAGTATTATAAAGGGATAGCTACACAAATTGCCTTTATACTTTAGCCCAACGCGCAATGTCGTTCATTAACTTTTAATGTATTCAATATGGTCTTAACTTTTAGCATGATGTTCAATGTCGCCCTTAAATTCTTAATTTATTTAATGCGGTAGTTGAACTTTTCATAAATGTTCAATCTAGACTTTTCATGAATATTCAATGTAGTTCATGCGCCACAAAAAAAAAAATATCCAATGTTATCTTCCATTAACTCAAGTTAATAGAATTTGCTAGTCTCGCTTCCAATCTAGTAAGTTTGAACAGTAGACAAAAAATTATCATTACAGATGGATTACCAAATAAGTCATTTAACTCAAATCAGGATATAATAATTTATGTCATTAAATAATAATCGTTTTCTAAACTGAGCAAATAAAAAGTTAAAAGGATTATCATATTCAAATTTGAGTTGTATATCTTACGTGAATAATCTACTTGTAACTCTTTTTTTATACCATTTCAAACGTATGAGATTGGAAGCTAAATCAACAAATTTCATTAAATTGAATCAATGGAAGGATGAACTACTGGGGGTTTGTCCCAGTGGCCACTCTTCTCACTTGGGAAGGGGGAGACGGGGAGTTCGAATCCCCACCTTCGGGGGGGAGTTGGGATGGAGATGCGTAAGGAGGGAGTAAGGTTTGATAACCTACACACACACACACACACGGTGGCTTGTAAAATATAAAAGAATATGAACTAGACAAAAAAAATAATGGAAAGATAACTTTTGATAATTTTTTTCAATAGTTCACTCGGGGATCACACATTTAACAAATTTAAAAAAATCAGGAGCGACGTTACATGTTGGGCCAAAGTTCAGAGACAATTTGTGTGATTTTTCCTATTAGAAAAGACTCTCTCTCTTTAAAAAAAAAAATAGTAAAAGGTGTCAATAAGCAAAGTTGGACAACATATAGCTCTTGGCATTTTAGGACAATAAACATATTATAGTTCTTTCCTTACATCTTTTCTAGGAACCAATGGGTAATCAATGTTACGGAAAGAGGACCAGTCCATTGAAGGAAAACTAAGTAAATGCTCAAGTTGGAAACAATATTGATCACTTCACCTCCATTTGACAATTGTGACTTTGGGAGCGCCAAGCCCTACGGATATATTTAACAGAAGATTTCAAAAGAACTGGGGCTTCAATATAATTTAAGAAAGTTGGGGGGCCAAAAGTTAATTGACGAAAATTTTCTCCAATCATGTCCCTGACTAATTGATTTGTTACGTGTTATACGCGACATTCCCATGCACATTTAACTAGTTATGAAATGAATGGGGTTACATGCTTCTCCAACTTTGTCTCCGATCGATTGGTGGATTACAAGTTGTGGACATCAGGGACAAACATAACTAAATTCAAACGTAGGTGGTGCCCATGTTGTTAACCCACCAATAAAAAATAATACGATCAAAGCTAGATTTTACTTTTAATTGCCATTTATTATTCATCATTACAGGGAAGATATCAAGAATCCTTCTCTGTGAGTTTTAACACTTTCCATCTTTTGTTAGATTACAAAGATTTCACGAAAATGACATATTCCATTAATGGTTGTTAAATACATTCCGTAAGATCTGTGTGGATGCAAAAAATAACAAATTTTAACAATGATAATACCAACGTTCTCTGGATTAATTTCTTACGATTAGAGTTATTTTGATAATCTTATTGATTCTCTGTATCTCTCAAAAGTGTGCATATATCTTGATTGACATATTATCTTAGATAGTCATCTAATAAAACTTACAAATAGGCTCTGTGCTGTTTTCAATATGGCCAAATATAAAAATTTTAGTTTTCCGCAATCATTCTCAACTCATACAGCAAAACTTTAGTGTGAAGCTGTCGTTGCTTTCAACAAGCCATTTTTGACAGATGGGAGCTCCAATATATGGAGGAGTAGCCTCCCCTCCAGGTTTGGCAAGATCTTGATGAGTTATGGGATGACAAGGCGAGCTCGTCGGATCGATTTCTCCCATCAGTGCGCAACCTTCTCAAATTTTTTCGCGATAGCGACACATGCCCATCCTACGTAGGCCTAAACATCTTAGACTCCGTTTGTTGAAATATTATCTCTCTATCGCTTGACATTGGATCTTATATGCTCTTTATATTCTTGTGGTTTATTTTCACCTGTTGGCTTAAGCTTTTGATTTTGACTTTGGCGATGGTAAAGAGGAGGAGGAGGTGTAGGCACGTCAGAGGGCACATGAGAGAGACCTCAGAGTATTTGAGACTTTGGCCCCAAAAACTAGTCATAAAGTAATACATAAACCAAAGAATCTTAACAGTGGTAGATGGGACCAATAACCCCCACTGGCCCATCGGTAAGGGTCGCGAAGCAGGTGAGGAGCCATGCCTGAATTTGAGGGGTTCATTATGCAAGACAATGAACAGCCATACGCTGCGGGACAAAGAATTAACTTCGAGAAGCTGGAGCTTCCAAACTCTGCAATAGAACGTGCTAGTGTTCTGGAGCAGTTTTGCAAATCTGCTTGCATGCATACCCCATTATCGCATTTGTCAACCACATATAAATTGCACAAAACACCAAATTTGCACCAGTCTGTTCCAAATGGACTTCTAGAGTGCATGGACCTGAGAAGCACTCTTCCTATTAATGATGCTTTTCGTGGAAGGTCCAATTCAGATTGCTTACCATTTTCTAGTACTCAGTTTGCCTGGGATATCAAGAAACCTCATATATTTCCAATCGGGAAGCTCTGGGATAAAATCACATCAAACTTTGGCAGTTCAGAGAAGCGGGGTAGCTTAAATGCAGAGCTTCCTTGCATCAGTGAAGAAAATGAGAATCCAGATGAGATAGCTGACGCATTTCAGGAATGTCTAGAAGTGATGACTTGCTCAGTGAAAAGAGAACCACTGGCTGACATTATAGAAAATCCAAACCTTCCTATATCAGTTTCCGAAGTCGAGATATGTGCCGGAAGAAATAGTCTAGACTCTGTAAACACAGAATTCAGTTTCACTGGGACTCATGATATGGTCAAACAGAAGCTTGAAAACCATAACAGAAATAACAAAAGACGTACAAATAAGGTAAAGGAGAAACATAGTATATTGTGAGGAGAAAATGGTATTAAGAGGGTGAGTGAATCAGTTCGTAATAAGTTCAGTAAGCCAAAATTATCTAGAAAAAACAGTTTGAGAAAAGAAGGCCCAAGTATCACGAGGCGAGAGTCTCAGCATAACAATATTGTGTCCAATATCACTTCCTTTATTCCACTCGTTCAACAAAAAACAAGCAGCTGCAGTTATCACAGGTTAGTTTATTATTCCGCTTCCTATTATACAAATGGCTACCGTAAAGTTAATCTCAGCATTCTCTGGATGTTGCAATACACAGACAATTGGCTACTTAAAGTTAATCTCAGTATTCTCTGGATGTTGCATACTGGATTTCTAACCTTGGCGATATCACTCTATATTTGGTACCTTGATCATTTCAAAGTTCCCGTCTTCAGCTTGTACTGCTTAATAAGCTGAATTTGTATGATCATAATGTTGGCTTGTTTCTGCATTTGTTTTTCTTGATTCTCAGGAATGCCAATTCCAGAAAGCTTTGAACTTATTGATAAGCACACCCATCTCTTACTCTTCTCTCTTGCATTACTCTTTTAAGATCTCTAGCCTCTATTGAATAGCTGGAATTGGGTTATTTGAGAAGGCACTATATGATGCAGTAAGTAGATTTGAATGGCAGAGGGATTTATCTTCTTGATCACAAGAAGTTGGATAAGTCGTTGAAAATAATGAAAAAACATGCTGCAGCTGGAAGTGACATTTGCTATATGTTTAGCGGAGGTTTTCATGTTTCCTGGTATATAAACAATAAGTCGTTATCAATTGTTTGTACAACTATGTATGTGTCCTGAGAATCTGGTAACTGAAAAAAAAATTATTACTATTATTACTCAACTCAATATTTGATTCTGGACTTTGTGCTTCCTTTCAGGGAAGAGGGATGTTAAAGTGAAGTCCCTGGAGGCTGCAGGCTGCAAATCGTCTTCAAGAAAAGAAAGACAATGAACGTAAGAAGAAGAAGGAAGACTTGAGACTTGAGCGAGCAGACTGGAGGAAGAAAATTGGAGGCAGATGGAGTTGTAGAAGAAAACGAAAGAAGAAGAAGGAAAGAAAAAAGAGGCTGACATGGCCGTGAGGAAAAGACAGAGGGAAGGAGAAGAAAGGAAGGAAAAGGAAAGGAAAAGAAAGCGTGTTGAGGAAGAGTTATGTGCTCGGAAAGATGAGAAAGAAATAAAGTGCCGAACAATGGTACAATCTCTAATGCTATGAGCAAGGTTCTATTATTCCTTTTTGCTATCTGTTTTAGGAATAACCTTAATTCCGGATGTATCTATAGGATGAGAGAGTACATGAAAGGAAAGAATCAAAGGATGAAACAGGAAAGGACAAGAAAATGGACAAAGAAATTGGAGATGAAAATCTTGGGAAGATATCAGAGATTGAACCTTTGACTTCAACAAGTGATACCATAAAAGCAAGCACTGTCCCTAGAGACTGTGTGGCCTCGAGCGGTTGTGGTGATTTAAAGGTAAGCTTTGTAAGTAGCACTTTTATAATTTCTTTAGGTACAGTCCTTTTCCTTCATATTGTCTAGATTTAGTAGTGCTTGCATATGACTCAGTGTTGGATTGTCTCTTTTGCTAATACAATATTATTTTAATGCAAAATCTTAATTTAAACCTCCTTTGGAAGATTTGTTTTACTCATTGAGTGGTTTTTAGATACTGCACTATAGCCTCATGCTGAGTCTTGTAAGTTCTTCTAGGTAATGGGCAATATAGATCAAGCAACAGAAAATGAGAACCTGTTTCTCAACACAAGCCAAGAACAATCATATGACATTTCTCCATACAAAAGTTTAGATGATGAAAATGAGGATGAAGATGAGGATGAAGATGATGACATACCAAATAGTAAATTTATTCCTTCAAGGGCAAGGTACATAACTCAATTCTGTTTTCTTATGGTATTATAGCATTAAAAATGCATATGTAGTGTTACAACCCTCTATTGCTGATGCTTCCTACATTGGTCTTCTATGCTCTTAGAATAAATGTAGCCGATGAGATAATTTGTCATCTTTTCATGGTTATTGTTCTTGGTGAAAGCCATAGAATTGTGTGCCCTTTGAGGCTTTGAACTTTCTCTGTGTTCCTTGATTAAACGTTCATAAGTGTCCTTGCTTTCTGCAGTAAAAAAAGTTTGGCTGTGGTTATTTCTTCCCAGAAAAGAGTAGACCCAGCAGTGATTTTCCCCCCGGAAAGTTTTTGCAGTGTAGCTGAAGGTAATTCACTCAAATATTGTAAAATCATTGACATCATTAGCTATTGGTTGACTAAGGAACAAATATATTTTTTGTAGTTCTTTTGCCTCAAAAGCCTCATCTAAGATAAGGGGGGCCGTGACTCTGGATTTGCATTGCATTGAATCTTTAGTCAATTAATACGAAAGCTTTGTTGAAAAAAGGTAATTCTTGCTTTCTTAAGTTGTCCTTGGTATCTTGAAGGGCTAGCAACATTCTGATGACTGAATTTAATAATATACTTTCAAGATCAATCAGGAAGCAAGGAAAATTCTTTCATTTGCTATTTTTTTTAGGGTATATTCATTTGTTGATTTCAAGGCGGAAAGTAATAGATTTTTGTTTTTATACATTGCAGATAACCTTTTGTGAAGAAGTAAGGAGCAGTTTTCATTAAACCCAAATAAACTTCTGAATTAGCTTTATCTAGTCTATACAACTCTTTAAGTGGAATTTGGGTTATGAAACCCATCACAACCCAACCCATCCAAGGGGTTGGGCTAGTTCAATTGGGTTTCTGTTTGTAGCCTAGTCCACAAGCTTAGGTCAAAATCCCAACCTAGCTTGAAATGAGAAGCATGATTTTTCATACATGTTCTTAGAATATGACAATATCCTAAAACAATTGTGATTTTTAAACTTTCGTTTTACTTTAAATATTCCACTTTGTTCCATAATTTTTACTACATTACTAAGAGACCTCGGAAACTTACATGTGTGTGAAAAGGTAATAAGTTGGTAGAACTATTAGTTTTTTTTCCCATAAGAGCTTTTTTTTTTAGATAATGAGAAACTTATTACAAGGTAATGATAAACCCCATATGCATAATTCCACCCGCAAGAATCGTAAGGATTTTTTTTTTCAAGAAGATATAACAACTTACTGGTGATGACAATTGACAAGTTATCGCTAAGGAAGAAGATGGTGGTCAGAACATAAAAGTACCAAAAAAGATCTTACCTTTTGATGCCTTAGAAATAAAATAGAAAGAAAAGAAAAAGAAGAAAATTATTTTTTTTCTTTATCTTATTTCAATTATTGTCTACTTGCATACCATCCAGTGTCTTTAAGGAAGGTTAGCTCTAATCCAAACCCACAGAGCTCCAACCTACAATATTGTGATAAATTAGCTACAAATTTTCCTAACAGTCGGCATTTTTTTTAAGGTGGATTTAGGTTTTAAGTAACAACTAAGCATTACAAAGAATACATGTGATATAAAGTGATCAAATCATATAATGGTTTCCAAGTCACTCAGTCAGCATTAATCCATTTCTGTTATCAAGTGTTTTGAGTAACCACTCAGTATTATATACAATTCATATGTTTTTTTTTTTTAATATTGCAAACTTGCAATATTGTGAGGATCTGAGTAGAGATATTAAAAAGTGATTAAATGCTATGCTGGCCTCCAGAGATAAAAGGTTAACAGGCTTAGATTATTTCTCCCATGTGATACTCCAAATTAACAAATAAATACAATACATATGCATTATCAAATAAATAAATATATTTTTATTAAAATATATCCAACTGTTTGTTTCTTTCTTCTCTTCCTTTTTACTGTCGCTATCTTAATGTGGATGATATAATGAGAGAAAAGATGTATACTTACTGTTTGGTTAGTTTAAAAATATTGGATTTTAGTGCATGAGTATGAGAAAATATGTGCATATATGTGTTATCTTCTCCTGATGGAAGCTTTGAAAATGGTTATAATTAGTAGTAAGTCAAAACATATGCTTGAACTTACATTTGATTAATTAATTTGAGGTTATGGTTAAAAAATTCCATTTTACTTATGTTTAGGTATGTTTTATGTTATTTTTTAATGCAATGTTTATAGGGTTATGCTTTATAGCTAGATTGAACTTTATGGAAATAAAAATGAAAACTTTTTATTATGTCCGAAGGATCTATTGGAAAAGCAATATACATATAATGATATTGAAAAATCTCACACAAAGTTTTTAAGCAACTATAGGCAGGTTCGAAATAAAGCAATGAGATCCGGAGGTTGAATCATTGAATGTGTCATTTGCTCCGAATATGCTTAGTTGCAAGACAACGTAGAAAAACGTGATTAACATTTTTTTTCACAGAGCCAACATGTTCCATTTTCTCATGGAATGTTAAACTACCCGCCTGTACTGTAAAATAGTGGGTTCTTGGTCCACTAATTTGGACTAGCAACCAACAAGGGATTACAACTGCTAACTAGTCAACAATTGTAGTAATTCCTCCTCTAATATTAATAAAATAAAATTGTCTTTACCTCCAACAGCTTTGTAATGTTTTTTTTTCCCCTTGATTGTTTGATGGAAATGCATGGTTGGAACTTGGAAGCTCATGACATATATCATCATAGTGTGCAGAGTCTAGCATTTTCAAACTCATAATATAATTAGCATGGAATACATCAAATCATACCTGCAGATCACTACACAATGCTATAGCTAGAGCACCAATCCCTAGGTTTTGTTATTTACATCATTGAGGCCTAACTTGCAACCCTACTTAGCATGACAACACATGTTTAGCAGGCCTGAACTGGTTTTACTGGGAGAGAAATGGAAAAATACATGACTTTACCCCAAAACCTTGTAAAAATAAGGTTGCAAGAAAATTCTGGGGACACCAGAAATTGGAGAGAAATTCTCTATCTTTTATTTAATGGAACTGATGACCAAAGAGGTCTAATACACGATATTTATAGAGAACTCTCTCTAACACAGACAATACGAAAATAAAGCAAAGTTACATAAAATAACAAACTCACTCCAGAAAATACTCTTTCAGTTACTGCTAAGTTACTGAAATTATTCCACAAACTCCAAGGATACTCATTCCAAATCGGAAACTGAACTTTTTATTTTAAGGCTGGATAGACTGTACTTACTAATAGAGAAACTGACTCTAAAATTCATCCTGGTCACGACCACCACATTCAGTGCTATGCTCATCATAGTCTAGACCACAGTTTTCGCGTGGCAAGATGCTACCTAAAGAGGGCCAATTAGGAAGGATTTTCTTCACGCCACCAATGATGTAGCCATCTGTGCTGCCAGGAGCAAACTTGATGCGTGCGTAGGACTTTCCTTTGAATATGTATGCCTCATTATAGAAGTGGGAAGCAAATGCTGCTTCAATTCCGCTTTTGAAGATGGTGTTTCTCAAACTAGGAAAGCTTTCAGTGATGAGACCGTGGTCGATGAGGTGGCAATTAGGACCGTAGTTAATAAGAGCATATTGGTCGTCATTGAAGAGGTAAGCTTCAGCATCTTTCGTTGATTCAAACGCCGCATCTACACCCCTTTCAAACACTGTCCCTTTTAAGAAGGGGAACATCCGAGTGATGGTCATCGGGCCTTTCTTTATCTTGTCATCTGAGGTACCTGTTGCATAGATTATCATTGCACAGAGATTCCCGGAGAAGATAAACGCTTCCTCCTCCCATGAGGACCGAAAAGCACAATCTATTCCACTATCTCCAAAGGCTGTACCCCTGAGTGATGGAAATCCATGACAGACAAGTAATGGTCCATTCAGAATCTTGTCATTTGTCGTGCCTGGTGCATAGTCCAACAACACATACTCATTGCCCATGAATAAGTAAGCTTCATTTGTCCGAGATGAACGGAATGCAGCATCTATGTAGCTCTCGGAATTAGCTATGCCATCAATATACCAATTGATCCCGGCAGAGTTGATGGACACTTGTCTTTTCTCTCTCTGAGGGCCAACATCATCTTGACAAATGGTTAGGCGTGCCCTCCTACAACTAGCCATGTAATCAAGTACTGGCCTTTGAATTCTGAGCTGTCTTGGTGGATGCGATTGTGGATTGAAGTTCCGATTTACTCTTAATATGGTATCTACTCTCTCCCGACTTGTATACCTGCATTGCACATGTGTCGTAAGCCCTCATTTTTAACTTTGCAATTCTATTATCTCACTAATATATTAAACATATCTAAACAAATTGTAGTCAATTAAAGTTGATTTCAAATGTTATGAAGAAATTTAAGTTCTAATGCATATGGTAATTATAAGTCACAAAATAAGTAAGCCTGAAACGTTGAGGTGCGATGCTAGCAACAAAGCACATCTCATCTTGGGCAGTGTAATCTTGGAAAGTGTACCGGTAACGATCATCAAGAGTCTCAGCAACCCAAATACCACTAGCAGCATATATCTCGTATCGATATAATTCAATCACAGGGGTACTAGACTTGAGTGGGATACCAACCGCTGTTAAGCGTGGTGCTAACGAAGGGGTGGGTAGTGACCCTTCAAGAGGCCTACCGCCATGGTGGACGTATTGATCCAGAATGCAGTAAACCTCGTCGGTAGTGAATATCGACAAACAAAAGCAAATGAACTCAAGGGCCATCAAGGGCCACCTCTGAGAGTGAGACAATCCACCCCGAAAGATCTCGGGATAAGATCACAATGAAAGACATGACGAAAGATGTCATATTCTCCGCCGCCGCTTCTATACACACAACGTCATGCAGAGGAGAGGTTCCTAAACGGCAATTAAAATAGTAAACATGTTCTACCAAACATTGAGCTGCAAGCATGTCTGTTAGTCACTAACAAGTGAGAAGTCACAGACAATGAATGAACAAAGAAAACCAAAAACTTTACTCAAGTGACTAGGAAGTGCTCTTTTTATAGCATTTCTTGGAATCCTGAGATAACAGAGACCAACTTTACGAAGGGGCATAAATCATCGTAGAAACAGACTCACCAAGCGCGACTGAGGGATCGAGAGATCGATCGACCGATATAGAGTGTGTGGGGAAGCCCTTGGAGGTGTCGAGCAGAGGCGCACGCACGCGTGAGACGAAGGCACAGAGCAATCGGGTTCCTCGGCAAGCACAGAGCAGTCAGACAGGGACTTGTGTGCCATCGAGAACAATCAACAAAAATCGCGGATAAGAGAAACGAGAAGGAAGAATCGATCAAACCTCGAAACAAAATCGCGGGAGGAAACGCCAGAAAATGCTGCGAACGAACGCGAATCGAGAGCCGAGAGGTAAGTTGCAGATCGATATCAATCAGTCCGTTGTTCGGAGGAGCGACAGAGAGGCTCGTCGTCGAAGAGAAGGACCGGCGATCGAAGCTGCAGGCTGGAGACGACGGCGATCAGAGTTGCAGATCGATAGCGTGTGTAGCGAGAGAAGAGAAAGAGAGGACGGAGAACCGAGAGCTATGTCTGCAGAAAGAGGAAAAGAAACCCTAATGCAAAACGCCTAAACCTTCGTGTAAGGTCGGTTTGTCTTAATGGTAACAATGGGCCCATTCCTTTTTCATGATACCTATGTCCAAGAATGAATCTCACGATGGGCCATTTCATTATTCTCTCATAGGGACAACCGAGGTTCCCTCTATTTCCTAATCATACCCTTTCCCTCCTTTTTCTTATTCATAATTTCGGTTTTCCATTACACTTAACACTAATCTCCCTTCCTTAAAAAAAAAAATGTCATCAATAAAATATGGTACTTTTATAAGAATAATGTTAAACATTCCTTATACTTTTATAAATTTAGGTTCATAAAGTGACGTAGATGTATACATAGTGTGTATTGATTTACTTTTATAAAATAGTGGGATCCATCCATGTATTTAAGAGGTCACGCGTTGTATTTGAAATACAACTACGTCAGTTTGCAAGCAAAAATTTGTAAAAATGTAAGTACATCTAGCATTATCTTTTTTTTATATAAATTTATGATATGACGGTTGTTAATAGATGATATATACGATTTTTTTTTCTTTTTTAGAGTAAAACCACATGTGTGAGAAACATCGACCGTTAATTTCATTTGGGAGTTCTAGAAAAATCAATATGAGCTCTGGAAAAGTCACTAGTCGATTTTATTTATTATTATCTTAAACTAAATAGCTGTCAATTTTGGCATCTCATACCCTTTTTCAATCCACAAAATAGTAAACTCATATTCCTTAGATTTGTCATAATAGCCTTTAAGAGTTTAGATGATTGTTAAACGTAATTTTATATATATATATATATCTAGTAAGAGTGTCAAATTTTCATGAGCGAGTTGTAAATTAATAACATTTTATTTTTTTATTTTTTATTTTAAGAAGAATAACATTATGAAATTTAGTGATTACAGTTTAGGATGAAAGTAATCATTTGTGGTCATAAATACCAAAATATTATTTGTAATAAAAAATGATATGTTGGACTCATATTCCTTATAATATAATTTTACTATAATTACATAAAATACTCTTCATTTCTTCCTATTTAATTTTGTACCCTTTTGATGTAAATTCAATTTTGTATTCATAAAAAGTGTTAGAAATTGGATTATTTGAACGTTCTTTAAAAAAAAAGGTATAAAATTGACCATTAACGAGATTGAAGACTGAATATGAAATATCTCAAGCCAATTAATCCATTAATTAGGCGGTACAAAATTAGTTATTTGTAAAAAAACTTCAACCAACTAAAATTAACTCCAATTTGTATTAAGAAATCTCGAACCTCTAAATGGGCTTTATCTAACCTATACAAATACAACTAATTACAGCCCAACCCACCCAAGGGGCTGGGCTAGCTCAATTGAGTTTCTGTTTATAGCCTAGTCCAAAAGCAGTACATGTTTTTAGAATATTGCAATATCCTAAAACAATTGTGATTTTTAGACTGCCTTGAGCTTGGGCTTCAGTGGACCACCACTGGGCTTTTTGGAGTTGGCAAATACTTCTAAAAAAATATTGTACATATTACAAGAATATTAAACTTTTTCATTTTGATTGACATCGCCTCATCAAGGGCAATTTAAATTGGAAAAGTAAGATTCTAGACGGAAATTTCGAAATGACCATTTTGCCCTTGAAAGAATATCCTTGCTTTAAGAATTGAAGAGGGGCATTTTAGTCTTTTGGTGATCCCCTAGTATGGCTGAAATCACAAGGGCATTTGAGTCATTTGAGCCAAGATATTGTGGATAAAATGCCAAGTGTCATTAGTAGGGCTTGACACCTAATTAGCCATTAATGTGGTCTTATCCCACCAACCATTCCAACTTGCTTTGATCAAATGAGGATAAGGAAGCCTTCTCTCTCTCCCCTCTCATTTGATTTGGACGACCACCTCCTCTCTCTCACCACTCTCTCTTTTTCCTTCTTCCTTCTCTCTTTCTCACGCTCAGCTCGTTGCCAATCCCGACGCCTCAACTGTTCCGGCCGTAACTTCCTCTTTCGATGGCCGATTGAGGTAATTCTACCCCAATTTGAAAGCTTTTCGTCTTGCCTTTCCATGGACATATTATAAGCTTGATTTGGCCTAGTATTCTATCCCGTAGGTCGATTTGAATGGGCAAAGGTCAGGACGGGGCAGATTCTGATCCGGTTTGGGAAGAGCTCATTTTTGCCCACTTTAAGAGCTCAATTGCCTCCAAATTTTTGGTGAGACTCTCTTACTTGAAGTATATGAGCTGGGGTTAAAGATTTATTAGAGTTTGATTGAGTTTGCATGGATGAAATGGGATGGTTCTTATGAAGGAGATTCTGATCGTCCGAGGACCGTGTGGAACCGAACTGATTTGAAGTCTTAGGAGTGTTGCTTTGCCCCAAAATTCATGGTAAGACTTCTAGACATGTAGAATGATGTGTTGGCAAGGAGTTTATGTGAGGAATTGAAGTTTAGAAGTGATTAAGGCTGTTTTGGTGTGATTTGATTAGGACCGGTTCTACCCCTGCTTTGTGCTGAGTGAACCGACCACCTTGGAGGTTCGTGGGAGTGTCGCCTTGCCTTGAAAATCTTGGTAAGGCATCTTGGAATGTTATATGATGTGTTATTAAAGTGGATGCATGATAGAATTGAGAATTGGATGAGCTTTAATGTGGAAATTGTGAAATTCTCCTAGGACGTGACCTGTCTCGTTCGGTCTAAGCATAAACCGAAGCTTGATGTGGCTCTTAGAGGGAATTGGTTGCTTATCTAGCCGATAAGGAGACTTCTAAACCTTTGTTTGGATGTTGGGTTACTAATGGGTGGATTTTAGTTAAATTGAAAGTGTTTGAGAAGCCAATTTGAGATGAAACCCGAATGGAGTGCAAAACTGATTTTAATGCACACCTATTTTAAATTGAGTCGTTCTAAGTTTTTCGGTACTCAAATTAAGCTCTGTTTTCTCCCACACGTCCGTAAGACCCCGAGGGTTAAGAATATGCAATTGGATTTCTTAAAAAGCCAGTAAAAATTTCAGTTTTCTTGTGATTGCTGCTGGTTGTGGAAGCTCGGATTGGGCAATTTTGTATATTGGAGTTATTGACGACTTGCCTTACTAGAACGACTCTTAATGCACCTAGAAAATATTTAATTGAAGCTGTGACTTCTTGACATTGAAGTGTCGTGCATGATATGTGGCATGAAGCGATGAATTGATTATGTGCGTACTCGAGTATCATATATGTTGGCACGGTCGTATGGCACTTGGCCCTTGAATGGCATTTGTGCTTGAGTTGGCAGGTGAATGAATTATTCAATTGATTGTCATGGTGTGTATAACTGTACCATGTCGTGAAAGTAATTGGTCTTGATGTTTCTCATGTTAAAAGATTTATTCTTGTTTGATGTGATGTTACTCGATTACGAGGTCACTTGATGAGATTGGCTATTGAGCCTTGAGAAATATGTTGGCTTGTGAACTCTATTTGATGAGAAACATGTCGAGTAATGGCACCCTGATGCGTCAGAACGCGGGGTTGCAGTTTGAATTGTTATATCTTGATGCGTCAGAACACGGGATAAGCTTGCCACGTGTCGACACGAGCCTTAGTATGGCATTCCAAACCTGATGCGTCAGAACGCGGGTTTGTGAGTTATTGAGCCTGATGTGTCAGAACGCGGGCCAACTCATGAGTTGAGAAATGGTGACGAAATGAGATGTAGTCATGAAATGAGAAATTATAGGGCCATGGAGATGAAACTTCTGACTTGTGGAGTTATCATTTTACTGGACTGCCTGAATGCTTGTATGCTTGAGATGCTATGCTTTTGCTAATTTGTTGTTTGCCGTGCTTGAAAAGAAAATGTTTTCAAAGGCTCGGAGGTACCAATAGTCTAGCTTAGGGTTAGGGCCGACTTATTGAGATGTTTATCTCACCCCTTCGTGGGACCAACATTTTCAGACCCGAAGCCCTGATGGAGATCCCTAGAGGAAGATGAAGACAAAGAGATCGAAGAAGAGTCAATTGTTTGAGAAGTCTATCTTCTCTTTTGCTGCAAGATGAGAGGATTTTCCTAATGTTTTGGAGTTATAGGTGTAAATTGAATCCATGCTTTATATTGAGAGTAATTCGCCTTGATGTTGAAACGCCCTAAGTCATCTTTTGTATTAAGAGAAGGAGTTGTAGTCTCACTTCCGTTGGTGAGTTCTATTGTATGTCTTCATAGGGTAAGTTGGGGGCCGAAAGATCTTGGGAATCGATCTAAAGATGAACGGCTAGGTGGGGATGCTCACGTGCCTGACAGGTTCAGGGCGTGACACTAGAGGGTTCTATTCAAGCAGAATCATAGGCCGTGGCGCGTTTGGGAATGTTTACAAGGCATTTTTTTGTGTCTTCTGGCACTATTGCTGCAGTGAAAAGATCGAAACATCTACATGAAGGTAAGACTGAATTTCTCGTTGAATTGTCGATTATAGCCTGCTTAAGGCACAAGAATCTGGTTCGGTTACGAGGTTGGTGCACGGAGAAGGGTGAATTGTTGCTTGTTTATGAGTTCATGCCTAATGGGAGTCTTGATAAGTTGCTATACCAAGAATCAGATAATAGTATATTGTTGAATTGGTCTCATAGGCACAACATTGCTGTTGGGTTAGCCTCAGTGTTGACATATTTGCATCAAGAATGTGAACAGCAAGTCATTCATAGAGACATCAAAACTAGTAATATAATGTTTGATGCTAATTTCAATGCAAGGCTTAGTGGTTTTGGATTGGCAAGGCTCATGGACCATGACAAGAGTCATGTTTCAACGCTGACAGCTAGCACCATGGGGTACCTTGCTCCTGAGTATCTTCAGTATGGGAAAGCAACTGAGAAGATTGATGTTTTTAGCTATGGTGCGGTGATACTTGAAGTGGCTTGTGCTAGGAGACCTATTGAGAGAGAACCCAATAGTCAAAAGATGGTGAATTTGGTTGATTGGGTTTGGGGTTTGTATAAAGAGGGAAAGATCATTGAAGCAGTTAATAAAATGTTGAATGGAGAGTTTAAGGAAGAAGAAATGAAGAAGCTATTGCTTGTGGGGTTGAGCTGTGCAAACCTAGATAGCGCGGAGAGGCCTACAATGAGGAGAGTCTTTCAGATTCTTAATAATGAGGCTAAACCTATAGCTGTGCCAAAGATGAAGCCGAGTCTCACTTTCTCTTGCGGCTCGCCTTTGAAAGTTGAGGACATTGTTTCAGATGATAAAGAGTGCTAAATAACTGATAGTATGTAAGATTAGAATTTGACTGAAGCAGGATTTCATGCTTTCTTATGCAAAAAGTTATTGATAGTTGTATTCTTTGATTCATTTTTTTTGGCATTTAGAGTAATGTTGTTATCGTGTAATTAAGCAATTAGAGACTATAGGAGTTCATTGGCCTGAGTGTGTCGCGACCCTCTCGAGGTTGTCGGGCTCTCGAGGGCTAATGGGCCGTCCAGTCTGGTCGGACGCGGGCCTCTCCCAAGGCCCATTACCCAAATCGCAACGGAGGTATGCGTAGTCGACCTTCAGTGTGGTCTAGTGACATGTGCTAAGTGTGCATGCCGAGGAGTCGCCACCAATCATTTTTTGGAGGGTATGATTGGACCACCCTATTGAATAGTCGGGAGTTTCTATTCAATTCTGCGATAACCAGAGAACTGGGTTCGGGGACTTAGTTACGTCAACTGTCAGAGTTGACGCCCTTTCGGTACCTAAGTTGACTGAATTTTCTGACCAAAGATTTCATGCAGATGAGTGGGGTACGAGTTCTAAATCTAGGAGTTCATGCAGATAGGAATGACTATCATAGCAATCACAATCAATAATAAAGTGCACAAATCGATGAATTCAAGTGTACAAATAAATCACATGGCATTCCTAATAAGGCCATATTGGCCTAGAGAAGCATCAATCAGGCTTAGGAATGATTTAGACATGATTTTGCCCATCAGGGGCAAAATCGTAATTTTGAGACAAAGGGGACAATTTGCCCAAAAAGGACAAAATCATCATTTCGGAATGAACACCCGGAGTCAAAACAGGCTTGGTCACTCAATTGACCCATTTCCTATTTTTTGGCAATTTTCGTGATTTTCGGGAATTTTAGAAACCGATTTACCATTCGAAGGGTAAAATCGTCATTTTCTAAAAATGAAAATGAAATGTGGAAATCTTAGACATAAGGTTTAACCACCCATCTGGCCCATCACCAAATTCTAAGCAATTTCCACAATTCATCAGAATATCAAAGACGATTCACCCTTTGAGGGGTGAAATCGCCATTTTGGATTAAATGGGAGAAAATCCCAAAATGAAAACAAATCAATTTTTTGTCATTTTCAGCCTTGGACATTTTTTAGAATTTTTCTGCAATTTTTCTCAATTTTTTTGGTTTTTCTTTAATTTTTCCATTTTTTTTGCATTTTTGATTTATTAATATTTTTTTATATTTTCAGAAAATATTTTAACAAAAAGCATGTATTTGACAATAGATAACACTCAACCAGATAAATAAGCTAACCACTAGACTAAAACAAATACATACAAATCAAGTCTATAAATGCAATATTTTAGAAAAATAATCCTGATATACGGATCGGGTACGTAAAACATACCGGATTGGACACCAGCCTTCAATCGCCCAGCCCCAGCCTGCGACCATCCCCATGCCCGTTACCTGTCGATCACCATTAGAATGTGGATAGTCAATTTCACAAATTAAGACTAAAAAATTAAAAAAAAATTAAAAAATTAAAAAAATTGACACTGTTCATGCACTGTTCCGACACTGTTCATGCACTGTTCCGACACTGCTCGGACACGGCTCCGACACGCTCCGACACGCGCCGACACGTCCGACACGCCCGGACACGTTCGGACACGCTCCGACACGCCCGACACGTCCGGACACGCTCCGACACGTCCGACACGCCCGGACACGTCCGGACACGCTCCGACACGTCCGACACGCCCCGACACGTCCGGACACGTCCGGACACGCTCCGACACGCCCGGACACGCTCCGACACGCCCGACACACCCGGACACGTCTGGACACGCTCCGACGATGGGGTGGTGACCCGAGGCTGTTTCTGGGCTCCACCAGCGGCGCGTAGGCTCCATAAGCTCCGAGGGAGGAGGTAGGACTCCGGGGTTGTCGCCGGAGGCGATAGCGCGCTTTGGCGATGACGGATTTGGCCCGATCCGAAATAATCCCGAACCAAACTTCGAAACGGGTGGAGGCCGCGGGTCTTGGGTTATTCACGGCGGCTTTGAGGTACGACGGCTAGCGACGACGGCGGAAGGGTCGAAGGCGAAGGCAAATAGTGCACGAAGGTGAGGATTCCATTTTTTTTTTTTAAGAAGAAGAAGAAGAAAAGAAGAAGAAGAAGAGGAGGAGGAAGAAGAGGAAGCACCCTCCGTCCAGAAGAAAAGAAAAAGAAGAGGAAGAAGGAGGGGAGACGGATGATGGGAGGGGGGAGGTGAATAAAAAAATAATAAATATAAAATAATAATATAATAAAATATTAGAAAGTAATAATAATAATAAAGTAATCAAAAGCGAAGACAAAATGATTATTCATCTTTTCCTTTTAAATGATGATGTTTTTAATCCTTTTCCTTTTAATTATTACTAATATTTTTGCCAAATTCAATTTTATGGTGATTAGAGAATACCTAAAATCGAACCTGAATTTTACTGTTTTATGAGGTCAGAAAATATATAAAATAAAAATAAAAATACCGACTATTCTTATATAATTTTTGTGACCTCAAATATTATTTTTCTTGATTTTCTTCTTTTCTTTTTTTTTTTGTATTTTTCGAAAATATTAAAAAAATGAAAATTATGAAAATTATTTTTTTTGGTCAAAATGGTTCCTAAGGCCAAGCCAAGGCTTCCAAAGTTGATTTTGTGATTTTATGATATTTTTTTGATATTTTTATGAATTGTTTTTTAAAATATAAAAATAAAAATAAATAAATAAATAAAAGTTTGATCAAAATTTAGGTGTCAACAGCTGCCCCTCTTTGAGAGGAATCTCATCAGAGGAATCCCCTCAGAGGTTTCTCTCAAAGACAAGGTGACACATGAGTCCTGATCGACTCGACTCGTGAAAAGAAATGCTATGACATCGGACCCTTAAGTCTTTTGATGGATGCTCAAATTAATCACCGGTTTACTCTTGCGATTCGAACATGAGCCGGAGTGAGAGAGGCTTACCTGAAGCTCACCTGTCAGATGCTGCCGGTTGCGACGACTTTCAAGAAGATACCTAGGACTCGTTCAGAATATCCTAGGGAGATTAAGCTCTGACCTGTATGGTAGGTCATACCATTATGGGGTTCCCGACTGGTAGGAACCTAAGGAAGGCGCATCCCACGCTTTGGAATTTGCCAAGGATTTTGATCCGTATGGTGGATCAGACCATAAGCGGTTCACCTACAGTAAGGCTTACCTAGGAAAATAACTTCTCCAACATTTAGAATTAGTCAAAGTTTTGATCCGTATGGCGGATCGGACCATGGGATTGATCCTTATGGCGGTATCTACCTTTGGATTGACCCTTCAGGCGGTTTCTACCTTTGGTTGACCCTTCAGGCGGTGTCTACCTTGAGTTGACCCTTCAGGCGGTATCTACCTTTGTGTTGACCCTTCAGGCGGTTTCTACCTTGATTTGACCCTTCAGGCGGTATCTACCTTGAGTTGACCCTTCAGGCGGTATCTACCTTTGTGTTGACCCTTCAGGCGGTTTCTACCTTGGTTTGACCCTTCAGGCGGTATCTACCTTGTGTTGATCCTTCAGGCGGTATCTACCTTTGTGTTGACCCTTCAGGCGGTTTCTACCTTGATTTGACCCTTCAGGCGGTATCTACCTTGAGTTGACCCTTCAGGCGGTATCTACCTTTGTGTTGACCCTTCAGGCGGTTTCTACCTTGGTTTGACCCTTCAGGCGGTATCTACCTTGTGTTGATCCTTCAGGCGGTATCTACCTTTGTTTGCTTTGAAAAGGGGTCTCATGACGAGGGTTCTCCACGTCCGATGAGACTGTTTGATATTTTTGAAAAGGGGGTCTCATGACAAGGGTTCTCCACGTCCGATGAGACTGTTTGATATTTTTGAAAAGGATTTTTTTTTAAGGGTTTCTCTTCCCCAAGAAAATATTGGTAATCTTTGAGAAGACAGCAATTGTCCAATTGACAAAATTTTATGACTTAAGCTTTAGTCATGAGATGTGCATTTTGATGCTGGAGGTTATCCAAAACATTTTTGCAACGTGCAAATGTGATCACGAATCCCTTGCATGGAAAATCTGGATCCACAGTTTGAAAATTCCCAAAAAGAGTTTGCTCAAAACGTCAATTGGAATATTTCTCGACAAGGAGGCCATCTCACTTGTTTTGAGGTGATGATTTTTAGGGGATGCACTCAATTCCCTACTGACCTGTGCCTAGGTTTTAGGCTCATTCGCAGCGCATACATTTTGATCGGTCGGGAGGTCTTCCACGGGACCGTAATGTTGGGCTTGGATATTGGTTTTCAAGGGGGACCCGCTTTGGAGTCGGGGCCATCGAATGAAAATCTTCACCATCTGCTCCGGGTTTACAAGTCAAGAACCCTGCAAAATGAGAAAGAAAGAGTCTTGCTCGTACTTCTTCGAGCTAAGCTATATGTTAACCCAAGTGTCTTAGTCAGAGAAGACTGTTTCAGGGTTGTAACATTGGTAGGATTGGGGACCGAAAAAGGCTTATTTTTGGCCCAGAAATCACGAAGGATTCGACATTGGTGATCATTGCAAATTTGTCACATGTCTTTTCCATTCTGCATCTTCCATTTTTGAGGTGTGCAACCGCTTTTGAGGTGTGCACAAATCCTTTAGAGAACGTCTCTTGTGGTATTAAGAGATTGACAATTCTGTCCGTGTTTTTGCACCACGGCTGACATCGTTTGGGGAGCAGTCTTCTTGATCTGACTCCTTTATGGGTTTTTCTCTCTTCCCAACTAGGCTTTATTGGGGATCAATCAAACAGTTTTCACGAGCATCGGCCTTGCTTTTACCAGGCACTTTGCTTTTTCTTGATGCTGGGGATTTTTTGTTGAAATCCCGCCTTTTCTTTTCCTTTGGAACTACGATGTTCAGAAAATTGTGCTAGATATACAACTTGAATCATAGCACACTTAAACGCCGATATGAGATTTTTCTATAAATCTCATCTCTTGATTTCTTCCGTTCTTGGAGTGATACAGTTTCTATCTTGAAACATCCCATGGTCACCAACAGGGGTTTATGAAATGAATTCGCAGGCTCAACTTGGCTGTGCAAAGGATATGGTGTGTGGGATAGAGAATGAATGCTTCTCGTCATCCTATGGCACTTGGATTACCATATAAACAACACACAAAGATTAATGTTAGTCCGAGCAAGAAAATTTCTAACCATTTTCTCCTGATGCTGCTGGACTTACTTCCTTTTTGCCCCGGTGTGGGGTGGTTCTTGACAGGGTTAAGAATGAAAACCGCCGTTCAAGTGGGTTGTCAACGGTCACCTGTAGTGTTTATGATATGAAACGAACGCCTCCGTCGTCCCAATCCTGTAATCGCTGCGAATGGTCCCTACCTCCGTAGGTCCAGATTTTACTATTTGATTCGCTCCACTCATCTCTCAAGTGTATGTAGGATGTGTTTGGATTTGAGCTTGCCTCTCTTTTGAGGAAACATCCTTTTGAGAGTTTTGAACAACTTTTGATTGGAAAAATCTCTTTCGTTTTCCCAAAAATTTTACCCGTCAAGGGGATTTTATGGTGCACAATGCGTGTTCAGACAACCTCATGTTTCAAAACATGAATGCCAATGAAGTTAGAATTCCATGTCTTTTCTAGACATCAGATTTTGAAAGCTTTTTCTTTTTCTCTCTGTGTTTTTTTTTTGTTTAACATCTTCAATGGATTGGGGGAAAGGGATACCTACCTGTCCACCGTGGCTGGAGATCCCTGAAAATGTAAAAGAAGCATATCATTGTATGTTCACGAATTTTTCGAAAATCGAAACGATACATCCTACCCTCATGTACCCTAACAGGTAGTATGTGGGATGTAAAAACTTATTCGTCTCCAAGGCGATTCCCCTGTCAAGGATAAAAAATAAGTGTTAATTCATATTCCCAAATTCAAGACAAATTGGGACGATACAACTTTACTCTTGATTTTCATCCCATTCTGATGTTGCGTATCGATATGAACAACCTCTATCAAATCCGCCTATCCATGCTTGGAGTGTTTGTAACATCAATGGTTCATCTGCCCCCCAGCTGGGCAACGTTTGTTTAGCCATTTGAATGCATGGCCTTTTAGGGCCTTGTCTCTTTTTATCACCTGAGAGGAAGAAGAGAGGAAACATTATCCCCTGATCTGATTGAAGATCAACTAGGAACGATACGTCCTTTTACCAAACGGGTGGCTCCGCGGCCGAATGTATCTTGTATTGAAGGAATGGATTCCATTATGCTCTGCGGGTGATAATTATGGTTCATGGAACTTGCTCTACGGATTAAGTGATTAATCCACGGCCTTCGGCTTGAAGATGCTCAAAGGGTGATGTTGACACTCACGCGCAATTAGTTCTAGATATTAATGAAAGATGTTCCCGTGGGAACCTTACAGTGCGATCAACAACATATGCAATAGGAGTATTCAACCCCTTTTCTCGAAGCATTTTTCATCGAGTAGCCATGCCTTGCATCAGACGTTTGATCACCGGCCTCGCGTCACCACTGCGATGGTCCTCCGACTCCAAATTGATCGAGCCAAAGATTGAACTCATCGCCAAGGAAATTGCTCGGGTCTTCGAGCCATTGATGTTCAAGTTGGGTATCAACGATTGTTGGGGGCAGATTTCTTTCATTGCCTTCGTTGTGAGGGATTGGAGTCTTTGAGCTGGAACCTTCATCATTGCCCTGTTGGGGTTGAGACATACATTCCCGAAGAGTATTGATCCAAGTGTCCAGCTCCTCATCAAG
The DNA here is from genome assembly GCA_021437785.1 of Rhodomyrtus psidioides. Taxonomy (NCBI): domain Eukaryota; kingdom Viridiplantae; phylum Streptophyta; class Magnoliopsida; order Myrtales; family Myrtaceae; genus Rhodomyrtus; species Rhodomyrtus psidioides. Next base: position 654,508 of record JAILYB010000077.1, on the reverse strand, counting down.
GAAATCACCTGTTCTTTCTAGCCCTTGGTGCCCAGATTGGGTGTCGTCGACTGCAGGCGAGGGATTCCTCTCTTTGCTCTCGTCGTGAGCAATTTGACCCCTCGAATTGGAACTTCCTCCGATGACCGGCAGGTTCATATGTGCACTCTCTACCAATGCCAGATCCGCTTCAGGGACAGCATTAATGACTGATTCGCGCTCAAACTGAGGAATTTCTATGTGCTGGAACTGTGGCATATACTCCTGAAGAGTATTGAGATAGCTCGGCGGAGCATTCTGATTTGGGTTAGAGGAGTCGCTGACACGACTGCTAGTCCCGTCATTGCTGAAACACGGTTGGGTGCTCTTGGCTCTCCAATCATCATGGTTGTAACTCTGCCCAGCACTTGAGCTCCAACTGGCTTTATGATGGTTTAACGCTATCCTTCCATCCCTTAGCAATCTCCTATAGTACTTGAGGTGAGACTCAACGTTAATTCTAGAGAGCCCCGGCACATTCATAATCTCGAGTATGCGCAGTGGGCTAGCCGAATCAACTCCCAGTTCTCGAATTGCATCAACAAATTTGGTGTGAAGCTCATAGGTCCAGTAAAACCTTGTTCTCTTATCACCCAAAATATCGTCAATACTTCGGTAGCTATTCTCTACGGGATCTAGTCGTTTCAAAAGTTGTCCAGGGAGGGACTCACCGACTTTGGATTGGCTGGCTGCGACAGCGAGTTCGTCATTGAGAAAATTCCCCCTGTGATGATTCATATCCCATTTCTCAGAGGATGTTGGTGTTGATTCTATGGTGTTGACTTGCTCATGCAGATCTCCGGCGGTATCTGGCTGTGTCGGAAAATGCTGTGGAGAATACGGTAACAGCTGAGCGTTATTCGTCAACAGGGATGGTTCATCGAGGAACACCTCGCCGAGGACAACAGGATTACCACAATTAAGGCAGGTGGCCTTGGTCAGAGCTTCCTTATATCTCGCGCTTTCAGCTTGAAGCTTCTCATTCTCCTCCTTCAGGACCAGTAACTCATGGTCTGCGTATTGCTGTTTCACCCGGGTTCGTTTGTTGGCGAACCAAAACTTGACCTTCGAAAGCTCCAATCCTATTTTTCGGCTCAACTCCATTTTCTGTCGTTTGCTTGGAGTGGGGCATTCATTGAAGAAAGTTTCGAGCTCTCGGATTTGGCCTGGAGTGTGGCGTTGTAGTTGCTTCCTTTTCCGACTCCGGTCATCATTGTATACTCCTTCTTCGTAGCTGAAACCTAGAATTTCATCGCTGGAGGAGTCAGTCTATATGGCCTTCGAGCAGGATTCAGCTCCAGGATCTTCAAAGTCTCCCAGCAGTTCGTGCTCAGAAATGTCCAGGTCGGGCGTTTCTAGCAGATGGGAATAACTTTTAAACATGATGGATCGAGGTATCTCGGGCTGATCTAGTTCACTCAGCTTTCTCAATTCGCTCTTACGTGTTTGCTCACTCTAGAAATTTTCTCAAGTGATTGTGCGTGTCCTGGAACCATCCTTCAGGCTGCATATGAAGACCAGCAAGCAAGCGCTCCTCCCGAGATCCTGCAATTACTCATCGTCTGTATTCCCCTTTCTTTTTCCTCGTGATAGGATCACAAACTCTCTTGCATTGATTCGGTTTCATCGAGTATTGCGCTCGTCCCCTAGTTCAGTCTTCAAAGTGGTGGGTCTACAATCTTTCGGCGCCTTTTATGATTTGCTAGGCCCGAGAACGTGGGGAGCAGCGGTGGACCCGCAATTAATGACTCCGTTTAATTCATTTAGCTCCATGGGAATTAACGCTATGATCTTCTCTCAACCCCTTTTCATCGTTCAAACGAAAGTGGCATTTTCCCTGTGCATGCTGTTACTCTTCATTTCAGCATCCCGGGCGCTTGGTGAGGAATGAGTTCGTGGCCACTCAAAATTTTAAAGACCGTCTCTGGTTTCAGACTTAATCTAACAAGGGATCATCACAACTGAGCATGACGATGTTCGTCGATAGCGTTGGTTTTAATATAGAATTAACTATAGTCATTAAAGAAAAATGTTCCCGTAGGAACTTTACAACGGATAAAATGAGTGATCTACTCGTGAACATGTTCTTCTTTCTATGGGTGTTCGTAGTGACCGACCCATCGTGCCCCGAGTCATGTGCTAGATCATGGCTGTCCAAGCATGCCAGCTTCCCACTGATTGAACAAGGCATCGAGCCCCTCATCGAAGAAATCGTCTGTCGTGGGTTGACCAGCGGCAGGCAGAGCACCAGCCGACTGCTGCTCGAATGGAGGAGTGCGCACTCGCTGTACTTGTGACACGCGCTCTTGAGAAGTGTTGAAATGGCCTGGGAGGACATTCTGATCAGCTTTCAGTTTGCCGGTGGTCGGGTTGCTAGCTTGATTGATGCTTAGATTTGGCCGGGTATCTCTTGATGCCTGAGCATTACAATGGCGGTCGCCCCTAGCTTTTGAGCTCGAGACGGATTCCTCCCGATTTAGCTCCGCTCGACGTTGTCTTAATAGCTTTCTGTAGGCAGCAAGGTGATTCCTGACCAGCTCCTTACTAAGCCCCGGTACATTCATGGCCTTAAATATGCGCGTCGGAGTTGCTGAGTCGATCCCCATTTGGTGAACCACATCTAGGAATTTGGAATGCAGTTCAGGGGGCCAAGCGAACCTCCTCTTATCGTGGCCCAAAATTGCATCGATGGCTTGACGACTGATTAACTCATCTCCAGCAGGACCCGACCCTATCGAAAATTGTTGTGCATGAGGCTGATATGCTTTGAGCTGGTCGGCGGTAACATCCAGCTCCTTGAAACTGTAACTCCAATCAAAGCGATGCAAATCCCATCCCCCAGGAGGCATTTGTATCATCTTCGTAGGATCATCCTGCTCATGCGTGACTCCGGCAAAATCTGGTTGAGCAGGAGATGCCCCGAGGGAGTAGGGTGGTAAATGAACGTCTTCAATCATCGCGTGAGGCTTATCGGGGAATATCTTACCGAGGGCGACGAGGTTATCGCAATGAGGGCAAACGGTGATATTGAGAGCTTTTTCATACCTCATGTTTTCTGTTCGCAGCTTTTGGTTTTCTTCCTTTAAAATCTCGACCACCTGACGTTTGCGTTGAGCCCTCGATTTGGATCTCCTATTTTGAAACCAAAACTGGATCCTCGACTGATTAATCCCCAACTCCCGGCTCAATTCAATTCTCCACTTCTTTTTCATGTAATGGCTTTTACTGAAAAGGGTTTCCAGCATTTGGGTTTCCTCCTGAGAGTATTGGTGAGGACGTCTTCTTTTCCCGAGTTGAGCATTGTGGATGTCGTTGTCGTCGTCGCCGTGATCTTGATTTCCGTTGCCAGAAGTGTTGGGCTCCATGGTTTTGGCGTTAAACTTGATCTTGGAATCTTCGAGATCCCTCTGTGGTTCAATTTCTGAGATTTTTGAGTCAGTCGCCTCTAACAGCTGACAGTAACCTCTTAAATATGTTGGATTGAGAAATGTTTGATTAATTCTTGCCCACTCAGAGTTCTCCACTCTCTCATGTATGCTCACTCCCTATAAAGTTTTCTTCGAGTGACTTTGCATGTTCAGGAGACGCTCTTCAAGCATCATTAGGCAAACGTTCCCCCTCAAGACCTTGAATTTCTCGCTTAGCTTTTCAACGTGATGGGACTGCCAAATCCTGTTAGGGCTCTCTTCGATAGTTGCGCTTACCTCCCACCTAACTCTAATAATGGTGATCCCGACAAATCTTTTACATCTTTTAATTGATGAGCCGGAAATCGCGGATCGAAACGAATCCATTGGTTCTCGTGAGGGGACCTCCTGCTTTACCCCCTAACTGGGCTCCACCAGCATTATTATTGAGACCCTTCATCATCCTCGAGTTGCTATAAAATGAGGAATTAATGTATGGAAGGTTAACGTTCTCGCATAATCAGCCTCTTCCTTCTAATCTCTCTGTTAAACTCGTCTTATTCTCAAGCCAACCCAACGCAAATGGCCTCCTCTCCCGTACGCACTTTTTCAACTGATGTCTTGGCCCAGTGGGAAAAGCTTTATAACCTACTGGGTCGCGGTTACGCGCACATAACCGATCATTCTGCAACCGAGGATGCAATCTGTGTCCTGCTCGAGGACCTTGATACCACTTCTCTCGAAGGTACTACACTGGGGAGGGAATATAGAACTTTCCCGACTCTCTTTGCACACTCCTTAGAGGCCTATCGTGTTGCTAATCGGGAGATTCTGGTGGCTCGCGTCTTGCGGGCTCGTTATGAGGATCGATCTGATCATTTGGTGCTGACCAACTATCTGGTTGATAGTTACAAAAAGGCCGTCGAGTTTGCTAATGAGCGGGTCGCGACGTTGCTTCGCGAGAGGAGAAATCTGGTGGATCAATTGGCCATATCCCTGACCACCGGCGAGCATGACCGCCGCAACGTCCTGTTGAGGCTTCAGAGCGACTGGCAGGAAGAACGGCTCGACAAGATAACCGAGGACATAGCTCGCGGGAATGGACTGGTTCGGGACCTGGAAGTAGTCACCGAAGAACACGAGGCCAAGGTCGCCGAAGTTAAGGGAGAATGTAGAAGTCTTCTCCTCAGGCTTGCCGACCACAACATGCGGAGCTGGGAGTATGAGCAGAGCATTAATAACATGGAGGGTCAGTTGGGATCCTTTGTGTCGTTAATTAGGGCTCACTTTGGCTTTACTTTTCCACCCCGACTTGTATGACCTGCTTCTGAAAACCCTCCGCCGAGCAAAATAAATGAAAGTTCTCGTGTGTGTGTTTTAACTTCTGTATGGTTCATTTCTTCGAGCATCCAAACATCTTCAACTTGGGTGAGCCGAACCATAATATCAATAAGCCGAGCAAATACGTCCTGATTTTATAACTCGCTCATGATCAGATGGAAGAATAGTTGCAGATTTGTCCAAGAGAAGATTTCTCTATACTACTTGTTTTTCACCTGCAAATGAAAAGACCGAGTCAGAAGGAATAATCTGAAAAAGAAAGCATAGACCCCTTTCAATCTTATGCTTACTCGTGATTAATAAGGACAAGAACTTTTACAAGGGTTTTAATCTTGCGCGAAAAGTTTTTATCAATATTCCTCGAAAGAAAGCATACTATTGAAAGGAATGTAATTCACAATAATCGCTTTTGATCAATTTCGAGAGGAACGAATTACTCAAAAGTGCGAGGCATAATAACGTGTTTTAAATTTAATTGAAGATACGGCATCCAAATCAAGGCCGTTTTGTTAAGAACGAGAGTAATTTGGACATCTATATCGTCATTAAATTCAAAACAACGTCGATATTCTCGATCAATTATCGTGGATTACCAGCAACGTAAAACATGCACGAAACAATTCAAGTGTATAATTCCTTCTAGAGAAATTGAGATTGGACTACTCTATACGACCAAAAGGTCGTGTAAGACTTCCAATTTTAATTTCCTCTAAAGGAATTATAAACTTCACTTGGGAGTATTCGGATGATTAGAGAAAATGCCACTATCACATTCCCATGACCCGTCAAAAGAAATACAACCAAGTTCCATCTGAATGTATACACCAATAGATCCCTAATACAATCACTCTAAGGGGTGGGATAGAAAAAGCCTCGATAAAAATAAACCATATACAAGAGGACTAGTAATGGAAAATGAAACAAAGGAATGTGATCCTAACGTTTAAGGATGCCCCAAGTTCGATCTGTGGCTTCCGGATCACTTGCCCCAACTCGTCATCTTCATTGGACGATATCTCAATAAGGTCCATAGTAGGCTCTTTTGTTGCTCACTCGGTGTTCGCCATGGGATATCATCCTCCTCGTCTTCTATCAAGGACGTTTGGGAAAAACACACACATCTATCCTTGAAATGGCATTTAATCTAATCACCAGAATGCAATGAATGAAATGCCTATATTTATATGAACTGTAATAGATTTGAGGGATAGAGAGTCTTACCAACCAAACTCGTCGACTTATGTGCGGTTTTAGGTGTACCAACCGCCCAAAGACATGCGCATGAAACAAGTGATGGTAAACTTCTAAAAATCAGAGGATTTGGCACCTAAGGTTAAGGTTCCCACCTCGAGTTCTGGAAAGAGCAGATTCCATTGCACAACTATCGTTGCATTGGGGCTCGATCCATATTTCGAAATGAGCGGAATTGAAAAGTGGATTACCCCATGTTTTTCCTCACGGAGATTCCATTTTCAATCCCTTCTATTGTTTTCCTATAGGCGGCGCCCGGGGTTTTAGGCGCGGTTGTGTGTATTTTCGGTGTCGTGCTAAAGCGATAAACATGCATCTCATTTAGCAAACACCGCTTCAATATAAACATCCACACAATCATACATCCTAAACTCCTACCTGCATAAGACAGAGTTAACAAACACTTCACCCCTTATTTCTCCAATCTGCAAAAACATTTAACACCTCAAGGGTTAAAGTACGTACCTCACCTTGAAGAGTATCTGCATAAAACATGTTAGAAAAATCAATCAACTTTTTAATCGGCTCAAGTTCTCTAAGTCCCCAGCGGAGTCGCCAGTGTGTCGCGACCCTCTCGAGGTTGTCAGGCTCTCGAGGGCTAATGGGCCGTCCAGTCTGGTCGGACGCGGGCCTCTCCCAAGGCCCATTACCCAAATCGCAACGGAGGTATGCGTAGTCGACCTTCAGTGTGGTCTAGTGACATGTGCTAAGTGTGCATGCCGAGGAGTCGCCACCAATCATTTTTTGGAGGGTATGATTGGACCACCCTATTGAATAGTCGGGAGTTTCTATTCAATTCTGCGATAACCAGAGAACTGGGTTCGGGGACTTAGTTACGTCAACTGTCAGAGTTGACGCCCTTTCGGTACCTAAGTTGACTGAATTTTCTGACCAAAGATTTCATGCAGATGAGTGGGGTACGAGTTCTAAATCTAGGAGTTCATGCAGATAGGAATGACTATCATAGCAATCACAATCAATAATAAAGTGCACAAATCGATGAATTCAAGTGTACAAATAAATCACATGGCATTCCTAATAAGGCCATATTGGCCTAGAGAAGCATCAATCAGGCTTAGGAATGATTTAGACATGATTTTGCCCATCAGGGGCAAAATCGTAATTTTGAGACAAAGGGGACAATTTGCCCAAAAAGGACAAAATCATCATTTCGGAATGAATCCGGAGTCAAAACAGGCTTGGTCACTCAATTGACCCATTTCCTATTTTTTGGCAATTTTCGTGATTTTCGGGAATTTTAGAAACCGATTTACCATTCGAAGGGTAAAATCGTCATTTTCTAAAAATGAAAATGAAATGTGGAAATCTTAGACATAAGGTTTAACCACCCATCTGGCCCATCACCAAATTCTAAGCAATTTCCACAATTCATCAGAATATCAAAGACGATTCACCCTTTGAGGGGTGAAATCGCCATTTTGGATTAAATGGGAGAAAATCCTAAAATGAAAACAAATCAATTTTTTGTCATTTTCAGCCTTGGACAATTTTTAGAATTTTTCTGCAATTTTTCTCAATTTTTTTGGTTTTTCTTTAATTTTTCCATTTTTTTTTGCATTTTTGATTTATTAATATTTTTTTATATTTTCAGAAAATATTTTAACAAAAAGCATGTATTTGACAATAGATAACACTCAACCAGATAAATAAGCTAACCACTAGACTAAAACAAATACATACAAATCAAGTCTATAAATGCAATATTTTAGAAAAATAATCCTGATATACGGATCGGGTACGTAAAACATACCGGATTGGACACCAGCCTTCAATCGCCCAGCCCCAGCCTGCGACCATCCCCATGCCCGTTACCTGTCGATCACCATTAGAATGTGGATAGTCAATTTCACAAATTAAGACTAAAAAATTAAAAAAAAAATTAAAAAATTAAAAAAATTGACACTGTTCATGCACTGTTCCGACACTGTTCATGCACTGTTCCGGACACGCTCCGACACGTCCGACACGCCCGGACACGTCCGGACACGCTCCGACACGTCCGACACGCCCCGACACGTCCGGACACGTCCGGACACGCTCCGACACGCCCGGACACGCTCCGACACGCCCGACACGCCCGGACACGTCCGGACACGCTCCGACGATGGGGTGGTGACCCGAGGCTGTTTCTGGGCTCCACCAGCGGCGCGTAGGCTCCATAAGCTCCGAGGGAGGAGGTAGGACTCCGGGGTTGTCGCCGGAGGCGATAGCGCGCTTTGGCGATGACGGATTTGGCCCGATCCGAAATAATCCCGAACCAAACTTCGAAACGGGTGGAGGCCGCGGGTCTTGGGTTATTCACGGCGGCTTTGAGGTACGACGGCTAGCGACGACGGCGGAAGGGTCGAAGGCGAAGGCAAATAGTGCACGAAGGTGAGGATTCCATTTTTTTTTTTAAGAAGAAGAAGAAGAAAAGAAGAAGAAGAAGAGGAGGAGGAAGAAGAGGAAGCACCCTCCGTCCAGAAGAAAAGAAAAAGAAGAGGAAGAAGGAGGGGAGACGGATGATGGGAGGGGGGAGGTGAATAAAAAAATAATAAATATAAAATAATAATATAATAAAATATTAGAAAGTAATAATAATAATAAAGTAATCAAAAGCGAAGACAAAATGATTATTCATCTTTTCCTTTTAAATGATGATGTTTTCAATCCTTTTCCTTTTAATTATTACTAATATTTTTGCCAAATTCAATTTTATGGTGATCAGAGAATACCTAAAATCGAACCTGAATTTTACTGTTTTATGAGGTCAGAAAATATATAAAATAAAAATAAAAATACCGACTATTCTTATATAATTTTTGTGACCTCAAATATTATTTTTCTTGATTTTCTTCTTTTCTTTTTTTTTTGTATTTTTCGAAAATATTAAAAAAATGAAAATTATGAAAATTATTTTTTTTGGTCAAAATGGTTCCTAAGGCCAAGCCAAGGCTTCCAAAGTTGATTTTGTGATTTTATGATATTTTTTTGATATTTTTATGAATTGTTTTTTAAAATATAAAAATAAAAATAAATAAATAAATAAAAGTTTGATCAAAATTTAGGTGTCAACAGAGTGCAAATCTATTCTATTAAACTATGTTGTCTCTGCTGCCTCCCCAATTAATTGGTCCACGCTTAGTACTAGGCAAAAGACCAGACTAAGCGTGCCCCTATTTGCCTCCCCAATTAATTTGTCCAAGCTTAGTACTAGGCAAAAGACCAGACTAAGCGTGAGAAGGAGTGTTGGAATATATAAATATTAAACCACATCAATCGCTTTTGTAAGGATAAGGTTTTAAATGTCTATCAGGGTATAATAAAGCATATTAATAGGCCTCTTTGTTGAATGATATATATACATAATGGATGGTTGGCTCAAGGCTAACAAACTGCTTTATTCCCTTTTTTATTTTTGTATTTAAATATCTTTCTTACGACATTATAAAATCTCTTGTAAACATCATATGTATACATCAACCAAGGAATCAAACCCTTTGTGAATGGTCCACCTCTGCCCTACTTGTATTTCAATTCCGCTCTCTTAATTTGACCATCAATAGTAATATTCTTTCTTTTCTCTAAACATTTCCTTTCATTATTGTGGACATTTTAGTAGTAAACCAACTTTTACATTTTTAAAGTCTTGTATTATTTGGAATGTACCCCTCATAATTCTAGTTAGATGGGCACACCAGTGGGATCCAATATTTTTTATTTGAAAAATTTTTAAACCTCCCATTAGCATAATCATTCCATTCAAGTACATAAATGATACACCATTACAATTAGAGACAAGAGATTCTAGATTTGGATTGTGCTTTGCTTTCTAAAAAAAAAAAACAGACCTTATTTATTTATTATATGTTTTGGGATGAGAAAATATTAGAATGGGAGAAAACAAATATATATGTTGCATAAAATAGACTCATAAAAATGCACCTATTTCAGTAGCAAGTAGGAAATAAAACCATAAAAGTTATTTGTAGTGTCAAGAAAATCTTACGTAGCCATTTGATGAGGATCAAATATTGTGATGGCACACACATAGGAGTCTATGAGATGATGACAGAAGAAGAGAAAGCACACTCCGAGGAATAGCAAAGATTCTCTTTAGCCGATGACGGGTTGTGCTCTCTCTCTTCTGTCAGCATGATTTCTCTGCCAATGCCTTGCATGGCAAGGCTTGATCTTCAATAACATCTATAAACCATATGAGAGCGTATCAGAATGAGAATACATGCATGCATTTCTTGAAATGCAATTATGTGTCTACATATAGATGCATCTATATATGTTATAATGCATAATCTATGCATTATTGCATATGCATATGTATTACCATCTATATTATATATCTATATGAGGAAATTGTTTGTGAGAGAGAAATAAGCATTGAAAACTTAGTATCCATTTATAATCATGCATCCACAATAAGGAATTGCTTGTTACAGATAACTTTAAAATGTTTACCATGAAAATGTGAGAGAGAGAGAGAGAGAGAGAGAGAGAGAGAGAGAGAGAGAGTAAAATTGCCTAAAGGGATTAAGATTGAATCTACATCAAAACTGAAAGATTTAATAAATAAATGAAATATTGATAAAAGTTTTTCTTCCATGAAAGCATCATTTTTTTTATAAAAACATATACATATATCAACATAAAAGTTAGTACATATATTTTGTTCCATTAACTTTGGTTTTTAAAGAAACACATACATATCAATAAATCAAAGATGGAAAAAGAAAACAATAAAGAAAATATTTCCAAAGAGGAACTAAAACATATCAAAGAAGAATTTTTTTTTTTTTAGAGAGATAGAGATTTGAGAAGCAAAAGAGAAACGTATGAACAAAGAACTCTAGCTACCACGGTGAAACAGTGACATGAACGTAAGTTACGTAAGATTAGTTATTTATAGACCAGGTCACTTGCTAGTACCAGTAAAACGCATGGCAATGACCGGCAAGTGGGGGTCAATTTTTTGGGAGCATATTACCTGCAAACAAGGATCCGGATTTCCTACCATTGGAAATCTCCTACCATTTCCTACCATGGTCGATTTGAACCGTCAAATTCAAAATGAACAGTCCAGATCAGTCCACATCATTTCCGACTAAAAAAAATGTGGATTGATCTGGACCATTCATTTTGACTTGGACGGCCCAGATTTAATGTCACCCCTACATTTATGGTACCAAATCCTTTTCCTGCAAACAAAGATCCCCCGTGAACTCATTTCCATGTGACACGTGGGGAAGAGTTGATCCAATGGATGACATGAAATACCTAAATAAAATTTAGTATTTGAGAGTTAAAAAATAATATTAATTTCATTTCAGTCGTTAAATCGACTTCTCTACACATGTCACATGAAAAGAAATATACTAAGCAAAATAAAGAAAATCCGAAATGAAGAGAAATCAAATTCATAAATAAATTACATACAAAGTTAGATCTGAATGATTCCCATTACAAATCTCAGAACACAAATGGTTTATATTGAAGTATGTAGAGTTAGTGACTACAGGGGATAGGGTTCGCAAGTATGTCCGTCTCAAACATCTCCATCAAATTAGTTTTTACGTTTGTTATGACTTGGCAGTTTATACAAAATTAGAGACTCTTTAAAACTTCGCTTTATAGAACCTTCACTATCATATTTATTATGGATTTACCATTTTTTTTTTGCATTGCATTGCATTTACTCTGCCAAATAAGGATGACACAACCGTGTAAGCAACCTCATAAATGTGTGACTAAATTTAGTGGGATAGAGACTAGCTATAGCAGGTGTATATAAGAATAGAAACTAAAAGGGGCCTTCTCTCTCTCACCTCACCTGACCAAGGCGTAATATGAGGCTTTGTTCTCGTGATTTGGAGGTATCTTGTCTGTGAGATTATGACACGTGGCATAAATGCAGGATGGGGGACCATAAAGACATTTACTTTTGGGTTAAGATTTTCTCTTAATTTTGGTTATTGAACAAAATTTTAACCGTTCATAATAATGAATCTTAGTTGTAAAGTCCATAATTGAAGGTGAATATCTCATTTAATAACTATTAGATTGGCGCAGTATATGTTATTGACTAATTAGTCTATCGATACCTCCCTGATAAACAAGGAGATATCGATATTTGAGATTCGAATTTTAGCTTTAAAAAAAAAGATTGACACAAAAATGCATTTGTTTTTAGATTAAGAATTTCTCCTAATTTTAGTTATTGAATAGGATATTAACCATTATATTAATGAATCATGGATCCACTAGGGCTAAACTACTACGTTGAAATAATTTTCAAGATTAGCATAGTGCATCACCTATTTGCTTTTAGACTAAAATTTTCTCCTAATTTCAGTTATTCAATAGGATTTTAACTGTCCATAATAATGAATGAATCTTAGTTGCAAGGTGAGGTCCATCAATGCAGAGAGAATCCTTTCCTTTTGATTTTGACTTTTGAGAGATCCATTTTGACAAGTGATAGTGCATGACCCTTTCTATTTCATTTTCATGTTGGGACCATTAATTGCGTTAAAATCATTAATATTATGGCCACAAAGAAGAAAAGAAAAATTTGTGATTTATAATCATGCAAGTTTTCTACTATAAACGGATAATTCTGCCCACCAACCATCAACCTACTATTACATATATAGAAATAGAAGTTAGGATGGTGATACTAACCTTTAAATTTTCCAAGTTTTTCATCTAAGCTCATCAAGTGGATTAGTTGTGGCCCAACAGTGCCAACCATATCATTTAGTGGGCTTATTCCTACTTTGCCGTTCTAGGATCCTCAATTTTGAGGTCCTTTGGACTTTAAATCTCAGCATATTATACATTAAATTAGTTACTTATCCATAATTCGGAGTTAGAGGAGTAATTTTTTGAAAAAAAAAATAATCAATTTATTTATTTATTTATTATTATTTGGTTGAGACTTAATAAATTTATGGTATAGACCTACTAGTCACTGATACCCACTAAATATTAAATAATAATCGAGAAGAGATAATGTTACATATTTGCCTAATTTATTGATATGATCTATGGTTTAAGGATCATTGGTGTCTTATTGACAATTGGCATGGAAAAACAATTCCCTTAAAATTCTAACAATACTTACTGATGCACTTAGGGGACCAGTGGACTCGTTTTGCGACTAGACGAACCGGCAGACTCATCACTCAATGACATCGGATTGGTCCAGTTCAAGACCATTTTTCGACAGTCCTTCTGGGTACTTGTTCGGATGCTAACCAATTGGGATCTCGGAGTTGCATGCCCCGTGAGCTGATGTTGAAGCTTCAGCGACCTGGTGACGAAGTAGCAATTCTAGTTCCCCCTCTTCCCCACATGGAGGGATGTTTATTTATATTCCACTTGGGTTAAAGCCTTCTTAACCTCTTGTGCAAATCTTCGAATTCAGTTCTTGGATCAAAGGTCCGCTTCAGCAGGCGGAGAGAGGGCCGTTCTGGCTAACGCTTCTATGCTTGCTTCACTGGAAATATGTCTAAACAAGTTATTAGGTTCAGAGTCATTCAATACACTAATAACTTTTCCTCTATCTTGGCTTGGCGTTCAAGAAATTATACAGCTGCTCTGTCACTCTATCAGTGTTGCCCAAAGGATGCAAGGGGTCTGGTTCCTCGGCTTCATCCTAAGAAGAAAGTGATGAGGCAATGAAGGGCAAGAGAGCTGACGGAGAGTTTCATTCCTGAACTCAATTGTGCTAGCGGACGAAAACCCACGCTTGATATGTACTTCTGCGACAACTTGCATTCGACATGGTTGCTTTTGCTCCGCTGGCAGCTCAGCTTTTCCCAAGGTGTCGTCACCTTTGAATGAAGGCATTGGACCAATCCGATGTCCTTGACTGATTATTAAAATTTCCCAATTGTTGTTTTGAGTCATTTAAGATCCCATTAAATTGGGAACCCCCTTTCCATCCTGCAATAACCCGTCACACCATTCACTCAATTTGTTCTTCACTCTTTCAATGAAAAGAATATCGGCCATGCTGACCGATGGCACGTCTCTAACTTCTTTCAAGTTACGCGATGAGTCCAATGACTCATCCTCATATAGCAAATTCAAATGTCTTAGTGCTTCATCTTCTTTTCCTCTGGATAAATAAGATACTCCTGAGATTATCCAATTGTAAATCGTTAAATCAAAAGCATCTTAAAAAGCATAACAAAAAAACAAGGTAGAAATACATTTCTCATAATTGCAAAACTCATGAGAGTGCTTCTCTTTACCAGGAAAAGAAAAAAAAGTGTTCCAGCTGGGGCAAACACATCGCATTAGTAGACAATACCAGTGATAGAATCACAACAATAATATCTTTTAACCATCTAAAAACTGGATTCACGACAATAATATATTTTAAGTGTATCAGGTTCAAGCTGGTATTAATGATTCTACTAGTGCAATCACATCTCCACATTTGGCTAATACTAGAATTAATTTGAAGGCATTACAAGCCCATTATTTCTTAACTTTTACCCAAGCCCAAGTTTCGGCACCGAAAACAATTGCCAAAAAACCTAGTCAAAGTATATATATCAATTAGCAAATTATAATAATTACTTGCGGCACTCTCCAAGCAACTTAAATGTAAAAGTAAGAGAAAAGAACTACCTTCATTTATGCAAGTATTAAAATCAAACTGGTGTTTAGCCAAGAAACCCATTGATGTTGTCTGGCAGAGAAACTCATAGGAGGGCCCATCAACCGGAAGCTCTTGACGAGGAAACACAAAGAAAGTGTGCCTGTCAACAGACATTGTACTGTCAACTTCATTGATGGTCAACAAATTGATAAAATTAATGTTTAAATTTTTCCATTCTATGGTCGTGATCAACATTTCACCACGCCATGAAACAAAAATATTGCTTGAACATAAGCATTTAGACAAAGTAACACAAACTCGCATCAGCTAAACTAACTGACATCGCACGAGATATGATTTCTTATATGTGAAAAGATAATTTTTTCCCCTCAATCAACATCATTATAAACTCCATAACTGGGGGCATAATCGTCTTTTCATTATATCCCTTCTCATGTCCTACATATTAGAAAATGTAAGACCTAAAATTCTAACCTAGAGTCTTCCTACATTTTCTCAAAGGCAAATTTCAAATTCCACATCCTGCGAAAACACACTCATATTCACCTGATACATAGTTCTTACTAGTTAATTCATGTATCCAGGGGTTTACTATTATGAGGCGCGCCCAAGCGGGTCCCAATACAGATCTCTTATTAGACAACATTTATAGGTGGACCCCATTTGTACCATCGAAGTTCTTTATTATATAAAAATAAAAATTTCAACTTTATTAAAAAAAATAGTGCTTTATCAAATTATAATATTTTATTATAACATTCAACATTCAAATGGCCTACACACACACATATATATACTGACGGGTGAGCAATGGAAGAGTCTTTGAGTGGGTCCCACTTGAAGGGTGTCGCGACCCGTCCGAAAGCGGACGTGGCTAATGGATTACCGATCTCGGGTCTAAAATCGGCGCGAGCCCTCCCAGGCCCATACCAAATCGCGGCGGGGATATTCTTCGACTATAAGAGTCGATCGCTTTCAACCTTCAGTGTGGTCGTGGTGGCATGTGCAACTTGTGCATGCATTGGGAGTCGCCACCGGTCTTTCTTGGAGGGTAGACCGGAAACCTTACTGATCGATTGGGAGAGATCGATCAGTTCTGCAGAACCAGAGATTTTGGGTTCGGGGACTTGGTTACGTCGGTGTCATTACCAACGCCCTTTCGGTACCTAACACGAGTGATTTTCCTGGCTAAGAGTTCATGCAGGCGCAATTTTAGGTGAGGTGGGTTTGCTTCAGGGTTTCATGCAGATTGAAAGACTATTCCTATCAATTATAATCAATTTAAATGAAAGCTCGATTAAGTACATAAATAAATCACATGATATTCCTAATAAGACTCTATTAGCCTATAGAAGCATCAATCAAGCTTAGGAATAATTTAGACATGATTTTGTCCATCAGGGGTAAAATCGCAATTTTGAGGCACCCTGGACGATTTGCCCGAAAAGGGAAGAAAACGTGAAAATATTAGACATAAGGTTAGCCACCCATCTGGCCCATCGCCTAATTCTAAACAATTCCCACGAGTCATCAGAATATCAAAATGATTTATCCTTTGACGGATAAGATCGTCATTTTGGATTAATGGGAGAAAATCCTAGAAACGACAACAGATCACTCTCTTTTGGTCATTTTCATCCTTGTGCATTTCTTATGATTTTTTTTAGGGATTTTCTGCAAATTTTCTCAATTTTTTTATATATTTTTATTTTTCCGTTTTTTTAGGGATTTTTTTATTATTAATATTTTCGGAAAATATTTTCTTTGACAACGTACAACACTTAACCAAAAACAAATAATCTAACCACTAAATTGAAATAAATACATCGACTCAAATCTATAATGTCAATATTTTAGAAAAATAATTTTGATATACGAACCGAGTACGCAAAACATACCTGATTAGATACCGACTTTCAGACACCGAACCTCCCAGCGGGTGACCATCTCCGTGTGCGGCATAGTCAAATACTCGAGTTGAGATCAGCGGAGATCTTTAGAAAAATCCCTCAACGCGAACCTTGAATGCCGACGGACCACGAGCCCCAAAATTCCTGGACAACGGTCCAATACCTCGGCCCATGGGCCAAAGTTCTCGGCCAAAATGGCCCATATACATGGCACACGGGCCCATATGCTCGGCCTACCTCTCAGGCCATGACCTAGGCCAGAATGAGCCATGGCCCGTTCGACCGGCCCATAAATGCGGCCCGGAATAGGACAACTGCCCGTGGAATAAGGCACATCGACGAAAACGAGACAGAGCGGCTGAGGTAGTTGTCTCGCGACTCCCGCAGCGTCGGGGTGGCAGGTTGGCGACGACACAAGGTTACGGCGGTCGGGGTGAACCATAGGTGGCTCGTGATGGCCGGCGGGAGGCGGAATAGCCCCGAACAGGAGCCGTGATGGACGCCGGAGCAGGTACTCGAACAAAACAGAACTGTCGGGGCTGATTCGTGGCTGTGCTCGGGTTTAACGACGTCGGGTCTTCTTGGGGTGGCTATAAGGACGGTCGATGAGCGGCGGGGCTGCGACGAGAGACGGCGGATGACGGCGAAATAGCCTCGGCTCGAGACAGAGCAACTGATTCCCGAGCAGGGGTCTTCGGACTTCCGAGACTACTCGACGGCTTCGCGGCGGCTGACGAGAGGAGCTGGTGGTGGTCGGGAGTGGCGCCGAGGGTTGGCTCGGCTCAGGCAGTCCTCCGAGATCAAAACAGAGCAAGGGACGACGGAATCTGTGTCGCAGCAGTTTGAAGGCTCCGGGGGGGCGGCGCTTGGCGGTTGAACCGAGATGGCGGAGAGATGGAGAAGGCGTCTGGAGGTGGCGGCCGAGCGAACACAACCCAAGTGGAGGAGGAGTATCCTGGTCAGTGGCTTGGAAAAACAGGGCAGGGCTTTCCCCGAGCTGGCCTGCGGCTTCCGGCGGCTGATAGTGGTGCCGGAGAGGTCGATGGTGGCGGCCACAGGTCGCTGGGAGTGGTCATTAACGATGTTGCGGTGGTGGTGGCGCCGAAATCGCCGGCGGAGGAAGGTCAGGAAGGGTGCCCATGCCAATATCTTCCCGTTGAAGATCAACCAGAGAGTGAGAGACAGAAAAGCCAGGGAGCCTCGGATCAGAAAACGTCCGGCTGTCTGTCAAGAGAGGCGAAGGGGCAAGCAGCTTCGAGCCAGGGAGAGCTGTGGGAGCGAGCAGCCCCTTTTTTTTAGCGAAAGAGAGGCCCCCCAGCCAGCGAAGGAGACAGCTTTTTCAAAAAACTAAAAAAAGGCGCCCGCGCGAGAGCGAAGGACAGAGCTACGGTCCCGAGAGAGTGGCGCGAGAGTCAGAGAGAGAGAGAGAAAAGCGAGGGAGCGTCTGAGTGGGAAGAAATAAATTAATAATAATAAAAATAATAAATTAATAATAATAAATAAAATAAAACGAAATAAAATAGTATAAATAAAATAAAATAAAAGACAAGACAACATCATTGGTCAAATATCCCTCTTTTCTTTTGCTCTTTTTTTTTTTCGAAAATATTAAAAAAATGAAAATTACGAAAATTATTTTTTTGGTCAAAATGGTTCATTTAGCTTGGCCAAGGTCACCAAAATTGATTTTTCAATTTTTCAAATTTTTATAGATTTTCTATGCATTTTTTTTAAATAAATAATAAAAAAAAAGGTTGATCAAAATTTAGGTGTCAACAGCTGCCCCTCTTTGAGAGGAATCTCGTTAGAGTTTTCTCTCAAAGATAAGGTGACACCTGAGTCCTGATCGACTCGACTTGGGAAACTAAAGGAAAATGAGTCATGACATCCAATATTCATGCTTGTCCATGTATGCTTTTCCTTGATGGGGGGAAACGTTCATTTGACATGAGTGAGTAAGATAGTAGAGAGACATACCTGCCACTTACCTGTTAGATGTTTGTGCGATTTTCACGGTGTTTGATGGATTCAAGAGAATTTCTAGGAATTCGTTACTAGAGTATCCTAGAGAGGGACCCGTATGGTAGGTCAAACCATAATGGGATTCCTAACTGATAGGAATCTAAGGAAGACGCGTCCCATTTGGGATTTGCCAAGGATTTTGATCCGTATGGTGGATCGGACCAATGAGTTGACCATTTAAGTGATTTTCACTATTGGATTGACCCTTCAGGCGGTTTCTACCATGAGTTGACCCTTCAGGCGGTTTCTACCTTTGAGTTGACCCTTCAGGCGGTATCTACCATTATTTGAAAAGGGGTCTCATGACGAGGGTTCTCCACGTCCTATGAGACTGCCTGAATTTTGAAAAGGGGTCTCGTGACGAGGGTTCTCCACGTCCTATGAGACTGCCTGAATTTTGCAAAGGGGTCTCATGACGAGGGTTCTCCACGTTCGATGAGACTGTTTGATATTTTTGCAAAGGGTGTCCTAGGACGAGGGTTCTCCACGTCTACTGGGACAGTTTGCTGACTCCTTTTGAAAAGGGGTTCTATCCTCACCCCTTCTTTTGAAAGATCCCGAAATTTGTCAGGAATTCAGTTTTGAAGTAGTGAAAGATTTTATTTTGACAAAGCTTCACTTGGGTCTGTTGAGGCGATATTCTGGGAGCTGGGTTCTCCAGGTATCCTGCAGAAAGTTCAAACCTGAAAGATTTTTCTTCACCCAGAAAACGTTAGTAATCTTTGGGAAGACCACGGCTGTCCATTTGACAAAAACCGTATGACTTAAGTTTTAATCGTGAAATGTGCATTTTGATGCTGGAGGTTATCCAAAGCATTCTTGCAACATGCAAATGTGATCACAAATCCCTTGCACGGAAAATCTGGACCAACAGTTTGAAAATTCCAAAAAGAGTTTGTTCAAAACACCAACTGGAATATTTCTCGACAATGAGGTCTTCTCACCTATTTTGAGATAGTGGTTTTTATAGGGGATGCACTCAATTCCCTACTAACCTGTGCCTAGGTTTTAGGCTCATTCGCAGCGCATACATTTTGATCGGTCGGGAGGTCTTCCACGGGACCGTAATGTTGGGCTTGGATATTGGTCTTCAAGGGGGACTCACTTTTGAGTCAAGGTCATTGAATGAAAGTTTTCACCATCTGCTCCGGGTTTACAAGTCAAGAACCCTGCAAAATGAGAAAGAAACAGTCTTGCTCGTACTTCTTCGAGCTAAGCTATATGTTAACCCAAGTGTCTTAGTCAGAGAAGACTGTTTCAGGGTTATGATGTTGGTAGGATTGGGGACCGAAAAAAGGCTTGTTTTTGGCCCAGAATTTATGAGGGGATTGACATTGGTGATCATTGCAAACTTGTCACATGTCTTTTCCATTATGCATCTTCATTTTTGAGGTGTGCAAC
Organism: Rhodomyrtus psidioides; assembly: GCA_021437785.1. NCBI lineage: Eukaryota > Viridiplantae > Streptophyta > Magnoliopsida > Myrtales > Myrtaceae > Rhodomyrtus > Rhodomyrtus psidioides. The sequence goes on along the minus strand of JAILYB010000077.1, from coordinate 634,511 downwards.
CGCTTTTGAGGTGTGCACAAGTCCTTTAGAGAACGTCTCTTGTGGTATTAAGAGATTGACAATTCTGTCCGTGTTTTTGCACCACGGCTGACATCATTTGGGGAGCAGTCTTCTTGATCTGACTTCTTTATGGGTTTTTCTCTCTTCCCAACTAGGCTTTATTGGGGATCAATCAAACAGTTTTCACGAGCATCGGCCTTGCTTTTACCAGGCACTTTGCTTTTTCTTGATGCTGGGGATTTTTTCTTTGTTGAAATCCCGCCTTTTCTTTTCCTTTGGAACTACGATGTTCAGAAAATTGTGCTAGATATACAACTTGAATCATAGCACATTTAAACGCCGATATGAGATTTTTCTATAAATCCCATCTCTTGATTTCTTCCGTTCTTGGAGTGATGCAGTTTCCATCTTGAAACATCCCATGATCACCAACAGGGGTTTATGAAATGAATTTGCAGGCTCAACTTGGCTGTGCAAAGGATATGGTGTGTGGGATAGAGAAATGAATGCTTCTCGTCATCCTATGGCACTTGGATTACCATATAAACAACACACAAAGATTGATGTTAGTCCGAGCAAGAAAATTTCTAACCATTTTCTCCTGATACCGCTGGACTCACCTCCATTTTACCCCGATGTGGGGTGGTTCTTGACAGGGTTAAGAATGAAAACCGTCGTTCAAAGGGTTTATCAACGGTCACCCGTAGTGTTTGAGGGATATGAAACGAATGCCTCCGTCATCCCAACCCATGTAATCGTCGCGAATAATCCCTACTTTCGTAGGTCCAGATTTTGCTATCTGATCCGCTCCACTTCTCTCCAGTGTGTGTAGGACGTGTTTGGACTAGGCTTTGCCTCTTTTCTTTTGAGAAAACGTCCTTTTAAAAGTTTTGAACTTTTGATTGGAAAAAATCTCTTTCATTTTCTCCAAAAATTTTACCCGTCAAGGGGATTTTATGATGCACCATGCATGTTCTTATTCATGTTCAGATAACCTCCTGTTTTAAGACATGAATGCCAATGAAGTTTGAATTCTATGTCTTTTCTAGACATTAGATTCTGAAAGCTTTTCTTTTTATTTAACACCTTCAATGGATTGGGGAAAAGGATACTTACCTGTCCCCCGTGGCCGAAAATCCCCTTGGTCGTGTGCCCCTGCGAGTGCACACAGGTTGTGACAATCTGTCCTCCTTGATGGTGAGTCCCTATCAAGGATAAATAACAAGTGTTAACTCATATTCCCAAATTGAAGACAAATTGGGACGATACAACTTTACTCTTGGTTCTCATCCCGTTCTGACGTCGCGTATTGATATGAACCACGTCTATCAAATCCGCTTATCCATGCTTGGAATATTTGCAATATCAATGGTTCAGCTGCCCCCGGTTGGGCAACGTCTGTTTTGTTATTTGAACAGATGGCTCCTTGAGTGATTTATCCACGTTTATCACCTGAGAAGGGAAAGAAATGAGACATTACTTTGGTATGCGATAGAAGATCGTTTAGGAACGATACATCGTTTTACCAAATAGGTGGCTTCGCGGCCAAACGTATTTCGTGTTGAAGGGGTAGATCCCATTATGCTCAGCGGGTGATAATTATGGTTCATGGAACTTGCTCCACGGATTAAGTGATTAATCCACGGCCTTCGGCTTGAAGATGCTCAAAGGGTGATGTTGACACTCACGCGCAATTAGTTCTAGATATTAATGAAAAATGTTCCCGTGGGAACCTTACAGTGCGATCAACAACATATGCAATAGGAGTATTCAACCCCTTTTCTCGAAGCATTTTTCATCGAGTAGCCATGCCTTGCATCAGACGTTTGATCACCGGCCTCGCGTCACCACTGCGATGGTCCTCCGGCTCCAAATTGATCGAGCCAAAGATTGAACTCATCGCCAAGGAAATTGCTCGGGTCTTCGAGCCATTGATGTTCAAGTTGGGTATCAACGATTGTTGGGGGCAGATTTCTTTCATTGCCTTCGTTGTGAGGGATTGGAGTTTTTGAGCTGGAACCTTCATCATTGCCCTGTTGGGGTTGAGACATACATTCCTGAAAAGTATTGATCCAAGTGTCCAGCTCCTCATCAAGGAGATCACCTGTTCTTTCTAGCCCTTGGTGCCCAGATTGGGTGTCGTCGACTGCAGGCGAGGGATTCCTCTCTTTGCTCTCGCCGTGAGCAATTTGACCCCTCGAATTGGAACTTCCTCCAATGACCGGCAGGTTCATACGTGCACTCTCTACCAATGCCAGATCCACTTCAGGGACAGCATTAATGACTGATTCGCGCTCAAACTGAGGAATCTCTATGTGCTGGAACTGTGGCATATACTCCTGAGGAGTATTGAGATAGCTCGGCGGAGCATTCTGATTTGGGTTAGAGGAGTCGCTGACACGACTGCTAGTCCCGTCATTGCTGAAACACGGTTGGGTGCTCTTGGCTCTCCAATCATCATGGTTGTAACTCTGCCCAGCACTTGAGCTCCAACTGGCTTTATGATGGTTTAACGCTATCCTTCCATCCCTTAGCAATCTCCTATAGTACTTGAGGTGAGACTCAACGTTAATTCTAGAGAGCCCCGGCACATTCATAATCTCGAGTATGCGCAGTGGGCTAGCCGAATCAACTCCCAGCTCTCGAATTGCATCAACAAATTTGGTGTGAAGCTCATAGGTCCAGTAAAACCTTGTTCTCTTATCACCCAAAATATCGTCAATACTTCGGTAGCTATTCTCTACGGGATCTAGTCGTTTCAAAAGTTGTCCAGGGAGGGACTCACCGACTTTAGATTGGCTGGCTGCGACAGCGAGTTCGTCGTTGAGAGAATTCCCCCTGTGATGATTCATATCCCATTTCTCAGAGGATGTTGGTGTTGATCCTATGGTGTTGACTTGCTCATGCAGATCTCCGGCGGTATCTGGCTGTGTCGGAAAATGCTGTGGAGAATACGGTAACAGCTGAGCGTTATTCGTCAACAGGGATGGTTCATCGAGGAACACCTCGCCGAGGACAACAGGATTACCACAATTAAGGCAGGTGGCCTTGGTCAGAGCTTCCTTATATCTCGCGCTTTCAGCTTGAAGCTTCTCATTCTCCTCCTTCAGGACCAGTAACTCATGGTCTGCGTATTGCTGTTTCACCCGGGTTCGTTTGTTGGCGAACCAAAACTTGACCTTCGAAAGCTCCAATCCTATCTTTCGGCTCAACTCCATTTTCTGTTGTCTGCTTGGAGTGGGGCATTCATTGAAGAAAGCTTCGAGCTCTCGGATTTGGCCTGGAGTGTGGCGTTGTAGTTGCTTCCTTTTCCGACTCCGGTCATCATTGTATACTCCTTCTTCGTAGCTGAAACCTAGAATTTCATCGCTGGAGGAGTCAGTCTATATGGCCTTCGAGCAGGATTCAGCTCCAGGATCTTCAAAGTCTCCCAGCAGTTCGTGCTCAGAAATGTCCAGGTCGGGCGTTTCTAGCAGATGGGAATAACTTTTAAACATGATGGATCGAGGTATCTCGGGCTGATCTAGTTCACTCAGCTTTCTCAATTCGCTCTTACGTGTTTGCTCACTCTAGAAATTTTCTCAAGTGATTGTGCGTGTCCTGGAACCATCCTTCAGGCTGCATATGAAGACCAGCAAGCAAGCGCTCCTCCCGAGATCCTGCAATTACTCATCGTCTGTATTCCCCTTTCTTTTTCCTCGTGATAGGATCACAAACTCTCTTGCATTGATTCGGTTTCATCGAGTATTGCGCTCGTCCCCTAGTTCAGTCTTCAAAGTGGTGGGTCTACAATCTTTCGGCGCCTTTTATGATTTGCTAGGCCCGAGAACGTGGGGAGCAGCGGTGGACCCGCAATTAATGACTCTGTTTAATTCATTTAGCTCCATGGGAATTAACGCCATGATCTTCTCTCAACCCCTTTTCATCGTTCAAACGAAAGTGGCATTTTCCCTGTGCATGCTGTTACTCTTCATTTCAGCATCCCGGGCGCTTGGTGAGGAATGAGTTCGTAGCCACTCAAAATTTTAAAGACCGTCTCTGGTTTCAGACTTAATCTAACAAGGGATCATCACAACTGAGCATGACGATGTTCGTCGATAGCGTTGGTTTTCATACATAATTAACTATAGCCATTAAAGAAAAATGTTCCCATAGGAACTTTACAATGGATAAAAAGAGTGATCTACTCGTGAACATGCTCTTCTTCCTATGGGTGTTCGTAGTGACCGACCCATCGTGCCCCGAGCTAGGTGCTAGATCATGGCTGTCCAAGCATGCCAGCTTCCCACTGATTGAACAAGGCATCGAGCCCCTCATCGAAGAAATCATCTGTCGTGGGTTGACCAGCGGCAGGCAGAGCACCAGCCGACTGTTGCTCGAATGGAGGAGTGCGCACTCGCTGTACTTGTGACACGCGCTCTTGAGAAGTGTTGAAATGGCCTGGGAGGACATTCTGATCAGCTTTCAGTTTGCCGGTGGTCGGGTTGCTAGCTTGATTGATGCTTAGATTTGGCCGGGTATCTCTTGATGCCTGAGCATTACAATGGCGGTCGCCTCTAGCTTTTGGGCTCGAGACGGATTCCTCCCGGTTTAGCTCCGCTCGACGTTGTTTTAATAGCTTTCTGTAGGCAGCAAGGTGATTCCTGACCAGCTCCTTACTAGGCCCCGGTACATTCATGGCCTTAAATATGCGCGTCGGAGTTGCTGAGTCGATCCCCATTTGGTGAACCACGTCTAGGAATCTGGAGTGCAGTTCAGGGGGCCAAGCGAACCTCCTCTTATCGTGGCCCAAAATCGCATCGATGGCTTGACGACTGATTAACTCATCTCCAGCAGGACCCGACCCTATCAAAAATTGTTGTGCATGAGGCTGATATGCTTTGAGCTGGTCGGCGGTAACATCTAGCTCCTTGAAACTATAACTCCAATCAAAGCGATGCAAATCCCATCCCCCAGGAGGCATTTGTATCATCTTCGTAGGATCATCCTGCTCATGCGTGACTCCGGCAAAATCTGGTTGAGCAGGAGATGCCCCGAGGGAGTAAGGTGGTAAATGAACGTCTTCAATCATCGCGTGAGGCTTATCGGGGAACATCTTACCGAGGGCGACGAGGTTATCGCAATGAGGGCAAACGGTAATATTGAGAGCTTTTTCATACCTCATGTTTTCTGTTCGCAGCTTTTGGTTTTCTTCCTTTAAAATCTCGACCACCTGACGTTTGCGTTGAGCCCTCGATTTGGATCTCCTATTTTGAAACCAAAACTGGATCCTCGACTGATTAATCCCCAACTCCCGGCTCAATTCAATTCTCCACTTCTTTTTCATGTAATGGCTTTTACTGAAAAGGGTTTCCAGCATTTGGGTTTCCTCCTGAGAGTATTGGTGAGGACGTCTTCTTTTCCCGAGTTGAGCATTGTGGATGTCGTTGTCGTCGTCGCCGTGATCTTGATTTCCGTTGCCAGAAGTGTTGGGCTCCATGGTTTTGGCGTTAGACTTGATCTTGGAATCTTCGAGATCCCTCTGTGGTTCAATTTCTGAGATTTTTGAGTCAGTCGCCTCTAGCAGCTGACAGTAACCTCTTAAATATGTTGGATTGAGAAATGTTTGATTGGTTCTTGCCCACTCAGAGTTCTCCACTCTCTCCTGTATGCTCACTCCCTATAAAGTTTTCTTCGAGTGACTCTGCATGTTCAGGAGACGCTCTTCAAGCATCATTAGGCAAACGTTCCCCCTCAAGACCTTGAATTTCTCGCTTAGCTTTTCAACGTGATGGGACTGCCAAACCCTGTTAGGGCTCTCTTCGATAGTTGCACTTTCCTCCCACCTAACTCTAATAATGGTGATCCCGACAAATCTTTTACATCTTTTAATTGATGAGCCGGAAATCGCGGACCGAAACGAATCCAATGGTTCTCGTGAGGGGACCTCCTGCTTTACCCCCTAACTGGGCTCCACCAGCATTATTACTGAGACCCTTCATCATCCTCGAGTTGCTATAAAATGAGGAATTAATGTATGGAAGGTTAACGTTCTCACATAATCAGCTTCTTCCTTCTAATCTCTCTGTTAAACTCGTCTTATTCTCAAGCCAACCCAGCGCAAATGGCTTCCTCTCCCGTACGCACTTTTTCAACTGATGTCTTGGCCCAGTGGGAAAAGCTTTATAACCTACTGGGTCGCGGTTACGCGCACATAACCGATCATTCTGCAACCGAGGATGCAATCTGTGTCCTGCTCGAGGACCTTGATACCACTTCTCTCGAAGGTACTACACTGGGGAGGGAATATAGAACTTTCCCGACTCTCTTTGCACACTCCTTAGAGGCCTATCGTGTTGCTAGTCGGGAGGTTCTGGTGGCTCGCGTCTTGCGGGCTCGTTATGAGGATCGATCTGATCATTTGGTGCTGACCAACTATCTGGTTGATAGTTACAAAAAGGCCGTCGAGTTTGCTAATGAGCGGGTCGCGACGTTGCTTCGCGAGAGGAGAAATCTGGTGGATCAATTGGCCATATCCCTGACCACCGGCGAGCATGACCGCCGCAACGTCCTGTTGAGGCTTCAGAGCGACTGGCAGGAAGAACGGCTCGACAAGATAACCGAGGACATAGCTCGCGGGAATGGACTGGTTCGGGACCTGGAAGTAGTCACCGAAGAACACGAGGCCAAGGTCGCCGAAGTTAAGGGAGAATGCAGAAGTCTTCTCCTCAGGCTTGCCGACCACAACATGCGGAGCTGGGAGTATGAGCAGAGCATTAACAACATGGAGGGTCAGTTGGGCTCCTTTGTGTCGTTAATTAGGGCTCACTTTGGCTTTACTTTTCCACCCCGAATTGTATGACCTGCTTCTGAAAACCCTCCGCTGAGCAAAATAAATGAAAGTTCTCGTGTGTGTTTTAACTTCTGCATGGTTCCTTTCTTCGAGCGTTCGAACATCTTCAACTTAGGTGAGCCGAACCATAATATCAATAAGTCGAGCAAATATGGATTTTATAACTCGCTCATGATCAGATGAAAGAATAGCCTCAGACTTATCCAGGAAAAGATTTCTCTCTATTACCTATTTTTTTACCTGCAAATAGAAAGACAGAATCAGAAGGAATAATCTGAAAAAGAAAGCATAGACCCCTTTCAATCTTATGCTTGCTCGTGATTAATAAGGACAAGAACTTTTACAAGGGTTTTAATCTTGCGCGAAAAGTTTTTATCAATATTCCTCGAAAGAAAGCATACTATTGAAAGGAATGTAATTCACAATAATCGCTTTTGATCAATTTCGAGAGGAACGAATTACTCAAAAGTGCGAGGCATAATAACGTGTTTTAAATTTAATTGAAGATACGGCATCCAAATCAAGGCCGTTTTGTTAAGAACGAGAGTAATTTGGACATCTATCTCGTCATTAAATTCAAAACAACATCGATATTCTCGATCAATTATCGTGGATTACCAGCGACGTAAAACATGCACGAAACAATTCAAGTGTATAATTCCTTCTAGAGAAATTGAGATTGGACTACTCTATACGACCAAAAGGTCGTGTAAGACTTCCAATTTTAATTTCCTCTAAAGGAATTATAAACTTGACTTGGGAGTATTCGGATGATTAGAGAAAATGCCACTATCACATTCCCATGACCCGTCAAAAGAAATACAACCAAGTTCCATCTGAATGTATACACCAATAGATCCCTAATACAATCACTCTAAGGGGTGGGATAGAAAAAGCCTCGATAAAAATAAACCCTATACAAGAGGACTAGTAATGGAAAATGAAACAAAGGAATGTGATCCTAACGTTTAAGGATGCCCCAAGTTCGATCTGTGGCTTCCGGATCACTTGCCCCAACTCGTCATCTTCATTGGACGATATCTCAATAAGGTCCATAGTAGGCTCTTTTGTTGCTCACTCGGTGTTCGCCATGGGATATCATCCTCCTCGTCTTCTATCAAGGACGTTTGAGAAAAACACACACATCTATCCTTGAAATGGCATTTAATCTAATCACCAGAATGCAATGAATGAAATGCCTATATTTATATGAACTGTAATAGATTTGAGGGATAGAGAGTCTTACCAACCAAACTCGTCGACTTATGTGCGGTTTTAGGTGTACCAACCGCCCAAAGACATGCGCATGAGACAAGTGATGGTGAACTTCTAAAAATCAGAGGGTTTGGCACCTAAGGTTAAGGTTCCCACTTCGAGTTCTAGAAAGAGCCGATTCCATTGCACAGCTATCGTTGCATTGGGACTCGATCCATAGTTTGAAGCGAACGGAATTGAAAAGTGGATTACCCCGCGTTTTTCCTCACGGAGATTCCATTCTCAATTCCTTCTATTGTGTTCCTAAAGGCGGCGCCCGGGGTTTTAGGCGCGGTTGTGTGTGTCCACGTGTTGTGATCATCATAATGCAATTCATGCACAGCAGTTTATCAATCAGCACTTCAAATCATCCACACAACATACATTCCTACGCCCAACCTGCATAAGACAATGTCAATCACGGACTACACCCCTTATTTCTCCAATCTGCCAAAAACATATAACACCTACCATAAGCGGACTTACCTCACCTTCGAGAGCGCCTGCAAAGTTAGAAAAATCACTCAGCGTTTTAATTACGGCCTAAGTCCACTTGAGGTCTAGAAACATATGTTCTAGAGCAAGAGTCCCCAGTGGAGTCGCCAGCTGTCGCGACCCGTCCGAAAGCGGACGTGGCTAATGGATTACCGATCTCGGGTCTAAAATCGGCGCGAGCCCTCCCAGGCCCATACCAAATCGCGGCGGGGATATTCTTCGACTATAAGAGTCGATCGCTTTCAACCTTCAGTGTGGTCGTGGTGGCATGTGCAACTTGTGCATGCATTGGGAGTCGCCACCGGTCTTTCTTGGAGGGTAGACCGGAAACCTTACTGATCGATTGGGAGAGATCGATCAGTTCTGCAGAACCAGAGATTTTGGGTTCGGGGACTTGGTTACGTCGGTGTCATTACCAACGCCCTTTCGGTACCTAACACGAGTGATTTTCCTGGCTAAGAGTTCATGCAGGCGCAATTTTAGGTGAGGTGGGTTTGCTTCAGGGTTTCATGCAGATTGAAAGACTATTCCTATCAATTATAATCAATTTAAATGAAAGCTCGATTAAGTACATAAATAAATCACATGATATTCCTAATAAGACTCTATTAGCCTATAGAAGCATCAATCAAGCTTAGGAATAATTTAGACATGATTTTGTCCATCAGGGGTAAAATCGCAATTTTGAGGCACCCTGGACGATTTGCCCGAAAAGGGAAGAAAACGTGAAAATATTAGACATAAGGTTAGCCACCCATCTGGCCCATCGCCTAATTCTAAACAATTCCCACGAGTCATCAGAATATCAAAATGATTTATCCTTTGACGGATAAGATCGTCATTTTGGATTAATGGGAGAAAATCCTAGAAACGACAACAGATCACTCTCTTTTGGTCATTTTCATCCTTGTGCATTTCTTATGATTTTTTTTAGGGATTTTCTGCAAATTTTCTCAATTTTTTTTATATATTTTTATTTTTCCATTTTTTTAGGGATTTTTTTATTATTAATATTTTCGGAAAATATTTTCTTTGACAACGTACAACACTTAACCAAAAACAAATAATCTAACCACTAAATTGAAATAAATACATCGACTCAAATCTATAATGTCAATATTTTAGAAAAATAATTTTGATATACGAACCGAGTACGCAAAACATACCTGATTAGATACCGACTTTCAGACACCGAACCTCCCAGCGGGTGACCATCTCCGTGTGCGGCATAGTCAAATACTCGAGTTGAGATCAGCGGAGATCTTTAGAAAAATCCCTCAACGCGAACCTTGAATGCCGACGGACCACGAGCCCCAAAATTCCTGGACAACGGTCCAATACCTCGGCCCATGGGCCAAAGTTCTCGGCCAAAATGGCCCATATACATGGCACACGGGCCCATATGCTCGGCCTACCTCTCAGGCCATGACCTAGGCCAGAATGAGCCATGGCCCGTTCGACCGGCCCATAAATGCGGCCCGGAATAGGACAACTGCCCGTGGAATAAGGCACATCGACGAAAACGAGACAGAGCGGCTGAGGTAGTTGTCTCGCGACTCCCGCAGCGTCGGGGTGGCAGGTTGGCGACGACACAAGGTTACGGCGGTCGGGGTGAACCATAGGTGGCTCGTGATGGCCGGCGGGAGGCGGAATAGCCCCGAACAGGAGCCGTGATGGACGCCGGAGCAGGTACTCGAACAAAACAGAACTGTCGGGGCTGATTCGTGGCTGTGCTCGGGTTTAACGACGTCGGGTCTTCTTGGGGTGGCTATAAGGACGGTCGATGAGCGGCGGGGCTGCGGCGAGAGACGGCGGATGACGGCGAAATAGCCTCGGCTCGAGACAGAGCAACTGATTCCCGAGCAGGGGTCTTCGGACTTCCGAGACTACTCGACGGCTTCGCGGCGGCTGACGAGAGGAGCTGGTGGTGGTCGGGAGTGGCGCCGAGGGTTGGCTCGGCTCAGGCAGTCCTCCGAGATCAAAACAGAGCAAGGGACGACGGAATCTGTGTCGCAGCAGTTTGAAGGCTCCGGGGGGGGCGGCGCTTGGCGGTTGAACCGAGATGGCGGAGAGATGGAGAAGGCGTCTGGAGGTGGCGGCCGAGCGAACACAACCCAAGTGGAGGAGGAGTATCCTGGTCAGTGGCTTGGAAAAACAGGGCAGGGCTTTCCCCGAGCTGGCCTGCGGCTTCCGGCGGCTGATAGTGGTGCCGGAGAGGTCGATGGTGGCGGCCACAGGTCGCTGGGAGTGGTCATTAACGATGTTGCGGTGGTGGTGGCGCCGAAATCGCCGGCGGAGGAAGGTCAGGAAGGGTGCCCATGCCAATATCTTCCCGTTGAAGATCAACCAGAGAGTGAGAGACAGAAAAGCCAGGGAGCCTCGGATCAGAAAACGTCCGGCTGTCTGTCAAGAGAGGCGAAGGGGCAAGCAGCTTCGAGCCAGGGAGAGCTGTGGGAGCGAGCAGCCCCTTTTTTTTAGCGAAAGAGAGGCCCCCCAGCCAGCGAAGGAGACAGCTTTTTCAAAAAAACTAAAAAAAGGCGCCCGCGCGAGAGCGAAGGACAGAGCTACGGTCCCGAGAGAGTGGCGCGAGAGTCAGAGAGAGAGAGAGAAAAGCGAGGGAGCGTCTGAGTGGGAAGAAATAAATTAATAATAATAAAAATAATAAATTAATAATAATAAATAAAATAAAACGAAATAAAATAGTATAAATAAAATAAAATAAAAGACAAGACAACATCATTGGTCAAATATCCCTCTTTTCTTTTGCTCTTTTTTTTTTTCGAAAATATTAAAAAAATGAAAATTACGAAAATTATTTTTTTGGTCAAAATGGTTCATTTAGCTTGGCCAAGGTCACCAAAATTGATTTTTCAATTTTTCAAATTTTTATAGATTTTCTATGCATTTTTTTTAAATAAATAATAAAAAAAAAGGTTGATCAAAATTTAGGTGTCAACAAAGGGACACACATCAAATTGAACGACGGCAAATTTCTCGGCGGAATCTTTGACTTTGAGGTAGCGGACGTCGGACTGGTCAAACTCCAAGGATTCCTACCATGGGGCGCTGGTGACACCTGTCATCTCCAAGTCGATCGTGACGAAATCGGCAGCTCTCACATGGTGTTTGAGCTCCTTCAGCGTCGATTCGAAGTTAGATTTGGTCACGTTTTTTAGTGGAAACGACATCGTTGTTGAGGTTTTAGTGGTGGTGGTGGCCGTTGTTGTTGTTGTTGGCGGTGGTGGTGAAGAGGAGGAGGAGGTGTAGGCACGTGAGAGGGCACGTGAGAGACCTAAGAGTATTTGAGACTTTGGCCCCAGAGACTAATCATAAAGTAATATAGCAACCAAAAAATCTTAACAGTGGTAGGTGAGGCCAACAATCCCCATTGGCCCATCGATGAGGGTCGCGAAGCAGGCGAGGAGCCGCCGCCTCCTCACGAAGTTGATGAGGGCAGGCGACTCTGTTACACGGACACGCATTCTACAAAATTTTTCCCGTATTCAATACGTATCCGACACGGACACGTGTTGGACACGCCGGGACACGGTCGGACGCGTCTCAATCTGCGGTCAATGCTTATCCTGAATGCGGACACGCAGTCAAAGCTTAGGACACGCTGAGATTCGCGTGTCCCAAGCAAAATTCTTAAGCTTTGTCAATAGCATTTTTATAATTTCTTTAGGTACAGTCCTTTTCCTTCATATTGTCTAGATTTAGTAGTGCTTGCATATGACTCAGTGTTTGATTGTCTCTTTTGCTAATACAATATTATTTTAATGCAAAATCTTAATTTAAACCTCCTTTGGAAGACTTGTTTTACTCATTGAGTGGTTTTTAGATACTGCACTATAGCCTCATGCTGAGTCTTATAAGTTCTTCTAGGTAATGGGCAATATAGATCAAGCAACAGAAAATGAGAACCTGTTTCTCAACACAAGCCAAGAATAATCATATGATGTGACATTCTGAATTTCCGCCCCCTCGAGGCTTGAGATATGAAATTGAAGCTCGAATTGGCAATTGGAAATGAAGAATTTCAAAATAGGAAAAGAATTTGACGTCGCCTCGCCATTGATCATTTAACATTGAAAAAAATGAAATTTCGGATGGAAAATGTAAAATGACCATTTTGCCCTTCGAGGATTAGCTTTGCCTTACGATCATTAGGAGGGCATTTTGGCCATTTGGTCTTCCCCAAGGGCTGCCGAAAATTGGGGTTGACAAGGTCAATGGTGGTCAATGATTGGTGGATATTTTATTATGATGGACAAGTGTCAAGCTTAGATGCCTACTTGCACCAATTATTGGAGTTTACTATAGCATATTTGACCCTTGACCAAGTGAATTATTGGTGTGGAAGATTCTCTCTCCTTCCTTCTTGGCCAACCATCCCTCTCTCTCCTCACTCTCTCCATTTTCTTCTTCTTCCTCTTCTCTCTCTCGCCCGACCAGCCCGTTACCCTGCCCGACTGCTTCACTGTTTCGGCCATAACTTCTTCTTCTAATGGCCGATTGAGGTAAAACCACCGTCAAATGAAGCTTATTGTATTATCTTTCCATAGACATATTATAAGCTCAGTTTGACCCAATAGATCTTTCTGTGGCTCGATTTGAGTGGACGAAGATCCTGACAGGGTAGATTCTGACCAAGTTGGGGGAAAGTTTTCGCTTAGTCACTTCGAGGCATCAAATTGCTTCAAATATTCGATGAAGACTTCTTAACCTATAGTACTTGTGTTGGTTGAGCTGAAATTGTGAATTCGATTGAGTTAAGAGGAGTAACCATGGCTGTTTTATGGCGACATTTTCGGAACAGATTCTGACCGCCGGTGAACTTAGGGGAACCGTGGCTGTTCGTGGCTCTTTTGTTAGAGATATGCCCTAAAGAAATTATGTAATAGTTACATATTAGGGATTTCAATTGTACTTCTGATTTCTTATTTAATCAATGGCAAAGACGTATTTATTCATTTGTCCAATTACCTACTTATATGAATAAATTCCATAAGATCAGTTGTGACTGGACCTATTCTTGAGACGTTGAGAATATGTGTGACGGGTTCACAGTTAGACTGAATCTTTAAACTGTTCCCGATCAATGGATCATTGAATGGATATCAATAATCCTGTTGAGATCGATGTGTTCTTAACTTCGCAATTAAGTATTGGATACTTAAGGGAATGACGAGTCACAAGTCATTGGGTATTGCGATGCCCGAGTTAGAACACAGGTGCCTATATTAGACAAGTTCACTAAACGTGACACGCATTGAACGATTAGCGACATGGAAGCTTTTAGCCTGGTCAATGTCTAATTGTTCATGCTTTTGTGTTGTGTAAATAATCCTTAGACCTGAGGCACAGTGTTGACTTGTGTGTTGGATGGCTGTGGTTCACGAGAACACATATTGACGGTTCGTCGATCCGTTTCTGTACTTGATGGTCATAGTTCATGCACATACAAAGTCACACGTGTGCGCAAAATGGAATCTGTCTCCTTGCCATATGCAAGGTATGATATCCTATGTGATTTAATTATGACAATGCATTGAAATCCTCGGCCGGGGTTGTAATCGAGAATAAAATGTTTATGTCTCGTATAAATGCATGTCGGTTGAATTTGTGCATATGATCGAATTGGTGACTTGACAAATATTCCATAGTCTTTGTTCGATTGTGATATAGTAAGACAGAGGGATTGAATTACACTGTAGCCAAAGCTGACAAGTTCATTATGTTCTTGAAGAATTCACACTGTCTAGGTAGCCATGACATATTGCTAGATGTCACTCATGGCTTGTGAGACCTAGAGGTTAATCGGGACAATTAATTCTCTTGGAAGTACTAACGTGTTAGTGCATGTCTTGCTGCCAGCTCAGTGATGAACCTAGGGATGTCACACACCTTAACCAATATTATGACGACGTTGAACGGAAAGACAATTGTACAAATATGTTTGCAATCACGACTATCGAATTAGTCGAACTGAAATTAGATTAAATGGGATTTAATTTAATTTTATTTTTGGTCATAAACGTACGTGCATATAATGATATACACGTATTGTTCGGACACATATTGATGTGACCAATTTGCACACGTGAGAGTAGTGTACATTTTTTATTTTATAATAATAACAATTGTTGTTATTATTTAAAATTTTAAAAAAAAAATTGTGCACGCAGTGACACACAATCAGCAAAGCTGATTGTGTGCATTGACACACAATTAGCTTGTTGATTGTGGGCAACGTTGCACACAATCAGCTTACTGATTGTGTGCGTGTGCACAAAAATGGTTGGCGACGACCATTTTTTTGAGAGTGCAAGATAGCCCATTCGGATTAGATTTGAAAAAAAGTGTGAGTGTGCAATTTTTTGGTGAGCAGAAAAATTGTGATGCTCTCTTTCATTCTTACTCTTGCGATGACCAAAGGATTATGAGTGCGGAATATTGCATCCTCGATATTGCTAGCACAATTGAGTGGTGATCCCCGCGAGTTCGTTCTTCCGTTCGTCGTCGCGATTGGTGGTGTGTCTGAACTAGAGGCTCGACACTTGTGGGGCTCGGATCGAAGAACAACTGAACCAACTTGTTTTCAAGCACGCTACGAGAGGCAACCCGTTAACTCTATTCGTTTAATGTGATTTTCGATTGAAACGCACGAACTACGCCTCTGGAGATACGTGTATGGGCAATTTATTGTTTCCGCTGCGTTTATATGTTTTAATTTTGCCCATACGTGACACGTGAATCCCAACATCTTTGTGGCGTCGATTTTCTCTAAAACTCTCGGTGAGGCCCCTATAGACATAGTATGACATGTTAGCAAGTTGAATTAGTGGTAAATCAAAGTTTATAGTTGAATTATGGACGGATTGAGGAGGAGAAGGGAAGAACCGAACTCCGCCCTGTTTCGGTTTGAATAAATCGGAACTTTGAGGGCTGTTTGGGGTGTCTCCGTGCCTTGAATTCTTCGTTAGGACATACAAGAATGCCATTTGAGATGTTAATGAGGTGTATGCTCCGTGAATTGACGATTGGAGTAGAAAAATTGATCGTTTGACGAACTTTGGATTAGGTCGCACGGCTGTCCTGTTTTGGGATCAAGGGAACCGAATCTTTGGAGGAGTCTTGGAGGGAATTTTACGAATTAAACTTGAAAGGTAAGTGACTCCTAAACTTTTGCTAGGAAGTTAGGACACTACTGGATGCGTTTGGATGATATATTGATGAATATGGGAGTATATTGCATTGATTGTTCATAATCGACTGAGATAACTGAGGTGCGAGTCGTGTGTACTCCTGATGATGAGAAACTACAACTCTCATGGCTAAGTTGTTGTTGTGTACATTCGATTGACATGGATGTTGGTATGGTTATGTGATATTTGGCCTTGAACGGCGACTGTTTGAGAAATATGAATGAGTAGGCAAGAGAACAAATCATTAGAATTGACTGTCTTGATGTGTATTTGATATCACCTTGTGGGCGGTTGGCCTTGACGTCTCGCTTGCTAATGATTCATTACTTGGCTGATAAAAATTGTACTTGATTATGAAGTTCCTTAAGAGATGAGTTGATTTGTGAGCCTAAGGGCTTGTGGCACCCTGATGTGTCAGAACGCGAGGTTAGTTCATATCCTGACGCGTCATAACGCGGGACAAGTTTAGTACATATCGACACGAGCTTGGTTATGGCATTTGAAACCGGAGGCGTTTTAACGCGGGTTTGCCAATTTTTATGGTCCGATGCGTATGGACGCGAGCCGAGCTTGAGGCATATTGACGCGGGCATAGCTACTGAAAAGAGAATTGATATCCTGATACGTCAGAATGCGAGATAGTCTTGATACGTGTCGACACAAATATCGAAATGGCCTTTGGAACCTGATGCGTCAGAACGCGGGTTGCCAATCGAGACCTTGATTAGCCTGATGCGTGTTGACGCGGGCTTGGCCATTGGGTTAAATTTGTGATTAGCCTGATGCGTGTTGACGCGGGCTTAGCCATTAAATTGAGAATACACCTTTGCTTATGAACTTAATGTTACGCGAGTATGAAGCTTGGTTGTGATGGTATGATTACCCTTGAATCGTGATTGCGTTATGCCAGACTTATCGATGTGCCTTGATGTTTGATTGTCATGTGTTGTTTTATTGATGAATGATTGTCTATTGTTTTATTACATAATCTGGGAGGACTAATGGCCTGGTCTAGATTTAGGATGAACTTGCTGAGATTTATATCTCACCCCGTCGTGGGATTAACTTTTTCAGGTCACAGGCGATGGAAATCTGAGCTTGCCAATGATCGGTATTTGAGGAAGTAATTATGAGAGATGGATTTGCACTTTTGTGACTTTAGGGATTTCATGTTACCTTGAAGGTAGAGTTGTATACTCTGAACCTGTAGTCGGCATTTATAAGAAGACGTCCCCTATGTCCCGAGTCATCTTAAGTTTGAATTGTATGGAGAAGTTTCATCGCTTCAGTATGTTTATATCATTTAGGAGTTTTAAATTGTAAGCTGACGGATCCTGGGTACCATCGGAACAAGACGGCCCGTCGTGGGATATTGCGTGCCCGATGGGTTCGGGGCGTGACTGTCGCGACCCGTCCGAAAGCGGACGCGGCTAATGGATTACCGATCGCGGGTCTTGGATCGGCGCGGGCCCTCCCAGGCCCATACCAAATCGCGGCGGGAGTATTTTTCAAAGGGATTCGACGATAACAGTCGATCGCTTTCGACCTTAGTGTGGTCGTGGTGGCATGTGCAACTTGTGCATGCATTTGGAGTCGCCACCGGTCTTTCTTGGAGGGTAGACCGGAAACCTTATTGACCGATTGGGAGAGATCGATCAATTCTGCGGAACCAGAGATTTTGAGTTCGGGGACTTGGTTACGTTGATGTCATTACCAACGCCCTTTCGGTACCTAACGCGAGTGATTTTCCCTAACTAGGATTTCATGCAGGCGCAATTTTGGGTGAGGTAAGTCTGACTTTGCACATTAACCAGTTTAACATGCTCACGTAATCATAAAAAAAAATAGATGTCAATCACATAAACATCTATCCTACGTGGTGATCATGGAATTATGATTTAATGGGTCTCGAGCCAATGAGACCACATTTAATCATTTTAATATTTTAATAACGGAGAGCCGCTCTTCTCTTCTTCTTGGTTTCTTGAACTCTTCAAGAATCGGGCCCCAAAGAGCTCGCCGACTTAAAAGGCTCCTCCACGTAATCCTCGTAGCATTTACATCAACAATTGACTATGCTAAAAATAAAGATTACATGAAAAATAAAAGGAGTACGCAGCCTCCATTTAATAATTACAACCCCAAATATATAAATAATCACCATACATTCATACATACATTAATCACATTGATTAGGGATTTTTCCATGATCACCACCCTTCCACGTAAGTAATAAATTCACAATTTAAAACTTAGGAAGGCACAATAAAAATTCTACGTTGAATCATATTCAGAATTTTTACGTAAAATAAGATAGCCATAAATTTTCGATTCAAAATTGATTTAGTCTCAATTTTTGCTACGTTGATTAATTTATCATATAAAATAATCAACCTCCATTAGCCATGTAAGACGAACAATTCGTTAATACATATTGGCCATAGTATTGCAAAAATTGCAAAAAATCAATTAAATGCACGAAAACACCTAAGGATCGGCTCTGATACCACTGTTGGGATCCACGTAACACGTAGCGGAAATAAATAACAACCCATACATGTATCTCCAGAGGCGTACTTCGTGCATTTCAATCGAAAAAAAATCACAAAGCCTCAAAGGGAGTAAATGGATTACCTCTCGTAGCGTGCTTGAACGGAGGTGTCGGTTCGATGTTCTTCGATCTCAGCCTCCACAAGTGTTAGGCATCTAGTTCGGACGCACCACCAATTGACGAACGGGGAGACGACTAATAACTCCACAACAATTGTGCTAGCAATATGCGGAATCAATATTCCGAACTTAGCATATTTTGCTCACTCAAGATTATGAGAATATAGAGAGTGTTTGTGTTCTTCTCTCTAAGCTCTCAAAAATTTGCACACTCTACAAAATGTCTCTCCTTCCCAACCTCAAAACTCTTGCCATCCTTTTATAGCCAAAAATACCTTCAAATAAATTGTATTTAAAAATAGCACTAACAATTATAAATTCTATCTAAAAATAGCACTCACAAATAAATGACATTTAAAAATAGCACTAACAATAGCACTCACAATTTATAATACAAAAATGTTATTTAAAAATAGCACTAACAATAGCACTCACAATTTATAATACAAAAATGCTATTTAAAAATAGCACTAACAATTATAAATTCTATCTAATAATAGCACTCACAAATAAATGACATTTAAAAATAGCACTAACAATAGCACTCACAATTTATAATACAAAAATGCTATTTAAAAATAGCACTAACAATAGCACTCACAATTTATAATACAAAAATGCTATTTAAAAATAGCACTAACAATTATAAATTCTATCTAATAATAGCACTCACAATTAATGATAAATAAATGTCATTTAAAAATAGCACTAACAATAGCACTCACAATTTATGATAAATAAATGTCATTTAAAAATAGCACTAACAATAGCACTCACAATTTATAATACAAAAATGCTATTTAAAAATAACACTAACAATAGCACTCACAATACAAAAATGCTAAAAAAAAGCACTAACAAAGGTGTTAAAAATAATAACCATTATTGTTATTACAAGAGTTAAAGAGGTTACCAAACAGTACAAATATGCATAACGTATAAATACGTATGACGTATAAATACGTAGAGCATACGTATACATCCGTGAAACCGGGGACTAATTGAAAGAAAAATATGCAATTAAGCCCTTTTGGTAAAAATTGATTAAATTGGAGGGCAAATTGACCTAATTGCACTTTAAGACTTTAGAATCCAATGTCATAGCTTATAAAAAGTGAGAATTGAAAACTAAAAGACTCGAAAATGATTTTTTTTAGGCTCGGTTCGGGTTTATGTTTGTGAAGGAACATAGTGACCCGAGCCGAATTTTTTAGATTTAAAGTGACACACTTGAAGAGGAAATTAAAACAAAATTATCGAATATTTTTGGGTATTTTTCTGACCACGAATGGTATTTTTTTGATTTTTTGGGTATTTTTATAATTAAATAAACTCGAAAAATATTAAAAATACCGAAAAATATTTTTTGTTCAAAATTGGTTCCTAAGGTTAAACCAAAGCTTCCAAAGTTGATTTTGTGATTTTATGACCTTTTTTGATATTTTTAATTAATTTTAAAGAATAAAAATCACAATAATAAATGGTCAAAAATCAGGTGTCAACAGTGACATATGACATTTCTCCATACAAAAGTTCAGATGATGAAAATGAGGATGAAGATGATGACATACCAAATAGTAAATTTGTTCCTTCATGGGCAAGGTACATAGCTCAATTCTGTTTTCTTATGGTATTATAGCATTAAAAATGCATATGTAGAGTTACGACCCTCTATTGTTGATGCTTCCTGCATTGGTCTTCTATGCTCTTAGAATAAATGTAGCTGACGAGATAATTTGTCATCTTTCCATGGCTATTGTTCTTGGTGAAAGCCATAGAATTGTGTGCCCTTTGAGGCTTTGAACTTTCTCTGTGTTCCTTGATTAAACGTTCATAAGTTGTCCTTGCTTTCTGCAGTAAAAAAAAGTTTGGCTGTAGTCATTTCTTCCCAGAAAAGAGTAGACCCAGTAGTGATTTGCCCCCAGTAAAGTTTTTGCAGTGTAGCTGAAGGTAATTCACTTAAATATTGTAAAATCATTGACATCATTAGCTATTGGTTGACTAAGGAACAAATATATTTTTTGTAGTTCTTTTGCCTCAAATGCCTCAGCTAAGATAAGGGGGGCCGTGACTGTGGATTCGCATTCCATTGAATCTTTAGTCAATTAATACGAAAGCTTTTGTTGAAAAAAGGTAATTCTTGCTTTCTTAAGTTGTCCTTGGTATCTTGAAGGGCTAGCAACATTCTGATGACTACATTTAATAATATACTTTCAAGATAAATCAGGAAGCAAGGAAAATTCTTTCATTTGCTGTTTTCTTTTTTTTAAGGGTATATTCATTTGTTGATTTCAAGGCGGAAAGTAATTGATTTTTGTTTTTATACCTTCCAAATTTCACTAAAAACCTTTTGTGAAGAGGTAAGGAGCAATTTGATTTCTTTTCAGCACATTAGTAGGTGAAAGTTGCACAGTTATAATGATGTATATGCTTCTTTTACCATTAATAGATGAGTTCTTTTGCAAACCGAGCACATTTATTAGATTCCATTGCCAGTGGAAAGGGCCATTGCCCGACCTATCTGGCTGATTCATTGCATACTCAGTAAAAAATTTAAGAGCCACTGAAGCAGCTATAACGAGTTTAACAATAATCTTTCTACCAAAATTTACTCTCTTTTTTTGCTGTCTCCAATTCCTTGTTCTAATTTAAAGCCCCAAGTTGTTATCGACTGGTCTGAAAGAAATTAATGCAAGTAGGTAGGTAATTGGTAGTTGTAGTCATTCAAATTTATAAACTTGCCCCTTACTGGTGATGACAATTGACAAGTTATCGCTAAGGAAGAAGATAGTGGTGAGAACATAAAAGTACCAAAAAAGATCTTACCTTTTGATGCCTTAAAAATAAAATAAAAATAAAATAGAAAGAAAAGAAAAAGAAGAAAATTATTTCTTTTCTTTATCTTATTTCAATGATTGTCTACTTGCATACCATCCAGTATCTTTAAAGAGGGTTAGTCCATTTCTTGTATCAAGGGTTTTTCAATTCATATGTTTTTTTCTATATTGTAAACTTGGAATATTGTGATGATCTAAGTAATGGTCCATTCTTCCGAACAAAAAAAAAAGTAATGGTCCATTCAGAATCTTGTCATTTGTCGTGCCTGGTGCGCAGTCCAACACCAGTGTCTTATTTCAATGATTGTCTACTTGCATACCATCCAGTGTCTTTAAAGAGGGTTAGTCCATTTCTGCTATCAAGGGTTTTACAATTTATATGTTTTTTCTATATTGCAAACTTGCAATATTGTGATGATCTAAGTAATGGTCCATTCTTCCGAACAAAAAAAAAAGTAATGGTCCATTCAGAATCTTGTCATTTGTCGTGCCTGGTACGTAGTCCAACACCACATACTCATTCTTCATGAATAGGCAAGCTTCATTTGTCCGAGATGAACGGAATGCAGCATCTATGTAGTTATCGGAGTTAGCTGTGCCATCAGTATACCAATTGGTCCCGGCAGAGTTGATGGACACTTGTCATTTCTCTCTCTAGGGGCCAGCATCCACATAACGAATGGTTAGGCGTGCCCTCCTACCATTAGCCCTGTAAGTATATAGTGGCCATTGAAGTCTGAGCTGCCTTGGTGGATGCGATTGTGGATTGAAGTTCCTATTTAGTATTAATATGGTATCTACTCTCTCGCACCTTGTCCTTCTTGCATACCTGCATTGCACAAATTGTAGTCAATTAATGTTGATTTCAAATGTTATGAAGAAATTTAAGTTCTAATGTATAGGGTAATTATAAGTCACAAACCCTCTCTGATCATAAGTCAACCTTAAACGCTGAGCAGACCGAATATATTGAGGTGCGATGCCATTAATAAAGCACACCTCATCTTGGAAAACGTACTGGTAACGATTACCAAAAGTATCAGTAATACAAATACCACCAGGAACATATATCTCGTATCGATACAATTCAAGCACAGGGGTACCGGAGTTGAGTAAGGGAAGCCAAGAGCTGTTAACCGTGGTGCTAACAAATGGGTGGTTAGTGACCCTTCTGGAATCAAGAGGCCTGCCGCCATGGTGGATGAATTGATCCAGACTGTAGTAGACCTCGTCGGGAGTGTCTTGTTGATGTCTTGCTTGGAATCTATTACAAAAGATTTCTTCATAGGCGGTACAATCCCAACGAAAGACGTGATGTAGAATGTCATATTCATTGGTGCTGCTTCTATACACAATGCGAGGCAGAGGAGAGTCTCCAACACAGCAATTAAAGTGGTAAACATTTTGTATCAAACGTTGAGCCTCAAGCCTGTCCATTTCACTAACAGGTTGTCGAAAACATGCGGCACAACCCCTCAATGGTGAATCCGGCTCAATCGACATTATTTTCTCTTACCTGTAAAAGTGATATCATTGCCAACTTTACAAGGAATACAGTTTGACTGAAACCTCTAGTCCAGCACTGGAGAAGAAAAAAAGGCACATCATCATAGAAAAGGCCCTTTACCTTGCCGCATTCGGTGGAGAAGGGTATTGGGGTTCCACTAAATGATGTTGTAGGGTCTAATGTGAATGCTGATACAAGTATGGAATTTTCCTTTGAGAAGGATATTGGGGAAATTGATGTAGTCAAACCTACAGAAGACTGTAATCTGGATACTAATGCCTGTGGTGGTCCTAAAATATCAGTAGTATGGTCTGATTTGCATAAGTAAATGCTGATATACAAGTATGGGATTTTCCTTTGAGAAAGGTATTGGAGAAATTGATGGAGTCAAACCTACAAAGTCAGTCTCAGAAGGCAGTAGTATGGTCTGATTTGCATAAGTAAATGCTGATACAAGTATGAAATTTTCCTTTGAGAAGGGTATTGGGGAAATTGATATAGTCAAACCTACAGAAGACTGTAATCTGGATACTAATGCCTGTGGTGGTCCTAAAATATCAGTAGTATGGTCTGATTTGCATAAGTAAATGCTGATATACAAGTATGGGATTTTCCTTTGAGAAAGGTATTGGAGAAATTGATGGAGTCAAACCTACAAAGTCAGTCTCAGAAGGCAGTAGTATGGTCTGATTTGCATAAGTAAATGCTGATACAAGTATGGAATTTTCCTTTGAGAATGGTATTGGGGAAATTGATATAGTCAAACCTACAGAAGACTGTAATCTGGATACTAATGCCTGTGGTGGTCCTAAAATATCAGTAGTATGGTCTGATTTGCATAAGTAAATGCTGATATACAAGTATGGGATTTTCCTTTGAGAAAGGTATTGGAGAAATTGATGGAGTCAAACCTACAAAGTCAGTCTCAGAAGGCAGTAGTATGGTCTGATTTGCATAAGTAAATGCTGATACAAGTATGGAATTTTCCTTTGAGAATGGTATTGGGGAAATTGATGTAGTCAAACCTACAGAAGACTGTAATCTGGATACTAATGCATGTGGTGGTCCTAAAATATCGGTAGTATGGTCTGATTTGCATAAGTAAATGCTGATATACAAGTATGGGATTTTCCTTTGAGAAAGGTATTGGAGAAATTGATGGAGTCAAACCTACAAAGTCAGTCTCAGAAGGCAGTAATTCAGATATTGATGCCTGTGGTGGTCCTAAAATATCAGCAGAAGCTCATTTTGCTATATTAACTGGGTGTGATCCTTTAAGGAATTCTGATAAAACTTTAAGAGACTTTGAATGGGACATATAATTAGAGATCCTATTAATACATGGAAGAAGACAGAGTACCTGACATAATTTGATCATCAAAAGCACATTGAAAGCACACCCAAAGGGAAAAAAATTATAGATGTTCACCACGCACTAACTGAAATGAATATGTTTACCACGGGAAAATAGAGCCTAATATGCAAGACTCCAAAAAATCAGAGACCAACAAGAAGCAATCGCGAAGGAGGAGGAGGAAAGCAGAGACCAACTTTAAAGAACGAAGGGGCATAAATCATTGTAGAAAAAGACTCACCAAGAGCGACTGAGGGATCGAGAGATCGACCGACCGATATAGAGTGTGGGGAAGCCCTTGGAGGTGTCGAGCAGAGGCGCACCCACGCGTGAGACGAAGGCATAGAGCAATCGGGTTCCTAGACGAGCACAGAGCCGAGAACAATCAACAAAAAATCGGGTTTCAGACAGGGACTTGTGTGCCATCGAGAACAATCAACAAAAATCGCGGATAACAGAAATGAGAAGGAAGAATCAATCAAACCTTGAAACAAAATCGCGGGAGGAAATGCCAGAAAATGCTGCGAACGAATGCGAATCAAGAGCCGAGAGGTATGTCTAGTCCGTTGTTCGGAGGAGCGAGAGAGGGGCTCTTCGGCAAAGAGGAGGACCGGCGATCGAAGCCGCAGGCTGGAGACGACCGCGAGTGTAGCGAAAGAAGAAGAGAGGACCGAGAGCCGAGAGGAAAGAAACCCAACAAAACCCCTAAACCCCTGCAAAACCCCTAAACCCACACGTAAATATTTTTCTTTTCTTTTTTAAAGGACCGCTCGGTCTGTGACGTAGATGTATACACAGTGTGTATTGATTTACTTTTATAAAACAGTGGGATCCATCCATGTATTTAAGAGGTCACATGTTGTATTTGAAATACAACTACGTCAGTTTGCAAGAAAAAATTAGTAAAAATGTAAGTACATCCAGCGTTATCTTTTTTTATAAAATTATGATATGACAGTTATTAATAGATGAAATATACGATTTGTTCACCTACTAACATGTCTTTGCCAAACTTGACATGAGCTTTTGTAAATTCAGTTGTTCAAAATAATTACATAATTTATTTGTTAGAAAGAAAAGAATATTATATTTATAATTTATCATTAGTTCTCTTCTTTTTCATATACAACAACAATGATTTTTGTTTTCTTTTTTAGAGTAAAACCACACGTGTGAGAAACATCGACTGTTAATTTCATTTGGGAGTTCTAGAAAAATCAATATGAGCTCTGGAAAAGTCACTAGTCAATTTTATTTATTGTTATCTTAAACTAGATAGTTGTCAATTTTGGCATCTCATACCCTTTTTCAATCCACAAAATATTAAACTCATATTCCTTAGATTTGTCATAATAGTCTTTATGAGTTTAGATGCGTGTTAAACGTAATTAGAATTTTTTTTATATCTAGTAAGAGTGTGTCAACCTTTCATGAGCGAGTAGTAAATTAATAGCATTTTGATTTTTTTATTTTAAGAAGAATAACATTATGAAATTTAGTGATTACAGTTTAGGATGAAAGTAATCATTTGAGGTCATAAATACCAAAATATTATTTGTAATAAAAAATGACATGTTGGACTCATATTCCTTATAATATAATTTTACTATAATTACATAAAATACTCTTCATTTCTTCCTATTTAATTTTGTACCCTTTTGATGTAAATTCAATTTTGTATTCATAAAAAGTGTTAGAAATTAGATTATTTGAACGTTCTTTAAAATAAAGGGTATAAAATTGACCATTAACGAGATTGAAGACTGAATATGAAATATCTCGAGCCAATTAATCCATTTATTAGACGGAACAAAATTAATTGTTTGTAAAAAGAATTCAACCAACTAAAATTAACTCCAATTTTTATTAAAAAATCTCAAACCTCTAAATGGACTTTACCTAACCTATACAAATACAACTAATTACAGCCCAACCCACCCAAGGAGTTGGGCTAGCTCAATTGAGTTTCCGTTTATAGCCTAGTCTAGAAGGAGTACATGTTATTAGAAATATTGCAATATCCTAAAACAATTGTGATTTTTAGACTGCTTTGAGCTTGGGCTTCAGTGGACCACCACTGGGCTATTTGGAGTTGGTAAATACTTCTAAAAAAATATTGTACATATAACAAAAATAATAAACTTTTTTCATAAATTTATTGTGGTGATGAAATTAGTTTTTATTGGATGGTCCTCTGTTTAACCGAGTATGGAGTAAATACTCTGAATTATAACTAAAATAAAATAGCAACTTTTGTTTAGCAATTATCGATAAATATTAGTAAGTGCTACATTTGAGAAAGGCTTTAATTTGAAAAATGAAAGTTGATATTTTGCTATATTACTTCGTGTGAAGAAATTGATTGGACTTTCATATCAGATTTTCTTTGTAGAATAACTTTTAAGTTTCTTTACACCTCTGTGTGCATTTGCAGTTAATTTATATTATGCTAAGGTGCATAGATCAAATAAGCAGTCATTCCCAAGTGAAGTTCTCATGCAAAAATTCATTGTGTAGGTGTCCCTAGTTCAACTTTTGCAACTACTGCAACTTCTAGTATGAGTACTACTACAGCTTAGACATCCCAATAATTTTTATCTTTTCTTTTAAAGTAGTGTGAGAAACAAATCTTAGTCCTCAAATTTCTTTATCTTCATCTCCACTATGAGGTCACTGGCTATAACATTAGATTAAAAAGTCTATATATATCACAAGCCATAACAAAAATGTTGACTGTAGCTCTTCATTTCAATCTTCACAAACTCAATGATTAGTCAAAATTAGTGTGCAAAGAATCTTTGTAATGGCTCTAGTATTGGCAATCTCAAATATTTTAAATGAATTGCAGGAACTTCACCATCAAGGAATGAATTGTTTAATCATATTTTAAAGTACTTCTAATAACTCCATCAATCAACAGTTGGATAGTTTGTTTGATAGGTGTTGTCGGACTAGTGCGTCTAATTTTGTACTCTACTTTTGTTTCCTTGTCACCTTGATTATGATATGACATAGCATTGGCGAATAATTTATTTTTCAGAGAAATGCTGAACTTCATTAGAAAACAGCAAATATAATTCGCACAATCTTTATTGTTGTGGCCTTATCGACATGGATGGATGTAAGACGAGCGAATCTCCGAACTCTACTTCAAATTTAAGGTTTAGTCCATTGGGTTGTTCAATTTTTTTTTTTGTGTATGATCGAGTCCTCAAAATTGTTTGGTTCGTGTGAGTTCTTATAGATTAATACCAATTTTCCTCGCGTGAAATTATTGACGTGACAATTAATTTAAACATATGGTAGTGACGTCAATTTTAAGAAGACTAAGAAAAACAATTCAAGAGCGAGGGGGACTGGATCCTTACATCTAAATACGATGTAGCAAGGGATCATGCCACCCTCGTCCACCATAGGCAGCCATTGGAGACTAGGCGGCCATCGTCTCTGTCTTCTGGATTTTCTTTTTTATAAAATAAAAAAAAAGGACGGTGATTTGGCATCATGTGGATCATCGATGCAACACAACTTGATTGCACAATTTCAAAAAAAAAATAGAAATTTTGATTGTAAAACCATGAATGTATAGACTCATTCCTCTCGTCTAGATGACAGAGCCTATCATATACAGCAGAGAACATTGTGTAATTTATAAATATAAGTGCCATATGAATCCGACCCATGTGATTTATTTATTTTACTATGAATCCAACTGTCGAGTGTCATCAATCCAATATATATATATATATATATATTTCATGAAACTTCCAAGATCAATTATCATATCACCTTTGACGTTGTGCTATGTTGCGCTATCGATGGCCTGGACGGATGAGCCAGCGCAAAAAGGGGTAAATAGAGAAGCTCCATCTGTCGTTCGACCTTGGCGATACTAAACTAAAAACCCATTAAAAAAAAAAGAGGAAGAAAAAGTTAGACAACAGATTTCTGCTAGCACTAGAATGAATAAATCAATGGATGAATCATCTTTAGAACGAGCCTTCCGTAAAAGGAAAAATGTAATAATTAGCCCAAAACAAGGCTGGAAACCAATTAAGATGGGAAAATAAGGAACAAAAAAATTGGGTCAAGTAGAAAAAGTAAAGAAAAACTAATGACAAAAATCCTACTCCCAACACACCACAATGTACACTTTTGAGAGAGAGATTGAATACTCCTTTCATTTCCAAAAAGTTAAAAATCTATTTCACTTGCTATTTCAATCATAAACATTTTAATTATACTAATTGAGCTTTAAATCTTTTCACATTATGCTAATTGAGTCCATTCGGCAAACTCTTTAGCAGAGAATTGCTGACATGGACATCGACTGTCCTACGTGGCACGATCAATCGATCCTGACGTTAATAGTATTTTGATAGCTTTTTCAAATTTATTTTTTCTTTTTCATTTTTTTCGTTTTCCTTTCCTTCTTTCTTTTTCCTTCCCTTCTTCCCTTGCTCCTCTAGCTGGTTACACGATCAGCCAGAGGCAAGGGCCGACGACTGGCCACAAGTGACTACTAGTGAGGTCGCCCAACGACGATGAGGTCGAGCCTCGCCATAGGTCAACAAGATAAACCTCACCACCCCTCGCCTTTGGCTGATTGCCTTGGTCCGACTAGTGGACGTAAGAAAAAAGAAATAGAAAAAAAATCAATGAAAATTTGAAAATTATTAAATATTATCGAAGAATTATTTAACAACATCAACCATTTTCTTTGTCGTCGATTTTTGGCAAAAATAAGCTAAATATACTTAAATTAGACAATTAAAAATTTAGAACTGACAAAAATATAATATTTTTAAAACTACTTATATCATCGATGCAACATGACTGGATTGCCCAAATAAAAACTTTTTAGAGATTTTGACTGCGAAGTGAAAAAAGAAGAAGATGATGTACACGTCTCAAAATTAACCCTCATAATCCATGTTATGCTACCAATCGAGTGAACGGACGAACCAGCGCAACAAGTGGTACAGAAAGATGCTTCGTCTTTAGTTCCACCTCGGACGAAAACCAAAACGTGGACAATACTTCCCTGCTAATGAGATCAAACTTGAGCACTTTAATAAATCAATGGATGAATCATCCCTTTACAACGAGCTTTCCGTAAAAGGAAGATGTAATAATTAGCCAAAAATAACCAGGCCGGAAACCAATTAAGAGGGAAAAAAAAAGGAACAAAACAATTGGGTCAAGTAAAAAAGGGGAAAAAAAACATAATAAAAAACCTACTTCCAACACACGCAATGTACACTTTTCAGAGAGAGATTGCACACAGCCCGTCAAAGACTTGTCTAACATTAGGCCTTTCATTTACAGAGTTAATACACCTGAGCGAAATCGCGAGCATCTCGTCCATCGCCGCGGAGTGTTCTTCTCCACCTGCAATGTCCCGATCGATACAATCCATCCCTCGCCCTTCTTGATCACAAAGGCGAACCCAATCCGTCAAATCAACAGCTCCAGATTGCCCTGAAATAATGTCCCCGGCGCTTCTCCGAGTCAATAATTCCATCATAATTACTCCAAACGCATAAACATCAGCCTTATATGATGGCTGCGGTTTAGCTGCACTAGCGAGCTCAGGAGCACGGTACCCCAATGCTCCGAGATTCAGTATCTGCTCCGCAATCCCAGTAGGAGTCATCAAGCGGTGGAGACCGTAATCTGTGAGGAGAACATTGTACTCCGGGCCCGTCAAGAGTATATTTGTCGGCTTTAAGTTTCCATGAGGAACACCCTTGTCATGAAGGTATGTGAGACATCGAGAGACATCGATGGCAACTTTTAGCCTTTGGCTGAATGACAATGGGGAATACCTCCGGGGCGTTGTCTCTGCATAGGACATATATAGGTAAATAGCCAGAACACCAGATCAAAATCACGCCACAACTGGTAAGATGACACAACAAGTTGTGACACAACAAGTTGTGAATAGGAAATGCAAGCAATGAGATGAGGGAAGTAAATGTGATCTATTTGTCTCGCTTATTCAAGAACCACAAGCCAAAGCGAAAATGATTTCAGTGAAGGGAAAATTTAGGGCTACTGCCAATATTGCCTTAACATTTAGATTATGCACCGAAATTTTTTATGCATTTTCAGTATCTCCCATAAAGCATTCTACAGCAGAAGTGGATGCAGCATTACCAACTTGTTAATCAAAATCAAAGAAGAGGTTGAAGATCGGAAGGGAGGTTAAACTCAGTCAGTTTTTATATGTAAGCCCATTAAGTTACAGAAAAAATCAAGTAGACCAACAGCTGGATGTTGCACTAGTGCAGACAGAACCACATGATTGTAATGTCCTAAAATGATCAAACGTCACGCACCAGTGGTATTCTGGAGAAAGCCAAAGAACACATCTAACAGAGACATATGCACTTCCACTTAAGTGATCCAACATCTGATTTAATGATTTATATTGCAGAATAATAATGAAAAAAGATAGATCTTGAAATGAGAGCCCCTTCAGGCTCCCATTTCAGTATAAGTACTTTTCAACAGTGAATTATACACACAAGCTCATAGAAATGAGAATTCGAATGAAAAAGCCACAGACTATTTCATAAATCTTCGGCAAGTGACTGATAAGAAGTTGATTTCTTCAAATCTAGAATCTCTTTCAAGCATTAGTATCTTGATAGATGTCGGAAACAATGCAATCCAGCAAATAAAGATGGGAGCCATGGTAGATGTTACGCGGTGACCTCAAGCAGTGTCAGATCCTTTCTGAAAAAAAGTTGGGCACCATTGTATAAACACCGTGAGGGGAGTTTTGGGACCTTCTGCATTGCGTTGCTTAGATGCATCTTTTCCCCCAGTAAACTTCCGCATTTTCAAATTAATGATAACCCACAGAATTCACAAGGAAAGTTCCCTAGAATCTTACTGTCTTAGCATCATCAGAACTGTCAGATAATTATCTTGTTTGTCAAAGGGACAAGAAACATTAAAGAACATCTAACTCTTCTTAGACTGTCTACAAAAATTTCCTACTTCCTGGATATGGTGCTCCAGGAAAGCTAGGTTGAAAGAGATAAAAAGGTTGATTGCAGAAAAATTGGGGATCATTTTCCTAGCCTTCTAATTCATTTAAAGCATGATTATCAAGAGCAATCCATAATCATGACATCAGGAAACATGGAATGCAAGAAAAATAGTCACTCATAGATGGCATCAAACACATAAATGGAGATGCAGACCAAAAGCACATAAATGGGATCCCAAGTCAACCATTTCATCAGTCCAAGTCCTTAATTTGGTTCGATCCTGCCTTTATCATTTCTTGACAAAAGGACTCATTTTAAAGATTAAGGACTGCAACAAAATCTGATAACCAAAGTCAGCAGCTTCAGATAAACCAAAGCTTAGAAATACAAAGACAGATATGACAGACTTAGAGCTGCAGTAGACCCCTCTGTGTAATCACAGGGCATTGACAACTCACAAATTTCAATATTTGAGGGTACGCTATTTGAAAACCTAGGAAAAAGATGTGTAGCTTCTTCTGCTTCAGAACAAGAAATCCCAAATGCACTTCTGAACAAGAACAGCCTCCAGTTCCACATTGAACTGGCCTTTTAGAGCCTACATGGACTTCCAGAAGAATTGTTTAGCTGTTTCGACTAGAAAACCCAGTAACCTGATCAATCCAGTACATGGGGTGTTAATTTCTGAAAAAAAGAAATGGATGTCGGCAATGGGTCTTGTAACCATGCTCTTATGGGAGAGAGGCACATTTACCTCCATACTCAACCACAGATCATCCTTGTTGTGGTTCATTAAAAAAAGAAAAATAATCCCTCATTTCTGATCGAAAGGCACTTCACAACCACCATCCTAACTGAGGGCAGGTTAAAGATATTGCCAATACATACATTGTACACTAACTGTGATGACAACACCAACCAGATGAACCGGCATTCAACCGGTTCAACCAACTGACCTGACAGCAGGACCCCTCAATGGTTCTCCCTCCAGTCCGAGTCTAAAACATTGCATTAAACCATTTTTCATCCTGTGGTTCTTTACATGAAAACCTTTTAGAACTTGTGAGCAATGCATGTACATATCTGGTAAAAAAGGGTAAAGAAGTCTTCATAGTTTATCATTTTTACCTACATGGCTCGCCAAACGCAGCTAATGTGATGCAATTTACTGAGCTCATTTTATGCTAATCACAACAAAGTCAACATGAAAGGATATAATGCCTAGGGTAATACATTTAGTTAGTTAATGGATACACCATATAAATCAGAAGAAAATCCAGGCTTGCTTATCTTCAAGTAACTAATTAAATAGACAAATTCATGCTGCCTTACGCATACATGAGAAGTATTCTCTGACAAACATATGCACATAGCTTTCAACCAAATCTGGACTATAACGAATAAAGAGCGACTACTGCTCTTACCATAAAGATGCAAAGCCAAGCTATCTCCCTGGATGTAGTCAGCCAAAAGGAGCCTCTCTTGCTCTCTGGGTCCCCAATAATATGCTCGCAGTGAAACAATGTTAGGATGCCTCATGGAGCCAATTTTTTTGACTTCCTTAGCAAACTCTTTCTTATGTTTGACTAGTCCCACTCTCAACCACTTCACGGTTAACATATGACCATTATCAAGAGTAGCCTTGTATAGAGTACCATGACTGCTTCTGCCAAGAACTTCTGCTGGAGCTCGGGACAACTCTTCAGCAGTAAAAGCTAGTGAAGAGTCCAAGAAGAACAGCTCTCCAGCCAGTCGATCAGGTGAGTAAACATCCAACCTTACAGGTTGTTCATACACCTCAATAAATTGGGGTGAGGAAGATAAAGGTGATCCTGGAGACGACTTCCTTCCTGATGTCGTAGGCTGAATATCAATCAAGTTAGGGACAGCAGATGATGAAGTAACTTCCCCTCCTTTAGGTGCAATATTCTCTGAAATTTCAGTTATGGACTCTGCTTGCCCCGATAATGATCTAGAATTTGAATTTAGCAAGTGGTCATTCGAGAAGGCCAATGAAGTAGGTGGAGGCTGACCGCTTGGGTGGAATTTAAATAGGGAAGAACGGGAAAATCTTTCAAGCTTTACATCTCTCCCTGAACTTTGGCCACCAAACCCACTTCTCCCACGAAATTCTTTGAGCTGTGCTCGATGATATGCCAATAAAACAAAAACAATCATCATTGCAGCCCCGACTGAGGCAACGATGATTGCTATCCTTATACTACCTTTCGAACTGCGATGTTTACCCGAAGGGACATACTGGTTACCATTGGAATTTGGTGATGGGACACGCTTTCCCAAGATTAGCAAAGGATTTCCAGGCTTAAATGACGAACTGGGAAATCTTTGCAAGTTTTTAGGGACTATACCCGACAGCTCATTATTTGACACATTAAGTACAACGAGGCTGAATGGAAGGTTAACAGGAATATCACCAGAAAATTTGTTGCTCGACAAATCAAGGTACTGCAAATAAGTAAGTTTGCTCAACTCACTAGGCAGTTGACCTGATAATCCATTTCTCGCAAGACTCAGCAATTTGAGCCTCCCCATGTTCCCTATCTCAGCAGGCAGTGGACCACTTAAGGAATTTCCAGAAAGATCAAGAGACTCCATCTGTTGGGAAGAAGGCATAGCTAGCAATTCACTCACGTGTGAACTTTGAAGAGGAATTGGCCCGGTCAATTGATTGCCTGATAGGTTTAAGCACGTCAAAGTGGACATCAAGAAGCCAGAAGGAATTGTCCCCCGAAATTCGTTCAAGCTAAGGTCTACAACAGACAATTTCTGGTAGCTGCCTGATAAAGAGGGTAGAACACCTGCTAAGGAATTATTCTGAAGTTTCAAGGTAATTAAGCTCTCAAATTGAGAGCTCAGATTGGGAAAGGATCCTGACAGATTGTTTGAACTCAGATCTAGAAATTCCAATTGTGCTTGCCAGTTCTGAATGGTAGATATGTCAGTAGAGATCATATTGCTGCTCAAATCCACCGTTGTGCATGTTTTTGGTAGACCAGGCAAGGAACCAGATAAACGATTTGATGAAAGATTCAAAGTCCTCAACGTGGTAGAATTAATCTCTGGAATTGAATCTGCATGCATGATAAATGTGAGACAATGTATAATCAAAATTCAATCCTACATTTCACACTACATATAAGTTCGATAAAGTAGTCACCAATAAAAAATACATGTAAGTATGTGGAAAAATGAATTTACTTATGTTTCCAGCGTAAAACCCCCATAAATGAAATAACCAAACCAAACAAAAAACTTATTAATACTAAAAAAAGGAAAAATAACACGTTAAAACTTTTCGAATTATGGAAAATACTTACAGCTGGTTGGTCGATGAGACATTTAGCCTGTGTGACACATGACCTTTGACCTTGTGGCTTTGGTCCTTATAAGTTGTAACTCGTATAGTTTTTCATATTTTTCTCTCGCTCACAAATTAAAGCAAGTATAGAAGAAACATGTAGTGATCCTAAATTCTATACTTTTAAGTGCACTTTCAGTATATTTAATTATATTTCACTAAGAAGGAAAAAGAACAAGCCAAAAGCTAGAGGGACCAAGTACTGCTCGCAGCATTTACGAATTGGCTTCTGACTGATGTTAACACCAAAACATCAAGCAATTACAGGCAGAAGGCATATGCAGAAGATGGATAGCTAAGATCATCTGAGGCAGGATTTTTACAAATCATTTGTCAAAGCGGCATGTCCACCCTCGACAGGCCCCCAATGGAAGAAGCATAAAAATCCTAAGTAGCTGTCCTCAACTTTTAATAGCAAGGTATCAAATCATACGCATATTTGCAATTTCTAATTCCAACTGTTACTTTTGCAATATGTGCAGCTAGATGACTAAGATGTCGTACTACAGATCCTCTCCCTTGGTTTTGTCATCATAGAACCAAATCCACGTTTGCAGGTGCTTGATACACAGTAGATGAATCATGAATGATATTGTCGCAAACTGAAAACTTCTTCTTTAAGTCAAGTCAAAAGTTATAATTTGCTACATTTAAATACATGAGATCAAATCAACTGACTTGTGTAATAATACGTCTAACAAACTTTCGTACTAAAGAAAATTGTTACATGATAGAAGTCAAAGAGTTCCTTACCTGTGAAACCATTTCCACTTAGATCCAGTTCCTCCAGTGGAATCAATGACTCAAACAACTCCTTTGGCAATGACCCAAACAGCAGATTATTTGCCAATCGTACAACCCGCAAATTGGGCAATGCGCCAAAAGAAGGCAGCTGCCCAGTAATCGTATTATTGCCCATATCCAAAACCTCCAAGTTTCTAAACAATCTGATCGAATCAGCATCGAAGAACCCACCATTTAAGGCGTTATGGCTCAAATTCAGACAATGCACTGTATTTGCCAAGCTAGAAACATTCTGAGCTCCTATTGAGATACTCCCAGAGAAGTTATTGCCACTCAAATCCACATACTCCACATTCCTCAGCTCAGTCAACAACTCGCCAATATCACCCCGTAGAGCATTCCCGCGCAAATCGAAGTACTTCATCTGCTGCAAGTTCCGAATCCCAAATGGAAACCCGCCCGAGAACCTGTTCAACGATAAGTTCAGGTAATTCAAATTGTACAAATCCGTGATTCTCACAGGGATCGGGCCGTAGAAGCTGTTGCCAGACAGATCCAAATGCTGGAGCGAGGCCATGGAGCCCAATGCGGGCGCGATCCGACCCGTGAAGTTGTTGCCCGAGAGACTGAGGGTCTGCAGCATCGGCAGGCCAATCAGAGTGTGGAACTTGAGCTCCCCGGCGAGCCCAAGGCGGTCGAGGGCTATGCCGGTGACGTGGACGCCGGAGCTGTCGCAGGTGACCCCGGCCCAAGAGCTGGGGCACTGGCCCGACCCGTACTGGGTCCATGACCCAAGGACTTTCCCAAGCGGGTCGTCCTGGATTCCCTTCTTGAACTCCAAGAGGAATGCGGCGTCGGGCTCGGATCCAGAGCAGGCGACGAGAAGAGAGAAGAGGAAAAAGCAGGAGAGGGAGAGGGGGAGACTCATTTGGAGGAGGAGGAGAGCCGGGGTGAAACCGCACGAAAACCTAGCGACCCATCTGGCGGGCGGGTTGCCCGCGGAACCCTAGAATGAATCTCGAGATTGCGGCTGAGATTCGGGGGTTAAGGGTTTTCTCCCCGATCAAAATCGGCAGTTCATTTGCCGGAGACGAATTTGTGAAGTGGGTCTGCGCAGAGAGAGAGAGAGAGAGAGAGAGTGAGTGAGGCTAACAATGGCGGGTTAAGGTCAGGTGGAGAGTGTTGGTTGGTGGGTGTGAGCAACTACAGTCTGTAAAGGACGACTCTTTCTCTCTCTTCTGTGCATTTTTTTTCTCTCTCTCTCTCTTTCTCTCTTTTTACTTTCTCTCTCTACAAAAAAAAAAGGAAAAACACTGCAAGCGACAGAAGGAGGAGACCCTCACATGCCCAGATTGTGTCTTCTTTCCAATTAAGGCCCTCGCGGTTGTGTGTTTTTACCCTTTTGTCCC
Source organism: Rhodomyrtus psidioides (assembly GCA_021437785.1). Lineage (NCBI taxonomy): Eukaryota > Viridiplantae > Streptophyta > Magnoliopsida > Myrtales > Myrtaceae > Rhodomyrtus > Rhodomyrtus psidioides. Next base: position 597,821 of record JAILYB010000077.1, on the reverse strand, counting down.
ACCCGACCCATGCTCTGATTCAACTAGGATTACCGTCGTTGCCTGCCAAAAAAAATATAAATAAATAAATAAATATGGAGGACTTGCTGTCGCTAAGGCAGCGCATGAAATCACTTCTCCACTCCAGAAGCCATTTTGGCAAGAAATTAAATTTTCAGCTTTTGCTTTTGAGTAGAAGTTGATTTTTCAATTTCTGCTTCAGAAGTTGATTTCTGGTAGAGAAACGCGTTTGATAACTAAAATAATTTTTATTTTTGAAGTAGAAATTCGTTTGACCACCGTGTTTCTTTTTGTTTAGGGATCTAAACCGTTTTTCCAGATATTTAGTAAAATTATGGAAATTCTTATTTATTTTAAAGTATAGTCTTCAGGTAAAGGGAATTACTAGAGAGGATCGTCCTAGGACGCCGCCCTTGCTTTACCTCAGACGAGGGACACCGGCGGCTGAACGGGGGAGGGCTACCCTCGCCGACCCTTGCCCTATCCCGATATGGTAAAGGGATGTGCGTTTTTCGCTTGAGGTCGGCAGAGGAGAAAAACAAAAAAAAGAGAAGGAAAAAAAAAGTAAAGAATGAAAAATAGAATAAAAATTCAAAAAAAATATTGTTAAAAAATATCCATATCAATGTGAACTATGCCACATACGGTGTCCACGTAAACGATCCAATGCTACAATTGATTGAATGGACTCAATTGGTCTGGACTTTTAATTTGTTCATACTTTAATGTGTGATGCATTTCCTAAACTTTTAATTTGTTCAATATTTTTCCATTTCAATTTAATCTTTGATCACATTGAACAAATTAAAAGTTTAGGGACGGCATTGCATACTGAAATAAAGTTTGGAGACCATATTAAATAAATTGAGAGTTCGTGAACTACATTACAAATTGGGTCAAAATTCAAAAACTATTTTTATCATTATTCTTTCTTTTCTTGTCTTTTTGATCCAATAACTTATGGGCAAACAAGGTCACGAGAACGACTATCTAATAATTTTCACACTAATGTTCACTCGATGAAATTGCAGAATATGTGTTTCTGTTTTTCTGCTACTTAACATGATTAAATTTGCTACTAAAGTTTGCATATCTACGTGTATCATTGTGAAAAATTACCAAAAAATCTTAAATATATTATAATTGTATTAATTCAGTTCTAAACATTTTTCTTACCAATTGAGTCTTAAACTTTTTGTGTTTATGAAAATTCAGTCTAATCAATTAATGTTGGATGAAAATAGCTGACACAGCCGCAAGCCAATCTCATGGCGCGACCGGCGCTGACGTGAATGATTTTAAATAATAAATTTTATATTTATGGAATTTTTCCTTTTTATTTTTTATTTTCTTTTAAAGTGGCCGATGAGAGTCATTGGGCCCTCGCTAGCAGCCAACGAGGCGTCTCAGTCCTCGACCGTGGCTGGCGAGGGCCCGCCGACCCTTGCTGGCCATAGTAAGGAAAAAAAACAACGAAATGAAAAGGAAAAAGTTAAAAATTCAAAAAAGAATATCAAAATATTATTAAAAATTATCCACTTGCCAAAATCTGGAAGACAACTGGCCTCCACATTAGCAATTTTCGACTAAAATTGGTTGGATAGATTGAATTGATACATATGCAAGAGGTTTAAAAATCAATTGGCAAAAAAAAAATTAGAAATGAATTGACACAATCGCAATAAATCTATGACTTTTTTTGATAATTTTCTCATGTAATTGCATGTCTATATCTCCTTGATCTCCGCCTCTCCACATGCATTTATATATCTCTCTTTTTAGGGAAAAAAAATTACAAATCATATGTGATTTATTGTTAATGCATAACCATAATCCCACATAAAATAATAACGCGATCACAATTTCCAAAAGTAATGTTACAGGAGTGTCGAAATTTTGACTTTAGTTTATAGAAGAAATGGTAGATTCACAAAGGATAAAAAAAAATTTAACATATTTTCTTAAGGATAAATTTTGAAAAAATGTCTCAATACTCGATGCATTTTCAATCTATTTCGTGTTGGCTACTGCACCAATTTGAATTGGGAAAGAAAATCCATCAACCGACACATCATGTCCACCACCCTAGGCATTTCAAAATCACCCCCAAGTCGCGGTTGATACTTGTTTAGGCAATGAGAGATCATCTATAATTGATGAAATTATAAGGAGTAGCCCTACACAACTTCGAATGTAAGTTCTCGTGAAAGTAATTAAGTAAGCCTTTGACATTCTAATTATTTACGACATGTCTAATATCCTTATACAATATACAAATAATAATAATAATAGTATGATATTGTGAAATCAAATATGCTGACATGCAAGTTTAAATTGATAAAAGATACCGAAACATTTAATTAATAACGGAAGTATCTCATTTTCGTGTGAAATTTCATCCATTCATTATCTCTTTATATTATTTTTGTCATTATTTTCTTGCATTTTACGTGAAATTGTGATTACTAATCATTCGAATGGGCAAGTGAATAATTTCTATTCGGGTCTTGCAAAAGTAGGTATTATTTTTTTTCAAAAGGGACTATACTTTTTTTTTCCATAGATCATGACTGTGACTCCACGAGGGCGCTATGTTATAATTGCTTCCTGTTTGCAACTTTCGTTTGAGTGGCTTCTGTCCACATCATCTTTTACTTTGATTTATCTTGTGGAGTTTATCTTCCCTTTCTTTTTCCATGAGTAAAACAAAAGGTGGCGGGTAAAGTGGCAAAGTCACTCAGCTTAAAGTCACCTCTTTTCTTCTCTTACGTCATGGCTCAAGATTGGACGTGGGGGAACTTTCAAAATCTAGTTGGTGTCTTGGTATATTATTGATTTATTTATAGGAAAAATTCCGTTTAAGGGCCCGAGGTGCTCTCATTTTTTTTTTAAATAAAAGTTTGAAGTGGACTTTATTTTAAATAAGGGACTGAAATGTCCTTTTTTTGTTTCAAAAAGGGGCCTAATCAATGGCATTATAGTCATTTTCATTTTTGTGACTTTTTTTCTTTTCCCAAACCTAACAGTCCTCTTCTTCCTCCTCATGTGTCCTACGCCTGAAATTAAGCAAGAAAGGGATGATTCATGCGTTGACAAAGATTCAGCAAATTCCGTTCCAAGATGGAAGATCACTCGTCGCTCGTAGAATCGTTCGAGTCCAGTGTTTCGACCCACTTCAAGAGCTTGTTCTTGAATCCGACACCCGTGTCGGAGCCCATCTCCTTCTCCTAGATTCGCCAACGCTTCGAGCTCTTGCCTCTCACTCAGGCGAGCCCATCGAGGCCAGCCCTCGGCTCGCCCAAGCGAGGCCCTCGTCGGGCTCGAGGACATTTCGAGGGCTGGCCTCGCCACCAGATCGAGTTCTGATTCGGCTTCCCTCAGGTACATTCAACCTCTGCCGGCAAGGGCAACCCTTAACTCGCCCCGGCGAGGCCAGCGAGGGCTGCTTTCTGCTCACCCAGGCGAGGGCCGCCCTCGGCTCTTCCAAGCGCGGCTGCTACCGTCGCCGGTGGCTGGCCATTGAGACCAGTTGCAAGTGAGGAGCTAGGCAAAAACAAAAAGGAAAAAAGAAAAATAGAGAAAAAAGAAAATGGAAAAAAGTCAAAAATGAAATGACTAAAATGCTCTTAGGTCAGACCATTTTTTGAAATAAAGATAGAACTTCGGGCCCTTATTTCAAACAAATATCACTTCAAGCCCTTATTTGAGAAAATAGTTAGACTTCAGACCCTCGAACGAAATTTTCCCTTATTTCTATATAAGAAAATCAAAATGATATCGATAGGCCATCCATTTAGATGGTAAGAGGAATTTACACCTTTTCCTGTAGTCTTGAACTCAATTCTTGTCCGAAACACTTTAGGAGTGAACTCCCGAACACATCCGGCCGATATGGGGCAATGGACCCTTAAGATCTCCCGCCGAAGTGAACCTATCGAAGTGCGTGAAAACTCCATTTGGCCCAAAAAGAAGAAGAGAAATTCAAATTCAAATAGGATTTTTCTATTTTGTCAGGGGAGTATCAATCTCTCCTCATGGACATAACTGCTTCTAAATTGTTATGTAATGGCAATACGCTCTAATATGCTATTAAGTGTTGCGACATGTATTTGTCGCATCCGAGCTAAACACTCGATCGCTCGCCCGATCTCTTAGGCGTCGAATCATAAGCAGGAGGAACGAATTTCACCTCATTTCTTTAACTTTGCATCGTTCCACTTGCTTTGGCTTTTTTATATTTGGAATGGATCGAACCATATACCCTTTGACCCATCAGCTATTGAGTACAAGCACATAGTACAGCGCAGGCCACCCAGCATCTGCATTTAGATTTACGCCGTGTCGAGACTCGAGAGACGTTCTTCCACATGAACATGTTTTTTTTTTTTTTTCCCTTGCAAAGGAAAGCAACCTTTTGACCAAAACTAACATAAGATATTACCTAAGTATTACACGCTGTAATAATACTTGTATTATTTTGTGAGGTAATGAAATATGCTCTGACAGATTCTTGGAATTTAGTCATTGTCAAATCTGTAAACTTTTTTTTTTTGTGTAAAAAGTAAAAACAAAAATTCAACAGGTCATATATATGTGTGTGCGCGTGATGTGATATCGTTTCCGGATATGCTGAAGGAGAATTTTTGTCCTAACACTAATTTAATTTGTCTGCTAACTCTGGTCAAACCACAGGTAAACATATTAGGTGTTCGCACAAGGCAAATAAAATCTGGTAATGCGTGAGTTCAAATAATTAGTTCTGCATCAGTTCAAATAATTCAAAATCGACTCAAACTCAAACTGGGTAACACTCGACCCAAGCGCGGCTCACTGGCCTAATCAAGCGATCAAGTGTAGCTCAAGCAAACAAGATATCCCAATGTATTGAGCTCAAGCTTGAAGCTTCGAGATTTAACCGGGTTTAAGCCGATAACGAACTTAAACTTTAAACCCGAATCGAGTTCGCGCAGTAAACTAGACCGCTCGACTTATCTCGTTCGCCCCTCAAAATTAGGTCTTTTAGTATGTTGCCCGGGCCTAAGGAAAGGTATCTCATCCTCGCTAATCGGATCTTGGAAATGTGGATTCCTGTCAAGTCTTGGTCGAATGCTTGGAAGGATTAGCACAGAGAAACCTCCTATTGAAAAAAAACCCTTCACATGTTCATATGTGCTTTTCATCTCCTATAGTTTATACTTTATATGTCGTGCAATAGAATTTTTTATTTTTTTTTTCTATCCAGTTGAGCTTTCTCCAACTCTGTGACGAATTGATAGCGTCAGCAAGATGTGTCCTCTCCCTGCCTCCTCCATTTTTAATAGCCTAAACAACAGCTGGATAGCCCTCTTGATTATTTAGGTCAAATCAGGTCACTTCATCAACTCACAAATGATCCGAATATGCCAAAAATGCCACGTAATATTTTTATTCTCAGAGCACACGTGGATTTTTGCTTATGCATAGAAAAGCCACATAATTTCTAACTACGAAAAATGCCACGTGATATTTAACATTTAATATAAAAAGTCAGATAATAGTTTTGGCTGTAATTTATCTACGAGGGCACTTCTTTTTTTTCCGATTTGGCAATTAAATGGGCCGACAAAAAGTTTTGACATTAAAATAAACGCGGTGTTGTAGTATTCTTATTCTTAGAATATACACATACCCTTAAGCAAAAAAGTTTAAATGGACCACGTGTTAGCATTATCACATGTGTTTTACCACGTGGCATGCATAGAGGCACCGTGAAGTGTCACCTGGCAAGCACAAAAGTGAAGTTTATTATAACTTTGGCATTACTTATACATAATTAGATATAATCTAGACCATTCCCCTAAGCCAAAAGTTTATTGATCGAACACGTGTCCAAATTACAATTTGTGTTTATTGAAGGAACATCCTCGTAGTTTCGACATTAGTAAAATACATGATGGGCAAATGAGTGGGCTAGGCCAGCACCATAGTTAGTCCTAGATCACTTTTGTGGATATCTCTTTAGAAGAGTCCACCGGTCCAACCTCCAAGCCCCATGACTTGTTTGCCATGGGTGTTTCGGAGGAGAAGACACCATGCTTTTTGTGCATTACAAGTATGGCATCTTTTTTTTTTGGGGGGGTCAGAAAAGATCACAAGTATCGCATCTTTGGTACATAAAAGATGTGTGGCATCTGAGCAGGTCTATACGAAATACGTACTCCAGTCACTGTGAACGCATTTGCCTAATCGACACGTATGACTAAGCACAGAAATACTCGCCTCAAGTGAGTAATCGTCGGATCCCATTTGCATCAACACAAGTTTAACGCATATAAGACGCCTCTTAAGTGTCGATTCTGGAATTAACAATCTATTCTCGGGCGGCACAACAAGTCGTGATGGTTCAAGCGCGAGCTCATCATGGCCCGGTATAAATGCAAATTAATGATAGAGGTCGCATATAAAACAAACAATATGAAAGAGTCCTAACGGAGAGATGGATAAGTAATTCTAGAATAGTATATGATTCAGAGTTTAGTCATTAGGCGTGCTCGAGCAACGTTGGCTTGCTGGTGTCCTCCGGTGATCGTTGGCCGGCGAAAACCATTGGTAGTTCACCAAGCACACAGTTTTCCTCCCTCCCTTCTTTCCTTCTGTGTTTTATCTTTTATTTTTGTTATTCTTAGAAGGAACTCTACAATATAATCTTAGGAAAAAATTATTAATCTCATCGATAAGGTAAAATACAAGTTAGGACAAGCATGACATCACTTCTGGACCACAAATCCGTTTCTTTATGCAATTTCACATTTTTGTTTCAGAAGTAGTTTTGAAGCCACTTGAAGAATTAAAAAAATTTACTTCTATCCGTAAGTAGAAAAATCAACTTATGATGAGAAATTGATTTTTAGAGTAGAAGTGTCGCCATGCGCACTAAAGACCGAAATGACCCAAATACGAAATTATGTATTTTAATCTCTCTCTCTCTCTATTGGTTTAAAGGTATAAGGCACTTTAATAGTTCAAATTCTTATTTTTTTTTTCATATTTTGTTATGCATGTTACTCACTTTAATTCTTAGCTAACCTATCTCTGTGGTTCTATCTATGTGGTTATAATCTCTATACTATGTTTCACGTGTAAGGCCCGACTCACGGGAAGGGTCTGACTATACGTATCTTATTGCGCATGGTGTCAAAGGCGAGCCCGACCTAGTTGAATCCGAACCGAGCCCGACTCGACCCAAAAGACGACGTATAGGATCTTCAAGATCAGCGACAATTTAAGCCCGACTCGCCCGACGAGCACCTCTATGAGCTATTCTTGAGTTCTGGTCGTGTTATTTACTGTACATCAAGTCATCAACCGCTTAGGCTCATGTCATCGCCCGAGAATTCCATTTTGGCCTTTGGACTCTCGCGTGTACGGGTGATACTGCCAGTATATGTGGGAGCATGGTCCACAAAGCACATAAAAACAAAGAATTTTTTAACAATTTGATTTGTGTGTCCCGGCTAGCCACACATAGGCTCGCCTCGGCGGATATGGATCCACTGCCTTAGTCCAACTAAGGCAGGGGGTGACTTACTTTTAAATCCAACCATTTATTTTCATCCGACATTCACTAATTTGCCACGTCAGATGGAGCCAAACCAAAAAATTTGGGCGGCATTTCCTATTTTGAAGCCTGGGTTCTCTCTCTCCCCTCATATTCGTCTCTCTCCTCAATTCCTCGCCCGAATTTACTCTGCCCGGATCTCCTCGGCTCACAAATTTCGTCTTCCTTTGAAACCAGATTCCCTCTCTCTCCTCAGAAATTTCTTCTACTCTCACCTTCGCGCTCTCGATCGCCACATTCCCCTGTTTTCCGCGCTTGTGGCCTCGCGACTGTCGGGCTCCCTCGCATCGTCCATCGCCTTCCCTTGAAGCGTCGCGGCTCTCCACTTTGAGAGGAATCGCTTCGCGAAGGTGTTGCTGGGGCTAAATAGGAGGAAGGCGGAGGTGGCGGCGGCGACGGTGGTGCTAGGGGTGGGGATCCGCTTCCTGTTTTCTGCTGCAATTGCCAATCAATCATGCAACAGGTAAAATTGCCTCCAGAAATCAGTCAATTTCGAAACCGTAATTACCATTTCTAACGATTCTAAACTTTTGTTTCCCGGAGGGCGGGGGATTCAAGGCGGAGGTCACTTGGGAGGATCAGCAGAACATCAACAAGTTCTCCAGGCTCAATAATCGGTTCCACAAGCTCAAGAATGAGATCTAAATTGCCAAGGTATCACCTTTCTCTGCTGTCAATAAAGCTAGTTTCCAGTCGATTAATTGAGTTGCCGCATCAGATGAAAAGGGTGTTTGTGTAAAGAAGTGGATGTGGGCCGGAGTAATTTCCGTAGGTTTTGGCTCGTTGAATATTGTTTTCCCTTTCAGGGGATGATTTACAACTGAAAATCGACGGTATTTTTTCATCAGCGGGGGTTAATCTCATGCAGAGATTGAGGGTAGCTGGTAAGGTTACTGGGTTGGATTCGATGCTCAGCTTAAGCCTGTGTTCTTTGCTTCTCGATGAGCTTTTTGTCAGTTTCAACTTCAGCTTCTTCAGATAATGAGATTGTTCCAGTCTAAAGTAAAATCCAGCATAAAAAATTGTTATATTGCCGAAGACAGAATTTGAAAAGAAGCTTTCTTGAAGTAAAGAGTCTGAGATATCCGTTTTGGGATTTTGGACAGGATTAAACCTGCTACTAATAGGATTATGTAATTTTCATCAGAAAGCAATTTTTTCACAAACGTTTTCTTGGTATGAAGAAAATGCTTGATCGAGAAGTCGTTGTGATGATCTCGTGTGAGTTTTGCTCAACCTCTACGTTTTTACAGCAATTTATTTGAGAGATTTCAGGTACAAAAGCTGTAATATCAAGAATTTTGTATTGAATTATGGAGAGAAATTAGTTTGTGATTGTGCTAACCTCTTTCATTTTGGACTGGAGTTTGATTGCTGACTAAAAGATATTGGACCTTTGAATTTTACCTGGAAAGTGACATAAGGCAAGAGTTTACTTTAATACGCTTGCACAATTAGCTAGTTAGCTTTATTTTAGCTTGTTGTGATGATTTATGTAGAACAAGGACTGACTGGGGGGAATATATTATTGTTATGGATTGATGTTATAAAATTTAACATGGGTTGGCTTCTAATTTGTACTTATTAATAATCTATTTTTTCCTAACCATGTCAAAGGCTTTGTTCATTTTTAATTCTTTTTTACTTTTTTGTTGTCCAAGATGTTGAAGACCTCATAAATGTTTCTCGATTCTTTGAATCAGGCAGTTGCGGCACTTGCAACAAGTGAAGTTGCATTCATGTTGCAGGTAGGACAACATCCTGGTTTGCAGACCACAATAGAATCAGGACCTTCAGCGATTCCTCATCAGGAGCCAGTCCAATCATAGGCGGCTGAATTTCCTGGGGGCAGTTTGTTTTCCCTGCTTATAAATTCGGAAAGTCACCTGAGCTGTTGTTGTATCTGTGGTACTCTTTATTTGTTGTATCTGTGGTACTCTTTATGTATGAGATAGTCGTGCTTGCCTTCGACTGTCTAGAATTTCTGGGTTGAAGAGGAAGCATGTCTTAATGCTTAATATTTTCCTTTTTCTTTGCCAAAAGTCAGTAGATTAAGTTGTGTACTGCTAGCATTTCCAAAGTTCCAAACTGAATGTTGTTTCGGATGTTTCAAATGCAAATCAAGTCAAGATAAGCAAAGAACAAGCAACAAGATAACTCATTTGTGTCAATTGCATTGTTTCCTGACTCTTGGCTTGTCTATGTGACCTTTTTTTTTTTTTTTTTGCTTTGACCAGTAATTTGTGCTTGAGTTTTGCTTATGAAAGTGTTGCAGATTTTCTCGTTTTGCTTCAGTTAGGGCCCGGAAGAGTTTTATTTTCCAATATAAGGACAGTTGTGTAGAGAAAATGAAGATCTCTCTTTATAACTGAGCGCCCTAAGAAGATCCAAATAGGAAATTCCTAAAACTTTGAATTTTTTTGTGCCATATCATAAACATGGGATGTTTCCATTCCTCATTATCTGAACATTTGAAAATTTACACCTTCGAATAGATGTTTCTATACTTCATCGTGGTTTAATATGATGGTCTTGAAATGTTAGAAGACAATGCTTGTTTATATCCTCTGGTGTTTAGATGTCTTTTGGTGGCTCTTGTTGAATTTAGTTTGCAATGTGGAGTAGCTTTTGTCCTGGAGTGATCTGCAAAGTGTGTTTGATCAGAGGTTACGCATCGTTGAATTTAGTTTGAAATGTCGATTAGCTTTTGTTATGGTGTGATGTGCTAAGTGTGTTTGATCGGAGGCTACAGTTGCGTTCTGTCACTTCACTGGTGTTGTCGGAGCAGATGAAATTGGAGAATTGAATCAAATTTACTTATGTGTGAATCATTGCCGTCTTTTTCTTTCTCTGAAGTAGGAAGAAACCTCTTTGGCTCAAACAATCTCTTGACAATAGAAATCCTCTTTGGGTGGCTTGAAAATAGGGATTAGAATCACATGACATGACTGATCTATCATTTAACATGTTGTGAACCATAGTGGAATGTAGCTTCTGACCTGTATCTGATTGAATGGCTTTTGATCCATCATTTGACATGACTGGGCCAAGAGTTGAGTGCGTATTCATAATTATGCCGTTTGAATGCTAATGTCCCTTGGTGTTGTATCTCACTTCTCTATGTTATTTTAGGTTTGTTGAAATGCCGAAGGAACATTACGTTGTTTTCAATGCATAGGGTTGTGCCAGATTACTTTGCTGCTCTACTTGTGGTGGTAGGTATGAATATGATATCAATTTTTCATGGCTTCTTGATGCTAAAGTCAAGTCTTTTTAATATCAGTGTCCTTGATTATCAATGGTGTCTTATGTTTTGCAGGACAGTAGTGGCTTTCACTTTCAGGCTCATGTCTCAGAGCAATGCTGTATTAGATTGTTCCCCCATAGCATATGCAGGTCATGTCATTCCTCAAAGCTATGTACTAGTATCAGTCGGCCAGTTTATGGTTGACCTTTCTGTTGAGGAGGATGCATCGTGCCTCAACCCTGAGAATGTTTGTACACGATATCTCTACTGAGGGTTGTTGTGTTTTGATTGTTTTCCTCGAAGGCAGTGTCCTCAAGAGACAAATTGAAATTGGCTGAATAATTGTTTTGGAACTTTTTTATCAGTACAATTACCAATTCGAGTTGGTTTGGTTGAGATGGATAAGGGGAAGCTGATGTAGCTATGAGCTTAATCGAGTACTCAGCTTAGACATCTTATTTTTCCATCTATTAGCAGTAACTATTTTATATTATTCCTTGGTGAGTGCTTTTTGCTTGATGAAGGAGTCTTGGTTAGATAAATAGAAATTGCTTGCAAAGCTCGTATTGTTGACTATAGGGTATAAGCATCTTAGTTGTGTAAGCATGAATTCCTGCAATGCTGATTTAGCAATTTGAAGGAGCAAGTGAGTTATTTGTGACAATGTTAAAGACATGCAGAAAAGCGAATACTTTGTAGCACAGAAAACTCTAACTGAATGAAGAGACGAAAAAAAAAGTATGGAAATACTATACAATTGATGTTTATGTTTAACTTTTTCATTTTGTGAATAAAGATCCTCACATTCTTTATGAAATATGACGTACAATTAGAAATGCGCATTTTTATATATATAAAAAGACGAAAGGGTCTTAACAAAGGATACAGCAAAAAAAAAAAATTCGAAAATATCTTACATTTGACGTTTCTGTTTAACTTTTTCATTTTGTGAATAAAGATCTTCACATTCTTAATAAATATGAAGTACAATTAGAAAAATGTTTTTTTTTTCATATAAAAAAATGAAAGGGGCTTCACAAAAGAGATGGCAAAAAAAAAAGTTCGGAAATATCCGACATTTGACGTTTATGTTTAATTTTTTTCATTTTGTGAATAAAGATCTTCACATTCTTTACGAAATAGGGCGTACAATTAGAAACATGTTTTTTTTTTCATATAAAAACAACGAAATGGTCTTAACAAAGGAGACGACAAAAAAAAAATATTCGGAAGTACTCTACATTTGTTGTTTCATTTGACGTTTATGTTTACTTTTTCATTTTGTGAATAAAGATCCTCATATTTTTTACGAAATATGACGTACAATTAGAAACGCATTTTTTTTTTCATATAAAAAAATGAAAGGGTCTTAACAAAGTAGGATATAGCAAAAAAAAAAGTTCGAAAATATCTTACGATTGACGTTCCTGTTTAACTTTTTCATTTAGTGAAAAAATATCCTCACATTCTTTACGAAATAGGGCGTACAATTAGAAACACATTTTTTTTTTCATATGAAAACAACGAAATGGTCTTAACAAAGGAAAAGGCAAAAAAAAAAATTCAAAAATTCGAAAGTACCTTACATTTGACGTTTATGTTTACTTTTTCATTTTATGAATAAAGATCCTCACATTCTTTTTGAAATATGACGTACAATTAGAAACACGTTATTTTATATATAAAAAAAACGAAAGGATCTTAACAAAGGATATAGGAAAAAAAAGTCGGAAATATCTTACATTTGACGTTTCTATTTAACTTTTTCATTTCGTGAATAAAGATACTGCATGGTAATCACTAGTGCAAAATGCAAATTAGGAAACGGAAGTTCTTCAGCAAGTATGTACAATGATAGATACTCTCTATAACCAATCTTGCGCTTATGATAGGAGTCTGTAAAAAGTAAAACACTAATCTACATCATGTACATCAGGAGTATCAATCATGGGAACAATCATCTTAATGTCGATGTAGTAATGAACTCAGACGATGTTCATCAGCAAGTTGAGCTACTGACACCATTTGAACAGTGTAATGGTTGAGATTCTTGATATTCTTGCTTGACACCCTACACTCCAAATTGTGCCGTCTTTGAACTGCATCCTTAACCCTCTGGTGAAACTCTTCATCTGCATAAAAGTTTATAGACAGTCAGGAGGCATGGACTCGTACTAACAGCATCCAAAATGAGATCAAGAAGGACACAATTACTCGGGGTCGCACGGAGACAATATAAAACTTTGTACATAAAATTTTTAAACCAATCTTAGTAGTCCCAGTACTCTATGAAGCGAACCATATAACCACAACTCAAGATCACCGTATGGATCTTCACACTCACGTGATCTCAATCAATCTTATTGGATGACTGGGCTAGAAAACCTTTCGATCAAACATAGGAAGAATCTAAATGTCTACACAACAGATAAAAATGAGCACAATATTGCAACTTTACCTGCTTTATGCCTTTCAATACTGCTTGAACTTTTGAAGGCTTAGAAACCACTTTTTGACTTTCACCGGTTCCACTACTTAGAGGCAACATCGGGGTTAATTGAGAAGGAATAGGAGCTGCGTCAGATGAATCAGCCAGGACCTTTCCTTGAACTAGAAATCCCCTGCAACAGAATAGAGATAACCTGATTAACATCGCCAAATTACCATGTTTCAGAAAAGAAAAGCTATGTATCAAGCTGGTTGTACATAAAAGCTTATACTTTGTACTACCAGCCAATAACAAAATCAACCATAGCCCCCAACATCAGAATTCTCATCACCAGTAAACAATCTCTACTGCTTCCCTCGCTAGTGTAATTCCTTAAACAGATGCAGCAAATATATGATCGCTAGTGTAATTCCTTAAACAGATGCAGCAAATATATGATCGCATCCATAACTGTGCCAAAAATAAAAAAAGTATTCCCCATGCTCTACAAAAAGGAATATCTTCAAAGTAATTCTCTAGTAGTTCAAAGAGCAGTAATAGTGAGAATGATGCAGTTCGAGACAGTCAGTTCCATACTCCAAGACATAAGATTCTGATATTACTTCACCTACATGAATAATCAACAAGCATTGCAGGCATTCTCGCAATTAACATCCTTTCTATCTCTATCAAACACACAACGCATCCATGTAGCAAATGAAGTACAAAACGTAGACACCCGAGACATACGACACAAACAAAGATCATCTACACTACTTACACTAACATGACCCTACACGTGATCATCTTCACTGTCTTTAGCTTTCCAAAACATCTTCCCTTGACAAAATATATTGAATCAAGGAAGGCTTTCCAAATTGAAATTCAGGCCCCCTTGTTCGGATCCGGATTCCAAAAAGCTCCTCTGGTCCGCCAAAAAATGCACCAAAAAACAACTTCAGACTTGCCCGCTTCTACTGGCCATCCTGGAATTAATAAATATTGCATACACATGTAAACAAATATGGTTAGAATTGAAAAAAGAAAATTTAAAAATCCCCAAAGAAGAAGTAGACCGAACAGGGTTAGAACAGCCGATCATCGACATTGCCAGGTAAGGTCGCTCTCTCTCTCTCTCTCTATATATATATATATATATATATATATGGGGACCCCAACAATGAAGAAGATCTTTTCCAATTCACGTAAATTAGAAGCCAACCCATGTTAAATTTTATAACATCAATCCATAACAACAATATTCCGCCCAGTCAGTCCTTGTTCTACATAAATCATCACAACAAGCTAAAATAAAGCTAACTAGCTAATTGTGCAAGCGTATTAAAGTAAACTCTTGCCTTATGTCACTTTCCAGGTAAAATTCAAAGGTCCAATATCTTTTAGTCAGCAATCAAACTCCAGTCCAAAATGAAAGAGGTTAGCACAATCACAAACTAATTTCTCTCCATAATTCAATACAAAATTCTTGATATTACAGCTTTTGTACCTGAAATCTCTCAAATAAATTGCTGCAAACACGTAGAGGTTGAGCAAAACTCACACAAGATCATCACAACGGCTTCTCGATCAAGCATTTTCTTCATACTAACAAAACGTTTGTGAAAAAATTGCTTTCTGATGAAAATGACCTAATCCTATTAGTAGCAGGTTTAATCCTGTCCAAAATCCCAAAACGGATATCTCAGACTCTTTACTTCAAGAAAGCTTCTTTTCAAATTCTGTCTTCGGCAATATAACAATTTTTTATGCTGGATTTTACTTTAGACTGGAACAATCTCATTATCTGAAGAAGCTGAAGTTGAAGCTGACAAAAAGCTCATCGAGAAGCAAAGAACACAGGCTTAAGCTGAGCATCGAATCCAACCCAGTAACCTTACCAGCTACCCTCAATCTCTGCATAAGATTAACCCCCGCTGATGAAAAAATACCGTCGATTTTCAGTTGTAAATCATCCCCTGAAAGGGAAAACAATATTCAACGAGCCAAAACCTACGGAAATTACTCCGGCCCACATCCACTTCTTTACACAAACGCCCTTTTCATCTGATGCGGCAACCCAATTAATCGACTGGAAACTAGCTTTATTGACAGCAGAGAAAGGTGATACCTTGGCAATTTAGATCTCATTCTTGAGCTTGTGGAACCGATTATTGAGCCTGGAGAACTTGTTGATGTTCTGCTGATCCTCCCAAGTGACCTCCACCTTGGATCCCCCGCCCTCCGGGAAACAAAAGTTTAGAATCGTTAGAAATGGGAATTACGGTTTCGAAATTGACTGATTTCTGGAGGCAATTTTACCTGTTGCATGATTGATTGGCAATTGCAGCAGAAAACAGGAAGCGGATCCCCACCCCCAGCACCACCGTCGCCGCCTCCACCTCCGCCTTCCTCCTATTCAGCCCCAGCAACACCTTCGCGAAGCGATTCCTCTCAAAGTGGAGAACCGCGATGCGTCGAGGGAAGGCGATGGACGATGCGAGGGAGCCCGACAGTCGCGAGGCCACAAGCGCGGAAAATAGGGGAATGTGGCGACCGAGAGCGCGAAGGTGAGAGTAGATGAAATTTCTGAGGAGAGAGAGGGAATCCGGTTTCAAAGGAAGACGAAATTTGTGAGCCGAGGAGATGGGATCCGGATCGTCTGCCTTATTTTTTTTTAAGGCAGAGGGATCCCCACCCTTGATATAGGGGGAGAGCACAATCAAGGATGGGGATCTGTTGCCTTAAAAAAAAGTAAAGCAGAGGATCCTCACCCGAGGAGATCCGGGCAGAGTAAATTCGGGCGAGAAATTGAGGAGAGAGACGAATATGAGGGGAGAGAGAGCGGTATGAATCCTCTGCCTTAGTTTTTCTAAGGTAGAGGATCTCCACCCTTGAAATAGTAATAAAAGTTTTTTATTACTATTTCAAGGGTGGAGATCCTCTGCCTTAGAAAAACTAAGGCAGAGGATCCAGATCCGGAGAGAGAGAGAGAACCCAGGCTTCAAGGACCCGGATCCTCTGCCTTATTTTTTTTAAGGCAGAGGGATCCCACCCTTGATATAGGAGGGAAAAGCAAAATCAAGGGTGGGGATGTGCTGCCTTAAAAGAAAGTAAGGCAGAGGATCCTTGCCCTTCAAAATAGGAAATGCCGCCCAAATTTTTGGCTCCATTTGATGTGGCGAATTGGTGAACGTCCGATGAAAATAAACGGTTGGATTTAAAAGTAGGTCACCCCCTGCCTTAATTGGACTAAGGCAGTGGATCCATATCCCGCCTGGGCCCACCCGACCTCAGTCATTTTATGGAGAGATATTTAATTTAATTAATTAATTTTTTTTTTTTGAATTGGGTCGCCTAGACAAGCACCGTTAGACTCGACATCCAACCTAGCCCAGTGATTAGGTCTACATTGAGATAATATATCTCATGATTTTAGAAAGGAGAGACAAGAAAAGGATTTTTCGCTTCACCGGCAAAAAAAAATATACGAATGGATTGGCATTCGTTTACTCAGATCAATATTACACGAAATTGCTTTACAAAGCAAAATAGCAGATCCTGAGTGAACATTCACATAGTAAACCGCATTCAATACTCAGGAAAAAAGATATATTGTATCACCTTGTAAATCGGCTTCGATGACGGATCTCAGCATATCTAGGTCTATTCGGCTCGGAGGGGTAATAATCGAAAGAACTTTGCTAGCTAGCATAACAGTTTTTGGGTGACTGTGCGAGTAATAACATGTTGTGGGTCATAAATCTTTGAAGGAATGGGCCGCACGACAATTTCTAATCATTTGTTAATAAATTTTTTTGTGGCTCATAATAGGCTTGTTAATTTCATAAATAGATTAAGAATAGCCACATGATCATTTCTCTAATCAGAAGTGCATGGGGTTTATGAATATGGTTTTGAATGTGAACAAGAAGAAAGAACTCCGACGACTCCCACACAAGACTATTTGGGGCATTTTCCTTTTGTCATTGCAGATCGCATTTACGTGCTTTAGGACATTGTGCTCAGATTTTTGGACATTTCTTCTTGACTTCCGAGTGTTTTGCACTTTTAAATGTGCAGTAATCAATGATTACGGACTTGCCCTGTGAATTCAATCAGGTGTAAAATAGGTTGTTCTCTTCGGCCCAACATGAAGTAAATTAGAAAGATTGGGCCGGTTTAGCAGTTGAGGCATCAGTGCTTGCAGAAATGGTGTGTGCTTTATCTGCAAAGTTAGGTTTTAGAATCGAAATAAGCTGGAAAAAGTAACCAAAGAAATCTTAGAAATATTGTATTGGTACCAACTCAATCATATTAAATATTTTAATTGGATCAATTTAATTATAAACCTTTTGCATTAATACCAATTCAGTCCATCCGGCTGGCCGGCAATTATTTATATGGACGCCGACCATCTTACATGGCAAAAGCAGTGCCGACATGTATAATTCCATAATTTTCTGAATCCTTTTCTAAATTTATTTATTATTTTTTTTTTTTACAAAAAATTAAAATTTATCCATGTTAGCGCTGATCTTGCGAAGTAAGATGGCCGCTACAGCTGGCATCTGTGTTAGTGATTTTTGATCAAAATTGGCTTGATGGACTGAATTGATACCAATGCGAGATGTTTGGGACTAAATTGACCCAATTGAAAAGTTTAGGACTGCATTGATACCAATACGATATTTCTAGGACTTCTTTGTTACTTTTCCTGAAAAATAGCCTGATATTGCTCCTTAGATGGAGTAAGCTTTTTCCAGCTCCTGTAGTTCGATGTCCCTTTCTTTTCTAAAATTGCATATCCTCAAAATGATGCACCTTTTGCTGGATTATCGATCCGGCAAACACGAGTGTCATGCTTCAAGAACACCTAAAAACCTCGATCATGTCCTTGGAATAACCCCCTTGTCATGCGGGTGCCTACATTCTCAAGACACGTCTACCCTAAGCAAAGCATGTTATGAAGGGTATTCACTGAAGTCCATCCCATGAAAAACTTCAGAATGGTTGAAATCATGGGATGGAAATATGTCCATTCCTCAATAGAAGTTTTACGTGGTTAGTTTAAGGGCCTCTCGGATAGGCTTGTCAAAGTGGATCATAAACCCATTTTTTAACTCATATATGAAGAGCTTAGTTGTTATACGAGTTAGTTATATTCAATAATAATTAAGTCATAAATGAGTTTAAGCATAAATATGAGCGCTAAATGAGTCAAAAAATGGGTTGTAAATGAGTTTACATACTCTCTTCATTCTCTCTCGCCCTCACGATCTAGCACTCACTCACTTCATACTCTCACCTCAATTTGAATATGAGTTTTTCTAAATCGGATTGACTATGGAAGTGTTTTGAGAATATGTGCCAATCCAAGTACGTATCACTAGATTTATATTGCAATAAAATTGGTTACAAATGTGTTACACGGATATATATGGATCGGACCATTTATAACCTACCCGAGCTTATCCATCCGTTTGATGAGACTACCCTAGTACTATCTATCTCCCCTTTTTTTTTTTGTTTAAATAAAGTACGGACATCATATCGCTGCAGGGATCCGAATCGCCTAACTTTTCCTTAGAAGGTTAGGCGCTTGCCTTCGGGATCCGGGCCATCCGTTTTTGGACGGACGGCCCAAATCTCCTGTTTTTAGGGGGTAATTTTTTGAATTTTTTACATATATTTTTGTTAGTAATAATTTGGGCCGTCCATTCATAATACGGACATCCCAGATTTCAAAGGCATGACCTAACCTTCTGAGGAAATGTTAGGTGATCCATTTCCCTGCTGCAGAAGGTATCATATAACAAGAAAAAAAAGGAGCAGATGGAAAAGCGCGGTACTTTTATGGTGGGATGTGGAATATTAATATTCCTCGCTTTACTCTTTTGGTCTTTGTTGTGCTCCCACGAAAGGTTCTCCGCCACAATCCCGTGTGCTCCCCCGCATCAGGTTTTTGTCTAAGGTGCCCGCGGGGCTAGAATTGCCTGGACCCGGATCCGCGAAGAAAGAGTCGATACAAACCCTTCATCTTATGGGTTCCACACGGGCGCCGCAGAAATCAACGACCGTGATTGCACGTGATCCACGGACCCGACCCGCAATCCGTGAGACCAAATTTCGCTAGTCGCGTACTCGGTCGCACTACTCGGGTCACAACACGTGCTAGACATTGTCGACCCGTTCCGTTAGAGTCCATGTTGTTATCGTCGGTCCATGTCCCTCTGAGGCTGCGCATGGTTACCATTTTGTATCGAAAAATTGATTCTGATTAAAATGACTTGTTTTGATTTTGTTTTTGGATGAGTTTTAGAGAATCAGAATATGTTTGATAACTGCACAAATTTTTTATTTCGAAAAACTATTTCTCTTCCTAGTTTTTTTCATTTAAGTCAAATAATTATGCAGTTATTTTGTAAAATTTCATTCAATGCACACTAAAATAATTTAAAATACATTATTTTTTTAGTATGTCATAAATGAAACACAAATTTTAGTATTTGATGTTTGAAGTTCGATTGAAGCATGAGATAGTTCCCATATTAAGAACTCATTTTTTTAAATGTTATTTGTCCAAAATACATACAAACATAGTAGCTGAATAACCAAATTATCCACTGACAAAAAAAAAAATTAAATTATCCTCCTTGATACAAAGTACAAGTCCTTCACTATCATTTTGCAAATTCTGTCCTAAATCCAAGTGGGTATTTGGCTCTAGCTCTACATGCAGATGGTTACATTTTGTGATGCACGGTTATGGGTATTTATGTTATCATCCGCATGTTGGATGCCCTCATCTTCTCCGACATTTTTTGCAGAAGAGTTTAAATTATGAAAACCAGGAAACTCAGGCCCAAATTTATGAAAATGAGGTCAAACTAGTCTAATCTAAGCTTTTATATTTTTAGGAATTTTCTAAATTTTTTGTGATTTTTTTTTCGATTTTTTTATTAGGTTGATGGAAAAGTGACGAGAGAACTGAAAAGGAAAAGTGAGATACGTGAGAATTTATTCTATTCTGTAATTCTCCAAAGTGACTCTTTTTTCTAGAACAAACTTTTTTTTTGGTTTTGGATTTTGCTTAACTGATTTTGATTCTCTAAAACTAATTGTGGGAACAGAATCAGAATCAAAATAATTTACGTCGCCAAATAGAGTTATGATCTTTTTGTTCCAGGGAGCAGAATCAGAGAACCAGAATGATTCTCAGGCCAAAGTAGCAATTTTACATTTTACCCAAATCAGATCGAATAGACCAGGTCGGGGGAGGTCCAAATAAGATATATGAAAAATCATGTATGCGCTCTCCGTGACAATACTCCCACTTGACCTCGTCCTTGTTATCAAGACTTTGCCGTCGAATTGGACAATAAAGAAATCATGCATGTGTGAATATATTGGTGGACTTCAAACTTTTGCCCAGCAAAGATCTAATTTAACGAAAATGCTTAAGTACAATGTCTAGCTGATCGTTTAATTCTAAATAGCTTACTCATAGGCTTTGGATTTACCTTCTTAAAGTCGGCTCTCACAATCAAAAGGATATTTAATTCATAATTCAGGTGGATGCTAGCAGTCCGATTTCTGTATTGTAAATTATTTATGCTATATTAGACTTGCCGTCGCGGATGCGACTTCATTTATATTCATCGTCAGTTGAGTTTCGGGAAAATTATACAAAAAGTCCTAAGCCTGTTGCATTCTATCAATTAAATCCTAAAACTTTTAATTTTGTCAATTATATTCTAAATTTTTTCACGTTTTGTCAATTATGTCTATCTATCAATATTTGGCCAAAAATCCCTGTCATGGCCCTCGTCGGCCATAGTAAAGAAACACTAAGGAAAAAATAGAGAAGAAAAGAAAAAAATAAAAAGAAAAAGAAAAAAATAAATAAATAAACAAAATATATAATTAAAAATATTAAAAAATTATTTAGAATTGTGCATGGTAGTGCCGATCGTGCCGCATAAGATGACCGACGTCCACGCTAGTAATTTTCAGCCAAAATGATAAATTCAATTGGCAAAACATAAAAATATTTAGGACTCAATTGACAAAATTAAAAGGTTATGGCTGAATTGATAAAAATATAATAAAATTAGAATTTTTTGGATGATTTTTCCGTTGACCTTCCTTTTCTCTTGTCTTGCCGTACACCCCGATTTGTTTTCAAACTAGTCCAGAATTTCCAAACCATATTTTCCATATCGTTCAAAATGGTGTCGACAAATGGCTTCATACACTACCTTCACCCATTCTATCACCTTCCTAAACAAATCGGATTAGTCGTCTCTGTCAAACATAAAACTTGCTGGGTCAGTACAATTTGGGACAATTTTTTTGGTAATGTTAATTGCAATCTCTGTTTGGTCAAAGCCCTAGATGTTGATATGCTGAAGTTTCTAGGGTCAACCTTGCTGAGATAATTGAAATATATGTTGTGTTGATCATGTGCCTGCCTGCTCTAGGTCGGACACAAATATAATCCCCGGGATTTAGAAGCTTCCGATAATTAACTATCGGAGTATTAAAGCTCGGATGAAGAAGCTACAGTGTCTGAGATTAGTCTAATGATCAACTAGATTCAGCAAACGATAGCTAAATCAAGTGGACATATAGTGCTAACGACATCAGGAAGGGTCTACTCCATCATCACTTTTGCTCTCCATTTATGAGAAAAATTGTATGTTAATTAAGGCAGAACACCCGTCGCGATTTGTTATCAAAATTATGAAATTCGTCACATCGATCGAATCATACCACTTCTTCTATCATTCAATTTTTCGTTTAATCTGATGCGCGATAATCCACGTTAACAAGCAGATCGATGGATGCGCCGCCCATCTTTCAAACATTATGTACTGCGATACATAACTGTTATATTCACTACTCCTTTCGCAGCCATGTAGGGGCATAAAGGAATCGAATCACTTATGCCACTGCTTTTGGAGATCGTTCAAAGATTTGTCCAGGAGGTACACATGGTTTTGCTTCCCCTAAAACCATGAAAAGCCCCCCAAAATCTATCCATTATACGATTCCTTTCATCTCACCATCCAAAAAATCTCTCTTTCCCTGTTAAGTTTTGCTCAAACTCAAAATCAAGTACGATCATGGAAAGCAACACCCAATATATATCCAGGAGAGAAGAATAATTACCGGCATTAATCCCTCCCCAATGTACTATATTATTACGAAAAAAATTGTTCAAAAAGCCCTAAATCTATTTTACAGAGCTCAATTCAGTCATAAATCTTTTAATTGTGCCAATTTAGTTATCATTCTTTTTTTCACTTTGCCAGTTTAGTCCTAAACCTTTTAATTGTGCCATTTTAATCCTAATCCTTTTGACGATTGCCAATTTATTCGTAAACCTTTTGATGATTTTTCAATATAGTTATTCCAGCCAAATATCCAAATAATATATAGGCTTAGTACCAAATATGCAAAACTTCAGAATATTTATAACTTTATAAATTGACACAAAAAAATGTTTAAGACTAAATTGACAAATCCTCAAAATGTTTAGGATTTAATTGGCACAGCTGGAATGTTTAGGACTGAATTGACTGCCGCACAATAGGTTTAGGACATTTTGAACAACTATCCCATATCACTGTCGTAACCCGGCATCATATATAATCTGTTCGACCTCTTCCTGTCGATGCATAATTGTGGTCTACCATAGTACCCTAGACAATTTCTAGTCGGAAGGAAAAGTAGAGGAACTAGAAAGTTTATATATGTAGCCGAACACATGAAACTCCATGAAAAGAGAATCGACGGACATCGCATGTGTGAAACATATCCGACCTGTGAAATTCCGAGAGGACCCGAAAAAATCGACCGAGATATATTGAGCGCTTTCCCAAAAGACCATCACCTTTATTCACATGCATGGTCCTAAAATCAAACTAAGTGCTTGTTCCTTTCCTTCTGTGTCCACATCAAGCCGGGCTTGCACTTTCTTCCCTCTCTCTCTTATTTTTTTTTTAAAGATATGTTTCACGCCTTCATCTCCCTATAAAACCAAACCCTCTTTGAGATTCCCACAACTCATAAACAAGAACACTTCCATTACGAAATCAATCTCTTTCGCTCTCTCTCTCTCTCTCTCACACACACACACAAACGATGACCGGGAAGAGGAGCCAGGCAAGCCCGGTCGGGAGCCCCTTGTCGGGCAACGTGTCCGACGGCTCGAACTACAGCTCGAAGGAGCAGGACCGGTTCCTGCCGATCGCCAACGTGAGCCGGATCATGAAGCGGTCCCTCCCCGCGAACGCCAAGATCTCCAAGGAGGCCAAGGAGACCGTCCAGGAGTGCGTCTCGGAGTTCATCAGCTTCGTCACCGGGGAGGCCTCCGACAAGTGCCAGCGCGAGAAGCGCAAGACCATCAACGGCGACGACCTCCTCTGGGCCATGACCACCCTCGGCTTCGAGAACTACGTCGCCCCACTCAAGGTGTACCTCAACCGGTACCACGAGGCCGAGGGCGACAAGGGCGCCGCCGCCGCCGGCACGGGGAGGGGCCACGAGAACACGCCGGCGCCGTCGGGGGCGGAGCAAAGGCTCAACGGCGTGGGGGACCTTCAGAGCTTTTATGGGTTGGTCGCTGTTGGGGGTGGGTTCAACGTGAATCGGATGATGATGGGTGAGAACGGGGATGGGAGTGGAAATAAACTTATGGCTCCTCAAATTCACAATGGGGTAGGGTGGTAGAGAAAATTTTGGAGTTTGAATTAATTAATTTCAAGTGGGAATATAACCACCAATTTGTTAATTGGTGTGTTATGTCGAAGTTAGCTTATTTTTGTTCAATCTACTCATACTAATGGGGAATATATCGCAATTTGGAGCTCCTTCGAGGTGTCGATAAAATGGAAGGGTAGTACACATAGACGTGATTTCATATATTCAATTTTCCTTCTTAGATTAAGTGCTTTAGAAACCCTAAAACTTGTCGAGGACACGCGATTGAGTTGTAATACTATTGAAAAAAATGCAATCAATTCAAAAAATTTATCGAACTTGTGCAATAAAGTCTTTTTGTTAGATCCGTTCAATATGTCTAATGAACGAAAAATGCTGATGTGTAATTCTTTATGTTTTCTTGATACTCATGGTGCCGATTTGGTGCCAACTAGGGTGACGGTCTACATCAGACAAAGCCATGAAAAATAAAAAATAAATAAATAAAGAAAATGAAAAATGATTAAAAACACAAAAAGTAAAACGCAGTGCACATTCCTTTTCCTTTTTTCAATTTTGGATTTTTTTAAATTTTAATCTAATTTTAATTAAAGTTAGGAGGAAAAAGGCACTGTGGTCATTGTTGCACACTCTTCATTAACAAAATAGCTAGGTAGGAAAAGAAAAAGTATAGTACAATTTCGCATCGATATTTTCTGTTAAACAAATTGAAGATAGCTAACGGAGGACTCACGAATATCAATTTCATAATTTTTTTTAATTGATTGCACTTTTTAATAAATTTTTAGAGTCTATTTCACTTTGACATGTTGTGGAATGAATTTAATTTAACTCATATTGTGACAATGACAGATATCTGAGGGAGCCAAAAAGATGTTACGGAGGAACCTACGCACCTCTTTGTCATAAAAGTTACTTTATATCACAAGATGTTATGGAGGAAGCTATGCATCTTCTTCTATAGAAAGTTAGTTCGATATCTAGGAAAAAATATGTGACGCATCAATATATCACGTGTTATTTTAACATGAAGTCACAGACCCAACATGTTTTTACACAATTTCAAGATTCAAAATTTGAGCGGTCATCAAAATATAAATTACGCGAACAAATTAAAAATATACAATTGACTCCGGGACAACTGATTTTGCATATGGAGAGAATGCTTTATCTCCCATTTTTCTTATTGCAATTTGAAACTCTTTCAGATATTCTCTGTTTTTGTTTAAGATAAAATTTGTTACTTTATGGATAGCGAGGTACGTTTTCCCCTACATGAACCAGTGACAGATTGACGAACCGGTCGATGATTCTGTTCGGTAAGAATATTGTACATTTCATGTCACTCTAAAGGTGAGATTTTAGTGATTGAATTAAAGCAAATTGGGTTGTTGATCAATATCTGGATGAGAGTTCACTAGTAAATAAAAAATTTCAGACGAGGATATACTATTTTGCGTGAAAGACGATGACTGCAGATAGTATCTCACCTTTTTTTATCTACCTTTTTGCAGCCTAAAATGGTAAAGGAGCAAGAGTTGGTGCTGTATTGGTATCCGAGATTGGGGCACAATATCTCATAATTACCAAGTTAAGATTCGAACGTTCAAACAACATGGTTAATTATGAAACTTTTATCCTAGGATTAAGGGCGGCTTTGGGCATAAAAAATGAAGACCACTTTAGCATCTGGGGATTCAGACTTGATCATATACCAGGTTAAAGGAGATTGGCAGACTTGAGATGAAAGCTACTTCTTTATCACCGTCACCTGGTCCACGTGGACCGTATGTTCGATAGTGCTACGATTTGAACCTTTGATTCCACCAGGTCAAAAGATGCTAGGTATTCCTTTCTTATTTCAGCCTTTGATTCGCGGTAGCACGAGCTGAACCTGGACAGTACCATGATGGACATATTTTGCTAACAATTCAAGATCACTTATCGATAAATTTCAGGAGCCTCCTAAGCTATACTCACCAAGATAATGACTAAATCAACGGTATCAACTGACCCTAAAGTTAGGTCTACTAGTTTCTATCACCTACATACATACATACATTCATACATTCTCCAACAATTTCATTAGGGTTTGTTTTGTTTTTCTTTTTCATTGCTCTCTGCCTCTGGTGTGTACGCAAGAATGTGTCTCTCTACACTCGTTGACTTGCTCAATTCACAGGGCAACGTGATCGAACCGCTTGCCTGCTCATGTCGTCACCAGCGTGGGCTTATTGTTGGCCGGCCAAACTCGATTAATCATTTCTAAACAAAGAAAACATCTTTGGGTAGGTGAACCAGCAGAGTTCGAACTGCCCCGGGGGTGGGAACATCAAGTTCAGCAGTCAACATCGATAGCCATGTACATTAACATACACCTAAGTTCCATCAGAGAAACAACATTATTGATATTACGCAAAATCGGAAGCGGAGACAAAACCAAAACGATCCAAGCGAGAGATAAATGTAGAAAGGCTAAATCTAACTCGAGAGATTTACGCGATTTGGCTTTGGCAACGTACCTACTCCACGGGGAGAGATCGACGGATGGTTCCAATTATAATAAGCGAAAGAGGTGATTATAATCGCTCGATCATACTTACTCACAAGTGTCTCCTCACCTTGAAACACCCAAAACAAGCCCCACAATAAGGGTTCAAAGAAAATCTCTCTCACTTTAGTTTTTCTTGACATTTCTCTCAAAGTTAGACTTGACGTCATGAACAAAATAGGTAAACAAATTGTCTTCTAATTTGGTCTGTAGAGATATTTCTAATCTTCTCGGCCAAAATTTGCTGAATCGGACGTCAAGTCGAGGAATCAAAATGATGCTAGAATTCCCAGCTGCATCAATATGGTGGCACGTCCATGCAGTCGTGGTCGAACGTCCAATCCAGTCTCTAGACTTATGAATGTGCCAACTTGGACCCTTGGTATGTGGCAAGCCTACACTGCTCGATACTTCATTGCGGACATCGCCACATGATTTAGGACATTCGAAATATCCCTTTGCGCCCTCCAAACCAATTTTCGCTCGGTTCGGAAGTCCTCTATTCCAATTCTCATCGATTCCAAACTTCAACAGTTAGTAAGGAAGCAAGGGCTGTATCAGATGTTGTCCTTGTCTAGACAATTAATTAATTCAACTTTTGGCTGGCTTAAGAGACACAGTCGGGTTAATTTGTATGCTGGTCAGCGTTTACTAAAGAAGTCTTTAAGCCAACAAAATCGACAAAAAATGAGAAAAAAATGTACTACAAATGGCGACGATTGGAACCTAATAGAAAAGTATCTCTTTGGATACTTGCATTTGAACAAGAAGAAATTTCGTTGACTGGAGCGCCGAACTAGGAAAATGTATGTGAGATTTGAGAACTATCAAATAGAAAATCGTTGGCACTAGCAGGGAGCACTAGCATGGTCCTGAATTGATAGGCGTTGTTCGGTTCTTGAACAAGGATATGAGTCCAGAGAATTCGAATATTGTATGGAGAAATGATTGAGAGGCAGGGTTATGGAGAAACTAGGAGACACCAATGCATCGGAATAATTAGGAGGAGGCCAAAATAAAATAAAATTGACAATACATGCCACGCAGAAAGAGCACGATGCAGCTAGGATCCTAGGGGCAGAGATGATGGGATAGGTAATAGTCAAATAAAGAACAGGAAATTACGAAAATAGATTGAAAAGTACAGGCAGCGCAAAATAAATGAAAGAGGTTGTTGAATACTTTTAACTTATTTCTCGAATTTGAACCTCTAAATGAAATCCGATCTAATCGGATTTCAAATTTGAGTAGATTTCGTAAAAGGGGTTTCTTATTTTGGATATAAATGCTATACATGTTAGAGATAGAATTCTACTTGCCTACTAAGAGTGCGCATCGGGCGGAATCGGATCGCACCGGTTGATTCTAAGTAGTTCCCATAGGAATCGCCAATTCCTAGGGATGAACTGTAGAAGACAAAGTATTTAAAATAGAAACTATATGAAAAAAAAAAAACACTATGGTTCCAAAGTGGACAAGGTCAATCACTGGTTATAGTGACTAATAATTGACCCCATTTAGTTTGATTCTAGTTCTAGGGTGGGGTGGGAACTGACGCACTCTGGAACCAATCACCCTTATTGCTTGCAATACGACGGAGCAAACAAGGGGAGTGTTATGCTTTGGGTGTAATTTAGGGCTTTGAAGCACTTAAGCAATTGTAAATTATATATTTTTTGGATCTATAGTGGATTTCTTGACGGCTAACTCTCTTAAGAGAATGAGTATTGACACTCACACCGAACTACATAAATCTTTGGTGTATTTATCGTTTCTCATTGATTTTTTAGTAATTTTTTCTTTTCGCATTAGGTTTCAATTGCAAGATTCTTTAGTTTTTATTCTTTTTTTATTTTCCCAATAGCCAATATTAAAGGTAATTTTTTTTTTCTTAGTTTTGTTGTGGGATGCTTATTCGATCATCATCAATAAATTTTTGTTACGACAATATGGAAACTGAAATGAAATTGAGACAGAGGAAAAGAACGGAACACTAAGATTTACGTGGAAACCCTTACGGGAAAAACCACAGGAGAGAGGAGAAGCAAAATCTACTATGAGAATCAAGGATTACAAAAGAGACAACGTAAGCTTCTCAATCTGATAGTTTGAGAAAAGAGCAATATTTATAGTATTACCCCTCAAATCGTAATGTTGGCCCAAATCCCTTAACTTAAGCCCTTAACTATTCAAGATATATTAACAAATCTCCACCTTGATTTGAATTCCCAAGTAGACATAAGTACTAAGTCAATCTTCTCCTCCCACTAGTATAAAACTCAGCTGCTGCAAACATTAACCAAATCCAAGCAGTGCTTGAATTTAGTAAAGGGCAATGACTTTGTCAACATATCAGCTGGATTGTTTTCTGTACTAATCTTCAAGACCTTAATATAGCAATCAGTAAGAATGTCTTGAATATAATGATACCGCACATCAAAGTGCTTTGTTCTCTCATGATACATCTGATCTTTAGTAAGATGTATAGCACTCTGACTATCGCAATGCACAACAGTCACATCATCATCCACACTAAGCTCTCCAAATAAGCCTATCAACCATATAGCTTCTTTGATTGCCTCTGTAATAGCCATATATTCTGCCTCTGTAGTAGACAAAGCAATTGTATGCTGCAAAGAAGCTTTCCAACTGACTGCACAACCCCCAATAGTAAAGATGTACCCTATCAAAGACCTCATTTTATCAAGGTCCCTAGCATAATCAGAGTCAACATATCCAGTAAGAGTTTCACAAGTTTTCCCAAACTCTAAACCATAATCTGAAGTACCCTTAAGATATCTCAAAATCCACTTCACTGCTTGCCAATGAATTTTACTTGGGCATGATAAATATCTACTTACCACGCTAACAACATGTGATATGTCATGCCGAGTGCAAACCATAGCATACATAACGCTACCAACTGCATTAGAATATGGAATATGTGACATATATTTTATTTCATCATATGTATGTGGACATAAATCAGCTGATAATCGAAAATGAGCAGCAAGATGAGTACTCATTGGTTTGGTATCTTTCATGCCAAAATGATCTAATACCTTCTCAATGTAGCTTTTCTGGGAAAGATACAATTTTTCTCTTTTTCGATCTCGCTGAATTTTCATGCCAAGAATTTTCTTCGCAGAACCTAAATCCTTCATATCAAATTCAGCGCTCAACTGTGCCTTCAAATTATGTATATCAAATTTATCTTTTGCTGTAATCAACATGTCATCAACGTATAACAGCAGATAAATATAAGATCCATTTGGAAGTTTGCACAGATATACACAACTATCATATTTGCTTCTACAATAGCCAAGTTGCACCATAAAAAAATCAAATCTTTTATACCACTGTCTAGGTGATTGCTTCAAGCCATAAATAGATCTTTTCAGTAAACATACATGATCTTCCTTACCTTCAAACTGAAAACCCTCAGGTTGACCCATATAGATTTTCTCTTCAAGTTCACCATGCAAGAAAGCTGTTTTCACATCGAGTTGTTCCAACTCTAAATCATGCATAGCAACTAACGCAAGAAAGACCCGAATAGTGCTGTGTTTAACGACGGGTGAAAACACATCATTAAAATAAACTCCCTCAATCTGACTATAGCCCTTAGCGACAAGACGTGCTTTAAATCTAATGTCTTCAACTCCAGGAATACATTCCTTTCTTTTGAAAATCCACTTGCAACCCACAATCTTCTTTTCTTTTGGTGGTTTGACAAAATCCCAAGTTTGATTCTTTTTAAGAGATTCCATCTTTTCATTCATAGCAACTAACCACTTTGCTGAATCTTGTGAGGAAATAGCTTCCTTGTACGTTTTAGGCTCATCATATTCTATCGACTCTGCAGCCGAAAGAGCATAATCAACAAAATCTGAGTATCATACATCTGTGGAGGTTTCACTATTCTTCTCGGTCTATAGTTGGCTATGGAATAATTCTCTTATTCAAATTCTTCAATTTCAATATTATCAATCACTGACTGAACTGGTTGTGAAGAAGATACTTTAAACTCCACCTTCTTAGGTGCACTTTGCAGATTTTCTTGACAAGTATCTGATGATTTCTTGATAGAATGCAGCATAGCAGACTTATCAAAAGTAACATCTCTGCTAATCATAATCTTAGATGAATCAGAACACCAAAGCATATAACCTTTTACACCAGAAGCATAACCAAGAAAAATATATTTTTTCGCTCTAGGCTCTAGTTTCCCTTCACTAACATGTGCATATACTGGACATCTAAATATTCGAAGAGAAGAATAATCAACAGGTTTACCTGACCATACATCCTCAGGTGTCTTGTTCTCAATAGGTATGCAATGAGAACGATTTATTAACCAACAAGCAGTATTGACTGCTTTAGCCCATAATTCCTTGCCCAAACCAGCTTAGACATCATGCACATTGTTCTTTCTAATAGGGTTCTGTTCATACGTTATGCAATACCATTCTGCTGCGGTGTATACACTGTTGTATGATGCATCACAATTCCTTTGTTCTTGCAAGACTCATTAAATTTGCCTCCACAAAATTCTAGCCCATTATATGTTCTCAGCCTTTTGATTTTCTTACCGATTTGCTTCTCAATTAATTTTTTCCATTGCTTGAATGTAACGAAAACATTACCTTTTGCCTTGAGGAAAAATACCCAAACTTTTCTTAAAAAATCATCAATAAAAGTGAGTACATACGTGGAACCAAGGCCTTTCGATGGAACTCTAGCAGGTCCCCAGAGATCAGAATGAATGTAATCCAGAGTGCCCTTTGTGCTGTGAATTCCTATTTTGAAACTGACTCTTTTCTATTTCCCAAAAACACAATGTTCACAGAAATCCAATTTTCCAAATTTTTGACCACAAAAGAGACCTTTTTTACTTAGCTCATCCATCCCTCTAATACTCATATATCCTAGTCTCATATGCCATAATTTTGTATTATCCAAATCTGTCATATCAGAAGAGACCGCAGCTGAACCAGTAACAGTAGAGGCTTGCAGTTAATATAAAGTATCAATTTTGTGCCCTTTCATCAATAAAAGTGGGTCTCTCATAATTTTTAGAACTCCACCCTCAGCAGTAAATCTACAACCATTGGCGTCAAGTGTACCCAAGGAGATTAGATTTTTCCTCAAATCAGGCACATGTCTGACATTATCTAAAGTTCTGATCATGCCATCATGCATCTTAATATTAACGGTGCCAATCCCAATAGCTTTGCATTTAGCATTATTGCCCATGAGAATAACTCCACCATCATATTCTTTATACGTAGAGAACCAATCTCAATGAAGACACATATGATATGAGCAGCCTGAATTAAGAATCCAACTATCACAGAATTTATCTTTATTATCTACAAACAATAGCCAATCTTCATTTTCTTCTTTAGCAACATCATCTTGAGCATGATTTTTATTTCGCCTATTCTGTCTATTCTGATAGTTGTGATTGTTATGACGATTGACATTCCCATGATTTTGTAGATTCAAATTATTTGCTCTTTGCTCCTTTGCCTTCAGTTTTAGGCAATTTATCTTGATATGCCCTGGAGACTTACAATAGTTGCAAATCATATCTCTATGCTTAGACTTTGACCTGCTCTTGCCACTATTTCTTCTTTCAATAGATCTTCCTCGAGCAACTAAATCAGCCCCATGATTATTATTACTACCATCAGAAGTCAATTCTGTATCGAGTTTCTGCTTATTTAGCAGACTAGTCTTGACATCTTCAAAATCAATAGTTTCTCTACTAATAATCATGGTCTCTCTAAAATTCTTATAAGAGGGAGGTAGTGAAACTAGCGATAAAAGAGCTTGATCCTCATCTTCAATATTAACATCAATGCTTCTTAATTCAGCGATAAGAGCATTGAACTCAGAAATATGGGATTTGAGAGAAGTACCTTCAGCCATACGAAAAGTGAAGAGTCGTTGCTTGAGTCTCAATCAATTGGTGAGAGACTTTGTCAGAAAAATACTCTCCAACTTCGTCCATAAACCTGCGGCTGTTTTTTGATCTAGTACCACATGCAGAACTTCGTTCGTGAGGCACAACTGAATAGTGGACAAAGCTTTCTCATCCAATTCTTTCCATGCTTCATCTGTCGTGTCCAGTTTCTTCCCTTTAGTAAGCAAAGTTTTCTTCAAACCTTGCTGCGTAAGAACGGTTAACATACGAACATGCCATAGGTTGAAACTACTGCTCCCATCAAACTTTTCGATTTCAAATTTCGTTGCTGAACTCGAAGTCATAACTATTCCAAGTCGAAGAAGCACGCACGAACTCCTCGGACAACGTGAATCGAAATCCCTTCAAAGAACGAAATTTATTCAAGTCACTGAACTTCATGTGCAAGTCACTGACCAAGTCCGCGAAACAGGCACTGTAAAGCGAATCCCAGAAGGCCAAGAAAACCCAAAAAATAGCGGCATGTGTTCGTGGTGGAATCGCCTGTGGCCGAACAACCCAGAAAGTCAAGTCCTCGTTGAACAACCCCCCCCCCCCCAAAAAAAAGAGCCAAGTCCCTTCTTTGAATTCTAACTTCTCTTGCACGTAGGACCAACTTGGCGTGAGTCTCGTAATGAGAGACTGGCATGTCGTTCCTTCCGTCGTGGGGAAAGTTGAAAAAAGAGTTATGTCAGTTGTCTGACATTGATGATTCTATGAGATCGATTAAGGTTGAATCGGGACCACTAGAAGTGGTATTGTGTGTTTCAGCCCTAAAGAGTAGGGTGTCGTTCTTAAAGAGCGATTGGACCATGAGATGGTCATCGAGGGAAAGGAAAGCGAATGGGCTTGATGG
Organism: Rhodomyrtus psidioides; assembly: GCA_021437785.1. Classification (NCBI taxonomy): domain Eukaryota; kingdom Viridiplantae; phylum Streptophyta; class Magnoliopsida; order Myrtales; family Myrtaceae; genus Rhodomyrtus; species Rhodomyrtus psidioides. The sequence continues at coordinate 564,449 of JAILYB010000077.1, read as the reverse complement.
TCCTGATTGTTCGTAATCCTAATGAATGGTCGAGTAAGCGAGAAGAGCGCTTAGAGTGTAATTGCAAAGTGACTTGAGGTAGTCGAATTGAGTATTTGATACGGGAAATTGTGGAGACAGAGGAAGAACCTCGACTCCTTGGAATTTTTGTCACTTGAGGTGACTGAGTCACTAGAAGAAGAGTGCCAGACCTGGTGAAATTTGAATACTGGAGTGGAGGTACTGCCGTTGGCGTAGACTTCAAGATTGACACTCTAAGGAATGGGAAGGACAAGGTGGATTCGAAGTAAAAGAATGCCACCAAAGTGAATAGTTTCCTTCATGGGGTAAGAGACCCCAGTGTGAAAGGAAAAGAAAATTTGAATCGTCTTAGTATTAAGATTGAGTGTAAGAAGACGCAGAACTTGAATGATTCTTGAAAGTGAAGTCCGAGAAACTGTCTTGTGGACATCGTTGAATTCCAGGATAGTGTTGACGTTCGGTTGAACGGATGAAGTTGAGATAAGGTCGCATTAACTGGTTGTGGAACTCAGAGGCTAAGGCATTAATGCTTCCTGAGAAAGAGCGACAAAAATGAACAAAATGTGTATAGTCCAAGTGGAGACCCTTAAGAGCAGAGAGCCAAGATATGAGCTCTCAAGTGAATGGTACCATGGACAATTGAAATGATTCGACACTTGGTAGTAATGAAGTGGATAACAATCGGATTGGATGTCCAAAGAATGATTGAATTGGTTGTTACCGTCTAGAGAGACGATGATCGGGCTTATTTAAGAAGTCATGAGAAATATGAACGATTTTGAGAGTATTCTATGAACTCCAAGGAGATGCTTGTTGTATGCTAATTACGAAGAACACGAGCTATGGGTCTGATGAGGTAAGATTCCTCAATCATGAAATTTATGAGAAATGAAGTCCCGTGGAGCCTTTAAGGATGGGAATGAGTGATGAATCGACTAGGGTCGATGTGAGTTGCTGAAACTTGAAGTTTCCTGAGATTGATGGATTGTTATAGACAGATTGTGGGAGGATTCCCCACGAGAATTGCCCTCTTGATGAAATGAACTCAAGACGAGCTGTAACCCGAATGGGTGAATGAACGCAATGAGTCTTTGAGGGCTTAAGTCAAGTTGACGATTACGCTGGTAATGGCGTTCCTGTTTGAGATCAAAAGAGTCGGTAGAATCACAATGATGTGACGTGGAAAGGAAATTTGAGGTATAACAAGACAGATTAAAGTAGGCTGTGTGAATGCACCTTGACAAAAAGTCCTTATGAGTTGGAATGCTTGGTGCATGATTGGAGTAGATTTGCGAATGTCCTCGCGACAAAGTTTGGGAAAACTTGTTTGGGATGGAAGGAGGTTTTGAGTCTATAACTACCACAAGAAAATAAGGTAGTAGTTTTTCGAGGGGAATTGAATGAGAGGCAACGCCGATGGGTGAAATTGCTTGTGAATATAGGAGCGTTGTTGTGTAAAAAGAGACCTTGCAAATTATGTGAACTATAGGAGGTTAGAATTGAGTATTGTGTAATTGATGATAGAGGGACAGACTTTCCCTCGAGAAATAAGATATTCAACTTCTAAATTGGAAGTTCGCCAATCAACTAGGTTGATGGCTACCGAAAGAATCAGGCTCGAAAGTCAGAAAGGAATTAAGGGGTTGCAAGGAGTGGACCCTGAGATTCAAAGAATTATGAGAATGAACATAGCAGGAAAGAAACCCAGACTTCCAAATGCTTGGGAAATAAATTACAAAAGTTGAGAATAGAAACCTTGACGTTCATGGATGAAAGTATGAGAATTATGGTGTCCCTTGGGATGGCACAAGGATGTGCCAAGATTTTCTTTAATACTATCGGTGATAAGGACTGAAAGATTGGATTAATCTATCATATGGTCGAGCATTAGACAAGCCGATAAGAGAGAGAGACATGACTACGGAAGTTGATGGATCACTTTGGTCCAAGAGGATTTTCGAAGGGAGTCGAGAACGGATTATTACGGAAGTAGCCCTGAATTTGCTTATGGAGTCGAAAGCTATGATTTGAGTTGGATAATAGAGGACAAGTTAGTAAAGTTCATGAATCCCTGATAGTACGAGGGGACGTTTGAAGGTAGTGATACGCTAAGTGGTAGGGACATCAGAGAGTGCATTCTTGCAATGGGTTAGTAATGATGGTGATAGGCATGGAGCTTGAGTTTAATGTGATGTTCTAGAGAGGCTTTTAGTTAAGAATGTTTAGAAGTGTCAGGTAATGAGAGGAGTTACTTTGAAAAGGTAGCGATGAGGCGTCAGTGCCCCAAGAGACTGAGTGGATAGAATGTTGCAAATTTCGAGGATGAAATTTCTTTAAGGGGGAAGAATTGTGAAATTCTGAATTTTCGACCCCTCGGGGCTAATGACATGGATTGAAAGCTCAAAATTGACAATTAAAAATGAAGAATTCTAACATTGGATTGGAATTTGACGTCGCCTCGCCATTGGTCATTTAACATTGGAAAAATGAAGTTTCGGATGGAAAATGTCAAATGACCATTTTGCCATTGCCTTAAGAGTTAGTGAAGGGCATAATGGTCATTTAATTCACCAAGGGGCTGCCGAAAATCAAGAGAGAGCCATGGTCAATGGCTTCTAGAAGCAAAGACAAGTGTCAAATGAGGAAGAAGCCAAGTGTCATCCATGGAGTGGTTAAGCATTAATTGCCCACCTAATCATCTTATCATTTATTGAGCTTAATTATTTGTGTGATGAACTTCATTTGGCCGGCCACCTTCTCTCTCATCCATTATCATCATCTTCTTCTTCTTGGCCGAGAGAGACCCGTCGCCAGCTTGTTGTTCTGTCCCGACCGCTCCACTGTTCCGGCCATAACTTCTTCTTTCGATGGCCGATTAAGGTGATTATTTCTCCATTAGAAATATTATTGTCCTGTGATTCCAAGGACATATTATAAGCTCAATTTGGCCCAGCCATTTGTCCCGTAGGTCGGTTTGAGTGAGTAAAGGTAAGATTGAAGGTAGAATCTGACCGATTTTGGGAGAAGAGCTGTTTCGTGGGCCTAAAGGTTTCAAATGGCTCCGAATTTTCGGTGAGCTCTTCTACACTCATAGTACTAGGGTTTGCTAAGTTGGAGTTGCAAGTTTACTTGAGGTTTGATGGGTTTTCATGGCTGAAATGAAGTGGTTTATGTGGAGCAGAATCTGACACCCTGAGCACCGAGAGGAACCGGGCTGATTGGAAGCTTTTGAGGAGCTATTTTGCTTCTAAATTCTCGGTGAGTCTATTAAACATGTAGGCTAAGGTCTTGGCAAGTTTATTTCATGATGAATTGACGTTTAGAGTTGGAATTGTGGGCTGTCATGCAAGACTCGTTGAGGACCGGTTCTGCCCTGTTAAGGTTCTGTGGAAGCCGAGCTCTTTGAGGCTTAGAAGGGTGTCGTCTTGTTGTTAAATTCTCGTTAAGGCACCTTAGAATGTTAATTGATATGTTGGTAGGGTGTACACTTGGTGGAATAGAGATTGGAAGAGTTTTAAGGGCTGTTGAGGTGAAAAACATGAAGTGCCGACCAATCTGTCTATAACGCGCACCGATTTTGAATTGAGTCGTTCTAAGTCGTCTGGTATCCAAATTGAGCTCCATTTTCGCCCACATCTTCGTAAGATCTTGATGTTTAAGACTCTAGAATTTTTTTCTCAAAATTTTAGTAGAAAAATTACAGTTTTCATGAGACTGAACCTGTTGTGGGGGCTCAAATTGGACAGTTTTGGTGAATTGAGACTTTGGATGACTTGCCTTGATAGAACGATAATTGGCATGCTTAGGAGCATTGAATTAATACTGTGGTGACATAAGAATAAGGTTTTTTGTGTGCTATAGAAGTATTGGTGCGATAGAAGTGAGAAATGATTGAGTTTCGATATGGTTTTTCATAGGCACGCCGTGGGTGCCCTGTTTGGCCGTGTGCTTGCTGACCTAGGAGGGTCGTTTGGATTAATTTGCTAGCTTTCTTGAAGAGGTAAGTGTCCCTTAAATATTTACTCAAACGTTAGGACACTACTATATGAGTTTGATTGATGAATTGATGGTTTATTATGACCAATTGGATGTTGAACGTATGAGATTATTGTAATTGATATATATATGCATTTATGTGAGGTTGAATTGATGAATTCCATGATTGGAATTACGTAGTATGACCTCGGTTTTCATGAAGACTAGTTTGGTTGGGTGGCAATTGAATCTTGTTTGCCAATTGTGCTTTAATGGCTATTGAGCCCTATTGAATGGAATGGCCAAAGAGCCCTTGTGATTTTAAATGGCCAGAGAGTCCTTACGCATCGTAATTGGCCAGAGTGCCTTGATGCTTTGTAATTGGCCAGAGAGCCCTTATACATCGTAATTGGCCAGAGTGCCCTGATACTTTGTAATTGGCTAGAGAGCCCTTATGCATCGTAATTGGCCAGAGTGCCCTGATGCAAATGAAACGGCCAGAGTGCCATTGTGTGAACGCATGGCCAGAGTGCCCTTATGCGTTTGATTTGGCCAGAGAGCCATTGTGATTGATTTGGCTAGAGTGCCCTTGATAAATACATCGTGGCACGGGAGCCCTTGGCGATGAGTAATGTGATATCATTGTGATGATCCTGAAGCATATGAGTTTATTATGGGCTAGTGTGGGAAGCTGGTCTTAACGTGCATGATGTGTTGACTGTAATTCTTATTCATGCCAATTACCTTGACATACTTAATATTTGAATGCCGTGTGCTAATACCTTGATGAGCTTATGCATGTTGCTTTGTTGCATAGTCTGGGAGGACTGGCGGTCTGGTTTAGGTTTAGGGTTTACTTGCTGAGATTTATACCTCACCCCGTTGGGGATTAACATTTTTCAGGTCACAGGCGATGGGGTATCAAAGGTCATCAAGGTTTGATGTTCGAGGAAGAAATTATAGGATATGGATTCATATATGGTGTTATTAGGAGGGATCGCATTATGGTTTGTGAACACAAGGATCGTCTGCCATAGATCTACTATGGCAGACGATCCATATCCTCCCTAGTGGCCCTGTGACTAGGATATGGATCGTCTGCCATAGTAGATCTATGGCAGGCGTGACATTCTTTTAATCCCAGCCGTCAGATCAGATCTGACGGCTGGGATGAAGCCACGTCGTCCCAACGGTGGACGCCCAAAATTGGGCGGGATTTCCCTTATTTTTTTTTTATTTTTTTGCCTTTTTCATTTTCAAACCTCCCGATTTCTCTCTCTCTCCTCTCTACGCCCGCCTCGATTCCTCTCAGACAGAAAACGCTCTCTCCTCTGCTCTCGCGCGCTCTGGGTTTGCCCGAATCGCCGGCGACTCTTCGATTCTTCGACGGAGCTGCGTCGGGCTCCCTCGCATCAGGCCGTCGCCTCCCCTCGACGTGTCGCGGATCTCCACTTCTGGAGGAATCGCTTCATCTCAGCTTGCCCTTTCGCTCACGACGGTGGTGCTCGGGGTGGAAAGGAGGAAGGCGGAGGCGGTTGCGGTTGCGGCGGCGACGGTGGTGCTGGGGGTGCGGAACAGCGTTGTCCAAGTTGTCCGGCTGCGGTGGAGAAAGCACAATTGATCTTTGCCCAAATCATCTCTTAATCGAGCTCCCTTTAGCCCGATGTCTATACTCTGTTCTCTCCCAATCCGATCTTTGCGATCAATTTCGCCCAAACCTCCCCAAGATTGATCTTGAGAAATAGAGCGCAAATCTGAGTCGACACTTGCCGACGTCTTCATCCGAAGCTCACCCGACGCCTTCGTGTAGATTCCCCTGATGCTCGCTTGACGCTTGCCCAACGGCCCCTAAATGTGCTTCTGCTTAATTATGGATTTGGTTAATAATGTGGGGCATGATATGATGTTCTGGTTTATTTTGCTGCTCTTTGTTTGCAACTTGTAAGTTGTTGATCTTTTGGGATTTTATGATGTTCTGGTTAGTAATGTGGGGCGTGTTATGATGTTGAGCTTTCAGCAGACTCTTTCTTTTTGAGTTGCTTATTCTTGCTGGCCATCATGATGAATACCTTCCATTTCTTTTACTTAACTGTAACGTTAGTCATCAATGGTGCCCTTTTTTGGTTGGTAAATGCGTTGATGGTGTCTTTTGTTATCTATGAAAGTTCATTTTATTCTGAGCATGATCATGGATCCCCATAGGGCTTGTAGATCAAAATGTAAGCACTAGGAGTCATGCTGCTATATTTTCATGATCATGGAAGAAGGCATCAGGGCCGATGAATTATGCACTAGAAAGGAATACGCTAGATGAGTGTACAGATATAAAGTTAGTTAGGAATGTCGTTATTTATTTCCTTTTCCCTTTGTGAGCTATAACAAAGGATCTTAGTGCTATTTCATTAAGCCTCATGTGCAGATGTAATCATTTAAGTATGTCTCCCTCTCTCTTGTGATCTGCAATTCTTAATAGGACGTTTTGTGAGCTTTAGCTCCGGAAGCACTAATGAAATGCTTTAATTGACTTGTCCATAGTGAAAGTCTAGAGCATGTCTAGGTTTTTCTATGTTAATGATTGCTTAGGAGGTTTTCTCCTCTATGTAAAGCACATGCTGAGTGTTGCAAATGTCATGTGCCATTCTTGTTCTCAAGGATAAAGAGGGCATTGGGTAGACAACCATCCATCTTGGTTTGTATGCAGATTGATATTCCAAGTAGGCAGTTGTCCATCTTGATTCATATTTAAATGCATATTCCAGATAAGATGGGTTCTAAATCTATGTTTTTATTATATTTTGTTTTGTCGTGTCATGTTTCCGTAACTCACTCTTCGAGTCATGCTGCTATTGATATATTAAGCACACAATTAGGATATGTTTTTATCATTAATCACTTGAGTAATTATTTAAGCATAAATTTTACTTCTCTAAGAAATATGTCTCTTGATATGTCACTCTTCTATAAGCCTTTTGTCAATATCCAAGCTTATTTGACCTATGTTTTGCTGCTCTAATTCATGTTTGCAGTTCAGTTGATGCAGCTCATTATCTTATGGAAAGCTTATACAGTATTTAGCAGCATACAAAGGATATAAAGGTCGAGTTAAAAGATCTAGATCCACTACAGGAGACTGTCCTTTCTCTCAAATGGATAGGGAGGGAGCACTAAATGTCATGCTTAGTACTAGCAGTCAAATTATCCCTCAAATGGAGACTCCCTCTCAAATGGATAATGATGGCACAAGGTAATTAATGTTTTGATGAAAGTATTTTAGTTTTTCTTATGTTTGATTCTTTTTGGTTCAAGTTTATTGTCTAATGACGCCACTTTGTCCAATTTTTTTTGTGTGATTTTATTAGCAGTAATTACTGGACTCCACAAATGGGTATGGAATTTAATGATGTAGATGAGGCATGTGAGTTTTGGAAGATGTATGGATTGAAATTTGGTTTTGGCGTACGTAAGAGAGTTGCTAACAAAGGGAAGGATGGTTCCATAACTTCTACACGCTTTTGTTGTGCAAAAGAGGGACATCGAGGAAAAGATAAACGGATGGAATCAGTAAAAAAGCCTAGGCCTGAAACGAGGATGGATTGCCATGCCCGAATGGGAATCAAATTAGTTCTAGAGAGCGGTAAATATTTTGTGTATGATTTTGAGCCAAATCATTCCCATCCACTCCACTTTGCAGAGTGTACTCACTTGATACGGTCACATAGGCAATAAGCGATGTCCAAGCTCAGCAAATTGTGTTGGCTGACGACGCATGCCTCACACAAAGACAACAGCATGACTTGTCTAGTGTACAGTCTGGAGGAAGAGAAAATGTTGGTTACACGAGGGTTGATGTCAAAAACTATCTTCGCACTAAACGAGGGAGAGACGTGGAGTTTGGAGACGCATGATGTTTATTGAGGTACTTCGAAAAATGACAGATCTTAGATACATCTTTCTTTTATGCTGTTCAGCTTGATAGTAATGAGCAAATAACAAACATATTTTGGGCAGATTCTAGGATGGTTATTGATTATGCCCTTTTTGGTGATGTTGTGACCTTTGACACCACATTTTCCACCAATAAAGAGTACAGGCCACTCGGTGTATTTATTGGATTTAATCACCATAGAGAGCTTGTGATTTTTGGGGCTGTACTTTTATATGATGAAACCGCTGATTCCTTTAGATGGCTTTTCGAAACATTCTTAGAGGCACACAAATATAGGTGGCCTGCAACAATTTTTACTGATCAAGAAGCAGCAATGTCGAAGGCAATAAAAGAGGTGATTCCTGAGACAAGACATGGATTGTGTACATGGCATCTAATGCAAAATGCCATAAAAATGTTGGTCATTTAATGAAGAATGGATCAAATTTTTTGACTGATTTGAAGAAGCTTGTATATGAATATGTAGAAGTGCAAAAAATTGAAGAGGCTTGGGATTCATTACTTTCATCATATGAAGCTATTGACAATTCTTGGCTCCAAAATCTGTATAAGTTGAAAGAGAAGTGGGCTAGATGTTATATGAAATCCACAGTGACCTTGGGGATACGTAGTACACAGTTGAGTGAGAGTTTGAATGGAGATTTGAAGGATTATCTTGCATGTAATGTAAATCTAAATGGATTTTTCAAAAGATTTGATAAGGTGGTGAGCAATAAACGGTACAAAGAGTTACAGGCTGAGTTTAATGCTAGAGAGAAATTGCCAACGATTTTATGTCAGACATCACCTATGTTGCAGCAAGCAAGTAAGGTCTATACACCTTCGATGTTTGAATATTTTCAGACAGAATGGATGAAAACTTTAGGCCTGGTTATCAAGGAACGTAATGAGATGAGTCTCTTGCGGGAATATGTTGTTGGCTCATTTGGTACAAATGATCTACATTACAAGGTCATGGGTGGCCCAAGCAATGAAGTGGTGAATTGTGATTGTAATCATTTTCAGACCGTTGGGATCTTATGTTGCCATGCCTTGAAGGTGCTTGATAACTTGGACATAAAGTTAATTCCTAGTGCTTACATTTTGAAGAGATGGACACGTGAAGCAAGAGATGGAATACTAGAGAAGCATGGTTTAGATACTCAGGTATAAATTGTCGTTATACTCTTTTTCACTCAATTTAATGTTTTAATTTATTCGTAATTTCTAATAAATTCTATATATTCGTTCAGGGGAATGGTGACATGGATGCTACTGATAGATATAGAGAGGTGTGTCCTGAGTTTGTGAAGATAGCAGTCAAAGGCTCACAAACTATTCAGAGATATGAATTTATCAAGAATATGATCTTGACCATCAACAAATCTCTCGACGAAATGCCACTTGGAGGTGAGCCTCAATTGAATTTGACAGGTTTAAGTGAAGATACGAGTCTCGTTGCAAAATGTATGGGCCTCAAGAAGAAAGATGCACGCAAAGGAGGAAAGCGACATAAGAGCTGTCTAGAGAAGAATAAAACCAATAAAAAAAAGGAAGGAAAAGCACCTCAAGCTTCTTCACAAACACCTTGTGCACCTCAAGTTTTTGGAAGTTACAATAACCCTCCGGGTTTTTGTAGTAATGTACTCAGTAATTTTGAGGCACCACGAGACTTGAATATGCCTTCCATGATAACACCGCTTGGTGACGGGTAATGCACTACTCTATTTGCATTAAGTTATGTTCATTTAATTATGTTCATTTTATCACGCATGCTAATTTATAATTAAAGTAACTCTTTCTATTTCTTCTATTTGACAGTCAGGATATTGAAAAAGATATTCCGATACACTTATGTGAATTGGAAAAGATCTTCATCGTTGGAGTCCACTTGAGTCTCATATATATATACACACACAACTATATATATATATAGAGAGAGAGATCTTACCTGGCAATGTTGATGACCGGCCGTTCTAAATCTGTTCAGTCTAGTTCTTCTTTTGGGATTTTTAAATTTCCTTTTTTCAATTCTAACCATATTTGTTTACATGTGTATGCAATATTTATGTACGTTACCAGGATGGCAAGTAGAAGCGGGCAAGTCTGAAGTTGTTTTTTGGTGCATTTTTTGGTGGACCAGAGGAGCTTTTTGGAGTCTGGATCCGAAGAAGGGGGCTGAACTTCAATTTGGAAAGCTTTCCTTGATTTAATATATTTTGTAAAGTGAGCGGATTGTTTTAGAAAGCTGAAGACATTGAAGAGGATCACATATAGGGTCATGTTAGTGTAAGTCGTGTAGATGATCTCTGTTTGTGTCATATGTCTCGGGTGTCTATGTTTTTTACTTCATATGCTACATGGATGTGTTGTGTGTTCGATAGAGATACAAATAACTCACTTAATTGCAAGAAGGCCTGCAATGCTTGTTGATTATTCATGTAGGTGAAGTAATATCATAATTTTATGTCTTGGAGTATGGAATTGACTGTCTCGAAATGCATGTGGGTGATGTCGAGCCCGGTGAGCGTGTAACAGTGATTGATGATTTGTTCTTTTCACAACATTTGCTAAAGAACAACTGGAAAATTTCTTCATGCTCATTTTGCTTTGTGCCCCTCCATTTTCCGACTGTTGATCATTGCCATCATCCTTGCATCAGGGGCTTTTGTTGTTTTTCTCATGTTCTCAACTTGCTGATGCTATTGGCATGCTGGTTAAGTTTCCACCATTACTGAGGTACAGTTTGGAACGGAAAATCAAAGCAGTGGTTTGTTCAATCCCCTCTTCCATCACTTCTTTTCTTTCTTTTCCTGTTTTTCTTTTCTAAATGAGTTTATGCAAAGATGTTATGCTTACCTCATAAGTGTGCTTTATAATAATTCTGTTTGTTTATCTTGCAAGTTTTCTAGAGTTCATGCTCATTTAGTTTTGCTATATGTTACCAATGTGCAGCACGTCTTCAAAATGGAGCAGGAAGAGTACAGTAAAGAAGAGATAAATTGGAGCTATATCGAGTTTGTTGATAATCAAGATTTATTGGATTTAATCGAAAAGGTATGTCATGTTTGATACCATTGAAAACCTCGTGCTGTACAGTCCACTACCTTTTCTTTCTTGTTTGGGTTGAGCTATTAGCTAAAATCACTGGATCCTCTTCAGAAACCTGGAGGGATTATTGCTCTTCTTGATGAGGCCTGGTATGCAACTTTGATTTATATTTTTCGTTGCCAAATTATGATGTCCTAATTTTTCTCTCCTTCAGGTGTTTCACCTTGAATTGTTTGTTCGTTTGTGGTTTCGTGCAGTATGTTTCCCCGATCTACCCATGAAACATTTGCCCAGAAGTTATACCAGACTTTTAAAAGCAACAAACGTTTTATCAAACCAAAGCTCTCTCGTACTGATTTTACTATATTATACTATGTAGGGTAAGTGTCAGAGTAGTTCAACGTGCTAAATTATTGTAATCTGAATTAATTTGTAACCTTGCCGGTTTCAAAGGTTAGAATCTGAATTAATTTGTAATCTTTCTTGTAAAGGTTACCTACCAGGCCAATCTATTTCTGGACAAAAACAAAGATTATGTAGTGGCTGAACATCAGGCATTGCTGACTGCATCAAAATGCCCATTTGTGGCAGGTTTATTCCCCCCACTTCCAGAGGAATCATCCAAATCTTCTAAGTTTTCTTCCATTGGTTCCCGCTTCAAGGTACTGGCACGCATTTTTTAGCTTGTTTTGGTGATAGAACAACTGTACTAGAATTTCACTAAGATCCACGTATGGTATGGATATTAAATGCATACCCAACGGCTAGTGACCACAAGCTCCCCTCATAGATGTCAAGGTTTAATATTGAATCATGTATGGCAATTCCATATTAGTTGATCAGATAAGTTTTCTTCTTTACATATATATGAGATTGTTATACTTCATTGAGAAGTTGAGCAACCATTACCTGAACTTAATATTTTCCCTGAAAACCTGGATATCTTCGGATTAGCATAGCTCATGTGGAGACTTAATTTTAGTATTTCAAGTTGGGACCATTATCAAGCTTCATTGTCGTTATCTTCACCTCTCCAATTTCTTGTTTTCCTTTAACTTTCTCGTTATAATAGTTGCGATTAAATTATGTTATTTTGAATTCTATAAACAGATTTATGCGACACCCATAGGCATAGAATCAGTAACTCTTTAATCTGAAGATCGCACAACTTTCAAGGTTTGGGTTGGCGAATGAAATGACATGTGTACATTCTTGAAATGGCAGCTGCAACTTCAGTCTCTAATGCAGTCTTATTGCCGAGGTACTTTTCTTATTATTGCCTCGAATCAAACTTCCAGGCCATATTCGTTACTTTTTTTCGTGGGTCTAGATTTCACTCTCCATTACATTTGTGAAAAAACATCGTAAGATCTTGAATAAGCTTGGAAATACCAGAGCTGCATGAGCTAATGGTAGGGGAAGTGAGTTGCTGTATTTAGTACTTTACGAATATATACTCTTTTTCTTTTTCCTTTTTTTTTAAACATGTGGTAGGGTTGATGCTATTAAATAAGCTTTCAATATGAGTTCTTCTCTTGTTGTTTTGTGCAGATTGACCTTGAGGACGCCAAAGCCCAAGAAATTGCCAAGTTGCAGGACACAGTAAATGATTTGCGATTAAAGGTGGAAGAAGCCAACTCTATGGTCATTAAAGAGCAAGAAGCAGCCAAGAAGGCTATAGAAGAAGCACCTCCAGTTGTGAAGGAAACCCCTGTCATTGTTGAAGATACAGAAACGATAAATTCATTAACAGCTGAGGTTGAAAAGTTTAAGGTAGATTGCTGATTTACTGAGGATTTATAGTTTTTTGAAATATGATAGTTGACGATGGTGATATCCCCTTGGCATTCAATGATTCTTCTATCGTTTTCGTAAGAAAATTATTGCTTTCTGCAAGTACCATTGAACACATTTTAGATTGACAAAAAAATTCTGGCAGAGATAAGGATCAATAGTCAATTGAATTAGTGACGATCATGCTTGATCTCATATCCCGGCTCCTAATCCTTTAGTGACGTTATTTTTTCCTTGTCTAGTTTAGTTTTACCTAATTAGTAACCTTATACTTTTCCTCGTTGGATAGGCATTGTTGATAAAGGTGACACAAACAGCAGAGAACGCAAAAAAAGCTACTGCTCTTGCTGAGGCCAAAAACAGTGAGTTGGTGAAGAAGCTTGAGGATTCAGACAAGAAGGCAGACGAACAACATATTTTAGTGTAGAGGTTCGTGAAAAAGATGCAGAAAATTTGGACAATTTTGGAACACTTAAGTAGATTTAAATGGAGTGTTCTTTTGTCTGTCCCCATCCCTTTTGAACCTTGTCTTTTGTACAATTTTGACGCCTTGTGAAATTTAGTCATCTATCTTTTCTGAAAATTTGATTCTTACTTTTTGATTGTCGAAGCATGCAATTATGATGGTCAGAGTCTGCAACTTTACTTTTTGCCTTCTACTTCCCTTAACACCTGATTGCTGAAATGTGTTCTGCTATTGTCACATTTAAAACGGAAGAACGTTCTTAAGTGTTTTAAAGACCATATGATGAGACATCTTCACCATGAATGGGCTGTTATTAGACATTTTTATGACTTCTCAGTGGAAGTTTTAGGTATCAGCTGAGGCGTATATTCAGAAGTGGTTTGGTGGAAAATAGATTCTGCTTTTGAACCCTGCATGAGATCCTTGCTCTTGATGGCACTTCTCGTGTTTTCTTTAACAATAGGTCTCGCGACAGGGTTTTACTGAGATATTGTCAGATGTAATTGCCTACACGCGGGGTAAATGTAAGACAAAATCTAGAGTTTTGACCATGATTAGTTCCTTTTGTTATGTCCCTTTCGTTCTTTTTATGTAAAAATAACATCTGTTTATAATTGTAGGTTACTTTTCATAAAGAATGTGAGACACTTTATTCATAAAATAAAAAAGTAAAACAGAAACGTCAAATGAAACATCAAATGTAGGGTATTTCCGAACTTTTTTTTTCCGCCCCTTTTGTTATGTCCCTTTCGTTCTTTATATATACAAAAAACAAAGTTTTTAATTGTAGGTTGCTTTTCGTAAAGAATATGAGGCTCTTTAATCATAAAATAAAAAAGTAAAACAGAAACGTCAAATGAAACATCAAATATAGGGTATTTTCGAACTTTTTTTTCCTGTCCCTTTTGTTCTTTATATATACAAAAAAAAGCGTTTATAATTGTAGGTTACTTTTCGTAAAGAATGTAAGGCTCTTTATTCATAAAATAAAAAAGTTAAATAGAAACGTCAAATGAAATATCAAATGTAGGGTATTTCCGAACTTTTTTTTCCCGCTCCTTTTGTTATGTCCCTTTCATTCTTTATATATACAAAAAAAAAGCGTTTCAAATTGCATTTTACTTTTTGTAAAGAATGTGAGGCTTTTTATTCATAAAATAAAAAAATTAAACAAAAACGCCAAATGAAACATCAAATATAAGATATTTTCGAACTTTTTTTTCCCGTCCCTTTCGTTATGTCCCTTTCATTTTTTTTATATAAAAAAAACGCGTTTCGAATTATACGTTACTTTTCGTAAAGAATGTGAGGCTATCTATTCATAAATATCAAAGAGTTTTTTGTGCTTCTAAGTACTTGCTTTTCTGTATGTCTTTCCCAATGTCACAAATAACTCACTTGCTCCTTCGAATTGCTCAATCAGCATTGCAAGCACTCATGCCTACTAAACTAAGATGCTTATACCCTACAGTCAACAATACGAGCTTTGCAAGCAATTTCTCTTTGTCCAATCAAGACTCCATCATCAAGCAAAAAGCACTCACCAGGGGATAATATACAATAGCTATTGCTAATAGATGGAAAAATAACATCTCTGAGCTGAGTACTCGATTAAGCTCATAGCTACATCAGTTTCCTCTTATCCATCTCAACCAAAGCAGCAGGAATTGGTAATGCACTGATATAAAAGTCCCAAAACAATTGTTCAGACAATTTCAGTTTGTCTCTTGAGGACACTGCCTTCGGGGAAAACAACCAACAAACAGCCCCCAGTAGAGATATCTTATTCAAACAATCCTCCTCAGCTGAACAGATCCAAAAAAGCTTCCGGCATTATTCGGGATTGGACTTCTAGTCGGTGCACTAATATTTTTGCAAGACCCATAGGGTGCCCCAGCCTGCAAAGATCATCACACAAATATCTCCTTTCAAAAATAAGGCCGCGATCAGACCTTGACGTATAAATAAAATAATATGGTTCCTTTCCTGTTACTATCTGAACCAAGCTTTTGACTCTTACTTGCACTATATTTGGTCATTTATCTTGACATTGGGGATTATGATAAGAGGGAGATGAGACAAAATAGGAAAGAGAAGAATGTGAAATAATCTGCATTACTAGAATCAGTTTACATTAAGCAAGCAATTTCATAGTTGATCCGCATGTTCATGAGGGAACAATTGCCCAAGGTGCAGAACTTGTGAGAGGTATTACAGAAATTGAGGGAAAGAAATGGCTCACTCAAACATTGCCATAATGGTGCACAATGCAGTCATACTTTCGAACATTATAAAGATAGTTTTGTGAAATACTATCCAGAATTGAAGAAAACATGGTTGGACAGCAAAATTAATCAATAACCCAGGAAGGAAGAGAAAGGGAAAAATCATATAAAAGGTGATCTCCTTATGCTGCTGCATCACTTTACGGAAGATTCAATGACAAATAGGACGTGAAAGAACAATAGTTAACAGGCCTTACCTTGACCTCGGGCAGGCCAATAACACAAGCACATTCAACTACTTCAGCCCCAACTCATTCTGGCAAAAAAAAAAAAAATTCAAATCAAGGTCAGCATAAAACCATATGAGATATACGAGGCAAGATAAAAGGCCATACTTATCCAAAATTTTTATGGCAGCAGATAAGGTCCCAATCATCGATCACTATTACACGCTCATTAGGCTCGATAGCACCCACATGCATTTTGAGACAGTTAGTTCCATGCTCCAAGACATAAGATTCTGATATTACTTCATCTGCATGAATAATCAACAAGCATCGCAGGCCTTGTCGCAATTAAGATCCTTTCTACCTCTGTGAAACACACAACGCAAACAGAACGCATATGAAGTACAAAACATAAACACCTGAGACATGACACAAACAGAGATCATCTGCACGACTTACACCAACATGACCCTATATGGCACTCATCAAACTGCGACAATTCAATCAGCAAAAATTTCACAAATCCAAAGGATCTTGATGAGAGAGAACAAACTTCTTTTCTTTTTCTTCTTTTTTTTTTTAATCAGGGTTTGCCGCCCAAAATTTGAGCTCCCCACACCCGGACGACTTGGCTTGACATGAGTCGTCAGATGCGAACCAACGGACAGATTTGATTCTATGTCAAGAAGGCACCCACATCCTTTACTTGTTAGTTGCACAAGCTAATCCATTATCAGATCCCCTTCTCTATAGACAAGTAGCTCATTTTGCTTCTTCATCAAATCTTTTACCTGCACATCACATGCAGGCAAGCCTCAAAATGATGGACTTAAACGACATGTATTGCAAACTGAATATATGCTATTGCGGCCATAGTTAGCAAATAGAACGGTAAAGTATGCGCTCAAGTTGTTGTTCAGATAGGAATTTATTGCAGAATTCAATTTAGTGTGATCAAAACAGACATTCTAAATTTGTAAGAAATGGATTTGGAGAGTGGTGAGAGCAGAGGGAAGGATGTTTGTGCGGCATTTATCATTGCCCTGGTTCTAACAAAACAATGGACATTGCAATCATCATCCAGCATAATTTGACACTCGGAAACTTAAAATAGAGAAAGGAATTTACCACCACAAGACTATGAACCAGCAAACTACCAGTAAATGTCCACATATGAAAGACACAAATCAATCTACTAAACTGCAAATGTTTGGATACCAAAATCAATCAGATCTAACTCTTTGACCAACAGCATTCAAACATGCCAATCAACCCATTCTATTTGCATGTTCATCACTAATTCGAATAATAATCCAAGTATGGCAGACGATCCGGTTCCGGAAGTGAAAGGTACACTACTATTTTCAAGCTGTTCCACTAAGTTTCTAAGCACGTGGAGGTAACATTCACTGCCCTCCCACATACTAAGAGCTTCTTCGGGTTTTACAAAGAGTTATGATTTTCTTTGCATCCTGTTTCATCAGCATTCTGGAAGCCGTGACTTCTAAACTTCCTCTAAGTATGGTTTTGCCGTAAAGGTAATTTAACATCTTGAGCTGAAATATTCAATGACGAGAAACTCCACTCGCACGAGAAACTTCACTCGCACAAACCTAGTAGATGTTGCATGCATGATGCGTCCAATAGACGGCCATGAAAGCCGCACAAAGAATGAAGAGATGAACTCAGGAAACTGAGAAATTTACAAAACAGGCACCAACTAAAGTCAGTATATTAAGGAGCAAATGGCTAAGCCATATCAACATCACCTTTATCCCAAACTAGTTGGGGTCGGCGGTCGATGAACCCAACAATAAATAAAATAGATTGAGGAAAAAGAAATAATTATATAAATATAAAAATATTTAAAAATATAAAGACATACGAAAAAAAAGGACAGTCAGGAATATAGGAATGCTGCCCCTCCACAATGTTAATAGCTTTCCTCCACACCATCCTAAGACAAACCGTACGCCAATCTATGTCCCACATCATTAAATCTTATTTTACTACTTTCCCTCAAGTAAGTTTCAGATGACCTCTTTTTTTCTTCATGAAGAAATGGCTAAGCCATATGAGCTTCATAAATTTGACAACTGTGAATTTTCACTAAAAAATCAAAGTTTAGTAAGCAATGTCACATACTGGGCTATAGAGCTATTGACTTTGCATTGCAGTTACAAATGAAAGACATTGACATCATGTACATGGATGGAGAAAATACGCTCCAATGATTTCCCCCATGACATCCACAAGATTGGTATGTCAAAGTACGCATACGGAGTCCTTTTCGTCCACACGCCGTGACAAACCCAAAGAATGTGCTGCCAGCAGAATCTTTTGCAATAACATTTGTCCATTCATTTAAAGATTCTTTGGAAAAATTCACAGTTACATGTAGTTCAGTTCAGACAGTCCGCAACGTAGCCCACCAATTGTTACAAGAAGTCTGAGTGGAAAAAAGAGACAGGTAGAGACAGTGTGTGGACGTAATTTATCTTTCACAAGCCTGATGTTCTACTTATACTCTTAGGATCCTTACACTCAACCTTTATCTCACAAGAAAGAGAAGAAAAGGAACTGAGCTTTCTTTTCCCTTTTGCCTTTTTCATCTTCTTTGAAAAGACTGCTCGCATAAAGATGACTTGGGCATGCGAACATGGGAGGAGGTTGTTCATCTTTTGTTAGCACAGAACTTCATCAGTGTCAGTGCACTACTATCAAGTAAATGGAGAGTATAGGCGTATGCTGCTAAATCATCATGCATACATTGGGCAGAGCTTCTCGCCTCCAATTCTATAACGAAGAATAGAAGGAACACTATATCTATCGAGCATCCTAAAAAACTAAGATGATGCATTTACAAGCTCACAGCTCATTGATATAATCTAGAAGATCTGAAACTAGCCCATTTCTGAATCTCCTGATGTGAAAGTTCCAGAGATGCAGGGTAAATAAATGTTGACTAACGATGATAGAGTAGAACCTTTGCCTTTCTGATTTAAAAGAAGTTCAAGCGATACAACGAACCAGCTACAATGCCACAAATCCCTGGGAAGACAGATCTTTTCCAGGATGATAGCAAAAGCTGACATACACAAACTCTTTAGATGTTTGCAGCAGAAAAAACAGGCATATAGAGCAAGATAAAAATGGATTAAAAAGATACGACAAAGACCAAACTTACTTGCAGACCAGCTAGATAAATGAACGATTTATCTGAGAACTGGATACTGAAGGCCCGAATTTTCGTTGATACCGGAATGTCCAAGTAAAAGGGTATGAATGATGCAAATATAAGACCATTAGGACCTGGAATAAATTTTAAGGAGGTATCTGCAAGGAAAAAGGGGAATAAGTACTTCAACCCAAAATTGACAGCAACATAATATCAGATATTGCAAACTTCTTCTAAATCTTTAAAATAATGGCCCATGACTACAACTGTCTAGAAGTAAAATGAGTAAAGATCCAGTGTTACATATTAATTCTCAGAAGATGGTTAGAGAATTATTTATAACACCTTTAGCACTTTAAACAAGAAATGGTTAATAGCACAGCACTAAAAACTCTTCAAGAGAATGAGCCCTTTAACATATTATCACTCCAAAATAATTCTTCTCTTATGCTCTTTAAACAACCTGGTTATTCAAGCAGCATTTTTCAGATTACCTTTTCATTTATCGCATGTACGCACATGATTCCATTGTCTAAATCCATCACATCCAGAATATGCCAGTACGTAACATTTAAAGTTCTGTATGTAATGAACCACGGTCATTTCTGGCAATAACTACCATATCAAAGTAAACTTGACTTCTGAGTAATACATCTTTAAGCATCAGAAAAAATCGTGTTACATGCAAGAGTTCATGACATCCATGTTATTTAACTAACTTATTTACCCAAAAAAAAAAAAAAGCTAGTGGATGATGATTTTATCCCATTCAAGATTATAAGCGGATTCTTTTTGGCCGACCAAGAGCATAAGCAGATAACACTCCTAAGAAATGAGAAGAAGAATGGCAATTAGTTCCAATTAAATCCTTCAGACGTTATTTGTTTAGAATTGGTATTGAAAGCACCAGTTAAATGAAGAATATGCATAAAAGAGCACTTAATATCAAAGTACCAACAAATAATTGTTTTATCACATCCAGCAAAGTGCAAAAGAAATGTTCCTTGCTCATTATTCCAACCATCAATAAGCATCTTAAATGCCTGGGGGATAAAGCAGACTGATGCGCATACCTTTAAGGAGTGCAAATGCAAGGACTTCACATAAAATCGATGTTATGGTGGTGAACAAGATAAAGACCTACAATATGACGGGTTAAAGGTAAGACATCTACTTGATGACACACACAGAGTAGTCAAGGTCATCAAAGTTAGCAAATCTTGGCAGAAGTGTCCATGCCAATATGCTTCCCAAAAAAGGAAAGGAACTTGTCTTCTATGACTTAAGCCTACCAAAACACTATACCTTATGAAAGTAGGTAAGATATCCAAAAAGCATACTTCGATTCATTCTTCCATCCCATAACTCACTAATGTTGTGATTCCAACAAGCCTACCACACTCTTCACAAAATAGTCTAATTGCAACAGCAATGCAAGCTCAATGGTCTAACTTTCCTCTTACAAGAGAGGAGTTGTCTCGTGTGGGTTGTATAAGCACTCTCTTTTTCTATGTTTGTTATCCATTTCTTAGAAAGATATTACCTCAATTGGAAGCATTATACCACATTAACACAAAATTAGAGTCTTTCTCTAACTATAGCAAAAAATAACTACTCAATGGAATCTAATAAGAAAGCACATGGCCAAGAAAAAAGGCAAGCCAATTTATGAATTGGACAGGCACTTCAGTTCCTCTCTTAATAGAGCATGTCCTCAAAACTTTCTTTTTATTTTTATTTTTGACTGAAATGCACTTATTTGGAGATCATGTATATGTCATAATATGTCTCAAAGTGCACTTGTATTATGTTGTTTAGATTTTCATAATGTACGTATGAAATGAGATATTGTTTCCAGTAACAGTTTCAATTTTCGTGCTAACCTTAAGCAGAAAACAGACACGTAACGTACTTTTCACGAGGGCAAAAATCAAGCAAAGGTGACTCACCGAGTACTTATTTGAACCGATTTGTCTTTCAAAAACACGAAAGTAGTATAGCATGTAGAGTCCAAACATTAGCTCCGGTGTAGATGAGAAGGCGAATGCCGACTCTACTATCTTCCAAAAATTAACCTTTTGGTATACATCCTGCCATCGAGATGAGAAAGAACAGAAAAAAAAGCAAGACACACCCTGTGCTAGTAGTACAAGCAGTATGAATATCTAATATGCTATCGGTAAGTCCCATTCCTAGGCAAATTTTTCATCCGCTAGGATGTAAGACAGTCCCATATTAACATCAGGTTTCCACTTCAACTAGCATGCTCATTAAATAGTTCCCGGCAACTCTGCGTATAAATACAGTCATTCTGCTATTCAACCCCCGATCCTGACATCAAGTGGTGTTACGGGAGAATTGAAGACTCAATTGAACCGGGGGGAAAAAAAAGCAAGCAAGGAACCACTCAAATCGAGACGTTGGAGAGAAGAAACTTGAGGCACCTGGTAAGACAATCCGAGCTTTGTGCGAACGACCGTGGATGTCGGAGAAGACGGTGAAGATCGCGGAAGCAACAACGAACGATCTGGTGACCAGAGCATTATCTACAACACAAGCCCAGATTACGAGCTCCAATCGACGGGTTATATCAAGTGCACACAATACGAAAAGCAGAGAGTTTCTAGAGAAGTGCGTACTGAAACCAGAAGGGCCGCCATTCATCTTCCCGGTGCCGGTTCGGTGAACGTCGGTTGGGCGTTCTATTTCTCAAGATCAATCTTGGGGGGGTTTGGGCGAAATTGATCGCGAAGATCGGATTGGGTGAGAACAGAGTATAGACATCGGGCTAAAGGGAGCTCGATTAAGAGACGATTTGGGCAAAGATCAATTGTGTTTTCTCCACCGCAGCCGGACAACTTGGACAACGTTGTTCCGCACCCCCAGCACCACTGTCGCCGCCGCAACCGCAACCGCCTCCGCCTTCCTCCTTTCCACCCCGAGCACCACCGTCGCGAGCGAAAGGGCAAGCTGAGATGAAGCGATTCCTCCAGAAGTGGAGATCCGCGACACGTCGAGGGGAGGCGACGGCCTGATGCGAGGGAGCCCGACGCAGCTCCATCGAAGAATCGAAGAGTTGTCGGCGATTCGGGCAAACCCAGAGCGCGCGAGAGCAGATGAGAGAGCGTTTTCTGTCTGAGAGGAATCGAGGCGGGCGGAGAGAGGAGAGAGAAATCGGGAGGTTTGAAAATGAAAAGGCAAAAAAATAAAAAAAAATAAGGGAAATCCCGCTCAATTTTGGGCGTCCACCGTTGGGACGACGTGGCTTCATCCCAGCCGTCGGATCTGATCCGACGGCTGGGATTAAAAGAATGTCACGCCTGCCATAGATCTACTATGGCAGACGATCCATATCCTGGACGGCACTAGGTAGCGAGTGTGTCCGGATCCCCTGCTTGTATGGCAGGGGATCATTGCATTTATGGCCATTAGATCTTTCCCCCCTATAAAAAGGGGGAAGATCTAATGGCCAAGGCAATAATGATCCACTGCCATACAAGCAGGGGATCCGGATTCCAATGGGGGTGGACACATCTCTATTATCGATAACAACCTTGAAGGATTTGGCAAACTCGTGAAAGGATTAAAGATCTTTGATGGTGATGGTCATGTGACATATAACCTCTCCTTTTCACCCTCAGTCGTCAGAGCATGATAGGGTGAATGGCGACGACGGTGGTCGAAGGCAATGAGTTAGCACAATGGTCGGAAGTGACAATAATCAACTGTTGTGGAGGTGCGTGGTGTCCGGCCAAGTTGAATCCGTCACTCTATCACTTCATTGTGGGAAAAAAATTGTTCCTAGCTCAAAGTTCATAGCTAGCGCTATTTTATCCTGGTATATCTAGGTTTATCCAATTTAGAGGGCATCACCAAACACCAAATATGATATTTTATCCAATCCAGACTCAAATCCAGATTACCAAATGCAATCTTAATATTTTTTTTTAATTCAGATCACAGCTTGAGGTTTGGGGCTTTCTCAGACATCAACTTCCTATTTTTGTTTACCCACCCTTGGGTAGCTCAGTTGATTAGGGCACACTTGAGATTGTGTGGTTAGACGCACTGGTCTCAGGTTTGATTCTCAACTGAGCACTTGTGATTTAAGTGGTGGGCCATGGTGGTGGGTTGCTGTGTTAGTCTCCCCCGAGGAATAGTCGAGGTGCGCGTAAGCTGGCCCGGACACCTTGGTTAAAAAAATTCCTATTTTTGGTCAAAACGGTATATTGATTCTCATTATTCTAAGAAATCCAAATATTATCCTCATATTATATAGGTATAATTAAACTTTGTAAGTATACTAACTTTATTTCCTTCAATTTCAATCAAAATATCGCAATCTTTCCCAATCAAGATTCCCCATGTGCTTCCCTCACGCAATTTGCGGCCACCTTATGGCAATACACGTAGCAAAAGAAAAAACCAAAAATTGAAAAGGTCCACATAATATTAAAAAAATTAAAAATAAGCTTCATAACTCAAAATTAAGAAAAATAATTTAAAAAAATCCGAGGTTGTAGCAGCGACAGCTTGCACAGCCCTTGTCCAGCCTCCCCACCGCCTCCAACAATGGCCGATGAGGGTGGGGATGGGCTGGTAGGGTTCGCCGAGCCCGGCCAAGTGGCAGGCGACTCCTGCCAATGGTTGGCTAGTGCTTGACCTAGCAGATATGGGCCAGGTCGAGCCCTATCAACGCTAGACAATGTCGGTCTCGCAGCGACTAGCTGAGGATGGCGTCACCCAAACCCTAGTTTGGCCATCACTGGCCGAGCTTGGCCTTGCACAGCCCTCACAGGGCTCGACCTCTCCTAGATCAGCAAGGTCATGCCCTAGCCAACCATCAGTGTAGGTCGCTGGCTAGTGGCTGGGCCTCAGCGATCCATGTCGGGCCATCCCCCACCCTTGCGACCATTGAGCGGTGGTGGGGCGATGGAGGCGAGGGCATACCTCCAATTGTTTTAGCTTCTTCTTTTTTTAGTTATTTAGCTTATTTTTAATTTTTTTAATATTATGTGGATTTTTTTTTAAAAATTTTGCCTTTTTCTTTTGCTGACTGAGATCCTTCGACAAGTTGCATAGATACCACGTCACATTTCTGGGTATGTTGACTGAAGTTGGCATTTAAATAATCATTTAAAAAAATTGGCACTTAAATGATTACAAAAATATATATTGGTACTAAAGTGAGCATTGTATAAAAATACAGACACCTGTCCTATTGAAATGCTCATAACAATTAAACATAATATGCAAATGCAAGTTAATAACATTTTTCTTTAGGGGTCCAGGTTGCTATGTAAATTTTAATGGAATGACTAACTAAATAGGTTGCTAAAATTTAGGTGTCAACAATGATGCCGCCCTAAATATTGGCTGAAAATTACAGTAGCTCAATGAGCTGTATAAGTTCCTGACATAGTTCACTGCCATCTTTTGCAATTCATTTAATTGAGGAATCCATTCCCAGTTGTCGCGACCCGTCCGAAAGCGGACGCGGCTAATGGATTACCGATCGCGAGTCTTGGATCGGCGCGGGCCCTCCCAGGCCCATACCAAATCGCGGCGGGAGTATTTTTTAGAAGGATTCGACGATAAGAGTCGATCGCTTTCG
This sequence comes from Rhodomyrtus psidioides, assembly GCA_021437785.1. NCBI lineage: Eukaryota > Viridiplantae > Streptophyta > Magnoliopsida > Myrtales > Myrtaceae > Rhodomyrtus > Rhodomyrtus psidioides. The sequence continues at coordinate 539,973 of JAILYB010000077.1, read as the reverse complement.
ACCTTCAGTGTGGTCGTGGTGGCATGTGCAACTTGTGCATGCATTTGGAGTCGCCACCGGTCTTTCTTGGAGGGTAGACCGGAAACCTTACTGATCGATTGGGAGAGATCGATCAGTTCTGCAGAACCAGAGATTTTGGGTTCAGGGACATGGTTACGTCGGTGTCATTACCAACGCTCTTTCGGTACCTAACGCGAGTGATTTTCCTGGCTAAGAGTTCATGCAGGCGTAATTTTGGGTGAGGAAGGTTTGATTCAGGGTTTCATGCAGATTGGAAGACTATTCCTATCAATCACAATCCATTTTAATGAAAGCGCAATCAAGTGCATAAATAAATCACACCGATGCACATCAATTCAAATCAATGGCTTCCTAATATAGCCATAAGGGCTCAGGGAAGGTATGATTTCAGACCAGGGATAAAATGGGAAGATTTGAGAACGATTAGCCCGAAGGGCAAAATCGTCAATTTTTGGAAGATTTGGATACCGAATTACCCAAACTAATCCATGGCCAGTTGATTGTGGCCATTTCCCATTTTTGAGAATTTTTTGGAATTTCTTGATTTTTCTTCAATTTTTGGAAGACGATTCGCCCAAAGGGCGAAATCGTCATTTTTAAGAAGGGTCGGGGTTCGAAACACCCGGGATGAGCCTTGGCCAGTTGATTGTGGCCATTTCCTATTTTTTTGGGATTTTCCTGGATTTTTCAGAATTTTTTTGATTTTTTTTGAATTTTTTTTTATGATTAATTAATTAATTTTTTTGAAATTTTTGTTATTTAATTACTACTTAATTAAAATGATCGGATCCAGATATCTTGGGCCCGAACATGGATCAGACCGCTGGGCCTAATCCTAATTGGGAAAGAGGACTTGAATCGGGCCCAATTCACACAAGGAACCCAAGCCCACTTTCTTTTCTTTTAAACCTAATAAACCCATTCGCCTAAGCCCATTCTTTCCCCCTCCAGCATTGACGCCGGCCTGGTTCTAAAATGGCCCACAACACCAAATAAAACACACGAGCAACCCAAATAAAACACACGAGCAACCCAACATGAGAGTAAATACCTACTGTTCATCGTCTTCAATGTGAGACTCACACTCCTCCTCCATGCAAACGAGACCAGGCGCGAGCTTCGGCCCCCGTGACCTGCGTGTCCATTCGCCGCCGAAGCCGCCGACCTCCACCAGCGTCGACCAAGAAACAAGGAGCACCGACCGCTCTCTTGTTGTGCTCAATGTGGCGCGGCTCCTCCTCCCTGCAAGACCCGGCAACATTGTTGTCCATTCAAGTCCAACGAACTTCGCTTACCTCAGAGTTAAGGTCGTCGCAGCACCCGACTCGAGTACCGCGACGCTCGCATGTGCGTCGCCATTGGTATGGGCTCATGTCGCTTGCTTGCCAAAACACCTATAAAGGCACTGCACCATCCTCCACCGACCAGCCCGAACGGGAGTAACCTCCGACTGCAGGGATTCTCTAGCCCCACCATTGGCTCATGTGACTCCGATGCTAACGCTGGTCCGGATGGCCTCTCGGTTCACTCCCCATCCGGCGTTCCATGAACGAGGAGTTGGCAAACGCTCCCTCCCATCTGGGGTTCTAACAACCCGGTCGCCGGGCGTCGATGGATGAGGGATGTTATCCTTGTCAGACTGGCCTGACTTGCCTGATTTCCTAGCTTAGTCGGTCCCGGTTCCCCCTTTTTGAAACTAGAACACACTTGTTCGAGACGCAAAAGAAACACGCCCGAACAGATCGGGACTAGGTGGCGGTGGCTAAGCCGACGGCCTTGCTAGGTAGGATATGGCGGAAGGAGTCCTTAGCTAGAGGCACTGAGATTGAATGAGGTTCTCGGGATTCCGAGCTCTCCGATCTGGGTTGTAGCAGAGCAACCGACGGCTTGAGGTTAGAGGGTGTTAGTCATATGTGAACAGGGGCTTGGGTAGCTGAGCTCTTGAGGCGACGAGGCTGAGAGTCGAGGATTGCTGGTGGACGGGACGAGGTGGTTGAAGGCGTTGAATGAGAGGGAGGTGGTAGTCCACGGTGGAGCGGCGGCTGGGTGGCGAGGGTGACTGCTATCTCTCGGGGAAGGAAGATGGCGATGCTCCCCTTTTGCCTTGTCTTTTTTTGCCCACCCTTTTCATCCGTGTGTGTATCCCGTAGCTTGTTGAGACCGGTCCTTCATCTTGGCGAGCTACCGCTGAACAAGAATGGCCCCCCTCATTCTTCCACTGCCCTTTTCTTTTGCAGATGGACCTTCCCCCATGTTCCACGGACACCCCACAAAAATCATCCCTTCCAGAGTTTTTTTTATCACCTCACCAACCCATGCATGGATTCTGCCGCCGATCTCCCCATCTTTTTTTTGTTTAATCTTTCTTTTTTTTGCATGGAGGAGGACAGACTCCTGCTGTCCTCTACTTTTCCCTTTTTTTTTCTTTATTTATTTATTTATTTATTATGTCCTTGTTTTTGGTTGAGGCGCCGCTCCCCCACCTTTGCTTCATTCTGTCTTCCACTCCCTCCTCTTTTCATTTTTTTAAATCACTCTAGTCCCCTCACGAAGAAGAGAAACAATGGGCGTTTATTGCATACGGTGGTCGACGCCAAGATTATAGAATCTACAAATTAAAAGACTCGATTGGCATTTTTTTGGCTCGGTTCGGGTTTATGTTCATGAAGGAACATTGACCCGAACCGAATTTTCAAGATTTAAAGTAACACACTTGAGTAGGAAATTAAAACAAAATTATTTAATATTTTTGTGTATTTTTCTGACCACGAATGGTATTTTTCTGATTTTTTTGGTATTTTTATAATTAAATAAATTCGAAAAATATTATAAAATACCAAAAATATTTTTTGTTCAAAATTGGTCCCCGAGGTTAGGCCAAGGCTTCCAAAGTTGATTTTGTAATTTTATGATTTGTTTTGCTATTTTTAATTAATTTTAAAGAATAAAAATCACAATAATAGATGATAAAAAATCAGGTGTCAACAGCTGCCCCTCTTTGAGAGGAATCTCGTTAGAGGTTTTTCTCAAAGATAAGACGGCACCTGATTCCTAACCGACTCAACTGGGAAAATGGGAGAAGAAATGCTATGACATCGAATTCTTAAGGCTCCAGATAAAAGCTCAAATTAATCCCCGGTTTACTCCAACGACTTGGACATGGGCCGGGGTGTGAGTGGCTTACCTGAAGCTCACTTGTCGGATGCTGCCGGTTGCGATGACTTTCAAGAAGATACCTAGGACTCGTCATTCATGATATCCTAGGGAGATTAAGCTCTGACCTGTATGGTAGGCCATACCATTATGGAATTCCTAACTGGTAGGAACCTAAAGAAGGCGCATCCCACGCTTTGGAATTTGCCAAGGATTTTGATCCGTATGGTGGATCAAACCTTTGTGTCGATGCTTATGGCGGTATTTACCACTGAGTTGACCCCTATGGCGGTTTCTACCATATTTGGTTGACCCTTCAGGCGGTTTATACCTTGAGTTGACCCTTCAGGCGGTTTCTACCATTGGTTTGACCCTTCAGGCGGTTTCTACCTTTGACTGACCCTTCAGGCGGTTTCTACCTTACATTGACCCTTCAGGCGGTTTCTACCTTTGACTGACCCTTCAGGCGGTATCTACCATTGATTTGACCCTTCAGGCGGTTTCTACCTTTGTTTTGACCCTTCAGGCGGTATCTACCTTTGATTTGACCCTTCAGGCGGTATCTACCTTTGATTTGACCCTTCAGGCGGTATCTACCTTGATTTGACCCTTCAGGCGGTATCTACCTTGATTTGACCCTTCAGGCGGTATCTACCTTTGTTTTGACCCTTCAGGCGGTATCTACCTTGATTTGACCCTTCAGGCGGTATCTACCTTGATTTGACCCTTCAGGCGGTATCTACCTTTGTTTTGACCCTTCAGGCGGTATCTACCTTGATTTGATCCTTCAGGCGGTATCTACCTTTGTTTTGGTTTGAAAAGGGGTCTCATGACGAGGGTTCTCCACGTCCGATGAGACTGCCTAAATTTTGAAAAGGGGTCTCGGGACGAGGGTTCTCCACGTCCGATGAGACTGCCTAAATTTTTAAAAAGGGGTCACATCCTCACCCCTTCTTTTGGAAGATCCCGAAATTTGTCGGGAATTCAGTTTTGAAGCAGTGAAAGATTTTATTTTGACAAAGCGTCGCTTTAGTCTGTTGAGGCGACATTCTGGGAGCTAGGTTCTCCAGGTATCCTGCAGAAGTTTGAGCTTGAAAGATTTTTCTTCACCAAGAAAACGTTCGTAATCTTTGGGAAGACCACGGCTGTCCATTTGACAAAAACCGTATGACTTAAGTTTTAATTGTGAAATGTGCATTTTGATGCTGGAGGTTGTCCAAAGCATTCTTGCAACACACAGATGTGATCACAAATTCCTCGTGCGGCAAATCTGGATCAAACAATTTGAAATTTCCAAAAGAGTTTGTTCAAAACATCTACTGGAATATTTCTCGACGAGGAAGTCTTTTCACCTGTTTTGAGATAGTGGTCTTTATAGGGGATGCACTCAATTCCCTACTAACCTGTGCCTAGGTTTTAGGCTCGCTCGCAGCGCATACATTTTGATCGGTTGGGAGGTCTTCCACGGGACCGTAATGTTGGGCTTGGTTATTGATCTTCAAGGGGGACTCACTTTTGAGTCAAGGTCATTGAATGAATATTTTCACCATTTGCTTCGGGTTTACAAGTCAAGAACCCTGCAAAATGAGAAAGAAATAGTCTTGCTCGTACTTCTTCGAGCTAAGCTATATGTTAACCCAAGTGTCGTAGTCAGAGAAGACTGTTTCAGGGTTATGATGTTGGTAGGATTGGGGACCGAAACAGGCTTGTTTTTGGGCCCAGAATTCATGAGGGGATTGACGTTGGTGATCATTGCAAACTTGTCACCTGTCTTTTCCATTCTGCATCTTCAATTTTTTTTGAGGTGTGCAACCGCTTTTGAGGTGTGCACAAATTCTTTAGGGAGAATCTCTGGCTGCATTGACAATTCTGTCTGCGTCTTTCCTCCACGCTTGACATCATTTGGAGGAGCGACCTTTTGATCTGACTCCTTTAGGGGCCTTTCTCTCTTCCCAACTAGGCTTCATTGGGGATCAAGCAAACAACTTGTACGAGCATCGGCCTTGCTTTTACCAGGCACTTTGCTTTTTCTTGATGTTGGGGATTTTTATCTTTTGTTGAAATCCCGCCTTTTCTTTTCCTTTGGAACTACGATGTTCAGAAAATTGTGCTAGATATACAATTTGAATCATAGCACACTTGAACGCCGATATGAAATCTTTCTATAAATCCCATCTCTTGGATTCTTCCGTTCTTGGAGTGATGCAGTTTCCATCTTGAAACATGCCATGATCACCAACAGGGGTTTATGAAATGAATTTGCAGGCTCAACTTGGCTGTGCAAAGGATATGGTGTGTGAGATAGAGAAATGAATGCTTCTCGTCATCCTATGGCACTTGGATTACCATATAAACAACACACAAAGATTAATGTTAGTCCGAGCAAGAAAATTTCTAACCATTTTCTCCTGATGCTGCTGGACTCACCTCCATTTTGCCCCGATGTGGGGTGGTTTTTAACAGGGTTAAGAATGAAAATCGCCGTTCAAAGGGGTTATCAACGGTCACCTGTAGTGTTTGGGGGATATGAAACGAATGCCTCCGTCATCCCAACCCATGTAATCGCTGCGAATGGTCCCTACTTCCGTAGGTCCAGATTTTGTTGTTTGATTCGCTCCACTTCTCTCTTAAGTGTGTATAGGACGTGTTTGGACTAGGCTTTGCCTCTCGTCTTTTGAGAAAACGTCCTTTTGAGAGTTTTGAACAACTTTTGATTGGAAAAATCTCTTTCGTTTTCCCAAAAATTTTACCCGTCAAGGGATTTTATGATGCCCCATGCATGTTCTTATCCATGTTCAGACAACCTCCTGTTTTAAAACATGAATGCCAATGAAGTTAGAATTCTATGCCTTTTCTAGACATCGGATTCTAAAAGCTTTTCTTTTTCTCTTTGTTTTTTTTATTTAACATCTTCAATGGATTGGGGAAAGGGATACTTACCTGTCCCCCGCGGCTGGAGATCCCTGAAAATGCGGAAGAAACATGTTATTGTACGTTCACGAATTTTTCAAAAAATTAGAACGATACATCTTACCCTTGGTCATGTGTTCCAATGGGTAATACATGGGATGTGAAAACCTGTTTCGCCTTGATGGCGAGCCCCTGTCAAAGAGGGGAATTAGTTGTTAGTTGGCGTTCCAAAATTCAAGGGAAATTGGAACGATACAGCCTTGTTCTTGCTTTGTGTTTCCATTTGAACACAAACTCGCGGCTTGCAGGATTTGGCCCTCTATCTTGTGGTCTTGATCCCTCCGTTTGGTTGGCAATGAATCATTCTCAAGGATTTGCCCCAGAGGAGATCCATTTGTGTTTTTGGGCGCACTCCAGCGCCATTCTTTAAGGTTCCTTCTATTCAAGGAAAAAAAGAAGATTTTATCAAAATGCATGTCAAAGCATGTGACGTAGGAGCGATACTTTTTACTATCCACTAGGTCTTATAATCAAAGACCATCTCTTGGAATCCTGACTTTTAAGGCCAATGATTCTGTTCACCTCCCTGTTTGCGCGCTCTTTTCATTTGAGGCTTTTAGCGCCAACTACTTCCTGTAAAATGAGTAAAAACTCATGTTAGGCATGTGGTCCTCGAAGACCAAATTGGAACGATACAAGGTTATCATTCACCCAAATTCATATCTTGGGGTTTGATTCTGATGAGGATGACTCTGTTATTGCATCCATTGACTTTGCCAGAGGAGAAACGTCCGGCGTACAAATGATCCACTTGCCCCAGTTAGGCATGGTTTTGCTGTTTGCCATCTCTGGATTCGATGACCTTGGTCTGATGCGCTTTCATGGGGGATCATGAGAGTTTGCCCCCGGTTTGGCTCCTCAAAGCAAATGGGGGGGACCTGCTCCCATTGATTTTTGCAGATTCTGATTATCCCACTCGATTGTCAGAGTCCTTGATCAATTTTATCTGTCTCCAGACAGCTTGATATTCTTGGGATTCGTCATGTGGCGGTTTGGTGATTCTCTCGATCACAGTCGCCATTTGAGGTATTTGATGTTCCCTGTTTGTTATTTGAAAGCATTACATCCTGCGTTGTTGACACCTGATTTTTGATCATCTATTATTGTGATTTTTATTCTTTAAAATTAATTAAAATACCAAAAAGGTCATAAAATCGCAAAATCAACTTTGAAAGCCTTGGCTTAGCCTTAGGAACCAATTTTGAACAAAAAATATTTTTCGGAATTTTTAATAATTTTTTGAATTTATTTAATTATTAAAAATACCCAAAAAATCATAAAAATACCATTCATGGTCAGAAAAATACACAAAAATATTCAATAATTTTGTTTTAATTTTCTCTTCAAGTGTGTCACTTTAAATCTCAAAAATTCGGCTCAGGTCACTATGTTTCTTAACAAACATAAACCCGAACCGAGCCCAAAAATTTCTTTTCAAGTCTTTTAATTTCCAATTTCCACTTTTTATAAGCTATGACATTGGATTCTAAAGTCTTGAAGTGCAATTAGGTCGATTGGCCCTCCAATTTGATCAATTTTAACCAAAAGGGCTTAATTGCATAAAAATCTTTCAATTTAGTCCCCGGTTTCTCAATTTTTGAAATTAAATTTCATACGGGCATACCCATTGAAATCAAGCACCTCTACCCTATAGTTTTCATTATGCCGAATCTATTGGTGGCTTCGATTCGGGTTAATTTGGTCGTTTGGACCCTCGATTTGACAAAAATCAATTTCGGATCCTAGGGACAATTTGGGGTTTTCGCTAAATTCCAATCAATTGATTCACGAAAATATTCCTATTTGATAGAAAACATGTCAAGGAGTCCGATTTTGGTGTCAATTTCATGAAAAGAGGTCGATTTGGGGCTCAATTGGGCTAGGAGATTCGAACCGGACCGGTCGGGTCAGGCCCGACCCGACCCGGTCCGGACCGGGTCTGCAACTTAGTTGCAGACCCACCGCCGGCGCTAAAACAAAAAAAAAACAGGGGAAAAGTTGGGTGAGCGGCAAACGAACGTGGGGGAGCATTTTTTTAAGAAAAGGCAAACGAATGTGGGAGACAAAGGGAAGTGGTCGACGGCATGCTTTGAAAAGGGGACCAAGAGGCCAGTCGGCCATGGAAAAAAAAAGGAGAGTTCGAGCGAGTAGAGAGGGGGACCGTGAGGGAAAAACAGAGAGAAAAAAGTTCGGCAAAGAGGCAAGGGAGTGTGAGGAAGCCGGACCGAAGACCGTCGGACCGCCCCGAGCCGCCGCCGGCGAAGCCAGGTCAGTAGCCCTCCCCTGTTTCGCCCCTGTTTTTACTCTCATAGACAGAGCGTGTCGGTCCGGTTCGACGCCGATCGAGTCAAACAAAAACCGATAACACCCGGCTATCTTGAAGAGATGAATGGCAAGTCTAGATGACTGGTACAACTCGGTGCCCATTGCCGAGCTTCGACGAGTTCATTTTAGCATTTTTCTGTATATGCATGCCGCCTGTTCGACGAATTGTCACCGGAGTACTCTTGGTCTCCAAGCTCGGTTTGGATCGTTGTCCATTCCTTCGCGTGATTTCTCATTTCAAATCCATTTTCGAGCGTTCTTTCTCCCCGTTCTGTCATTTTTTTGCATGAACTGAGCCGAAGGGGGTCAAAACCGCACCTACCGTGGTGTTCGCCGGAGCCTCGAGCCGAAGGTCGCCGATCCGTGACCATTGGACCTCATGGATCTCAGGTAAGTCCCCGAACCCTTTTTGTGATACTCCTTGCATGATTAGAGTCAAGTTTGGCACAAAATGTTCTCTGCGAATCACTCGCCGGCGCCGGATCTGTGAAACGCTTCCCGGCCTTCTTTTCGACGTATTCGACCCCATGTTTGGTATGTATGTTGATGCCCAGTTCTCAGGGAGTTTAATGCCGTTAAAATGAGCAAAAAATATGAAGGTTTGGGCCCGGTTTACCCATTCCGGCGAGGATTCCGGCGACTTCGCCGGAATAATCACTGTTCCGGCGAGTCGCCGGTCGTCTTCTCCGGCGGGCTGCCCGGCCGCTGACTGGTCAAAACTGACGTGGCACGCCACGTCAGCGGCCACGTCAGCATTGGCGGGCCCGGGCCGATTAAAGCAAAGCCCAGATCGGACGGTCGTGGCTTCGCCACGTGTCGCGATCTGGGAATTTCGGAAAATAAAAATGATTTTCGGAATTATTAAAAGATTTTTGAATAATAAAATTAAAAAATCGATCGGACGGCTGAGGATGCGCTACGTGGCTAGATCTGAGGCGTCCGTTCTCAATCCTTGAAACGACGCCGTTTTGATCAAGGAGGAGGTGGGTCGGACTTGGTTGCGGGTCTGGGTCATGGGCCGGGTCATCCGACCCGGTCCGGATTATTATTATTATTATTATTTTTAATAAAAAATAATAAAAAATTCAAAAATTCAATAAAAAAATAGAAAATCATAAAAAATTCAAAAAAATTCGGAAAATTCAGAAAAATTCTAAAAAAAATTCCAGAAAATAGGAAATGGCCACATTCAACTGGCCATGACCTGTTTCGGATCATTTGACCCCCGATCTTTTCAAAAATGACGGTTTTGCCCTTCCAGCAAATCGTCTTCCAAATAAATTCTAAAAAATCCAGGAAAATCTCAAAAAATAGGAAATGGCCACAATCAACTGGCCAAGGCTCATCCCGGGTGTTTTGAACCCCGACCCTTTTTAAAATGACGATTTCGCCCTTTGGGCGAATCGTCTTCCAAAAATTGGAGAAAAATCAAGAAATTCCAAAAAATTCTCAAAAATGGGAAATGGCCACAAACAACTGGCCATGGAATATTTTGGGTAATTCGGTATCCAAATCTTCCAAAAATTGACGATTTTACCCTTCAGGCTAATCGTTCCCAAATCTTCCCATTTTTCCCCTGGTCCTAAATCACGCCTTCCTTAAGCCCTTATGGCTATACTAGGAGGCCTTTGACTTGAATTGATGTGCATTGATGTGATTTATTTATGCACTTGATTGAGCTTTTCATTAAAATTGAGTGTGATTGATAGGAATAGTCTTCCAATCTGCATGAAACCCTGAATCAAACCTATCTCGCCTAAAATTGCGCCTGCATGAACTCTTAGCCAGGAAAATCACTCGCGTTAGGTACCGAAAGGGCGTTGGTAATGACACCGACGTAACCAAGTCCCCGAACCCAAAATCTCTGGTTCCGCAGAACTGATCGATCTCTCCCGATCGGTCAGTAAGGTTTCCGGTCTACCCTCCAAGAAAGACCGGTGGCGACTCCAAATGCATGCACAATTTGCACATGCCACCACGACCACACTGAAGGTCGAAAGCGATCGACTCTTATCGTCGAAGAATACTCCCGCCGCGATTTGGTATGGGCCTGGGAGGGCCCGCGCCGTTCCAAGGCCCGCGATCGGTAATCCATTAGCCGCGTCCGCCTTCCGGATGGGTCGCGACATGCGTCCTCTGCTCTTGATCATCATCTGAGAGGAAAAAGAAAGGAAGCATTATTCCCATATCAAGAAAATAATCATTTTGGAACGATACCTCCTTTTACACTTAATTTGCATTCCGTTTTGATGTCGCATATTGATACGAACAACATCTATCAAATTCCTCCATCCGTGCTTGAAGGTATTTGCAACGCCTATGGTTCATTTGCCCCAACTGGGCGACGTCTGTTTTGTCATTTGAATGCATGAGCTTTTGAGTGCATTGTCTCTTTTATCACCTGAGATAAAAAAAATGGAGAAAAACTTATCCTCAGATCTGATTAAAAATCAATTAGGAACGATACGTTCTTTCACCAAACGAGTGGCTCTGCGGCCGAATGTATTTTGCATTGAAGGGACGAATTCCACTATGCTCCACGGGTTTGGGGAATTTGCCCCCATTTTCGATAGAAATGAGCCTTATCAAGATGTATATAATACAAATAGATCCCTAATACAATCAATCTAAGGGACGAGATAGAGAGGATCTCAGCAAAATCAATCTTATACAAGAGAACTAAGAATGTCAAATCAATCAAAGGAATGTGGTCCGAACACTTGGAGATGCCCCAGTTCCAGTCTTCGAGATGTGACTCCAGGATCACCGATTTTTTTTTTTAGGTGTTTTTAGATATACCAACCATCTAAAGACATGCACACGAGACAAGTGAGGATAAAACTTCTAAAAATCAAAGGATTTGGCACCTAAGGTCAAGGTTCCCACCTCGAGTTCTAGAAAGAGCGGATTCCATTGCACAACTATCGTTGCATTGGGGCTCGATCCATAGTTCGAAATGAGCGGAATTGAAAAGTGGATTACCCCGTGTCTTTCCTCACGAAGATTCCATTTTCAATCCCTTCTATTGTTTTCCTATAGGCGACGCCCGGGGTTTTAGGCACGGTTGTGTGTACTTTCGGTGTCGTGCTAAAGCGATAAACATGCATCTTATTTAACAATCACCGCTTCAATATAAAACATACACACGATCATTCATTCCTACGCCAACCTGCATAAGACAATGTTAATCACAGACTACCCCCCTTATCACTCCAATCTGTAAAAACATATAACACCTATCATAAGCGGACTTACCTCACCTTCAAGAGCGCCTACAGGGTTAGAAAAATCACTCAACGTTTTAATTACTGCCTAAGTCCACTTGGGGTCTAGAACCATAGGTTCTAGAACACAAAGTCCCCAGTGGAGTCGCCAGCTGTCGCGACCCGTCCGAAAGCGGACGCGGCTAATGGATTACCGATCGCGAGTCTTGGATCGGCGCGGGCCCTCCCAGGCCCATACCAAATCGCGGCGGGAGTATTTTTTAGAAGGATTCGACGATAAGAGTCGATCGCTTTCGACCTTCAGTGTGGTCGTGGTGGCATGTGCAACTTGTGCATGCATTTGGAGTCGCCACCGGTCTTTCTTGGAGGGTAGACCGGAAACCTTACTGATCGATTGGGAGAGATCGATCAGTTCTGCAGAACCAGAGATTTTGGGTTCGGGGACTTGGTTACGTCGGTGTCATTACCAACGCCCTTTCGGTACCTAACGCGAGTGATTTTCCTGGCTAAGAGTTCATGCAGGCGCAATTTTGGTGAGGTAGGTTTGATTCAGGGTTTCATGCAGATTGGAAGACTATTCCTATCAATCACAATCCATTTTAATGAAAGCGCAATCAAGTGCATAAATAAATCACACCGATGCACATCAATTCAAATCAATGGCTTCCTAATATAGCCATAAGGGCTCAGGGAAGGTATGATTTCAGACCAGGGATAAAATGGGAAGATTTGAGAACGATTAGCCCGAAGGGCAAAATCGTCAATTTTTGGAAGATTTGGATACCGAATTACCCAAAATAATCCATGGCCAGTTGATTGTGGCCATTTCCCATTTTTGAGAATTTTTTGGAATTTCTTGATTTTTCTTCAATTTTTGGAAGACGATTCACCCAAAGGGGGAAATCGTCATTTTTAAGAAGGGTCGGGGTTCGAAACACCCGGGATGAGCCTTGGCCAGTTGATTGTGGCCATTTCCTATTTTTTGGGATTTTCCTGGATTTTTTAGAATTTTTTTGAATTTTTTTTTGATTTTTTTTGATTAATTAATTAATTTTTTTGAAATTTTTGTTATTTAATTACTACTTAATTAAAATGATCGGATCCAGATATCTTGGGCCCGAACATGGATCAGACCGCTGGGCCTAATCCGAACCGGGAAAGAGGACTTGAATCGGGCCCAATTCACACAAGGAACCCAAGCCCACTTTCTTTTCTTTTAAACCTAATAAACCCATTCGCCTAAGCCCATTCTTTCCCCCTCCAGCATTGACGCCGGCCTGGTTCTAAAATGGCCCACAACACCAAATAAAACACACGAGCAACCCAAATAAAACACACGAGCAACCCAACATGAGAGTAAATACCTACTGTTCATCGTCTTCAATGTGAGACTCACACTCCTCCTCCATGCAAACGAGACCAGGCTCGAGCTTCGGCCCCCGTGACCTGCGTGTCCATTCGCCGCCGAAGCCGCCGACCTCCACCAGCGTCGACCAAGAAACAAGGAGCACCGACCGCTCTCTTGTTGTGCTCAATGTGGCGCGGCTCCTCCTCCCTGCAAGACCCGGCAACATTGTTGTCCATTCAAGTCCAACGAACTTCGCTTACCTCAGAGTTAAGGTCATCGCAGCACCCGACTCGAGTACCGCGACGCTCGCATGTGCGTCGCCATTGGTATGGGCTCATGTCGCTTGCTTGCCAAAACACCTATAAAGGCACTGCACTATCCTCCACCGACCAGCCCGAACGGGAGTGACCTCCGACTGCAGGGATTCTCTAGCCGCACCATTGGCTCATGTGACTCCGATGCTAACGCTGGTCCGGATGGCCTCTCGGTTCACTCCCCATCCGGCGTTCCATGAACGAGGAGTTGACAAACGCTCCCTCCCATCTGGGGTTCTAACAACCCGGTCGCCGGGCGTCGATGGATGAGGGATGTTATCCTTGTCAGACTGGCCTGACTTGCCTGATTTCCTAGCTTAGTCGGTCCCGGTTCCCCCTTTTTGAAACTAGAACACACTTGTTCGAGACGCAAAAGAAACACGCCCGAACAGATCGGGACTAGGTGGCGGTGGCTAAGCCGACGGCCTTGCTAGGTAGGATACGGCGGAAGGAGTCCTTAGCTAGAGGCACTGAGATTGAATGAGGTTCTCGGGATTTCGAGCTCGCCGATCTGGTTTGTAGCAGAGCAACCGACGGCTTGAGGTTAGAGGGTGTTAGTCATATGTGAACAGGGGCTTGTGTAGTTGAGCTCTTGAGGCGACGGGGCTGAGAGTCGAGGATTGCTGGTGGACGGGACGAGGTGGTTGAAGGCGTTGAATGAGAGGGAGGTGGTAGTCCACGGTGGAGCGGCGGCTGGGTGGCGAGGGTGACTGCTATCTCTCGGGGAAGGAAGATGGCGATGCTCCCCTTTTGCCTTGTCTTTTTTTGCCCACCCTTTTCATCCGTGTGTGTATCCCGTAGCTTGTTGAGACCGGTCCTTCATCTTGGCGAGCTACCGCTGAACAAGAATGGCCCCCCTCATTCTTCCACTGCCCTTTTCTTTTGCAGATGGACCTTCCCCCATGTTCCACGGACACCCCACAAAAATCATCCCTTCCAGAGTTTTTTTTATCACCTCACCAACCCATGCATGGATTCTGCCGCCGGTCTCCCCATCTTTTTTTTGTTTAATCTTTCTTTTTTTTGCATGGAGGAGGACAGACTCCTGCTGTCCTCTACTTTTCCTTTTTTTTTCTTTATTTATTTATTTATTTATTATGTCCTTGTTTTTGGTTGAGGCGCCGCTCCCCCACCTTTGCTTCATTCTGTCTTCCACTCCCTCCTCTTTTCATTTTTTTTAAATCACTCTAGTCCCCTCACGAAGAAGAGAAACAATGGGCGTTTATTGCATACGGTGGTCGACGTCAAGATTATAGAATCTACAAATTAAAAGACTCGATTGGCATTTTTTTGGCTCGTTCGGGTTTATGTTCATGAAGGAACATTGACCCGAACCGAATTTTCAAGATTTAAAGTAACACACTTGAGTAGGAAATTAAAACAAAATTATTTAATATTTTTGTGTATTTTTCTGACCACGAATGGTATTTTTCTGATTTTTTTGGTATTTTTATAATTAAATAAATTCGAAAAATATTATAAAATACCAAAAATATTTTTTGTTCAAAATTGGTCCCCGAGGTTAGGCCAAGGCTTCCAAAGTTGATTTTGTAATTTTATGATTTGTTTTGCTATTTTTAATTAATTTTAAAGATTAAAAATCACAATAATAGATGATCAAAAATCAGGTGTCAACACCAGTGAGCATTTCAGCAGGGGCGTAAAAAAAGCCCACGCCGGCCCGAAAAGTCACCCTAATTTTCGGGCCTTTCAGGCTAGCTTGGTGTTAGGACCGAGCCTGGTCGTGCCGACCCGATACTGGCTTTCTTTTTCATTCACATTTTTTTTAATTTAATTTATTTTTATTTTTATATTCTTTCATTCGACGGACATGTCAATTGATTTTATTTCAAAAAAGAAAAAAGAAATCGGCCCGGCCCCGCGTGTTGACACCCCTACATTTCAGTATGGAAATCTTATTTCTCTATCTCCTCTACATAGTTCTGGCACATAAAAGAACTTCATATTAGTGTCTCCTCATTTTTGCCAGTTAGTTCTAAATCCCACTATCCAATACATGTCCTCCTGTCGCCACAGTTTTACTATTCCCCCATTAAGATATTGTACCCTCTCCCTTTCATAGAGAAAACTTGGTTTTTGGTAATCTTCAAATCGCCTGATGTTTTTTCCGGGCATTGGAAATTTTTTTCTTACTCCATACCGATAGATCTTTAGATTTTTTTTTTTGTGTCTTCAGAACAACTGCACTTTAACTATTTTTCCATAGGGAAAATGACACAAATAGTCCCTGAACTATCACAGAATGTGCAATCTGGTCCCTGAACTTTTAATTTGTTCAATTTAGTCCCTGAACTTTGGCAGAATGTGCAATTTGATCCTTAAACTTTTGACTTGTTCAATTCAGTCCCTGAACTTTTAGTAAATGTTCAATTTAATCCCTAAACTATATGAAAATGTTCAAAGTCGTCCCTAATCTTAAATTAACAAAAGGACTATATTGAACATTTTCATATAGTCCAGGGACTAAATTGAACATTTACTAAAAGTTCAGGGACTGAATTGAACAAGTCAAAAGTTTAAGGACCAAATTGCACATTCTGCCAAAGTTCAGGGACTAAATTGAACAAATTAAAAGTTCAGGGACCAGATTGCACGTTCTGTCATAGTTCATGGACCATTTATGTAATTATCCCTTTTCCATACTCTCCATCTTCAAGCTAGAATGCCTCAAACTTAAACTCTTTTTTCATTTCACTAGATCTAAAATGAGTGTCAGCAATATATGACTATGGTGTGTGCCAAAGGCTGGAATTATAAAAGCTTCACCATTATTGATAGTAACCCTCCAGTCAAGAGTGCACAAAACATGATCTAATCATTTTTTTTAGCATATGCAAACCGCAACTTATTGTGGGTCCATGTGAAAACACAGCACTTATATTCCAAATCAATCGAGGAATAATCTTCTAAGAAATCTTGAAAAGCCTTCAATTAGGAATTGTGGTTTAAATAACATGCTGAATTGGGATGTTTAGGCCCAGCGCGCTACAAATTCATCATGGCAATACAGTGGCTACTTGGGCCGACACTTGCGAGCAAGCCGCAGCTTTAAAATGTTTAATGAAATATGATTCTCGGACTAATTTGGACTTGCACCGGGAAATAAAGTTGCTTCTCGGTATTTTAATCTTAAATACAATGCTACCTGATATTCGTTTCTCGAGTTCCATGATACTATAGAGATATAGATTCGCTTGTTGTATGGGTATTGATTTTAAGCCATCATCAAGTATGAAGATAGTTTTCAGGTGGGTAAGAATTAATCTGGATGAGTTGCTGTGGTGTATTGATAATTGTTTACATTTGTGAAATTAGACTGGGATGTTAGTCTTTTTGCTTGTACACATTAATTGGTGGATCCGTAATGGATGATGAGGATATAAATTTTTGGAAGTTATAGGTTCTTATTTCTATGGTTAGATATCATATCTTTGATTACGTGCATGTAGAATGGTTTTGTACACCGATTTTTTTTATGAGTTTTGCTGGCATAACAGTGTTTAGGCCATTGTTAGAGTAAGAACATATTGTGATTCACAAATTTTTAGAAGAGTAAACCCCACATCAATTTATAATTATTTATTTTTTGTGATCCACAACAACCTATTAATCTCACATTGGATTAAATATACTCACCCAACCAATTTTTTTTTTTATTGCGACGGCTGGCACAAGGTGGCAATTGCAGATTTGAATTCCGATTTTGTGGATTCTTTGCCTGCTGGTTCAGTAAGTGGTTTTTCGCATTTTCTAAGATTAGCATGATCATGCATTTGTCAAAACAAAAACTGGGTTGGAGATGTAAGTTAAGTTTATTTTTTGTGTGCCTAATTAGGTTTTGATAGGTAGGAATTATTTTTGCTTAGAAAATTTATATGGTGACTCCGGTCTATCAATTTGAATCGGCTCCCAAAAGTAGTACCAGAGTGTGCACATGTACGTTTCGGCTTTGGCGGTGGGCTTTGAGAGACAATTAAAATGTACTTATTAACTATATGAATATTGTCTGATACGAAACTATTTTTCGGCCTTGGCGGCAGTTTTTATGTAACACTGGATTAGGACTTTCAGCCACGTCCAGGATTGTGATTTTCTAGGATATATATATATATATATCTCCTGTATGAAATCATTTCGAGAAAAGTAATAGATCAAGAATGGGATTGCGTGGACCAAACCCTAATTCTCCGAAGTTTGTTTTATTTCCGTCGTCAAACAAGGAAAACAACAAAAACACGGCTTTATCAGACCTTTTCAGACGTTGGTAAGGTCTGGTCTTCCCTGGAAATTATGTTGAACCTACACTCAAACTTTGGTCTCTTAATTTTTATTAAACCCAAGATCCTGTTGACTTCGGGACGGGCTGCATGACGAATTCCACCCCTTATGGATTTTCCTAGGAGATTACGAAGTCAAAATATGACCAGTCAGGAAAAATACAAAGGAAAAAAAAATTAATTGTAAAAGAAGTCTGTGCTACATCCCGGCTCTGTTTCCAATTTAATTAAAAAAAAATATTTACGAAATTAGGTCTTGCTCGGCACTCCATGTACTGAGCAAAACTGCCGAGCAATACATTTTATTTTATTTTATTTTTACTTTTTTTAAAAAAAGAAAACAAGAAAAAAAATGATTTGGGAAGAGTTTTGACGGTTTTTTTTCCAATTTAATACAAAAAAATATTTACCAAATTAGCTACCCTTGAAAAATGGGGTTTTGAGCGAGACGTTTTTTCTTTGAATATTTTTTTTTTAAAATTCTATTTGACGAGGTCACTGAGCATCATATTTACGTAAAAAAAAAAAACTTACTCACCTCGACTCCGAGGAAAGCGAGTGAACGAGCAAGCGTGTTTTCTTTTAATCATTTTTTATGTTCTATTTGACAGGGCTGCGGAGCATCACATTTACGTAAAAATAAAAAATAAATTTACGCGCCTTGACTCCGAGGAAAACGAGCAAAGCGGCAGGACCACGATGACGCGCTTCAACTCCAAGGAAAGCGAGTGAACAATCGAGACAACGGGGCCGCAGAGGATCATATATATGTAAAAAAAAATTATTTACGCGCCTCGACTTCGAGGAAAGCGAACGAACGAGCGAGGCGACGACGTTCACTCACGGGGGTCGTGGAGTGATCATATTTACCTAAAAACATATTCACGCGTCTCGTTCGCTCGCTTTCCTCGGAGTCGAGACACGCAAATGTTTTTTTTACGTACATATGATCCTCCCCAGCCTCGTTGCCTCGCTCATTAACTCGCTTTCCTCGGAGTTGATGCGCGTCATCGTGGTCCTGTCGCCTCGCTCGTTCGCTCGCTTTCCTTGAGTCGAGGCGCATAAATATTTTTTTTTTATGTAAATATGATGCTCCATGGCCACATCAAATAGAACTTAAAAAAATGATTAAAAGAAAATATGCCTCGCTTAAAACCCTATTTTTTGGGGTTAGCTAATTTGGTAATTTTTTTTTTGCATTAATTGGAAAAAAAAAACCCTCAAAATCCTCCCCAAATCATTTTTTCTTGTTTTCTTTTTTAAAAAAAATGGATTGCTTGGCAGTTCCGCTGCCAAGCTAGACCTTGTAAATTTTTTTTATCTAATTTCGTAAATATTTTTTTTTGAATTAAATTGGAAAAAAAAACCCGTTACCTTCATTCCCCTATCTTTTCCATTGCCTAAAAAGTTTGATTAGTAAGGCTGCGTATGGTAGCGTTTCTGTTCCTGGGAGCATTTTTTGAACAGAAACACTTTTTTGTGTTTCTGTTCTCGGCTACGATATTTGGGAACAAAAACGTATTTGGTAAGTTAAAAAAAATACTTTTTTTTGCCGTCGGTGACCTGCGGCGGCGGCGGCAGCGAGTGGCCGACAACGACTGACGGCGGCGGCCGGTGGCGGGCGGCAACCAATGAGTGGTGGCCGCGTCGGTGGTGATGGATGGTAATTCCAAAAGTGTTCCAAAACCCAGAAGCAAATTTTTTTTTTGTTTCTTGAAAAGTGTTCCTTGGCACAAAAGTGTTCCGCGGAACACTTTTGAAACATTTTTTAACCATACACGTTTCTGTTCCAAAAGTGTTTATGAAACATTTTTGGAATAAAAACACTTTTCTTGGCTACGATCCATACGCAGCATTCTCTATGAAAGGTATGAACTTTTGGCTTGTTAGTGGAATATTTGAGTACAGTGAGAAATGCTGGAGTTTGTAGAGAGGAACAAACAATGAAAGAAAAGATAATTGATGATAAATAGTGTATAATTTACACGCTTGAGTCGCTCAATCACTCAAGCGTTTTCTAGCTCACAATTCTATTACATTATATAGAAATATGAGTGAGAAAAATCCCAAGATGCTGGCTCTTTAGTGTAATAATTGGAAATAGATTAAGAATTAGTTTAAGATGGAAAAAGAGAAAGGCCTAGATGTTTTCATACACAGGCATGTAGGAATGATCCACCGGAACCTCCGAACATGTACATATACCTATGTTGACGTTTATGCTTCAATTCGACCTTCGCTCCAAATTGATTCTTTCTCGGATTTGGCTGAATCTCAGAGGCATTAAACACAACAAAATGCTCTAAACTATACTGAAGCAATTAAGAAATCTCTAGTCTCCACATGACAATAATACATTGAAAATCGTGCGATATTCCATTATAAATTATTAGGCAAACCATTTGGCATAAAAACCAACACAAACGAAACTTCCAGATAAGATCAGATTTATTTTTGGAAACGAAATCACCCATTCAAAAGTCAACTCCCTTTCACTCACTCAAACGATACCTAGGCGTCACCACCAAATGCTTGGCTCTCGGAGTAGTGAGCCCGAACTCCTCGGACATATCAAGCTCGCTCGGTGACATGCCACTTGGAAGCTCCCAGTCAAAGCAGTGCACGAGCTGAGCAAGCACAAACCGCACAGCGGTCAAGCCGAGCTGCATCCCAGGGCACCCTCGGCGGCCTGCCCCGAATGGCAGGAGCTGAAAGTCACGCCCCTTAACGTCCATGCTCGACCCCAAGAATCTTTCGGGCGCAAACTCTTCTGGGTCGTGAGTGGTCCACACTTTCGGGTCTCTTCCGATGGACCACACATTCACGATGACCCTTGACTTGTTGGGAATGTGGAAGCCGCTCACCGTGCAGTCCTTGGTCGCCTCATGGGGAATCAGAAGCGGAGCCACCGGGTGAAGCCTCATGGTCTCCTTGATCACCATGTCTAGGTAGTCCAAGCCGTCTGTGTCTGATTCCTCCACTGCTCTATTCAGTCCCACGGCTTTCTCTAGTTCTTGCTGGAGCTTTTTCATTGCACTAGGATGTTTTATAAGTTCGGCCATTGTCCACTCTATTGCTGTCGCTGAAGTGTCCATTGAACCCACCAACATGTCCTTCACGGAGAAATATATCAGAGATTCATATGAACGAGTACATCAGAATATTTATAATATATTAAGTTATGCATTGAAATACAAACTTTATACCATCTATTACTCAATAAGGGTGACTCCATCAGGAAACTGCTTGTGAGATTTCCCTAAGTGTGATCAATAGTTAAAATGATACTTTTGATACATGTATCAACTTATTTAAACCCTATTTGAAATATGACCATGAGTCTCTTGATAATGAATAGATTTTGTTGTCTCTAGCACTCACTGTTTCACAGTTAACAAAACACTGTTAACCGCTCAATCTCTGATGCTTGAAAAAGACAAGCAGATTTACTTCAAGCAAGAGACAATAATTTCTCTATCGTAAGTTGTTGAATGGCAGATGGACAACACAGAGGCTCACAAGATTCTTGGACACCATCCGTTCACAACGTGGTATGAAGAAGCTGCGAAGACTATCTGTTGTAACCATATACAAGAAATATAGACAAAATGACATTGCTCAAGAATTGCCATTGAAACTTGCAAATCTCAAGAGAACAAGAGAGGAGGAGATCGATTCAACATGCTTAATCAGATATAAGCAAATTCAACCAGGATGTAATAGTTGAAATACTAAAATTCGCCGACAAAATGGATTTGCAAAGTGCAATCACAGGTTTTGTTCGATGTTTCTATATGGGTGTCGATACGCTCAAATATCTGCTTATGAACTATGGAATTGTTTTGACCCAATTTTTTTTTTTTGAACTATGGAATTGTCTTCTAAATCAATTTTGAATAACTATGCTCATCTCATAACCACAACTAGCGGGATCCAGGTAACACGATTATTTGTTAATCTAGCGACAAAAGTTTGATTAATTTCTTCACCAAAAAAAAAAATTGATTAATTACCAGAATTATGGCTTTGATATGGGGCCTGTCGATATGGTACTCTCCCTCGTTCAATCCCATGATACCCAACATGACATCAACGAAATCTTTGGTCTCTCCTTCCCCTTTCTTGGACTCCATGTGCTCGTCAATGATCTTCTCGAAGAAACCATCGAATACTCTGCTCACAGCTTTCATGCGCTTCCTCAACCCCTGAAGATCAAATGGTGCCAAATAAGGGACAAAGTCACCGATGTTCGGCTTCGCAGCCAACATCATCGCTTCTTGAATCACGGCCTTGAACCCTCTCTCGTCAAACTCCTTATCCATGTACTTCTTCCCGAAGACCATCCGACAACTCATGTCGGCACTTAGCGACGAGATCATTGCGCTCAAGTCGACCGTCATGCGGCCGTGAGACGCGTCTTTGAGAGAGTTCACAAGCTAGCCGACCTCCTCTCTTCTCATGGACTTGAAGGAGTTGGTTTTGGCATTGCTAAGGAGCTCCAAAGTGCACATCTTTCTGATGTTCCTCCAATACGGGCCATACGGCGCGAAGGCCAAGTTCCTTTGCTCATAAGAGATGTGCTTCGAGGCCTCATTGATCGGCCGGCTCGCGAAAACGAGATCATGGGTCTTGAGGAATTGCTCGGCCACTTCAGGCGATGAGACGACGATCGTGGGCACGAACCCGAGGCGCAAGTAAATGAGGGGTCCATATTTTTCGGCTAATTTGTGGAGATCGTGGTGAGGGTTTTGTCCCAACAAAGGGAGGTTTCCAAGAATCGGAAACCCTCTCGGGCCAGGAGGCAATTTCTTCTTGCTCTGTGTTTTCCATAGCAAAGCTCGCAATAAGAGATGAGCAATCAAAGCGACGGTGAGTGTTATCCATAGCCAAGCCATTGGAGGTGGTTCTTTGGAAGCAAGTGGGGTGAAGATGGTGGTTCTAACTTATATTCGGTGCATATATAAATGAAGTTATGACAGGGAGATGGGTGTTTCTAACTTAAAATGTGTGAAATTTATTACTCTTTTGTCTTTAGTGGAACCGTTCATCTATTATCACGAACTAGATTGATTTTGTCAATAAGCGCTTTCAAAGTTTTTCCCCCCTTGAAAGGATGGAAGACACCAGTAATTGCGAAATGGGGTGAGAAACATAAGGGTAACGGAGTCTTCGAGGTGGGTGATCTGGTATTTTTAGGAAATTTTTAGCGATGTGATGTGACAAGAGATGTGTTTTATGTCGTTGGATGTATGTAAATAGACATGACCAAACAGAACCGCGGACCCGAAACCGACCTGTTGACCGGGCCCGCGGTTCCGAACCGGAACCGGCCTTCAAGGACCAGTTCCGGTTCCAAATTTTTCGAACCGGCCCGGAACCGTCCGAACCACAATATTTTAAAAAAAAGACATGTGGGCAGTGGGCCACGCCGTCCCCCCCCGCCCCCCCTCGGGAAGAACCGTTGGTTCTTCCCCTGTGGGCCTTCGGGCCATTGCAATTTGCTTTAAAAAAAATCTATAAAAACCTCTCAATCCCTCTTTATTTTTCTTATAATTTCTCTCTAATACTCTCAAGTTAAATTCTCTCAAATTCTCTCAATCCGCTATTCTCTCTCAATTCCGTCTCAATTCTTTGAATCAACTTTCTGATCAATTCTCTAAAAAAATGGCAAGTGGAAGCAGAAATACTGGAAAGAGAAAGAGCCCGATGGCGATGGGAGAATCCGATTATCCTGTTCGTGAATATGCATGTTGGGAAGACGACGATGTTCCCAATCCCAACATCGAGCACATCGCAACGCAAAAAAGTCTTTATCTTCCTACTGCCACTGCCACTAGTGTCGAAGAATCATCGATAGCAAAGGAGCCGAGACCGGGACGGAAGAGCCGAGAATCCGACTTATGGATGAAGCAATAAATATTTTAATTATACAAGTAGATGTTAAAGAAACTATAGTAGCATTATATAATGAATTTTATAATAGATATGGTTTAAGTGACAGTGGATGTGGATCTGCTCAACATAGTGTCTTAGAAAGCGATGCGGGTATTTCTCTACTTAGTATAGGGTATAAAATGCTCAAGAGAGGGCAAAAAAATAAAAATAAAAAAAAAGGATATAAACATGTAGTAATTCTGAATTATAAAACTATTTAATAATTTCTTTTGAGTTTAGTGATTCTGAACACAGCACAGATTTCAAGATTCTTGAGTAGTGGAAGAACCATTCAACTCAATTTTCAGTTCCCTCCCTCATCGCGAAACAAATATTAGCGACCCCTTCTTCAATAGTGGCAGTTGAACAATCATTTAGCACTGGATGATTAATTTTGCACCCCCGTCGTTCAAGATTAAGTCTGAAAAGTGTGGAGATTCAAGTTTGTGCCAATGATTGGACAAATGCTTAATTTCGACAACAAGAGCTGGAGCGAGAACATGAATTCTTCAGTGATGATTGTCGAAATACTATCGCCACCACAACAACGGGTAGCGATGATTGATGATGAGATAAGTTGGGGGTTACAAAAAGTAAGAGAACTACATGGGCTTAATGATAATTCATTAAGTTTAAGCTCATGCATTTTTTTTTTTAAAAATTATTACAATGTACAATTTGATTATAATTTATAATTTATAATTTATTTATTTTATTTTATTATTTTATTATTTTAAAAATAAAATTACAAGTTCGGAACCGGAACCAGGAACCGGCCCGGAACCGCTAGTTCCCAACCAGAACCGGCCTTGTCTATAGGCAAACCTCTCCCTTCACATATAGAGCTGTCAATATGGGTCATAAATCCATATTTGACCCATATTTTGTATAAAATAGGTCTTATATGGTTCATTAAATTTTAAAGGGCTACTAAAAATAGATTCAAAAGGTTGAAGTAAAATTAAATGGGTCAATAATGGGTTACACACTTAAACCTATTTTCTACTCATATTGGATCCATTTTTGACCCATAAGGAAAGCTTCATTGCAAATAGACCCAATACTTCAAAGGCTTTGTTATTATTATTAGTATTATTTCTATTTTTATAAGTGAAATGAAATAAATTTGAAAAGGAAAAAATATAAAAGCCGCCGGTTGCCGCAGCCCGCCCATGTCCCTGCCGCCCACTGTCAGTTGCCGTCGCGGCCTGTCGGAGAAAAATAAAAAAAATACTTTTTTAAAAAAAATTAACAATATAATATTTTTAATAAAAGATATTTTAATAATAAATTATTTTTTTAATAGTTAACATTTATAAAAATTTAAAATTGTAAAAATTGTAAAAAATTTCACTAGATTTTTTATTGTATAAAAGTATTTTAGTAATATTATTTTATTAGAATATTATTGTGATTTGTTAATATGAGTCAAAATAGATCGAGTCGAGTATGTGTTAGTTGTGGGTCGGGTAGGGTCGGGTCGGGTCGGGTCGGGTATAAGTCATTGAATATTGGTCAAAATGGGTTGGACGGGTCAATATGGGTCGGACCATGTTCGACCCGACCCAAACCCGGCATGACCCATCCATTTGGCACATCTATTCACATGCATCAGATAATGAATTATGCGCACGAATGATGATGGGCATGACCCTTAAGACCAAATTCTCTACCGTTAGACCAAATTAAAATGCAAAATTCAATGTATGAAAAATTAAATATGCTATTCTTGAAAGGTAATTAATTATTTTTGGCGAGATATAAAATTAATTTTCATTTTTATGTAAAATGCATGATTAAGGAAGAATCAAAATTTAAGTGCTAATATCACGAACTGAATTGGTTTGTCAATCATATGATTGAGATTGAGATAAGCACTTTCAATTTTTTTTCCTCAAACAAGAGTGACGTGAAGGATGGAACAATCCAGTGATTGCGAAATGGAGAAAGAAACACAAGGGTGATGGAGTCATCGAGGTGGGTGACCTTATATTTTTAGGAAACTTTTAGCGATGTGCCATGACAATAGATGCATTTCATGTCGTCAGATTTATGGAAACCTCCCCGTTCACATGTGTCAGGTAATAAATATTCACACAAAGGGATCCGTTCGATCATTTCAAACATAGCGATGGATCACTTAACCAGCCCTTAGGGTATAATATTTAACAATGCTAATATAAATTTAAAAAATACACGACGATAAATACATGGGAAAAAAAATAATGTAAAGCCCGAAGTTCGTACTTAAACGACACATTTACCCTAAACTTTTTCTTGTGAGATTGAAAATCCTAAACTTGTACCTCTGTGATACATGAATCCTCCATCATGTTCAGTTCGATGACTTTTTAGTCAAAACGATATGGTTTTTGTTTCGCTTAAACCATGTAGGCACCATGTCAACACAATTTGCCTTTAATCATCCGTGAGTGAAGATTTTTAATGGCATTGTCGGAATATTGACGCAAGGTAGATGTGTCACACATGTACAAATTTGAGATTTTGAGTGTCACAGAAAAAGTTTAGAGTAAATGTTTTAATATTGATAGTTTGAGTTTTTTGTAAACTTCTTCCCTAAAAACAACCATATAGATAGATTTATATGGGGTTAGGGAAATAAAAGACCACATAGAGATGGGAAAGAAAATAAAGGAAAAATTGAAAGAAATAAGATAAAAGGAAACTAATTTTCATTTACTGTGCATGTTGAATTCCTGGATTGAGGTGAAGGCAAATAAAGTTCGATGAATGGATCAAGTAATCTTTCTTTTATATATACACACACATTGATGCGGGATTATTGGGTTCTATCGATCAGCTCTCAAGCTCCACCCATGTTTAGTTGATTGAACCAATGTCGCGACCCTCTCGAGGTTGCACGAAAGGCTCTCGAGGGCTAATGGGCCGTCCAGTCTGGTCGGACGCGGGCCTCTCCCAAGGCCCGTTACCCAAATCGCAACGGAGGTATGCGTAGTCGACCTTCAGTGTGGTCTGGTGACATGTGCTAAGTGTGCATGCCATGGAGTCGCCACCAATCATTTTTTGGAGGGTATGATTGGACCACCCTATTGAATAGTCGGGAGTTTCTATTCAATTCTGCGATAACCAGAGAAATGGGTTCGGGGACTTAGTTACGTCAACTGTCCGAGTTGACGCCCTTTCGGTACCTAAGTTGACTGAATTTTCTGACCTAAGATTTCATGCAGATGAGTGGGGTACGAGTCCTAAATCTAGGAGTTCATGCAGATAGGAATGACTATCCTAGCAATCACAATCAATGATAAAGTGCACAAATCAATGAATTCAAATGTACAAATAAATCACATGGCATTCCTAATAAGGCCATATTGGCCTAGAGAAGCATCAATCAGGCTTAGGAATGATTTAGACATGATTTTGCCCATCAGGGGCAAAATCGTAATTTTGAGACAAATGAGACAATTTGCCCAAAAAGGACAAAATCATCATTTCGGAATGAATCCGGAGTCAAAAACAGGTTTGGTCACTCAATTGACCCATTTCCTATTTTTTGGCAATTTTCGTGATTTTCGGGAATTTTAGAAACCGATTTACCATTCGAAGGGTAAAATCGTCATTTTCTAAAAATGGAAATGAAATGTGGAAATCTTAGACATAAGGTTTAACCACCCATCTGGCCCATCACCAAATTCTAAGCAATTTCCACAATTCATTATAATATCAAAGACGATTTACCCTTTGAGGGGTGAAATCGTCATTTTGGATTAAAGGGGAGAAAATCCCAAAAATGAAAACAAATCAATTTTTTGTCATTTTCAGCCTTGGACAATTTTTAGAATTTTTCTGCAATTTTTCTCAATTTTTTTGTTTTTCTTTAATTTTTCCATTTTTTTGGCATTTTTGATTTATTAATATTTTTTTTTATATTTTCAGAAAATATTTTAACAAAAAACATGTCTTTAACAATAGATAACACTCAACCAGATAAATAAGCTAACCACTATACTGAAACAAACACATGCAAATTAAGTCTATAATAGCAAAACATACTTGATTGGACACCGGCCTTCAATCGCCAAGCCCCGATGTGCGCTATTCTCCATGTGCGTCGCAGTCAAATAGTCGAGTCAGGGTTGGCGGCGGTCTACGAAAAATCCTTCGACTCGAAATTCGAACTCATTTGGACCGCGAACTTCAATTTTGTCTAATTGGCCCAAACCTTCAATTAAATTGGCCCATGGGCCTCGAATAAGACCCAAATCTTGCAGCCCAACCTTTCCAGACATGGTCCAACTACTGCAGGTGTGGCCCAAATCAGCTTAGGCCTCGACCCAATTCGGCTGGCCCAAAAACAGGCCCAAACCGCATCTGTCCCCAAAAACAAGCCCAAGCCGCATCTGTCCCAAACCACCAACGGAGGAAGCAGTGGAATCTCGGGGCTGAGCAAGACTGGTTCGTCGGCCTAGGGCTGGTGGCCGGAGTAGTGGCAGACGGCGGAGCTCCAAGGAGGTCAGAGGAAGACGTCGGCGGCCGGTGGTGACTCGCGGTGGTCGAAGCAGTGGCCGACAGCCACGAACAGGAACGGAACCAACATTAGGAATAGGGGAACCCGAGAGGCCGGGGAATCTGTCGGGGCTGTTTCCGGTGGCAGTGGACGTCGGTCGGCTCCGGAGTTGTCAGTGGTCGTCTAAAGGGGGTCAGAGGAGGACGTTGGTGGTCGGGTCTTGGCGGAGGAAAGCTACGGGACGACAGAAACCGAGCTCAAACAGAATCGAGTCGGAAAACAGAGCTTCGGTTTAAGCTCTCCGACGACTCTGTGACGATTCCCGACGGCGCGAGGCCATCGGAGGAGGTTGAGGGGGGCGTCAGAGGGTGACAATGAGGCTAGACAGCGACGAGGCAAGGGCGACTGGCCATCAAGAGCGATGACAAAGACTGACGAAGCTAGAGCAGACTTTCGGTTCCTAAAACAGGGCACGGGGGCCGACGGGTCTTTTGGGCCTTCTTGGTGACGTGTGGCGTTCGGACTGGAGTCGAGGAGTTGATGAAGATCAGAGGAGCCGCCCGGTGGTGTTCGGAGGGGACGAAGGTGGTCGCAAGGACTGCGGACCGCGAAACGCCCACTGAACCCGAGAACAGAGCATGGGGACGCCGGGCCTGTTCTTGGCTTACTGGCAGCACACGGCGGTCGGGAGGATGGTTGGGGATGATGTCGTGGCTGGGGGAATAGTGGTGGCACATGTGACTAGGCGAAGACGGCAGCGGCTAGGCCTGTCGCATGGGTCATGCATGGCCAAATAAAAAAAACTGATGTCATGAACCTCTCACGGTATATCTCTCGTCTCATTCCCCTCTCTCTCCGTTCGGTTCCCCCTATTTTATGCGAGGCAGTGGCTATGCTGATGATGATGGTGGCCGTGACCAGGTGAGCCGGATGGAGGAAGAGATGGTCTCCGCTTTCTTCCTTTTTTTTTTTTCGCTGGGGGTGCTTTCAACTAAAATAAATAGAAGATGAAGAAGAAGAGCGAGCGGGCCAAGGTGTCGTGGGGAAAGAAGCAGGAAAGAGAGAGGGAGCGGTGGTGGAGAGAAAAGCAAAATAAGAAAAATAAAATAATAATAATAATAATAATAATAATAATAATAATAATAATAGTGAAAAGGAGAGAGAGGGAAAATAATAAAATAAAAATAAAAAAATAAAAAGGAGAGACAAAATCCTTAATTAAACATACACTTTTTCTTTTGCTTTTTCTTTTAAATGATGGTGTTTCACACATTTTCCTTTAATTATTGCTAATATTTTTGCCAAGTTCAATTTTATGATGATCAAAGAACACTTAAAATCGAACCTGAATTTTACTGTTTTATGAGGTCAGAAAATAGATAAAATAAAAATAAAAATACCGACTATTTTTATATAATTTTTGTGACCTCAAATATTATTTTTCTTGATTTTCTTCTTTTTTTTTGTATTTTTCGAAAATATTAAAAAAAATGAAAATTATGAAAATTATTTTTTTGGTCAAAATGGTTCCTAAGGCCAAGCCAAGGCTTCCAAAGTTGATTTTGTGATTTTATGATCTTTTTTCGATATTTTTAATTAATTTTAAAGAATAAAAATCACAATAATAGATGGTCAGAAATCAGGTGTCAACAGCTGCCCCTCTTTGAGAGGGATCTCATTAGAGGTTTCTCTCAAAGATAAGATGGCACCTGATTCCTAACCGACTCAACTGGGAAAATGAGAGAAGAAATGCTATGACATCGAATCCTTAAGGCTCTCTGATGAAAACTCAAATTAATCCCTGGTTTGCTCTAACAATTTGAATATGGGCCGGAGTGAGAGAGGCTTACCTGAATCTCACCTGTCGGATGCTGCCGGTTGCGACAACTTTCAAGCAGATACCTAGGACTCATCATTCAGGATATCCTATGGAGATTAAGCTCAGACCTGTATGGTAGGTCATACCATCATGGGATTCCTAACTGGTAGGAACCTAAGGAGGGCACATCCGACGCCCTGGGATTTGCCAAGGATTTTGATCCGTATGGTGGACCGGACCTTTGTGTCGATGCTTATGGCGGTATTTACCAATGAGTTGACCCTTATGGCGGTTTCTACCATGAGTTGACCCTTCAGGCGGTTTCTACCTTGAGTTGACCCTTCAGGCGGTTTCTACCTTTGGTTTGACCCTTCAGGCGGTATCTACCTTTGATTTGACCCTTCAGGCGGTATCTACCTTTGATTTGACCCTTCAGGCGGTTTCTACCTTGAGTTGACCCTTCAGGCGGTTTCTACCTCGAGTTGACCCTTCAGGCGGTTTCTACCTCTGTTTGTTTTGAAAAGGGGTCTCATGACGAGGGTTCTCCACGTCCGATGAGACTGCTTGATTTTGTTTAAAAGGGGTCCCGAGACGAGGGTTCTCCACCTCCGATGGGGGCCTGTTTGATATTGAAAAAGGGTTCTATCCTCATCCCTTCTTTTAAAAGACCCCGAAATTTGTCGGGAATTCAGTTTTGAAGCGGCGAAAGATTTTATCTTGACAAAGCTTCACTTGAGTCTGTTGAGGCGACATTCTGGGAGATTAGTGTTTCCAACGGATCCTGCAGAAGTTCGAGCCTGAAAAATTTTTCTTCACCAAGAAAACATTAGCAATCTTAGGGAAGACGACGGTTGTCCTTCTGACAAAACCGTATGATTTAAGTCGTAATCATGAAATGTGCGTTTTGATGCTGGAGGTTATCCAAAGCATTCTTGCAACATGCAAATGTGATCACAAATCCCTTGCACGGAAAATCTGGATCAACAGTTTGAAAATTCCAAAAAGAGTTTGTTCAAAACATCAATTGGAATATTTCTCGACAAGGAGGCCATCTCACCTGTTTTGAGGTAATGATTTTTAGGGGATGCACTCAATTCCCTACTGACTTGTGCCTAGGTTTTAGGCTCATTCGCAGCGCATACATTTTGATCCGTCGGGAGGTCTTTCACGGGACCGTAATGTTGGGCTTGGATATTGGTTTTCAAGGGGGACCCGCTTTGGAGTCGAGGCCATTGTATGAAAGTCTTCACCATCTGCTCCGGGTTTACAAGTCGAGAACCCTGCAAAATGAGAAAGAAATAGTTTTGCTCGTACCTCTTCGAGCTAAGTTATATGTTAGCCCAAGTGTCTTAGTTAGAGAAGACTGTTTCAGGGTTGTAACATTGGTAGGATTGGGGACCGAAAAAGGCTTGTTTTTGGCCCAGAATTCGTGACGGGTTTGACATTGGTGATCATTGCTGATTTGCCACATGTCCTTTCTTTTCTGCATCTTTAGCCTTTGAGGCGCGCAACCTATCTTGCGGCGTGCACCAGCTCTTTAAAGAGCGTCTCTTGTTGCATTCAGAGACTGACTCTCTCTATGTCTTTGTTCTGCGCTTGATAGCATTTTGGGGAGCAGCCCTTTCAGATTTGGCTCCTTTAGGGATTTTCTCTTTTCCCATCCGGCTTCATTGTGGATCAATCAAACAACATACACGAGTATCGGCCTTGCTTTTACCAGGCACTTTGCTTTTTCTCGATGTCGTGGATTCTTTTCTCATTTTCATCTTTCCTTTTTTTTTTTTTTTTTTTTTTTGAAATCCCTTAGTCTTGAGCTCTTCCGTTTCTAAAGTGATGCTGCATCCATCTTGAAATGTGCAATGATCACCAACGGGCTCATGAAACGAATTTGCAGGCTCGACTTGGCTATGCAAAGGATTCGGTGTGTGGGATAGAGAAATGAATGCTTCTCATCATCCTATGGCACTTGGATTACCATATAAACAACACACAAAGATTAATGTTAGTCCGAGCAAGAAAATTTCTAACCATTTTCTCCTGATGCTGCTGGGCTCATCTTCATTTTGCCCCGACGTGGGGTGGTTCTCGACAGGGCTAAGAATGAAAACCGCCGTTCAAAGGGGTTATCAACGGTCACCTGTAGTGTTTAGGGGATATGAAACGAATGCCTCCGTCGTCCCAACCCATGTAATCGTTGCGAATGGTCCCTACTTCCGTAGGTCCAGATTTTGCTATCTGATCCGCTCCACTTCTCTCTTAAATGTGTATAGGACGTGTTTTGACTAGGCTTGCCTCTCTTTTGAGTAAACTTCCTTTTGAATGATTTGACAAATAATCATATTTGGAAAAATTCATTTCTTTCTTTCCCAAAATTTATCCATCGAGGGGATTTTGTGATGTATCGTGCATGTCTTATTCATGCTTTGGGCAACCTCCCGATTTAAATCATGAACATCGATGCATTGGATAATTTTCATGACGGCTGAAAGTATTTTAACATTTTTTGTCTCCAGCTAACTGGGAAAGGGATACTTACCTACCTGTCGTGGCTGCAGACCCCTGAAAATGTAAAAGAAGCATATCATTGCATGTTCACGAATTTTTCGAAAATCGAAACGATACATCCTACCCTTGGTCATGTACTCTAACGAGTAGTACATGGGATGTAAAAACCTGTTCGTCTGTAAGGCGATTCCCCTGTCAAGGATAAATAACGAGTATCAATTCATATTCTCAAATTCAAGACAAATTGGAACGATACAACTTTACTCTTGGTTCTCATCCCGTTCTGATGTTGCGTATTGATATGAACAACATCTATCAAATCCGCCTATCCATTCTTGGAGTGTTTGCAACATCAATGGTTCATCTGCCCCCCAGTTAGGCAACGTCTGTTCTGTTATTCGAACAAATGGCTCCTTGAGTGATTTATCCACGTTTATCACCTGAGAAGGGAAAGAAAGGAGACATTACTTCGGTATTCGATTGAAGATCGTTTAGGAACGATACATCGTTTTACCAAATAGGTGGCTTCGCGGCCAAACGTATTTCGTATTGTAGGGGTAGATCTCATTATACTCCGCGGGTGATAGTCATTGTTCGGGGAACTTGCTCCACGGATTAAGCGATTAATCCACGGCCCTCGGCTTGAAGATGCTCAAAGGGTGATGTTGACACTCACGCGCAATTAGCTCTAGACATTAATGAAAGATGTTCCCGTGGGAACCTTACAGTGCGATCAACAACATATTCAATAGGAGTGTTCCACCCCTTTCGTCTAAGCATTTTTCATCGAGTAACCATGCCTTGCATCAGACGTTTGGTCACCTGCCTTGCGTCACCACTGTGATGGCCCTCCGGCTCCAAATTGATCGAGCCAAAGATTGAACTCATCGCCAAGGAAATTGCTCGGGTCTTCGAGCCATTGATGTTCAAGTTGGGTATCAACAATTGTTGGGAGCAGATTTCTTTCATCGCCTTCATTGTGAGGGACTGGAGTCTTTGAGCTGGAACCTTCATCATTGCCATGTTGGGGTCGAGACATACATTCCTGAAGAGTATTGATCCAAGTGTCCAGCTCCTTATCAAGGAAATCGCCTGTTCTTTCTAGCCCTTGGTGCCCATATTGGGTGTCGTCGACTGCAGGTGAGGGATTCCTCTCTTTGCTCTCGCCGTGAGCAATTTGATCCCTCGAATTGGGACTTCCTCCGATGACCGACAGGTTTATATGTGCACTCTCTACCAATGCCAGATCGGCTTCAGGGACAGCATTAATGACTGATTCGCGCTCAAACTGAGGAATCTCTATGTGCTGGAACTGTGGCATATACTCTTGAGGAGTATTGAGATAGCTCGGCGGAGCATTCTGATTTGGGTTAGAGGAGTCGCTGACACGACTGCTAGTCCCGTCATTGCTGAAACACGGTTGGGTGCTCTTGGCTCTCCAATCATCATGGTTGTAACTCTGCCCAGCACTTGAGCTCCAACTGGCTTTATGATGGTTTAACGCTATCCTTCCATCCCTTAGCAATCTCCTATAGTACTTGAGGTGAGACTCAACGTTAATTCTAGAGAGCCCCGGCACATTCATAATCTCGAGTATGCGTAGTGGGCTAGCCGAATCAACTCCCAGTTCTCGAATTGCATCAACAAATTTGGTGTGAAGTTCATAGGTCCAGTAAAACCTTGTTCTCTTATCACCCAAAATATCGTCAATACTTCGGTAGCTATTCTCTACGGGATCTAGTCGTTTCAAAAGTTGTCCAGGGAGGGACTCACCGACTTTGGATTGGCTGGCTGCGACAGCGAGTTCGTCATTGAGAGAACTCCCCCTGTGATGATTCATATCCCATTTCTCAGAGGATGTTGGTGTTGATCCTATGGTGTTGACTTGCTCATGCAGATCTCCGGCGGTATCTGGCTGTGTCGGAAAATGTTGTGGAGAATACGGTAACAGCTGAGTGTTATTCGTCAACAGGGATGGTTCATCGAGGAACACCTCGCCGAGGACAACAGGATTACCACAATTAAGGCAGGTGGCCTTGGTCAGAGCTTCCTTATATCTCGCGCTTTCAGCTTGAAGCTTCTCATTCTCCTCCTTCAGGACCAGTAACTCATGGTCTGCGTATTGCTGTTTCACCCGGGTTCGTTTGTTGGCGAACCAAAACTTGACCTTCGAAAGCTCCAATCCTATCTTTCGGCTCAACTCCATTTTCTGTTGTCTGCTTGGAGTGGGGCATTCATTGAAGAAAGCTTCGAGCTCTCGGATTTGGCCTGGAGTGTGGCGTTGTAGTTGCTTCCTTTTCCGGCTCCGGTCATCATTGTATACTCCTTCTTCGTAGCTGAAACCTAGAATTTCATCGCTGGAGGAGTCAGTCTCTATGGCCTTCGGGCAGGATTCAGCTCTAGGATCTTCAAAGTCTCCCAGCAGTTCGTGCTCAGAAATGTCCAGGTCGGGCGTTTCTAGCAGATGGGAATAACTTTTAAACATGATGGATCGGGGTATCTCGGGCTGATCTAGTTCACTCAGCTTTCTCAATTCGCTCTTACGTGTTTGCTCACTCTAGAAATTTTCTCAAGTGATTGGGCGTGTCCTGGAACCATCCTTCAGGCTGCATATGAAGACCAGCAAGCAAGCGCTCCTCCCGAGATTCTGCAATTACTCATCATCTGTATTCCCCTTTCTTTTTCCTCGTGATAGGATCACAAACTCTCTTGCATTGATTCGGTTTCATCGAGTATTGCGCTCGTCCCCTAGTTCAGTCTTCAAAGTGGTGGGTCTACAATCTTTCGGCGCCTTTTATGATTTGCTAGGCCCGAGAACGTGGGGAGCAGCGGTGGACCCGCAATTAATGACTCCGTTTAATTCATTTAGCTCCATGGGAATTAACGCTATGATCTTCTCTCAACCCCTTTTCATCGTTCAAACGAAAGTGACATTTTCCCTGTGCATGCTGTTACTCTTCATTTCAGCATCCCGGGCGCTTGGTGAGGAATGAGTTCGTGGCCACTCAAAATTTTAAAGACCGTCTCTGGTTTCAGACTTAATCTAACAAGGGATCATCACAACTGAGCATGACGATGTTCGTCGATAGCGTTGGTTTTAATATAGAATTAACTATAGTCATTAAAGAAAAATGTTCCCGTAGGAACTTTACAACGGATAAAATGAGTGATCTACTCGTGAACATGTTCTTCTTCCTATGGGTGTTCGTAGTGACCGACCCATCGTGCCCCGAGCCAGGTGCTAGATCATGGCTGTCCAAGCATGCCAGCTTCCCACTGATTGAACAAGGCATCGAGCCCCTCATCGAAGAAATCGTCTGTCGTGGGTTGACCAGCGGCAGGCAGAGCACCAGCCGACTGTTGCTCGAATGGAGGAGTGCGCACTCGCTGTACTTGTGACACGCGCTCTTGAGAAGTGTTGAAATGGCCTGGGAGGACATTCTGATCAGCTTTCAGTTTGCCGGTGGTCGGGTTGCTAGCTTGATTGATGCTTAGATTTGGCCGGGTATCTCTTGATGCCTGAGCATTACAATGGCGGTCGCCCCTAGCTTTTGAGCTCGAGACGGATTCCTCCCGGTTTAGCTCCGCTCGACGTTGTTTTAATAGCTTTCTGTAGGCAGCAAGGTGATTCCTGACCAGCTCCTTACTAAGCCCCGGTACATTCATGGCCTTAAATATGCGCGTCGGAGTTGCTGAGTCGATCCCCATTTGGTGAACCACGTCTAGGAATCTGGAATGCAGTTCAGGGGGCCAAGCGAACCTCCTCTTATCGTGGCCCAAAATTGCGTCGATGGCTTGACGACTGATTAACTCATCTCCAGCAGGACCCGACCCTATCGAAAATTGTTGTGCATGAGGCTGATATGCTTTGAGCTGGTCGGCGGTAACATCCAGCTCCTTGAAACTATAACTCCAATCAAAGCGATGCAAATCCCATCCCCCAGGAGGCATTTGTATCATCTTCGTAGGATCATCCTGCTCATGCGTGACTCCGGCAAAATCTGGTTGAGCAGGAGATGCCCCGAGGGAGTAAGGTGGTAAATGAACGTCTTCAATCATCGCGTGAGGCTTATCGGGGAATATCTTACCGAGGGCGACGAGGTTATCGCAATGAGGGCAAACGGTAATATTGAGAGCTTTTTCATACCTCATGTTTTCTGTTCGCAGCTTTTGGTTTTCTTCCTTTAAAATCTCGACCACCTGACGTTTGCGTTGAGCCTTCGATTTGGATCTCCTATTTTGAAACCAAAACTGGATCCTCGACTGATTAATCCCCAACTCCCGGCTCAATTCAATTCTCCACTTCTTTTTCATGTAATGGCTTTTACTGAAAAGGGTTTCCAGCATTTGGGTTTCCTCCTGAGAGTATTGGTGAGGACGTCTTCTTTTCCCGAGTTGAACATCGTGGATGTCGTTGTCGTCGTCGCCGTGATCTTGATTTCCGTTGCCAGAAGTGTTGGGCTCCATGGTTTTGGCGTTAGACTTGATCTTGGGATCTTCGAGATCCCTCTGTAGTTCAATTTCTGAGATTTTTGAGTCAGTCGCCTCTAGCAGCTGACAATAACCTCTTAAATATGTTGGATTGAGAAATGTTTGATTGGTTCTTGCCCACTCAGAGTTCTCCACTCTCTCATGTATGCTCACTCCCTATAAAGTTTTCTTCGAGTGACTTCGTATGTTTAGGAGACGCTCTTCAAGCATCATTAGGCAAACGTTCCCCCTCAAGACTTTGAATTTCTCGCTTAGCTTTTCAACATGATGGGACTGCCAAATCCTGTTAGGGCTCTCTTCGATAGTTGCGCTTACCTCCCACCTAACTCCAATAATGATGATCCCGACAAATCTTTTACATCTTTTAATTGATGAGCCGGAAATCGCGGACCGAAACGAATCCAATGGTTCTCGTGAGGGGACCTCCTGCTTTACCCCCCTAACTGGGCTCCACCAGCATTATTACTGAGACCCTTCATCATCCTCGAGTTGCTATAAAATGAGGAATTAATGTATGGAAGGTTAACGTTCTCGCATAATCAGCCTCTTCCTTCTAATCTCTCTGTTAAACTCGTCTTATTCTCAAGCCAACCCAACGCAAATGGCCTCCTCTCCCGTACGCACTTTTTCAACTGATGTCTTGGCCCAGTGGGAAAAGCTTTATAACCTACTGGGTCGCGGTTACGCGCACATAACCGATCATTCTGCAACCGAGGATGCAATCTGTGTCCTGCTCGAGGACCTTGATACCACTTCTCTCGAAGGTACTACACTGGGGAGGGAATATAGAACTTTCCCGACTCTCTTTGCACACTCCTTAGAGGCCTATCGTGTTGCTAATCGGGAGATTCTGGTGGCTCGCGTCTTGCGGGCTCGTTATGAGGATCGATCTGATCATTTGGTGCTGACCAACTATCTGGTTGATAGTTACAAAAAGGCCGTCGAGTTTGCTAATGAGCGGGTCGCGACGTTGCTTCGCGAGA
Organism: Rhodomyrtus psidioides; assembly: GCA_021437785.1. Classification (NCBI taxonomy): domain Eukaryota; kingdom Viridiplantae; phylum Streptophyta; class Magnoliopsida; order Myrtales; family Myrtaceae; genus Rhodomyrtus; species Rhodomyrtus psidioides. The sequence goes on along the minus strand of JAILYB010000077.1, from coordinate 502,102 downwards.
GGAGAAATCTGGTGGATCAATTGGCCATATCCCTGACCACCGGCGAGCATGACCGCCGCAACGTCCTGTTGAGGCTTCAGAGCGACTGGCAGGAAGAACGGCTCGACAAGATAACCGAGGACATAGCTCGTGGGAATGGACTGGTTCGGGACCTGGAAGTAGTCACCGAAGAACACGAGGCCAAGGTCGCCGAAGTTAAGGGAGAATGCAGAAGTCTTCTCCTCAGGCTTGCCGACCACAACATGCGGAGCTGGGAGTATGAGAAGAGCATTAATAACATGGAGGGTCAGTTGGGATCCTTTGTGTCGTTAATTAGGGCTCACTTTGGCTTTACTTTTCCACCCCGACTTGTATGACCTGCTTCTGAAAACCCTCCGCCGAGCAAAATAAATGAAAGTTCTCGTGTGTGTGTTTTAACTTCTGTATGGTTCATTTCTTCGAGCATCCAAACATCTTCAACTTGGGTGAGCCGAACCATAATATCGATAAGCCGAGCAAATACGTCCTGATTTTATAACTCGCTCATGATCAGATGGAAGAATAGTTGCAGATTTGTCCAAGAGAAGATTTCTCTATACTACTTGTTTTTCACCTGCAAATGAAAAGACCGAGTCATAAGGAATAATCTGAAAAAGAAAGCATAGACCCCTTTCAATCTTATGCTTGCTCGTGATTAATAAGGACAAGAACTTTTACAAGGGTTTTAATCTTGCGCGAAAAGTTTTTATCAATATTCCTCGAAAGAAAGCATACTATTGAAAGGAATGTAATTCACAATAATCGCTTTTGATCAATTTCGAGAGGAACGAATTACTCAAAAGTGCGAGGCATAATAACGTGTTTTAAATTTAATTGAAGATACGGCATCCAAATCAAGGCCGTTTTGTTAAGAACGAGAGTAATTTGGACATCTATCTCGTCATTAAATTCAAAACAACGTCGATATTCTCGGTCAATTATCGTGGATTACCAGCGGCGCACAATCATGCATGAACCAATTCAAGTGTATAATTCCTTCTAGCGAAATTGGGGTTGGATTACCCTATACGACCAAAAAGGTCGTGTAAGATTTCCAATTTTAATTTCCTCTAAAGGAATTATAAACTTGACTTGGGAGTATTCGGATGATTAGAGAAAATGCCACTATCACATTCCCATGACCCGTCAAAAGAAATACAACCAAGTTCCATCTGAATGTATACACCAATAGATCCCTAATACAATCACTCTAAGGGGTGAGATAGAGAAAATCCCGGTAAAAATAAACCCTATACAAGAGGACTAGTAATGGAAAATGAAACAAAGGAATGTGATCCTAACGTTTAGGGATGCCCCAGTTTCGATCTGTGTCTTCAGGATCACTTGCCCCAACTCGTCATCTTCATTGGATGATACCTCAATAATGTCCATAGTATTCTCCTTATCGCACACTCGGTGTTCGTCGTGGGATATCACCCTCATCGTCTTCTGTCAAGGGCGTTGGGGACAAACGCACATACCTATTCTCGAAACGGCGTTTAATCTAATCACCAGAATGCAATGGATGAAATGCCTATATTTACATGAACAGTGATAGATTTGGGGGGGATAGAGAGTCTTACCAACCCAACTCGTCGACTTATGTGCGGTTTTAGGTGTACCAACCGCCCAAAGACATGCGCATGAAACAAGTGATGGTAAACTTCTAAAAATCAGAGGGTTTGGCACCTAAGGTCAAGGTTCCCACCTCGAGTTCTAGAAAGAGCCGATTCCATTGCACAGCTATCGTTGCATTGGGACTCGATCCATAGTTCGAAGTGAGCGGAATTGAAAAGTGGATTACCCCGTGTTTTTCCTCACGGAGATTTCATTTTCAATTCCTTCTATTGTGTTCCTAAAGACGGCGCCCGAGGTTTTAGGCGCGGTTGTGTGTGTCCACGTGTCGTGATCATCACAATGCAAGTCATGCACAACAGTTTATCAATCAGCACTTCAAATCATCCACACAACATACATTCCTACGCCCAACCTGCATAAGACAATGTTAATCACGGACTACATCCCTTATTTCTCCAATCTGCAAAAACATTTAACACCTCAAGGGTTAAAGTACGTACCTCACCTTGAAGAGCATCTGCATAAAACATGTTAGAAAAATCAATCAACTTTTTAATCGGCTCAAGTTCTCTAAATTCCCCAGTGGAGTCGCCAGTCTGTCGCGACCCTCTCGAGGTTGCACGAAAGGCTCTCGAGGGCTAATGGGCCGTCCAGTCTGGTCGGACGCGGGCCTCTCCCAAGGCCCGTTACCCAAATCGCAACGGAGGTATGCGTAGTCGACCTTCAGTGTGGTCTGGTGACATGTGCTAAGTGTGCATGCCATGGAGTCGCCACCAATCATTTTTTGGAGGGTATGATTGGACCACCCTATTGAATAGTCGGGAGTTTCTATTCAATTCTGCGATAACCAGAGAAATGGGTTCGGGGACTTAGTTACGTCAACTGTCCGAGTTGACGCCCTTTCGGTACCTAAGTTGACTGAATTTTCTGACCTAAGATTTCATGCAGATGAGTGGGGTACGAGTCCTAAATCTAGGAGTTCATGCAGATAGGAATGACTATCCTAGCAATCACAATCAATGATAAAGTGCACAAATCAATGAATTCAAATGTACAAATAAATCACATGGCATTCCTAATAAGGCCATATTGGCCTAGAGAAGCATCAATCAGGCTTAGGAATGATTTAGACATGATTTTGCCCATCAGGGGCAAAATCGTAATTTTGAGACAAATGGGACAATTTGCCCAAAAAGGACAAAATCATCATTTCGGAATGAATCCGGAGTCAAAAACAGGTTTGGTCACTCAATTGACCCATTTCCTATTTTTTGGCAATTTTCGTGATTTTCGGGAATTTTAGAAACCGATTTACCATTCGAAGGGTAAAATCGTCATTTTCTAAAAATGGAAATGAAATGTGGAAATCTTAGACATAAGGTTTAACCACCCATCTGGCCCATCACCAAATTCTAAGCAATTTCCACAATTCATTATAATATCAAAGACGATTTACCCTTTGAGGGGTGAAATCGTCATTTTGGATTAAAGGGGAGAAAATCCCAAAAATGAAAACAAATCAATTTTTTGTCATTTTCAGCCTTGGACAATTTTTAGAATTTTTCTGCAATTTTTCTCAATTTTTTTGTTTTTCTTTAATTTTTCCATTTTTTTGACATTTTTGATTTATTAATATTTTTTTTTATATTTTCAGAAAATATTTTAACAAAAAGCATGTCTTTAACAATAGATAACACTCAACCAGATAAATAAGCTAACCACTATACTGAAACAAACACATGCAAATTAAGTCTATAATAGCAAAACATACTTGATTGGACACCGGCCTTCAATCGCCAAGCCCCGATGTGCGCTATTCTCCATGTGCGTCGCAGTCAAATAGTCGAGTCAGGGTTGGCGGCGGTCTACGAAAAATCCTTCGACTCGAAATTCGAACTCATTTGGACCGCGAACTTCAATTTTGTCTAATTGGCCCAAACCTTCAATTAAATTGGCCCATGGGCCTCGAATAAGACCCAAATCTTGCAGCCCAACCTTTCCAGACATGGTCCAACTACTGCAGGTGTGGCCCAAATCAGCTTAGGCCTCGACCCAATTCGGCTGGCCCAAAAACAGGCCCAAACCGCATCTGTCCCCAAAAACAAGCCCAAGCCGCATCTGTCCCAAACCACCAACGGAGGAAGCAGTGGAATCTCGGGGCTGAGCAAGACTGGTTCGTCGGCCTAGGGCTGGTGGCCGGAGTAGTGGCAGACGGCGGAGCTCCAAGGAGGTCAGAGGAAGACGTCGGCGGCCGGTGGTGACTCGCGGTGGTCGAAGCAGTGGCCGACAGCCACGAACAGGAACGGAACCAACATTAGGAATAGGGGAACCCGAGAGGCCGGGGAATCTGTCGGGGCTGTTTCCGGTGGCAGTGGACGTCGGTCGGCTCCGGAGTTGTCAGTGGTCGTCTAAAGGGGGTCAGAGGAGGACGTTGGTGGTCGGGTCTTGGCGGAGGAAAGCTACGGGACGACAGAAACCGAGCTCAAACAGAATCGAGTCGGAAAACAGAGCTTCGGTTTAAGCTCTCCGACGACTCTGTGACGATTCCCGACGGCGCGAGGCCATCGGAGGAGGTTGAGGGGGGCGTCAGAGGGTGACAATGAGGCTAGACAGCGACGAGGCAAGGGCGACTGGCCATCAAGAGCGATGACAAAGACTGACGAAGCTCGAGCAGACTTTCGGTTCCTAAAACAGGGCACGGGGGCCGACGGGTCTTTTGGGCCTTCTTGGTGACGTGTGGCGTTCGGACTGGAGTCGAGGAGTTGATGAAGATCAGAGGAGCCGCCCGGTGGTGTTCGGAGGGGACGAAGGTGGTCGCAAGGACTGCGGACCGCGAAACGCCCACTGAACCCGAGAACAGAGCATGGGGACGCCGGGCCTGTTCTTGGCTTACTGGCAGCACACGGCGGTCGGGAGGATGGTTGGGGATGATGTCGTGGCTGGGGGAATAGTGGTGGCACATGTGACTAGGCGAAGACGGCAGCGGCTAGGCCTGTCGCATGGGTCATGCATGGCCAAATAAAAAAAACTGATGTCATGAACCTCTCACGGTATATCTCTCGTCTCATTCCCCTCTCTCTCCGTTCGGTTCCCCCTATTTTATGCGAGGCAGTGGCTATGCTGATGATGATGGTGGCCGTGACCAGGTGAGCCGGATGGAGGAAGAGATGGTCTCCGCTTTCTTCCTTTTTTTTTTCGCTGGGGGTGCTTTCAACTAAAATAAATAGAAGATGAAGAAGAAGAGCGAGCGGGCCAAGGTGTCGTGGGGAAAGAAGCAGGAAAGAGAGAGGGAGCGGTGGTGGAGAGAAAAGCAAAATAAGAAAAATAAAATAAAATAATAATAATAATAATAATAATAATAATAATAATAGTGAAAAGGAGAGAGAGGGAAAATAATAAAATAAAAATAAAAAAAATAAAAAGGAGAGACAAAATCCTTAATTAAACATACACTTTTTCTTTTGCTTTTTCTTTTAAATGATGGTGTTTCACACATTTTCCTTTAATTATTGCTAATATTTTTGCCAAGTTCAATTTTATGATGATCAAAGAACACTTAAAATCGAACCTGAATTTTACTGTTTTATGAGGTCAGAAAATAGATAAAATAAAAATAAAAATACCGACTATTTTTATATAATTTTTGTGACCTCAAATATTATTTTTCTTGATTTTCTTCTTTTCTTTTTTTTTGTATTTTTCGAAAATATTAAAAAAAATGAAAATTATGAAAATTAATTTTTTGGTCAAAATGGTTCCTAAGCCAAGGCTTCCAAAGTTGATTTTGTGATTTTATGATCTTTTTTCGATATTTTTAATTAATTTTAAAGAATAAAAATCACAATAATAGATGGTCAGAAATCAGGTGTCAACAGCTGCCCCTCTTTGAGAGGGATCTCATTAGAGGTTTCTCTCAAAGATAAGATGGCACCTGATTCCTAACCGACTCAACTGGGAAAATGAGAGAAGAAATGCTATGACATCGAATCCTTAAGGCTCTCTGATGAAAACTCAAATTAATCCCTGGTTTGCTCTAACAATTTGAATATGGGCCGGAGTGAGAGAGGCTTACCTGAATCTCACCTGTCGGATGCTGCCGGTTGCGACAACTTTCAAGCAGATACCTAGGACTCATCATTCAGGATATCCTATGGAGATTAAGCTCAGACCTGTATGGTAGGTCATACCATCATGGGATTCCTAACTGGTAGGAACCTAAGGAGGGCACATCCGACGCCCTGGGATTTGCCAAGGATTTTGATCCGTATGGTGGACCGGACCTTTGTGTCGATGCTTATGGCGGTATTTACCAATGAGTTGACCCTTATGGCGGTTTCTACCATGAGTTGACCCTTCAGGCGGTTTCTACCTTGAGTTGACCCTTCAGGCGGTTTCTACCTTTGGTTTGACCCTTCAGGCGGTATCTACCTTTGATTTGACCCTTCAGGCGGTATCTACCTTTGATTTGACCCTTCAGGCGGTTTCTACCTTGAGTTGACCCTTCAGGCGGTTTCTACCTCGAGTTGACCCTTCAGGCGGTTTCTACCTCTGTTTGTTTTGAAAAGGGGTCTCATGACGAGGGTTCTCCACGTCCGATGAGACTGCTTGATTTTGTTTAAAAGGGGTCCCGAGACGAGGGTTCTCCACCTCCGATGGGGGCCTGTTTGATATTGAAAAAGGGTTCTATCCTCATCCCTTCTTTTAAAAGACCCCGAAATTTGTCGGGAATTCAGTTTTGAAGCGGCGAAAGATTTTATCTTGACAAAGCTTCACTTGAGTCTGTTGAGGCGACATTCTGGGAGATTAGTGTTTCCAACGGATCCTGCAGAAGTTCGAGCCTGAAAAATTTTTCTTCACCAAGAAAACATTAGCAATCTTAGGGAAGACGACGGTTGTCCTTCTGACAAAACCGTATGATTTAAGTCGTAATCATGAAATGTGCGTTTTGATGCTGGAGGTTATCCAAAACATTCTTGCAACATGCAAATGTGATCACAAATCCCTTGCACGGAAAATCTGGATCAACAGTTTGAAAATTCCAAAAAGAGTTTGTTCAAAACATCAATTGGAATATTTCTCGACAAGGAGGCCATCTCACCTGTTTTGAGGTAATGATTTTTAGGGGATGCACTCAATTCCCTACTGACTTGTGCCTAGGTTTTAGGCTCATTCGCAGCGCATACATTTTGATCCGTCGGGAGGTCTTTCACGGGACCGTAATGTTGGGCTTGGATATTGGTTTTCAAGGGGGACCCGCTTTGGAGTCGAGGCCATTGTATGAAAGTCTTCACCATCTGCTCCGGGTTTACAAGTCGAGAACCCTGCAAAATGAGAAAGAAATAGTCTTGCTCGTACCTCTTCGAGCTAAGTTATATGTTAGCCCAAGTGTCTTAGTTAGAGAAGACTGTTTCAGGGTTGTAACATTGGTAGGATTGGGGACCGAAAAAAGCTTGTTTTTGGCCCAGAATTCGTGACGGGTTTGACATTGGTGATCATTGCTGATTTGCCACATGTCCTTTCTTTTCTGCATCTTTAGCCTTTGAGGCGCGCAACCTATCTTGCGGCGTGCACCAGCTCTTTAAAGAGCGTCTCTTGTTGCATTCAGAGACTGACTCTCTCTATGTCTTTGTTCTGCGCTTGATAGCATTTTGGGGAGCAGCCCTTTCAGATTTGGCTCCTTTAGGGATTTTCTCTTTTCCCATCCGGCTTCATTGTGGATCAATCAAACAACATACACGAGTATCGGCCTTGCTTTTACCAGGCACTTTGCTTTTTCTCGATGTCGTGGATTCTTTTCTCATTTTCATCTTTCCTTTTTTTTTTTTTTTTTTTTGAAATCCCTTAGTCTTGAGCTCTTCCGTTTCTAAAGTGATGCTGCATCCATCTTGAAATGTGCAATGATCACCAACGGGCTCATGAAACGAATTTGCAGGCTCGACTTGGCTATGCAAAGGATTCGGTGTGTGGGATAGAGAAATGAATGCTTCTCATCATCCCATGGCACTTGGATTACCATATAAACAACACACAAAGATTAATGTTAGTCCGAGCAAGAAAATTTCTAACCATTTTCTCCTGATGCTGCTGGGCTCATCTTCATTTTGCCCCGACGTGGGGTGGTTCTCGACAGGGCTAAGAATGAAAACCGCCGTTCAAAGGGGTTATCAACGGTCACCTGTAGTGTTTAGGGGATATGAAACGAATGCCTCCGTCGTCCCAACCCATGTAATCGTTGCGAATGGTCCCTACTTCCGTAGGTCCAGATTTTGCTATCTGATCCGCTCCACTTCTCTCTTAAATGTGTATAGGACGTGTTTTGACTAGGCTTGCCTCTCTTTTGAGTAAACTTCCTTTTGAATGATTTGACAAATAATCATATTTGGAAAAATTCATTTCTTTCTTTCCCAAAATTTATCCATCGAGGGGATTTTGTGATGTATCGTGCATGTCTTATTCATGCTTTGGGCAACCTCCCGATTTAAATCATGAACATCGATGCATTGGATAATTTTCATGACGGCTGAAAGTATTTTAACATTTTTTGTCTCCAGCTAACTGGGAAAGGGATACTTACCTACCTGTCGTGGCTGCAGACCCCTGAAAATGTAAAAGAAGCATATCATTGCATGTTCACGAATTTTTCGAAAATCGAAACGATACATCCTACCCTTGGTCATGTACTCTAACGAGTAGTACATGGGATGTAAAAACCTGTTCGTCTGTAAGGCGATTCCCCTGTCAAGGATAAATAACGAGTATCAATTCATATTCTCAAATTCAAGACAAATTGGAACGATACAACTTTACTCTTGGTTCTCATCCCGTTCTGATGTTGCGTATTGATATGAACAACATCTATCAAATCCGCCTATCCATTCTTGGAGTGTTTGCAACATCAATGGTTCATCTGCCCCCCAGTTAGGCAACGTCTGTTCTGTTATTCGAACAAATGGCTCCTTGAGTGATTTATCCACGTTTATCACCTGAGAAGGGAAAGAAAGGAGACATTACTTCGGTATTCGATTGAAGATCGTTTAGGAACGATACATCGTTTTACCAAATAGGTGGCTTCGCGGCCAAACGTATTTCGTATTGTAGGGGTAGATCTCATTATACTCCGCGGGTGATAGTCATTGTTCGGGGAACTTGCTCCACGGATTAAGCGATTAATCCACGGCCCTCGGCTTGAAGATGCTCAAAGGGTGATGTTGACACTCACGCGCAATTAGCTCTAGACATTAATGAAAGATGTTCCCGTGGGAACCTTACAGTGCGATCAACAACATATTCAATAGGAGTGTTCCACCCCTTTCGTCTAAGCATTTTTCATCGAGTAACCATGCCTTGCATCAGACGTTTGGTCACCTGCCTTGCGTCACCACTGTGATGGCCCTCCGGCTCCAAATTGATCGAGCCAAAGATTGAACTCATCGCCAAGGAAATTGCTCGGGTCTTCGAGCCATTGATGTTCAAGTTGGGTATCAACAATTGTTGGGAGCAGATTTCTTTCATCGCCTTCATTGTGAGGGACTGGAGTCTTTGAGCTGGAACCTTCATCATTGCCATGTTGGGGTCGAGACATACATTCCTGAAGAGTATTGATCCAAGTGTCCAGCTCCTTATCAAGGAAATCGCCTGTTCTTTCTAGCCCTTGGTGCCCATATTGGGTGTCGTCGACTGCAGGTGAGGGATTCCTCTCTTTGCTCTCGCCGTGAGCAATTTGATCCCTCGAATTGGGACTTCCTCCGATGACCGGCAGGTTTATATGTGCACTCTCTACCAATGCCAGATCTGCTTCAGGGACAGCATTAATGACTGATTCGCGCTCAAACTGAGGAATCTCTATGTGCTGGAACTGTGGCATATACTCTTGAGGAGTATTGAGATAGCTCGGCGGAGCATTCTGATTTGGGTTAGAGGAGTCGCTGACACGACTGCTAGTCCCGTCATTGCTGAAACACGGTTGGGTGCTCTTGGCTCTCCAATCATCATGGTTGTAACTCTGCCCAGCACTTGAGCTCCAACTGGCTTTATGATGGTTTAATGCTATCCTTCCATCCCTTAGCAATCTCCTATAGTACTTGAGGTGAGACTCAACGTTAATTCTAGAGAGCCCCGGCACATTCATAATCTCGAGTATGCGTAGTGGGCTAGCCGAATCAACTCCCAGTTCTCGAATTGCATCAACAAATTTGGTGTGAAGTTCATAGGTCCAGTAAAACCTTGTTCTCTTATCACCCAAAATATCGTCAATACTTCGGTAGCTATTCTCTACGGGATCTAGTCGTTTCAAAAGTTGTCCAGGGAGGGACTCACCGACTTTGGATTGGCTGGCTGCGACAGCGAGTTCGTCATTGAGAGAACTCCCCCTGTGATGATTCATATCCCATTTCTCAGAGGATGTTGGTGTTGATCCTATGGTGTTGACTTGCTCATGCAGATCTCCGGCGGTATCTGGCTGTGTCGGAAAATGTTGTGGAGAATACGGTAACAGCTGAGTGTTATTCGTCAACAGGGATGGTTCATCGAGGAACACCTCGCCGAGGACAACAGGATTACCACAATTAAGGCAGGTGGCCTTGGTCAGAGCTTCCTTATATCTCGCGCTTTCAGCTTGAAGCTTCTCATTCTCCTCCTTCAGGACCAGTAACTCATGGTCTGCGTATTGCTGTTTCACCCGGGTTCGTTTGTTGGCGAACCAAAACTTGACCTTCGAAAGCTCCAATCCTATCTTTCGGCTCAACTCCATTTTCTGTTGTCTGCTTGGAGTGGGGCATTCATTGAAGAAAGCTTCGAGCTCTCGGATTTGGCCTGGAGTGTGGCGTTGTAGTTGCTTCCTTTTCCGGCTCCGGTCATCATTGTATACTCCTTCTTCGTAGCTGAAACCTAGAATTTCATCGCTGGAGGAGTCAGTCTCTATGGCCTTCGGGCAGGATTCAGCTCTAGGATCTTCAAAGTCTCCCAGCAGTTCGTGCTCAGAAATGTCCAGGTCGGGCGTTTCTAGCAGATGGGAATAACTTTTAAACATGATGGATCGGGGTATCTCGGGCTGATCTAGTTCACTCAGCTTTCTCAATTCGCTCTTACGTGTTTGCTCACTCTAGAAATTTTCTCAAGTGATTGGGCGTGTCCTGGAACCATCCTTCAGGCTGCATATGAAGACCAGCAAGCAAGCGCTCCTCCCGAGATTCTGCAATTACTCATCATCTGTATTCCCCTTTCTTTTTCCTCGTGATAGGATCACAAACTCTCTTGCATTGATTCGGTTTCATCGAGTATTGCGCTCGTCCCCTAGTTCAGTCTTCAAAGTGGTGGGTCTACAATCTTTCGGCGCCTTTTATGATTTGCTAGGCCCGAGAACGTGGGGAGCAGCGGTGGACCCGCAATTAATGACTCCGTTTAATTCATTTAGCTCCATGGGAATTAACGCTATGATCTTCTCTCAACCCCTTTTCATCGTTCAAACGAAAGTGACATTTTCCCTGTGCATGCTGTTACTCTTCATTTCAGCATCCCGGGCGCTTGGTGAGGAATGAGTTCGTGGCCACTCAAAATTTTAAAGACCGTCTCTGGTTTCAGACTTAATCTAACAAGGGATCATCACAACTGAGCATGACGATGTTCGTCGATAGCGTTGGTTTTAATATAGAATTAACTATAGTCATTAAAGAAAAATGTTCCCGTAGGAACTTTACAACGGATAAAATGAGTGATCTACTCGTGAACATGTTCTTCTTCCTATGGGTGTTCGTAGTGACCGACCCATCGTGCCCCGAGCCAGGTGCTAGATCATGGCTGTCCAAGCATGCCAGCTTCCCACTGATTGAACAAGGCATCGAGCCCCTCATCGAAGAAATCGTCTGTCGTGGGTTGACCAGCGGCAGGCAGAGCACCAGCCGACTGTTGCTCGAATGGAGGAGTGCGCACTCGCTGTACTTGTGACACGCGCTCTTGAGAAGTGTTGAAATGGCCTGGGAGGACATTCTGATCAGCTTTCAGTTTGCCGGTGGTCGGGTTGCTAGCTTGATTGATGCTTAGATTTGGCCGGGTATCTCTTGATGCCTGAGCATTACAATGGCGGTCGCCCCTAGCTTTTGAGCTCGAGACGGATTCCTCCCGGTTTAGCTCCGCTCGACGTTGTTTTAATAGCTTTCTGTAGGCAGCAAGGTGATTCCTGACCAGCTCCTTACTAAGCCCCGGTACATTCATGGCCTTAAATATGCGCGTCGGAGTTGCTGAGTCGATCCCCATTTGGTGAACCACGTCTAGGAATCTGGAATGCAGTTCAGGGGGCCAAGCGAACCTCCTCTTATCGTGGCCCAAAATTGCGTCGATGGCTTGACGACTGATTAACTCATCTCCAGCAGGACCCGACCCTATCGAAAATTGTTGTGCATGAGGCTGATATGCTTTGAGCTGGTCGGCGGTAACATCCAGCTCCTTGAAACTATAACTCCAATCAAAGCGATGCAAGTCCCATCCCCCAGGAGGCATTTGTATCATCTTCGTAGGATCATCCTGCTCATGCGTGACTCCGGCAAAATCTGGTTGAGCAGGAGATGCCCCGAGGGAGTAAGGTGGTAAATGAACGTCTTCAATCATCGCGTGAGGCTTATCGGGGAATATCTTACCGAGGGCGACGAGGTTATCGCAATGAGGGCAAACGGTAATATTGAGAGCTTTTTCATACCTCATGTTTTCTGTTCGCAGCTTTTGGTTTTCTTCCTTTAAAATCTCGACCACCTGACGTTTGCGTTGAGCCTTCGATTTGGATCTCCTATTTTGAAACCAAAACTGGATCCTCGACTGATTAATCCCCAACTCCCGGCTCAATTCAATTCTCCACTTCTTTTTCATGTAATGGCTTTTACTGAAAAGGGTTTCCAGCATTTGGGTTTCCTCCTGAGAGTATTGGTGAGGACGTCTTCTTTTCCCGAGTTGAACATCGTGGATGTCGTTGTCGTCGTCGCCGTGATCTTGATTTCCGTTGCCAGAAGTGTTGGGCTCCATGGTTTTGGCGTTAGACTTGATCTTGGGATCTTCGAGATCCCTCTGTAGTTCAATTTCTGAGATTTTTGAGTCAGTCGCCTCTAGCAGCTGACAATAACCTCTTAAATATGTTGGATTGAGAAATGTTTGATTGGTTCTTGCCCACTCAGAGTTCTCCACTCTCTCATGTATGCTCACTCCCTATAAAGTTTTCTTCGAGTGACTTCGTATGTTTAGGAGACGCTCTTCAAGCATCATTAGGCAAACGTTCCCCCTCAAGACTTTGAATTTCTCGCTTAGCTTTTCAACATGATGGGACTGCCAAATCCTGTTAGGGCTCTCTTCGATAGTTGCGCTTACCTCCCACCTAACTCCAATAATGATGATCCCGACAAATCTTTTACATCTTTTAATTGATGAGCCGGAAATCGCGGACCGAAACGAATCCAATGGTTCTCGTGAGGGGACCTCCTGCTTTACCCCCCTAACTGGGCTCCACCAGCATTATTACTGAGACCCTTCATCATCCTCGAGTTGCTATAAAATGAGGAATTAATGTATGGAAGGTTAACGTTCTCGCATAATCAGCCTCTTCCTTCTAATCTCTCTGTTAAACTCGTCTTATTCTCAAGCCAACCCAACGCAAATGGCCTCCTCTCCCGTACGCACTTTTTCAACTGATGTCTTGGCCCAGTGGGAAAAGCTTTATAACCTACTGGGTCGCGGTTACGCGCACATAACCGATCATTCTGCAACCGAGGATGCAATCTGTGTCCTGCTCGAGGACCTTGATACCACTTCTCTCGAAGGTACTACACTGGGGAGGGAATATAGAACTTTCCCGACTCTCTTTGCACACTCCTTAGAGGCCTATCGTGTTGCTAATCGGGAGATTCTGGTGGCTCGCGTCTTGCGGGCTCGTTATGAGGATCGATCTGATCATTTGGTGCTGACCAACTATCTGGTTGATAGTTACAAAAAGGCCGTCGAGTTTGCTAATGAGCGGGTCGCGACGTTGCTTCGCGAGAGGAGAAATCTGGTGGATCAATTGGCCATATCCCTGACCACCGGCGAGCATGACCGCCGCAACGTCCTGTTGAGGCTTCAGAGCGACTGGCAGGAAGAACGGCTCGACAAGATAACCGAGGACATAGCTCGTGGGAATGGACTGGTTCGGGACCTGGAAGTAGTCACCGAAGAACACGAGGCCAAGGTCGCCGAAGTTAAGGGAGAATGCAGAAGTCTTCTCCTCAGGCTTGCCGACCACAACATGCGGAGCTGGGAGTATGAGAAGAGCATTAATAACATGGAGGGTCAGTTGGGATCCTTTGTGTCGTTAATTAGGGCTCACTTTGGCTTTACTTTTCCACCCCGACTTGTATGACCTGCTTCTGAAAACCCTCCGCCGAGCAAAATAAATGAAAGTTCTCGTGTGTGTGTTTTAACTTCTGTATGGTTCATTTCTTCGAGCATCCAAACATCTTCAACTTGGGTGAGCCGAACCATAATATCGATAAGCCGAGCAAATACGTCCTGATTTTATAACTCGCTCATGATCAGATGGAAGAATAGTTGCAGATTTGTCCAAGAGAAGATTTCTCTATACTACTTGTTTTTCACCTGCAAATGAAAAGACCGAGTCATAAGGAATAATCTGAAAAAGAAAGCATAGACCCCTTTCAATCTTATGCTTGCTCGTGATTAATAAGGACAAGAACTTTTACAAGGGTTTTAATCTTGCGCGAAAAGTTTTTATCAATATTCCTCGAAAGAAAGCATACTATTGAAAGGAATGTAATTCACAATAATCGCTTTTGATCAATTTCGAGAGGAACGAATTACTCAAAAGTGCGAGGCATAATAACGTGTTTTAAATTTAATTGAAGATACGGCATCCAAATCAAGGCCGTTTTGTTAAGAACGAGAGTAATTTGGACATCTATCTCGTCATTAAATTCAAAACAACGTCGATATTCTCGGTCAATTATCGTGGATTACCAGCGGCGCACAATCATGCATGAACCAATTCAAGTGTATAATTCCTTCTAGCGAAATTGGGGTTGGATTACCCTATACGACCAAAAAGGTCGTGTAAGATTTCCAATTTTAATTTCCTCTAAAGGAATTATAAACTTGACTTGGGAGTATTCGGATGATTAGAGAAAATGCCACTATCACATTCCCATGACCCGTCAAAAGAAATACAACCAAGTTCCATCTGAATGTATACACCAATAGATCCCTAATACAATCACTCTAAGGGGTGAGATAGAGAAAATCCCGGTAAAAATAAACCCTATACAAGAGGACTAGTAATGGAAAATGAAACAAAGGAATGTGATCCTAACGTTTAGGGATGCCCCAGTTTCGATCTGTGTCTTCAGGATCACTTGCCCCAACTCGTCATCTTCATTGGATGATACCTCAATAATGTCCATAGTATTCTCCTTATCGCACACTCGGTGTTCGTCGTGGGATATCACCCTCATCGTCTTCTGTCAAGGGCGTTGGGGACAAACGCACATACCTATTCTCGAAACGGCGTTTAATCTAATCACCAGAATGCAATGGATGAAATGCCTATATTTACATGAACAGTGATAGATTTGGGGGGGATAGAGAGTCTTACCAACCCAACTCGTCGACTTATGTGCGGTTTTAGGTGTACCAACCGCCCAAAGACATGCGCATGAAACAAGTGATGGTAAACTTCTAAAAATCAGAGGGTTTGGCACCTAAGGTCAAGGTTCCCACCTCGAGTTCTAGAAAGAGCCGATTCCATTGCACAGCTATCGTTGCATTGGGACTCGATCCATAGTTCGAAGTGAGCGGAATTGAAAAGTGGATTACCCCGTGTTTTTCCTCACGGAGATTTCATTTTCAATTCCTTCTATTGTGTTCCTAAAGACGGCGCCCGGGGTTTTAGGCGCGGTTGTGTGTGTCCACGTGTCGTGATCATCACAATGCAAGTCATGCACAACAGTTTATCAATCAGCACTTCAAATCATCCACACAACATACATTCCTACGCCCAACCTGCATAAGACAATGTTAATCACGGACTACATCCCTTATTTCTCCAATCTGCAAAAACATTTAACACCTCAAGGGTTAAAGTACGTACCTCACCTTGAAGAGCATCTGCATAAAACATGTTAGAAAAATCAATCAACTTTTTAATCGGCTCAAGTTCTCTAAATTCCCCAGTGGAGTCGCCAGTCTGTCGCGACCCTCTCGAGGTTGCACGAAAGGCTCTCGAGGGCTAATGGGCCGTCCAGTCTGGTCGGACGCGGGCCTCTCCCAAGGCCCGTTACCCAAATCGCAACGGAGGTATGCGTAGTCGACCTTCAGTGTGGTCTGGTGACATGTGCTAAGTGTGCATGCCATGGAGTCGCCACCAATCATTTTTTGGAGGGTATGATTGGACCACCCTATTGAATAGTCGGGAGTTTCTATTCAATTCTGCGATAACCAGAGAAATGGGTTCGGGGACTTAGTTACGTCAACTGTCCGAGTTGACGCCCTTTCGGTACCTAAGTTGACTGAATTTTCTGACCTAAGATTTCATGCAGATGAGTGGGGTACGAGTCCTAAATCTAGGAGTTCATGCAGATAGGAATGACTATCCTAGCAATCACAATCAATGATAAAGTGCACAAATCAATGAATTCAAATGTACAAATAAATCACATGGCATTCCTAATAAGGCCATATTGGCCTAGAGAAGCATCAATCAGGCTTAGGAATGATTTAGACATGATTTTGCCCATCAGGGGCAAAATCGTAATTTTGAGACAAATGGGACAATTTGCCCAAAAAGGACAAAATCATCATTTCGGAATGAATCCGGAGTCAAAAACAGGTTTGGTCACTCAATTGACCCATTTCCTATTTTTTGGCAATTTTCGTGATTTTCGGGAATTTTAGAAACCGATTTACCATTCGAAGGGTAAAATCGTCATTTTCTAAAAATGGAAATGAAATGTGGAAATCTTAGACATAAGGTTTAACCACCCATCTGGCCCATCACCAAATTCTAAGCAATTTCCACAATTCATTATAATATCAAAGACGATTTACCCTTTGAGGGGTGAAATCGTCATTTTGGATTAAAGGGGAGAAAATCCCAAAAATGAAAACAAATCAATTTTTTGTCATTTTCAGCCTTGGACAATTTTTAGAATTTTTCTGCAATTTTTCTCAATTTTTTTGTTTTTCTTTAATTTTTCCATTTTTTTGGCATTTTTGATTTATTAATATTTTTTTTTATATTTTCAGAAAATATTTTAACAAAAAGCATGTCTTTAACAATAGATAACACTCAACCAGATAAATAAGCTAGCCACTATACTGAAACAAACACATGCAAATTAAGTCTATAATAGCAAAACATACTTGATTGGACACCGGCCTTCAATCGCCAAGCCCCGATGTGCGCTATTCTCCATGTGCGTCGCAGTCAAATAGTCGAGTCAGGGTTGGCGGCGGTCTACGAAAAATCCTTCGACTCGAAATTCGAACTCATTTGGACCGCGAACTTCAATTTTGTCTAATTGGCCCAAACCTTCAATTAAATTGGCCCATGGGCCTCGAATAAGACCCAAATCTTGCAGCCCAACCTTTCCAGACATGGTCCAACTACTGCAGGTGTGGCCCAAATCAGCTTAGGCCTCGACCCAATTCGGCTGGCCCAAAAACAGGCCCAAACCGCATCTGTCCCCAAAAACAAGCCCAAGCCGCATCTGTCCCAAACCACCAACGGAGGAAGCAGTGGAATCTCGGGGCTGAGCAAGACTGGTTCGTCGGCCTAGGGCTGGTGGCCGGAGTAGTGGCAGACGGCGGAGCTCCAAGGAGGTCAGAGGAAGACGTCGGCGGCCGGTGGTGACTCGCGGTGGTCGAAGCAGTGGCCGACAGCCACGAACAGGAACGGAACCAACATTAGGAATAGGGGAACCCGAGAGGCCGGGGAATCTGTCGGGGCTGTTTCCGGTGGCAGTGGACGTCGGTCGGCTCCGGAGTTGTCAGTGGTCGTCTAAAGGGGGTCAGAGGAGGACGTTGGTGGTCGGGTCTTGGCGGAGGAAAGCTACGGGACGACAGAAACCGAGCTCAAACAGAATCGAGTCGGAAAACAGAGCTTCGGTTTAAGCTCTCCGACGACTCTGTGACGATTCCCGACGGCGCGAGGCCATCGGAGGAGGTTGAGGGGGGCGTCAGAGGGTGACAATGAGGCTAGACAGCGACGAGGCAAGGGCGACTGGCCATCAAGAGCGATGACAAAGACTGACGAAGCTCGAGCAGACTTTCGGTTCCTAAAACAGGGCACGGGGGCCGACGGGTCTTTTGGGCCTTCTTGGTGACGTGTGGCGTTCGGACTGGAGTCGAGGAGTTGATGAAGATCAGAGGAGCCGCCCGGTGGTGTTCGGAGGGGACGAAGGTGGTCGCAAGGACTGCGGACCGCGAAACGCCCACTGAACCCGAGAACAGAGCATGGGGACGCCGGGCCTGTTCTTGGCTTACTGGCAGCACACGGCGGTCGGGAGGATGGTTGGGGATGATGTCGTGGCTGGGGGAATAGTGGTGGCACATGTGACTAGGCGAAGACGGCAGCGGCTAGGCCTGTCGCATGGGTCATGCATGGCCAAATAAAAAAAACTGATGTCATGAACCTCTCACGGTATATCTCTCGTCTCATTCCCCTCTATCTCCGTTCGGTTCCCCCTATTTTATGCGAGGCAGTGGCTATGCTGATGATGATGGTGGCCGTGACCAGGTGAGCCGGATGGAGGAAGAGATGGTCTCCGCTTTCTTCCTTTTTTTTTTTCGCTGGGGGTGCTTTCAACTAAAATAAATAGAAGATGAAGAAGAAGAGCGAGCGGGCCAAGGTGTCGTGGGGAAAGAAGCAGGAAAGAGAGAGGGAGCGGTGGTGGAGAGAAAAGCAAAATAAGAAAAATAAAATAAAATAATAATAATAATAATAATAATAATAATAATAATAGTGAAAAGGAGAGAGAGGGAAAATAATAAAATAAAAATAAAAAAAATAAAAAGGAGAGACAAAATCCTTAATTAAACATACACTTTTTCTTTTGCTTTTTCTTTTAAATGATGGTGTTTCACACATTTTCCTTTAATTATTGCTAATATTTTTGCCAAGTTCAATTTTATGATGATCAAAGAACACTTAAAATCGAACCTGAATTTTACTGTTTTATGAGGTCAGAAAATAGATAAAATAAAAATAAAAATACCGACTATTTTTATATAATTTTTGTGACCTCAAATATTATTTTTCTTGATTTTCTTCTTTTCTTTTTTTTTGTATTTTTCGAAAATATTAAAAAAAATGAAAATTATGAAAATTAATTTTTTGGTCAAAATGGTTCCTAAGCCAAGGCTTCCAAAGTTGATTTTGTGATTTTATGATATTTTTTCGATATTTTTAATTAATTTTAAAGAATAAAAATCACAATAATAGATGGTCAGAAATCAGGTGTCAACAACCAAACATACAAACATACATATGTATATATGTGGCAAATAATTTATCTGAAAAGAAAAGCAATACCAAATAAATAAATGGAAATATCTTATGTATGAAACCATTTCGAGAAAATGAAGCTGCTACCCTGACAGTCTGATAGTATTGTTATTATTTTTTATCCCGTGATTTTTCAATTAAAGAATGTTTTATGCAAAACACGCGGTGATGGAGTGTAGATCTACGGTAAAAAATAATTGACAGTATTGTTAAATTATCAGGGAAGCATTTTTCTCGAGAAAACTAATAGATCAAGAATGGGATTGCTTGGACCAAACCCTAATTCTCCAAATTTGTTTTATTTCCGTCGTCAAACAAGTGGGGGAAAACACAGCTTTATCAGACCTTTTCACACGATGGCGAAGTCAAAATTGCCCGGCGAAGTCTCGCACGTTGGTGCGGTTTGGTCTTCCCTGGAAATTATGTTGAACCTACACTCGAACTTGGGTCTCTTATTATTATTATTATTATTTAATTGAGCACAAAGGTCCTGGTGACTTCGTGACGGAGTGCATGACGAATTCCATCCCTTGTGGATTTTCCTTGGAGAATACGAAGTCAAAATATGACCAGACGGGAAAAATACAAAGGAAAAAAGATATAATTGTAAAAGAAGGGTGTGCTACATTCATTTCCTATCTTTTCCTTTGCCTAAAACTGAGAGAGTTTGAATATAATTCTCTATGAAGGGTGTGAACTTGTGGCATGTTAGAAGAATATTTGAGTACGGTGAGACATGCTGGAGTTTGTAGAGAGTAACAAGCAATGAAAGAAAAGATAGTTGATAATAAATAGCGGAGAACTTACATGACTTGCTCAGTCACTCTTAAGTGTTTTCTAGCCCACAATTCTATTACGTTATATAGAAATATGAGTGAGAAAAATCACTGGCAATAGATTGAGAATGAGTTTAAGACGGAAGAAGGGAAAGACCGGGATGTTTACATACATAGGCATCTAGGAATGATCCCTCGGTACTTCCGAATGTGCACATATACCTATGTTGACGTTTATGCTTCAACTCGACCTTCGATCCAAATTGACTCTTTCTCGGATTTGGCTGAATCTCAGAGACATCAAACACAACACAATGCTCTAAAACTATAGTGAAGCAATTGAGAAGTCTCTAGTCTCCACATGACGACAACACATATCAAGCGAATACTACATTACAAATTACTAGGCAAGCCATTTGGCATAAAAACTAACACTACGAAACTTCCTAATAAGATCAGATTTATTTTTGGGAACGAAATCGTCCATTGAAAAGTCAAATTCTCTTTCACTCACTCAAACGGTACCTAGGCGTGACCACCAGATGCTTGGCTCTCGGAGTAGTGAGCCCGAACTCCTCGGTCATGTCAAGCTCGCTCGATGACATGCAAGCACAAACCGCACAACAGTCAAGCCAAGTTGCATCCCAGGGCACCCTCGGGCGACTGGCCCCGAACGGAAGGAGCTGAAAGTCACGCCCCCTTAACGTCCACGCTCGACCCCAAGAATCTTTCAGGCACGAACTCTTCCGGGTCGTGAGTGGTCCACACTTTCCGGTCCCTTCCGATGGACCAAACATTCACGATGATCCTCGACTTGTTGGGTATGTGGAAGCTGTTCACCATGCAGTCCTCGGTTGCCTCGTGGGGAATCAAAAGCGGAGCCACCGGGTGAAGCCTCATGGTCTCCTTGATCACCATGTCTAGGTAGTCTAAGCCATCTGTGTCTGATTCCTCCACTGCTCTATTCAGTCCCACGGCTTGCTCTAGTTCTTGTTGGAGCTTTTTCATTGCTCTAGGATGTTTTATAAGTTCGGCCATTGCCCACTCTATTGCTGTCGCTGAAGTGTCCATTGAACCCGCCAACATGTCCTTCACGGAGAAATATATTAGAGATTCATATTAACCTGTACATCTATTGTACTTATCAAGAATATTTACAATATAGTAATTTATGCGTTGAAATACAAACTTTGTACCGTTTATTACTCAACAGGGGTATGGAGCACACCTTCTTAACAAAACCAATATGCTAATTGACTCCATCAGGAAACTACTTATGAGATTTCCCCAAGGATGATCTATAGTAAGAATAATACATTATAAAAGGATAAAGATCTATTTATTTTTCATGAAATATTTGGTATATGACGATGGAAATTATTATTCCAACTAGCTAATCCTTTTGATACATGCATCAACTCATTTAAACCCTATTTGAAATATGAGATTTTGTTGAATCTATTGGGAATACGCAGTAGAAGTCCGATACCTTCACCTAGGGGAGATCGCCAAAAGAGAGCATAACAATCTCCTAACAAGAGCATAACAATCTCCTAATAAGAACATCTCAACTTGAATCTTCATCAACGCACATCTGGCCTACATTCGCCCATCTGGCCTACGTTGCTACACTATGACACCGTTACATATTGGGAATGGGCCACCAATCAATTATTGGCTCTGATATCAATGTTGAGTGTTCTTGGGCCTCTTTTATCCCACAAGCTAATGTTGACACCTGATTTTCGATCAACATTTTTTCTTTATTTTTGAAACATTCATAGAAAATCCATTAAAAGATAAAAAAATAAATTAAAAAATCAAATTTGGTAGCATTGGCCAAGCTCAAGGAACCATTTTTGACAATTTTTTTTTTATATTTTTTGTATTTTTTAATTTTTTTGAAAAATAGAAAAATGCATGAAAAATAAGGAAAAATATAATTTGAGGTCACAAAAATATAGAGAAATAGTATATATTTTTATTTTAATTCCCTCTTCATTTTGACCTCACAAAAATTCAAAATTCAAGTTCAATTGCATGTGTTCTTTCTCAACACATAGAGTTGAATTTGGCCAAAAAATGTCATTTGAGTCTTTTAATTTGCAACTTTTGCATTTTTATGATCTTGACATTCAATTTGTTTGCCCTACATTTTAATTTGATCCAATCGGGCACCGAATTGTTCAATTTTGACTTAAGGGATCTAATTGCATAAAATTCTTTACTTCTTAGTCCCTAGATGGCCAAAAGTCAAATTAAATTCTTTTGAAGCTTGCTCATAAAATTGTGAGACCCCTATCCTATAGTGTTTGGCCTTATGAATCCATTAATAGATCCAATTTCTACAAATTCCTTCATTAAGGATTTCAATTGGTTGAAATTGCATTTCGGATCTACACCACATTTGGGGTTTTTGATCAATTCCAAGGCAATTGGTTGAAAAAAAAATACATTTTCGAAGATAGCTGGTTATGGAAAATCCGATTTTGGAATCAATTTCAGAATATATGGGTATCTAGGCCTTCAATTTGGAGGAAAAAGACGAACCGGGTCGACTGGGTCGGGTTGACCCGCCTGGTCAACTCGGTTGACCAAACCAACTAATAGAGCGTTGCCCTGTTCTTGCTCGTGAAAGACAAAACGAAGATAAGAGGGAGAGGGGATCGAGTCAGATGGCAATGAAGGGTGTCGGCCATGAATGAAGATGGTGGACGAAGCTGGAGAGCATGTTACTGGTGATGGTGAGGGTCGGCTGCCAGTTTAGGATTCGTACCTCACTTCTCTGCATGAAATCTTAGGTAAGATAATTCAATGAAATCTTAGGTAAGATAATTCAGTCAACTTTGGTACCGAAAGGGCGTCAACTCTGACAGTTGGCGTAATTAAGTCCCCGAACCCATTTCTCTGGTTTTCGCAGAATTGAATAGAAACTATATACCCTCCAAAATATGATTGGCGGTAACTCTTTAGCATGCACATATAGCACATGTCACTAGATCACACTGAAGGTCAACCACATATACCTCTGTTGCGATTTGAGTAATGGGCTTTGGGAGTGGCCTCGTCCGACCAGATGACGACCCATTGGCCCTCAAAGCATTTAAGAAACCTTGAGAGGGTCGCGACAGCTAACTCAAAGGTTGAGGCTTTTCCTCACACTTATAAGTGACAATTAGCTCTTTCCACAATCAATGTGGGATAACCCCATATCTAGCACTCACTGTTTCATAGTTAACAAAACACTGTTAACCGCTCAATCTCTGATGCTTGAAAGAGACAAGCAGATGTACTTCAAGCAAGAGACTAATTTCTCTATCATAATTGGTTGATCGGCAGATGGGCAGCACATACGCTCACAAGATTCTTGGACAACCGTCTGTTCACAACGATGTATGAAGAAGCTGCGAAGACTATCTGTTGGAACCATATTCGAGAAATATAGACAAAATGACATTGCTCAAGAATTGCCATTGAAACTTGCAAATCTCAAGAGAACAAGAGAGGAGGAGACCGATTCAACATGCTTGATGAAATATAGGCAAATTCAACAAGGATGTAATAGTTGAGATACTAAAATTCGCCGACAAAATGGATTTTCAAAGTCCAATCACAGGTTTTGTTCGATGTTCCTATATGGGTGTTGATACGCTCAAATATCTGCTTATGAACTATGGAATTGTTTTGACCCAAAAAAAAAAATTTGAACTATGGAATTGTCTTCCAGATCAATTTTGAACTTTAACTATGCTCATCTCATAACCACAACTAGCGGGATCCAGGTAACACGATTATTTGTTAATCTAGCGACAAAAGTTTGATTAATTACCAGAATTATGGCTTTGATATGGGGCCTGTCGATATGATACTCTCCCTCGTTCAATCCCATGATACCCAACATGACATCAACGAAATCTTTGGTCTCTCCTTCCCCTTTCTTGGACTCCATGTACTTCTTCCCGAAGACCATCCGACAACTCATGTCGGCACTTAGCGACGAGATCATTGCGCTCAAGTCGACCGCCATGCGGCCGTGAGACGCGTCTTTGAGAGAGTTCACAAGCAAGCCGACCTCCTCTCTTCTCATGGACTTGAAGGAGTTGGTTTTGGCATTGCTAAGGAGCTCCAAAGTGCACATCTTTCTGATGTTCCTCCAATACGGGCCATACGGCGCGAAGGCCAAGTTCCTTTGCTCATAAGAGATGTGCTTCAAGGCCTCATTGATCGGCCGGCTCGCGAAAATGAGATCATGGGTCTCGAGGAATTGCTCGGCCACTTCAGGCGATGAGACGACGATTGTGGGCACGAACCTGAGGCGCAAGTAAATTGTTAGAAAGCCCAACCCAATAATTTAAGCTATTAGGTGGAGGGAGACCTCAAGTATATAAAGAGCACCAACGACCCATTCTAAAGCAATGTGGGACTTACAAAGTCAAGAGCCCCTCTCACGTGCAAGCCGGGAAAGAGACGCACGTGGAATTTGGGTAAACACACATTCTTTCCCGGCTTGCACGTGAGAGGGGCTCTTGACTTTGTAAGTCCCACATTGCTTTAGAAAGGGTCTTTGGTGCTCTTTATATACTTGAGGTCTCCCTCCACCTAATAGTTTAAGTTATTGGGTTGGACTTTCTAACATAAATGAGGGGTCCATATTTTTCGGCTAATTTGTGGAGATCGTGGTGAGGGTTTTGTCCCAATAAAGGGAGGTTTCCAAGAATCGGAAACCCTCTCGGGCCAGGAGGCAATTTCTTCTGGCTCTGTGTTTTCCATAGCAAAGCTCGCAATAAGAGATGAGCAATCAAAGCGACGGTGAGTGTTATCCATAGCCAAGCCATTGGAGGTGGTTCTTTGGAAGCAAGTGGGGTGAAGATGGTGGTTCTAACTTATATTCGGTGCATATATAAATGAAGTTATGACAGGGAGATGGGTGTTTCTAACTTAAAATGTGTGAAATTTATTACTCTTTTGTCTTTAGTGGAACCGTTCATCTATTATCACGAACTAGATTAATTTTGTCAATAAGCGATTTCAAAGTTTTTTCCCCCCTTGAAAGGATGGAAGACACCAGTAATTGCGAAATGGGGTGAGAAACATAAGGGTAACGGGGTCTTCGAGGTGGGTGATCTGGTATTTTTAGGAAATTTTTAGCGATGTGATGTGACAAGAGATGTGTTTCATGTCGTTGGATGTATGCAAATAGACATGGCCAAACAGAACCTCGGACCCGGAACCGGCCTGTTGACCGGGCCCGCGGTTCCGAATTGGAACCGGAACCGGCCTTCAAGGACCAGTTCCGATTCCAAATTTTTCGAAACCGGCCCGGAACCGTCCGAACCGCAATATTTTTAAAAAAAAAACACGTGGGTGTCGCGACCCGTCCGGAAGCGGACGCGGCTAATGGATTACCGATCGCAGGCCTTGGATCGGCGCGGGCCCTCCCAGGCCCATACCAAATCGCGGCGGGAGTATTTTTCAAAGGATTCGACGATAAGAGTCGATCGCTTTCGACCTTCAGTGTGGTCGTGTGTCATGTGCAACTTGTGCATGCATTTGGAGTCGCCACCGGTCTTTCTTGGAGGGTAGACCGGAAACCTTACTGATCGATTGGGAGAGATCAATCAGTTCTGCAGAACCAGAGATTTTGGGTTCGGGGACTTGGTTACGCTGGTGTCGTTACCAACGCCCTTTCGGTACCTAACGCGAGTGATTTTCCTAACTAGGAGTTCGTGCATGCGCAAGTTCGGGTGAGGTAGGTTTAATTCAGGGTTTCATGCAGATGGGAAGACTATTCCTATCAATCACAATCAATTTAAATGAAAGCGCAATCAAGTGCATAAATAAATCACATCAATGCGCATCAATTCAAATCAACGGCTTCCTAATATAGCCATAAGGGCTTTGGGGAGGCGTGATTTAGGACCGAGGGTAAAATGGGAAGATTTGGAGGCGATTTAGCCCGAAGGGCAAAATCGTCAATTTTTGGAAGGTTTGGATGCCGAATTACCCAAAATATTCCATGGCCAGTAGTTTGTGGCCATTTCCCAATTTTGAGAATTTTTTGGAATTTCTAGATTTTTCTTCAATTTTCTGGAGGACAATTCGCCCAAAGGGCGAAATCGTCATTTTAGAGGGATCGGGGTTCAAAACACCCGGGATGAGCCTTGGCCAGTTGATTGTGGCCATTTCCTATTTTTGGGGATTTTCTTGGATTTTTTTTTAGAAATTTTTTTTGGAAGACGGTTTGCCGGAAGGGCAAAACCGTCATTTCTGGAAAGATCGGGGGTCCAATGACCCGAAACAGGTCGTGGCCAGTTGAATGTGGCCATTTCCTATTTTCTGGAATTTTTTAGAATTTTTCTGAATTTTCCGAATTTTTTTTTTAATTTTTTTATGATTTTCCATTTTTTATTGATTTTTGAATTTTTTATTATTATTTTATTATTTTCTGAAATTTTTTTAATTTTTTTTTTTATAATTAAAATTATTATCAGGGCCGGGTTGGACCCGGCCCACGACCCGGACCCGTGCCCAGGCCCCGGCCCGCCTACTCAACGGCCAAAACGACGCCGTTTCGCAACATTTGGACGGACGCTCAAGATCGCGACACGTGGCACGTTCTCCACCGTGCGATTTTGATTTTAATTTACGCTCGGCCATGGCCCACCACGCTGACGTGGCTGCCGACGTGGCATGCCACGTCAGCGTTGACCCGTTGACCGCCGGCGACTTCGCCGGAGAAGACGATGAATAGTGCTTTTTCCGGCGAAGTCGCCGGAAAACTCGCCGGAGGACCCCAAATCGACGTAAAAATAACCCTTTCAAGCCCCGATTTCGGCACCGCTCAACCCCCCACGAACTCTACATCAACTATCAACAAAAACATGGTAAATGGGACGTCGGAAGAGCCTCGAAACGGCGGCCACCGAGCCGACTCCGGCGAGATAAATGCAGAAATTTTTTTTGCTTTAATCTCAACTTCAATCGTTCGAGTGACATCCCATGACAGGTTAAGGACTTACTTGAAGCTCATTGAAGGTTGACAGTCGCTTGAAATGCCTCGTTGAGCTCTCGGTCCGGATTGTGGCCGTTCGAAAGCTCGGAGCTCGGTTTTCCGGTTCAAGGGTCGTCGGCGGCTACGGCAGCTTCGGCGATGATCTGCGGGCGAAGGCAAAGGTCCAGAACCGTCGCTCGAATCTCGGTCTCCTGTCAAAGCTTCTCTCTCTCTCTCGGCCGTGCTCTCTCTCTCTCTCTCTCTCTCTCTCTCTCTCTCGGCCATCCCCCCTCTCTCTCTCTCGCGGCTCCTTTTCTGCCCCATGGCCGACCGCTTTCGGTCGTGGAATCTCACCCAACGTCCACTACTCGTTGTCCTCCAAAGTCCCCTCGACCGGCCGGCCCCTTCCCTCCTTTCTCTCTTTCTTTTCCCTTTGTTTTTTGCCAATGTGTCGCGCGGGTCTGCAACTGAGTTGCAGACCCGGTTCGGACCGGGTCGGGTCGGGTCCGACCCGACCGGCCCGGTTCGACTCTCCTCGCCTAATTGAACCCCAAATCAACCTATTTTCATGAAATTGATGGCAAAATTGGACTCCTTGACATGTTTTCTATCAAATAAGGGTATTTTCGCGAATCAATTGATTGAAATTTGGTGAAAACCCCAAATTGTCTCTAGGATCCGAAATTGATTTTTGTTAAATTGAGGGCCCAAACGACTGAATTAGTCAAAATTGAGGCCACCAATGCATTTAGCATGATGAAAACTATAGGGTAGAGATGTTCTATTTCAATGGGTATGTCCATACGAAATTTAATTTCAGAAATTGTGAAACTGGGGACTAAATTGAAAGAAAATTATGCAATTAAGCCCTTTTGTTTAAAATTGATCAAATTGGAGGGCAAATTGACCTAATTGCGCTTCAAGACTTTATAATACAATGTCATAGCTTATAAAAACCAAGAATTGAAAATTAAAAGACTCGAAAGGGATTTTTTAGGCTCGTTTCAGTTTTAGGTTTATGAAGGAACCCCATGAATCGAGCCAAATTTCCCTAATAAAAAGTGAAAATATTAAAGAGGGAATTAAAATAAAATTTCTGAATATTTTTTTGTAATTTTCTGACCACGGATGGTATTTTTCTGATTTTTTGGTTATTTTTAATAATTAAATAAATAACAAAAAATATTAAAAAATACAAAAAATATTTTTTGTTCAAAATTGGTTCCTAAGGCTAGGCTAAGGCTTCCAAAGTTGATTTTGTAATTTTTGACCTTTTTTTGCTATTTTTAATTAATTTTAGAAATAAAAACTAAAATAAAAGATGGTCAAAAATCAGGTGTCAACAGCTGCCCCTCTTTGAGAGTGAGCTCGTCAGAGGTTGCTTTCAAAGACAAAATGACACCTAAATCTTAACCGACTCGACTGGGGAAAAGAAATGCTATGACATCGGATCTTTAAGCCTTTTTGATGAACGCCCAAATTAATCACCGGTTCACTCTTGCAATTCGAACATGGGTTGGATTGAGAGAGGTTTACCTGAAGCTCACCTGTCGGATGCTGCCGGTTGCGATAACTTTCAAGAAGATACCTAGGACTCATCATTTTATCCTAGGGAGATTAAGCTCTGACCTGTATGGTAGGTCATACCGTTATGGGGATTCCTAACTGGTAGGAACCTAAGGAAGGCGTATCCCACGCTTTGGGATTTGCCAAGGATTTTGATCCGTATGGTGGATCAGACCATAAGCGG
Organism: Rhodomyrtus psidioides; assembly: GCA_021437785.1. Taxonomy (NCBI): domain Eukaryota; kingdom Viridiplantae; phylum Streptophyta; class Magnoliopsida; order Myrtales; family Myrtaceae; genus Rhodomyrtus; species Rhodomyrtus psidioides. Next base: position 473,462 of record JAILYB010000077.1, on the reverse strand, counting down.
TTCACCTACAGTAAGGCTTACCTAGGAAAATAACTTCTCCGACATTTAGAATTAGTCAAAGCTTTGATCCGTATGGTGGATCGGACCATGGGATTGATAAAATAACCTCTCCGACATTTAGAATTAGTCAAAGCTTTGATCCGTATGGTGGATCGGACCATGGGATTGATCCTTATGGTGGTATCTACCTTTGGATTGACCCTTCAGGCGGTTTCTACCTTTGGTTGACCCTTTAGGCGGTTTCTACCGTGTGTTGACCCTTTAGGCGGTATCTACCTTTGATTTGACCCTTCAGGCGGTTTCTACCATTGGATTGACCCTTTAGGCGGTATCTACCTTTGATTTGACCCTTCAGGCGGTTTCTACCATTGGATTGACCCTTCAGGCGATATCTACCTTGATTTGACCCTTCAGGCGGTATCTACCTTTGGATTGACCCTTCAGGCGGTATCTACCTTGATTTGACCCTTCAGGCGGTATCTACCTTTGTTTGACCCTTCATGCGGTATCTACCATGGTTTTGCTTTGAAAAGGGGTCTCATGATGAGGGTTCTCCACGTCCGATGAGATTTCCAGAATTTTGAAAAGGGATCTCATGACGAGGGTTCTCCACGTCCGATGAGACTGCTTGATTTTTGAAAATGGGTCTCATGACGAGGGTTCTCCACGTCCGATGAGACTGCTTGATTTTTTGAAAATGCGTCCTAGGACGAGGGTTCTCCACGTCTGCAGGAGGTTTTTGCTTCCCCAAGAAAATATTGGTAATCTTTGAGAAGACAGCAATTGTCCAATTGACAAAATTTTATGACTTAAGTTTTAGTCATGAGATGTGCATTTTGATCCTGGAGGTTATCCAAAACATTCTTGCAACATGCAAATGTGATCACAAATCCCTTGCACGGAAAATCTGGATCCAACAATTTGAAGATTCCAAAAAGAGTTTGCTCAAAACATCAATTGGAATATTTCTCGACAATGAGGTCTTCTCACCTGTTTTGAGATAATTGTTTTTATAGGGGATGCACTCAATTCCTTACTAACCTGTGCCTAGGTTTTAGGCTCATTCGCAGCGCATACATTTTGATCGGTCGGGAGGTCTTCCACGGGACCGTAATGTTGGGCTTGGATATTGGTTTTCAAGGGGGACCCGCTTTGGAGTCGAGGCCACTGAATGAAATCTTCACCATCTGCTCCGGGTTTACAAGTCAAGAACCCTGCAAAGTGAGAAAGAAAGAGTCTTGCTCGTACTTCTTCGAACTAAGCTATATGTTAACCCAAGTGTCTTAGTCAGAGAAGACTGTTTCAGGGTTATGATGTTGGTAAGATTGGGGACCGAAAAAGGCTTGTTTTTGGCCCAGAATTTATGAGGGGATTGACATTGGTGATCATTGCAAATTTGTCACCTGTCTTTTCCATTCTGCATCTTCAGTTTTTGAGGTGTGCAACCGCTTTTGAGGTGTGCACAAGTCCTTTAGAGAACGTCTCTCGTGGTATTAAGAGATTGACAATTCTGTCCGTGTTTTTGCACCACGGCTGACATCGTTTGGGGAGCAGTCTTCTTGATCTGACTCCTTTATGGGTTTTTCTCTCTTCCCAACTAGGCTTTATTGGGGATCAATCAAACAGTTTTCACGAGCATCGGCCTTGCTTTTACCAGGCACTTTGCTTTTTCTTGATGCTGGGGATTTTTTGTTGAAATCCCGCCTTTTCTTTTCCTTTGGAACTACGATGTTCAGAAAATTGTGCTAGATATACAACTTGAATCATAGCACATTTAAACGCCGAAATGAGATTTTTCTATAAATCCCATCTCTTGATTTCTTCCGTTCTTGGAGTGATGCAGTTTCTATCTTGAAACATCCCATGATCACCAACAGGGGTTTATGAATTCGCAGGCTCAACTTGGCTGTGCAAAGGATATGGTGTGTGGGATAGAGAATGAATGCTTCTCGTCATCCTATGGCACTTGGATTACCATATAAACAACACACAAAGATTAATGTTAGTCCGAGCAAGAAAATTTCTAACCATTTTCTCCTGATGCTGCTGGACTTACTTCCTTTTTGCCCCGGTGTGGGGTGGTTCTTGACAGGGTTAAGAATGAAAACCGCCGTTCAAGTGGGTTGTCAACGGTCACCTGTAGTGTTTATGATATGAAATGAACGCCTCCGTCGTCCCAATCCATGTAATCGCTGCGAATGGTCTCTACCTCCGTAGGTCCAGATTTTACTATTTGATTCGCTCCACTCATCTCTCAAGTGTATGTAGGATGTGTTTGGATTTGAGCTTGCCTCTCTTTTGAGGAAACATCCTTTTGAGAGTTTTGAACAACTTTTGATCGGAAAAATCTCTTTCGTTTTCCCAAAAATTTTACCGGTCAAGGGGATTTTATGGTGCACAATGCATGTTCAGACAACCTCATGTTTCAAAACATGAATGCCAATGAAGTTAGAATTCCATGTCTTTTCTAGACATCAGATTTTGAAAGCTTTTTTTTCTTTTTCTCTCTGTGTTTTTGGTTTAACATCTTCAATGGATTGGGGGAAAGGGATACCTACCTGTCCACCGTGGCTGGAGATCCCTGAAAATGTAAAAGAAGCATATCATTGTATGTTCACGAATTTTTTTTTGAAAATTGAAACGATACATCCTACCCTCATGTACCCTAACAGGTAGTATGTGGGATGTAAAAACTCATTCGTCTCCAAGGCGATTCCCCTGTCAAGGATAAAAAATAAGTGTTAATTCATATTCCCAAATTCAAGACAAATTGGGACGATACAACTTTACTCTTGATTTTCATCCCATTCTGATGTTGCGTATTGATATGAACAACCTCTATCAAATCCGCCTATCCATGCTTGGAGTGTTTGTAACATCAATGGTTCATCTGCCCCCAGCTGGGCAGCGTCTATTCTGTTATTTGAACGCATGACTCCTTGAGTGATTTATCCATGTTTATCATCTGAGAAGGAAAAGAAAGAAGACAGTACTTCGGTATCCGACTGGAGATCGTTTAGGAATGATACATCGTTTTACCAAATGGGTGGCTTCGCGGCCAAACGCATTTTGTATTGAAGGGGTAGATCCCATTATGCTCCGCGGGTGATAGTCAATGTTCATGGAACTTGCTCCACGGATTAAGTGATTAATCCACGGCCCTCGGCTTGAAGATGCTCAAAGGGTGATGTTGACACTCACGCGCGATTAGTTCTAGATATTAATGAAAGATGTTCCCGTGGGAACCTTACAGTGCGATCAACAACATATTCAACAGGAGTATTCAACCCCTTTCCTCTAAGCATTTTTCATCGAGTAACCATACCTTGCATCAGACGTTTGATCGCCGGCCTTGCGTCACCACTGCGATGGTCCTCCGGCTCCAAACTGATCGAGCCAAAGATTGAACTCATCGCCAAGGAAATTGCTCGGGTCTTCGAGCCATTGATGTTCAAGTTGGGTATCAACGATTGTTGGGGGCAGATTTCTTTCATTGCCTTCGTTGTGAGGGACTGGAGTCTTTGAGCTGGAACCTTCATCATTGCCCTGTTGGGGTTGAGACATACATCCCTGAAGAGTATTGATCCAAGTGTCCAACTCCTCATCAAGGAAATCACCTGTTCTTTCTAGCCCTTGGTGCCCGGATTGGGTGTCGTCAACTGCAGGCGAGGGATTCCTCTCTTTGCTCTCGTCATGAGCAATTTGACGCCTCGAATTGGAACTTCCTCCAATGGCCGGCAGGTTTATATGTGCACTCTCTACCAATGTCAGATCCGCTTCAGGGACAGCATTAATGACTGAATCGCGCTCAAACTGAGGAATCCCTATGTGCTGGAACTGTGGTATATACTCTTGAGGAGTATTGAGATAGCTCGGTGGAGCATTCTGATTTGGGTTAGAGGAGTCGCTGACACGACTGCTGGTCCCGTCATTGCTGAAATGCGGTTGGGTGCTCTCGGCCCTCCAATCATCGTGGTTGTAACTCTGCCCGGCACTTGAGCTCCAACTGGCTTTATGATGGTTTAACGCTATCCTTCCATCCCTTAGCAATCTCCTATAGTACTTGAGGTGAGACTCGACGTTAATTCTAGAGAGCCCCGGCACATTCATAATCTCGAGTATGCGTAGTGGGCTAGCCGAATCAACTCCCAGCTCTCGAATTGCATCAACAAATTTGGTGTGAAGTTCATAGGTCCAGTAAAACCTTGTTCTCTTATCACCCAAAATATCGTCAATACTTCGGTAGCTATTCTCTACGGGATCTAGTCGTTTCAAAAGTTGTCCAGGGAGGGACTCACCGACTTTGGATTGGCTGGCTGCGACAACGAGTTCGTCATTGAGAGAACTCCCCCTGTGATGATTCATATCCCATTTCTCAGAGGATGTTGGTGTTGATCCTATGGTGTTGACTTGCTCATGCAGATCTCCGGCGGTATCTGGCTGTGTCGGAAAATGCTGTGGAGAATACGGTAACAGCTGAGCGTTATTCGTCAACAGGGATGGTTCGTCGAGGAACACATCGCCGAGGACAACCGGATTACCACAATTAAGGCAGGTGGCCTTGGTCAGAGCTTCCTTATATCTCGCGCTTTCAGCTTGAAGCTTCTCATTCTCCTCCTTCAGGACCAGTAACTCATGGTCTGCGTATTGCTGTTTCACCCGGGTTCGTTTGTTGGCGAACCAAAACTTGACCTTCGAAAGCTCCAATCCTATTTTTCGGCTCAACTCCATTTTCTGTTGTCTGCTTGGAGTGGGGCATTCATTGAAGAAAGCCTCGAGCTCTCGGATTTGGCCTGGAGTGTGGCGTTGTAGTTGCTTCCTTTTCCGACTCCGGTCCTCATTGTATACTCCTTCTTCGTAGCTGAAACCTAGAATTTCATCGCTGGAGGAGTCAGTCTCCATGGTCTTCGGGCAGGATTCAGCTCCAGGATCTTCAAAGTCTCCCAGCAGTTCGTGCTCAGAAATGTCCAGGTCGGGCGTTTCTAGCAGATGGGAATAGCTTTTAAACATGATGGATCGGAGTATCTCGGGCTGATCTAGTTCATTCAGCTTTCTCAATTCGCTCTTACGTGTTTGCTCACTCTAGAAATTTTCTCAAGTGATTGTGCGTGTCCTGGAACCATCCTTCAGGCTGCATATGAAGACCAGCAAGCAAGCGCTCCTCCCGAGATTCTGCAATTACTCATCGTATGTATTCCCCTTCCTTTTTCCTCGTGATAGGATCACAAACTCTCTTGCATTGATTCGGTTTCATCGAGTATTGCGCTCGTCCCCTAGTTCAGTCTTCAAAGTGGTGGGTCTACAATCTTTCGGCGCCTTTTATGATTTGCTAGGCCCGAGAACGTGGGGAGCAGCGATGGACCCGCAATTAATGACTCCGTTTAATTCATTTAGCTCCATGGGAATTAACGCTATGATCTTCTCTCAACCCCTTTTCATCGTTCAAACGAAAGTGACCTTTTCCCTGTGCATGCTGTTACTCTTCATTTCAGCATCCCGGGCGCTTGGTGAGGAATGAGTTCGTGGCCACTCAAAATTTTAAAGACCGTCTCTGGTTTCAGACTTAATCTAACAAGGGATCATCACAACTGAGCATGACGATGTTCGTCGATAGCGTTGGCTTTAATATAGAATTAGCTATAGTCATTAAAGAAAAATGTTCCCGTAGGAACTTTACAACGGATAAAATGAGTGATCTACTCGTGAACATGTTCTTCTTCCTATGGGTGTTCGTAGTGACCGACCCATCGTGCCCCGAGCCAGGTGCTAGATCATGGCTGTCCAAGCATGTCAGCTTCCCACTGATTGAACAAGGCATCGAGCCCCTCATCGAAGAAATCGTCCGTCGTGGGTTGACCAGCGGCAGGCAGAGCACCAACCGACTGTTGCTCGAATGGAGGAGTGCGGAATCGCTGTACTTGTGACACGCGCTCTTGAGAAGTGTTGAAATGGCCTGGGAGGACATTCTGATCAGCTTTCAGTTTGCCGGTGGTCGGGTTGCTAGCTTGATTGATGCTTAGATTTGGCCGGGTAACTCTTGATGCCTGAGCATTACAATGGCGGTCGCCCCTAGCTTTTGAGCTCGAGACGGATTCCTCCCGGTTCAGCTCCGCTCGACGTTGTTTTAATAGCTTTCTGTAGGCAGCAAGGTGATTCCTGACCAGCTCCTTACTAAGCCCCGGTACACTCATGGCCTTAAATATGCGCGTCGGAGTTGCTGAGTCGATCCCCATTTGGTGAACCACGTCTAGGAATCTGGAATGCAGTTCAGGGGGCCAAGCGAACCTCCTCTTATCGTGGCCCAAAATTGCATCGATGGCTTGACGACTGATTAACTCATCTCCAGCAGGACCCGACCCTATCGAAAATTGTTGAGCATGAGGCTGATATGCTTTGAGCTGGTCGGCGGTAACATCCAGCTCCTTGAAACTATAACTCCAATCAAAGCGATGCAAATCCCATCCCCCATGAGGCATTTGTATCATCTTCGTAGGATCATCCTGCTCATGCGTGACTCCGGCAAAATCTGGTTGAGCAGGAGATGCCCCGAGGGAGTAGGGTGGTAAATGAACGTCTTCAATCATCGCGTGAGGCTTCTCGGGGAATATCTTACCGAGGGCGACGAGGTTATCGCAATGAGGGCAAACGGTAATATTGAGAGCTTTTTCATACCTCATGTTTTCTGTTCGCAGCTTTTGGTTTTCTTCCTTTAAAATCTCGACCACCTGACGTTTGCGTTGAGCCCTCGATTTGGATCTCCTATTTTGAAACCAAAACTGGATCCTCGACTGATTAATCCCCAACTCCCGGCTCAATTCAATTCTCCACTTCTTTTTCATGTAATGGCTTTTACTGAAAAGGGTTTCCAGCATTTGGGTTTCCTCCTGAGAGTATTGGTGAGGACGTCTTCTTTTCCCGAGTTGAGCATTGTGGATGTCGTTGTCGTCGTCGCCGTGATCTTGATTTCCGTTGCCAGAAGTGTTGGGCTCCATGGTTTTGGCGTTAGACTTGATCTTGGAATCTTCGAGATCCCTCTATGGTTCAATTTCTGAGATTTTTGAGTCAGTCGCCTCTAGCAACTGACAGTAACCTCTTAAATGTGTTGGATTGAGAAATGTTTGATTGGTTCTTGCCCACTCAGAGTTCTCCAATCTCTCCTGTATGCTCACTCCCTATAAAGTTTTCTTCGAGTGACTTTGCATGTTCATGAGACGCTCTTCAAGCATCATTAGGCAAACGTTCCCCCTCAAGACCTTGAATTTCTCGCTTAGCTTTTCAACGTGATGGGACTGCCAAACCCTGTTAGGGCTCTCTTCGATAGTTGCGCTTTCCTCCCACCTAACTCTAATAATGGTGATCCCGACAAATCTTTTACATCTTTTAATTGATGAGCCGGAAATCGCGGACCGAAACGAATCCAATGGTTCTCGTGAGGGGACCTCCTGCTTTACCCCCTAACTGGGCTCCACCAGCATTATTACTGAGACCCTTCATCATCCTCGAGTTGCTATAAAATGAGGAATTAATGTATGGAAGGTTAACGTTCTCGCATAATCAGCTTCTTCCTTCTAATCTCTCTGTTACACTCGTCTTATTCTCAAGCCAACCCAACGCAAATGGCCTCCTCTCCCGTACGCACTTTTTCAACTGATGTCTTGGCCCAGTGGGAAAAGCTTTATAACCTACTGGGTCGCGGTTACGCGCACATAACCGATCATTCTGCAACCGAGGATGCAATCTGTGTCCTGCTCGAGGACCTTGATACCACTTCTCTCGAAGGTACTACACTGGGGAGGGAATATAGAACTTTCCCGACTCTCTTTGCACACTCCTTAGAGGCCTATCGTGTTGCTAATCGGGAGGTTCTGGTGGCTCGCGTCTTGCGGGCTCGTTATGAGGATCGATCTGATCATTTGGTGCTGACCAACTATCTGGTTGATAGTTACAAAAAGGCCGTCGAGTTTGCTAATGAGCGGGTCGCGACGTTGCTTCGCGAGAGGAGAAATCTGGTGGATCAATTGGCCATATCCCTGACCACCGGCGAGCATGACCGCCGCAACGTCCTGTTGAGGCTTCAGAGCGACTGGCAGGAAGAACGGCTCGACAAGATAACCGAGGACATAGCTCGCGGGAATGGACTGGTTCGGGACCTGGAAGTAGTCACCGAAGAACACGAGGCCAAGGTCGCCGAAGTTAAGGGAGAATGCAGAAGTCTTCTCCTCAGGCTTGCCGACCACAACATGCGGAGCTGGGAGTATGAGCAGAGCATTAATAACATGGAGGGTCAGTTGGGATCCTTTGTGTCGTTAATTAGGGCTCACTTTGGCTTTACTTTTCCACCCCGACTTGTATGACCTGCTTCTGAAAACCCTCCGCCGAGCAAAATAAATGAAAGCTCTCGTGTGTGTGTTTTAACTTCTGTATGGTTCATTTCTTTGAGCATCCAAACATCTTCAACTTGAGTGAGCCGAACCATAATAGCAATAAGCCGAGCAAATACGTCCTGATTTTATAACTCGCTCATGATCAGATGGAAGAATAGTTGCAGATTTGTCCAAGAAAAGATTTCTCTATACTACTTGTTTTTCACCTGCAAATAAAAAGACAGAATCAGAAGGAATAATTTGAAAAAGAAATCAAAAACCCCTTTCAATCCTATGCTTGCCCATGATTAATAAGGACAAGAACTTTTACAAGGGTTTTAACCTTGCGCGAAAAGTTTTTATCAATATTCCTCGAAAGAAAGCATACTATTGAAAGGAATGTAATTCACAATAATCGCTTTTGATCAATTTCGAGAGGAACGAATTACTCAAAAGTGCGAGGCATAATAACGTGTTTTAAATTTAATTGAAGATACGGCATCCAAATCAAGGCCGTTTTGTTAAGAACGAGAGTAATTTGGACATCTATCTCGTCATTAAATTCAAAACAACGCCGATATTCTCGATCAATTATCGTGGATTACCAGCGACGTAAAACATGCACGGACCAATTCAAGTGTATAATTCCTTCTAGCGAAATTGGGGTTGGATTACCCTATACGACCAAAAAGGTCGTGCAAGATTTCCAATTTTAATTTCCTCTAAAGGAATTATAAACTTGACTTGGGAGTATTCGGATGATTAGAGAAAATGCCACTATCACATTCCCATGACCTGTCAAAAGAAATACAACCAAGTTCCATCTAAATGTATACACCAATAGATCCCTAATACAATCACTCTAAGGGGTGAGATAGAGAAATCCTCGATAAAAATAAACCCTATACAAGAGGACTAGTAATGGAAAATGAAACAAAGGAATGTGATCCTAACGTTTAAGGATGCCCCAAGTTCGATCTGTGACTTCCGGATCACTTGCCCCAACTCGTCATCTTCATTGGACGATATCTCAATAATGTCCATAGTAGGCTCCTTTGTTGCTCACTCGGTACTTGTCATGGGATATCATCCTCTTCGTCTTCCACCAAGGGCGTTTGGGAAAAACACACACATCTATCCTTGAAATGGCATTTAATCTAATCACCAGAATGCAATGAATGAAATGCCTATATTTATATGAACTGTAATAGATTCGAGGTATAGAGAGTCTTACCAACCAAACTCGTCGACTTATGTGCGGTTTTAGGTGTACCAACCACCCAAAGACATGCGCATGAAACAAGTGATGGTAAACTTCTAGAAATCAGAGGGTTTGGCACCTAAGGTTAAGGTTCCCACCTCGAGTTCTGGAAAGAGCCGATTCCATTGCACAGCTATCGTTGCATTGGGACTCGATCCATAGTTCGAAGTGAGCGGAATTGAAAAGTGGATTACCCCGTGTTTTTCCTCACGGAGATTCCATTTTCAATTCCTTCTATTGTGTTCCTAAAGGCGGCGCCCGGGGTTTTAGGCGCGGTTGTGTGTGTCCATGTGTCGTGATCATCACGATGCAAGTCATGCACAACAGTTTATCAATCAGCGCTTCAAATCATCCACACAACATACATTCCTACGCCAACCTGCATAAGACAATGTTAATCACGGACTACACCCCTTATTTCTCCAATCTGCAAAACATATAACACCTATCGTAAGCGGACTTACCTCACCTTCAAGAGCGCCTGCAGGGTTAGAAAAATCACTCAGCGTTTTAATTACGGCCTAAGTCCACTTGAGGTCTAGAACCATAGGCTCTAGAACAAGGTCCCCAGCGGAGTCGCCAGCTGTCGCGACCCGTCCGGAAGCGGACGCGGCTAATGGATTACCGATCGCAGGCCTTGGATCGGCGCGGGCCCTCCCAGGCCCATACCAAATCGCGGCGGGAGTATTTTTCAAAGGATTCGACGATAAGAGTCGATCGCTTTCGACCTTCAGTGTGGTCGTGTGTCATGTGCAACTTGTGCATGCATTTGGAGTCGCCACCGGTCTTTCTTGGAGGGTAGACCGGAAACCTTACTGATCGATTGGGAGAGATCAATCAGTTCTGCAGAACCAGAGATTTTGGGTTCGGGGACTTGGTTACGCTGGTGTCGTTACCAACGCCCTTTCGGTACCTAACGCGAGTGATTTTCCTAACTAGGAGTTCGTGCATGCGCAAGTTCGGGTGAGGTAGGTTTAATTCAGGGTTTCATGCAGATGGGAAGACTATTCCTATCAATCACAATCAATTTAAATGAAAGCGCAATCAAGTGCATAAATAAATCACATCAATGCGCATCAATTCAAATCAACGGCTTCCTAATATAGCCATAAGGGCTTTGGGGAGGCGTGATTTAGGACCGGGGGTAAAATGGGAAGATTTGGAGGCGATTTAGCCCGAAGGGCAAAATCGTCAATTTTTGGAAGGTTTGGATGCCGAATTACCCAAAATATTCCATGGCCGGTAGTTTGTGGCCATTTCCCAATTTTGAGAATTTTTTGGAATTTCTAGATTTTTCTTCAATTTTCTGGAGGACAATTCGCCCAAAGGGCGAAATCGTCATTTTAGAGGGATCGGGGTTCAAAACACCCGGGATGAGCCTTGGCCAGTTGATTGTGGCCATTTCCTATTTTTGGGGATTTTCTTGGATTTTTTTTTAGAAATTTTTTTTGGAAGACGGTTTGCCGGAAGGGCAAAACCGTCATTTCTGGAAAGATCGGGGGTCCAATGACCCGAAACAGGTCGTGGCCAGTTGAATGTGGCCATTTCCTATTTTCTGGAATTTTTTAGAATTTTTCTGAATTTTCCGAATTTTTTTTTTAATTTTTTTATGATTTTCCATTTTTTATTGATTTTTGAATTTTTTATTATTATTTTATTATTTTCTGAAATTTTTTTAATTTTTTTTTTTATAATTAAAATTATTATCAGGGCCGGGTTGGACCCGGCCCACGACCCGGACCCGTGCCCAGGCCCCGGCCCGCCTACTCAACGGCCAAAACGACGCCGTTTCGCAACATTTGGACGGACGCTCAAGATCGCGACACGTGGCACGTTCTCCACCGTGCGATTTTGATTTTAATTTACGCTCGGCCATGGCCCACCACGCTGACGTGGCTGCCGACGTGGCATGCCACGTCAGCGTTGACCCGTTGACCGCCGGCGACTTCGCCGGAGAAGACGATGAATAGTGCTTTTTTCCGGCGAAGTCGCCGGAAAACTCGCCGGAGGACCCCAAATCGACGTAAAAATAACCCTTTCAAGCCCCGATTTCGGCACCGCTCAACCCCCCACGAACTCTACATCAACTATCAACAAAAACATGGTAAATGGGACGTCGGAAGAGCCTCGAAACGGCGGCCACCGAGCCGACTCCGGCGAGATAAATGCAGAAATTTTTTTTGCTTTAATCTCAACTTCAATCGTTCGAGTGACATCCCATGACAGGTTAAGGACTTACTTGAAGCTCATTGAAGGTTGACAGTCGCTTGAAATGCCTCGTTGAGCTCTCGGTCCGGATTGTGGCCGTTCGAAAGCTCGGAGCTCGGTTTTCCGGTTCAAGGGTCGTCGGCGGCTACGGCAGCTTCGGCGATGATCTGCGGGCGAAGGCAAAGGTCCAGAACCGTCGCTCGAATCTCGGTCTCCTGTCAAAGCTTCTCTCTCTCTCTCGGCCGTGCTCTCTCTCTCTCTCTCTCTCTCTCTCTCTCTCTCTCTCGGCCATCCCCCCTCTCTCTCTCTCGCGGCTCCTTTTCTGCCGCATGGCCGACCGCTTTCGGTCGTGGAATCTCACCCAACGTCCACTACTCGTTGTCCTCCAAAGTCCCCTCGACCGGCCGGCCCCTTCCCTCCTTTCTCTCTTTCTTTTCCCTTTGTTTTTTGCCAGTGTGTCGCGCGGGTCTGCAACTGAGTTGCAGACCCGGTTCGGACCGGGTCGGGTCGGGTCCGACCCGACCGGCCCGGTTCGACTCTCCTCGCCTAATTGAACCCCAAATCAACCTATTTTCATGAAATTGATGGCAAAATTGGACTCCTTGACATGTTTTCTATCAAATAAGGGTATTTTCGCGAATCAATTGATTGAAATTTGGTGAAAACCCCAAATTGTCTCTAGGATCCGAAATTGATTTTTGTTAAATTGAGGGCCCAAACGACTGAATTAGTCAAAATTGAGGCCACCAATGCATTTAGCATGTTGAAAACTATAGGGTAGAGATTTTCTATTTCAATGGGTATGTCCATACGAAATTTAATTTCAGAAATTGTGAAACTGGGGACTAAATTGAAAGGAAATTATGCAATTAAGCCCTTTTGTTTAAAATTGATCAAATTGGAGGGCAAATTGACCTAATTGCGCTTCAAGACTTTATAATACAATGTCATAGCTTATAAAAACCAAGAATTGAAAATTAAAAGACTCGAAAGAGATTTTTTAGGCTCGTTTCAGTTTTAGGTTTATGAAGGAACCCCATGAATCGAGCCAAATTTCCCTAATAAAAAGTGAAAATATTAAAGAGGGAATTAAAATAAAATTTCTGAATATTTTTTTGTAATTTTCTGACCACGGATGGTATTTTTCTGATTTTTTGGTTATTTTTAATAATTAAATAAATAACAAAAAATATTAAAAAATACAAAAAATATTTTTTGTTCAAAATTGGTTCCTAAGGCTAGGCTAAGGCTTCCAAAGTTGATTTTGTAATTTTTGACCTTTTTTGCTATTTTTAATTAATTTTAGAAATAAAAACTAAAATAAAAGATGGTCAAAAATCAGGTGTCAACAGTGGGTAGTGGGCCCCGCCGTCGCCCCCCCCTCGGGAAGAGCCGTTGGCTCTTCCCCTGCGGGCCATTGCAATTTGCTTTAAAAAAAATCTATAAAAACCTCTCAATCCCTCTTTATTTTTTTTTCATAATTTCTCTCTAATACTCTCAAGTTAAATTCTCTCAAATTCTTTCAAGTTAAATTCTCTCAAATTCTCTCAATCCGCTATTCTCTCTCAATTCCGTCTCAATTTTTTGAATCAACTTTCTGATCAATTCTCTAAAAAAATGGCAAGTGGAAGCAGAAATACTGGAAAGAGAAAGAGCCCGATGGCGATGGGAGAATCCGATTATCCTGTTCGTGAATATGCATGTTGGGAAGAAGACGATGTTCCCAATCCCAACTTCGAGCACATCGCAACGTAAGAAAGTCTTTATCCTCCTACTGCCACAGTCACTAGTGTCGAAGAATCATCGATAGCAAAGGAGCCGAGACCTGGACGAAAGAGCCGAGAATCCGACTTATGGATGAAGCAATAAATATTTTAATTATACAAGTAGAGGTTAAAGAAGCTATAGTCGCATTATATAATGAATTTTGTAATAGATATGGTTTAAGTGACAGTGGATGTGGATCTGCTCAACATAGTGTCTTAGAAAGCGATGCGGGTATTTCACTACTTAGTAGAGGGTATAAAATGCTCAAGAGAAGGCAAAAATAAAAATAAAAATAAAAAGGACATAAACATGTAGTATTTCTGAATTATAAAACTATTTAATAATTTCTTTTGAGTTTAGTGATTCCGAACACAACACACATTTCAAGATTCTTGAGTAGTGGAAGAACCATTCAACTCAATTTTCAGTTCCCTCCCTCATCGCGAAATAAATATTAGCGACCCATTCTTCAACAGTGGCAGTTGAACAATCATTTAGCGATGGATGATTAATTTTGGACCCTCGCCGTTCAAGATTAAGTTTGGAAAGTGTAGAGATTCAAGTTTGTGTCCATGATTGGACAAAGGCTCAATTTCGACAACAAGAGCTGGAGTGAGAACATGAATTCTTCAGTGATGATTGTGAAAATACTATCGCCACCACAACAACGGGTAGCGACGATTGATGATGAGATAAGTTGGGGGTTACCAAAAGTAAGAGAACTACATGGGTTTTGATTCTTTTATCCCCAAGAAGATATGTAGACTCTTAATGATAATTCATTAAGTTCAAGCTCATGCATTCTTTTTTAAAAAAAATTATTACAATTTACAATTTGATTATAATTTATAATTTATTTATTTTATTTTATTATTTTAAAAATAAAATTAAAAGTTCATAACCGGAACCAGGAATCGGCCCGGAACCGCTAGTTCCCAACCAGAACCGGCCTTGTCTATATGCAAACCTCTCTCTTCACATATAGAGCTGTCAATATGGGTCATAAATCCATATTTGACCCATATTTTGTATAAAATAGGTCTTATATGGTTCATTAAATTTTAAAGGGCCACTAAAAACAGATCCAAAAGGTTGAAGTAAAATTAAATGGGTCAATAATGGGTTACACACTTAAACCTATTTTCTACTCATATTGGATCCATTTTTGACCCATAAGGAAAGCTTCATTACAAATAGACCCAATACTTCAAAGGCTTTGTTATTATTATTAGTATTATTTCTATTTTTATAAGTGAAATGAAATAAATTTGAAAAGGAAAAAATATAAAAGCCGCCGGTTGCCGCAGCCCGCCCCTGTCCCCGCCGCCCACTGCCAGTTGCTGTTGCGGCCTATCGGAGAAAAATAAAAAAATACTTTTAAAAAAAAAATTAATAATATAATATTTTTAATAAAAGATATTTTAATAATAAATTATTTTTTTAATAGTTAACATTTATAAAAATTTAAAATTGTAAAAATTGTAAAAATTTTCACTAGATTTTTTATTGTATAGAAGTATTTTAGTAATATTATTTTATTAGAATATTATTGTGATTTGTTAATATGAGTCAAAATAGATCGAGTCGAGTATGTGTTAGTTGCGGGTCGGGTCGGGTCGGGTCGGGTATAAGTCATTGAATATTGGTCAAAATGGGTTGGACGGGTCAATATGGGTTGGACCATGTTCGACCCGACCCAAACCCGACCTGACCCACCCATTTGGCACATCTATTCACATGCATCAGATAATGAATTATGCGCACGAATGATGATGGGCATGACCCTTAATGTTAAGTTATATCTTTAATATTACTATTTGCACAATAGTTCCCAATTGCCGAAAATTTTACTGTCAATTCGAATCTTGTTACCTGTTCAATTTAAGACCAAATTCTCTACCGTTAGACCAAATTAAAATGCAAAATGCAATGTATGAAAAATTAAATATGCTATGCTTGAAAGGTAATTAATTATTTTTGGCGAGATATAAAATTAATTTTCATTTTTATGTAAAATGCATGATTAAGGAAGAATCAAAATTTAAGTGCTAATATCACGAACTGAATTGGTTTGTCAATCATATGATTGAGATTGAGATAAACACTTTCAATTTTTTTTCCTCAAACAAGAGTGACGTGAAGGATGGAACAATCCAGTGATTGCGAAATGGAGAAAGAAACACAAGGGTGATGGAGTCATCGAGGTGGGTGACCTTATATTTTTAGGAAACTTTTAGCGATGTGCCATGACAATAGATGCATTTCATGTCGTCAGATTTATGGAAACCTCCCCGTTCACATGTGTCAGGTAATAAATATTCACACAAAGGGATCCGTTCGATCATTTCAAACATAGCGATGGATCACTTAACCAGCCCTTAGTAGACATGGCCGGTTCCGGTTCAGGAACCGGCGGTTCCGGTTCTGCCAAAAGGTGGAACCGGAACCGGCCCTTAAGAGGCCGGTTCCAGTTCCGGTTCCGAACTTTTAATTTTATTTTTAAAATAATAAAATAAAATTAATAAATTACAAATTATAATTAAATTATACATTGTAATAAAATTTGAAAAAAAAAGAGAGAGAATGAATGGGCTTGAACTTAATGAATTATCATTAAGCGTCTACATATCTTCTTGGGGATAGAAGAATCAAAGCCCATGTAGTTCTCTTACCTTTGATAACCCCCAACTTACCTCATCGTCAATCGTCGCTCGCCGTTGTGGTGGTGGTAGTATCTCCACAGTCATCACTGAAGAATTCGTGTTCTCGATCCAGCTCTTGTTGGCGAAATTTAGCCTTTGTCCAATCATCGACACAAGCTTGATACTCCACACTTTCCGGACTTAATCCTGAACGGCGAGGGTTCAAAATTAATCATCCAGCACTAAATGCTTGTTCAACCGCCACTGTTGAAGAAGGCGTCGCTAATATTTGTTTCGCGATGAGGGAGAGAACTGGAAATTGAGTTGAATGATTCTTCCACCACTCAAGAATCTTGAAATCTGCATTGTTTTCTGAATCGCTAAACTCAAAAGAAATTGTTAAATAGTTTTCTAATTCGGAAATACTACCTGTTGAAGTCCATTTATGTTTTTTTTGCTTAGTCTTGAGCATTTTATACCCTCTACTAAGTAGTGAAATACCCGCATCACTTTCTGAGACAATATGCTGGGCAGATTGATATACACTGTCGCTTAAACCATATCTATTACAAAATTCATTATATAATGCTACTATAGTTTCTTTAACATCTACTTGTATAATTGAAATATTTATTACTTCATTCAAATGTAAACAATCATAATAATAAGCAGTCAGATAATCTAATAAACCATCTAATTTAGTACGTGGATCGAAAACAATACCAACTAAATAGACAAGAGGAATGTTCAAATAATAATTCAACCATTTTTCTCGCATTACTAAAATACTCGAAGCTAAGTCAGTATCTTTTTCATATGCATTAAAAACATTAGCAATATTAACGCACTCTATTAAAAATAAATGCGTAGTAGGATAATAAATACCAGATAAAGTTTTAGTAGCATCATTAAAAATTTTCAAACAATCTAAAATTTTTTTACAAACGTCCCAATGTTGCGGAAGTAAAGCAATATCGGGAACAATATTTGAAATAAATGAACATAATAAATCTTTGTAATCAAAAGTTTGTAGAAGCATCTCGTAGGTAGAATTCCAACGAGTCGGAACATCTTTTGGAAACCTTCTTGCCGTTCTCCTATTTTCTTTACAAAATTTTCCCCACGCTTTCATAAGTTGAGGGCGGCTCCATAAAAATCTAATTGCACTATTTATTGGGTGGAGAGAAGTTACAAGAATTCGTAAACCATCTTGAACACATAAATTCAAAACATGACAAGCACATCTAATGTGAAAAAATTGTCCGCCGAAAGAGGGTTTACACATTTTTTCTAACTTGGGAATGGAAGCCGTATTTGCGGCGGCATTATCAAAACCAATTGAAAAAACTTTATTAATCAAACTATATTATTCTAAAACTTGTCTAATTATTCTATAAATATTATGGGCCGTATGCCTTTCAGGAAAAACTCGAAATGCAAGAAGTCTTTTTTGAATAACCCAATCATCACCTATCCAATGGCACGCGACACTCATATAAGAATTAATATTCCAACAATCACTCCAAATATCACTACCTATATGTACACGTCCTTTGAATTCTTCAAAAAACGTTTTCAATTTATTTTTTCGATCTTTATAAACTCGTTTAAGTTCGCGTTTAAGAGTAGTTTTCGGAACAGATGGTGCTTGCGGAACCAGCGCAGTGTTTACCAAATATCTAAAATTAAAATTTTCACCAGTATTAAACGGAGCATGCTCAAGGGAAACATATTCAGCTAATGTTTCTTTATAAAGTGCATTAGTGAAACGGAATAAAGGATGGGGGTTAGGATTGGCGAACCCGGAAATTTGTTGTTGGCTAGTGTCGATCCCCACTTGCGTTGGATGTTTTTTCGTCAAATGCCGACGAAATGTTCCATAGCCATCTCATTTACCAAGTTTATATTTTTGCGGATAATATTTACAGCTTATATCAAATTTACCTTCATTTTCATTCCACACTTTGTCAAAGTGTTGCCATAAGTCGGATTCTCGGCTCTTCCGTGCCGGCTCATTTGGTATCGACGATCCTTCGACACCAGTGGTAGTGGCAGTAGGAGGATAAATACTTTCTTGCGTTGCGACGTGCTCGACGTCAGGATTGGGAACATCGTCGTCTTCCCAACATGCATATTCACGAGGATCATATTCATGAACAGGAAAATCGGATTCTCCTATCTCCATCGGGCTCTTTCCCTTTATAGTATTTCTGCTTCCACTTGCCATTTTTTGAGAGAATTGATCGGAAAGTTGATTCAAAGAATTGAGACGGAATTAAGAGAGAATATCAGATCGAGAGAATTTGATTTGAGAGTTGATATTTGAGAATATTGGAGAGAATTGAGAGAAATTGTGAGAAAAATAAAGATGGATTGTGAGGTTTTTATAGAGTTTTTTTTTTAAAGGAAAATTCGCAACGGGCCGAGGCCAACGGTCCTCGGCCCGTTGGGGAAGAGCCTAACGGCTCTTCCTGAGGGGGGGGCCAGGGGCCCACTGCCCCCCACGCCACGCCCCCCCCCCCCCTTTTTTTTTGGCCTGGTCGGAACTGGAACCGGCCCTTGAAGGCCGGTTCCGGTTCGGGCCCGTGGGCCCGGTCAACGGGCCGGTTCCAGGTCCATGGGCCTAAATGGCCATGTCTAGCCCTTAGGGTATAATATTTAACAATGCTAATATAAATTTAAAAAATACACGACGATAAATACATGGGAAAAAAAACAATGAAAAGCCCGAAGTTCGTACTTATACGACACATTTACCCTAAACTTTTTCTTGTGAGATTGAAAATCCCAAATTTGTACCTCTGTGATACATGAATCCTCCATCATGTTCAGTTCGATGATTTTTTAGTCAAAACGATATGGTTTTTGTTTCGCTTAAACCATGTAGGCATCATGTCTGTTGTTGCTGAGAGATGTTCAGCAATATTTTCTCTGACTTAAAACTTCAGAGAGAAGCCTTTCAAGTTGCGTAGCAAAAAAGGGAGAGAGATGAAGAGAGATGATAGAATGAGAAAAAAAAGGATTCATATTCATTTCTTGGTTGCAGAACCGGTTTTATACACGTAGCAAGGGAACACCCTTTTTGAAACCACAATTACACTTGCAACCTGCAACACCCACTTCTTAGACTAATAATAAACAACCAACCCCTAATAAAACTAATCAATCCCTAATGAAACTTGCCACCCCTATCATAATTACAACATTGCAACCCCTATCATTATTACTTGATTAAAATAACAAAAGTAAAACCCAATTGAATAGCATAAGGACAAAACATGCAGCAGAATTGATTCACGCATGGTTCCAACAAACTCCTCCTTGGATCAGTTGCTGCTGCAAACTCCTATTTTCTTTCTTAACAATTCAAATCTTCCAGCTTGAAGTGGCTTTGTGAATATGTCTGCAAGTTGATCTTCTGACCTGCAATAGACCAACTTAACTTCACCACTTTGTTGCACTTCACTCAGAAAGAAGAATTTGATCTTAAAGTGCTTGGTTTTGCCATGGAAAACTGGGTTCTGTGATATTGCTAATGCAGCCTGATTGTCCACATAAACTTCAATGCAATCACCAGAATTCAACAACAGATCCTTCATTATCTTCTTCAGCCACAAAGCTTGATTTGCAGCTGCAGTAGCTGCTATAAACTCAGCTTCTGCTATGGACTGAGCTACAATCTCCTGCTTTTTGGAACACCAGGAGAAACAGGCAGAACCAAGAGTAAAACAGTATCCAGATGTACTCTTCATGTCATCCACTGAGCCAGCTCAATCACTATCAGAAAAGCCCTGCAAATTAAACTCTGGCCTTTCCTAAACTTCACACCAAAGAACAATGTTCCTTTGATGTATCTCAAGACCCTTTTTGCAGCTACAAAATGTAACTGACTCAGACTACTCATGAACCTGGATAGAACACTCACAGCAAATAGAATATCTGGTCTAGTTGCTGTAAGATACATGAGACATCCAATCAAACTTCTATACATAGAAGCATCTACTGCATCTGTTCCATCATTCTTCTGCAGCTTCTCCTTAGCAGCCATAGGAGTGCTGACACTTCTACAATCTTCCATCTGAAACTTCTTTAGAATTTCCTTCATGTATTTTTTCTGGCAAATGAAGATCTCATGTGAATCTTGTTTGATTTCCAGACCCAAGAAATAAGTCATATTTCCCAAGTCTGACATCTCAAAAACTGCAAACAGACCTTGCTTCGCCCTTTCTATCAGATCCACATCATTCCCTGTCACCAACAAATCATCTACATAGAGTGACAGAATTACAACACTGTGATTCACCCTCTTGACATAAAGAGTGAATTCACTCAAGCTTCTTACAAAGCCAAAATCTTGCAAATATCTGTCTATCTTCTCATACCAAGCTCTTGGAGCCTGCTTCAGTCCATATAGAGCTTTCCTCAATCTGTATACCTTCTCTTCTTGCCCTTTGATACTGAAACCTTCAGGTTGTTCAACAAAAATCTCCTCCTCAAGCTCTCCATTCAGAAATGCAGACTTGACATCTAACTGAAATATAGGCCACTCATTCTCTGCTGCAACAGCTAATAGTAGCCTAATTGTATCAAGTCTTGCAACTGGAGCAAAAGTCTCAGAATAGTCTACTCCCCATATTTGAGCATAACCTTTCACAACCAGTCTGGCTTTGTGTTTATTGACAGAACCATCAGGATTAAGTTTTGTTCTGAACACCCACTTAACCCCAATCACGTTCTTATCAGATGGTCTATCAACAAGCTCCCATGTGTGGTTCTTCTGAATCATTGCCAACTCCTCCTGCATTGCTGCAATCCATCTCTGATTCTTATTAGCTTCCACAAAGTTAGCTGGTTCAAGCACTGCCACATTGCTTCTTTCATAAATTTCAGCAAGTGACCTTGTGCCTCTTACTGGAAGACCATCCATAGTATCTTCCAATCCATCCACAACTTCATCAACCTGTACAATTGTTGTAGGTTGTTCTGCAGATTGATGTTGTCCTACATTCTTTTTTTCTGTCCAATTCCACTCTTCTTCCTCTAGAAAAACAACATCTCTGCTCACAGTCACCTTTCCTGTCATAGGCTGAAAAATCCTGTAAGCCTTTGATTGGAGACTGTACCCAATGAAGATTCCAGGCTCAGCTCTTTGATCCAGCTTATCCCTCTTGACCTGTGGAACATGAGTATAACACAAACACCCAAAAATCTTCAAATTCTTCACAGAAGGTCTAACACCATACCAGGCTTCAAAAGGTGTTGACCTCTCTAAGGCCTTTGTGGGCAATCTGTTCAACAAGAACACTGCAGTATTAGCTGCCTCGGCCCACAACTTCTTATGTAACATCTTCTCCTGCATCATACATCTAGCCATCTCCATAATGCTTCTGTTTTTCCTCTCACTGACCCCATTCTGTTGAGGTGAATAGGGAGCAGTGAACTGCTGCACAATGCCTGCTTGCTCACAATTTAACTTAAACTTGTGGGCAATATACTCAGAACCATTATCAGACCTGAGCATCTGGATTTTCTTCCCACTTTGATTTTCAACTAAGGCTTTAAACTTTACAAACACATCAGCAACTTCAGACTTGGCTTGCACAAAATAAATCCAGCTCATCCTAGTCATATCATCAGTGAAAGTAATGAAATACCTGCTACCGGTGAGAGATGGTTCTGACATAGGTCCACATAAATCTGTGTGGACTAATTGCAGCTTCTCACGTGCTCTCCAGCCTCCTCCTTTGAAAGGTAATCTGGCTTGCTTGCCCAGAAGACAAGTTTTGCATTGTGGAAATTCCTCCTCCAAACTTGGCAAGTCATCTGCCAAACTATTCCTCTGCATAAACAACATGTTCTTCCTGTGAACATGCCCAAGCCTTTTATGCCATAGCTCTGCATTTTCTTCTTTGCACTTCAAAGCCATTTGTTGCATCTCCTGTGGCTTGAATAGAAAGCATTTGTCCTTCATTGGTATTCTCAGCACTTCCTTGCTATCTGCATTATCAATAAGGCATTCCTTCCCGTCAAACTTCACCTTATAGCCCTTCTCAACTAATTGACCAACATTCAACAGATTTTGGTCAACTTTTGGCACAAAGAGAACATCATTTATCAGCTTCACCTCCTGATTTCCTTCAATAGCCACTGTACCCTTCCCTTGCACTTCGATATACTGTCCATTGCCAATTCTGACTTTGGACCTGACTGACCTGTCTAGACTCCTAAACAGCTTCAAATTGCCAGTCATATGATTTGTACAGCCACTATCCACCAGCCATGCATCATTCACAACAGAAGAGCCAGAACAGGAAGCTACAAACAAGTGTTCTTCCTCAGTCTCATTTACTGCAATCTGTGCTTCTCCTGCTTGCTGATGATTTTTCTCTTTGCAAATAGCTTCCATGTGACCAAACTTGTGACATCTTCTGCACTTGACATCAGGCTTTCTCCAGCATCTAAAGGACTGGTGATTAATTCCACCACAGTGTTGACAAGGTTTCTTATTCTTCTTCCAGTTGCCAGACCCACTAGAACTTCCTTCTTTTGCTTCAAACTTGGAGTCACGTGCATTCCCTTTTGACTGATTCCATTTCTTCCATTTGCCTCCATCATTAAACTTCACTTTAGCTTGCAGTGCACCCTCTACGTGCTCTTCTCTTCTCATCATTCTTCTATGCTCCTGTGCCTGCAAGGCACTTAACAATTCTGCAAGCTTTATGTCAGCTATGTCTCTTGTATTTTCCAAAGAAGCTATGGTAGCTTCAAACTTCTCTGGAAGAGACACTAGGATCTTCTGAACCAGCCTTTCATCCTTCAAGTCAGTCCCCAAGACTCTGATCTTTTCGGCTATCTCAATCAGCCTATCAGAATATTCCTTCACTGACTCTGAATCCTTCATTTGCTGTCTCTCAAACTCCCTCAAGAGATTCAGCACCTTCATGCTTCTTATCTTCTCATCTCCCTCGTATTCAGTCTTCAAGAAATCCCATATTGCCTTCGCAGAATCACATCTCATGATCCTTGTGAAGATTGGGGCTGAGACAGCAGCGTACATGCAAGACTTTGCCTTGGCCTTCCTTGTGGTTCTCTCTTTATGGTACTTTATCTGATTCATGGTCGGATCGTTTGGAAGTGGAGCAACCTCATAATTATTCTTCACAGCCTCCCATAAATCATGACCCTCCAAGAATGCTGTCATCTTGACAGCCCAAGCTTGATAGTTTTCCCCAGTAAAGACTGGAGTAGCCATAGCAGAGAAACCACTTGAACCTGCCTCCATCACGCACGCTTATCTTCACTTCACAGTCCCTTAAGATCCTTCAGAAGAGCTCTGATACCACTGTTGTTGCTGAGAGATGTTCAGCAATATTTTCTCTGACTTAAAACTTCAGAGAGAAGCCTTTCAAGTTGCGTAGCAAAAAAGGGAGAGAGATGAAGAGAGATGATAGAATGAGAAAAAAAAGGATTCATATTCATTTCTTGGTTGCAGAACCGGTTTTATACACGTAGCAAGGGAACACCCTTTTTGAAACCACAATTACACTTGCAACCTGCAACACCCACTTCTTAGACTAATAATAAACAACCAACCCCTAATAAAACTAATCAATCCCTAATGAAACTTGCCACCCCTATCATAATTACAACATTGCAACCCCTATCATTATTACTTGATTAAAATAACAAAAGTAAAACCCAATTGAATAGCATAAGGACAAAACATGCAGCAGAATTGATTCACGCATGGCTCCAACAATGTCAACACAATTTGCCTTTCGTCATCCGTGAGTGAAGATTTTTAATGGCATTGACGGAATATTGACGTAAGGTAGATGTGTCATACAGGTACAAATTTGAGATTTTGAGTGTCACAGAAAAAGTTTAGAGTGAATGTTTTAATATTGATAGTTTGAGATTTTTGTAAACTTCTTCCCTAAAAACAACCATATAGATAGATTTATATGGGGTTAGGGAAATAAAAGACCATATAGAGATGGGAAAGAAAATAAAGGAAAAAGTGAAAGAAATCAGATAAAAGGAAACTAATTTTCATTTACTGTGCATGTTGAATTCCTGGATTGAGGTGAATGCAAATAAAGTTCGATGAATGGATCAAGTAATCTTTCTTTTATATATTCACACACATTGATGCGGGATTATCGGGTTCTATCGATCAGCTCTCAAGCTCCACCCATGTTTAGTTGATTGAACCAACTCATTCACTATTCATGTAAGCGAAAGCCAATTTCGGGCAATTTAATTTTTGGTTGTTCAAGGATGAAGTTGTCGATCATGCGGTGTAGTTGTCGATTTACAGGACTTGTTGTCGACATCGCGGCTCCCAATCGACTATCTAGTAATTGGAGGTTGTTTTGATCGAATTCCTTTAAGGGGTCTATTCGGCTTCCAAGGCTGGTACATGATTTGGAAAGTCTGATCAAGTTTCAATGCACCCAATATGAATTAAATTCATTTAGTCCTAGTTATTAATTCAGAGTTACGTGAATTCCCCGAGAGTTTATTTGGTTTATGAGAATTTGAAGAGTCTTTTCTTTAGCAAAAGATCATACATACATATATGTATGTATGTATGTATATGTTTATATGTGGGAAATAATTTATCTGAAAAGAAAAGTAATACCAAATAAATAAATGGAAATATCTTATGTATGAAACCATTTCGAGAAAATGAAGCTGCTACCCTGACAGTCTGATAGTGTTGTTATTATTTTTGATCCCACGATTTTTCAATTAAAGAATGTTTTATGCAAAACACACGGTGATGAAGTGTAGATCTACGGTAAAAAATAATTGACAATATTGTTAAATTATTAGGGAATCATTTTCCTCGAGAAAACTAATAGATCAAGAATGGGATTGCTTGGACCAAACCCTAATTCTCCAAATTTGTTTATTTCCGTCGTCAAACAAGGGGGAAAACACAGCTTTATCAGACCTTTTTGTTTGGCTTATTTTTAATGGTCCAACCCATTTGTGTTTGAAAGGTTTTTACTAAACCTAGGTATAAAACAACATCTAAAAATGTGAGAAAAACGTAGCAGCAAATAGAAAGCCACCGAGAGGAGAAAAAAACAAAAAACGCAGAAAAATACTGCAGTTTTTCTGGGCGTCCATCGAAGATCAAATCGACGATCGGAGGTCTTCCCGTGGTCCGATTGGGCTGAAATTTTGACAGCATCTTCAAAACTCGTTGTTCTTGATTATGTACGGTTGGATCGTGATTTCAAGATATTTACTGTAGCTATTCGTGGGTATTTCGGGACTGCATATTTTGGGGGTGATTTTGAGATTTCAAGGTATCTACTGTAGCTCGTTTAATGTGTTGTTGCTGCTTGATCTCCACTTATAGCTTTGAGATTTTATTGTCGTTGTATTCAGCGAGTTGTGTACCCAAACGATTAATATATAGTGAAGATTCGGGTGGACTCCGTGAGCGGTCTCGTGGTTTTTATCCTTCGCATTGAAGGGGTTTTCCACGTTAAAATTCTGGTGTTATTTTTCTTTCAATTCGCATATTTCCATTGGTTGTGCTCGAATTGGTTTCTCACAGGTTTAGTCAAAGAGGGAAAATTATATCCGCTGCTTGTTTTTCCCAACATAGTGGTATTAGAGCATTGTTTTTGACTGAACGATGGAACTGAACGTGAGCAGAATGGTTAGTTTAAATGGAAAGAATTATCATGTATGGAGAGGAAAGATGGAAGATCTACTATATGTGAAACGGTGGCATTTACCAGTGTTTGCTGATACTAAACCTGATAATATGAGTGATGCCGATTGGAATCTTGAGCACAAAATTGTGTGTGGATTTATTCGACAATTTATCGATGATAATGTTTTGAATCACATCAGCAAAGAATCGCATGCTAGGACATTGTGGAATAAGCTGGAGTCATTATATGCACGGAAGACTGGCAACAACAAAATATGTTTGATTAAACAATTTATGGAGTTGCATTATAGAGATGGCCAATCTATATCAGATTACTTGAATGAGTTTCAGGGAGTGATAGATCAACTTTCTGCCATGAATATTAAATTTGATGATGAAGTGCAGGGACTTTGGTTGCTATGTACCTTGCCGGAATCTTGGGAGACTTTTCGTATGTCTTTAATTAATGCTGCACCTGATGGTATTGTTACCATGGATTTTGCAAAAAGTGGTGTTCTGAATGAAGAGATGAGAAGAAAAACACATGGTTCTTCCTCTCATTCAGAAGCTCTAGTTGTTGAAAACAGGGGCAGAAGTCAGAGTAGAGGTCCAAAAGGTAGATACAAGAGCCGAAGCAAGTCAAGATCATGGAAGAAAACTATTGAGTGTCATCACTGTGGTAAGATGGGTCATATGAAGAAAACTTGCTTCCAGCTGAAAAATGAGATGATGAATGAGAAGAAAAATGGCAATGAAAATAACGAGAGAAGAAATAATGGTGGTGATGATCGGGTGGCAATTGCTACTGATGAACTTGTTATTGTTTGCTATGATGATAATGTTAATTTTGCATGTGATGATTCAAACTGGGTTATTGATAGTGGAGCTTCTCTTCATATTACCTCCAAGAAAGAATTCTTTACATCCTACAGGTCAGAAAATTTTGGTACCTTAAGGATGGGTAATGACGGTTTGGCTACTGTTGTTGGCATAGGAGATGTATGCTTGGAGACTAGTACCGGAGCAAAACTAATTTTGAAAGATGTTAGACATGTTCCTGATATTCGTCTGAATCTGATTTCAATTGGAAAACTTGATGATGCAGGATTCTGCAGTACTTTTGACAATGGTCAATGGAAACTCACCAGAGGCTCATTAATTGTGGCTAGAGGTATGAAACAATCTTCCTTATATTTATTTCAGGCTAAGATTTCCAAGGACATGTGTAATGTTGTGGAAGATGAGAATGCAACTGCATTATGGCACAAGAGGCTTAGTCACATTAGTGAGAAAGGAATTGGCTTATTAGCTAAAGAGGGTTTACTCTCTGGAGTAAAGAGTGCAAGACTTGAGAAGTGTGCACATTGTTTAGCAGGAAAACAACGAAGAGTTTCTTTCAAGAGTCATCCGCCTTCGAGAAAATCAGAGTTACTAGAACTAGTGCATTCAGATGTTTGCGGTCCAATAAAACCACTAACACTTGGTGGTGCATCTTACTTTGTAACCTTCATTGATGACCATTCAAGAAAATTATGGGTTTATTTCTTGAAGACGAAGGATCAAGTGTTAGATGCATTCAAGCAGTTTCAAGTTTCAGTTGAAAGACAAACTGGAAAGAAGTTGAAATGCATTCGTTCAGATAACGGTGGTGAGTACATCGGACCATTTGATGAATATTGCAGGAAGGAATTCGACATCAGAAGACACATCCTAAAACGCCTGAGTTAAATGGCGTAGCGGAAAGAATGAACAGAACACTGATTGAGAGAGTCAGATGTTTGATTTCGGATGCAAAATTGCCAAAATCTTTTTGGGGAGAGGCTTTGAGTACAGTGGTACATGTTCTTAATATTTCTCCCATTGTTGCTTTAGATGGTGATGTTCCAGACAGAGTTTGGTTTGGAAAGGAAATTTCATATGATCATCTAAAGGTGTTTGGCTGCAAAGTTTATGTTCATGTTCCCAAAGATGAGAGGTCCAAGTTAGATGTCAAGACAAAAGAGTGCATCTTTCTTGGTTATGGTTCTGATGAATTTGGCTACAGGCTTTATGATCCAGTTGCTAAGAAAATTGTCAGAAGTCGAAATGTAGTATTCGTTGAGAATGAGACCATTTGTGATATTGAGAAGATGAAGAAGTCATATTCCCGTGATTCTGATATGTTAGTTGATACTAGCTCAATTTCACCTTTTGAGTTGCAGGAACAGTTGCATGATCAAGTTGAAGACGATGGTCAGACTACAGATCAGCAGGTTCAGGGTCAGACTCATAATGATCAGTCGATTGAAAATCAGGCTCAGGGTGACCAGCATCATTCAGATGACATTGATGCTCAAGAGATTGCACCATTAGCTCCACCAACTACTGCTTTGAGGAGGTCTGCCAGAGACCGCACCTCATCTACTAGATATTCCTCTAATGAGTATGTTCTGTTGACAGATGCAGGTGAACCTGAAACTTTTGAAGAAGCAGTAGAAGATAAGAACAAGAAGGAATGGTTTGATGCAATGCATGATGAGATGAAGTCATTGCATGACAATCACACTTTTGAGTTGGTGGCATTACCTAAAGGTAAAAGAGCTTTGAAGAACCGATGGGTTTACAGATTGACGCAAGATGAGACGAATTCGCGTCCTCGATATAAAGCCAGATTGGTTGTTAAAGGCTTCAATCAGAAAAAGGGAATTGACTATGATGAGATCTTCTCACCAGTTGTAAAAATGTCTTCAATTCGAGTTGTTTTGAGTTTAGCAGCTAGCCTTGATCTAGAGGTTGAGCAGATGGACGTGAAGACCGCTTTTCTTCACGGTGATTTGGAGGAAGACATATACATGGAGCAGCCTGAGGGTTTCCAGGTAAAAGGTAAAGAGAATTATGTTTGCAAACTGAAGAAAAGCTTGTATGGCTTAAAGCAGGCGCCGAGGCAATGGTATAGAAAATTTGAGTCTTTTATGGGGGAGCAATCCTATAAGAAGACTACTTCTGATCATTGTGTATTTGTGCAGAAATTCTCTGAAGATGATTTTATTATCTTATTGCTCTATGTTGATGACATGTTGATTGTTGGTCAGAATGCTTTTAGGATTGACAGGTTAAAGCAAGATTTGAGCAAGTCCTTTTCAATGAAAGACTTGGGGCCGGCTAAGCAGATTCTTGGTATGAGGATCACTCGCGACAGACAAGCGAAGAGATTATGGCTATCTCAAGAGAAGTACATAGAGAAAGTACTTCAAAGGTTCAAAATGGACAAAGCTAAAGTTGTAAGTACACCTCTTGCTACACACTTTAAGCTTAGTCATAAACAATGTCCGTCAACTGAGAAAGATCTGAAAGAGATGGAAAAAGTTCCTTATGCTTCTGCAGTGGGTAGTCTGATGTATGCAATGGTTTGCACAAGACCAGACATAGCTCATGCAGTTGGAGTGGTTAGCTGTTTTATGTCAAATCCAGGTAGAGAGCACTGGAATGCATTGAAGTGGATATTGAGATATCTCCGAGGCACTTCTAGTTTGAGACTTTCATTTGGGAGTGATAAGCCGATTCTTGTTGGATATACTGATTCTGACATGGCAGGTGATATTGACACAAGGAAATCTACTTCGGGTTATCTGATTACTTTCTCAGGGGGAGCTGTGGCTTGGCAGTCAAGGTTGCAAAATTGTGTTGCCTTGTCGACGACAGAGGCAGAGTTCATCGCAGCAACTGAAGCATGTAAGGAATTGCTTTGGATGAAAGAGTTCACGCAGGAACTTGGTTTCAATCAAGAGAGGTATGTTTTACTTTGTGATAATCAAAGTGCTATACATCTTGCAAAGAATTCCACTTTTCATGCCAGGTCAAAGCATATTGATGTGAGGTATCACTGGATACGAGAAACTCTGGAATCCAAAGGGTTAGAACTTGAGAAAGTACACACAGAAGATAATGCTTCGGATATGATGACAAAGGCTCTCACTAGAGAGAAGTATGAATTTTGTCGGCGTCAGGCCGGCATGAATTTCTGTTGAATTCTTTTGTGTCAAGATCTCCCTCAATGGGATGGAGGGGGAGATTTGTTGGGCTTATTTTTAATGGTCCAGCCCATTTGTGTTTGAAAGGTTTTTACTAAACCTAGGTATAAAACAACATCTAAAAACGTGAGAAAAACGTAGCAGCAAATAGAAAGCCACCGAGAGGAGAAAAAAACAAAAAACGCAGAAAAATACTGCAGTTTTTCTAGGCGTCCATCGAAGATCAAATCGACGATCGGAGGTCTTCCCGTGGTCCGATTGGGCTGAAATTTTGACAGCATCTTCAAGACTCGTTGTTCTTGATTCTGTACGGTTGGATCGTGATTTCAAGGTATTTACTGTAGCTGTTCGTGGGTATTTCGGGACTGCATATTTTGGGGGTGATTTTCATCCGGTTCTCTCGTTTAATGTGTTGTTGCTGCTTGATCTCCACTTATAGCTTTGGGATTTTATTGTCGTTGTATTCAGCGAGTTGTGTACCCAAACGATTAATATATAGTGAAGATTCGGGTGAACTCCGTGAGCGGTCTCGTGGTTTTTATCCTTCGCATTGAAGGGGTTTTCCACGTTAAAATTCTAGTGTTATTTTTCTTTCAATTCGCATATTTCCATTGGTTGTGCTCGAATTGGTTTCTCACAGGTTTAGTCAAAGGGGAAAAATTATATCCGCTGCTTGTTTTTCCCAACACTTTTCACACGATGGCGAAGTCAAAATTGCCCGGCGAAGTCTCGCACGTTGGTGCGGTTTGGTCTTCCCTGGAAATTATGTTGAACCTACACTCGAACTTGGGTCTCTTATTATTATTATTATTTTTTAATTGAGCACAAAGGTCCTGGTGACTTCGTGACGGAGTGCATGACGAATTCCATCTCTTGTGGATTTTCCTTGGAGAATACGAAGTCAAAATATGACCAGACGGGAAAAATACAAAGGAAAAAAGATATAATTGTAAAAGAAGGGTGTGCTACATTCATTTCCTATCTTTTCCTTTGCCTAAAACTGAGAGAGTTTGAATATAATTCTCTATGAAGGGTGTGAACTTGTGGCATGTTAGAAGAATATTTGAGTACGGTGAGACATGCTGAAGTTTGTAGAGAGTAACAAGCAATGAAAGAAAAGATAGTTGATAATAAATAGCGGAGAACTTACATGACTTGCTCAGTCACTCTAAGTGTTCTCTAGCCCGCAATTCTATTACGTTATATAGAAATATGAGTGAGAAAAATCACTGGCAATAGATTGAGAATGAGTTTAAGACGGAAGAAGGGAAAGACCGGGATGTTTACATACATAGGCATCTAGGAATGATCCCTCGGTACTTCCGAATGTGCACATATACCTATGTTGACGTTTATGCTTCAACTCGACCTTCGATCCAAATTGACTCTTTCTCGGATTTGGCTGAATCTCAGAGACATCAAACACAACACAATGCTCTAAAACTATAGTGAAGCAATTGAGAAGTCTCTAGTCTCCACATGACGACAATACATATCAAGCGAATACTACATTACAAATTACTAGGCAAGCCATTTGGCATAAAAACTAACACTGCGAAACTTCCTGATAAGATCAGATTTATTTTTGGGAACGAAATCGTCCATTGACAAGTCAAATTCTCTTTCACTCACTCAAACGGTACCTAGGCGTGACCACCAGATGCTTGGCTCTCGGAGTAGTGAGCCCGAACTCCTCGGTCATGTCAAGCTCGCTCGATGACATGCCGCCCGGAAGCTCCCAGTCATAGCAGTGCACGAGCTGTGCAAGCACAAACCGCACAACGGTCAAGCCAAGTTGCATCCCAGGGCACCCTCGGCGACCAGCCCCGAACGGAAGGAGCTGAAAGTCACGCCCCTTAACGTCCACGCTCGACCCCAAGAATCTTTCAGGCACGAACTCTTCCGGGTCGTGAGTGGTCCACACATTCCGGTCCCTTCCGATGGACCAAACATTCACGATGATCCTCGACTTGTTGGGTATGTGGAAGCCGTTCACCATGCAGTCCTCGGTCGCCTCGTGGGGGATCAAAAGCGGAGCCACCGGGTGAAGCCTCATGGTCTCCTTGATCACCCTGTCTAGGTAGTCTAAGCCATCTGTGTCTGATTCCTCCACTGCTCTATTTAGTCCCACGGCTTGCTCTAGTTCTTGTTGGAGCTTTTTCATTGTTCTAGGATGTTTTATAAGTTCGGCCATTGCCCACTCTTTTGCTGTCGCTGAAGTGTCCATTGAACCCGCCAACATGTCCTTCACGGAGAAATATATTAGAGATTCATATTAACCTGTACATCTATTGTACTTATCAAGAATATTTACAATATAGTAATTTATGCGTTGAAATACAAACTTTGTACCATTTATTACTCAACAGGGGTATGGAGCACACATTCTTAACAAAACCAATATGCTAATTGACTCCATCAGGAAACTACTTATGAGATTTCCCCAAGTATGATCTATAGTAAGAATAATACATTATAAAAGGATAAAGATCTATTTTTTTTTCATGAAATATTTGGTATAGGACGATGGAAATTATTATTCCAACTAGCTAATCCTTTTGATACATGCATCAACTCATTTAAACCCTATTTGAAATATGAGATTTTGTTGTATCTATTGGGAATACGCAGTAGAAGTCGGATACCTTCACCTGGGGGAGATCGCCAAAAGAGAGCATAACAATCTCCTAACAAGAATATCTAAACTTGAATCTTCATCAACGCCCATCTGGCCTACATTCGCTCATCTGGCCTACGTTGCTACCCTATGACACCGATACATATTGAGAATGGGCCACCAATCAATTATTGGCTCTGATACCAATGTTGAGTGTTCCTGGGCCTCTTTTATCTCACAAGCTAATGTTGACACCTGATTTTCGATCAACCTTTTTATTTTATTTTTGAAAAATTCATAGAAAATCCATTAAAAAATAAAAAAAATAAATAAATAATCAAATTTGGTAGCATTGGCCAAGCTCAAGGAACTATTTTTGACAAAAATAATTTTTTTTTATATTTTTTGTATTTTTTTGAAAAATAGAAACATGCATGAAAAATAAGGAAAAATATAATTTGAGGTCAAAAAAATATAGATAAATAGTATATATTTTTATTTTAATTCCCTCTTCATTTTGAAGTCACAAAAATTCAAAATTCAAGTTCAATTGCATGTGTTCTTTCTCAACACATAGAGTTGAATTTGGCCAAAAAATGTCATTTGAGTCTTTTAATTTGCAACTTTTGCTTTTTTAGGATTTTGACATTCAATTTGTTTGCCCTACATTTTAATTTGATCCAATCATGCACAGAATTGTTCAATTTTGACTTAATGGATCTAATTGCATAAAATTCTTTACATCTTAGTCCCTAGATGGCCAAAAGTCAAATTAAATTCTTTTGAAGCTTGCTCATAAAATTGTGAGAACCCTACCCTATAGTGTTTGGCCTTCTGAATCCATTGGTAGATCTAATTTCTACAAATTCCTTCATTACGGATTTCAATTGGTTGAAATTGCATTTCGGATCCTATACCACATTTGGGGTTTTTGATCAATTCCAAGGCAATTGGTTGAAAAAAAATACATTTTCAAAGATAGTTGGTTATGGAAAATCCGATTTTGGAATCAATTTCAGAATATTTGGGTATCTAGGCCTTCAATTTGGAGGAAAAAGACGAACCGGGTCGATTAGGTTAGGTTGACCGGACCCGGTCAACTCGGTTGACCAAACCAACTAATAGAGCGTTACCCTGTTCTTGCTCGCGAAAGACAAAACGAAGATAAGAGGGAGAGGGAATCGAGTCAGATGGTAATGAAGGGTGTAGGCCATGAATGAAGATGGTGGACGAAGCTGGAGAGCATGTTAATGGTGATGGTGAGGGTCGGCTGCCAGTTTAGGATTTGTACCTCACTTCTCTGCATGAAATCTTAGGTAAGATAATTCAGCCATAATTCAGTCAACTTGGTACCGAAAGGGCGTTAACTCTGACAGTTGGCGTAACTAAGTCCCCGAACCCATTTCTCTAGCTTTCGCAGAATTGAATAGAAACTCCTGACTATTCCATAGGGTGGTCCAATCATACCCTCCAAAAACTAACTCCTTACCATGCACATGTAGTGCTTGTCACTAGATCCTGACTATTCCATAGGGTGGTCCAATCATACCCTCCAAAAACTAACTCCTTACCATGCACATGTAGTGCTTGTCACTAGATCCTGACTATTCCATAGGGTGGTCCAATCATACCCTCCAAAAACTAACTCCTTAGCATGCACATGTAGTGCTTGTCACTAGATCACTCAGCCATAATTCAGTCAACTTTGGTATGACAGTTGGAGTAACTAACTCCTTAGCATGCACATGTAGCACATGTCACTAGATACACTGAAGGTCAACCACATATACCTCGCAACACTGAAGGTCAACCACATATACCTCTGTTGTAATTTGAGTAATGAGCTTTTCCTCACACTTATAAACTGATAATTAGCTTTTTCCACAATCGATGTGGGATAACCCCATATCTAGCACTCACTGTTTCATAGTTAACAAAACACTGTTAACCGCGCAATCTCTGATGCTTGAAAGAGACAAGCAGATGTACTTCAAGCAAGAGACTAATTTCTCTATCGTAATTGGTTGATCGGCAGATGGGTAGCACATACGCTCACAAGATTCTTGGACAACCGTCTGTTCACAACGATGTATGAAGAAGCTGCGAAGACTATCTGTTGGAACCATATTCGAGAAATATAGACAAAATGACATTGCTCAAGAATTGCCATTGAAACTTGCAAATCTCAAGAGAACAAGGGAGGAGGAGACGGATTCAACATGCTTGATGAAATATAGGCAAATTCAACAAGGATGTAATAGTTGAGATACAAAAATTCGTCGACAAAATGGATTTTCAAAGTCCAATCACAGGTTTTGTTCGATGTTCCTATATGGGTGTTGATACGCTCAAATATCTGCTTATGAACTATGGAATTGTTTTGACCCAAAAAAAAAAAAAAATTGAACTACGGAATTGTCTTCTAAATCAATTTTGAACTTTTAACTATGCTCATCTCATAACCACAAACTAGCGGGATCCAGGTAACACGATTATTTGTTAATCTAGCGACAAAAGTTTGATTAATTTCTACTTACCAAAAAAAAAAGTTTGATTAATTTCTTCACAAAAAAAAATGATGAATTACCAGAATTATGGCTTTGATATGGGGCCTGTCGATATGGTACTCTCCCTCGTTCAATCCCATGATACCCAACATGACATCAACGAAATCTCTGGTCTCTCCTTCCCCTTTCTTGGACACCATGTGCTCAGCAATGATCTTCTCGAAGAAACCATCGAATACTCTGCTCACAGCTTTCATGCGCTTCCTCAACCCCTGAAGATCAAATGGTGCCAAAAAAGGGACAAAGTCACCGATGTTCGGCGTCGCACCCAACATCATCGCTTCTTGAATCACGGCCTTGAACCCTCTCTCGTCAAACTCCTTATCCATGTACTTCTTCCCGAGGACCATCCGGCAACTCATGTCGGCACTTAGCGACGAGATCATCGCGCTCAAGTCGATCGCCATGCGGCCGTGAGATGCATCTTTGAGAGAATTCACAAGCAACCCGACCTCCTCTCTTCTCATGGACTTGAAGGAGTTTATTTTGGCATTGCTAAGGAGCTCCAAAGTGCACATCTTTCTGATGTTCCTCCAATACCGGCCATAAGGCGCGGAGGCCAAGCCCCTTTGCTCGTAAGTGATGTGCTTTGAGGACTCACTGATCGGTCGGCTTGCGAAAACACGATCATGGTTCTTGAGGAATTGCTCGGCCACTTCGGGCGATGAGACGACTATCGCGGGCACTAACCCGAGGCGCAAGTACATGAGAGGTCCATATTTTTTGGATAATTTGTGAAGATCGTGGTGAGGGTTTAGTCCCAACAAAGGGAGGTTTCCAAGAATCGGAAACCCTCTCGGACCAGGAGGTAATGTCTTCTTGCTCTGTGTTTTCCATGGCAAAGATCGCAATAGGAGATGAGCAATCAAAGCGAAGGTGAGTGTTATCCATAGCCAAGCCATTGGAAGTGGTTCTAAGCATGTGGGGTGAAGATGGTAGTTGAGATAATTTCGGTGCATATAAAGACGAAGTTCTGACAGGGACATGGGTGTTTCTCGCTTAAAACGCGTGAAATTTGTCACTGTTTGTTTTTAGTGGACTCGTTTATCACGTGTCGGGACTTAAAATTAAGAAATTCTAGATTAACAAATCATCAGATTAATTATTTTAACTTACCCAATACGAACTCTCATAAATCCTACCAAATCACAACTTAGGTTCAATTTCATGCAAAGTTTATTTAATTTGAAGCTGCACTAATCGTTTCTAAGCAAGCTGATTAGATATCTGAATAAATTAGTGGGACGATTAAATTACTTCTACGAAGTAGAGATAATGAACTTGGGGACTTAGTTACGCTAATCTTTCAGCTAATACCCTTTCGATACCAATTTTCATGAAAAATTCCTTCAGCTTGATGATGTGAATTAAATGATTTTCTTTTGGGGTTTCCTTTTTAAACTGCAATACAAATAACCTACATGACATAGTAATATGAATGAGCTGATAATAACATGGAAAAAAAAATATGAATTAGATAATAGCCTACATGACATAGTAATATGAATGAGATATTTGACAAAAAAAAATGAATGAGATAATAACATGGCAAAATATGATCTAAATTATATGATATACAAATGACAATTTTTTTTTTAATTTTTGGATTAAGGGATAATTATTATGAAAAAAAAAACTACCCTAAGTGAAACAACATCCAATTTTTATTAAGAAAATGATTTTTCAAAGTTTTAAATTATATTAGATGTTATTTATGACATTTGAAAAATTACATAAGATTAGGTGAACATATCCAACTACCACGTTCGGCTTTTGGTTTACGCTAACTTTTCAATCCTGATCATCTAGGATATTTTTATCG
The DNA here is from genome assembly GCA_021437785.1 of Rhodomyrtus psidioides. NCBI lineage: Eukaryota > Viridiplantae > Streptophyta > Magnoliopsida > Myrtales > Myrtaceae > Rhodomyrtus > Rhodomyrtus psidioides. The sequence goes on along the minus strand of JAILYB010000077.1, from coordinate 436,529 downwards.
GAGCAATTTCATTTCGATCATTCATTGAAGAAGTGGTTACCCATTAACCCGATCAATCGCTTAGCTTCATTAGCCATGTATTTCGTTCTCAACACTGCTCATTTGGCAATGCATCATTTTTTCATTAGATTTGGGAATATCCACAAGCATAATGCAAGATGCATACTTATGCCTTGAACATTCAAGCTTCATGTATGGTTATTGGTTAGTTAATTATGCATCTCTCTCTTCTTCAAATCCTTCTGGACTAATAATTGAGGGACAAAAGCTTGTGATGTGAAAATGGGTAAGGGAGAGAAGGGCAAAAAATTAAGGAGAAAACAGGAAGACACATAGAAAAGGTGAACAAAACAGTAACGATGGTCTAAGTAGCACTGACAACGATACGCGACGAAAATAAAGAATTTCGACGGGTTAGGAGTACGTTGTATATTAAATATTATATATATTTAAATATGTGCAATAAATTAATTTTTTTTTTCGAAAATAAAGAATTTTAAAAAGCTCTTGCAATAAAAAGAAACTTCATGACTATTTTAGTAATTGAGATAAAAAACCCAACCTTCTAGGAAAACGTGAAAAATAAAGTGATTGACAGGAACAATAATTATCATCACTTTCTCATCTCCGTAGCTCTTTCCCCTGGATCCGGATCCCCTGACAAGCCGCAATCTTGACAGGGTGTACCCAGGTGACTCTGGGCCGTCCGATCAACAATGGACGGCCCAGATCTTTTAAAATTACGGCTGGATTTTTCTTTTTTCTTTTTGCATTTTTTTCCCCATCAAATCGGGACCATCCATGATTGAATGGATGGCCCCGATTGACAGGGGATCCGCTCACCTTTCCCCTTCCCCTTCCCATCCTCCTTTTCTTTCGTCTCTTCTTCCTCAGCCCCTCTTTCTCCGTCATCTCTTCCTCCTCCCGTCCTCTTCTTCGATCTCGCTCTCTTTTCCTCGTCTTTAGCATCGCCCCGGGACGTGGATGCCCTCTTCCCCGATCTCTGACCTGGATCTACACTTTCGCCGGGAGATCTGACCACGAGCCACCATAGCAGCTGTCGGGAATGCCGATGAAGCTCATGAGGAGTTGGGTCAAGGCCAACCTCTACGGTTTCCTCACTGGCGTTGATCACGTGTTGATCTTCAACACGCGTTGGCCGCATAACGAACGCTTGTCGGGTCCGACACTGACACGAGGAGCCTCTCAACATGTCGGTGCGTCTTAGATCGTGGCATGCGTGGGAGCATATATTATGAGCATGATTCTTTATTAATGTGGAGATTTGAATTAACAATCAAGACAAAATAAATATAAACACAAGAACAAAAGATAAAGCAAAATTCACCTAGCTTGGACAAGTGCCTAATAATTCAAAATAGGTAATGATAGATCCAAATATCTTAACGATGAGGATTGTTACCTATTCAGAAATTTTACTTGTCAAATTTGAATGAATCTTGTATATCAAGATTCGCGGATTGGGACCGGCTTGGCAATGACGACGACGGTGACGACGGGACGGTTAAAATCAAAGTCAACATCCAAAGGGTCAGAATTCACTTGAGAAGTGGGAACTTCTTTTGACTTTATTCCTTCCTACTGCAACACTCTGTTTGGCTTTGTAATCCCCTCTACGAATCTGATAAACTTGTTACGGATCAACCAAAAATTCCAGAATGTTATATGCTCTATTGAACAAAGCTGAAAAACAGGATCCACCGCTTGACTTCGCCCGCTTAAGCGGTCAATTATTTTTTTTCTCGAATTAGACCCCACAGCCGAAGGAAACTGGACAAGGTGCTCGTGGAATGCTCAGGCTAAATTGGCGCGCTATGGCTACGTGACCAAGTGGTTTAGCTGCACTGTTGCTCCATGGGCTGTGACATTCGGCAAAAGGAAACCTAGCGTGGCTCAGGTGTGACTCGCTCGTGGTGATGCTTGGCTACGGATCAACTGGCTCGTTGGAGGAGCGGTCATCAGGAAGATTTCGGAACCCGCGAAAACAGAAAAATCTGAGTCCAAGGCTAGTCGCACGGACGTTGTCGTGGGTAATTTTCAGTGCAGGGCCAGCGTTCGGATCGGGAATTCGCCGTTGCGGTAGGCTTCAACAGGATCGGCTTCCCTTGGCTTGGCAAAGGATTCGCGTGCGGCGGACAAAGGGTGCGGCTCTCTTGTGACAAATTTCTCGGGTGGACTCTCTCTCTATATTTCGGTGAACAACCTGTATGCTAGTCCTCGTGTCAAAGATGATGATAAGTCATCATCTTGACCAAAGGATTTCACATTGTATTTTTTTTTTCCCTATAATGATTCTCCCAGTTGGAGTAGGATTAAAATTTTTGAAACTTCAAAAGTCCAATTGCATTAAAATTCCTCAAGATTTTCAGCCATAAGGAGAAATCAATGGGCCAGCCGAATTTCCATTCTCTTGTAGGCTTTAATTGTACAATCGCAGGTTCAATTTAGACTTTATTTGAATAATTGATCAATTAATTAAAGCCTTATCGAATTTATGTGGGCAAGGCGGGCTGAATTAAATCTAAGAATGAGTCCAAACCCTTATAGATTTTCAGCACACACATATCCTAGCCTTAGCCGAATTTTTTCAATTATGGGCTCACCGCACATTTTTCGACTTAAATGAGACTACATTCAAGTAATTGACATTTTTTTCAATCAAAGTCTTTTTTCTTTTTCTGAATTATATGTTACAAATAGGCCCAAACTTTTCCTTGAATTTTTCGTGCAGTTTTTCCCCATTGCCGAAAATTTTACCGTCAATTCGAATCCAATCGCTTGTCAATTTAAGCTTAAAACCTCTGCCGTCGAACCAAATTAAAATGCAAAGTGCAATGTATGAAAAATTAAATATGCTAGGTATGAATACTGATTAATTATTTTTGGCGAGAACTAAAACTAATTCTCTTTTTTTATGTAGAATGCATGTTAAAGAAGAATCAAAATTTAGATGTCAACATCATAAATCAAATTGATTTTGTCAATCAAATTATTGAGAATGAGATAAGTGCTTTCAAAAGACAATTTTTTCCCCCCTCAAACGAGAGTTACGTGAAGGATGGAACTAGTCAGTAGGGTCGGGTCTCATAAAGGCCAGGCCCGGCCCGAAACTTAACAGGCCCGAGCTTGGCCCGGGTCAGGCTGACCCAGTACCCGAATTTCATATGTCTCATATTTTTGGGTTGGGTCGGGTCGAAAGGCCCTCTTCCTCCTCAGGCTTTTTTCCAAAATAATTTTTTTTAAAATAATTATCAAAATAATAGTAAAAAAAATAATTACCGAATTGGGTGCCAATTGGCAACTAGGTCGCCGATTGGCACCTAATTACGCAATTGGGCCCCACTCGACAGCCCAATTGCCGAGTGGGGCTCCCCAATCGGCAATGGGCCTGTCGATTGGGGCTCAAATTTTGATTTGGGCCCCAATCGGCAGCCCAATTACCGATTGGGGCCCAACTCAATTTTTTTAAATAATAATTATTTACTTTTAATTTATATTTTTTTATAAAAGTTTTAATTAAATAATAAATTATATTAAAATTACGTAAACTTTGAGGAAAAAAAAAAGACAAGCACTACATAATTCATATTCCACCATTCAAATTTACTTTTAATTTATATTTTTTTAATAAAATTTTAATTAAATAATAAATTATATTGAAATTACGTAAACTTGAGGGAAAAAAAAAGACAAGCACTACATAATTCATATTTCACCATTCAAATTTACTTTTAATTTATATTTTTTTTTATAAAAGTATCAACAAAAGACTTGCTTGTCTTTTTTTTTCCCTCAAAGTTTAAGTAATTCTAATATAATTAATTATTTAATTAAAAATTTTATACAAAATATAAATTAAAAGTAAATTTAAATGGTGGAATATAAATTATGTAGTGCTTATCTTTTTTTTTTTTCAAAGTTTACGTAATTCAAATATAATTTATTATTTAATTAAAATTTTTATAAAAAATATAAATTAAAAATAAATAATTATTATTTTAAAAAAATTGAGTTGGGCCCCAATCGGCACCCCAATAGCCGATTGGGGCCCAACTGGGTTCCAATCGGCAATGGGCCTGCCGATTGGGGTCCAAATCAGAATTTGAGCCCCAATCGACAGGCCAATTGCCGATTGGGGAGCCCCACTCGGCAATTAGGCTGCCGAGTGGGGCTCAATTGCGCAATTGGGTGACCATCGACACTTTTTTTAATCAAATTGCAAAATTGGTACTGTGGCAAACGAATAGCTCGGGATTAGGAAACCATTCCAGAATGCAAAGAGCGTGAATGTTTCGTTTTCTCACTAGGAAGACAATCCCCATCTGGGATTGCAAAAGTGACAAAGAACAGCAATTTTTGATCCTGGACAGTGACAAGGAGTAACCAAAGAGAGACAAGAGTGAGTGAAGTAAGAAAAAAGAAAACAAAGAACAAGAACTTCAATTCTCAGGTAAGTATGTACCTCCATGGACATGATGAAGGAATTTTGGGACCAATCCAACCAAAATGGGGTTCTCACACAAGCTTGTAGTATCACTTGTTTCCAGAGATAAGAATCTGGAAGCCCTTTCCACATGTGCAATCGAGATCGATGCACAAGCAATTGCCGACCACCTCCACGCTCACAATTTCTTGATTCTCCTGCTTGGCTTCGCGCTCCAACAGCTGCGCAGCCAAGCGAGTCAAAACAAAAGAAGGAAAAGATCAGGGTAACAAAAGAAGGAAAAGATCAAAGGAAAAGATCGCACCTACTACGTCGTGGGGTCTCACCTGAGCCATCGCCAAAGTCCCAGTGGGGATGCGAGTCGCGAAATTCCGTGCGATTGCCCAAAGGCAAAAGCATCGAGCAAAGAGCAAAGAAGCACCAAAGAAATCTAAGGACTCGGAGGAGATCACCGGCCCAAACCGAGGCAAGAAACAGAGCAGAGAAAACCCTAACTTGCGATTGGAGAAGAACGGCCGAGTTCAAAGAGAGCTTTACCTGCGATGGCGACGAAAAGAGAGAGGGAGAGAGATGACCGAGTGAATGCGGATGACCCTCTTCTTTTTCGGCATCTCTTCGTACAATTTGTCACTTTTCTTCGGGCCTCTTACGCGGAACAGTACCGAGACCCGGCCCCAAAAAAACACCTAATTTTTCACACGGGCCGGGCCAGGTTGGGTCGGCGCGGGTCGGTTTGACACCCCTACTAGCCAGTGATTGCGAAATGGGGTGAGAAACACAGGGGTAATTGAGTCTTCGAGGTGGATGATCTTATATTTTTAGGAAACCTTTAGCGATGTGCGGTGACAATAGATGTTGTCGGATGTACGCAAACCTCCCCGTTCACCGTTATGTTATATCGGTAATATTATTATTTGAACACGAGATCCACTCTATCATTTCGAACGTAGCGATGGATCAATTAATCGGCACTTGCGTCTTTATCATTGTATTCTTTCAAGAGTTTTAATTAGGTGAATTCCCTCTTCTAGCAAAAAATAAAAAATAAAATAGGTGAATTCCCCCTTGAGTCTATTTGGTTTCTGACATTTCCAAGAGTCTTTTCTTTTATTTAGTATTTGATCTATAAATAGAGATGTAATCTCACTTGTAAAGTAGACAATACTTAGATATTGAGAATATATGAGATTTTTCCCCATATAAATGAATATCTATTCGGGTTCTTTATTTTTCGAAAGAGGATTCTTCTTTGGTGATGAACCAAAAAGCCCTTTATCCTTGGTGGCTTTCCTATAGAACATGATGGTGAGCTTCTCTTATCCCAAAGTCTTTTACCCTTGGTGGGTGGCTTGTACTTAAGCATTGGTAGTGAACTTCATCAATCCATATATTTGTCCTTGCTGGTGGCGCATCATTTATGCCTTAGTGGTGATCCTAATCTATCTTTCTCAATTTTTCAAACATCCTATCAGTGTCACTCAAAACACATTCATCCACTCCACACCTGCAATCTGCACGCGCAACTCAAGTGAACTATGGTATAAACTAATGGTTAATCGAGACAGATATGTTATCCTACAACACACACCCTTCTCTTTGCCTTTGAAAGGGACTACTTCTTAGTCTTTAGAAACCATTAATTCATAGTTTTTGCATAAATTCCAAATAAGGGTTTGAAATGCCTACATTTTCTTAAATAAAGATTTGAATTTAACCTTATTTCAGAGAAGAATCTGAAGTGCTCTCATTTTTTTTAAATAAGGGTCTGAAGTGAACCTTATTTCAAATGAGGACTTAAAGGGCTACAACTTCATACCATGAGGCTCTCAGGTCGCAAAAGATTTTTTTATACAAAATATCCAATGAGTATTAAGTGGAAAGCATACTTGTTGAAGCAACCCATGGTATTGAACTAACAATCTAACTCTAAGCTTTATGGGGAATATGTGAAATTTTTCACATAATTTGAAAAGGTGAATATATGCATGAATGGGTCTTGCTCCTTTAGTATTCGATAGGGTAGGAGCAGGAGCATTATTCCCATTTCCAGAAGTTGCAATGGTTGTAGGATTTACTCCTTCAATCATGACATCACACATCAGATTGTCTAATGCCTTGAGTACCACTTCATCTTATTGCACCAAAAGTGATAGGTCCGGACAAAGAGCGGCTCCCGACATGCTTCTAAGATAGCAAAAAGGCAGGAATGACCCAAATCATACATTGAAAAGGAGGGTCTAGGTATCGGGTTACGTCTGATTTTGGTTAAGAGATATATTGCATTAAATTGATCCTCAAGGTGAATTTTCAAAAGTTGCATGGCATTTGTAATGGCGCTTGTGATTGGCATGATTAGAAACTTCGTACTTGGCGGCGGATGCCGTTTGACAAAGAAAATTGATGTTTGTGATTGGCCTGTTTGGTGAATTTTGTATTTGGCATCACATGCTTGTTTTGGCCAAAGTTTGATTGAGAGATTAGACGGCACATGGAGTCTATACCCCGTTGAACTGATGCCTTTTGAAATTGAGAAAGTCTGATATGCTTATACTAGAGTGGTAGATGCCTCTAGACTTAAGGTATGAGCGATTGACTCATTGAATTGATGCCTTAAATGCTTGTCTGATAGTTGATGAGTTAAGACTTGCCTAATAGTTGGCTGTTAACTGAGAAAATTCCTAGTTGAGGCTAGTTTGATAAGTGGTTACTGATTAAGGACGATTTGGAATCCCAGGATAATTGACAATTAGTTGAGAGTTGCCTAAGAACCACTAGATGTTTGTTTGCTGGTGATAGATGATGAGATGAACAGCCCGAGACTGCTAAACTCGAGTAGATGGCTTAAGTCTTTAATTCCTGGAGGGAATTGTGATAGATCAAGTGCCATGAGAACCAAATAAGGTTGAACGACCAGAGTATGGTCACTAGAGAAGCATTTGACTTGAATACGCAAGATAAGAGGAGATTTAAGAATTGAAAGGAATCATGAGAAACAAGTAAAGAAGAACAACTGAAGAATGAGCGCTGGAAGAGCGTTTGGCTCGAGATTATGAATTGCTCGATACCCAAGAATTGAAATGGTCATGAGAACTGTGAATGAAAATGAGAAAATTGATGGGTAGGCAAGCTCGAGAAGGAGCTGCCATTGTTGCCCTAGTAACCAAGATTGCTACTGTTGATCGTGTTGCTGACGAAGTAAATGGTAAAGATCGTGTGAAAAGTATCGCGACCCTCTCGAGGTTGCCATGTCCTCTTGAGGGCTAATGGGCCGTCCAGTCTGGTTGGAAACGAGCCTCTCCCAAGGCCCATTACCCAAATCGCAACGGAGGTATGCTTGTCGACCTTCAGTATGGTCTGGTGACATGTGCTAAGTGTGCATGTCATGGAGTCGCCACCTATCATTTTGTGGAGGGTATGATTGGACCACCCTATTGAATAGTCGGGAGTTTCTATTCAATTCTACGAAAACCAGAGAAATGGGCTCGGGAACTTAGTTACGTCAACTGTCAGCGTTGACGACCTTTCGGTACCTAAGTTGACTGAATTTTCTGACTTAAGATTTCATGCAGATGAGTGGGGTACGAATCCTAATTCTAAGAATTCATGCAGATAGGAGTGACTATCCTAGCAATCACAATCGATAATAAAATGCGTAAATCAATAAATCCGGATATGCAAAATAATCATATCAAATCAACATGACATTCCTAATAAGGCTCTATTAGCCTAGAGAAGTATCAATCAAGCTTAGGAATGATTTAGACATGATTTTACCCATTAGGGGTAAAGTCGTAATTTTGAGACCAATGGACGATTTGCCCAAAAAGGGAAAAATCGTCATTTCATAATGAATCCGGATTAAAACCGTACTAAAAATAAGTTTGGTTGCTCAATTGACCCATTTCCTATTTTTCGGCAATTTTTCGAATTTTCTGGAATTTTACAAAACGATTTACCGTTCGAGGGGTAAAATCGTCATTTTCTAAAAATGGAAATGAAATGTGAAAATCTTAGACATAAGGTTTAGCCACCAATCTGGCCCATCGCCAAATTCTAAGCAATTTCCATAAGTCATCGGAATATCAAAGACGATTTACCCTTTGAGGGGTAAAATCGTCATTTTGGATTAAATGAGAGAAAAATACCAAAAATGACAATTTTCGGTATTTTTAGCTTTAGAAATTTTCTAGAATTTTGTTACAATTTTTTTTGTAATTTTTCTCAATTTTTTTGAGTTTTTCTTTAATTTTCCCATTTTTTGGCGTTTTTTGATTTTTTTATTTTTATTTTTTATATTTTCGGAAAATATTTTAATAAAAATCATCACTTTGACAATAGACAACACTCAACCAGATAAATAAGCTAACCACTAGACTGAAACAAATACATCAACTCAAGTCTATAATGGCAATATTTTAGAAAAATAACTTTGATATACAAATCAGGTACGCAGAATATACTTGATTGGATGCCGGTCTTCAATCGCCCAGCCTCAGCATGCGACCATCTCCGTGCGCGTCACCTGTCGATCGCCACATCAGAATGTCAACGATCAATTAAATAAATTATCGACAATTATTTTGATTTTTTTTATAAAAATAAAAAAATAAACGGGTTTGGACACGGTCCGGCTCGGCCGGACACTGCCCGACACGAACAGACAGGGTTCGGTCCGCCAGGACACGGTCCGGTTTGCGGGCAAAACCCCAAAAACAGGGGCGACGACGGTGGCACGGCTGATTCAGCGGCCGACGGACGGCTTCGAGACCGATGGTGGTGGATCGAGGCAACGTCGGGCAGCCGAGGGCGGCGCTGGCCGTGGCGGAGGACGGCCGGAGCTGACCGAATGAAGGCGGAGCAGGGGCGGGCAAAACAGGGGCTCCACGACGGTGGAAATAGGGACGGCCTCAAAGCGGATTTTCGGCCGCCACGCGCTTTGGCCGGCTTCCACGAGCTTAGGTGTGTCGGGGAGAGGTCTCAGGATGTCCTCGGAGTGGCGGTGAGGGACGGCGATGACGGGCTCGGCCGGATCTGAGGAATTTCCGAGCCGGGCTCTAAAACAGGGCACCGAGGCTGTCGGGTCTGTTCTTGGCGGTTCCGGCGGATGGCGGCCGGCGAAATGGTATCCGAGGAGTCGAGGGGAGACGGGCGGTCGACAATGAGGCGGTGGGTGGCAGCAACGGCGTCGCAAACGGCCAGGGAAGGAGGAGATGGTCTCTGTTTCGGGGGGATTCACGAACAGGGCACCGTGGCTTCTCGGTCAATTTTCGCGGCGATCCGACGGCAACGGAGTGGCTGGCTATGACGGCGAAATGCTGCCGAGGGTTGTGGTGGTGCCGGCTGTGGTGGTCGACGCCAAAATCGCCGGTGGGAGGAAGATGATGGAGGAGGCCTTCGGTCCCCGTTCTTCCACGAAGGGGGAGAAGAAAAAGGGAGAGAGGGCAGGCGCCGGAAAGTGGGGGAGTGGGGGAGAGAGAGAAAAAAATAATAAAATAAAATAAAATAATAAAAAGCGAAGACAAAATCATCAACCCCTTTTCCTTTTAAATCACGATGTTTTCACTCCTTTTCCTTTTAATTATTGCTAATATTTTTGCCAAATTCAATTTTATGATGGTCAAAGAACACCTAAAATCGAACTTGAATTTTACTGTTTACGTGGTAAAAAAGTAAAGAAAATTTAAAATAAAAATACTGACTATTTTTCTATATTTTTGTGACCTCGAATACTATTTTTTCTTGATTTTATTTTCATTTTAATATTTTTCTAAAATAATAATAAAAAAAATATGAAAAATATTTTTTTTATCCAAAATGGTCCCTTTAACTTGGCCAAGGTCACCAAAATTGATTTTTTTTTTAATTTTTCAATTTTTTTTATAGATTTTCTATGAATTTTTTCAAAAAAAAAAGGAAAAAAAAAAGGTTGATCAAAATTTAGGTGTCAACAGCTGCCCTTCTTTGAGAGGAATCTCGTTAGAGGTTTCTCTCAAAGACAAGGTGACACCTCAGTCCTTGTGGACTCGACTCGGGAAATTAAAGGAAAAGAAGTCATGACATCCAATCTTTCATGCTTGTCGATGTACGCTCGCTCTTTCTTGAAGGAGGGGAAACATTCATTTGAAATGAGAGTGAGATAGTAGAGAGACATACCTGCCACTTACCTGTTCGATGCTTGTGCGGTTTTCACGGTGTCTGATGGATTCAAGAGAATTTCTAGGGACTCGTTACTAGAGTGTCCTAGAGAGGTTAAGCTCTGACCCGTATGGTAGGCCAAACCACAATGGGATTCCTAACTGATAGGAACCTAAGGAAGAGGCCTCCCGCACTTAGGGATTCATCAAGGATTTTGATCCGTATGGTGGATTAGACCATAGATGGCTCGCCTATTGTAAGGGTTACCTAGGAAAACAACTCGTTTTGCATTTGGAATTAGTTAAGGTTTTGATCCGTATGGTGGATCTGACCATTGGGTTGATCCTTATAGTGGTATCTACTAATGAGTTGACCCTTCAGGCGGTTTCTACTTTGGCTTGACCCTTCAGGTGGTTTCTACCTTGAGGTGACCCTTTAGGCGGTTTCTACCTTGGTTTGATCCTTCAGGCGGTTTTCTACCTTGAGTTGACCCTTCAGGTGGTTTCTACCTTCATGTGACTCCAAACTGATAGGAATCTAAGGCTGACATACCCTGTCTGGTTGGGACTAGTCAGAGACTCGATCGTTCTGTAGATCTGTCTTGGAAAAGGTTTGCCTATTAAAAGGCTTCACCTAAAGGTTGACATACCCAGTCTTGTTGGGACTAGTCAAAGACTCGATCGTTCTGTAGATCGATATTGGCAAAGGTTTGCCTATTAAAAGGCTTTACCTACAGATGACTCATTGAGGTCTCTTTTGGAAGGTTTACCTAACTTTAGGTTCACCTGAAGGCTATTTTGGGATTTATGGGTTACCTGAAATCTCGCAGAAGGCTGAATTGTCCTTTTGACATGCGAGGTACCTTTCTGGGATCTAGGGACTCCAATTATCCTGCAGAAAGCTAAAACTTGCAAACTTTTCATTAAAAGGTATCAGTTTGGGACCTGGGTTCTCCTGGGATCCTACAAAACATGACCCTATAAGCTCTTCTTGACAGAGCAAGGCATCCTTCCTAGATCATGGGTTCTCCACGAAATCCTGTAGAAGCTTAAGCCTGCGTACTCCACTTCACGGAGTAAAACATTTATCTGGGATTTGGGGTTACCGAAAATCCTGCAGAGATATCAAATGTAAGTACTCCCTTTCACGGGGCATAGGTTCTTTTGGGATTTGGGGTTTCCAAAGATCCTGCAAAAGTTTAAACCTGAAAGATTTTTCTCCACCAAGAAAATGTTAGTAATCTTTGGGAAGACGACGACTGTCCACCTGACAAAATCGTATGACTTAAGTTTTAATCATGAAATGTGCATTTTGATGCTGGAGGTTATCCAAAGCATTCTTGCAACATACAAATGTGATTACAAATTCCTTGTACGGAAAATCCGGATCAAACATTTTGGAGATTCCAAAAGAGTTTGTTCAAAACATCAGTTGGAGTATTTCTTGACAAAGAGGACTTCTCACTTGCTTTGGGATAATGTTTTTTTTTACCATACTCTCTACCTGTGCCTAGGTTTCAGGATCATTTACAGCGCATACATTTCGATCGGTCGGGAGGTCTTCCACAGGACCGTAATGCTGGGCTTGGATATCGATTTCCAAGGGGGACCCGCTTTGGAGTCGAGGCCATTGAATGAATGTTTTCATCATCTACTCCGGGTTTACAAGTCAAGAACCCTGCAAAATGAGAAAGAAATAGTCTTGCTCGTACTTCTTCGAGCTAAGCTATACGTTAACCCAAGTGTCTTAGTCAGAGAAGACTTCTTCCGGGTTATAACATTGGTGGGATTGTGGACCGAAAAAGGCTTATTTTTGGGCCCAGAAATTGTGAAAGGTTTGACATTGGTGATCATTGTAGATTTGCCCACTGTCCTTCGAAGAACATCTTTAGTTCTTGGCATGTATACTCATCTTTAGAGCACACAAGAGTCTTTAAGGGAGCGTTTCCTGTCACATTAAGAGACTGTCAACTCTATTTGTGTCTTTGCTTTGAGCGTGACATCATTTGGGGAGTAATGTTCTTGATTTGACTCCCTTGAAACTCTTTTCTTCATTCCTCCAGACTTTACTGGGGATGTTTTCAATGGGCCTTGGCCTTGCTTTTACTAAGCACTTTGCTTTTTCTTAATGCCGGTGATTTTTCTTTTTTCTTCCCCCTTTTTTATCACACTTTTCCTTTTCTTTCGGAACTAGGATTCTCGGCAATTGCGCCAGATATATAACTTAAACCTTAGCACGCTTCTGTTCCTGGAGTGATGTTGCTTCCATCTCGAAACATGCAATGATCACCAACGTGGGTTTTTGAAATAAATTTGCAGGCTCAACTTGGCTATGCAAATGGTATGATGTATGAGATAGAGAAATGAATGCTTCTCGTCATCCTACGGCATTTGGATTGCCATATAAAAAACACAAAAAGATCGATGTTAGTTCGAGCAAGAAAATTTCTAACCATTTACCTCATGATACTGCTGGATTGATCTCCATTTGCCCCAATGTGGGGTGGTTCTTGACAGGGTTGAGAATGAAAACCGCCGTTCAAAGGGGTTATCAATGGTCACCTGTAGTATTTAGGATACGAAACGAATGCCTCCGTCGTCCCAATCCATGTAATAGCTGCAAATGATCCCTACCTCCATAGGTCCAGATTTTGCTATCTGATTTGCTCTACTCATCTCTCAAGTGTGTGTAGGACGTTTTTGGATTAGGATTTGCCTCTCGTCTTTTGAGAAAACTTCCTTTCGAATGTTTTGAGCAACTTTTGTTTTGGAAAAATCTCTTTCATTTTCTCCGACAAATTTCATTCCAAGGGGATTTTCTGATGCACTATGCATGTTCCATCCATGTTTAGATAACTTCCCGATTTAAATCATGAATATTGATGCATTGAAAAATCTCTATCCTTTTTAGACATGATGACTGAAAGGATTCTGACATTTTTTTTATCTCCAGCTAACTGGGAAAAGGGATACTTACCTACCCGTCGCGGCTGGAGATCCCTGAAAATGTAAAAGAAACATGTCATTGTATGTTCACGAATTTTTCAAAAATCGGAACGATACATCTTACCCTTGGTCATGTACTCTAACGAGTAGTACATGGGATGTAAAAACTTGTTCGTCTCAAAGGCGAGGCCCCTGTCAAGGATAAACAATAACTGTAAATTCATGTTCCAAAATTCAAGACAAATTGGGACGATACAACTTTACTCTTGATTTCCGTTCTGATATTGCGTATTGATATGAACAACATATATCGAATTCCTCCCTTCGTGCTTGAAGGTATTTGCAACGCCTACGGTTCATTTGCCCCAGCTGGGCGACATCTATTCGTCATTTGAATGCATGGCCTTTTGGGGCCTTGTCTCTTTTTATAACCTGAGAGGGAAAAGAGAGGGAACAGTATCCCCTAATTTGATTGAAAATCATTTAGGAACGATACGTTCTTTACCGAATGGGTGGCACCGCGGCTAAATGCATTTTGCGTTGAAGGAATGGATTCTATTATGCTCTGCGGGTGATAACCATCGCTTGGGGGATTTGCCCTACATATTAAATGACGAATACGATGCCTTCAACTTCGGCAAGCTTTCTGGATGTAGGGATGGTTTGCCCCTGCTCTCTGTATTATTGGCAGTTTTAGGTATACTAACCCTTCATAGACAAGCGCATGAGACAACTGAGGGTAAAACTCTAGAAATCAAAAGATTGGGCTTGGTACTTAAGGCCAAGGTTCCCACCTCGAGTTCTAGAAAGGGCCGATTCCATTGCACAACTATCGTTGCATTGGGACTCGATCCATAGTTCGAAGTAAGCGGAATTGAGAAAATGGATTACCCCAGGTTTTTCCTCATGGAGATTCCATTTTCAATTCATTCTATTGTTTTCCTAAAAGAGGCGCCCGTGGTTTTAGGCGTGGCTGTGTGTGTTCATTGTGTCGTGCTAAAGCAATAAACTTGCATGTCATTTAGCAAACACCGCTTTACTATAAACATCCACACAATCATGCATCCTAAACTCCTACCTGCATAAGACAGAGTTAACAAACATTTCACCCCTTATTTCACCAATCTACAAAAATATTTAACACCTCAAGGGTTAAAGTACGTACCTCACCTTGAAGAGCATCTGCATAAAACATGTCAGAAAAAAACCAATCAACTTTTTAATCGGCTTAAGTTCTCTACAGGTCCCCAGTGGAGTCGCCAGTCTGTCGCGACCCTCTCGAGGTTGCCATGTGCTCTCAAGGGCTAATGGGCCGTCTAGTCTGGTTGGAAGCGAGCCTCTCCCAAGGCCCATTACCCAAATCGCAACGGAGGTATGCTTGTCGACCTTCAGTGTGGTCTGGTGACATGTGCTAAGTGTGCATGTCATGGAGTCGCCCCCAATCATTTTGTAGAGGGTATGATTGGACCACCCTATTGAATAGTCGGGAGTTTCTATTCAATTCTACGAAAACCAGAGAAATGGGCTCGGGAACTTAGTTACGTCAACTGTCAGCGTTGATGCCTTTTCGGTACCTAAGTTGACTGAATTTTCTGACTTAAGATTTCATGCAGATGAGTGGGGTACGAATCCTAATTCTAAGAATTCATGCAGATAGGAGTGACTATCCTAGCAATCACAATCGATAATAAAATGCGTAAATCAATAAATCCGGATATGAAAAATAATCATATCAAATCAACATGACATTCCTAATAAGGCTCTATTAGCCTAGAGAAGTATCAACCAAGCTTAGGAATGATTTTGACATGATTTTACCCATTAGGGGTAAAGTCGTAATTTTGAGACCAATGGACGATTTGCCCAAAAAGGGAAAAATCGTCATTTCAGAATGAATCCGGATTAAAACCGTGCTAAAAATAAGTTTGGTTGCTCAATTGACCCATTTCCTATTTTTCGACAATTTTCGAAATTTTCTGGAATTTTACAAAATGATTTACCGTTTGAGGGGTAAAATCGTCATTTTCTAAAAATGGAAATGAAATGTGAAAATCTTAGACATAAGGTTTAGCCACCTATCTGGCCCATCGCCAAATTCTAAGCAATTTCCACAAGTCATCGGAATATCAAAGACGATTTACCCTTTGAGGGGTAAAATCGTAATTTTGGATTAAATGGGAGAAAAATATCAAAAATGACAATTTTTGGTATTTTTATCTTTAGGAATTTTATAGAATTTTTTTACAATTTTTTTGAAATTTTTCTCAATTTTTTGAGTTTTTCTTTAATTTTCCCATTTTTTGGCTTTTTCTGATTTTTTATTTTTATTTTTTATATTTTCGGAAAATATTTTAATAAAAATCATCACTTTGACAATAGACAACACTCAACCAGATAAATAAGCTAACCACTAGACAGAAACAAATACATGCAACTCAAGTCTATAATGGCAATATTTTAGAAAAATAACTCTGATATACAAATCGGGTACACAGAATATACTTGAATGGACACCTGTCTTCAATCGCCCAGCCTCAGCATGCGACCATCTCCGTGCGCGTCACCTGTCGATCGCCACATCAGAATGTCAACGATTAATTAAATAAATTAGCGACAATGATTTTGATTTTTTTATAAAAAAAAATAAACTAGTTTGGACACGGTCCGGCTCGGCCGGACACGGCCCGACACGGACAGACAGGGTCCGGTCCGCCAGGACACGGCCCGGTTTGCGGGCAAAATCCCAAAAACAGGGGCGATGACGATGGCACGGCTGATTCAGCGGCCGACGGACGACGGTCGGCTTCGAGACCAATGGTGGTGGATCGAGGCAACGTCGGGCAGCCGAGGGCGGCGCTGGCCGTGGCGGAGGACGGCCGGAGCTGACCGAATGAAGGAGGAGCAGGGGCGGGCAAAACCGGGGCTCCACGACGGTGGAAACATGGACGGCCTCAGAGCTGTTTTTCGGCCGCCACGCGCTTTGGCCGGCTTCTACGAGCTTAGGTGTGTCGGGGAGAGGTCTCAGGAGGTCCTCGGAGTGGCGGTGAGGGACGGCGATGACGGGCTCGGCCGGATCTGAGGAATTTCCGAGCCGGGCTCTAAAACAGGGCACCGAGGCTGTCGAGTCTGTTCTTGGCGGTTCCGGCGGACGGCGGCCAGCGAAATGGTATCCGGGGAGTCGAGGGGAGATGGGCGGTCGACAATGAGGCGGTGGGTGGTAGCGACGGCGTCGCAAACGGCCAGGGAACGAGGAGATGGTCTCGGTTTCGGGGGGATTCGCGAACAGGGCACCGCGGCTTCTCGATCAATTTTCGCGGCGATCCGGCGGTTGGCGACGGCAACGGAGGGGCTGGCTATGACGGCGAAATGCTGCCGAGGGTTGTGGTGGTGCCGGCTGTGGTGGTCGACGCCAAAATCGCCGGTGGGAGGAAGATGATGGAGGAGGCCTTCGGTCCTCGTTCTTCCACGAAGGGGGAGAAGAAAAAGGGAGAGAGGGCAGGCGCCGGAAAGTGGGGGAGCGGGGGAGAGAGAGAAAAAAATAATAAAATAAAATAAAATAATAAAAAACAAAGACAAAATCATCAACCCCTTTTCCTTTTAAATCATGATGTTTTCACTCCTTTTCCTTTTAATTATTGCTAATATTTTTGCCAAATTCAATTTTATGATGGTCAAAGAACATCTAAAATCGAACTTGAATTTTACTATTTTTTTTTGGTAAGGTAAATTTGTATATACTTTTCAAGATGCTAGGTACAAAAGAACCGGTCACAAAAACCATGAACCGAAATTGGCAATGAGGGCCAAGATTGGTTCAACGGTGAACCGGATGCAAAATAACGTCGCTTCACGCACGTATACCAGAGTGGCCAATACTCTAAAAAAAAATAGACAATGCCAAACAGGTGGCAAAATAGGGCAGGCGGTCAATGCAATGACCACAGGGTGGGGTACCTAGAAAAACCAACCGGTTAAGAGCCGCGAAACTGTTCGCCCAGTAACCAGGCCAAGGCAGGATGGCAGTAATCACCTTCTCCCAAAAAAACACCCGTCAGCCTGGGAAGAGGAGGCCAGCAGCGAAGAAGGTGCACCTGAACAAGCATTGATTCCATCCGTAGCCTAGATGGAACAGAAAGTGCAGCGAAAGTATACATAATCAAAAGAGAAACAGCCAAGCCCACAGTCTCAGCAAAGAAGACCATATCTGGGACACGGCCTAAAGAAGTAAAGAACCAGAACCAAAATAAGGAAAAAGTCCAAACAGTGGCCAAGAATAGAGAAGAAAAACTAGCCATCCAGCCAGCACCAGCTGCAAAGGGAAGATGCAGCAAGGGCATTACTGAGTTAATGGCTTCCTTTAAAACCAGTCTTCCCATTAGGCGCCAACGGCTCATCAAAGGAGCAGAATCCCCTATTGGGTTGAGTGGTCGCAACAAGAACAAAGTCCAGCACGTGAGCAAAAAATAGTGGGCAGTCTCTCGGCCAGCGGGGCAACAATACAAATACCGACCACCAGGTGAGAACAAGGTTGAGTCATGTATGCCAAAAAAGCAATACCAATGGCAGTAGTGTATGAGCAGCAAGTAGAAGCAAGAAGAGCAGCCATAGCAACATTGGTACCGGATCTGCTGATTCGAGGGAGTCGAGAGCACCAACCAGTAATCAGCCCAGCTAACATGGGTGCCAAAATACATGGGAACCACAGCCGCACAGAGAGTAGGGGAAAAAGTACACCACAGCCTCTGTCCGTGAAGTGAGGAGGAGAGGAAGCAGCCATCCAGGAAAGCAGCAATGAAGAGGCCAGAACTAGAGAGCCTGAAGAGGAAATGGGGGCAGCCAACGAAGTAGAAAACAAGAAGAAAATAGCCAATCCATCGCGAATGGAGTATAATACACAGAAAAATTGAAAGCCTCGAAGCATCACTCTAAACAAAGCACAAAAGCCTCCAACACAGCAGCGTAAAGACCATAGAAGTCCACCAAGATAGCATCACAAACAAAACAGGCGGAGGGGAAGTGCAGGACATAGTAGCCTTAATAAAAGCAGTCAAGCAGAGAGGATACCAAGCAAGTTTGACAGTGGCAAGGCAGCAGGGCAGCTTGGATGTCCGCCCTTCTTCTGTCAATGGGGAGAGCAGTGGCCATGTTGTATACCACCCTAACCCGCATTGTGGAGCATAAATCCACCGAGAAACCATAGGTTTAGCAACAGCTGTTGGGCAGAATTCCAAGTGATAGAGATACAGCCTACTGATTTTGAATTTTACTGTTTACGAGGTCAAAAAGTAAAGAAAATTTAAAATAAAAATACTGACTATTTTTCTATATTTTTGTGACCTCGAATACTATTTTTTCTTGATTTTCTTTTTATTTTTATATTTTTCGAAAATAATAATAAAAAAAATATGAAAAATATTTTTTTTATTCAAAATGGTCCCTTTAACTTGGCCAAGGTCACCAAAATTGATTTTTTTAATTGTTCAATTTTTTTTTATATAGATTTTCTATGAATTTTTTCAAAAAATAAAGGAAAAAAAAGGTTGATCAAAATTTAGGTGTCAACAAAACGCGATAGAGAATGGAAATAAGAAATGTTCAATGGAAAGCTTGTGGAACTATGTATAAGGTTGAGATTGACTAAGTTCAATGGAGAGAATGGATTTGAAACTGCCGCCCTCTGGATTGAGGATTTCGAAAAGGAAACCTTCGATAACCGTGCAAGGACTTAAGGAATGTTGATCAATCTGAGACAGAATTCTCAAGGTCGTCTAAGGGTACTAAAGGTGGTCGAGGATCCTTTGAATGAGATGTGAAGTCCTTGAGTGGATTGAAATTTGAAAGCCTTATGCCTAATTGTTATTCTTGATTATGAGGAACTGTAATGGATCATAAAGAAAGAAGTGGATGATCGGAAGAGGAATAAGTAAGAGAATCTCCGTTCTTAGGTTATGAGTAAAGAGACTTCCACTTTCGGAACATAGAATGTGCCTGCAAGGAATGGTCGTTACCTTGGCTTATGGCTTATGGTGATTAACCTTTTTGCTGTCGTGAAATATATTGCGGAAAGAGTTATGTCAGTTGTCTGGCTTTGTTGATTAAAATGGGATTGATTGAGGCTAAATCGGAACCCCAAGAAGTGGCATTACGAGTTAGCACCCCTAAAAGATGGGGCGTCATTATTAAATGACGATTGGATCATGAGATTGTCGTTGATAGAAAGAAAGGTGAATGGATATGATTGTCCTAGCTACTTGCAATTTTAATGAATGGATGAGTAAGCGAAAGGGATGCTTGGGTTGTAACCACGATGAGATTGATTTAATCAATTGGGATATCCAAGGTGTAGATGTGCGGAGACTGAGGAAGAACCTCGACTCCTTGGAACCTTGTCACTTGAGGTGACTGAACCATTGGAAAAATAATGTCAAGTATGGTGACATCTGAATCCTGGAGTAAAAACACAGTTGTTGGCACAGACTTCAAGATTGACGTCCTATGGAGTAGGAAGGACAAGGTGGATTCGAAGTAAAAGAATGCCACTGAAGTTTATAGTTTCCTTCATAGGGTAAGAGACCCTAGTGTGGAAGGAAGAGGAGATTCTAATTGTCCTGTGTTAAGATTGAGCGTCTGGACTGAGAAAGAAGACGCAGAGCTCAAATGATCTCTGTAAATAATTCTGAGGAACTGTCCTATAGACAATGTTGAATTTCGGGATATGTTGATGCTGATAAAGTCGCCTTAACTGATTGTGGAACCAAGATGTTAAGGCACTAATACTTCTCGGGGAAGTGCAACAAAAATGAACAAGATGTTGCATGGTCAAACTGGAAACCCATAAAAGCATAGAGCCAAGGTATAATCTCTCAAGTGGATGGTGCGAAGGACAGTTGGAATGATTCGACACTTGCTAGCAAGAGGCTGATAATAGTCGGATTGAGTATCCTAGGAATAATTGGATTGATTGTTATCGTCTTTAGAAATGATGATCAGACTCGCTTAAGGAGTCATGGAAAACATGAACAACCTTTGAGAGTATCCTATGAACCCTAAGGAAACGTTCATAGTATGCTAAATGGGGAGAGCGCGAGTTGTGGGCTTGATAAGGTGAAATTTCTTAGTCGTGAAATTTCTGGGAAGTGAAATCCCTATTGAGCCCTTGAGGATTGGAATATGTAATGAGTTGACTAAGGTCGATAAGAATTGCTAAAATTCGAAGTTTCCTAGAATTGATAGATTGTTATAGGCAGATCGTGGGAAGATTTCCCACAAGAGCTATTCCATTGATAAAAAGGACTGAGGACGAGATGTAGCGCGAATGGATGAATGAACGTGAAAAGAGTTTTCAAGGACTTAAGTCAAGTTGGTGACCTCGCCAACAATGGCGTTTTCGTTTGGAGTCAAAAGGATCAAGAGAATCATAATGATGTGACGCGGAAAGGAAATTTGAGGCGTAACAAGGCAATCTGAAGAAGGCATTGCATATGCATCATATGAGTTGGAACTCCTAGTGCATGATTGGAGTTGGCTTGCAAATGTCCTTGCGACAAAGTTTGGGAAATATTGCTTGCGCGAAGGGTGGTTTCAAGTCTATACATACCATAAGAACATAAAGTATTAGTTTCCCGAGGGGAATTGAATGAGAGACAACGTTGATAGATAAAATTACTTATGGATATGAGAGCATTGCTCGTACAAAGAAAGACCTTGCAACTATGTGAACTACAAGAGTTGAAAATATTGACTGCTCCAAAGGAACTGAAGGAAAGGTCACGTTGATTGGGGAAATTACCCAAAGGTCATGATTATGATGTCCTTTATCGCTTAGGAAAAGTGAATTAAGTAACAGATACATATAATTGGAAATTGAGCATCGTGCAATTGGTGATGAAGGGGCAGGCCTTACCTCGAGAAATAAGAGATTAAACTTCTAAAGTGGAAGTTTTTCAATTGACTAGTTTGATGGCTACTTGAGGTATCAAGCTTGAAGGTCAGAAAGGAATTGAGATGTTGCGAGGAACGGACTCTAATATCTAAGGGATTATGGAAATAAATAGAGCATGGAGAAGATCCAGGCTTTCGAGTACTTGGGAAAGAAACCTCGAAGTTGAGGATAGAAACCTTGAAATCCCATGGACGAGTGTATGAATCCAATATTGAAGAGGAACTTAAATAAATGACCTCATCGAAAATTCAAAGGTAGAACTATGGTATCCATTGTAATGGCACAAAGGCGTGCCAAGACTTATCTTAATACTATCGATGGAATGGACTGAAGGTTAGGCTAGTCTAACCTGTGGCCAAGTATTAGACACGCCGACAAGAAATATGCATGACCTTGAAGGTTGATGGATTACTAGGATCATTGGAGATTTTCGAATCAATTCAAGAGCGTATTACTACGGAAGTAATCATGAACTTGCTTAAGGAGCCGAGAAGGCTACGACTCGATTTAGACAATAGAGGACAAGTTGACAAAGCCTATAAATCCCTGATGGTACGAGAGGACTTTGGAGAGAGTGATACACCAAATGGTATGAGGACCAAAGAGTACATTCTTGTGATGGTTTAGTAAAGATGGTGATAGGTAAAGAGCTTGAGCTTAATGCGATGCTCTGGAAAGCCTTTCAGTCAAGTATTAAGAAAAGCTGGATTACAATATGACAGACATATTATCTTTGGACCGATAGACAAATTGAAATGTGATTTGAATGCTCGAGGATATACTACCGACAAATATTATGAATGTCAAAAGAGAATAGAGGAAAGTGAGCACAGATTGAGGACAAAAGGAAATGAGTTCTGAAGGATAATAACTGTTACTGGTAATGACATTTTAGAAAAGTCAAGTATCGAAAAGAGCTACTTTAGAAAGTGAGGTGGCGATGAGGCGTCAATACCCCATGAGACTGGATGAGTGAAAGGTTGTAAATTTCAAGGACGAAATTTTTTAAAGGGAGGAAGAGTTGTGACATTCCGAATTCTGACCCTCTTTGAGGCTACTGGCATGAAATGGGGTCTCGAAATTGGAGATTGGATAATGAAGAATTTCGACATTAAAATGAATTGGACGTCACCTTATCGAATGTAATTTATATCGAAAAAGTGAAATTTCGGACATAAAGTGTGAAATTACCATTTTGCCCCTAGAAGAATACCCTTGCCTTAACAATGAACTAATGGCAATTTAGTCTTTTGGTAATTCCCTTGAGTTGGTCGAAAATATGGGGGTACAAGAGTCATTTGGATGCAAGATATTATTGGCCAATGACAAGTGTCATTACAAGCGTTAATCCATACATTAAGCTTTAATTAGGGTCTTATTCCAACTACCATTTAACCATTGACCAAGTACGATTGTGGAAGACTTTTCTCTCTCTCTCTCTCTCTCTCCTCTCTCATTTTCGGTAGCTCTCTTCTCCCCCTCACTCTCTCCTTTCTTTCTTCTTCTTCGGCCAAGAAAAACCTCGCCCGACCAGTCGCTGCCCAGTTCCGACACCCCCACTATTCTGGCCATAACTTTTTCTTCCGACATTGGATTGAGGCGACCCACCCGCCATTAGAAAGCTTATTGTCTTGTGGTTCTAAAGACATATTATGAGCTCAATTTGACCTAGCCATTTTTCCCATAGAGCAGTTTGAAAGGGCAAAGGTCAGGCTGGTTAGATTTGAACCCGATTTGGAAGGGAGCCATCTTGCGCCGATTTCAAGAGCCTTATGGCCCCCAATCTTCGGTAAGGTCTTCTCAACACCTAGGTTAAGGATCTAGTAAGCTGATATTAAAGATTGGTTGGAGATTAGATAGGTTTTAATGGTTGAAATATATGATCTTGCAAAGACAAATCTGACTACCCTGCCGCCGATCGGGAACCGAGACACATTGAGGGACTTTGAGGTGTCATCTTGCTTCGAAACCCTCGGTAAGACATCTATGTACATTGGCAAGGTGGTTGTGTAATGAAATGGAGTTTAAAGGTGTTATAATGGCCGTTTGTTGTAAATCTTCGAGGAATCGTATGCTGCCTTGCACCGGAAAAATTGAATAGAGCCATTTCGAGGCTTGCAGAGGTGTCGCCCTGCTTCGAAATCTTTGGTAAGATGTCCTAGAGCGTAGTATGATGTGTTAGCAAGGTGATAGCATGAAATAATGTAATTTACAAGAGTTTAAAAGGTTGAATTGTGTGATTTTCTTTAGGACGCGCGCTGCCCTGTTTTGGCCGAGCTTTAACCGAGCATTGTGGCGGAATTTGATTGAAAATTATAGCTCAATTGGATTGGTGAGCGACCCCTAAACCCTTATTAGGACGTTAGGGTACTAAGAGACGAGTTTGAGATTCGATTGATTGAATTGTGAACCAAATATGTTTGAATTGGTGAGTGCCGATTGCAAATTACATTAACCGAACCTTGTTGCTTGCCCTGGGATGAAATTGTGATGTTTATGGCTGTGATTGCCATGTGAGTGATCGGTTGGCATGTATACTTGAATGGCCGTGTGGTCCCTAGTCCCTTGAGTGGCAATTGTGTGAAATACATGCCTAAAATTGGCAAGAGAATGCCTTATATGATTGATTGCCTTGATGTGCAATTTGTGCCATGCATTATGAGTGTTCGGCCATGGTTGCTTCTCATGATAAAAGATTAGTTATATGCTTAATTGGGTTATACTTGATCATGAAGTCATTGTAAAGATGAGATATGGCTTGTGAGCCCTTATTTGATGAGAAGCATGATAAATAATGGCTATCTTTGATTGATGGAATTATGAACTAATGGCAAATCGAACCTTGATGCGTCAGATCGCCAGATTGATTGGTATCTTGAGGCTTCAGAACACGGGATAGCCTTGTTACGTGTCGACACAATTATTGAAATATTTTTGGAACCTGATGCGTTAGAACGCGGGTTGCCAATCGTTTTTAACCTAATACATATTGATGCGGGCCGAGCCATTGAAAAGAGAACCACGATGAAATTGATTTAGCCTGAGGCGTATTGACACGGGTATAGCCATTTGAATTGAAACTATGATGAGCCTGAGGCGTATTGACGCGGGCATAGCCA
Organism: Rhodomyrtus psidioides; assembly: GCA_021437785.1. Lineage (NCBI taxonomy): Eukaryota > Viridiplantae > Streptophyta > Magnoliopsida > Myrtales > Myrtaceae > Rhodomyrtus > Rhodomyrtus psidioides. Next base: position 411,923 of record JAILYB010000077.1, on the reverse strand, counting down.
TTGGAATTGAAAGTTGTGATGAAATTGCGACTACTCCCTTGTATGTGAACAAAATATTATGATAGTACGAAGTTTGGTCTTGATAGTATTTTTGTCATTGGATTGTGATTGTTTAACACCAATTGTAAAGCCTTTTCATGATGCATTGAGGGTCATTTGTTATTTTTCTTGATGAGCTATTGCTTGCTCCTTTTTAAAAGATGTCTGGAGGTACTAATGACCTAATTTAGGTTTAGAGTTAGCTTACTGAAATTTATATCTCACCCCATCGTGGGATTAACATTTTGAGGTCCCTATTGATGGAGTCCCATGGATGCAGAAGATGATTAGCCGAAGAGGCATTTGATGTGATTAGGCTTGTGACCTTGTGTGACCTCGTATCTTGCCAATCGTAGTCTTGTATTGTATCTTTGAGTAATGTTTCTGTGGTAACGTCCTGAAGTCATCTTTTGTAATAAAGTTATGAGATTGTCTTCTTGCTTTCGCATGCGCATATCAGATTATGGAATTCTTGAGTTGTGGGCCGAAGGATCCTAGGTAATAACGATAAGAGGAACGACCAGGTGAGATGTTCGCGTGCCCGCCGGGTTCGGGGCGTAACACCAGTTTCCCAAGAAGATAATGAATTGAAGTCTGCATTGTTTAGCATTAAAAGTCCGAGCCAGAGCTTGAGTTTTGCTTTTGGGATGGTGCTGCATGCATGGATGAGGTACGCTAGGGAGTCATGTCAATGAGAAGAATGGCTAGAATTTAAATATGTACACACACATATATATATATAGGTCCAGTCCAGTTGGTTCGAGTGGGTGATTCAGTGCTAGAATTGGGAATTGAACTGATACCCGTCGTTTCTAGTAAATTGGAATCGGCAACGGGAACCACCTAAAATCACCTGGTTGGGTATGGTCCGATCCGGTTCGGATGGATCCCCGTTTTTTTCTCACCCTTACTATCATCTGTTGAAAAGCGAGGACAGAGATATTATAATTTGGCATTGATTGCGGCTTTTACTTATTTGGAGAATTTACACTGGTTCATACTTGCTCCATCATAAACTTTCCCGCCTTCTGTTGTCCTTAGATTAAGAGATGAAAACGGCCCACTTAGATGAGACTTTTTGTGTTTTTTCAGTTTGTATTTAAAAGAATGGTTAGCCGTCGCATCTTTTGCCCACTTTATTAAAGAACAAAGGTTTGATTCGAGATTATATGACTTTTATTCATATCAGTTGTGTCACTCATTTGCTTCAGGCTCATGAATATTTTGACAAATATTTAAGTGCATTTATTATGAAAGTAATGGCAAAGTTGACACAATATCAACATCAATAACACCTTTATCCCAAACTAGTTGGGGTCGGTGGTCGATGAACCCCAAAGATTCATAAAAATAAAGCAAACAATCTAGGGAAAAAAGAACAATATGTAAAAATAAGTAAATAAAGATATATATATATATATATATACACACACACACACACACACACACATATTACCCCTCCACAATACTAACAGCCTTCTTCCACTCCGTCCTGAGAGAAACCTTACACCAATATATTTCTCTCTCCCATAAATCTTGTTTTACTACTTTCCCCCAAGTAAGTTTCGGCTGACTTCTTTCTTTCTTCGTGGTATGATCTCAACAGCAAATATATGTTCGTACCGGGGCATTTAGGGGCATTAGGAGAATATGCACAAACCATCTCAATCTATGTTCTCTCATCTTTTCTGCTACCGGTTCTGCCCCAACTTTTCGTCGAATTTTTTCATTTCTTATCTTATCCATCCTTGTATGACCACGCTTCCACCTTAACATTCTCATTTTCACTACTCTCATTTTATGTTCATGTTTCCTCTGTGCTGGCCAGCATTCAGCTCCGTATAGCATGGCAGGTTTTACTACTGTTCTATAAAATTTTCCTTTTAACCTAAGAGGAATTTTGCGATCACACAAAAATCTGGATGCACTTTGCCATTTCATCCAACCTGCTATGATTCTATGACTCACATCCTCATCAATCTCTCCCTCCTTTTACAATATTGATCCCAAATATCTAAAAGTATCATTCTTGGGTACCTCCTGTCCGAGCATATTTACGGCTTCTTGATCCTCTCTTCCTGCCGTGTCGAACTCACACTTCAAGTATTCTATCTTACTTCAACTTAACGTAAATCCTTTAGACTCCAACGTGCTAATCACACATATAAATTCAATAAAGATTATTTCATATTCGTAATCCAACTTCTTAGACTAAGTCCAACTTCGTATCAAACTCCATAAAATAACAGAACAAATTAACATGAAAACTGAACTGGTAGTCTATAAGTACAATTGTTACAAAAACAAAAACATATTTCTCAATGGTGTCATTTGACCCCACAGCCAATGCTAAGAGGGTGGTGCCGCCGCAACTTGCCCTCGAATGGCCTTCACGAATGTAAAAGCAATGAAAGCCAGTGAAGTCAATACATGGCCATTGAAGTGGACGCCGTGTTAGGATGCATGTGTGAGTTGTGTTAGAGAAGTCCCACATATGAGAATTGATGTGGTGCTGAGCAGTTAATATACCCAAATTGGCCCATAACTCATTGGCTTCAGCTTTTGAGTAAATGTGGGTCCAACTGGATATATTGACGGGCTCGGACTTGGACTCCCTCTTGGCGATCTACCCGGTAAAAAGTATCAGACTTCCGCTACGGACTCTCAACACGCCGCCATTAATCAAGTTTAGTTTTCTAATTAATTTGACTGTTCCGTCATGAATGATTAACTCGTTTGATTCACTACAAAAAAACACGGATTTAGAGACGAAAATTTGTTACGAAAGAACTTCGGCGTAAATTTGCGACGAAACACAAAATTCGTCGCTATTTGCGATGAAATTAGTGACGAAAAAATTCATCACAAATTAGCGACAAAATTGGCGACGCAAATTTATTCGTCACTAATTAGCGACGCAAGTAGCGACGGATTTTTTATTAGTCTCTAATTTTGTGACAAAATTAGCGACGAAAAAGCATTTTCGTCGCTAAAAAGATAAAAATAAAAATAAAAAAATTTGTTAATAAATTGTGACAAATTAATACTTTCGTCGCAAATTGATATAATAATAAAAAAACATTTGCGACGAAATTGTCTATTCGTCACAAATTGATTTATTAATAAAAATAAAATTAAAAACATTTGCGACGAAATTGTATATTCGTCGCAAATTGATATATTAATAAAAATTAAAATTAAAATCATCTGCGACAAATTTATGTATTCGTCGCAAATTGATATATTAATAAAAAATAAAATTAAAAACATTTGCGACGAATTAATAATTTCGTCGCAAATTTACGACGAAATTGCATATTCGTCGTAAATTGATATATTAATAAAAAATAAAATAAAAAACATTTGAGACGAAATTGTATGTTCCTCGCAAATTGATATATTAATAAAAAATAAATTTTAAAAAATTGCGACGAATTCATATTTTCATCGTAAATTATATTTTTATTTTTTATTTACAATTTGTGAGGAAAGGTTAAATTCGTCGTAAATTTTGCGACGAATTTTCACTTTCATCGCAAATTAATTTAAACATTTTCTGGAAAGTTGCGACTAAACCATATTTTTGTCGCAAATTGTAATATTTTTCTTTTTTATTTAAATTGTTCTGCCAATTTGCTACGATCAATTCGTCGCAAATAATTCCCTAGAAATTTGTGACGAAATCATATTTTCGTGGCAATTTTTTTTTACTTGTTCTAGCAATTTGCGAAGAATTTTCACTTTCGTCGCAAATTATTTTTATATTTTTCTTTTTTATTTAACCAATTTACGACGAAAGGATCAATTCGTCGCAAATTTATTAAATTTTTGTGCAAATTAGTGACGAAATCATTTTTTCTTCGCTAATTATTTTTTTATTTTATTTATTTCGACAAAAAATTATTTTACGACTAAAGCATTTACATAGAATGATAATAGGGGGAAATCTTGAAATTTCTTGAAGTTCAACTCTTGATATATTGGATAAAAAAGCTCTTGATATAAGGAAATGATTTTGATTGTAGATTCAATTTCATATCAAGTAGATAAAAAATTTAAAATATGCTTAAAGTTGAAATTCATCACAAAAGTATTTCGTCGCTAATATAATCTAAATATTGACACAAAATGGCAAAGATTAGTTTGTCAAAAGCATATGAAAATGTCGAACATACTTCTATTTAGACATGTATTTACAAAGAATGAATAAATAGGGGAAAAACATGAAATTTCTTGATATTCAACTTTGATATATTCGATAAAAAAAAAGCTATTGATATAAGGAAATGAATGAATATCGACTGTAGATTCAATTTCATAGCAAGTGGATCAAAAAATCTTTCCGTCATTTATCTCTTAAATATCTTTTAGCTAAAAAAAAAGGATTCCATTCATAAATTATAATAATCAGTAGATATATAGAAAGCTTTCGGTTCTAACAAATCAATTCTAAACATTTTAATGTTAGTACTAATTTATACTATGCGTAATTTAGATTACAAATGATATCCTAATTTTGAAATATAGATTATAACAAATCAAATCTTGACATAATCGACAAAAAAGCTCTTGACATACTTATATTTAGATATATATATGTAATTTTTCTATAGTGACGAAAACAGTTGTTCGTCGCTAATTACTATTCTTAATTTATATTTTTTCTAGGTTTATTAGAACCTTTTTTTTATATTTATTACATATGTAAAGTTGTGAACAAACAAAAAATAGAGATCAATTTCTTTTTATAAAATATAACATAGAAAAAAAATTTCGATTCTTTGGGATCCTTGCTTTCTGCAATTGGTGAGTGACTTAAATAAGAAATGCTTATGATACGTCATTTAGCTTAGCTTATTTATGTTCTTTCTTATATTCTATTTTATATTAATTTACATTAATTGTTTTTTTAGAAAATGAAAATAGAGCGAATATCCTTTAATTTTTTTTAAAAAATCGAATATATTATTAATTAAGTAAAGATTACATTAATAAGTATAAATGAAGAGCGATCGATTTATTTAACAAGCATGCATGAAATTTCTTGGTGTTCAACTCTTGATATATTCGACAAAAAAGCTCTTGATATAAGGAAATGAATTAATATCGATTGAAGATTCAATTTCATAGCAAGTGGATAAAAAATTTAAAATATGCTTAAAATTTTCCCCTAAAAAAAATCTTACGCGAGTTTGAAAGTGCGGAATGTTTAAATAAATTTCAGTTGGATCTACATCTATCACTACTCTACATGGATCTCGTAAAGTCAGAATGTTATATTCCTCAGTTTTGACCGTGTTACAAACTTTCTCTTGTTGATATGATGTATCTTTCAGTGTTCCTCGATTTTTCTTCGTGTTTTGGTCTCTTATATGCAACTCACTAATCAACTTTGTCACGTTTCGAATTAGGATATAATGTAAGTTCTCACAATATTTATCATCTTGAATTCGGCTCTTACTCTATCCACAATAAGATTAAGAAGAGATAGAACAAAGTATTACTCTATCTATCATCTTGAATTCCTCAGGATGAGTTCGTTTTCTGACGAATCTTTTTTTCGTCGCAAATTTTGCTACGTATCTATTTTTCGTTGCTAATTTAGCGGTGAAATTTTGACCAGGATAGAATTCCAAATTCAAATTCTTTAAAATTCTATTTCCTTTCAAAAATAAAAGTAGAAAGAAAATATTTAATAATAAAGATAATAAATAAAAATTTAATAAATTAAGAAATTGAAAATATATGAAAATAGAATATAAATAAGAAAAATCAAATAAATCAGCGACGAATCTATCGGAATATGTCGCAAATTAGCGATGAACAACGACTTTCGTAGCTAATTAGCGACGAATATGATACTTCGTCGCAAAACTGTCAGTCAAATTTTCGACAGATTCCCATTTCGTCACTGAAGTGTCTACGTTTTTCTCCCAAAATTTTCACCTCCCGCGCAAGGTTTTTCTTCACTTACCCTCCCGCCCTCACCTCGATCCTCGCATCCTGTCTATGTTTTCCCCTCTGCGCTCTCGCTCTCCCATCGCCCTTGCGCTGCCCTCTCGCCGCCCTGATATCGCGCTTCGCCTCCGCCCTCTCGCGCTCCCATCGCCTCCCTGCCCTCCAGCTCTTTCGACCCTCTCCTTCTCCGAACGACGCCACTGCGCCTTCGCCGTCGCCGCCTGCTGTTGTGCTCCATCTCTGTGCAAGCTCCACGACAGCGCCCAAGCCCCATCGCCGCCTCCCCCTAACTCTCTCCATCTCTTGGTCCGGCTTAGATGTCCGAAGTTGGGTGGTACATTCTCGGCGACGATCAGCAGAACATTGGCCCTTATGCCGCCTCAGAGTTGCTTGGTACATTCAACTTCTTTGATTCTTTATCGCAATCGTGTCAATTTTTCCGTTCAATTTCAAGCTCCACGAGGAGAAATTATAGTCTTGTGTAACTTCCCTGTGATAAGGAGTGCGATTGGATGTTTTGGGTAGAGCATTTGAAAAACGGGCATCTGTTTGAGAGTACACTCGTGTGGGCTGAAAGGAGAGTTGATTGGCAGCCTCTCTCTTCTATCCCTGAGCTGATGCTTCTCTCTTCAGATAGTGGGGCTGATTCCCAAAACCCCCAAGGTGTGTGCTTTTTTGGGTGAATTGGTTTCATGTGCTTTTCATTAGGCCGTGGCTGCCAAGTACATATAATTACATTGCAATGGACTGAACAGCAAAGACAAGTTTGAGAAATGGCAAAGGGAAGTTAGAGAGTCCGAGGTGGTGGGGTCGAATAATGGGTCTCTTTCTGTCAGTGTTGGCTTGTAGGTTCGATGAAAAGGTTATGGATTATGCTGAAAAGGTTTTCCTGTTTATTAGCTATCACTTATGCCAGGTCATGCTTATGTTGATCATCAGGTGAGCTGTTTGATTTCCATTTGGCTAATTGTAAAATCTTCTTGCTGCTCTGGGTAAAATCGATTCTGTTTTCCCCTTACTAAGTGTGAAACCGTGTGCAATCAGTTTCAAACAGTTAACAGAAAGTAAATGACATGGCTCCTATAGCTATTTATTGGTTATGGCTATGGTAATTACTGGAGTACTCGTTTAGCTTTGTTATGCATTCTTCCTCCGAACTAAAATTATCGCTGTTTTAGGCTGAGCCCTTGTAGAATAGGAAGCTTTGGTAGAAAATGTGGAGGTTCTATCTCTATTGCAGCTCCGCGAATAAGTTGCCCTGCTTTTCCCTGCATTTTAGTTATATTGTCTTGCAAATATATGTTCAATCCTTAGTCTAACATAGCTTTTGAAAGCAGGCAAGTTACATTTTTTGCCACGTGGATGTACCCATACCAGCAATTCTTGGTTTTATGCGACAGTCAGAATTCTTTATTTTATGCAACAGTCACTAACCTTTTTTATGCTTAAGCCCAGCTGGTGAAACTCCATCATCTGCTCGACTTTTCGATGCTGTCGTCAGTGGGTGCATCCCAGTCATAGAGAGTGATGAATTGGAGCTTCCCTTCGAAGGGATACTTGATTATAGAAAGGTCTGTGCGTGCATCCTCAAGGTCTCCTTACTTTGTTAGGTTGATCTGTCACTCTTGAAGATGATTGCGTATGCAATTTTGCAATATGCGCAAATGTGGAAAAAGCATAATTGTTATTCGATAGTTCTATTTATTTCTTCCAGCGATTCTGTTCAACCATGGCTTTTAGCATATCTAAAAAATGTTAGCACTGCTCAAGTCAGAAGATTGTAAATGGACAACCATGAAAATGTTAGGCCAGGAATAGACAAGTTCAAAATAGGGTTTTTCAAATGTCGTGGATCTTTTCTACTGTGCTAAACTTCAAAGGCGCGACTACTGCTTGTACGGATAAATTTTGCCTTGTTTAGACTTAGTATGTGGATGATGGTGGAAAAACTAATCACACAACAACTGTGATTAGTTTTGTGTTGATAAAAGAATTGGTGCACTATTGCTGCATTCGAAATGAAGTTGAATTTTCTTCTCTAGCCTGAGCTCTGTCATTTAACTTTTGCAATTTTTCGGTTTGTAGGTAAGCTGACGATTATGATCGAGGATCCGAGGGACGTTGAACGAAGGAGACTTTTTGGGATCCAAGACTCTGATGCTCTTACCTTTTGCTTTTTGTCTCGTCAAGACTCCTTTTTAGTTATCACAATGCACTTGTATGGTTAGCATTAGGAGCTCTCAGTTTCCTGTAATTGAAACAGATGAATGTATTTTATTTTTATATTATTATAATATTTAGATCTTATTACTTGCTTAATTAATGGTAACTATAAATTTTATTTTTATTTTTAATTTATCGCTAGAGAAGAATAAAAATTTTAAAAAAATTCGTCGCAAATGAGGGTCTTGCGACGAATTTTGCGACGAAAAATAATTTCGTCGCTAATACGGCGTCGCATATTTTGTGACGGAAATTTCATTTTTCATTGCAAATTTGCTACGAAAGTTGCGACGAAAATAATTTGTAGCAAATTTGCGACGAATTTTGCGACGAATTAGAATTTCGTAGCAAATTTACGACGAACTGTATTTCGTAGCAAATATGCGACGAATAGTGATTCGTCGCAAATTTGCGACGAAATACCGAAATTCTCATTCGTCGCAACTTTGCGACGAATCACTGTTCGTAGCAAATTTCGTCGCAAATTTGCGATGATTTGCCCAAATTTCGTCGCAAAAATTGCGACCCCGAGTTAGCGACGAAATTCTCATTCGTCGCAAAATTTGTCGCAAAAAACCAATTGCGACGGATTTTGGCGAAATTTTCATCGCAAATTTCGTCGCTAATTAGCTGTTTTTTTGTAGTGATTATTGGTTCTTTGTCGGAAGTCGCGGAACATCAAAGACATCAAACCCAACATAATGCTCTAACGTGGGGTTGAAAAACATTAAAATCTCTAGTCTCCACATTTCTTGACTGTTTCTTCATGACTGATTAACTGGTCTGATTATTGGTTCTTTCTCGGAGATGGCGAAATATCAGAGACATCAAACACAACATAATGCTCTAACGTGAGGAGGAAAAACATTAAAATCTCTGGTCTCCACATTTCTCAACATCCTTTATTTGAAATTCATCCAGAGAACAATAAGACTTTGAAAATCAAGCTAAAATGACATTACAAATTAGTAGGCAATCCGTTTCGATTAAAACTCCTGAAAATATCATACTCTCTTTCACTCCCTCAAACGATATCTAGGTGTAACCACCAGATGATTGGCTCTAGGAGCAGTGATCCCGAAGTCCTCGGTCATGTCAAGCTCGCTCGGTGACATGCCTCCCGAAAGTTCCCAATCGAAGCAGTGTACCAGCTGAGCAAGCACGAACCGCACAACAGTCAAGCCAAGCTGCATTCCAGGGCACCCTCGGCGGCCCGCTCCAAATGGCAGCAGCTGAAAATCACGCCCCTTAACATCCACGCTGGATCCTAAGAATCTTTCAGGCACAAACTCTTCCGGGTCGTGAGTGGTCCATACTTTCGGGTCCCTTCCAATGGACCACGTATTCACGATGATCCTCGACTTGTAGGGTATGTGGAAGCCATTCACCGTGCAGTCCTCGGTCGCCTCATGGGGTAGCATAAGCGGAGCCACCGGGTGAAGCCTCATGGTCTCCTTGATGACCATGTCTAGGTAGTCCAAGCCATCTGTGTCTGATTCTTCCACTGCTCTATTCAGTCCCACGGCTTTCTCTAGCTCTTCTTGGAGCTTTTTCATGGCACTAGGATGTTTAATAAGTTCGGCCATTGCCCAGTCAATTGCTGTCGCTGAAGTGTCCATCGAACCCGACAACATGTCCTGCATGGAGAAACATATCGAGATTCATATAAAAGTGTATCTTAATTTCACTTATCAAGAATATTTACGAAAGACTAAGAGATGGATGTTACGAGGAAAATTAGTGCATTGAAAGCTTGAACTTTCCAAATTACTTACTCATTTAGAGCACTTTTGTCATGGGAAAATTACCAAATAAAGCCATAAACCAGTTGCAATTGTATTATTTAAGTTTTAAATTTTATTTTTGGTCATTCAGTCAATAACCTTTACAATTGTATCAATTAAGTCCATTCATTCAATTTGGCCGGCGTTATCGTGGATGACAACAAAAAAAATAATATTTTAATATATTTTTAAACCTTTTTCATTTTCAATTTCTTTTTTCTTTTTTTCTTCCCTCTCCTTGCTCCGACCGGTCGTCGGTAATCGACCAGAGGCGATGGCGAGGCCGAGCCTCGCCTTGGCTGTGTGAGGTTGTCCTCACCAGCAGGCTAGAGGAAGGAGAGGGTAGAAAAAAAAAGGAAGAAAGAAAATAAATAGAAAATAAAAATTTTCAAAAAGCTAAAAAATAATATTAAAATTGTTTATCACCAGATGCCGATCGATGGCCATCCGATGTCCACGTAAGCGTTGGCCGGCCGTAATTACTATTAGGACTGAATCGGCAAAAAAAAAAAGTTTATGACTAAATTGGCACAATTGCAATAGGTTTTGGAATTTTATGCAATAGGTTTAAGACGTTTCTTGCAAAATCTACATGTCAGTTGAATCCAAACGAAAACTACTTATGAGGTCGTAAATATGAATTCCGGTAAGAATAATACTTAACATAATTAAAAAGATAAACAACTTTTTTTTCATTTAATATTTGTAGTTGGATGATGGAAATTATTTTTCTCAAGTAGCGAATACTTTCAAGAATAAATCTACATATCGAAACCCCAATAGAATTTTGGCGCAAGAATCACTTATGAATACATTTTGTCGTCTCCCGCACTCACTGTTTCATAGTTTGACGAAACATTATTAACCGCTCCACCTCCGGTGCTCGAAAGAGACAGACACATGGTAGAAAGACAAAAAGACATCGTCTGTCCACAACAATATATGAAGAAGCCAACAAGACTATCTGTTTGGGCAAAATTTTAATTGAAGCAAATGTAATGATCACTAATATTGCCATCATTTCATTTATCTTAACATATACAAGAAATATAGGAAAAACGACCTTGCTTGAAAAATGCCATTAAAATGTGCAAATCTTAGAAAGGAAATTTTTGATAACCTTTTTTTACCAGGATACAATAGTTGAAATATCAAATTTGCATGAAAACTTGGCTTTTAAAATCAAATGACATATCTTGTTCGAAGTTCGAATATAATAGTTTATATATGTGAGATTTTGTGAAACTACTACAATTGTTCTAAAAGCTTAAAATTTTAGATGAATGCATGGTTTAATATTTAACTTATTGAATCACTCTCTTATCTTTTGCCCAGTACAAAACCTCTCAGGACATTTTGCTTTGATATCACATGAGTTTTTGTGAGATCATTAACCATGTTCTAAAAATGAAGGCCTGATTTAATAATTTAATTATTCTGTCAATATAATCAAGTATCTGCTTATAATCTATCGAACCTCAGCTAGCGGGATCCTTGTTCTAACAAATTTTCCAGTCCGACATATACTTATATAATTGAACAGTACTTGAAGTTACAAAAATTGATGAATTACCAGAATTATGGCTTTGATATGGGGCCTGTCAATATGGTACTCTCCCTCCTTCACTCCCATGATGCCCAGCATGACATCAACAAAATCTTTGCTCTCTCCTTCCTCTTTCTTAGACTTCATGTGCTCGTCAATAATTTTCTCAAAGAAGGCATCGAACACTTTGCTGACGGCCTTCATGCGTTTCGTCAACCCCTGAAGATCAAATGGTGCTAAATAAGGAACATAATCACCGATGTTCGGTGTCGCCCCCAACACCATCACTTCTTGAATGACAGCCTTGAACCCTCTCTCGTCAAACTCCTTGTCCATGTACTTCTTCCCGAACACCATCCTACAACTCATATCGGCACTTAGCGACGAAATCTTCGTGCTCAAGTCGACGACAGTGTAGTTGTGAGACGCGTCTTTGAGAAAATTCACGAGCAAGCCGACCTCCTCTCTCCTCATGGGCTTGAAGGAATTGATTTTCGCGTTGCTAAGGAGCTCCAAGGTGCACATCTTTCTGATGTTCCTCCAATATGGGCCGTACGGCGCGAATGCCAAGTTCCTTTGCTCGTAAGAGATGTGCTTCGAGGCCTCATGAGGCGGCCGGCTCGCGAAAACAAGATCGTGGGTCTTGAGGAATTGCTCGGCCACTTCGGGCGAAGAGACGACGACTGCGGGCACGAACCCGAGGCGCAAGTGCATGAGGGGTCCATATTTTTGAGCTAATTTGTGAAGATCATGGTGAGGGTTTTTTCCCAACAAAGGGAGGTTTCCAAGAATGGGAAACCCTCTTGGACCAGGAGGCAATTTCTTCTTGCTCTGTGTTTTCCCTAGCAAAGTTCGCAACAAGAGATGAGCAGCCAAAGCGAAGGCGAGTGTTATCCATATCCAAGCCATTGGAGGTGGTTCTTTGGAAGGAAGTGGAGCGAAGATGGAGGAGGAAATAATTTCGTTGGATATAATATAGGCAAAGATATGACAGGGAGATGTACAAAATTTATATCGTATTATTTTTAGTGGCGCCCTTCATCTAGAATCAGACGAAATATCATGCCCTATGCAGTAATTAAGAATCGGTCAACCAGAAACGACATCTTTTCTAACGATGAGCATTGATTTTGTCAAACAGATGATTAAAATAAGCTTGTTTATTGATTTTTTCTTAAACAAGAGTGACATGAAGGATGGAACGAGAAACACAAGGAAGTGTTGGAGTCGTCCTCAAGGTTGGGAATTTTTCTCATTTTATGTTTATGGATCGTAGGAATCTTTGAGCAATATGTCACTAAATAAATGTATTTAATCTCCTCGAAAGCATGCATCGGGTAAGAAATATTCATCTGAAGCGTGGTGGGCACGGCCCCTAAAGTCATATTTGTATGAAATTCTAATTTGAACACGGAATTCAGACAATTGGTTTCAAACCTAGCGGCGGATCACATAGCCGGCCCTTGAATATTTAGCTTGACAATGCTAATGTACATCTGAAAAAACATAACATGAGTACAAGCATATCGAGAAAGCAAGAGAAGCCCTATTGCACTTTGATTGCAAAAGTCATCTCAACTTGTCTCCCACGTGAAGTCGGAAAGCAAGACAATTCAAAGTTATGCGCATGCAGCGTGCCAACTTGTTCAACAAGTAAATGGACTACACCAAGGCGGTGAAAATTAAGCCTATGGGTAGGGCTTAAGAGCGAAGCATTTGCCATTTGAGGATAAGGCCACAGAAAGACTTTGGCAATGACTAGAGGTGGCAATATGGGTCATTAACTTTTAAAAGGTTCACTAAAAATGGGTTAACAACGGATCACACTTAAATCAATTTTCGACCCACATTGACCCACTTTCGACCTATATTGACCCACTTTCGACTCATGAGGACAACATTTTTCCACAAGTTACAAATGGTCTCGGGGCCTGGTCCGGAGATCGGGTCTCGGGGCCAGGGCGGATCTCGGGACCGGGTGCCGGGGCCGGGGGCGTGACCGGGACCTGGGCCGTGACCGGGGCCTGGGCCGGGTCCCAGGGCCGTGACAGGGGTCAGGGCCGGGGTCGAAGTCATTGCCAATGACAGCCTCGATAAGGAAATAAGAGAGTGGTCCTCGTGACAGAGAGAGCCAAGGTGTGAGTTTCCGAATAAAGAAATAAAATAGCTACGCGCGCACTTATGTCAGCTAGTTTGCCTTTAGTATTATGAGTTCAGTGATAGAAAGTAGAAAGCTGCTAGACTGACAATCTGACAGTACTGTCAGTCATTTCTAGTCACATGATCTCTCGATTAATGAGTACTTTATGCGAAAGACGCGATGATGGTGAGTGGATTTACAATTGAGGTTGTATTGTCCATGACAATATTGTTATGGAAGCATTTCTCTAGAAAGTATATTGTAAATAGGGAAAGTCAAATTTTGCATGTTACCCTAGCTTTCACAATATAATATGCCTTGAGGTTGTCTCTTATAATTGAGTTGTTTTTTAGTTCGGTTTGGTTCGATTAGCGGAACTGAAATTATACAAACCGAGATAGGTTATTTTTCTATTACTCAAAACGAAATCCGAACCGAACTAAAATACACAAAATTATAAAGAGACAACCTCAAGCATATTAAAAAACAACAGTGCTTCCTTTGGCTTTTTAAGGTTACGATATGCGTTTAATGATTTCTAAAGCTTGGATCTTAACATCCTAATAAGGTTTGGTAGGATACCTTTAATAGGAATGCACCTACATAAGTGGAGTTGGTTGACTCTGCGAAAATCTTTGGATGTTGGATTTTCTAAAGCACACATGAAACCTAAGAATTTCAAGACTGAAAGAATGAATGCAACCGAGAATCAATCTTGATTCGAAGATACTCTGTGTGAGGTATATTTTCTGGACTTACACCAACAACTGGCGATTCAAGGCTAAGTCTGGAGACTAGTTAAGTATGTCCGATAGGCTATCACTAAAAAGTTTCAAAGATAAGGCTACCTATCTTTATGCAGTGCATTTCCACATGCACACTTGGAATTCCTTGAACCTTTGTTCCGTGGAGCCATTATGTTGTAATTTGTGTGTTAATGGGCCGAACATTAATGAGAACCGTTTATGACTTTTCTGGTTTAATGTTAGCATAACTGTGCACTTATATTAGTGTAATCGACGTGCATTTATGTCTGTAAACCGACATAGTTTAATGACCGCGTAACCGACGTACATTTATGTCGGCATAACCAATAAGGATTAATGTCGGCGTAACTGACAGTCTTTCTAGTCTATAAATAGATGTGTTTCTGTAGTTCAGAATTACAAGTCACAACTCGAATCACACTCCTCTAATTCTCTCGTAGTCGTCCTCCAAGTGTGCCGGTTTCGAGAAGTGTTCAACAGAGTTATGTTCATATAGTGTTGTTACAAACAGGTTCGAGATGTTGTATCTTGGGAAACATAGTTCGTGAAGCTGCTTAACACTGTTGACCGAAATTAATCGCCTTAAGGAGATTCGTACTTCACATTTTGTCCAATTCTTATATTTGGGTTTACAGTATTCAACAAGTCTATTTATTTTAAAATCTTTATTTGTAAAGATTATGCATTGACGTGATCGGCATTAAATATTTTTATTACTTATTCTATGTTATTATTTTCTAATTACAACAAACAGTGTTACATATTTCCCTCGATACGTTAGCGAGTGCGCAAATATTTTCCAACATCTATGGGATTGGTTTAATAGGAACCTTGAACCACTTGTTTGTTCCATGGACCCATCCAAGAATCGAATCGCGGTCCGATCCTGTTCTCGGATGGGTTCATGGAATCGATCTTACCGAGTATCCAGCACCAACATCAATTAAAAAATTGTATATAAGTGAATTAATAGAGACATTCTCATGGGATAAATCTACAATTGATGTCGTAAGAGACAACCAAGCTGTAGTCTTCAAATTTGAGTTCGGCTTCGGACCAATTGTGACATTCCGAATTCCGACCCTCTTCGAGGCTATTGGCATGAAATGGGGTCTCAAAATTGGAGACTGGATAATGAAGAATTTCGACATTGAAAAGAATTGGACGTCACCTCATCGAACGTAATTTATATCGAAAAAGTGAAATTTCGGATTGAAAGTGTGAAATTGCCATTTTGCCCCTAGAAGAATACCCTTGCCTTAACAATGAACTAAGGACAATTTAGTCTTTCGGTAATTCCCTTGAGTTGGCTGAAAATATGGGGAAACAAGAGTCATTTGGATGCAAGATATTATTGGCCAATGACAAGGGTCATTACAAGAGTTAGTCCATCCACTAAGCTTTAATTAGAGTCATATTCCAATTACCATTCAACCATTGATAAGTGAGATTGTGGAAGACTTTCCTCTCTCATTTTCGGCAGCTCTCTCCTCCCCCTCGCTCTCTCATTTCTTTCTTCTTCTTCGGCCAAGGAAAACCTCGCCCGACCAGTCGCTGCCCTGTTCCAACACCCCAACTGCTTCGGCCATAACTTCTTATTTCGACATTGGATTGAGGCGAGCTACCTGCCATTAGAAAGCTTATTGTCTTATGGTTCTAAAGACATATTATGAGCTCAATTTGGCCTAGCCGTATTTCCCGTAGAGCAGTTTGAAGGGGCGAAGATTAGGCTACTCAAATTGGAACCCGATTTGGGAGGGAGCCCTCTTGCGCCGGTTTCAAGATCCTTTATGGCTCTCAATTTTCGGTAAGGTCTTCTCACCACCTATCTTAAGGATCTAGTCAGCTGATATTAAAGATTGGTTGGAGATTAGATAGGTTTTAATGGTTGAAATGTATGATCTTGCAAAAACAGATCTGACCACCCTACTACCAATCGGGAACCGAGACACTTTGAGGGACTTTGAGGTGTCTCCTTGCTTCGAAACCCTCAGTAAGACATCTAGGGACATAGATTGATGTATTGGCCATGCGGTTGTGTGATGGAATGGAGTTTAAAGGTGTTATAATGGCTGTTTGGTGTGAATTCTCTAGGAACCATATACTGCCTTGTACCAGACGGATGAACCGAGCCATTTAGAGGCTCGCCGAGGTGTCGTCCTGCCTCAAAATCTTCGGTAAGATGTCCTAGAGTGTAGTATGATGTGTTAGCAAGGTGATAGCGTGAAAGAATGAAATTTAGAAGAGTTTTAAAGGTTGAATTGTGTGATTTTCCTTAGGACGCGCGCTGCCATATTTTGGCAGTTATTAGCCTTAAGAGGCTGTTGATGATTGGTGAAAGGTCGCCAAAGGAAGAGTTTCCTTGAAGGCATAATACCTAATTGGATTGCCTTGTCGAATTGATTGGCGAGAGGTACCTTTCTGAAGCTGCTTGAGAACAAAGGTTGCTTGAACTCCGATAACCTTGCAAGGACCTGAGGAAGGTAGATCAATGTGAGACAAAGTTCTCAAGGTCATCTAAGTGTACTAAGGGTGGTTGAGGATCCCTTGAATAAGACGTGAAGTCCTTGAGTGGATTGAAATTTGAAAGCCTTATGCCTAATTGCTATTCCTGATTCTAAGGAACTGTAATGGATCCTAAGGAAAGAAGTGGATCATCGGAAGAGAAATAAGTAAGAGAATCTCCGTTCTTGGGTTATGAACAAAGAGACTTCCACTTTTGGAACATAGAATGTGCCTGCAAGGAATGGTCGTTACCTTAGCATATGGCTTATGGTGATTAACCTTTTTGCTGTCATGAAATATATTGCGGAAAGAGTTATGTCAGTTGTCTGGCTTTGTTGATGAAAATGGGATTGATTGAGGCTGAATCGGAACCCCAAGAAGTGGCATTGCGAGTTATCACCCATAAAGGATAGGGCGTCGTTATTAAAGGAAGATTGGACCATGAGCTGGTCGTTGATAGAAAGAAAGGTGAATGGATTTGATGGTCCTAGCTACTTGCGATTTTAATGAATGGATGAGTAAGCGAAAGGGGTGCTTGGGTTGTAACCACAAGGAGATTGATTTAATCAATTGTGATATCCAAGGTGTGGATATGCGGAGACTAAGGAAGAACCTCAACTCCTTGGAACCTTGTCACTTGAGGTGACTGAGCCATTGGAAAAATAATGTCAAGTATGGCGATATCTGAATCCTGGAGTAAAAACACCGTTGTTGGCACAGACTTCAAGATTGACGTCCTATGGAGTATGAAAGACAAGGTGGATTCGAAGTAAAAGAATGTCACTGAAGTGTATATTTTCCTTCATAGGGTAAGAGACCCTAGTGTGAAAGGAAGAGGAGATTCTAATTGTCTTGTGTTAAGATTGAGCGTCTGGACTGAAAAAGAAGACGCAAAGCTCAAATGATCTCTGTAAGGTAATTCTGAGGAACTATCCTATAGACAATGTTTAATTACAGGATATGTCGATGTTCAGTTGAGTGAATAAAAGTGAGATAAGGTCGCATTAATTGGTTATGGAACCAAGAGGTTAAAGCACTAATGCTTCTTGGGGAACTGCGACAAAAATGAACAAGATGTTGCATGGTCAAATTGAAAACCCATAAAAGTAGAGAGCCAAGGTATAATCTCTCAAGTGGATGGTGCGAATGACAGTTGGAATGATTCGACACCTGCTAGCAAGAAGCTGATAATAGTCGGATTGAGTATCCTAGAAATAATTGGATTGATTGTTACCATTAGAAACCATGATCGGACTCGTTTAAGGAGTCATGAAAAATAAGAACAACCTTTGACCCTAAGGAAACGCTCATAGTATGCTAAATGTGGAGAGCGAGAGTTGTGGGCTTGCTAAGGTGAAATTTCTTAGTTGTGAAATTTCTAGGAAATGAAATCCCTGTTGAGCCCTTGAGGATTGGAATACGTGATGAGTTGACTATGGTGGATACGAACTGCTAAAATTCGAAATTTTCTAGAATTGATAGATTGTTATAGGCGGATTGTGGGAAGATTCCCCACAAGAGCTATTCCATTGATAAAAAGGACTAAAGACGAGATGTAGCACGAATGGATGAATGAAAGTAAAAAAGGTTTTCAAGTACTTAAGTCAAGTTGGTGACCACGCCAACAATGGCGTTTCCGTTTGGAATCAAAAGGATCAAGAGAATCATAATGACGTGACGCGAAAAGGAAATTTGAGGCGTAACAAGGCAATCTGAAGAAGGCATTACATATACATCATGACGATAAGGTCATATGAGTTGGAATGCCTAGTGCATGATTGGAGTTGGCTTGCAAATGTCCTTGCGACAAAGTTTGGGAAATATTGCTTGCGCGAAGGAAGGTTTCAAGTCTATACATACAATAAGAACATAAAGTATTAGTTTCCTGAGCGGAATTGAATGAGAGGCAACGTTGATAGATAAAATTGCTTATGGATATGAGAGCGTTGCTCATACAAAGAAAGTCATCGCAACTATATGAACTACAAGGGTTGAAAATATTGACTACTCCAAGGGAAATGAAGGAAATGTCACATTGATTGGAGATATTACCCAAAGGTCATGATTGCAATGTCCTATATCGCTTAGGAAAAGTGAATTGAGTGGCAGATACATATAATTGGAAATTGAGCATCGTGCAATTGGTGATGAAGGAACAGCCCTTACCTCGAGAAATAAGAGATTCAACTTCTAAATTGAAAGTTTGTCAATTGGCTAGTTTGATGGCTACCTAAGGCATCAAGCCTGAATGTCAGAAAGGAACTGAGATGTTGCGAGGAACGGACTCTGATATCTAAGGGATTATGGAAGTAGATAGAGAAGGGAGAAGATCTAGGCTTTCGAATACTTGGGAAAGAAACCTCGAAGTTGAGGATAGAAACCTTGAAGTCCCATGGACGAGTGTATGAGTCCAATATTAAAGAGGAACTTAAAGAAATGACATCATCAGAAATTCAAATGGGGAATTATGGTATCCATTGGAATGGCACAAAGGCATACCAATACTTGCCTCAATACTATCGATGGAATGGACTGAAGATTGGGCTAGTCTAACTTGTGGTCAAGTATTAGACATGCCGACAAGAAAGAGGCACGACCTTGAAGGTTAATGGGTTAGTAGAATCGTGGGAGATTTTGGAATCAAATCTAGAGCGTATTACTATAGAAGTAATCATGAACTTGTTTAAGGAGTCGAGAATGCTATGACTCGATTTAGATAATAGAGGACAAGTTGACAAATCCTACGATAGTGCGAGAGGACGTTTGGAGAGAGTGATCCGCCAAATGGTATGAGCACCAAAGAGTACATTCTTACGATGGTTTAGTAATGATGGTGATAGGTAAAGAGCTTGAGCTTAATGTGGTGCTCTAGAAAGCCTTTCAATCTAGAATTAAGAAAAGCTGGATTGCAGTATGACATACATATTATCTTCGGACCGATAGACAAATTGAAAGGTGATTTGAATGCTCGAGGATATACTACCGACAAATAGTATGAATGTCAAAAGAGAATAGAGGAAAGTGAGCACAAATTGAGGACAAAAGGAAACGAGTTCTGAAGGATAATAACTGTTACTGGTAAGGACATTTTGGAAATGTTAGGTAACGAAAGGTGTTACTTTCGAAAGTGAGGTAGCGATGAGGCGCCAGTACCTCATGAGACTGAATGAGTGAAAGGTTGTAAATTTTGAGGATGAAATTTCTTTAAGGGGTGAAGAGTTGTGACATTCCGAATTCCGACCCTCTTTGAGGCTATTGGCATGAAATGGGGTCTCGAAATTAGAGATTGGACAATGAAGAATTTCGACATTGAAAGGAATTGGACGTTGCCTCATTGAATGTAATTTATATTGGTAAAGTGAAATTTCGGACGGAAAGTGTGAAATTACCATTTTGCCCCTAGAAGAATACCCTTGCCTTAACAATGAACTAAGGGCAATTTAGTCTTTTGGTAATTCCCTTGAGTTGGATGAAAATATGGGTGTACAAGAGTCATTTAGATGCAAGATGTTATTGGCCAATGACAAGTGTCATTACAAGAGTTAGTCCATACACTAAGCTTTAGTTAGGGTTTTATTCCAATTACCGTTCAACCATTGACCAAGTGAGATTGTGGAAGACTTTCCTCTCTCTCTCTCTCTCCTCTCTCATTTTCGGCAGCTCTCTCCCCCCTCACTCTCTCCTTTCTTTCTTCTTCTTCGGCCAAGGAAAACTTCGCCCAGCTAGTCGCTGCCCTGTTCCGACACCCCCACTGTTCTGGCCATAACTTCTTCATCCGACATTGGATTGAGGCGACCCACTTGCCATTAGATAGATTATCGTCTTGTGGTTCTAAAGAAATATTATGAGCTTAATTTGATCTAACGTTTTTTTCGTAGAGCAGTTAGAAGGGGTAAAGGTCAGGTTAGTTAGATTTGAACCCGATTTGGGAGAGAGCCCTCTTGCGCTGGTTTCAAGAGCCTTTATGGCCCATAATCTTTGGTAAGGTCTTCTCAACACCTAGCTTAAGGATCTAGTAAACTGATATTAAAGATTGGTTGGAGATTAGATATGTTTTAATGGTTGAAATATATGATCTTGCAAAGACAGATCTGACCACCCTGCTGCTGGTCGGGAACCGAGATAATTTAAGGGACTTTGAGGTGTCGTCTTGCTTCAAAACCCTCGGTAAGACATCTAGGGACATAGATTGATGTATTGACAAGGTGGTTGTGTGATGGAATGGAGTTTAAAGGGGTTATAATGGCTCTTTGTTGTGAATCTTCTAGGAACTATATATTGCCTTGCACCGGAAGATTGAACCGAGCCATTTGGAGGCTTGCCGAGGTGTCGCCCTACTTCAAAATATTTGGTAAGATGTCCTAGAGTGTAGTATGATGTGTTAGCAAGATGATAGCGTGAAAGAATGGAATATGCAAGAGTTTTAAAGGTTGAATTGTGCGATTTTCCTCAGGACACGCGCTGCCCTGTTTTTGCCGAACTTTAACCAAGCATTGTGGCGGAATTTTATAGAAATTTCTAGATCAATTGGATTGGTAAGTGACCCCTAAACCATTGTTAGGACGTTAGGGGTACTAAGAGACGAGTTTGAGATTCGATTGATTGAAATTGTGAACCAAATATGTTTGAATTGGTGAGTGCTGATTGCAAATTACATTAACCGAACCTTGTTGCTTGCCTTGGGATGAAATTATGATCTTTATTACTGTGATTGCCATGTGAGTATTTGGTTGGCATGTATACTTGAATGGCCGTGTGGTACCTAGTCCCTTGAGTGGCAATTGTGTGAAATACATGCCTAAAATTGGCAAGAGAATGCCTTATATGATTGATTGCCTTGATGTGCAATTTGTGCCATGTATTATGAGTGTTCGGCCATGGTTACTTCTCATGATAAAAGATTAGTTATGTTGACACCTAAATTTTGATGTTAATTTTTAAGTACAAAAAAATCAAGAATTAATTTTTTTCCTACAAAAAAAAATTCATTTATGTATTCATGCATCTGCATTTCGACTGATGATAGGTGCTTTGAATTTGGACGGAATAACCTGTAGTGAAGGAAGGACTGAATGAACAATTTCGATTCTGCAAGAGGTTATGTAGTATTGCTCAGTATCACAGAAATTTTGCTCTTACAGGAGATTGTCTTAAAATGATCAAGATTGGTGCGCTAGCGAAATCAAAGAGATATTCCCCAAGTGCCTACAATTTTTCCATCACATGCGAGTTTTCTGAGGAAGGAGTGATTGATTATTATCCTAAAATTCCTGATTGGCTTAAATCTCCACGTTCTTAGAAAACGAATCCTTTTCAAATAGGAAACCGTAGGCTATTAGAAGCAATGGAACTTGATCTTGTGGTAAAACGGAAAGAAAAAGCAATCAATCAATGATTATTTGAACAAGATTGAAGCTGAATGGTATTCTTGACACCTGAAAGGCATAATCAAACATGGGCAAAGATTGCTCAGCCCACAGTGTCGGATACCAGCGTGCCTCCAGCAGATAAGTGAATTAAAGGAAATGCAAGAGGAAGTCCGCAAATTTTGGATTTCATCATAGAGATATTTTCAGAAAAATGCAAAAGAATCAGTTTTTTTTTTTCCCGTAAGGGAACCCCATCTCTACGCACAAAAAGTAGTCTTCTCCTGCATAAAAGGGGGAGGCGTTTTTCCAAAAGGGGGGGACATTTTCAGAAAATTTTCGAGAGAAAAAGGAGGCCAATTTCATGAGAATACACGGCAGTAAGAGAGAAAAGTGAGACCGAGAGGGAATCCAATTCGTGTCCCAAGCGTCTACTGCATCTCCATGAGTTTTCCCCCAAGAACGCTTCGAAGCCATCCGGGTGTTTGTTCCGGTGCAACTCCGACAACATCGACATTCGCTCCCTAAAATCTAGAATACACGTGAAATCAAAGGATGAGAGCGAATTGAAAAGCAGTGAGAAGCTCAATATTCCTTGTCTTTTTCTTGCAGGTGAATCCTTGGAGATTGAAAGTTGGGATGAATCGGTGATATTTGGTCTTTCTCTGCAACTGGAGTTGAGAATTCAGTAGAAAGTCCACTTGCGGTCCAAATCCGAGGGAGAAAAAGAAAGTTCAGATGCGATCAAGGAAGAAAAAGCGAGCCGTCGCTAGCCGCTAGCCGCCGACCGTCATGTCTTATTTCTGAGTTTTGTCTCACGCTCCCGATGAAAACAATTTCTGTTTTGCAGGTTCGCTTGAGATTATTTCGACATTCCCCTCCGAACAGTCTCTATGAGTTTTGAACCTCGCAGCTGCATGACCGTTGATTCACCGAACAACGAAACGGCACGGACTCAGCCCAATGAGTGGCGGGTCCTCCAACAAATCAGCCGCTGTTGTCGCCTCTCGTGACACTAACGACCAGCGGTACCCTATCGCAACGAAGCTGCAATTCCAGCGGACTTATGTCCTCATTGCCTCACCGCAAGGCCAGATTTTTATTGACTTGTACCTCATTGAGTCCTCATCATCATTGGTCCTCTTTCTTGGATATGTCGCGTGGTTATATGTTGTAAGAAATTCTCATGTTGCATGAAATGTCAGTAACTTTCCCCAGTAAGCTCACGTCATTAGAAAATGCCTTAATCTTAAGACCATCCCTGAGCATCAAGAGTTCCGCGGTCATGAAAGCTCATTGCCGTCCATGAACCGCGGAGAGTCCACCACCATTGGCTGTCGACGCAATTCTCAAGCCGAACCGATCCAATCTCGGAGCTTAGTGCTCAAGTTTCAGACTAATTTGAACTTGGAAAGGCAATCTTGCAATATTCGGGGTATAATTCCTAATCTTGAAATTGAATATTCAATTGTTTTTTTTTTTTGGTCATAGCTTACCTTGCATCAAAGTGGGTATCTTTTCAAAATACAGGTTAATTAGGAAAATTTTCTTTTCCTAATCCGCAACTTGTCACATGATCGGGAATGTCCATCTTTAAGATTATTGATGGAATACTCGGTTAGGCAAGGGTTGAGTTCAATCGTTAATCGTAGGATTACGAATTAAAGATTAACTCAAATATTCGCGGAATATTTCAAAACTCGATTGATATATCCACTTTGTTGATTGGCATTGATTGACATATTTTATTTTTATTTGCTTGATGGACGTATTTTTTAGAATATACATGTCGCATGATGTAATCCTGAAAATTCTAAAAAAAAATGCATTCATTCACATACTGTATTTGAAAATTGCATATCTTTTAAAAATAGCATCACGTAGATAAGATAGCATTTTAGGATAGAAATTCCAAGTTTTAAATAGAACTTCATGTATAAAATAATTTGTGTTTAATATATTAGGGTTTAGGTCAATTTAGACTCTAAAATATGCAAGATAAGAATTGTTTTGGCATAGTTCTATTTTAGGAAATAAATTCATCCGAAAATAATAATAGAAATTCATCCTTGTCATGTCATCCATGCCACGTCATCCATGCTACGTTATCCATGCCACGTCATCCTTGACACGTCATCCTTGACACGTCATACTTGTCACGTCATCCATGTCATGTCATCCATGCCACGTCATCCATGCTACGTCATCCATGCCACGTTATCCTTGCCACGTCATCCATGCCATGTCATTCATCTTAGCCATATCATCTATACTATGTCATTCATCTTCGCCATGTCATTTTAGATTGTATTTTAGCTTAAATTGTATAGTAGAATTGCATGTCTTGATTTTAATTAATTTATATGTCACGTAGTTAATTTAATTAAATCATGGTCTCATTTGTGCATTCATTTAATTTGCATGTCATCTAGTTTAGTCTTACATGTTATTCATGTCATTACATCATAGAATAATTTCATGCATCACATATAAGATGGTCTTTCATGCATTCATATAAAAATAAAAAAAATAATATAAAAAAAAACTAACTTGCGTGGCGCATGCTCCTTTGATTATATTGATTTCTGGATGTTATATTAATTGATTGTGCACCCGCATGATCGCCTTTGTTAGTGACTTAGGTTAAAATCAATCAATGTTGCCTTCTCAAATGATTTTTCATGAAATAAAATGGTACCGAAAGGGCGTTAGAGTAATCTAGCGTAATCAAGTCCCCGGGCTCTTAATCTCTTGTTCGTAGGAATAAAATAGTTCTCCCACTATTTTATTTAGGTTTCTAATCGACCTACCATAAATGATTAGTGGCGACTCCAAATTCAAAATACAATGCATGTTAATCAATTGAACCTTAAGTTGCGATTTGGCATGGACTTGGGAGAGTTCGAGTTAGGTTAGTTAAATAATTAACCTAATAATCCATTAACCTGGAAAATTATTATTTTTAGGTCGCGACAGCTTGGCGACTCCGCTGGGGATTTATCGTTCTTAATTTTTGAAAACTTAAGAACCTAGTGGACTTAGGCCTTAAAATATTTCATGAAAAAAAAAATCACATTTCTTGTTTGGCAGCATGGACTCCAGGTAAGTCCCTAACCGTGTGTTAAATGGTTTTGCAGATGGGAGTTATAAGTGGTGGAGTGTTTGGCTAACCCCTTGTTTTGCAGATTAGTGTTTGGGATTGTTTGTTTAATTATGCACATTTTGAAGCGGTGATTGCTTATTAATTGTTGTGCATGATTAATTGCTTCAGCACTACACCACACATAACTTGTGGCCGAACCTGGGTCACTAGCTTTAGGATGGTATCGAGACTGGATCCTAACGTTTTCCGTGAGATCACGTTTGAAAGTTAGTCCGAATTTGATCCCGACTCTCTTTTCAAAAATGAGTTTCAAAAGTTAGAACTCGTGCTCGGTAAGATTACCGAAGTGGGGTTATAATTTTTAACTCGAAAAGCCGAAGTTGAAATGACCCGGCTAATCCTGGTTACGTCGTAAGATTACGACTAATCTTGATTATGTGCGCGAGATTGTCGCCTTGTCGCAAGTCTTTCACTTCAATTTGCCAGCCTTTAGGATAGTTAGACTAAGGTTATCTTCACAATCCATGTGCATGTCTATGTGATTGTCATGTTATTTTTCAAGGTAAAGTAAGTCCTCTAACTTTATCTTGATTTTTGTTTTTTGGTCGGTCCATGTTAGATGTCAATCAAATTTTGAAGTTAACATCATGGTCCTTTTCTTAAAAAAAAAATAAGATAAAAATAAACTAGTGGTCCATTTTAAAAAAAAATGAATGCAGAAAAATCCCTTTGGGAAATTTTGTTGACCAAAAATTTTTTTTGTCATATCTTTCCTTAATGTTGGGTAGAGAACTTTTCATGACGAATTCATCCTTGGAAATTCATTGTGATAAAATAAGAAAATCCTTCGGAAATTTTTTTCAAATGCTAAAAGGATTTTATCACATTCTTTTCAAGGTTATTAATGCGCAAGGAATGTTTTCCAAAAAAATCACATCATATTTCACAAGGAAAGTTTGTCCACCTTTTGCATAAAAGGGGGAAAATCAAATCAGATCAATCAAGCAGTCGTGGATCGACCACTCTTCAGTCACATGCTCATTGGTCCCCTATATTTTGTAGGTCATTATGGATCTTAATTTGTATATGGTCCAAATCAGCCATTCAATTTGACGTCAATGTGAAGCGCTCCACATCTACTAATGTCCATGATGACCCGTACGCGGCTTCACATGTGAAGCAGAAAATCTGGATAGCTCTATGCCATCACCTCAAGATTAACACCAGATTGACAGAAGCGTTTTCTACTTCATTTGGCTATCTTCTGATTGCAGATTATTTGAGAACCTTCAATGGAAAAGGAAGTAATTTAGGGGCAAGATACACTTAGCGCGAGTTGGGGCATCTTCAACTTTCAAACGATGGGGGGGCATCTGCATCAGTTAATTCATACTCCAGTCCATCGACCATTCGAGCTGGACCCATAGCTTCGCCCTTGATCATTCCATGTCAATCAAAAGACGGGGTAAGACCAAGGTCGCCCAATACCAAAGGGTGTATCTCTTGCCTTGCCCAATCATGATTAGAAATGACTTTCTTTTTCCTTCTTGTAGGTGCCAAGCTAGGAAACATGTTTTGATAACTAGGGCAAATTGATAGTCAGGAGCTTCTCAAAATTTTGCTCGTTTCATCTTTGATACCATATTCATGCACATCTTTCTTATGCAGGATCAGGTAGAAAAATAAACTATTTGTCAAAGCTCGAAACCAAGTTCCCAACATTGACCATGTCTGGGATAATCTCACATTTTGGCAAAGTTATAACCCATCCTGACTGAAAATGGGCAAACCTGCCGCAAACTCTAGCCTTAGAAAGGGAGTATGTATTCTTTAAGCCATTTAGCTTTGAAGATAACACTCTATTTCTTCTTGCAGGGATATACAATCTATTCCAAAACGAAGGAACCTATCCAAATCAAAGAACCTCTTCGATTCAAGGAATACATAAAAGGGGTGAAATTGTGTCATTCTAGTTCTTTTGGAATTTGAAAACATACATTGACACGTTCCCTCTTGATTTTTACAGGGCTCACAGCCATGCCAGATAGGTAAGTATCTCTTTCCCTTTAAAAAAAAAATCTTGGAATATCGAGCAATTATATGTCTCTGCATATGGCAAATTTTTGCAATCAACTTGCATCACCTAGCTATGACAAATCACGCCTAACTAGGGCAAGTGAATCATTTGTGCGCTTAAAAAAAAGGGCATTTCGTCTCCGACAAAGTCAATGGACACAATAGCAAAGTCGTCTACATCAAAATCAAACCCCAAGATACAAACTTCGAGTGAACGGTAACTTTGTATCGTTCTAATTTGATCTTCGAAGATCCTATGGCTAACATGAGCTTGTTCTCATTTAACAGGAAAATATCGGCATTGAAAAGCCCCAAAAGAAAAGAACTCGTCAACATGAAGGCGAAAAGAAATATCGATTTCGGAAGTCAAAGAACCCTGAAGAGTGGCGGGGAATATGTCCAAAAGCATGAATGAATCTCCACCAGTGCAAATCCTTGAGAAGGATTCGTTGTCCCGACCAGACAAAGAGATCATGGCCACAAGCTAGATGTCTAATTTTTACAAAGCGCACATTTGTGTTCAAATAGGAACGCAAAGCAAAAGGACTTCCAATCATGTAGACAGAGGATCAGATGGGAAAATAAACTATTTGTCAAAGTTCAAAATTGAGTTTCCAAACACTGTCCATGTCTGGGGCAATCTCACATTTTGACAAAAGCTATACCCATCATGATTGAAAATGGGGGCCAGCAGACCTCGACTTAGGAAAAGGAAGTATTTTTCTTTGTCTCATGTGATTTTCAAGTGATACCTTCCTTATTTGCAGGACCATACGACCGTCCATGATGGTGATCACTATTGAACGGGGGTAACCAAAGAACTCGAGTCTTCTCTCGACTCGATCATGCTTATGATTTCCTTGCTCTGGGACAAGGATAGAAATGAGCTAGCCCTCAACAAAGGAGTAGGATCCCCAAGGCGTTTCATTTTCCCATATGTTCTGGGGCAACTTAGATTTTCTCGTTCCTGAAAACCTTATCGCATTCTTGCATGGTCATTTTCTTGAACATAATGCTTGGAATTTCTATATCCATGAACTTTAAGAATGCTCACCCATTTGCATGATTCATGCATGATTATTCTTCATGATTTGATTTACCGACTCTAAATAGGGAGCATAAACTGCATATGGTGCATTGAGTTGTATAGAATGGGGCATGACAGGATGATGAAAGGCAAGCCATTTCCACACACCCCTAAATTTTAACCCCTAGTGAGTTGAGTGGTATTATTCCGCATCCATCAAGGCAAAGGGTTTTCTCGCAAAAGGTACGATAGCCGAGGTGACAGAGGCATTTATTTCTCTAACCCAAACACTACAGGTTATCCATTGTTACCCCTTTTGAGTGAAGGTTTCACTTCTGTTACCCATGTCAAAAACCACCCCACATTGGGGCAAAACAGAAAATTCCAGAAGCAAGTTGAGGTAAATGGTTAGAAATTCTCTTGCTCGGACTAACATCAATCTTCGGGTGTTCCTTTGCATTTATGCTCGAATATTAATTCAAGTGCCTTAGGATGATGAAGAGCATTCATTTCTCTATCATATACATTTTATCCCTTGCATAGCCCACTTGAGCCTGCAAATTCATTTCTTAAACCTATGTTGGTGATCATATGCTTAATTCAAAGCAAATATGGCTGATCTCTAAGCAGAAAAGGTTGAAAAATCGGGTCAATGGAAAATCCCTGAAAAAATTCGTCAAAAGGCTGAAAATGCAGCAGTTCAAAAAAAAATTCTGGGGCATTTAAAAAGCAAAACGCATGGTAAAAGCAAGGCCAATGTCCATCCAAATTCTGGCTCATTTGCAAAATGCTGCTGAATGTCATTGCACAATTCTCTTGTAAATGGGAAAGATGTTGAGAGAAAAATCTATGAAAATGTCAAAATGCAAATCCTGAACAGAAGTTTATACCATCTCTCAAGCAATGATGGCATCATTTGAAGGCGAAGATCAGTGACAAGCAGCAATGATCACCAATGTCAAGCCCTTCTCATATATTTTCTGAGCCAAAACAAACCTTCTCATTCCTCAGTCCCCAATTCTATCCTACCTTACAACCCTTCAAAAGTCTCTTCTGACTAGGGCACTTGAGTTAACGTAGAGTTGAATGTTTTAAGCATCGCTCGAAGAAGTTCGAGCAATATTATTTCTCTCTCATTTTTGCAGGGTTCTTGACTTGTAAACCCGAAGCAGATGACGAAGAACTTCATTTCAATAGCCTTGACTCGATTGGAGTCTCATTTGAAAACCCCTGACCTAGCCCTCATTATGGTCCTTATCAAGACCTCCAGATCGGCTCGGTCGTACCAATTGCGAGATTACTCGGACCCTTGTCGAATGCGATGATGGTAAAGTTGAGTGATTTCTTTTGAATCATGCAGTTGGGATATACAGCTTTTCCCGAGAGTGAGAGAAAGCCATTTCGAACTGGAATCCCCCATTCAGATTACGTTCGAGGCATTCACAATGTGATAACCTCCATGAACAGAATTGGTAATGCAAACTTGATAGAATAGTCATGCATGAACCACATGATGAGTCATAAGCAAAATGCACAATGCAAGATCAACAGAGTAATTTTGCATTATTTCATTGATGAATTTCAGCAACTATGTTTGCATATGCTACCTCTGACATTGTCTGGCAGGTAGCATATTTTTTTATGATCGAGTTGCCTCTTAAAGTCTCGAAATTCATCCAAGGACCATTGAATGAGCAAACCTTACTGGCAAATGCCGACCAGGTAGTCTTCCAAATCCTCAGGTAAGTATATCTTTAACCTGAACCACTTTAAGAGAATGGGTGAAAGTCCTTTCTGACTGAAGGTTCCTCATTCTATTTGGTCAAAAATTGTCAAAAAGGATCGAACATATGTCCTCATTGATAAAATCCCCAGTGGAGCTTTACAATGCAAGTAGAAGCTCACAAATTGTCGCATTTGCATTAAGGTTCATGCAAAACACCATTTTCTTATGAACTGAACAGTTTGAGCACGCCAATTCAGCCAATCCTAAAAGCCGGGTTTCAGTCAACTCAGGTAAGTTTTCTGATTCTTTTTCAGACTTGGATGGCCGCATCTTCAATGTTGCAGGTATCAAGCTAAGCACGGTGATCTAGACAGAAGATCCCAAAAGACAATCAGGCCCGCTCGATCCATAACTCGAGCACCCTATTCAGATTTTCTCAGATTGCGATACCAGCATTTCGCAATTCTGTTCGCTGTTTCATGTAAAGGATGAACATGATTCAGATTTTCTCAGATTACGATACCACAATTTCGTAAATCTGTTCGCTGTTTCACATAAAGGATGAATGTGATTCAGATATTCTCAGATTACGATACCAGCATTTCGTAATTCTGTCCACTGCTTCACATAGAGGATGAATGTGATTCAGTTTTTACCTGATTGCGATACCAGCATTTTGCAAATCCGGCCTGCAGCCAATGCTTCACGTGATGAGCGGATGATCGTGATGCAGAAGCCAATTCTTAGCCGACGTTCCACATGATGAGCGGATGATCGTGGGTCGAAAGCTTTATTCTTAGCCAATGCTTCACGTGATGAGCGGATGACCGTGATGCAAAAGCCAATTCTTAGCCGACGTTCCACATGATGAGCGGATGATCGTGGTTCGAAAGCTTTACTCGCAGCCAATACTTCCACGTGATGAGCGGATGATCGTGGTGCAGAAGCATTACCGATTTGCGATCCAGAACTCTCAAATTCGGCTTACAGACATCTTGCGTCACCCCAAATCAGGAAGAAAGAAATTCCTGAGGACGGGTGGGCCCAGTACCTTAAGATCCTCACAGCGATGGATATTAAGGGAATCACCAGCATTATGAAATATTTGATAAAACAGGTATTTTCATATGCGATCCGTGTGCATGTCTCTCTAAAACGGTGAAAAGATAAATTTTAGCACATGTTATCAATAGTATCACATTCCATGCATCATTTCCTTTTGCATCAGAAATGGGATTTTTTTTTTTAAAAAAAAATCTCTCACCAAAAATTTCATCATCATCATTTACATCGCCCGACTAGTCGCTGCCCTGTTCCGACACCCCCACTGTTCTGGCCATAACTTCTTCATCCGACATTGGATTGAGGCGACCCACTTGCCATTAGATAGCTTATCGTCTTGTGGTTCTAAAGACATATTATGAGCTTAATTTGATCTAACGTTTTTTTCATAGAGCAGTTAGAAGGGGTAAAGGTCAGGTTAGTTAGATTTGAACCCGATTTGGGAAAGAGCCCTCTTGCGCTGGTTTCAAGAGCCTTTATGGCCCATAATCTTTGGTAAGGTCTTCTCAACACCTAGCTTAAGGATCTAGTAAACTGATATTAAAGATTGGTTGGAGATTAGATATGTTTTAATGGTTGAAATATATGATCTTGCAAAGACAGATCTGACCACCCTGCTGCCGGTCGGGAACCGAGATAATTTAAGGGACTTTGAGGTGTCGTCTTGCTTCAAAATCCTCAGTAAGACATCTAGGGACACAGTAAGACATCTAGGGACATAGATTGATGTATTGACAATGTGGTTGTGTGATGGAATGGAGTTTAAAGGGGTTATAATGGCTCTTTGTTGTGAATATTCTAGGAACTATATATTGCCTTGCACCGGAAGATTGAACCGAGCCATTTGGAGGCTTGCCGAGGTGTCGCCCTACTTCAAAATATTTGGTAAGATGTCCTAGAGTGTTTTATGATGTGTTAGCAAGATGATAGCGTGAAAGAATGGAATATGCAAGAGTTTTAAAGGTTGAATTGTGTGAT
The DNA here is from genome assembly GCA_021437785.1 of Rhodomyrtus psidioides. Lineage (NCBI taxonomy): Eukaryota > Viridiplantae > Streptophyta > Magnoliopsida > Myrtales > Myrtaceae > Rhodomyrtus > Rhodomyrtus psidioides. Next base: position 379,623 of record JAILYB010000077.1, on the reverse strand, counting down.
TTTCCTCAGGACGCGCGCTGCCTTGTTTTGGCCGAACTTTAACCAAGCATTGTGGCGGAATTTGATTGAAATTTCTAGATCAATTGGATTGGTAAGCGACCCCTAAACCCTTGTTAGGACATTAGGGGTACTAAGAGACGAGTTTGAGATTCGATTGATTGAATTGTGAACCAAATATGTTTGAATTGGTGAGTGCTGATTGCAAATTACATTAACCGAACCTTGTTGCTTGCCTTGGGATGAAATTATGATGTTTATTACTGTGATTGCCATGTGAGTGTTTGGTTGGCATGTATACTTGAATGGCCATGTGGTACCTAGTCCCTTGAGTGGCAATTGTGTGAAATACATGCCTAAAATTGGCAAGAGAATGCCTTATATGATTGATTGCCTTGATGTGCAATTTGTGCCATATATTATGAGTGTTCGGCCATGGTTACTTCTCATGATAAAAGATTAGTTATGTTGACACCTAAATTTTGATGTTAATTTTTAAGTACAAAAAAATCAGGAATTAATTTTAGTTCCTACAAAAAAAAATTCATTTATGTATTCATGCATCTGCATTTCGACTGATGATAGGTGCTTTGAATTTGGACGGAATAACCTGTAGTGAAGGAAGGACTGAATGAACAATTTCGATTCTGCAAGAGGTTATGTAGTATTGTTCAGTATCACAGAAATTTTGCTCTTACAGGAGATTGTCTTAAAATGATCAAGATTGGTGCGCTAACGAAATCAAAGAGATATTCCCCAAGTGCCTACAATTTTTCCATCACATGCGAGTTTTCTGAGGAAGGAGTGATTGATTATTATCCTAAAATTCCTGATTGGCTTAAATCTCCACGTTCTTAGAAAACGAATCCTTTTCAAATAGGAAATCGTAGGCTATTAGAAGCAATGGAACTTGATCTTGTGGTAAAACGGAAAGAAAAAGCAATCAATCAATGATTATTTGAACAAGATTGAAGCTGAATGGTATTCTTGACACTTGAAAGGCATAATCAAACATGGGCAAAGATTGCTCAGCCCACAGTGTCGGATACCAGCGTGCCTCCAGCAGATAAGTGAATTAAAGGAAATGCAAGAGGAAGTCCGGAAATTTTGGATTTCATCATAGAGATATTTTCAGAAAAATGCAAAAGAATCAGTTTTTTTTTTCCCGTAAGGGAGCCCCATCTCTACGCACAAAAAGTAGTCTTCTCCTGCATAAAAGGGGGAGGCGTTTTTCCAAAAGGGGGGGGACATTTTCAGAAAATTTTCGAGAGAAAAAGGAGGCCAATTTCATGAGAATACACGGCAGTAAGAGAGAAAAGTGAGACCGAGAGGGAATCCAATTCGTGTCCCAAGCGTCTACTGCATCTCCATGAGTTTTCCCCCAAGAACGCTTCGAAGCCATCCGGGTGTTTGTTCCGGTGCAACTCCGACAACATCGACATTTGCTCCCTAAAATCTAGAATACACGTGAAATCAAAGGATGAGAGCGAATTGAAAAGTAGTGAGAAGCTCAATATTCCTTGTCTTTTTCTTGCAAGTGAATCCTTGGAGATTGAAAGTTGGGATGAATCGGTGATATTTGGTCTTTCTCTGCAACTGGAGTCGAGAATTCAGTAGAAAGTCCACTTGCGGTCCAAATCCGAAGGAGAAAAAGAAAGTTCAGATGCGATCAAGGAAGAAAAAGCGAGCCGTCGCTAGCAGCTAGCCGCCGACCGTCATGTCTTATTTTCGAGTTTTGTCTCACGCTCCCGATGAAAACAATTTCTGTTTTGCAGGTTCTCTTGAGATTATTTCGACATTCCCCTCCGAACAGCCTCTATGAGTTTTGAACCTCGCAGCTGCATGACCGTCGATTCACCGAACAACGAAACGGCACGGACTCAGCCCAATGAGTGGCGGGTCCTCCAACAAATCAGCCGCTGTGGTCGCCTCTCGTGACACTAACGACCAGCGGTACCCTATCGCAACGAAGCTGCAATTCCAGCGGACTTATGTCCTCATTGCCTTCCCGCAAGGCCAGATTTTTATTGACTTGTACCTCATTGAGTCCTCATCATCATTGGTCCTCTTTCTTGGATATGTAGCGTGGTTATATGTTGTAAGAAATTCTCATGTTGCATGAAATGTCAGTAGCTTTCCCCAGTAAGCTCACGTCATTAGAAAAGGCCTCAATCTTAAGACCATCCCTGAGCATCAAGAGTTCCGCCGTCATGAAAGCTCATTGCCGTCCATGAACCGCGGAGAGTCCACCACCATTGGCTGTCGACGCAATTCTCAAGCCGAACCGATGCAATCTCGGAGCTTAGTGCTCAAGTTTCAGACTAATTCGAACTTGGAAAGGCAATCTTGCAATATTCAGGGTATAATTCCTAATCTTGAAATTGAATATTCAATTGTTTTTTTTTGGTCATATCTTACCTTGCATCAAAGTGGGTATCTTTTCAAAATACAGGTTAATTAGGAAAATTTTCTTTTCCTAATCCGCAACTTGTCACATGATCGGGAATGTCCATCTTTAAGATTATTGATGGAATACTCGGTTAGGCAAGGGTTGGGTTCAATCGTTAATCGTATGATTACGAATTAAAGATTAACTCAAATATTCGCGGAATATTTCAAAACTCGATTGATATATCCACTTTGTTGATTGGCATTGATTGACATATTTCATTTTTATTTGCTTGGTGGATGTATTTTTTAGAATATACATGTCGCATGATGTAATCCTGAAAATTCTAAAAAAAAAAAAATGCATTCATTCACATACTGTATTTGAAAATTGCATATCTTTTAAAAATAGCATCACGTAGATAAGATAGCATTTTAGGATAGAAATTCCAGGTTTTAAATAGAACTTCATGTATAAAATAATTTGTGTTTAATATATTAGGGTTTAGGTCAATTTAGACTCTAAAATATGCAAGATAAGAATTGTTTTGGCATAGTTCTATTTTAGGAAATAAATTCATCCGAAAATAATAATAGAAATTCATCCTTGTCATGTCATCCATGCCACGTCATCCATGCCACGTCATCCATGCTACGTTATCCATGCCACGTCATCCTTGCCACGTCATCCTTGTCACGTCATCCATGTCATGTCATCCATGCTACGTCATCCATGCCACGTTATCCTTGCCACGTCATCCATGCCATGTCATTCATCTTAGCCATATCATCTATACTATGTCATTCATCTTCGCCATGTCATTTTAGATTGTATTTTAGCTTAAATTGTATAGTAGAATTGCATGTCTTGATTTTAATTAATTTATATGTCACGTAGTTAATTTAATTAAATCATGGTCTCATTTGTGCATTCATTTAATTTGCATGTCATCTAGTTTAGTCTTACATGTAATTCATGTCATTACATCATAGAAGAATTTCATGCATCACATATAAGATGGTCTTTCATGCATTCATATAAAAATCAAAAAAATAATAAAAAAAAACTAACTTGCGTGGCGCATGCTCCTTTGATTATATTGATTTCTGGATGTTCTATTAATTGATTGTGCACCCGCATGATCTCCTTTGTTAGTGACTAAGGTTAAAATCAATCAATGTTGCCTTCTCAAATGATTTTTCATGAAATAAAATGGTACCGAAAGGGCGTTAGAGTAATCTAGCGTAATCAAGTCCCCGGGCTCTTAATCTCTGGTTCGTAGGAATAAAATAGTTCTCCCACTATTTTATTTAGGTTTCTAATCAACCTACCATAAATGATTGGTGGCGACTCCAAATTCAAAATACAATGCATGTTAATCAATTGAACCTTAAGTTGCGATTTGGCATGGACTTGGGAGAGTTCGAGTTAGGTTAGTTAAATAATTAACCTAATAATCCATTAACCTGGAAAATTATTATTTTTAGGTCGCGACAAGTTATATGCTTAATTGAGCAATACTTGATCATGAAGTCGTTGTAAAGATGAGATATGGCTTGTGAGCCCTTGTTTGATGAGAAGCATGATAAATAATGGCTATCTGTGATTGATGGAACTATGAACTAATGGCAAATCGAACATTGATGCGTCAGAACGCTAGGTGGATTGGTATCCTGATGTGTCAAAATGCGGGATTACCTTGTTACGTGTTGACATAAGTATTGAAATATTTTTGGAACTTGATACGTCAGAACGCGGGTTGTCAATCTTTTGTAGCCTGATGCGTATTGACGCGGGTCGAGCCATTGAAAAGAGAACCATGATGAAATTAATTTAGTCTAAGGCGTATTGACACAAGCATAGCCATTAGAATTGAAACTATGATGAGCCTGAGGCGTATTGACGCAGGCATAACTATTGGAATTGAAACTATGATGAGCCTGAGACATATTGACGCGGGAATAGCCATTGGAATTGAAAGTTGTGATGAAATTGAGACTACTCCCTTGTATGTGAACAAAATATTATGATAGTACAAAGTTTGGTCTTGATATTATTTTTGTCTTTGGATTGTGATTGTTTAATGCTAATTGTAATGTCTTTTCATGATGCTTTGAGGGCCATGTATTATTTTTCTTGATGAGTTATTGCTTGCTCCTTTTTAAAATATGTCTGGAGGTACTAATGGCCTAATTTAGGTTTAGAGTTAGCTTACTGAGATTTCTATCTCACCCCGTCGTGGGATTAACATTTTCAGGTCGCTAATGATGACGTTGCATAGATGCAGAAGATGATTAGCCGAAGAGGCATTTGATGTGATTAGGCTTGTGACCTTGTGTGACCTCGTATCTTGCCAATCGAAGTCATGCATTGTATCTTTGAATAATATTTCTGTGGTAACGCCCTAGAGTCATCTTTTGTAATAAAGTTAAGGGATTATCTTCTCACTTTCGCATGCGCATATCAGATTGTGGAATTCTTGAGTTGTGGGCTGAAGGATCCTAGGTAATAACGATAAGAGGAATGGCCAGGTGGGATGTTCGCGTGCTAGCCGGGTTCGGGGTGTGACACCATTTTCCTAATAAGACAATGAATTGAAGTTTGCATTGTTTAGCACTAAAAGTCTGAGCCAGAGCTTGAGTTTTGCTTTTGGGATGGTGCCTCATGCATGGATGAGGAACGCTAGGGAGTCGCGTCAATGAGAAGAATAGATAGAATTAAAATATGTGCACACACATATATAGGTCCAGTCCAGTTGGTCCGAGTGGGTGATTCATTTCTAGAATCGGGAATTGAACTTACACCCGCCGTTTCTATTAAATTAGAATCGGCAACGGGAATGGTACTTGATGGGAACCACCTAAAATCACTCGGTTGGGTACGGTCCGATCCGGTTCGGATGGTACGTTTTTTTCTCACCCTTACTATCATCTGTTGAAAAGCGAGGACAGAGAGATTATAATTTGACATTGATTGCGGCTTTTACTTATTTAGAGAATTTATACTCGTTCATACTTTCCCGCCTTCTATTGTCCTTAGATTGAGAGATGAAAATGGCCCACTTCGATGAGACTTTTTGTGTTTTTTCAGTTTGTATTTAAAAGGATGGTCAGCCGTTGCATCTTTTGCCCACTTTATTAAAGAACAAAGGTTTGATTCGAGATTATATGAGTTTTATTCATATCAGCTGTGTCACTCATTTGATTCAGGCTCCATTCTTTTGCGAAAAAATGAATATTCTGACAAATATTTAAGTGCATTTTATATGAAAGTAATGGCAACGTTGACATAACATCAACACCAGCAATACCTTTATCCCAAACTAGTTGGGGTCGGCGGTCGATGAAACCCAAAAATTCATAAAAATAAAACAAAACAATCGAGGGAAAAAAGAACAGTATGTAAAAATAAGTAAACAAAGATATGTACACACACACACATGATATCCCTTCACAGTACTAACAGCCTTCTTCCACTCCATCCTAAGACAAACCGTATGCCAATCTATTTCCCACTCTCTTAAATCTTGTTTTACTACTTTCTCCCAAGTAAGTTTCGGCTGACTTCTTTTTTTCTTCGTGGTATACTCTCAATAGCAAATATATGTTCGTACCGGGGCATTTAGGGGCCTTCGAAGAATATACCAGCCCATCTCAATCTATGTTCTCTCATCTTTTCTGCCGCCGATTCTACCCCAACTTTTTGTCAAATATCTTCAATCCTTATCTTATCTATCCTTCTATGACCACGTATCCATCTTAACATTCTCATTTCCGTTGCATCCATTTTATGCTCATGTTTCCTTTGTGCTGGCCAACATTTAACTCCGTATAGCATGACAGGTCTTACTGCTGTTCTATAAAATTTTCCTTTTAACATAAGAGGAATTTGCGATCATACAAAAATCCGGATGCACTGCGCCATTTCATCCAACCTGCCCTGATTCTATAACTTACATTCTCATCAATCTCTCCCTCCTTTGACAATATTGATCCCAAATATCTAAAAGTATCCTTCTTGGGTACCTCATGTCCAAGCATTTTTACGGCTTCTTGATCTCTCTTCCTACCGTGTTGAACTCACACTTCAAGTATTCTATCTTACTTCGACTTAACGTAAATTCTTTAAACTCCAACGTGTAATCACACATATAAATTCAATAAAGATTACTCCATATTCGTAATGGTCCAACTACGTATCAAACTCCAAAAATAACAGGACAAATTAACATGAAAACTGAACTGGTAGTTTATAAGTACAATTGTTACGAAAACAAAAACATATTTCTCAATGGTGTCATTTGAGCCCACAGCCAATGCTAGGAGGGTGGCGCGGCCGCAATTTGCCCTCGAATGGCCTTCACGAATGTAAAAGCAAAGAAAGCCAGTGAAGTCAATACATGGCCATTGAAGTGGACGTCGTTGTTAATCAAGTTTAGTTTTCTAATTAACTTGACAGTTCCTTCATGACTGATTAACTCGTCTGATTATTGGTTCTTTCTCGGAGTCGCGGAACATCAAAGACATCAGACCCAACATAATGCTCTAACGTGGGGTGAAAATATTAAAATCTATAGTCTCCACATTTCTTGATTGTTTCTTCATGACTGATTAACTGGTCTGATTATTGGTTCTTTCTCGGAGATGGCGGAACATCAGAGACATCAAACACAACATAATGCTCTAACATTAAAATCTCTAGTCTCCACATTTCTCAACATCCTTTATTTGAAATTCATCCAGAGAACAATAAGACATCGAAAATCAAGCTAAAATGACATTACGAATTTGTAGGCAATCCGTTTCTTATTAAAACTCCTGAAAATATCAGACTCTCTTTCACTCCCTCAAACGATATTTAGGTGTGACCACCAGATGATTGGCTCTAGGAGCAGTGAGCCCGAATTCCTCGGTCATGTCAAGCTCGCTCGGTGACATGCCTCCCGAAAGTTCCCAATCGAAGCAGTGTACCAGCTGAGCAAGCACGAACCGCACAACAGTCAAGCCAAGCTGCATTCCAGGGCACCCTCGGCGGCCCGCTCCAAATGGCAGCAGCTGAAAATCTCGCCCCTTAACATCCACGCTGGATCCTAAGAATCTTTCAGGCACAAACTCTTCCGGGTCGTGAGTGGTCCATATTTTCGGGTCCCTTCCAATGGACCACGTATTCACGATGATCCTCGACTTGTAGGGTATGTGGAAGCCATTCACCGTGCAGTCCTCGGTCGCCTCATGGGGTAGCATAAGCGGAGCCACCGGGTGAAGCCTCATGGTCTCCTTGATGACCATGTCTAGGTAGTCCAAGCCATCTGTGTCTGATTCTTCCACTGCTCTATTCAGTCCCACGGCTTTCTCTAGCTCTTCTTGGAGCTTTTTCATGGCACTAGGATGTTTAATAAGTTCGGCCATTGCCCAGTCAATTGCTGTCGCTGAAGTGTCCATCGAACCCGACAACATGTCCTGCATGGAGAAACATATCGAGATTCATATAAAAGTGTATCTTAATTTCACTTATCAAGAATATTTACGAAAGACTAAGAGATGGATGTTACGAGGAAAATTAGTGCATTGAAAGCTTGAACTTTCCAAATTACTTACTCATTTAGAGCACTTTTGTCATGGGAAAATTACCAAATAAAGCCATAAACCAGTTGCAATTGTATTATTTAAGTTTTAAATTTTATTTTTGGTCATTCAATCAATAACATTTACAATTGTATCAATTAAGTCCATTCATTCAATTTGGCCGGCGTTATCGTGGACGACAACAGAAAAAATAATATTTTAATATATTTTTAAACCTTTTTCATTTTCTTTTTCTTTCTTCTTTTTTTCTTCCCTCTCCTTCCTCCGACCGGTCGTCGGTAATCGACCAGAGGCGTTGGCGAGGCCGAGCCTCGCCTTGGCTGTGTGAGGTTGTCCTCACCAGTAGGCTAGAGGAAGGAGAGGGTAGAAAAAAAAAAGGAAGAAAGAAAATAAATAGAAAATAAAAATTTTCAAAAAGCTAAAAAATAATATTAAAATAGTTTATCACCAGATGCCGATCGATGGCCATCCGATGTCCACGTAAGCGTCGGCCGGCCGTAATTACTATTAGGACTAAATCGGCAAAAAAGAAAAGTTTATGACTAAATTGGCACAATTGCAATAGGTTTAGGAATTTTATGCAATAAGTTTAAGACTTTTCTGGCAAAATCTACATGTCAGTTGAATCCAAAAGAAAACTACTTATGAGGTCGTAAATATGAATTCCAGTAAGAATAATACTTAACATAATTAAAAAGATAAACAATTTTTTTTTCATTTAATATTTGTAGTTGGATGATGGAAATTATTTTTCTCAACTAGCGAATACTTTCAAGAATGAATCTACATATCGAAACCCCAATAGAATTTTGGCGCAAGAATCACTTATGAATACATTTTGTCGTCTCCCGCACTCACTGTTTCATAGTTTGACGAAACATTATTAACCGCTCCACCTCCTGTGGTTGAAAGAGACAAACACATGGTCGAAAGACAAAAAGACATCGTCTGTCCACAACAATATATGAAGAAGCCAACAAGACTATCCGTTTGGGCAAAATTTTAATTGAAGCAAATGTAATGATTACTAATATTGCCATCATTTCATTTATCTTAACATATACAAGAAATATAGGAAAAACGACCTTGCTTGAAAAATGCCATTAAAATGTGCAAATCTTAGAAAGGAAATTTTTGATAACTTTTTTTTACCAGGATACAATAGTTGAAATATCAAATTTGTATGAAAACTTCGCTTTAAAATCAAATGACATATCTTGTTCGAAGTTCGAATATAATAGTTTATATATGTGAGATTTTGTGAAACTACTACAATTGTTCTAAAAGCTTAAAATTTTAGATGAATGCATGGTTTAATATTTAACTTATTGAATCACTCTCTTATCTTTTGCCCAGTACAAAACCTCTCAGGACATTTTGCTTTGATATCACATGAGTTTTTGTGAGATCATTAACCATGTTCTAAAAATGAAGGCCTGATTTAATAATTTAATTATTCTGTCAATATAATCAAGTATCTGCTTATAATCTATCGAACCTCAGCTAGCGGGATCCTTGTTCTAACAAATTTTCCAGTCCGACATATACTTATATAATTGAACAGTACTTGAAGTTACAAAAATTGATGAATTACCAGAATTATGGCTTTGATATGGGGCCTGTCAATATGGTACTCTCCCTCCTTCACTCCCATGATGCCCAGCATGACATCAACAAAATCTTTGCTCTCTCCTTCCTCTTTCTTAGACTTCATGTGCTCGTCAATAATTTTCTCAAAGAAGGCATCGAACACTTTGCTGACGGCCTTCATGCGTTTCGTCAACCCCTGAAGATCAAATGGTGCTAAATAAGGAACATAATCACCGATGTTCGGTGTCGCCCCCAACACCATCACTTCTTGAATGACAGCCTTGAACCCTCTCTCGTCAAACTCCTTGTCCATGTACTTCTTCCCGAACACCATCCTACAACTCATATCGGCACTTAGCGACGAAATCTTCGTGCTCAAGTCGACGACAGTGTAGTTGTGAGACGCGTCTTTGAGAAAATTCACGAGCAAGCCGACCTCCTCTCTCCTCATGGGCTTGAAGGAATTGATTTTCGCGTTGCTAAGGAGCTCCAAGGTGCACATCTTTCTGATGTTCCTCCAATATGGGCCGTACGGCGCGAATGCCAAGTTCCTTTGCTCGTAAGAGATGTGCTTCGAGGCCTCATGAGGCGGCCGGCTCGCGAAAACAAGATCGTGGGTCTTGAGGAATTGCTCGGCCACTTCGGGCGAAGAGACGACGACTGCGGGCACGAACCCGAGGCGCAAGTGCATGAGGGGTCCATATTTTTGAGCTAATTTGTGAAGATCATGGTGAGGGTTTTTTCCCAACAAAGGGAGGTTTCCAAGAATGGGAAACCCTCTTGGACCAGGAGGCAATTTCTTCTTGCTCTGTGTTTTCCCTAGCAAAGTTCGCAACAAGAGATGAGCAGCCAAAGCGATGGCGAGTGTTATCCATATCCAAGCCATTGGAGGTGGTTCTTTGGAAGGAAGTGGAGCGAAGATGGAGGAGGAAATAATTTCGTTGGATATAATATAGGCAAAGATATGACAGGGAGATGTACAAAATTTATATCGTATTATTTTTAGTGGCGCCCTTCATCTAGAATCAGACGAAATATCATGCCCTATGCAGTAATTAAGAATCGGTCAACCAGAAACGACATCTTTTCTAACGATGAGCATTGATTTTGTCAAACAGATGATTAAAATAAGCTTGTTTATTGATTTTTTTCTTAAACAAGAGTGACATGAAGGATGGAACGAGAAACACAAGGAAGTGTTGGAGTCGTCCTCAAGGTTGGGAATTTTTCTCATTTTATGTTTATGGATCGTAGGAATCTTTGAGCAATATGTCACTAAATAAATGTATTTAATCTCCTCGAAAGCATGCATCGGGTAAGAAATATTCATCTGAAGCGTGGTGGGCATGGCCCCTAAAGTCATATTTGTATGAAATTCTAATTTGAACACGGAATTCAGACAATTGGTTTCAAACCTAGCGGCGGATCACATAGCCGGCCCTTGAATATTTAGCTTGACAATGCTAATGTACATCTGAAAAAACATAACATGAGTACAAGCATATCGAGAAAGCAAGAGAAGCCCTATTGCACTTTGATTGCAAAAGTCATCTCAACTTGTCTCCCACGTGAAGTCGGAAAGCAAGACAATTCAAAGTTATGCGCATGCAGCGTGCCAACTTGTTCAACAAGTAAATGGACTACACCAAGGCGGTGAAAATTAAGCCTATGGGTAGGGCTTAAGAGCGAAGCATTTGCCATTTGAGGATAAGGCCACAGAAAGACTTTGGCAATGACTAGAGGTGGCAATATGGGTCATTAACTTTTAAAAGGTTCACTAAAAATGGGTTAACAAAGGATCACATTTAAATCAATTTTCGACCCACATTGACCCACTTTCGACCTATATTGACCCACTTTCGACTCATGAGGACAACATCTTTCCACAAGTTACAAATGGTCCCGGGGCCTGGTCCAAAGATCGGGTCCCGGGGCCAGGGCGGATCTCGGGACCGGGTGCCGGGGCCGGGAGCGTGACCGGGGCCAGGGCCGGGTCCCAGGGCCGTGACAGGGGTCAGGGCCGGGGTCGAAGTCATTGCCAATGACAGCCTCGATAAGGACATAAGAGTGTGGTCCTCGTGACAGAGAGAGCCAAGGTGTGAGTTTCCGAATAAAGAAATAAAATAGCTGCGCGCGCGCTTATGTCAGCTAGTTTGCCTTTAGTATTATGAGTTCGGTGATAGAAAGTAGAAAGCTGCTAGACTGACAATCTGACAGTACTGTCAGTCATTTCTAATCACATGATCTCTCGATTAATGAGTACTTTATGCGAAACGCGCGATGATGGTGAGTGGATTTACAATTGAGATTGTATGTCCATGACAATATTGTTATGGAAGCATTTCTCTAGAAAGTATATTGTAAATAGGGAAAGTCAAATTTTGCATGTTACCCTAGCTTTCGCAATATAATATGCCTTGAGGTTGTCTCTTATAATTGAGTGGTTTTTTAGTTCGGTTTGGTTCGATTAGCGGAACTGAAATTATACAAACCGAGATAGCTTATTTTTCTGTTACTCAAAACGAAATCCGAACCGAACTAAAATACACAAAATTATAAAGAGACAACCTCAAGGTATATTAAAAAACAACAGTGCTTCCTTTGGCGTTTTAAGGTTACGATATGCGTTTAATGATTTCTTAAGCTTGGATCTTAACATCCTAATAAGGTTTGGTAGGATAGCTTTAATAGGAATGCACCTACATAAGTGGAGTTGGTTGACTCTGCGAAAATCTTTGGAGGTTGGATTTTCTAAAGCACACATGAAACCTAAGAATTTCAAGACTGAAAGAATGAATGCAACCGAGAATCAATCTTGATTCGAAGATACTCTGTGTGAGGTATATTTTCTGGACATACACCAACAACTGGCGATTCAAGGTTAAGTCTGGAGACTAGTTAAGTATGTCTGATAGGCTATCACTAAAAAGTTTCAAAGATAAGGCTACCTATCTTGATGCAGCGCATTTCCACATGCACACTTGGAATTCCTTGAACCTTTGTTCCGTGGAGCCATTATGTTGTAATTTGTGTGTCAATGGCCGAACATTAATGAGAACCGTTTATGACTTTTCTGGTTCAATGTTAGCATAACTGTGCACTTATATTAGTGTAATCAACGTGCATTTATGTCTATAAACCGACATAGTTTAATGACCACGTAACCGACGTACATTTATGTCGGCATAACCAACAAGGATTAATGTCGGCGTAACTGACAGTCTTTCTAGTCTATAAATAGATGTGTTTCTGTAGTTCAGAATTACAAGTCACAACTCGAATCACACTCCTCTAGTTCTCTCGTAGTCATCCTCCAAGTGTGTCGGTTTCGAGAAGTGTTCAACAGAGTTATGTTCATATAGTGCTGTTACAAACAGGTTCGAGATGTTGTATCTTGGGAACCATAGTTCGTGAAGCTGCTTAACACTGTTGACCGAAATTAATCGCCTTAAGGAGATTCGTACTTCACATTTTGTCCAATTCTTATATTTGGGTTTACAGTATTCAACAAGTCTATTTATTTTAAAATCTTTATTTGTAAAGATTATGCATTGACTTGATCGGCATTAAATATTTTTATTACTTATTCTATGTTATTATTTTCTAATTACAACAAACAGTGTTACACATTTCCCTCGATACGTTAGTGAGTGTGCAAATATTTTCCAACATCTATGGGATTGGTTTAATAGGAACCTTGAACCACTCGTTTGTTCCATGGACCCATCCAAGAATCGAATCGCGGTCCGATCCTGTTCTCGAATGGGTTCATGGAATCGATCTTACCGAGTATCCAGCACCAACATCAATTAAAAAATTGTATATAAGTGAATTAATAGAGACATTCTCAGGGGATAAATCTACAATTGATGTCGTAAGAGACAACCAAGCTGTAGTCTTCAAATTTGAGTTCGGCTTCGGACCAATTGTGACATTCCGAATTCCGACCCTCTTCGAGGCTATTGGCATGAAATGGGGTCTCAAAATTGGAGACTGGATAATGAAGAATTTCGACATTGAAAAGAATTGGACGTCACCTCATCGAACGTAATTTATATCGGAAAAGTGAAATTTCGGATTGAAAGTGTGAAATTGCCATTTTGCCCCTAGAAGAATACCCTTGCCTTAACAATGAACTAAGGGCAATTTAGTCTTTCGGTAATTCCCTTGAGTTGGCTGAAAATATGGGGATACAAGTGTCATTTGGATGCAAGATATTATTCGCCAATGACAAGTGTCATTACAAGAGTTAGTCCATCCACTAAGCTTTAATTAGAGTCATATTCCAATTACCATTCAACCATTGATCAAGTGAGATTGTGGAAGACTTTCCTCTCTCATTTTCGGTAGCTCTCTCCTCCCCCTCGCTCTCTCATTTCTTTCTTCTTCTTCGGCCAAGGAAAACCTCGCCCGACCAGTCGCTGCCCTGTTCCCACACCTCCACTGCTTCGGCCATAACTTCTTATTTCGACATTGGATTGAGGCGAGCTACCCGCCATTAGAAAGCTTATTGTCTTATGGTTCTAAAGACATATTATGAGCTCAATTTGGCCTAGCCGTATTTCCCATAGAGCAGTTTGAAGGGGCGAAGATTAGGCTACTCAAATTGGAACCCGATTTGGGAGGGAGCCCTCTTGCCCCGGTTTCAAGATCCTTTATGGCTCTCAATTTTCGGTAAGGTCTTCTCACCACCTAGCTTAAGGATCTAGTAAGCTGATATTAAAGATTGGTTGGAGATTAGATAGGTTTTAATGGTTGAAATGTATGATCTTGCAAAGACAGATCTGACCACCCTACTACCAATCGGGAACCGAGACACTCTGAGGGACTTTGAGGTGTCTCCTTGCTTCGAAACCCTCAGTAAGACATCTAGGGACATAGATTGATGTATTGGCCATGCGGTTGTGTGATGGAATGGAGTTTAAAGGTGTTATAATGGCTGTTTGGTGTGAATCCTCTAGGAACCATATACTGCCTTGTACCAGACGGATGAACCGAGCCATTTAGAGGCTCGCCGAGGTGTCGTCCTACTTCAAAATCTTCGGTAAGATGTCCTAGAGTGTAGTATGATGTGTTAGCAAGGTGATAGCGTGAAAGAATGAAATTTAGAAGAGTTTTAAAGGTTGAATTGTGTGATTTTCCTTAGGACGCGCGCTGCCATATTTTGGCAGTTATTAGCCTTAAGAGGCTGTTGATGATTGGTGAATGGTCGCCAAAGGAAGAGTTTCCTTGAAGGCATTGTACCTAATTGGATTGCCTTGTCGAATTGATTGGCGAGAGGTACCTTTCTGAAGCTGCTTGAGAACAAAGGTTGCTTCAACTCCGATAACCTTGCAAGGACCTGAGGAAGGTAGATCAATGTGAGACAAAGTTCTCAAGGTCATCTAAGTGTACTAAGGGTGGTCGAGGATCCCTTGAATAAGACGTGAAGTCCTTGAGTGGATTGAAATTTGAAAGCCTTATGCCTAATTGCTATTCCTGATTCTAAGGAACTGTAATGGATCCTAAGGAAAGAAGTGGATCATCGGAAGAGAAATAAGTAAGAGAATCTCCGTTCTTGGGTTATGAGCAAAGAGACTTCCACTTTTGGAACATAGAATGTGCCTGCAAGGAATGGTCGTTACCTTAGCATATGGCTTATGGTGATTAACCTTTTTGCTGTCGTGAAATATATTGCGGAAAGAGTTATGTCAGTTGTCTGGCTTTGTTGATTAAAATGGGATTGATTGAGGCTGAATCGGAACCCCAAGAAGTGGCATTTCGAGTTATCACCCATAAAGGATAGGGCGTCGTTATTAAAGGAAGATTGGACCATGAGATGGTCGTTGATAGAAAGAAAGGTGAATGGATTTGATGGTCCTAGCTACTTGCGATTTTAATGAATGGATGAGTAAGCGAAAGGGATGCTTGGGTTGTAACCACAAGGAGATTGATTTAATCAATTGTGATATCCAAGGTGTGGATATGCGGAGACTAAGGAAGAACCTCAACTCCTTGGAACCTTGTCACTTGAGGTGACTGAGCCATTGGAAAAATAATGTCAAGTATGGCGATATCTGAATCTTGGAGTAAAAACACCGTTGTTGGCACAGACTTCAAGATTGACGTCCTATGGAGTAGGAAAGACAAGGTGGATTCGAAGTAAAAGAATGTCGCTGAAGTGTATATTTTCCTTCATAGGGTAAGAGACCCTAGTGTGAAAGGAAGAGGAGATTCTAATTGTCTTGTGTTAAGATTCAGCGTCTGGACTGAAAAAGAAGACGCAAAGCTCAAATGATCTCTGTAAGGTAATTTTGAGGAACTATCCTATAGACAATGTTGAATTACAGGATATGTTGATGTTCAGTTGAGTGAATAAAAGTGAGATAAGGTCGCATTAATTGGTTATGGAACCAAGAGGTTAAAGCACTAATGCTTCTTGGGGAACTGCGACAAAAATGAACAAGATGTTGCATGGTCAAATTGAAAACCCATAAAAGTAGAGAGCCAAGGTATAATCTCTCAAGTGGATGGTGCGAATGACAGTTGGAATGATTTGACACCTGCTAGCAAGAAGTTGATAATAGTCGGATTGAGTATCTTAGAAATAATTGGATTGATTGTTACCATTAGAAACCATGATCGGACTCGTTTAAGGAGTCATGAAAAATAAGAACAACCTTTGACCCTAAGGAAACGCTCATAGTTTGCTAAATGTGGAGAGCGAGAGTTGTGGGCTTGCTAAGGTGAAATTTCTTAGTCGTGAAATTTCTAGGAAATGAAATCCCTGTTGAGCCCTTGAGGATTGGAATATGTGATGAGTTGACTATGGTGGATACGAACTGCAAAAATTCGAAATTTTCTAGAATTGATAGATTGTTATAGGCGGATCGTGGGAAGATTCCCCACAAGAGCTATTCCATTGATAAAAAGGACTAAAGACGAGATGTAGCACGAATGGATGAATGAACGTAAAAAAGGTTTTCAAGTACTTAAGTCAAGTTGGTGACCACGCCAACAATGGCGTTTCCGTTTGGAATCAAAAGGATCAAGAGAATCATAATGACGTAACGCGAAAAGGAAATTTGAGGCGTAACAAGGCAATCTGAAGAAGGCATTACATATACATCATGACGATAAGGTCATATGAGTTGGAATGCCTAGTGCATGATTGGAGTTGGCTTGCAAATGTCCTTGCGACAAAGTTTGGGAAATATTGCTTGCGCGAAGGAAGGTTTCAAGTCTATACATACAATAAGAACATAAAGTATTAGTTTCCCGAGCGGAATTGAATGAGAGGCAACGTTGATAGATAAAATTGCTTATGGATATGAGAGCGTTGCTCATACAAAGAAAGTCCTCGCAACTATATGAACTACAAGGGTTGAAAATATTGACTGCTCCAAGGGAAATGAAGGAAAGGTCACGTTGATTGGAGATATTACCCAAAGGTCATGATTGCAATGTCCTATATCGCTTAGGAAAATTGAATTGAGTGGCAGATACATATAATTGGAAATTGAGCATCGTGCAATTGGTGATGAAGGAACAGCCCTTACCTCGAGAAATAAGAGATTCAACTTTTAAATTGAAAGTTTGTCAATTGGCTAGTTTGATGGCTACCTAAGGCATCATGCCTGAATGTCAGAAAGGAACTGAGATGTTGCGAGGAACGGACTCTGATATCTAAGGGATTATGGAAGTAAATAGAGAAGGGAGAAGATCCAGGCTTTCGAATACTTGGAAAGAAACCTCGAAGTTGAGGATAGAAACCTTGAAGTCCCATGGACGAGTGTATGAGTCCAATATTAAAGAGGAACTTAAAGAAATGACATCATCAGAAATTGAAATGGGGAATTATGGTATCCATTGGAATGGCACAAAGGCATACCAAGACTTGCCTCAATACTATCGATGGAATGGACTGAAGATTGAGCTAGTCTAACTTGTGGTCAAGTATTAGACATGCCGACAAGAAAGAGGTACGACCTTGAAGGTTAATGGGTTAGTAGAATCGTGGGAGATTTTGGAATCAAATCTAGAGCGTATTACTATAGAAGTAATCATGAACTTGTTTAAGGAGTCGAGAATGCTATGACTCGATTTAGATAATAGAGGACAAGTTGACAAATCCTACGATAGTACGAGAGGACGTTTGGAGAGAGTGATACGCCAAATGGTATGAGCACCAAAGAGTACATTCTTACGATGGTTTAGTAATGATGGTGATAGGTAAAGAGCTTGAGCTTAATGTGGTGCTCTAGAAAGCCTTTCAGTCAAGAATTAAGAAAAGCTGGATTGCAGTATGACATACATATTATCTTCGGACCGATAGACAAATTGAAAGGTGATTTGAATGCTCGAGGATATACTACCGACAAATAGTATGAATGTCAAAAGAGAATAGAATAAGTGAGCACAAATTGAGGACAAAAGGAAACGAGTTCTGAAGGATAATAACTGTTACTGGTAAGGACATTTTGGAAATGTCAGGTAACGAAAGGTGTTACTTTGGAAAGTGAGGTAGCGAAGAGGCGCCAGTACCTCATGAGACTGAATGAGTGAAAGGTTGTAAATTTTGAGGATGAAATTTCTTTAAGGGGTGAAGAGTTGTGACATTCCGAATTCCGACCCTCTTTGAGGCTATTGGCATGAAATGGGGTCTCGAAATTAGAGATTGGACAATGAAGAATTTCGACATTGAAAGGAATTGGACATTGCCTCATTGAATGTAATTTATATTGGAAAAGTGAAATTTCGGACGAAAAGTGTGAAATTACCATTTTGCCCCTAGAAGAATACCCTTGCCTTAACAATGAACTAAGGGCAATTTAGTCTTTTGGTAATTCCCTTGAGTTGGATGAAAATATGGGTGTACAAGAGTCATTTAGATGCAAGATGTTATTGTTGGGATTCACGTAACACGTACGGGCAAATAAAAATTAGTAAACGCAGCGGAAATAAATAACAACCCATACATGTATCTCCAGAGGCGTACTTCGTGCATTTCAATCGAAAAATCACAAAGCACCAAAGGGAGTAAATAGACTACCTCTTGTAGCGTGCTTGAAACGGAGGTGTCGGTTCGATGTTCTTCGATCTCAGCCCCACAAGTGTCGGGCCTCTAGTTCAGACACACCACCAATTGACGAACGGGAGACGACTAATAATTCCACAACAATTGTGCTAGCAATTTGCGGAATCAATATTCCAAACCAATTTACGGAATCAATATTCCGAACTTGGTATATTTTGGTCACTCAAAATTATGAGAATATAGAGAGTATTCGTGTTCTTCTCTCAAAGCTCTCAAAAATCTGCTCACTCTACAAATGTGCTAACCTCAACCTCAAAACTCTTGCCATCCTTTTATAGCCAAAAACACCTTCCAATAAATTGTATTATAAAATAGCACTAACAAATAATAAATGCTTTCTAAAAATAGCACTCACAATTTATGATAAATAAATGCCATATAAAAATAGCACTAACAATAGCACTCACAATTTATAAATAGCACTCACATCTTATAATACAAAAATGCTATTTAAAAATAGCACTAATAATTATAAATGCTATCTAAAAATAGCACTCACAATTTATCATAAATAAATGCCATTTAAAATTAGCACTAACAAATATAAATGCTATCTAACAATAGCACTCACAATTTATCATAAATAAATGCCATTTAAAATTAGCACTAACAATTATAAATGCCATCTAACAATAGCACTCACAATTTATAATTAGCACTCACATTTTACAATACAAAAATGCTATTTAAAAATAGCACTAACAAAGGTGTTAAAAATAATAATAACCATTATTATTATTACCGGAGTTAAAGAGGTTACCAAACAGTCAAATACGTATAACGTACAAATACGTAGAGTATACGTGTACATCGTATATACACGTGCAAGTGACCAAAAAGAGAAATAAAATTAAATCTCATTTAATTTAATTTCAACCCAACTAATTGGTATAATTGCAAACAAATTTGCAATGTCGTCTTTCCACAATGCGTTGTCATGTATTGGTTAAGGTGTGTGACATTCCTAGGTTCATCACCGAGCTGGCAGTAAGACATGCACTTACACATTAGTACTTCCAAGAGAATTGATTGTCCCGATCATCCTCTAGGTCCTACAAGCCATGAGTGACATCTAGCAATATGTCATGGCTACCCAGACAATGTGAATTCTTTTTAAGAACATTATGAACCTGTCAGCTTTGGCTACAGTGTAATTCAATCCTTCTGTCTAACTATGTCCCGATCGAACAAAGGCCATGGAATATTTGTCAAGCCACCAATTCGATCATATGTACAAATCTAACTTGACATGCATTTATATGAGACATGAACATTTCATTCTCAATCATAACCCCGGCCGAGGATTTCAATGCATTGTTACAATTAGATCACATAGGACATCATACCTTTATTAATAAGGAGACAGATTCCATATTGCGTACACATGTGACTTCGTATGTGCCTGAACTACGACCATCAAGTACAGAGACGAATCAACGACCCGCCAATATGCGCACTTGTGAACCATAGCCATTTATCACACAAGTCAACACTGTACCTCAGGTCTAAGGATCATTTACACAATACCAAAGCATGAACGATTAGACATTGACCACGCAAAAAGCTTCCATGTCGCTAATCATTCAATATGTGTCACGTTCAGTGAACTTGTCCGATACAAGCACCTATGTTCTAACTCGGATATCGCAATACCCAATGACTTGTGACTCGTCATTTCCTTAAGTATCTGATACTTAATTATGAAGTTAAGAACATACCGACCTCAACAGGACAATTGATATCCATTCAATAATCCATTGATCGGGAACTGTTTTAAAGATTCAGTCTAACCGTAGACCTGTCACACATATTCTCAACGTCTTAAGAATAGGTTCGGCTACAACTGATCTTATGGATTTTATTCATTTATATTTGGAAAAATGAATAAATACGTCTTTGCCACCGATAAGAAATCAGAAGTGCAACGGATATACCCAATATGTGACTATTACACAATTACTTTAGGGCATATCTCTAACAGTTATTGGCCAATGACAAGTGTCATTACAAGAGTTAGTCCATACACTAAGCTTTAGTTAGGGTTTTATTCCAATTACCATTCAACCATTGACCAAGTGAGATTGTGGAAGACTTTCCTCTCTCTCTCTCCTCTCTCATTTTCGGCAGCTCTCTCCCCCCTCACTCTCTCCTTTCTTTCTTCTTCTTCGGCCAAGGAAAACCTCGCCCGACTAGTCGCTGCCCTGTTCCGACACTCCCACTGTTCTGGCCATAACTTCTTCATCCGACATTGGATTGAGGCAACCCACTTGCCATTAGAAAGCTTATCGTCTTGTGGTTCTAAAGACATATTATGAGCTTAATTTGATCTAACTTTGTTTTCGTAGAGCAGTTAGAAGGGGTAAAGGTCAGGTTAGTTAGATTTGAACCCGATTTGGGAGAGAGCCCTTTTGTGCTGGTTTCAAGAGCCCTTATGTCCCGTAATCTTTGGTGAGGTCTTCTCAACACCTAGCTTAAGGATCTAGTAAATTGATATTAAAGATTGGTTGGAGATTAGATATGTTTTAATGGTTGAAATATATGATCTTGCAAAGACAGATCTGACCACCCTGCTGCCGGTCGGGAACCGAGACAATTTAAGGGACTTTGAGGTGTCGTCTTGCTTCAAAACCCTCGGTAAGACATCTAGGGACATAGATTGATGTATTGACAAGGTGGTTGTGTGATGGAATGGAGTTTAAAGGGTTTATAATGGCTCTTTGTTGTGAATCTTCTAGGAACTATATATTGCCATGCACCGGAAGATTGAACCGATCCATTTGGAGGCTTGCCGAGGTGTCGCCCTACTTCAAAATATTTGGTAAGATGTCCTAGAGTGTAGTATGATGTGTTAGCAAGATGATAGCGTGAAAGAATGGAATATGCAAGAGTTTTAAAGGTTGAATTGTGTGATTTTCCTCAGGACGCACGCTGCCCTGTTTTGGCCGAACTTTAACCAAGCATTGTGGCGGAATTTGATTGAAATTTCTAGATCAATTGGATTGGTAAGCGACCCCTAAACCCTTGTTAGGACGTTAGGGGTACTAAGAGACGAGTTTGAGATTCGATTGATTGAATTGGTGAGTGCTGATTGCAAATTACATTAACCGAACCTTGTTGCTTGCCTTGGGATGAAATTATGATGTTTATGACTGTGATTGCCACGTGAGTGTTTGGTTGGCATGTATACTTGAATGGCCGTGTGGTACCTAGTCCCTTGAGTGGCAATTGTGTGAAATACATGCCTAAAATTGGCAAGAGAATGCCTTATATGTTGATTGCCGTGATGTGCAATTTGTGCCATGTATTATGAGTTTTTGGCCATGGTTACTTCTCATCATAAAAGATTAGTTATATGCTTAATTGAGCTATACTTGATCATGAAGTCGTTGTAAAGATGAGATATGGCTTGTGAGCCCTTGTTTGATGAGAAGCATGATAAATAATGGCTATCTGTGATTGATGGAACTATGTACTAATGGCAAATCGAACATTGATGCGTCAGAACGCTAGGTGGATTGGTATCTTGATGTGTCAAAATGCGGGATTACCTTGTTACGTGTCGACATAAGTATTGAAATATTTTTGGAACTTGATACGTCAGAACGCGGGGTTGCCAATCGTTTTTAGCCTAATGCGTATTGACGCGGGTCGAGCCATTGAAAAGAGAACCATGATGAAATTAATTTAGCCTAAGGCGTATTGACACGAGCATAGCCATTAGAATTGAAACTATGATGAGCCTGAGGCGTATTGACGCAGGCATAACTATTGGAATTGAAACTATGATGAGCCTGAGACATATTGACGCGGGAATAGCCATTGGAATTGAAAGTTGTGATGAAATTGAGACTACTCCCTTGTATGTGAACAAAATATTATGATAGTACAAAGTTTGGTCTTGATATTATTTTTGTCTTTGGATTGTGATTGTTTAATGCTAATTGTAATGTCTTTTCATGATGCTTTGAGGGCCATGTATTATTTTTCTTGATGAGTTATTGCTTGCTCCTTTTTAAAATATGTCTGGAGGTACTAATGGCCTAATTTAGGTTTAGAGTTAGCTTATTGAGATTTCTATCTCACCCCGTCGTGGGATTAACATTTTGAGGTCGCTAATGATGACGTTGCATAGATGCAGAAGATGATTAGCCGAAGAGGCATTTGATGTGATTAAGCTTGTGACCTTGTGTGACCTCGTATCTTGCCAATCGAAGTCATGCATTGTATCTTTGAATAATGTTTCTGTTGTAACGCCCTAGAGTCATCTTTTGTAATAAAGTTAAGGGATTGTCTTCTCACTTTCGCATGCGCATATCAGATTGTGGAATTCTTGAGTTGTGGGCTGAAGGATCCTAGGTAATAACGATAAGAGGAATGGCCAGGTGGGATGTTCGCGTGCTAGCCGGGTTCGGGGTGTGACACCATTTTCCTAATAAGACAATGAATTGAAGTCTGCATTGTTTAGCACTAAAAGTCTGAGCCAGAGCTTGAGTTTTGCTTTTGGGATGGTGCCTCATGCGTGGATGAAGAACGCTAGGGAGTCGCGTCAATGAGAAGAATAGATAGAATTAAAATATGTGCACACAAATATATAGGTCCAGTCCAGTTGGTCCGAGTGGGTGATTCATTTCTAGAATCGGGAATTGAACTTACACCCGCCGTTTCTATTAAATTAGAATCGGCAACGGGAATGGTACTTGATGGAAACCACCTAAAATCACTCGGTTGGGTACGGTTTGATCCGGTTCGGATGGTACGTTTTTTTCTCACCCTTACTATCATCTGTTGAAAAGCGAGGACAGAGAGATTATAATTTGACATTGATTGCGGCTTTTACTTATTTAGAGAATTTATACTGGTTCATACTTTCACAGTACTAACAGCCTTCTTCCACTCCAAAAATTTGACATTGATTGCGGCGGTCGATGAACCCCAAAAATTCATAAAAATAAAACAAAACAATCGAGGGAAAAAAGAACAGTATGTAAAAATAAGTAAATAAAGATATATACACACACACACACATGATATCCCTTCACAGTACTAACAGCCTTCTTCCACTCCATCCTAAGACAAACCGTATGCCAATCTATTTCTCACTCTCTTAAATCTTGTTTTACTACTTTCTCCCAAGTAAGTTTCGGCTGACTTCTTTCTTTCTTCGTGGTATACTCTCAATAGCAAATATATGTTCGTACCGGGGCATTTAGGGGCCTTCGAAGAATATACCAGCCCATCTCAATCTATGTTCTCTCATCTTTTCTACCACCGATTCTACCCCAACTTTTTGTCGAATATCTTCAATCCTTATCTTATCTATCCTTGTATGACCACGTATCCATCTTAACATTCTCATTTCCGTTGCATCCATTTTATGCTCATGTTTCCTTTGTGCTGGCCAACATTTAGCTCCGTATAGCATGACGGGTCTTACTGCTGTTCTATAAAATTTTCCTTTTAACATAAGAGGAATTTGCGATCATACAAAAATCCGGATGCACAGCGACATTTCATCCAACCTGCCCTGATTCTATAACTTATATTCTCATCAATCTCTCCCTACTTTGGCAATATTGATCCCAAATATCTAAAAGTATCCTTCTTGGGTACCTCATGTCCAAGCATTTTTACGGCTTCTTGATCTCTCTTCCTGCCGTGTTGAACTCACACTTCAAGTATTCTATCTTACTTCGACTTAACGTAAATTCTTTAGACTCCAACGTGCAATCACACATATAAATTCAATAAAGATTACTCCATATTCGTAATGGTCCAACTACGTATCAAACTCCAAAAATAACAGGACAAATTAACATGAAAACTGAACTGGTAGTTTATAAGTACAATTGTTACGAAAACAAAAACATATTTCTCAATGGTGTCATTTGAGCCCACAGCCAATGCTAGGAGGGTGGCGCGGCCGCAATTTGCCCTCGAATGGCCTTCACGAATGTAAAAGCAAAGAAAGCCAGTGAAGTCAATACATGGCCATTGAAGTGGACGTCGTTGTTAATCAAGTTTAGTTTTCTAATTAACTTGACAGTTCCTTCATGACTGATTAACTCGTCTGATTATTGGTTCTTTCTCGGAGTCGCGGAACATCAAAGACATCAGACCCAACATAATGCTCTAACGTGGGGTGAAAATATTAAAATCTATAGTCTCCACATTTCTTGATTGTTTCTTCATGACTGATTAACTGGTCTGATTATTGGTTCTTTCTCGGAGATGGCGGAACATCAGAGACATCAAACACAACATAATGCTCTAACATTAAAATCTCTAGTCTCCACATTTCTCAACATCCTTTATTTGAAATTCATCCAGAGAACAATAAGACATCGAAAATCAAGCTAAAATGACATTACGAATTTGTAGGCAATCCGTTTCTTATTAAAACTCCTGAAAATATCAGACTCTCTTTCACTCCCTCAAACGATATTTAGGTGTGACCACCAGATGATTGGCTCTAGGAGCAGTGAGCCCGAATTCCTCGGTCATGTCAAGCTCGCTCGGTGACATGCCTCCCGAAAGTTCCCAATCGAAGCAGTGTACCAGCTGAGCAAGCACGAACCGCACAACAGTCAAGCCAAGCTGCATTCCAGGGCACCCTCGGCGGCCCGCTCCAAATGGCAGCAGCTGAAAATCTCGCCCCTTAACATCCACGCTGGATCCTAAGAATCTTTCAGGCACAAACTCTTCCGGGTCGTGAGTGGTCCATACTTTCGGGTCCCTTCCAATGGACCACGTATTCACGATGATCCTCGACTTGTAGGGTATGTGGAAGCCATTCACCGTGCAGTCCTCGGTCGCCTCATGCGGTAGCATAAGCGGAGCCACCGGGTGAAGCCTCATGGTCTCCTTGATGACCATGTCTAGGTAGTCCAAGCCATCTGTGTCTGATTCTTCCACTGCTCTATTCAGTCCCACGGCTTTCTCTAGCTCTTCTTGGAGCTTTTTCATGGCACTAGGATGTTTAATAAGTTCGGCCATTGCCCAGTCAATTGCTGTCGCTGAAGTGTCCATCGAACCCGACAACATGTCCTGCATGGAGAAACATATCGAGATTCATATAAAAGTGTATCTTAATTTCACTTATCAAGAATATTTACGAAAGACTAAGAGATGGATGTTACGAGGAAAATTAGTGCATTGAAAGCTTGAACTTTCCAAATTACTTACTCATTTAGAGCACTTTTGTCATGGGAAAATTACCAAATAAAGCCATAAACCAGTTGCAATTATATTATTTAAGTTTTAAATTTTATTTTTGGTCATTCAGTCAATAACCTTTACAATTGTATCAATTAAGTCCATTCAGTCAATTTGGCCGGCGTTATTGTGGACGACAACAGAAAAAGTAATATTTTAATATATTTTTAAACCTTTTTCATTTTCTTTTTTCTTTCTTCTTTTTTTCTTCCCTCTCCTTCCTCCGACCAGTCGTCGGTAATCGGCCAGAGGTGATGGCTCGATGGCGAGGCCAAGCCTCGCCTTGGCTATGTGAGGTTCTCCTCACCAGCCGGCCAGGGGAAAGAGAGGGAAGAAAAAAAGGAAGAAAGAAAATGAAAATGAAAAAAGGAAAAGAAAATAAAAATCTTCAAAAAGCTAAAATATAATATTAAAATAATTTATCTCCAGATGTCGGTCGATGGCCATCCGATGTCCACGTCAGTGTCGGCCGGTCATAATTATTATTAGAACTGAATCGGAAAAAAGGAAGAGTTTATGATTAAATTGGCACAATTACAATAGGTTTATGAATTTTTTGCAATAGGTTTAAGACTTTCCTAGCAAAATCTATATGTCAATTGAATCCAACAGAAAACTACTTATGAGGTCGTAAATATGAATTCTAGTAAGAATAATACTTAACATAATAAAAAGATAAACAACTTTTTTTCATTTAATATTTGAAGTTGGATGATGGAAATTATTTTTTCAACTAGCGAATACTTTCAAGAATGAATCTACATATTGAAACCCCAATCGAATTTTAGCCCATGAATCACTTATGAATACATTTTGTCGTCTCCCGCACTCACTGTTTCATAGTTTGACGAAACATTATTAACCGCTCTACCTCCGGTGCTTGAAAGAGACAAACACATGGTAGAAAGACAAAAAGACATCGTCTGTCCACAACAATATATGAAGAAGCCAACAAGACTATCTGTTTGGGCAAAATTTTAATTGAAGCAAATGTAATGATCACTAATATTGCCATCATTTCATTTATCTTAACATATACAAGAAATATAGGAAAAACGACCTTGCTTGAAAAATGCCATTAAAATGTGCAAATCTTAGAAAGGAAAGTTGATACGAGGAAGGCATCATTTCACACGCTTGATAACCTTTTTTTTACCAGGATACAATAGTTGAAATATCAAATTTGTATGAAAACTTCGCTTTTAAAATCAAATGACATATCTTGTTCGAAGTTTGAATATAATAGTTTATATATGTGAGATTTTGTGAAACTATTACAATTGTTCTAAAAGCTTAAAATTTTATATGAAGACGTGGTTTAATATTTAACTTATTCAATCACTCTCTTATCTTTTGCCCAATACAAAACCGCTCGGGACATTTTGCTTTGATATCACGTGAGTTTTTGTGAAATCATTAACCGTGTACTAAAAATGAAAGCCTGATTTAATAATTTAATTATTCTATCAATATAATCAAATATCTGCTTATAATCTATCGAATTATCTCTTGAATCAATTTTGATCCCAAACTATACTAATATCAGAACCTCAGCTACCGGGATCCTTGTTCTAATAAATTTTCCAGTCCGACATATGTTTATATAATTGAACAGTACTTGAAGTTACAAAAATTGATTAATTACCAGAATTATGGCTTTGATATGGGACCTGTCAATATGGTACTCTCCCTCCTTCACTCCCATGATGCCCAGC
This sequence comes from Rhodomyrtus psidioides, assembly GCA_021437785.1. Lineage (NCBI taxonomy): Eukaryota > Viridiplantae > Streptophyta > Magnoliopsida > Myrtales > Myrtaceae > Rhodomyrtus > Rhodomyrtus psidioides. The sequence continues at coordinate 352,059 of JAILYB010000077.1, read as the reverse complement.
ATGACATCAACAAAATCTTTGCTCTCTCCTTCCTCTTTCTTAGACTTCATGTGCTCGTCAATAATTTTCTCAAAGAAGGCATCGAACACTTTGCTGACGGCCTTCATGCGTTTCGTCAACCCCTGAAGATCAAATGGTGCTAAATAAGGAACATAATCACCGATGTTCGGCGTCGCCCCCAACACCATCCCTTCTTGAATGACAGCCTTGAACCCTCTCTCGTCAAACTCCTTGTCCATGTACTTCTTCCCGAACACCATCCTACAACTCATATCGGCGCTCAGTGATGAAATCTTCGCGCTCAAGTCGACGACAGTGTAGTCGTGAGACGCGTCTTTGAGAAAATTCACGAGCAAGCCGACCTCCTCTCTCCTCATGGGCTTGAAGGAATTGATTTTTGCATTGCTAAGGAGCTCCAAGGTGCACATCTTTCTGATGTTCCTCCAATACGGGCCATACGGCGCGAACGCCAAGCCCCTTTGCTCGTAAGAGATGTGCTTCGAGGACTCATGAGGCGGCCGGCTCGCGAAAACAAGATCATGGGTCTTGAGGAATTGCTCGGCCACTTCGGGCGAAGAGACGACGACTGCGGGCACGAAACCGAGGCGCAAGTACATGAGGGGTCCAAATTTTTGAGCTAATTTGTGAAGATCATGGTGAGGGTTTTTTCCCAACAAAGGGAGGTTTCCAAGAATGGGAAACCCTCTTGGACCCGGAGGCAATTTCTTCTTGCTCTGTGTTTTCCCTAGCAAAGTTCGCAACAAGAGATGAGCAGCCAAAGCGAAGGCGAGTGTTATCCATATCCAAGCCATTGGAGGTGGTTCTTTGGAAGGAAGTAGAGCGAAGATGGATGGTGGAAATAATTTCGTTGGATATAATATAGGCAAAGACATGACAGGGAGATGTACAAAATTTAATTCGCATTATTTTTAGTGGGGCCCTTCATCTAGAATCAGAAGAAATATCATGCACTATGCATTAATTAAGAAATAGTGTAGAACATTTCAATACCATAAACTAGTCATGCAACCGGCGGTTCCAGTTCCACAAAAAGGCGGAACCGGCGGTTCCAAGCTGGTTCCCGGTTTCGAACTTTTATTTTTTTAATAAATAATGAAATAAAATTAATAAATTATAAATTATAATCAAATTGTATATTGTAATAAAATTTAGAAAAAAAAAGGAGGAATTGGTTTGAACTTAATGAATTATCATTAAGCACTTACATATCTTCTTGGGGATAAAAGAATCAAAACTCATGTAGTTCTCTTACATTTGGTAATCCCAACTTACCTCATCAGCAATCGTCGATACCCGTTGTTGTTGTTGTGGCAGTATCTCCACATTCTTCACTGAAGAATTCATTTTCTTGATCCAGCTCTTATTGTCGAAATTTAGCCTTTGTCCAATCATCGACACAAGCTTGAATCTCCACACTTTCCGAACTTAATCTTGAACGGCGGAAGTCCAAAATTAATCCTTTAGCGCTAAATGCTTGTTCAACTGCCACTATTGAAGAAGGGGTCGCTAATATCTGTTTTGCAATGATGGAGAGAACTGAAAATTGAGTTGAATTATTCTTCCACCACTTAAGAATCTTGAAATCTGTGCTGTGTTCGGATTCACTAAACTCAAAAGCAATTGTTAAATAGTTTTATAATTCGGAAATACTACATGTTGTGCCCTTCTATTTTTTTTTTTTTTGCCTACTTAAGAGCATTTTATACCCTCTACCAAGTGAAAAATCAGTATCGCTTCGTGAGACACTATGTTGGGCAAATCCACTGTCACTCAAATCATATCTACTACAAAATTCATTATATAATGCTACTAAAGTTTCTTTAACCTCTCCTTGTATAATTGAAATATCTATTGCTTCATCCAAATGTAAATAATCATAATAATAATCCCTAAGATAATATAATAAACTATCTAATTTAGTACGTGGGTCGAAAACAATACCAACTAAATAGACAAGAGGAATGTTGAAATAATAATGCAACCATTTTTCTCTTATTACTAAAATACTCGAAACTAATTCAGTATCTTTTTCATATTCATTAAAAACACCAGCAATATTAACACACTCTATTAAAAATAAATGCGTAGTAGGATTATAAATACCAGATAAAATATTAGTAGCATCATTAAAAACTTTCAAAAAATCTAAAAAAAAAAATTGTAAACTTCCCAATGTTGCGGGAGTAAAGCAATATCGGGAACAATATTCGAAATAAAGGAACATAATAAATCTTTGTAATCAAAAGTTTATAGAAGCATATCGTAGGTAGAATTCCAACGAGTCGGAATATCTTTTGGAAACCTTTTTTCCTTTCTTCCATGTTGTTTACAATATTTGCCCCATGCTTTCATAAAATGAGGACGGCTCCATAAAAATCTAATTGCATTCTTTATTGGGTCGAGAAAAGTCACAAGAACTCGTAAACCATCTTGTACACATAAATTCAAAACATGGCAAGCACATCTAATGTGAAAAAATTATCCGCCAAAAGAGGGTTTACAATTTTTTTTCTAACTTGGGAATGGAAGCAGTATTTGTGGTGGCATTATCAAAACCAATTGAAAAAAATTTATTAATCAAATCATATTCTTCTAAAACTTGCTTAATTAGTCTATAAATATTATGGGCCGTATGCCTTTCAGGAAAAACTCGAAATGCAAGAAGTCTTTTTTGAATAACTCAATCATCACATATCCAATGGCATGTGACACCCATATAAGAATTAATATTCCAAGAATCACTCCAAATATCACTACCTATATGTACACGTCCATTGAATTCGTCAAAAAAATTTATCAATTTCTTTTTTTGTTTTTTATAAACATGGTCAAGTTCGCGTTTAAGAGTAGTTCTCGGAACAGATAGTGCTTGTGGAGCCAACGCAGTGTTTACCAAATATCTAAAATTAGAACTTTCACTAGTATTAAACGGAGCATGATCAAGGGCAACATATTCAGCTAATATTTGTTTATAAAGTTCATGAGTGTAATGGAATAAAGGATGATGGTTAGGATTGGCGTACCTAGAAATTTGTTGTTGGCTAGTGTCGATCCCTACTTGCGTTGGATGTTTTTTCGTTAGATGCCGGCGAAATGTTCCGTAGCCATCTCATTTACCAATTTTGTATGTTTTCGGACAATATTTACAGCTTATATCAAACTTGCCTTCGTTTTCATTCCATACCTTGTTGAAGTGTAGCCATAAGTCGGATGTACCCTCTCGGCTCTTCCGTCCCGGCTCCTTTGCTATCGATGTTCCTTCGACACTAGTAGGAGGATGAAAACTTTCTTGTGTTGGGACATACTCGGCGTTGGGATTAGGAACATAATTGATATTAACATCGTCGTCTGCCCAACATGCATATTCACGAGGATCATATGCAGGAACAGGATAATCGGATTCTCCCATCGAGCTTTCCCTTTCCAGCATTTTCGCTTCCACTTGCCATTTTTTTGAGAGAATTGATCGGAAAGTTGATTCAAAGAATTAAGACAGAATTGACAGAGAATATCGGATTGAGATAATTTGAAAGATTGAGAGTATTTGAGAGAATTGAGAGAAATTGTGGGAAAAATGAAAAGGGGGAGCCCTCCTATTTATAGAAATTTTTTTATTTTATTTTTTTAAAGAAAATTACAATGGCCTGAAGAGGCAGACCGGCCCCACGTGGGGCCGGCCTGGCCAGGGGGAAGAGCCGTTTGGCTCTTCCCCAAGCAAGGGCCCCCCAACCCCAACATTTTTTTTGGACGGTTCGAAACCGGGCTTGGAACCGCCGGTTTCGAGCCGGTTCACGAATTTATGGAACCGGAACTGGCCCTTGAAGGCCAGTTCCGGTTCGGAAACGTGACCCGGTCAACGGGTCGGTTCCGGTTCGGAACCATGGCCGGTTCTGGGTCCACAATTCCGAATGGCCACGTCTACCATAAACGACATCTTTTCTCACAATGAGCATTGATTTTGTCAAGCAGATGTTTAAAATAAGCTTGTTTATTGATTTTTTCTTAAACAAGAGTGATATGAAGGATGGAACAAGAAACACAAGGAAGTGATGGAGTCGTCCTCAAGGTTGGGAATTTTTCTCATTTTATGTTTATGAATCGTAGGAAACTTTTAGCAATTTGTCACTAAATAAATGTGTTTAATCTCCTCAAAAGAATGCATCGGGTAATAAATCTTCATTTTGTATGAAATTCTAATTTGAACACGGGATCCACTCGATTGCTTTCAAACAATGCTAATGTACATCTGAAAAAACATAACATGAGTACAAGCATATCGAGAGAGCAAGAGGAACCGTAATTGCGCTTTGATTGCAAAAGTCATGGCAACTTGTCTCCCACGTGAAGTCCGAAAGCAAGACAATTCAAAGTTCGGCGCATGCAGGGTGCCGACTTGCTCAACAAGCAAATGGACAACAGCAAGGCGGTGAAACGTAAGCCTATGGATAGGACTTAAGAGCGAAGCATTTGAGGATAAGGCCACAGAAAGTCTTTGGCAATGAGAGCCTCGATAAGGGAAGAAGAGAGCGGTCCGCGTGACAAAGAGAGAGCCAAGGTGTGAGTTTCCGAATAAAGAAATAGAACAGCTGCGTGTGCGCTTATGTCAGTTAGTTTGCCTTTAGTATTATGATTCTGGTGATAGAAAGTATGAAGATGTTAGCCTGACCGTCTGATATTAGTGTCAGTCATTTCTAGTCACATAATCTCCCGATTAATAAGTGCTTTATGCGAAACACGCGATGATAGTGAGTGGATTTACGGTTGAGATTGTATCGTCCATGACAGTATTGTCATGGAAGCATTTCTCTAGAAAGTATATTGTAAATACGGAAAGTCATATTTTGCATGTTACCCTAGCTTTTACAATATAATATGCCTTGAGGTTGTCTCTTATAATTCCCTCGTGTTACCATCTAAGTAGCACCGACACTGATACCGATACGGGAATACGACACGACACGATACGCCGATACGCCATTTCTCAAAAATAAAAAAATTCGACACATCGGGGATACGTTATATATTAAATATATAATATCATATATACACATAATAAATTATTATTTTTAGGATTATTTCAATCAAATTAAATTTGATTCAAATTCATAAATAAATAGAAAGTAAAACAAAAAAAAACCTTAGAATTGATCTCTCATCGGTGATGATTGAGAGAGACAAAAACAAAATAACTTGAGCAGATTCGAGAATCCCACATTAGTGGTGAGTGAGATGGACAAATATAAAATCACTTTAAAAGGCCATGAATGAGATCTAGAGACTTACAATGTGAAGAAATGAGTCTCACATTGGATGCCTGGTGAGAATAACAAGTACATTGACTCTACAAATTGTCAAAAATGAGATATGAAGAATTATTTTTAATGTCTATTTGGCTAATGATGAAGTGAAAAATATATATTTTTTTAGTGAAAAAGCTTTTTAAAATGCTCGACACGCGTGTCGCGCAAGTGTCGGCTGCGTTGTACAAGTGTCGAAATGCCGGCACGCGGTCAGCGTGACCGACACGGGTATCGGGAGGTATCGGACGGGTGTCGGTATCGGATACGGTGTTCGACACGATACTCTTACTTAGGAGGAGTATCGGTGCTACATAGGTTACCATCACAAAGCTTTTGTATCATGGTATCAGTGTGAGGTTGAGCACTCTACAATCCGTGACTTCCCCAATAGAAATTACCCTAGCTTGATTCTGCTGAGGTCATAAAGGAAGACACATGCTTAACCCTAAATAAAAAAGGACGTGTATGTGCATAAGAGAGCGTGCTGCATTAATCGAACTTCTACATGGTTTATGTTATGGGTGTCAAAAATGAAACCGACTCCGACGCCGAAACCGAAACCGAATTGAACCGAACTGAAATTTCGTGTATTTTAGTTTGGTTCGGATTTCGTTTTAGGTAATAGAAAAATAACCTATTTTGGTTTGTATAATTTCAGCTCCGCTAACCGAACCAAACCGAACTAAAAAACAACTCAATATGCTGCTCATAACGGATTGGGTTCTCGGAACAGGATTGAGTTGAGTAGGGCAAAAAGTGAAATACAAAGAAAATGACAAAAATAGAACCGAACCAGATCTTAGGTTCGGTAATACTCAGTTAGGATCGTTGTTCGGTTCAAAGTTAATGCACATCCAAACGGTTCAGTTCGATTCGGTTTCCTGAAAAATCGAACTGAAAACATTGACACACCTAATTATGTGTGTTATAAATGTCCTTTAGATATATGACATCCTCTCATCTGTTGAAAAGCGGGGACAAAGATTATGTCTTCGACATTGATCGTGGCTTTTATCTTATTTGGATTATGTCTATTGGGTCACGCTTCTCTATCTATTGGTTCATACTTCTCCATCGTAAACTTTCATCTTCTTGTTAACCTCAGCTTGAGATATAAAAATGGACCGCTTCGATCAGGCCTTTCGTGTTTTTTCAGTTTGTCTTTGAATGAATGGTCGGCCGCCGGACCTTTCTTACATAATAAGTAAAAAATAATCCGACGGCCAACCATTCAACAAAGACAAACTGACGAAACCGAAAGGCCTAATTGGAGCGGTCCATTTTTAGATCATATCTCTCTTTGTCAAAGATATAATCTCTTAGTAGAGTGGTATAACATAATTTGGACCAGCGACATTTACAAATATAGTTTTATTGGTTGGCTAGTATGCAAAGATAGATTACCGACAGTTGATACCTAGTGTGATTTTTGCAAAGCTGGCATAAAAGATAGATCACATTTGTTTTTCTAGTGAGAGTGGACAAGCAGCATATGGCCTATCACAACATGCTATAAGGCACCCTTTAAAAGGATGGAATGACTCGATGAGGAACTTCAGTGGATGATTAGGGCAACAAAGGGCAAAGACTTGGCAGCTAGGCTTCTCAAGATATCCTTCCTAGAACCTGTTGGAAGCGCAATAGAAGTTCGATACTTTCACTTGGGGAGATCGCTAAGAGGGAACCCAAGTTCGAGCCCGTCAATATATCCAGTTGGACCCACCATCACTCAAAAACTTAAGCCAATGAGTTATGGGTAAACTTGAATATATTAACTGCTCTACACCACATTAATTTTCTAATGTGAGACTTCTCTAACACAACTCACACGTGCATCCTAACAATCTCCTCCTCACGTGTGAGCTCCAGTGTTAGATTTGATCTCCCTTAATCCAAGTATCTTTCCGCACCAACTTATCTTAATTTGAATATCCATCAACGCCTATCGGGCCTACATTGCTACACCACAATATCTACCGGCCTGAAAACCGCGTTGGTCACCAGATTCCTTCTTGAGATATCCACCAGAATAGATTGGAGGCCCACTAATCAACCATTGGCTCTGACACCATTTGTTGGGAGCACGCAACGGAAGTCCGATACTTTCACCTAGAGAGATTGCCAAGAGGGAGCCCAAGTTCGAACCCGTTAATATATCCAGTTGGACCTACCTTCACTTAAAAGCTTAAGCCAATAAGTTATGGGCCAACTTGGATATATTAACTACTTCACACCACATTAATTCTCCAATGTGGGACTTCTCTAACACAACTCACATTTGCATTCTAACAGAACCATAAATTGCATTTGGATGGAGCGCAATATGAGACGGTTTCATAGCAAGTCAACTATATTCCATATTATTTTGGCTAAGGTGCATGAAAATATAAGAGCTCGAGCTTCGCTCTACTAAAAATATGACGAATGTTGTCTTGGTTGCTATATGGAAACTTCCTACCTCCATCTTTTCGAATTATTAGCTCCTTTTGTAATGCTAGAAGATACCTCTAAGCTACTGTACTTCATCTGTTTTATGATACTTATATTTTCCACCAAAAAAGGAGATACGATCTCTATTTGTCCCTGCTTCCCAACAGAAGATAAAATATCATATCTTATGCATAGGTATTCTTTTTATCCACATCAGTTTGTATGAAGCTGACTTAGTCCAAGAACTTTGAAAGGGACACATGACATATTACAATTTGGTACCACAAACAAGGTATTTTCAATATACATCAGGAAAATTATCAAAAAAATCACAAAGCTATTTTAATTATCCTGATTCAGTTTTGAACCCCTTTTTTTGCCAATTGAGTCCTAAACCTTTTACACTTATGCCAATACAGTCCATTAGATCGATTTTGGTTAGAAATCGCTAACGTGGCGCGGAAAAGTTGACGTGGATAATTTTTTAGTGATATTATTATCCAAATTTTTTTATTTTTTGTCTTTTGTTTCTCTTTTTCTTTCTTCTTTCCTCCTCCAACCAATCACAAAGTTCAGCAACCGGCCAGAAGCGAGAGCCGATGAGGTCAACCTCATCGGCCTCTCACGAAGCTCACCGCTACCAACCTATGACGTCCCGAAATTTAGACGTATGTAAGATACCTGGATTCAATGAAAGATTTATCTTGAATTCCAGCTCGCTATATTAATATTGGATTTTGAGGATTTAAGAGATAATATTTGGATATTTCTGAGACATCGGTCAGAGTAGATTAGGCTTCGATAGTTTGGTCGTCGCGTGGTAGAATCAATACCTTCGCGCCTGAGCCTAATCTTGACCAAGTTTGAGTTATGAAAGTACCAAAATACCCTCAATCGTCTGTGCCAAATGACCAATCAGTCCCGAAATACCAAATGACTATTTCGCCCTCAAATATTATGAACTCTAATATAACAAATTTAAATCCTTGACTTGACTTCTACTGAACCCCACTAGTCACCTCACATTTCCCACTTGTCACATCCCACCAATTAAGTCACATCCAAGTCGGTCCTTCTCTCTCTCTCTCTCTCTCTCTCTCTCCCTTCGACAAGACGACACTCGACGCCACCTCCCCTCTCCGCCTTGCTGCCGCTGCTCTAGCCACCGCGTCCACTCGTGGAGCTGTCGTCCATCGTTGCTTCCCTTCACCGGCATCACGGCGTCCCTCAGCCACTACCGCTTGTGGCGATACCGTGCCACCCTCACCTCATCCTCTCTTCCTCTCTCTCGATCTTGTGTCACACCGCCCCCCTCAAGCTGCCGCTGCTCCACCCTTGCTCCGTCGACGTCGCATTACTCAGCTCCACCCTTGAACCGAACGATCTCAACCACAGAGAACCAAAGCTGTGGAGCCCGTCAACCCGACCTCCACCTCTCTCACTCCCTCTCGGTGCCTCTCGCTCGAGCCCTGCCGTCCCAACATCGCCTCAACCGCCTCACTGTTGAAGTTCAACACCTAATATTATTAATTAATTACACTTGCACCAAGGAGAAGTAAATGCAAGTTTAGGGCTTGTCTCCATAAGTGTATTGAAGCATTTAAATGTTGTTTAGGTGTTGTCTATGGAGGAGTAAATGCTTGGGGCTTGGAAGAATATTTAATTAGGTGTTGTCTATGGAGGAGTAATTACTAGGGGTGGTTAGCATGGAGGAGTGATTACTCCCTTTTGTTTGATTATGTATTGTTGTCTTGAGTGTTTAGTTTCTCCTATAAATAGGCTAGTCTTATATGTTGTTTTCTAAGCTTTCTCAACCTAGAGAAAGACTTCAAGTGTGGTGTGTGGTATGAGAGAATAGGTTGTAATAGTTGTATGAGATAATCTCTGATTGTTATACTTTCAGTTTAGTATAACGAGTTTATCTTGAGTTGTCTATGTCGCGACCCGTCCGAAATCGGACGCGAGCTAATGGATTACCGATCGCGGGCTTTGGATCGGCGCGGGCCCTCCCAGGCCCATACCAAATAGCGGCGGGAGTTTTCTTTGAGGGATTCGGCGATAAGAGCCGATCGCTTTCGACCTTAGTGTGGTCGTGGTGGCATGTGCAACTTGTGCATGCATTTGGAGTCGCCACCGGTCTTTCTTGGAGGGTAGACCGGAAACCTTACTGACCGATTGGGAGAGATCGATCAGTTCTGCGGAACCAGAGATTTTGGGTTCGGGGACTTGGTTACGTCGGTGTCATTACCAACGCCCTTTCGGTACCTAACGCGAGTGATTTTCCTATTTAAGATTTCATGCAGGCGCAATTTTGGGTCAGATAGGTTTGATTCAGGGTTTCATGCAGATTGGAAGACTGGTCCTATCAAATCACAGTCAATATAATGAAAGCGCAAGTCACGTGCATAAATAAATCATGTCAATGCACATCAATTTCAATCATTGGCCTCCTAGTATAGCCATAAGGGCTTAGCAAAGATGCGATTTAGGACTAGGGGTAGAATGGGAAGATTCGAGGACAATTAGCCCAAAGGGCAAAATTGTCATTTTTGGAAGGTTTGGATACCGAATTACCCAAAATATTCCATGGCCAGTTGATTGTGGCCATTTCCCATTTTTGAGAATTTTTTGGAGTTTCTTGATTTTTCTTCAACTTTTGGAAGACGATTCGCCCAAAGGGCGAAATCGTCATTTTAAGAAGGGTCGGGGTTCAAAACACCCGGAATGAGCCTTGGCCAGTTGTTTGTGGCCATTTCCTATTTTTTTGGGATTTTCCTGGATTTTTTAGAATTTTTTTTGGAAGACGGTTAGCCGGAAGGGCAAAACCGTCATTTCTGAAAAGATAGGGGGTCGAAAGACCCGAAACAGGTCGTGGCCAGTTGTTTGTGGCCATTTCCTATTTTCTGGAATTTTTTAGAATTTTTCTGAATTTTCCGAATTTTTTGAATTTTTTATGATTTTTCATTTTTTTTATTGATTTTTTTATTATTTTATTATTTTTTATTATTTTCTGAATTTTTTAATATTTAAAAATATTTTCCGGGCCGGGTCAAACCCGGCCCACGCCTCTCGGGCGCCCGGCCCGACCTTAGGGGTCGACACCGGCCTAAAACGACACCGTTTTGATTTTTTAAAACATTTTTCTATTTTTTTACAATTTTTTTGATTTTTTATGTATTTTATTTAATTATCCGAAAATTCCCCGGATCGGACGGTCCACGTCATGCCACGTGGCTTCGTCTCGTGCGCCCGATCTTCCACTAGATCGGGCGACTCACAGAGAGCCACGTGGCTCGATCACGACCGTCGGATCAAAAATTAATTTATTTTCTTTTTTAGAAAAACCTACAAATCGGACGCTCTAGAACGTGCCACGTGGCCTCCTCTGGTGCGTCGCCCGATCTAGTGGAAGATCGGGCGCACGAGACGAAGCCACGTGGCATGACGTGGACCGTCCGATCCGGGGAATTTTCGGATAATTAAATAAAATACATAAAAAATCAAAAAAATTGTAAAAAAATAGAAAAATGTTTTAAAAAATCAAAACGGTGTCGTTTTAGGCCGGTGTCGACCCCTAAGGTCGGGCCGGGCGCCCGAGAGGCGTGGGCCGGGTTTGACCCGGCCCGGAAAATATTTTTAAATATTAAAAAATTCAGAAAATAATAAAAAATAATAAAATAATCAAAAAATCAATAAAAAAATGAAAAATCATAAAAAATTCAAAAAATTCGGAAAATTCAGAAAAATTCTAAAAAATTCCAGAAAATAGGAAATGGCCACAAACAACTGGCCACGACCTGTTTCGGGTCTTTCGACCCCCTATCTTTTCAGAAATGACGGTTTTGCCCTTCCGGCTAACCGTCTTCCAAAAAAAATTCTAAAAAATCCAGGAAAATCCCAAAAAATAGGAAATGGCCACAAACAACTGGCCAAGGCTCATTCCGGGTGTTTTGAACCCCGACCCTTCTTAAAATGACGATTTCGCCCTTTGGGCGAATCGTCTTCCAAAAGTTGAAGAAAAATCAAGAAACTCCAAAAAAATTCTCAAAAATGGGAAATGGCCACAATCAACTGGCCATGGAATATTTTGGGTAATTCGGTATCCAAACCTTCCAAAAATGACAATTTTGCCCTTTGGGCTAATTGTCCTCGAATCTTCCCATTCTACCCCTAGTCCTAAATCGCATCTTTGCTAAGCCCTTATGGCTATACTAGGAGGCCAATGATTGAAATTGATGTGCATTGACATGATTTATTTATGCACGTGACTTGCGCTTTCATTATATTGACTGTGATTTGATAGGACCAGTCTTCCAATCTGCATGAAACCCTGAATCAAACCTATCTCACCTAAAATTGCGCCTGCATGAAATCTTAAATAGGAAAATCACTCGCGTTAGGTACCGAAAGGGCGTTGGTAATGACACCGACGTAACCAAGTCCCCGAACCCAAAATCTCTGGTTCCGCAGAACTGATCGATCTCTCCCAATCGGTCAGTAAGGTTTCCGGTCTACCCTCCAAGAAAGACCGGGTGGCGACTCCAAATGCATGCACAAGTTGCACATGCCACCACGACCACACTAAGGTCGAAAGCGATCGGCTCTTATCGCCGAATCCCTCAAAGAAAACTCCCGCCGCGATTTGGTATGGGTCTGGGAGGGCCCGCGCCGATCCAAAGCCCGCGATCGGTAATCCATTAGCTCGCGTCCGATTTCGGACGGGTCGCGACAGCTGGCGACTCCACTGGGGGGAAAGAAATGCTATGACATCGGACCTTCAAGTCTTTTGATGAATGCTCAAATTAATCACCGATTTACTTTTGCAATTCGAACATGGGCCGGAGTGAGAGAGGCTTACCTGTCAGATGCTGCCGGTTGCGACGACTTTCAAGAAGATACCTAGGACTCGTTCAGAATATCCTAGGGAGATTAAGGCCTGACATGTATGGTAGGTCATACCATTAGTTGACCCTTATGGCGGTTTCTACCATTGGTTGACCCTTGTGGCGGTTTCTACCATCAAGTTGACCCTTATGGCGGTTTCTACCATGGAGTTGACCCTTCAGGCGGTTTCTACCTTTGAATTTAGTTTTGACCCTTATGGCGGTATCTACCTTTGAGTTGACCCTTATGGCGGTTTCTACCATTCAATTGACCCTTATGGCGGTTTCTACCATCAAGTTGACCCTTATGGCGGTTTCTACCATTCAGTTGACCCTTATTGCGGTTTCTACCATTCAAATGACCCTTATGGCGGTTTCTACCATCAAGTTGACCCTTATGGCGGTTTCTACCATCAAGTGAGACTCCAGATTGATAGGAATCTAAGGATGACGCGCCCGTTCTGTAGGGTTTGTCGGAGACTCGATCGTTCTGTAGATCGGTCTTGGAAAAGGTTTGCCTACTAAAAGGCTACGCCTATGAAATGACATATCCCGTCTTGTTGGGACTAGTCGAAGACTCGATCGTTCTGTAGATCGGTCTTGGAGAAGGTTTGCCTACTAAAAGGCTACGCCTACGAAATGACATATCCCTTCTTGTCGGGACTAGTCGAAGACTCGATCGTTCTGTAGATCGGTCTTGGAAAAGGTTTGCCTACTAAAAGGCTCCACCTATGGAATGACATATCCCTTCTTGTCGGGACTATCCGGAGACTCGATCGTTCTGTAGATCGGTCTTGGAAAAGGTTTGCCTACTAAAAGGCTCCGCCTCCGAATGACATATCCCTTCTTGTCGGGACTAGTCGAAGACTCGATCGTTCTGTAGATCGGTCTTGGAAAAGGTTTGCCTACTAAAAGGCTCCGCCTCGGAATGACATATCCCTTCTTGTCGGGACTAGTCGAAGACTCGATCGTTCTGTAGATCGGTCTTGGAAAAGGTTTGCCTACTAAAAGGCTCCGCCTCGGAATGACATATCCCTTCTTGTCGGGACTAGCCGAAGACTCGATCGTTCTGTAGATCGGTCTTGGAAAAGGTTTGCCTACTAAAAGGCTCTACCTAAAGATTGACATCATTAAGGTCTCTTTTGGAAGGTTTACCTAACTCTAGGTTCACCTGAAGGCTATCCTGGGATTTAGGGGTTACCTGAAATCTCGCAGAAGGCCGAGTTGTCCTTTCGACATGCGAGGTACCTTTCTGGGATATGGGGACTCCAATTATCCTGTAGAAAGCTGAAACCTGCAAACTTTTCATTAAAAAGGTATCAGTTTGGGACCTGGGTTCTCTAGAGATCCTGCAAAACATGACCCTATGAGCTTTTCTTGACAGAGCAAGGCATCCTTCCGGGATCATGGGTTCTCCACTCCCGATGGGACTGTCTGAATTTTGAAAAAGGGGTCTCATGACGAGGGTTCTCCACGTCCGATGAGACTGCCTGATTTTTTGAAAAAGGGTCCCGAGATGAGGGTTCTCCACGTCTACTGGGATTGCTTGATTTTTTTTTTAAAAGGGGTCCTAGGACGAGGGTTCTCCACGTCATGCTAGGACTGCTTGATTTTTGTTTTAAAAGGGGTCCTAGGACGAGGGTTCTCCACGTCATGCTAGGACTGCTTGATTTTTGAAAAAGGGTCCCGAGACGAGAGTTCTCCACGTCTACTGGGATTGTTTGATTTTTTGAAAAAAGGGTCCTAGGACGAGGTTCTCCACGTCATGCTAGGACTGTCTTATATTTTTGAAAAAGGGGTCCTAGGACGAGGGTTCTCCACGTCATGCTAGAACTGCTTTGGTTTTTTTTTGAAAAAGGGGTCCTAGGACGAGGGTTCTCCACGTCATGCTAGGACTGCTTGGTTTTTTGAAAAAGGGGTCCTAGGACGAGGGTTCTCCACGTCAAGCTAGGACTGCTTGGTTTTTTGAAAAAGGGGTCCTAGGACGAGGGTTCTCCACGTCATGCTAGGACTGTTTGATATTTTTGAAAAAGGGGTCCTAGGACGAGGGTTCTCCACGTCATGCTAGGACTGCTTGGTTTTTTTTGAAAAAGGGGTCCTAGGACGAGGGTTCTCCACGTCAAGCTAGGACTGCTTGGTTTTTTTGAAAAAAAAAAGGTCCCGAGACGAGGGTTCTCCACGTCTACTGGGATTGTTTGATTTTTGAAAAAGGGTTCTCATGACGAGGGTTCTCCACGTCCGATGAGACTGTTTGATATTTTTGCAAAGGGGTCCTAGGACGAGGGTTCTCCACGTCATGCTAGGACTGTTTGATTATTTTGAAAAGGGGTCCTAGGACGAGGGTTCTCCACGTCAAGTTAGGACTGCTTAATTTTTGAAAAAAGGGTCCTAGGACGAGGGTTCTCCACGTCAAGCTAGGACTGCTTGATTTTTTTTAGAAAGGGTCCCGAGACGAGGGTTCTCCACGTCTACTGGGATTGCTTGATTTTTTTTTAAAGGGTTCCATCCTCATCCCTTCTTTTGAAAGATCCCAAAATCTGTCGGGAATTCAGTTTTGAAGCAGTGAAAGCTTTTATCTTGACAAAGCTTCACTTGGGTCTGTTGAGGCGACATTCTGGGAGCTGGGTTCTCCAGGTATCCTGCAGAAGTTCAAACCTGTGTGCTCCACTCCACGGAGCAAATGTTTTTCTGGGATTTGGGGTTTCCAAGAATCCTGCAGAAGTTTGAAAGCTTTTTTCTTCACCAAGAAAACGTTAGTAATCTTTGGGAAGACCACGGCTGTCCCTTTGACAAAAACCGTATGATTTGAATTTTAATCATGAAATGTGCATTTTGATGCTGGAGGTTATCCAAAACATTCTTGCAACATGCAAATGTGATCACAAATCCCCGGCACGGAAAATCTAGATCCAACAATTTTGAAGATTCCAAAAAGAGTTTGCTCAAAATATCAATTGGAATTATTTCTCGTTCAAGAGGTCTTCTCACCTGTTTTGAGATAGTGGTATTTTATAGGGGATGCACTCAATTCCCTATTAACCTGTGCCTAGGTTTTAGGCTCATTCGCAGCGCATACATTTTGATCGGTCGGGAGGTCTTCCACGGGACCGTAATGTTGGGCTTGGGTATCGGTCTTCAACGGGGACCCGCTTTGGAGTCGAGGCCATCGAATGAAAGTTTTCACCATCTGCTCCGGGTTTACAAGTCAAGAACCCTGCAAAATGAGAAAGAAATAGTCTTGCTCGTACCTCTTCGAGCTAAGCCATATGTTAACCCAAGTGTCTTAATCAGAGAAGACTGTTTCAGGGTTGTAATGTCGGTAGGATTGGGGACCGAAAAATGCTTATTTTTGGCCCAGAATTCATGAGGGGATTGACGTTGGTGATCACTGCAAATTTGCCACCTGTCTTTCCTTTCTGCATCTTTAGTCTTTGAGGTGTGCA
This sequence comes from Rhodomyrtus psidioides, assembly GCA_021437785.1. NCBI lineage: Eukaryota > Viridiplantae > Streptophyta > Magnoliopsida > Myrtales > Myrtaceae > Rhodomyrtus > Rhodomyrtus psidioides. Next base: position 335,982 of record JAILYB010000077.1, on the reverse strand, counting down.
ACCGATTTTGAGGTGTGCACCAGCTCTTTAGCAGCATTTGGGGAGCAGCCTTTTTGATCTGACTCCCTTAGGGATTTTCTCTTTCTTTGCCCATCCAGGCTTCATTGGGGATCAATCAGACAACTTACACGAGCGTCGGCCTTGCTTTTACCAGGCACTTTGCTTTTTCTTGATGCTGGGGGATTTTCTTCGTCCTCATTTTCCTTTTGAAATCCCGCTTTTCTCATCTTCGGTAGATCATGTTAGACATATGCTCGAATGTCTAAACATGCTTTAAGCATTAGCCTAGGAATTTCTTTGTAATCCCTAAGTCTCGAACTCCTCTGTTTCTGACGTGATGATGCATCCGTCTTGGAATGTGCAATGATCACCAACGGGTTTATGAAACGGATTTGCAGGCTCAACTTGGCTGTGCAAAGGATATGGTGTGTGGGATAGAGAAATGAATGCTTCTCGTCATCCTATGGCACTTGGATTACCATATAAGCAACACACAAAGATTAATGTTAGTCCGAGGAAAAAAATTTCTAACCATTTTCTCTTGATGCTACTGGACTCACCTCCATTTTGCCCCGATGTGGGGTGGTTCTTGACAGGGTTAAGAATGAAAACCACCGTTCAAAGGGGTTATCGACGGTCACCTGTAGTGTTTGGGGATATGAAACGAATGCCTCCGTCGTCCCAATCCATGTAATTGCTGCGAATAATCCATACTTCCGTAGGTCCAGATTTCACTATCTGATCCGCTCCACTTCTCTCTCAAGTGTGTATAGGACGTGTTTGGATTAGGCTTTGCCTCTCGTCTTTTGAGAAAACGTCCTTTTGAAATTTTTGAACAACTTTTGATTGGAAAAATCTCTTTTATTTTCTCCAAAAATTTTACCCGTCAATGGGGTTTTATGATGCACAAAGCATGTCTTTATTCATGTTCAGACAACCTCATGTTTTCAAAACATGATTGTTAATGTAGTTAGAACTCTATGTCTTTTCTAGACATTAGATTATGAAAGTTTTTCTTTTCTTCTCTATTTTTTATTCAACATCTTCAATGGATTGGGGAGAGGGATACTTACCTGTCCCCCGCGGCTAGAGATCCCTGAAAATGCGGAAGAAACATGTTATTGTACGTTCATGAATTTTTCAAAAAATTAGAACGATACATCTTACCCTTGGTCATGTGTTCCAATGGGTAATACATGGGATGTGAAAACCTGTTTCACCTTGTTGGCGAGCCCCTGTCAAAGACGGGAAATAGGTGTCAGTTGGCGTTCCAAAATTCAAGGCAAATTGGAACGATACAGCCTTGTTCTTGTTTTGTGTTTCCATTTGAACACAAACGCGCGGCTTGCAGAATTTGGCCCTCTATCTTGTGGCCTTGATCCCTCCGTTTGGTTGGCAATAAATCCTTCTCAAGGATTTGCCCTAGGGGAGATCCATTTGTGATTTTGGACGCATTCCAGCGCCACTCTTCAGAGTTCCTTTTATTCAAGGAAAAAGGAAATTTCTATCAGAATGCATGTCAAAGCATGTAATGTGGGAGCGATACTTTTTACCCTCCACTCAGTCTTATAATCAAAGACCATTTCTTGGAGTCTTGACTTTTAAGGTCGATAATTCTATTTGCCTCCTTGTCGGCGAGTTCTTTTATTTTGCGGCTTTCTGGTGCCAACAATTTTCTGTCCATCTTGACAGTGAATCCCTGTCAACAATAAACATTAAGTGTAAGTTCGTGTTTTGAAATTCAAGACAAATCGAAACGATACTGCTTTACTCTCGCTTCGCGCCTCCATTTGAACGCAAATGTAAGGCTTGTTGAAGTCGGCCATCTAGCTCGTGGCCATGATCTATCCATCTGTTTGGCAACGAAATCCTTCTCTCTTGCAACGGATATTCCTTTTCGCCTCCGCGTCGGGCGAGATCCTTTCTTTTGTGGCTTTTTGGTGCCACCAATTTTCTGCCGAATGAGAACAAACTCATGTTAAGCATTGAATCTTTGGGAGATCAAATTGGAACGATACAAAGTTACCATCCACCCAGGTTTGTATCCTGGGGTTTGCTTCTGATGTGGACGACTTTGTCATTGCGTCCATGGATTTTGCCAGAGAAGAAACGTCCTTTGTCCGGCGCACGAATGATTCACTTGCCTCAGTTAGACGTGGTTTATCATAGCTAGGTGACGCCTTCCCCGGCTAAATTCATTCCTGTATTTTGCTATAATCCTCGTCCTTCTTGGGTATGTCTTCTCTCTTGGGATTCATGATGACGTCTTACTGACGTATCCCTTTCCTTCGTCGATCATTGACGCTTCTCATTTGGTGTAGATGATGGATATTGCTTCCTCTCGTTTGTATTTGTGGGTGTTGTTCGCGAGACGATCCTCAATCACGTTGACAACTGCCTTGCCCCAGTTGGGCGGTGTTCATCTTGGCAGCGTGCCTTGGCATTTTCCGTGTTTGTTGGCGATTTTCAATCCGATTTGAAGACATTCATGCACCTGCATATGAAGAGACAGGTGTGGGGATTTATCTGGCTTCATTTGAAATTTCAGGAAGGAGGTACTCCCTTCGAGACTTCGTCCTTCCAACATTTGACGGAGCAGTGTTTTCCAAGTATTTTGCCCCAGTGAGGCTTGTCTTGGTGTTTGTCATCTCTGGGTTTGATAATCCTGGTTCGATGCACTTTCATGGGGGATCGTGAGAATTTGCCCCCGGCTTGGCTCCTCGAAGCAGGTGGGGGAGCCCACTCTCATGAATTTTTGTCGATTCTGGTCATCTATCTCGATTGCCAGATTCTTCGATTATTTTTTCTCTATCCCTAGACAGCCTGACAATCTGGGGATTTGTCATGTGGCGGTTTGGTGATTCTCTCGATCACAGTCGCCATTTGAGATGTTCGATGTTCCCCTATTGAAAAGAAGAAATCTCATGAGTAAAGGGCATGTATAATTGACTATTGGAGTCGATACAATTTACCCTTGAAATTCGTCCTGCGGGAACCAGCATTTCTCCCTTTGGGTTCTCTGTGTGCAGGATGTGTGCATGATATGCATGATGCATGTTATGTATGCATGCAACGAAAAAATGAGTTTGTACTTTTCATTCTATTCAAAGAAGGCATTTTTATCAGATGCGTCAATCTGCAAAACTTGAAATTTTCTTTTCAAGTGTTCTTTTCACAGAGATTTCTAAATGATGAGAAACTTCTTCAGGTTTTCTTAAAGATTTTGTTCACAAATTGAGCCATTAGAATGCTCTTGAAAACATTCAGCCACAGTGCATGTCTGAGATGCCATGAAAATGGATACTCCCTGTTTGTCATTTGAAAGCACTACCTCCTGAGTCCTTTGCTTCTGTTCCCAACCTGAAAGGAGAAAGAAATGAAACATTATTCTCATATCAAGAAAACAATCATTTTGGAACGATACGTCCTTTTACCGAATCGATGGCTCCGCATCGTTCCCCTTCTCATTTAGAAGGGTTTGATGTGTTTTGTCTTTGATTAATTATTCCACTTCATCATGATTCATGGGTGATAACTGCTTCAAGGACTTCCCCTACGTATCCCCATGGTGAATTCGGCATATCCTACCTTCGGTACCCTTTCTGGGTAAAGAGTGATTTGCCCCCAGCCACTGGACGCTTTGTCTGGGGCTGGCCGATTTAGTTGTAGGCGATCTGATCATGCCGTATTGGTGCATTCCTACTTAGTTGAAGTCGATCCACTCCGTGTCAGGTGATTTTGGCACTTCGCACCTTTCAAAGATCTCAGTAGATGATATGCTGCCAGATGATATGATCCTACGATCTTTCGAAGATCTCAGCGTTTGATATGCAGCCATGTTTGACACTTTTCAGCTTCGCCGATACGTTTCGATTTCTTCATGCATCTTTTGCCTTGTTATCATTTCATGACGTCCCTCGAGCATCTTGTTATTTGACATCAGCAAGCACGGGTTTACTTGTGGCTGAGTACTTCAGCATCCTGAAGTGTTACTTCACAGGCAACAATTTTCCTCATTGTGTCATGTCGCATTCACCTCACGCTTTAACAATCTTTTATTCCACTTGTGAGAAGAAATGAATGAATGACTCGATTGATGCATAAGGAGCTTTAATTGAAACGACTACGGATTTACTATCCCCGCTCTAGTCACTTCTAGCATCCAAGATGCTGGAAATTTTTCAGTGGGCTCGTTCATTCTCGTCATCTCCTGCAAGAATGGGAAACCATATCAGCTCGTGAACCAGTCAGTCCGATTTGGAACGGATACAACTTTTCGACTTAGGGAGAGCCAATCCTAATTAGGTTGCTCCTTCTTCATAATTTGATTCGTTTTTTCATTGGAATCCCAATGGGTGACATCTGCTGAAGGCGCATTTCTTTTCATCTTATAGGGAAGACAAATTTTCCTTCGTTTGTCTTTGACCGTCTTATCCTGTAGACAAAAGACATAAAGGTCCCCGTCAGGTATAACATTCGAAAGGCTTATTGGAACGATTACAGTTTCACCATCGTTCCATGATCATCTTGCATGTGATCGGATGAGGACATTTTCGACAAATGTATGCCATGTAAAACATGTCCCTCGTGTCTATCCATAAATGGATTTTCCTTCTCTACATGTTTTTCACCTGAGAGGAAAAGAAAGGAAATATTATGCCGGTATCTGATCGAAAATCAATTAGGAACGACACGTCTTTACACTTGATCCGGCTTCCCCGGTCAGGTGGCGTCTGCCCTAGTTGAGTGGGACTGCTTTGATCCTTTCACAATTTCTACGGTTCCCTTTTCAATTAGGGGATATCCGCCATTTGGAGCTTCCTGTCTCTTTTCATCTTGGCGGGCTTTGCCCCAGTATGTCGTCTTAATGAGAAGTTAACTCCTTTGTCTGTCTTCAAACATCCATCCTGGTGGCTCGAGTTGTCGACTAGCTTCGATATTCTTGAAGGACCACTCCTGAGGATCAATAAAACACAATCAACAAATTTTCAAATTTGAAGAGATTAGATTACAGCTAATTCTCTTCCGCATGTGGCTTCTTTGATTGCATGCCGTTCCACGTCTTGAAAGATGGCAAGATGCCCTCATCAGTTGACTATTTTTCTTGAGAATTCCCTGGTCTTCCCTCATCAGTTGACTCTCTAGGGTGGTCCAGCGCTTTTAACTTGTGACTGATTCTTCACACAAGTCTTTGGATTTTGATTCTGGAAATTACCTGTTCGAATGACAGGAATATGTCAGAAAGGGAAGTAAAGCATAAATCCTTTCAATTTTATGCTTTCTTGTGATTAACGAAGATAAGGACTTTTACACAAGCCTTAACCTCATGTGAAAAATTCTTATCGAAGTTTTTCAAGAGAAAACATAAAACTAAAAGGAGCGTAATCCATGGTTATCACTTTTGGCAAATCCCCAGAAAATCTGTGGAATTTCCAAGAAGATAAAAACGCAATTCCAATGTGTCCTAAATTCGGTGAGAGATAGGACATCCAAGTTGAAATGATTTCCCGAAGGTAATTTGGATATCATGTCTCTTCTTGAATTCAGGAAACATGGACGACTCTAGTTAATTACCAAGGATTACCAATGATGCATGCTATAGACCGGTTCAATTCCATGTCCGGCGCCCCATGAAATGAATGTTAGATTCTCGTACTTGGGTTAAACATGCCAAGTGTGAGTTCTAACGAAAATTTCATCTGGGTAAGACATGCAATTGAACCGAAAAATCCGGATGGTTGAGAGAAATTCCAGTGTCACATTCCAATGTCAAGACACTTAGACAAGACTTAGAAATCGAAGTGTAGAAGATAAATGGGAGACCCACAGACGGGTGCTCCTTACAGACTCGATGATCCTGATAAAAGAAAAGGGCGACTGGAATGTGACCCTTAATGTCCTAAAGAGATGCCCCAAGTTAGGTCTTCGAGGGACGATGCTTGATGTCTTTGGTCCGGCTATTTCGGGTCTTTGTTTTTATCAGATCCCCTTTTGATAATGTCCGGCATGTGTCTCGGATCTACTGTTATCGCATGTCCTTCAATTTCCAGTAAGGTTACTAGATCATTCCTTGGACAGCTCGAAAAGGGTAGACTCCGTTGAATGTCCGGGCAGTCTGATGGCGGATGACGCGTCGCTCATATTTGAATACTTCCGGGATGTGGGACCGACTTGGAGAGATCATCTCTTCTATCCGTACTCTATATTGGAATTAGACTCAACCATCGGATTTGATGAATGCAGCATATTGTGCAAAATGAAAGGTTGCAAGTGAATTTAAATAGAAATGGCAGGACCTTACCATGAGAGGTACCCAATGATTTTTTGGTTTTAGGTATACCAACCATCCATATACATGCGCATGAGACAAGTGAGGCTCGACTCTAAAAATCAAAATGGTTTAGGTGAGGAACCTAGAGGCTCCTCTCTATCCGAGTCGATAAATTCGTCCATGAGCGTAATCCACAACAAATGGATAAAAGTCTCGACTTGGATAGTGAGTGGGATCGAATATGGTCGACCCCAGCGCAATCCACGCTAGAGCGTTGCATATCGATCCCTGATCTATGGCTACCTGAAAAGGTGATTTCGCGGCCTGGGTTTGGGCGCTTTGTGCAAAGTGTCGTGATCCTCAAATATGCAGTGAATCATGCGCAACAATTTATATATCAATCAGCGCTTCAAATCATCCATATAACATACATTCCTACGCCCATCCTGCATAAGACAATGTTAATCACAGACTACACCCCTTATCACTCCAATCTGCAAAAACATATAACACCTATCGTGAGCGGACTTACCTCACCTTCAAGAGCGCCTGCAGGGTTAGAAAAATCACTCAACGTTTTAATTACGGCCTAAGTCCACTTGAGGTCTAGAACCAAGTGTTCTAGAACAATGTCCCCAGCGGAGTCGCCAGCTGTCGCGACCCGTCCGAAAAAACACGGACGCGAGCTAATGGATTACCGATCGCGGGTCTTAGATCGGCGCGGGCCCTCCCAGGCCCATACCAAATCGCGGCGGGAGTTTTCTTTTGAGGGATTCGACAATAAGAGTCGATCGCTTTCGACCTTAGCGTGGTCGTGGTGGCATGTGCAACTTGTGCATGCATTTGGAGTCGCCACCGGTCTTTCTTGGAGGGTAGACCGGAAACCTTACTGACCGATTGGGAGAGATCGATCAGTTCTGCGGAACCAGAGATTTTAGGTTCGGGGACTTGGTTACGTCGGTGTCATTACCAACGCCCTTTCGGTACCTAACGCGAGTGATTTTCCTATTTAAGATTTCATGCAGGCGCAATTTTGGGTGAGATAGGTTTGATTCAGGGTTTCATGCAGATCGGAAGACTATTCCTATCAATCACAATCAATTTAAATGAAAGCGCAAGTCAAGTGCATAAATAAATCATGTCAATGCACATCAATTTCAATCATTGGCCTCCTAGTATAGCCATAAGGGCTTAGGGAAGGTGTGATTTAGGGCTAGGGGGTAAAATGGGAAGATTCGGGGACAATTAGCCCGAAGGGCAAAATTGTCATTTTTTGGAAGGTTTGGATACCGAATTACCCAAAATATTCCATGGCCAGTTGATTGTGGCCATTTCCCATTTTTGAGAATTTTTTGGAATTTATTGATTTTTCTTCAATTTTTGGAAGACAATTCGCCCAAAGGGTGAAATCGTCATTTTAAGAAGGGTCGGGGTTCAAAACACCCGGAATGAGTCTTGGCCAGTTGATTGTAGCCATTTCCTATTTTTTGGGATTTTCCTGGATTTTTTAGAATTTTTTTTTGGAAGACGGGGATCGAAAGACCCGGAACAGGTCATGGCCAGTTGAATGTGGTCATTTCCTATTTTCTGGAATTTTTTAGAATTTTTCTGAATTTTCCGATTTTTTTGAATTTTTATGATTTTCTATTTTTTATTGATTTTTTGATTATTTTATTATTATTTATTATTTTCTGAATTTTTTTAATATTAAAAAATATTTTCCGGGCCGGGTCAGACCCAGCCCGCGCCTCTCGGGCGCCCGGCCCGACCCTAGGGGTCGACACCGGCCTAAAACGACACCGTTTTATTTTTTTAAACATTTTTCCCTATTTTTTAACAATTTTTTTTGATTTTTTATGTATTTTATTTAATTATCCGAAAATTCCCCGGATCCGACGGTTCTCATCGCGCCACGTGGCCTCATCCTGTGCGTCCGATCTTCCACTAGATCGGACGTCCCTCAGTGAGCCACGTGGCCAAATCGTAGCCATCGGATCAAAAATCAATTATTTTCTTTTTTTAGAAAAACCTTCGGATCGAACGCTTCACGTTGTGCCACGTGGCTACTCCAGGTGCGTCCGATCTTGGACAAGATCGGACGATCCACAGAAAGCCACTTGGCACATTCTCGGCCGTCGGATTGATTTGAATTAATTATCCGAAAATCATTTATTTTATTTTGCAAAATTCCAAGATCGCGACACGTGTCGCGATCGTGGCCGTCCGTTTGTTTTATTTGAAAATAATCGGACCGGACCCCACCCGGCTGACGTGGCGCCTACGTGGCACGCCACGTCGGCCGTTGACCGTTGACCGGCCGGAGGGTCGCCGGAGAAGACGATGAACAGTAAAAAAATCCGGCGGGGAATAGTAAAAATTCCGGCGAAGTCGCCGGAAAATTGCGAAACGGGCCCGAAACTTGGTATTTTTCGCCCGTTCTTGCGGCATTCGACTCATTAGACACTCAGCATCAACATACAACAAAAAGAAGGCCGTGAACACGCCGAAAAATAAGTAAACCGGGCCTCCCCGAACCCGGCTCCGGCGAGGTATTTTCCGAATTTTGTTTCTTATCAAAACTCGATTCTAAACCATCAAACAACACCCAAGGAGGGTCTAGAGGCTTACCTGAGCTCATTTCGAGCTTGAAGACCGCCGGAAGTTCCCCGTTGAGCTCCCGGTCCGAACCGTTGCCGGCGAAGCTCCGAGCCGTGTTTTCGCCGCGGTTTAATGCAAAACAAAGGTCAACACAAGCTTAGAGTTGGATCTAGATGATTTTTAATGCGAGCCTCACACAGAAAGGGGTCGGGAAAGGTCCGGTCGAGAGCCCCGGAGTAAAATGCTCACTGAAGCATTTCGCCGAACACATGGCGTGCACTGAGAAAAATGAAGCTCGGGAGCAAATACCAACCTATTCGGAGCTCGCCGACGGCCACTAAGCTCCGGTGATGGTCGGGGAGCGTTGCCGAAGACCCTGGGTTGCCGTTTGTCCGTCGGTTTTCTCCCAAAAATTCCCCGTACCCCCCTCTCTCGGCCAAGCCCCTTAAACCGAGAATATCCCTGGTTTCGCGTGGCCGACCGCCCGCCTCGGGCTCCCATTCCTCTGCCAAAGCGACCTGCACCCCTGCCCCGTTGTTCCCCACGCTTGTGCTGTCATTTTTTTTAGAAAAATCGGCCGCCCATGCTCGTTCTTCAGTCCCCTGCCTCACTGCCCACGTTGCTGCACATTCTGTGCATTTGCAGACCCGGGTCGGGCCGGGTCGGGTCGGGTCGGACCCGACCGGCCCGGTTCGGCCAAATCGCCCAAATCGCCAAATTGACCCCCCAAATGACCTCTTTTCATGAAATTTATGGTAAAATCGTATTCCTTGACATGTTTTCCATCAAATATGGGTATTTTCGTGAATCAATTTATTGAAAATCTGTGAAAACCCCAAATTGTCCCTAGGATCCGAAATTTAATTTCGCCAAATCGAAGGCCTAAACGATCGAATTAGCCAAAATTGAGCCCACCAATGGATTCAGCATGATGAAAACTGTTGGGTAGAGGTGTTTAATTTTAATGGGTGTGCCCGTGTGAAATTTAATTTCACAAATTGTAAAACCGGGGACTAAATTGAAAGATTTTTATGCAATTAAGCCCTTTTGGCTAAAATTGATCAAATTGGAGGGCAAATTGACCCAATTGCATTTCAATACTTTGGAGTCCAATGTCATAGCTTATAAAAACCAAGAATTGAAAATTAAAAGACTCGAAAAGGATTTTTTAGGCCCGGTTCGGGATTAGGTTTGTGAAGGAACCCCATGAACCAAGCCAACTTTTCCTGATAAAAAGTGAAAATATTAAAGAGGAAATTAAAATAAAATTTCTGAATATTTGTTGTAATTTTCTGACCACGAATGGTATTTTTCCTGATTTTTTGGGTGTTTTTATAATTAAATAAATTCCAAAAAATATTAAAAAATTCAAAAAATATTTTTTGTTCAAAATTGGTTCCCAAGGCTAGGCTAAGGCTTCCAAAGTTGATTTTGCAATTTTTTGACCTTTTTTGCTATTTTTAATTAATTTTAGAAATAAAAACTAAAATAAAATATGGTCAAAAATCAGGTGTCAACAGTCTATTACATTTTTCTCGTATTATCACCACAAAGCTTCCGCATATCTGAGAGTGATATATCTAGCAAGATTGCGCACTCTTACAATTGGTATCAGAGCCCAGGTTTTCCAAGGATCGTGCCGGAACCTAGGCGGTCAGGAACCCGAGCAATCAGCAGCCGGAGACCGAGAACCTAGAGTGGATGATCGAGGATTGTAAACCTGGAGCCAGCAGGCCATGAAGCATATCAAAGCCTAGGCGGTCAGGAACCGGGGCAATCAGCAGCCGGAGACCGAGAACCTAGAGCAGACGATGTAAAGGGTATTAGGTGTTGAGGGGGAGTGTTGAAGTTCAACACCTAATATTATTAATTAATTACACTTGCACCAAGGAGAAGTAAATGCAAGTTTAGAGCTTGTCTCCATAAGTGTATTGAAGCATTTAAATGTTGTTTAGGTGTTGTCTATGGAGGAGTAAATGCTTGGGGCTTGGAAGAATATTTAATTAGGTGTTGTCTATGGAGGAGTAATTACTAGGGGTGGTTAGCATGGAGGAGTGATTACTCCCTTTTGTTTGATTATGTATTGTTGTCTTGAGTGTTTAGTTTCTCCTATAAATAGGTTAGTCTTATATGTTGTTTTCTAAGCTTTCTCAACCTAGAGAAAGACTTCAAGTGTGGTGTGTGGTATGAGAGAATAGGTTGTAATAGTTGTATGAGATAATCTCTGATTGTTATACTTTCAGTTTAGTATAACGAGTTTATCTTGAGTTGTCTATTACATTTTTCTCGTATTATTACCACAAAGCTTCCGCATATCTGAGAGTGATATATCTAGCAAGATTGCGCACTCTTACACTCACACCGCTGCCTCCAACCGTTGAGCACGCCACCAGTCGCGCGTCGTGCTGCTCGAACAGTTGCTACCCAGAGGGACCGAACCGAGCCGCATTGTCGCAGACTCAAGCAGCTACTCCATCCAGACCCGCGACACCAGCTCCTTCGCCGTTACTGTCCTATGCCTACCGAGCTCCGCCATCGCCGTTGATCCGTGAGTCGTCGCTGCCGCTCGATCCGCCCGTGTCGTCATCACCTCGGACCGCCCATTGTAAGTTAACCTCTAAGCATCGGTTAGGTCGTTAATTGCAGTTAGGATTAGTATAATTAGCATTAGCTGCGATTAGTTAGTTATTTGCGATCGGTTTAAGTTAGTAAACCTGGCTATGTTAAATGACCTCAATTAGATAAATTAATTAATCGCGATTGGATTGTTAAATTACTTGATTAATTAGCGTATTATCGGGTTAATTAAATAAGACATGTGCAATTAATTAGGTTTAATTAATTGTGGTCATCGACTGCCTATTTGGGTAATATGTTTGACTGCTGATCGCATTGGCTTCTTGGTGTTAAGTGCTTGAGTCTTGAACACCCTTTTTAGATGCAAAATCTGGTGGATATACTATGCATTCATATGACCGTGTGTGGAGTCCAATTGCATTTTTGAGCATGAAAATGGCCTTGAGCCGAGTTTTTAAGCATGATCGTGTGAGCATTTGACTAAATGCCAAAGATAAGAATTAACTGGTTGTACAGTCTGCTTGTATGGTCTTATAATGGTTTGCCTGATAAGTTCGTGCCGTGTCGATCGGAATTACACGACTTATTGGTTGCACGTCAATCCGTGACACCATGTTAGTGGGATACCAATCGCAACTTGTTGTGAAATAGGACACCTTGATCGGTGTCGCAGCGGAATCGGATCGATGAGCGTTTGCAAAGTCGACAGAGAAATAAAACGAAATAATAACAAAGGACACGAGATTTTACGTGGTTCGGTCCGAATATCGGAACCTACGTCCACGGGGAGAGCAGCACAGAATCCACTATAGAAAACAAGCGATACAACGAGATCAATCACTCGAGCACTCAAACACACTCTTGGTGTTTCCCAAACCCCAATTACACCTCAGACTCACACAGTGTTTAACCCCTCACAATTCCTAGTGAAACCTCACTCAAGGAATTATACAAATTCTACTCACGAGAATTTATCTGGCTAAAACACCCAGGTGTAATTGCAACGAGCAAAACCCTCACGAGAAGAACTCTCTCTTCTCTCGGCCACCGAATGACTTGGCTTCGGCGCACTTCTTCAATTGCATCTTCTTCTCCTTATATAGCCATATGGAAGGAGGAAGCATGCCAACTTGTGCCCAACTTATGCCTAATTTCCAAGTCAAAAGAAAGAGGTGCCAAACTTGCCAAACTCTTGTCTTTCATACTTGCCAAACTCTTGTCTTTCATACTTGCCAAACTTGCCAAACTCTTAACTCCCGAGTCAATGCCTAACTCCCGAGTCAATGCCTAACTCGTGCCTAACTCCCGAGTCAATGCCTAACTCCCGAGTTTCATTCGGGACTCAAATTCGAGACATATTTTCAACAATCTCCACCTTGGCTCGACATTTGAGCCAAGTCACAATCGCTTCAATGAATTCGCCTGCTACTCTCCCACAGCCCTCTTGGGCTCAATCTGCACAAAGATATTTCAAGTTCAAGCCACACTTGAACTTTGCCATAATCATAGGCCTCAGGACATCAGCTCCACCTGTACAGTTAGCTACTCCATAAGGATTTTCTAACATAACTTTCTGTATCACAGATAAAGCAAAATTATTATTGTATCCATATCTGATAGAAAGTCCAACATGCTCCTTATCAAATTCTGTAGCTACAGTAATCGTTGGCTTTGCCGGCTCCACCTTAATCCAAATATCATATGTGTCGATTATTTCACTAGTACCTGCTACCTCAAGAGTTTCTGGTTGCAACTCCACCTCAAGCTGAACACCGTCCAGATCCGTATAAACACTGCCACAAACACTCCTAGCTAGAAGTACTGGAGACTCGTCAAAGGTAACTTCTCTGCTGCAAACAGGTGAATCTATATTCGGGCACCACAACTGATCGCCACACTCACCTTGTGCATAACCATGGAATATGCACCTTGCCTCCACATCGAGCTTACCATCACTTACTCGATAATAACACGGGCAACTAAACATTCTAAAATTAGAATCATCAGCAACATTACCTGACCACACTTCTTTGGGAGTCTGATATCCAATCGCAGTCGATGGGGATCTATTCACCAGGTAGCTCGCCATACTAAGCGCATCCGCTGGAATTTTCCCAGCCATACCAGCACTAGAGACCTTTTCACGGGCCGTCTCTAGTAACTCTCTGCTCATCAATTCTGCAAACTGTTGTGGTTTACTAGCACTAGTGCGATGTTTCACTATGCCCTTTTCCATGCAGAATTTATTTACCAGCTTCGAGCAGGACTCCATGCCACTGTCAGTTCGCACATGCTTGATCAACTTACCAGTCTCCATTCCGATCAAAGCTCTCGACTGCGTATTCCTGACAACAGCATCAAACATGTGCTTTCGCACAAACACCCAGGCCTTCCTCGAGTAGCCGTTAGACTCTCGAACAGATGTCGACGTCTCATGAGCAAAATTTATCAATGTCTTACCTTGAAGTTCATACAGGCCGCCATGTTTGATTCCCTTCATTATCACCAGAGCACCTCGAACAATTTTTAGGACTCCACCTCGTGAGGAATACCTGCATCCAGCTGAATCTAGAGCACCCAAGGAAATTAAGTTCTTTTTCAATTCTGGAACATGTCTTACCCCAGTCAATGTCCTCACAATTCCATCATGCATTCTGATTTTAACATCACCAACACCCACAACATCCCATTCAGCGTTGTTTCCCAACTGCACTTTACTACTATCCATGCATTGATAAGAAGTAAACCAGTTCCTGTTTGGTGTTGCATGAAAAGAACAACCAGAATCCATAATCCAACCGTCAAACGACGAATTCTCAGTGACAGACAAGACATAATCGACATCATCAGAATTTTCAGCTACAACTGCAACATCATCTGCAGATTCAACTCCAATTTCCTTAGCTCTTTCATTTGTCAGCTTAAAACAATTTCTTTTAAGATGCCCTCTCTTGCCACAGTTCCAACAGACATCACTGCCAGTCCTAGACTGACTACGTCTATTCATGCTCATACTACTTCTGCTAACACGTGTACTAGCTCTTCCTCTTTCACCTACTAAAGCAGTAGATACAGATTCGCCAGATTCTCTTCTACGAATATCCTCACTCAGAATTAAATCTCGAATCCCATCAAACGTCAAACTACTTGACCCAGAAGAATTGCTAACAGCAGTAACAGTAGTATTCCAACTATCAGGCAATGAGGATAACAGAATCAAAGCACGTACCTCATCTTCAAAGTCAATCTCCACTGAACTCAATTGACTAACTATCACATTGAATTCATTGATATGATTAGCAACAGATGTACCTTCGCTCATCTTCAAGTTAAACAGACGTCGCATCAAATAGACCTTGTTGATCGCAGAGGGCTTCTCGTACATGTCCGACATGGCTTTCATCAAACCCGCAGTGGTCTTCTCCTTGACAATATTAAATGCGACGTTACGAGCCAACGTCAGCCGAATAACACCCATCGCTCGTCTATCCAGCAATTCCCAATCGGGTTGCTTCATCGTTTCTGGCTTTTGCCCAGACAGGGGCTCATGCAGCTTCATCTGATATAAGGAGTCTTCTATCTGCATCTTCCAGAAACCAAAGTCCTTCCCCTCAAATCTGTCGATTTTCACTTTAGCTTCTTCTGTCGCCATCGATTCGCTTCAACTCAAGCAAGCCTAGCTCTGATACCAATTGTTGTGAAATAGGACACCTTGATCGGTGTCGCAGCGGAATCGGATCGATGAGCGTTTGCAAAGTCGACAGAGAAATAAAACGAAATAATAACAAAGGACACGAGATTTTACGTGGTTCGGTCTGAATATCGGAACCTACGTCCACGGGGAGAGCAGCACAGAATCCACTATAGAAAACAAGCGATACAACAAGATCAATCACTCGAGCACTCAAACACACTCTTGGTGTTTCCCAAACCCCAATTACACCTCAGACTCACACAGTGTTTAACCCCTCACAATTCCTAGTGAAACCTCACTCAAGGAATTATACAAATTCTACTCACGAGAATTTATCTGGATAAAACACCCAGGTGTAATTGCAACGAGCAAAACCCTCACGAGAAGAACTCTCTCTTCTCTCGGCCACCGAATGACTTGGCTTCGGCGCACTTCTTCAATTGCATCTTCTTCTCCTTATATAGCCATATGGAAGGAGGAAGCATGCCAACTTGTGCCCAACTTATGCCTAATTTCCAAGTCAAAAGAAAGAGGTGCCAAACTTGCCAAACTCTTGTCTTTCATACTTGCCAAACTCTTGTCTTTCATACTTGCCAAACTTGCCAAACTCTTAACTCCCGAGTCAATGCCTAACTCCCGAGTCAATGCCTAACTCGTGCCTAACTCCCGAGTCAATGCCTAACTCCCGAGTTTCATTCGGGACTCAAATTCGAGACATATTTTCAACACAACTTGTGATGGACTGAAGCCCCTATAGGGATTCTTGGTAATTCCGTGCTGGGCCGATCGGAATCACACGGACTATAGAACGACGTCGCCGAAAATAAGGGAAAATGATTGGTCATGCTAGTAGAGCACTAACTGCCTAGTGTACAATCCCCTAACTGCCTAGTGTGCCAGGTCGAGTGGCCATTAATAATTGAAATACATGTGATGTACTTTTATGCAAGTTGTTATGATATTCTGGTTGTTTACCTTGATTGGTTGACTATCATGTCAAGTCGAGTATTGCATTATGCGTGACCCAAGGCATGGTAAGCTAGAGCGTTGCATAGATCACATGGTATCGATCTGTCATCGATCTATGCTATATGTTTAGGCCGCCCTGAACGAAAATTGTGTTCCGAGCATTCATCATACATAATCACATGCCTCTATTGGCCTTGAAAAGTCTGATTTCTTGATCTCGTAGCTTCTGTGGAGCATCGTCCCTGGCCCAAAGACAGCTTATGTCCCTTGCATGGAAGCGAGCTTTGATGACTCGTGTCTTGCTATTTGACCTTGGTAAATGCTGAGAATGACAACCATTCTGTTTCAGAAAAAAATTTCTCGCTAGAAATAGTTTTTCCTATTTTTGTTTATGAATGAGTTTTTGAGAAAAAATGCATTTGACAACGACATTAATTTTTTTTCCTAAAACAGAAGTTTGTTTGGCAATATTTGAAAATTTCTACATCTAGAAATTATTATTTTCTATTTAAAAAATATATATTATTTATTTTTTACTCCGGCGGTGGCGGCAGTGGCCAGCGGAGGTCACGGTGGTGGGTGACGGGGGCGGGTGGCAATTGGGATAGGTTGCCGGTTGGGGGGGAGGGGGGTGGCAGCGGCTGGCGATGGGCGACAATGGCCGGTAGAAGTCGCTGGCAGAGGTTGTCGGTGGGTGGTGGCCAGTGGAAGTCGCTGGTGGAGGGCGCCGATGGGTGGCAATGATCGGTGATGGGCGACGGCGAGCAGTGGAAGTTGCCAACGGGTGGCGGCCGACGAAGAAGGCGGAGGTCACCAGTGGATGGCCGGTGGGTGGCGATGGTCGGCGGAGATCGCCGACAAGTGGCGGCCGACGACCAGTGGAGGTGGGCGGCGGCGTCCAACGGCGGGTGGTGATTGGTGGCAGCGGGTATTTGAGAAAAAGTTAAGGGTATAAAATTTATGTTTCTATTTCTCCGAGAAGTAGAAATTTTTTTTCTCATTTCTCATTCAAATCTATTTCTGGAACAACTTTTTGTTTCATAAAAAAAATAGAATTATGTTACCATACGAGTTTCTATTTCATACTTGTTCTAGAAATAGGTTTGGAAGAGAAATAAAGATGCAGAATTGTTATCATGCGCGCCTTTAGCTTCTCAACTGGTTGGAATATCCTCCACTTACTCTGACAACATCATTAACAACACCGATTGAGCATACTTAATTCAGAAAGCTGCATTCCAATAGTACTAATGTATACATAATACGAGCACAATCGATGCATTGAAAACTACAAAGTTTCTTTAATTAGTTGCTTAAAAAGTGCGATAGAGGCACTTAGGCTCTGTTTGGCAATGTTCATATTTCTTGTTTCTGTTCCCATATTTCTGTTCCTCAGTGTTTCTGTTCCCGGATGATTTTTTAGAATCAGAACGCGTTTGGTAACTGCTAAAATTTTTGTTCCAAGAACATAAACGCGTTTAGTAACCTGCATAAAATTTTTGTTCTCAATTTGCATTTAAATTAAATAATTATATTTGATGACAAAGAAAAGAGAAAATAATTAAATCAAATAGTGATTAAGAAAAAGAAACGAAAAAATAAAAAAGAGTTGCGAAAAAGAAAGTTAATCTTTTTTAGATTTAAAAATACCATCTTGAAGAGGAAATTGAAATAAAAATATCAACTATATTTGTGTATTTTTCTGACCACAAATGATATTTTTCTAATTTTTTTGGATATTTTATAATTAAATAAATTGTAAAAATTAAAAAAAATATGAAAACTATTTTTAATTCAAAATTGGTTCCCAAGGCTCAATCAAGGCTTTCAAAGTTGATTTTACAATTTTTATGATTTTTAATTATTTTTAAATTAATTTTAAAAATAAAAATAATTATAATTATAATTATAATTATAATTATAAATCATGTTTCAACAAGAACTAAAATTATCGAGGAAAAATTCTTAGAAGTATATCGTGGAAAACATTGATTTGCAAAAGTGTTTCGGAACATAAAAATCAATTTTTTTTGTTTTGAAAAGTGGTCCAAAAGTCTTCCGGAGCACAGAATCAGAATCATAATTATTTGCATTACCAAAAATGTTTATGTTATTTACTGTTCCCGGGAACAGAAACAGAGAAACGGGAATAATGCCAAACAGACCCTTAGCAAATTTTGCAACATTAAAGCAAATTTCATTCATCTTAGTAACAACTGGATCACATATCACGAAATCCCCGCATTACTAGGCATTATTGTCGGGAGAATTACCAAAAAAAAATCTAAAACCTATTGTAATTGAAGAAAATATTAGGTGCTCCTAGAGTACTAACACAACTCTAAGCCAGTCCACTCAAAGTTCGCCACGTTTCAAATGGGTCCCACTTGGTCAAATGATTTTTCATTTTCTCTCTCACCGTTAGTTTCTCTCTCCTCCCCTCCGTTTCCTGCACAATCACTCTCTTCCTCCCTACTTCTATTTTCTTCTCTCCTTAGTTCCAGAGGAAAACAAAGAAAGACGAAGGAAGCACATGTAACCACAACGTCTTCGCCTATATTTCTCTCCGGCCATAACATCAAACGTCGGCGACACCTTCAACTTCCCGAACTGCCTTCCCCTCGCCCTCATCCCCTCGCCTAGGCGGATAGGATCGAGCTCTCGTCAGATCCGGCGAGGTCGGCCCTCCCACGACCGCGAGGGTTGTCCAGGCGGCGAGGGTCGACGCCTCGCCAGATCCGACATGGTAAGCCCTCGTCCAGATACAGCGTGGGCGTTCCTCGTCGAATCCGGCGATCGTGGCCCTCGCCTGTTGCCAGCCGTCAGCCATGGGTGCGGTGTCGTGCATGGGCATGTGACGAGGAGAAGAAGAAGAAGACAACAGTGAAAAGTGGAGAAAGTGAACAGCGGAGAGAGAGGGGGTAACGGGGACGTAACGGCAAGGAAAGGTTTAACAGAGTAGAAAAAATTAAGATTAAAAGTGGGACCTATTTGACACGTGGCGAATTTTGAGATGTTCTGGTGCTCTCCTAATATTTTCTCATTGTAATTGTGCAAGTAATAAAATAATCTAACTTATTTGTAATATTTTGACATTTGTCGAATTATTTAAATTTTTTTCTAGTGACTTTTTGTCTTTTTTTGTCATTTGATTTTTTATGGTTTGGGCCAGCCAAGGCCTGACGACCTGGGCCGATGGCCGACAGCATGTCGGCTCAAATCCTGGAAAAAAGAAAAGACAAAAAAGACGAAAAATAAAGTAATTAACAAAATAATTAAAAGAATTCTCAGATATCCTACGATGTTTTTTTCCACTAAAGTGTCTTTTCTTAGCTAAAGCAGCATAATAGTGATCAAGAATGGTTGGGAATTTTGCGGATATCGGCCAACCCAGCATATCTATAAATTTTGTCCTTATGCAGCAATCGACTTTGTCCCGTTTTTAGCCACGGGCCCATCTCCTGCTCGTAGCTTCATCGAAATATCAAACGAAAAACCCATCACCCTCTTCCCACTCCGCTTGCTTCCAAAGAAACCAACTCCAATGGCTTGGATATGGATAACACTGTCCTTCGCTTTGCTCGCTCATCTCTTATTGCGATCTTTGCTATGGAAAAGACACAGCAAGAAGAAATTGCCTCCTGGTCCGAGAGGGTTTCCCATTCTTGGAAGCCTCCCTTCGTTAGGACAGAACCCTCACCATGACCTCCACAAACTAGCTCAAAAGTACGGACCCATCATGCACTTGCGTTTAGGGTTTGTGCCCACGATCGTCGTCTCGTCGCCCGAAGGGGCCGAGCTATTCCTTAAGACCCATGATCTTGTTTTCGCAAGCCGACCGCGGCAAGAAGCCATGAAGCACTTGGCTTACGAGCAATGGAACTTGTCCTTTGCCCCCTACGGTCCGTACTGGAGGAACATCCGAAAGATGTGCACTTTGGAGCTCCTTAACAACGCCAAGATCAACTCCTTCGAGTCCATTCGAAGGGAAGAGGTCGGCTTGTTGGTATGTAATCTCAAAGATGCATCTCTCGACCGTGCCGCCGTCGATCTAAGCAGAAAGATCTCGTCAGTGAGCGCCGACATGAGCTGCCGAATGATTTTCGGTAAGAAGTACATGGATGAGGAGTTCGACGAGAGAGGGTTTAAGGCTTTGATCCAAGAAGGGATGATATTGGCCGCGACGCCTAACATCGGAGATTATATTCCACTCATGGCTTGGCTTGATCTTCAAGGGTTGACCCGGCGCATGAAAGCTGTGAGCAAAGTGTTTGATACCTTCTTGGAGAAGATCGTTGATGAGCACTTGGAGAACAAGAAAGAGGAAGGGCAGAGCAAAGACTTTGTTGATGTCATGTTGCGTTTCATGGGATCTAATGAACGGGAGTATCATATTGAGAGGGCCCATATCAAATCCATAATGCTGGTAATTGACTCTTCAGCTCATTTTCATCTCTAACACGAATGAGGGGAAGTGTTAGAATAATTAAATATTAAATAACGCATTCTTTTAATAGCTTAAGCTTTTAAAGTAGTTGGCAAGTGGTCTCACAAAATCTTTCATGGTATCAGAGCAGGAGATCCCGAGTTCAAATCTTTCCATGCCTCTATTTGCCTCTCCAATGAATATGTCCATACTTAGTACTAGGCAAAAAATCAGACTAAGCGTGATGGGGAGTGTTAGAATAATTAAATATTAAACCACGCTTTCTTCTAATAATTTAAGCTTTTAGAGCAGTTGGCAAGTGATCCCACAAAATCTTTCACCATCTTCATCGCGCACACATAAAAAAACTACTAAAGACGAACGGAATTTATTGCCTTTCTGTGTTGAAATGTTAATGAAAGCGTGGACATGTCACCAAGAAACATCGAGTGTTTTGTGTTTGTTTTTTTCTCCATTTTTGGTTTAGTAGCTGTCCAAAGTTTGTGAGACGATCATTAAGCGGGGATCTTTGTCTCTGTGTGACTTAGGGTGCGCATGAAATCTTGCCGGAGTCAAGAATGACTTCTGGCAAGGAAGTCATTTTTTTAGCTTTTGCTTTGAAGTGGAAGTTGAATTTTCAGCTTCTGCTTCAGAAGTTGATTTCTGATAGAAAAATGCGTTTGATAACAATTAAAAAAGACGATGTTCGAAACATTATGAAAAAAATGTTTCGACCGTTGACAAGCCGCGGCCGACGACGGCGGCCGGCGACCGGTGGCGGCTACCGACGGCGGCGGCGGCGTCCGGCGACCGGCGGCGGCGGCGGCGGCCGACGACCGGCTGGTCCCGAGAGAATGACTTCTCAAGGGGAGAAGTGAAAATTTTTTACTTCTCAAAATCACTCAAAAATCTTGCTAGAAGTTAGAAATCTTGCCAGAAGTAGAAAATCTTGCCAGAAGTCAATTTTTTTACCAAACGAATTTCTACTTCGGCAGTATTTTTATCAAACGAATTTCCCTGCCAGATCGACTTCTGGCAGGGAAATTGAGAAGTTGGCAAGATTTCATGCGCACCCTTAGCGATCCATTAGGGCTTGGTGCCGTTCATTTGACGCCACTCTTGATGATTGGTTACACATTATTGATGGTTGACAGATTGAGAATTGACTTCTCACCTTATTGGAAGATGACTTATGATCTATGATCTATTCAACTAATCCAGCACGTAACTAATTCATTTATGAAGGACATGTTGGCGGCCTCCATGGACACTTCAGCTACAGCAATAGAGTGGGCACTGTCCGAGCTCATAAGACATCCACAAGTGATGAAGAAACTTCAGCATGAACTAAAGAAGGTTGTGGGCATGAATAGAATAGTGGAGGAATCAGACATAGGGAGCTTGGACTACCTAGACATGGTCGTCAAAGAGACCCTCCGGCTACATCCTCCCGCCCCGTTGCTTCTTCCGCATGAGTCGATCGAGGACTGCACGGTCGGTGCCTTCCACATACCGCGCAAGTCTAGGGTCGTTGTGAATGCATGGGCAATCGGAAGAGATCCACACGTTTGGGGTGACCCCGAGAATTTCATCCCGGAGAGGTTCGAAGGGTCAAGTGTTGATGTTCAGGGACGTGACTTTCAGCTTGTCCCATTTGGGTCTGGTCGTAGAGGATGCCCAGGGATGCAATTAGGTCTAACGGTGATCCGGATGGTATTGGCACAACTTGCGCATTGCTTTGATTGGGAGCTTCCGGACGGTATGTCATCGTCCGAACTCGACATGAGCGAAGAGTTTGGTCTTACGACCTGTCGAGCTAAGCATCTGGTGGCCGTACCTTTTTTTCGCCTAAAAACTGTTGATTAGGGGGCTAAGGATTCCCTACCAGCATGGTAGGGAATCATTAAAATGCCCACCATCCGGACCATTCCCAATGAATCTATCTTATGAAGTAGCTAAAGAAGGAATTAGAATTTAAGTGCATGGTGTTATCCTTTTAGTAGTCGAAATTACTCTTTAGACTCTATTACCATTGTTAGCAATATTAGAATATTTAGTTGATTATGTATATTTTTCAGGATAATGCATAAATCTCCTTTGATAATGCATATTCTTGATTGATTATATTTCATATTATGTTTATCTTATTGCCTTATTTAGTCTTCTAATAAAGCCTACTTATAGGCTCCATATACTCTTCATTTTGCACATCGAAATGTAAAGAAATTTACTATTCTATGTTTTGCTTTATTTTAAACTTGATATCAGAGCCTCCTTTCTTGAGGGAACCTTAGTGCACCGGTGCACACCATGCACCTATTGCAAAATAAATCCAGCCCCCCTCCTCTCTTGATAGTGTTCAACAAAGTGCTTCATTCTTGTCTGAGTAAGCGCCATGATGGTCGTGTTACGATGTTGGACATGACGCCTTATCAAGCCTTTTTTTTTCGGAGGTGGCTCTTCTTTTGATACCAGCCATATAGGCCGCATCACTTAGTAATATTCTCCCAAGCCAGTCGTATATATCGAGTCACTCAGTTGCTGTTCTGCAATCCAGCCATTGGCCGGTTGTTGTTTCTACTCCGATTTTCGACATTTGGCATGTCATTCGAGAAGCTGACACCACCACAAAAATTATTGCTTTCAAACAATCATCATATTGAAATCTGGTCGTCAATGAAGGCCTGGAGCCAACACACGTACCCCACACGTAGCTGTGCCACGAATCTATTAATACCAATGTTAAGCAGTGCGAGTTTCAACCATTTTTCCTATCTGATTTCATGGCGATGAAAGATTTAATGGCAGAAATGCATGAAGGTGTCTGTGGCCCTCACATGAACGGCCATATGCTAGCAAGGAAGATTATGAGGCTGGGCTATTATTGGCTCACCTTAGAAAATGATTGTATACAACATGTCAGAAATTGCCATAAATGCCAGATTCATGGTGACAAGATCAATGTCCCTCCAAACGAGTTGCATCAGTTATCCGAGCCTTGGCTGTTTTCCATGTGGGGAATAGATGTGATTGGCCCGATCAACCCTAAAGCTTCCAATGGACACCGGTTCATTCTAGTGGCAATTGATTATTTTTCCAAGTGGATTGAGGCGACATCGTATTCAACGGTCACGTCCTGAAATGTGGTAAAGTTCATCGGACGTGATTTAATTGCTTGATATGGAGCCCCTGAGGTTATAATCACAGATAATGGTGCGAATCTGAATAGCAAGCAGGTGGAAGAACTGCTCAAAGCATTTAAGATCAGACACTTGCATTCTTCTCCATATCGCCCTCAGATGAATGGGGCAGTTGAGGCAGCGAACAATAACATCAAGAAGATCTTGTCTAAGACGGCTGAAAATTATCGAGATTGGCACGACAGGTTGCCGTTCGCACTTATGGCATACCAGACTTCAATCCGGACATCAACAGGGGCAACCCCATACTCCCTGATATATGGTATGGAAGCAGTATTACCGGTCGAAGTGGAGATTCCTTCTCTGCGCATTTTGTCCCAGATAGAACTGACTAAAGCAGATTGGATCCGACAGAGGATAGATCAGCTGAACTTGATTGACGAGAAGCGGCTCAGAGCCTTATGCCATGGCCAATGTTATCAGCAGAGAGTGGCCCGAACTTTTAACAAGAAGGTGCGACCTCGACATTTTCAGGAGGGAGACCTTGTGCTGCGGAAGCTTCTGCCCATCATCCCACAGCCAGAAGGGAAGTTTGCTCCAACTTACGGCGAACCCTACATAGTGAAGAAAGCCCTTTCAGGTGGCGCCTTGATCTTGGCAGAGATGGATGGACGTGTCTTCACTAATCCTGTCAATGCTGATTCAGTCAAGAAATATTATACCTGAGATGTTGTAATGTTTTTTGCAATTCTTAATACCCATGCACATTTTGCCTGCTTTCTAATTGTATTATAAATCTTCACTGAATTTTTTTATCAGGAGATTTGATTGGTCAATTGATGTTGATCATTTTGAATGAGGAACGCCGAGACGATGAAAGGCAAGCTATTTCCATACACGTCCTATATCATGTCCTAAGTGAGTAAGTATGAAGATTTCCATACTTACGAGGTGAAAGGGTTATCTTGCGAAAAGTATGACGACCAAGATGATGTGAGGCATTCATTTCCTCTATCCAAACACTACAGGTCTCCCTTTGCTGAACTTCTTTGAACGGTGGTTTCGTTTTCATACCCCTGTCAGGAACAACCCCACATTGGGGCAAATTTTAACAGTTCAAAAAAATGAGTGGAGTTTTCTTGCTTTCACTTGCATCAATCTTCAAGTGTATTTATTGCATGCGAATTCTATGTTAGCTCAAGTGCTTTAGATATGACGAAGAGCATTTCATCTCTATACCCATATACACTCATCCTTTGTTTAACCCAATTCGAGCGGTGGATTCATTTCTTTCAAACCCGATTGGTGATCATCCTGAAAAAGAGATTGTTTCGAATTATCAGACGGAAGAACAAAGTGCCTTGGGGCAAGCTGGAATTTGAAAATTTGTCAGATGAAACACTTCCTTCAAAAAAAAAGAGAAAAAGAGGCAAAAACGCCTACTCTCATCGAAAAGGAAGAGAAAAAGAAAAAAAAAGGAAAGAGCTCTCTTAAAAAGAAAAAAAATCGGAAGGAAGGGAGGTCTCGCCTAAATTTGTTCAAAATGTGTTCCATGAAGAAAGACCATTCGTGAAGCGCAAATGTGTCAAAGACGGATGATCACCAACTTTCTCATCTTTGATGAACCCTTGTTGAAAATAGGCCTTTCATTTCCAAGCCTACCCTGAACCTACATTACAACCCTTTCCAAAAGTCTCTTCAGACTAGGGCACTTGGGTTAATATAAGGTTTCAAATGCTTATGAATATCGCTTGAAGAAGTGCAAGCAAGATCATTTTATCTCATTTCGCAAGGTTCCTGACTTGTAAACCCAATGCAGCTGATGAAGATTTTCATTTCATGGCCTGACGACTCGCATGAGTCTCCTTTGAAAAGCCTTTGACCGAGCCTAAATTACAGTCCTTGAAAAGACCTCATGGATTGGTCTGGTCATACTAATTGCAAGATTACCCGGACCCTTATCAAGTGTGATGAAGACAACTCTGAGTGATTCTCATGCCCGCATCAATGATCGGGTCAAATAGCATTTTCAAAGAGAGTGAGAGAAAGTCCTTTCTCACTGAAGGTTCCTCATTCTATTTGGTCAAATTTTGTCGAAAGGATTAGACAATTCTCCTTATTGATAAAATCCCTAGTGGAGCTTTACAATGCAGGTAGAAGCTCACAAGTTGTTGCATTTGCATTAAAGTTCATGCAAGACAACATTTTCTTATGAAGTGAACAGGTTGAGCATGCCAATTCAGCAAATCCTAAAAGCCGGGTTTCAGTCAACTCAGGTAAGTTTTCTGATTCTTTTTCAGACTTGGATGACCGCATCTTCAATGTTGCAGGTATCAAGCTAAGCATGGTGATCTAGACAGAAGATCCCCGAAGACAATCAGGCCCGCTCGATCCATAACTCGAGCACCATATCCAAATTTTCTCAGATTGCGATACCAGCATCTCGCAATTCTGTCCACTGTTTCATGTAAAGGATGAACATGATTCAGATTTTCTCAAATTGAGATACCAGCATTTCTCAATTCTATTCGCTGTTTCATGTAAAGGATGAACATGATTCAGATTTTCTCAAATTGCGATACCAGCATTTCACAAATCTGTTCGCTGTTTCACATAAAGGATGAATGTGATTCAGATATTCTCAGATTACGATACAAGCATTTCGTAATTCTGTCCACTGTTTCACATAAAGGATGAATGTGATTCAGTTTTTACCTGATTGCGATACCAGCATTTCGCAAATCCGACCCACAGCTAATGCTTCACGTGATGAGCGGATGATCGTGATGCAAAAGTCAATTCTCAGCTAACATTCCACAGGATGAGCGGATGATTGTGGTTTGGAAGCTTAATTCTCAGCCGACGTTCCACGTGATGAGCGGATGATCGTGGTTCGAAAGCTTTATTCTCGGCCAATGTTTCACGTGATGAGCGGATGATCGTGATGCAGAAGCCAATTCTCAGCCAACGTTCCACGTGATGAGCGGATGATCGTGGTTCAAAAGCTTTATTCTCAGCCAATGCTTCACGTGATGAGCGGATGATCGTGATGCAAAAGCCAATTCTCAGCCAACGTTCCACGTGATGAACGGATGATCGTGGTTCGAAAACTTTATCCTTAGCCAATGCTTCACGTGATGAGCGGATGATCATGATGCAGAGGTATTTCTCAGCCAACGTTCCATGTGATGAACGGATGATCGTGGTTCGAAAGCTTTATTCTCAGCCAATGCTTCACGTGATGAGCGGATGATCGTGATGCAGAAGCCAATTCTCAGCCAACGTTCCATGTGATGAGCGGATGATCGTGGTTCGAAAACTTTATCCTTAGCCAATGCTTCACGTGATGAGTGGATGATCGTGATGCAGAGGTATTTCTCAGTTGACATTTCACAGGATGAGCGGATGATTGTGGTTTGAAAGCTTTATTCTTAGCTGACGTTCCACGTGATGAGCGGATGATCGTGGTTCGAAAGTTTTACTCAAAGCTAATGCTTCACGTGATGAGCGGATCATCGTGGTGCAGAAGCATTACCGATTTGCGATCCAGAACTCGTAAATTTGGCCTACAGACGTCTTGCGTCGCCCCGAGTCAGGAAGAAAGAAATTCCTAAGGACGGGTGGGCCCAGTACCTTAAGATCCTCACAGCACTAGTGATTAAGGGAATCCTCAACGTATGAGCTATTTGTAGAAACAGATACCCCTTATGCGATCCATGCGCGAGTTCTTTGAAAAAAGAAGTTAGACGCGTGTTATTTTCAGTTTTGCATTGCATAATTTTTCAAAAAAAATAAGAGAGAGAAAAAAAAATTAGGTGCCACTTTTGGTCTTTGAGCGGAACCTCTCCAAGCTTCCACTCAAAGAGGGGCAAGCTGTTAGCACCTAAATTTTAATTTTTTAGAAAATTCATTTATTTCATAAAACGAGAGTTAATCTTAATTCTCACAAAAAAAATTTCATGCATTACATACTTCATTCGTCTGTCATGCATTGGCAATCAGTCGCAGGCGATCTCGATTGAGATGAATTTAACGGGCAGTGGAACCAAAATCAATTCGGGAATTTTCGAGCATGAAAGGGACAATTATCGAAAATTATAATGGCCTCGATTTAAAATCTCATTCGGCCTATTTTAATTTTGTGAAAATGAGGCTTTTAATTAATTAATTATTTAATTAATTAAAGCCTACTTAGGCCTTAAGTCCGCACAAACGAGCCCATCTGAGAAACCCTAGCCCGACAGGATTATTCAAGAATCGTCGAGTTACGATCCTACGGTGGATATCGCGTCGGAAATCGTTAGAGTCGACGGCTATGATTAAATACTAAAGGCGTAACCCTAATATCCTCTATATATATCTCGCTAAGCCTAGGGTTACGAGTACGACAATTTTTTTTTTTCGGCATATACACGCTCCCTCGCCGCTCTCATCCTGGCTCTGATTTTCCTCGCCTCTTCGATCTTCACCGCTCTGATTTTTCCTCGCCCATTCTTTTTGGCCATTCGCTCGGAACTCTTCCCGACAATCATCAATTTTTGGAGCCATTTTCTCTCTGTGGCGAAGACATTTCTTCTTGGACCGATTCTCTGACAGGTTACGGGATTCTCTCTCTCCATCGCCATTTTTGAAGATTGCCTCGTGACTCCCTCTCTGGGATTGGCCGAACCATCCTCTCTCTCTCTCTCTCTCTCTCTCTCTCTCTCTCTCTCTCTCTCTCTCACTCTCACTCGCCCCCATCTCCACTATTTCTCTCTCTCTCGGTCAGAGTTAGAATTTTTTTTTTTTTATTCTCATCTCCCCCATTCTCACGAGCACTCCCGAACACGCCCATTTTCAAATCACTCTCACGCCAGCTCACTCTCAGGATTCCACCAACTTCTCTCTCATTGGCCACGTTGATTCTGGGCAGGAATTCTTCACGAATTCCCTCTCTTTCGGTCATACCTGCGACCTTTGATTCTGATCTCACCACCGCCATCTCTTTGTCCAACGCAGCCCCACCACTTCACGATTTCCTCTGGTGTCCATCGAACGCATTATGGACAATTGAAGATCACCAGCTCGCCATCCATCCAGCTCGAAAAGGGCCAACGTCCATTCTGTTTGGTCCCGTCCCAATCCATTCATATCGCCACAGCCGCATTCACGTGTTGTCAAGGCTGTTCCGGTTTCATTCCAGGGTAAATTGATCACGGTCTGGTGCGGAACTTATTGATGTTCGAGGTATAATCAAGCTATTGTTCGTCGTGCCACCCGCCGCACATCCCGACGTTTCGCGTGACACCGCCGCCTATCGCCATCATCCTCAGCCTCGGCGATTTTTCTATCATCGTTTTTGTTTCCATAGGATAACGAATTGGCCTTGGAGGTGGTTAACTCGAAGAGGGAAAGGAAGCGCGGCTCAGGTATAATTCCGATCCTTATTTTGATTGATTATTGGTTGATAATTGTTTGATTTGCCATGCCTTTTCGATTTTTAGTTTAGCTGAATTTAGTGGTTTTTGCATGTTTCGTGAATCTATAAAATCAAAAGCTCTTTTTGCTAAAAAAAAAAAATCAAGTTATGGCTAGTCTTGCCCGTCACCCCGCGGGTGCGATTTGCCGGGCTTGATACAAAAAATTGTTAAATCGGCAAGGTTGAATTTTTTGGAAATAAGGATTTGATTTTTTTTTTTCGGATTGTCGAATTCTTGCCATGTTGGTGTGATTGCTTGTCTAATTAATGGAAATTGATTGGATTCGATTTTTCTGATTGAAATTCTGTTGTTGCCTTATCTAGGTTAGTTTCCCATTTCAAACCGATCTCGTTCGATAAGGAAAAATTCGAATTAGGAAATTTTGAATCCGATCACCTTTGTTAAAGGAAAGCGCGTTTAATTGATAGCAATCCCGGTTCTCAAAATATGGAAGGCGTGCGAATATTTTTTTTGGAAAGGCTTCGGTAAGGAAAGATTCGAATCAAGAAACTTTGAATCCGATCACGTTTTTATAAGGAAGGCGCGTTTAATAGATTTTGATCCCGATTTTCAAACATGGAAGGCGCGCGAATATCTTTGATAGTGATTGGCGGCAAATTCTCGATTGATTTTGAATTTAATGGGAAAATAAGCATAATTTTTGAAAAAAAATAAAAAAAATTCGAAAATTAAAAATTAAAAAAATAATTTTCAAAAAATACAAAAAAAAATGAATAAAAATGGCGAGTTCAGTCTTTGGTTAGCAAATTTCGAATTTCTAAAAAAATGACCAATTCATTCCGCATATTGCAATGTCATCATGCATGTCATCATGCATGTCATCCCATGTCTCCCATGCCGTTTCATTTGTAATGTAATTTTTGATGGTTAGGATTAGATAGACTAGGAAAAGCCCGATGTTATGGGCTTAATAGAGTTGGGTCATAAGGAGGATCAAGAAGAGGTGATGGGCTATCAGAACCACTCCAAGGTGTGGGCCTTGCAAGTAGGAAGATGTCCAGGATCAGACGGTGGCCCAAGCCCAGCAAGATCAAGATGACGAGAATGTCGGAGAAAACTCCCTTTAGTTTTTTTTAGGATTTTCGGAGTTATTAAAGTGTATTTTCGAATTTGCTTTTTATTTCGAGTCAATTGATTCTTTGTGTGTAATTTTCGATTATTTGAGGTTTTGTATCTTTTAATAATTCTTCGTATGTCATATAGTTTTAGGTCATGCATTGCATCAGTAATCCATTTACCTTTTTTTATTCGAAATAAAAAAAATAAAAACAAAACAAGAACAAAAAAAATGGAAAAAAAGCAAAAACCTTGAGTTGATTTCCGAATCATCAATCTTTTCAAGAAAAATCCAAAACAAAAGGAATCTAGGTACCGAAAGGGTGTTAGTTTAAGTTGATTAGCGTAACCAAATCCCCGGATTCAAAATCTCTGGTTCGCAGCGGTGAATTAGTTCTCCCGCTAGTTCACCTAGGTTTCTAATCGACCTACCTCGAACGATTAGTGGCGACTCCTCATTTGTTCTAATTTTCCCCGTGTTGCGATTCGGTAGGGTTTGGGAGGATCCGCATTAGGTAAGTTCTCGATAACTTGCCCGATAATCCGATTAACCTATAAATCGATTTTTTCGGTTGCGACACTCTTCGTGCATCAATAAGTAGTAAACTAGTGTATATGAGAAGTCACATAATATGAACATCCATAGGCAAGAACCCAATCATCATCTAATGAACTCGTGGTGACTATTAACACAACATCAACATCACTAGAACTATTATCTGTTGTGGTAATGATATTATCACCACATACAAACTCCACCTTAACTCCTTTACCCTTGTACTTTAGACAATCTCTCATATAGTGCATTACCTCATCACAGTGAGAAAATTGGTGATTACGAAATTGAATCACAAATTACAATGACTCTTCCATTTGCTACCTCTAGAATCTCTACGTTCATCTCTTACCTAGAATATGAGACCTTGTGC
This sequence comes from Rhodomyrtus psidioides, assembly GCA_021437785.1. Lineage (NCBI taxonomy): Eukaryota > Viridiplantae > Streptophyta > Magnoliopsida > Myrtales > Myrtaceae > Rhodomyrtus > Rhodomyrtus psidioides. The sequence goes on along the minus strand of JAILYB010000077.1, from coordinate 304,842 downwards.
CGTACTTTGCACTAAGGTATCTTCTTGTAACTTCTTTTGCCACTCCTTAAAAACAAAGCAGACAATACATCTTCCAATGTAAACGTAGTGTGTCCCTATAGCAATGAATCCATAAAATGCTCAAAAGAATCCGATAGCAATGCCAACAATATCATATATTGTTTCTCTTAGGCAATGCCTCATTGACATTCTACAAGTCGTCAAGAGCTTATTAAACTCATCTAATTGAGTTCTTGTGGATGTGCCTTCAACCATCCGAAATTGAAACATCATTTTCAGCACGTACAAGCGATTATTCAATCCCGTCATCGAATAAATGTCTCAAGTTTTTCCCACAACGTTGCGGCGTCCTTATCTTTGACCACTTCAATCGATACTTCATCCAACAGATTTAACAGGATATGCTTTCTGCTTTCTCCATTGACTCTTCCTTATTGATCTCTTTCATCATTTCTAGCAATTTATGTTTCCATCCTATGCCTTCGATAAACCTTGGGTGTTAGCAGGCCAGACATCTTAATGCTCCACAACCCAAAATTGTTCCTTCTATTGACCTTATAAATCTCAATTTCACTCTAGACATAATTGTAACGACAAAATTTTCAGATGGTGATTAAAAAAGAAAAAATCCCAAATCAACTTTGGAAACACTAACTTAGCTCTGATGCCGATTGCTGTGATATTAAATAGAAATGTTAATGGGTCTTTCAATTAAATCAATAAGAAATAACCAAAAGAAATAAACGATGAACAATAAAGAACACTATAGATTCACCATGCTCGGTCCGAGTGTCGTTACCTACTCTATAGAGAGAGTTAATAATAAATAATCCATTGAGAATCACAGAGTTACAATCACTCACACGATTGAATATTTTTCACAACTAGATGACACCCAAAATCCACTGTATTTAACTCACGTAATTGGTTGACCGTCGAGGTCAAAGCACGCCCACACGCATCGACGAACAGAAGTCAATATTACGGGTAAAGTCCTTTGAATGGCCCCATCGACAAATGTTGCTCCCTTCTTCTTCGGACAAACAAATAAGTGTGCCCCTTTCCGTCCTGTAGCCACCTTCTTCAGAGAGCTACCTTTGGTGTTTTCTGTCGTGCGGCTCAAAGAATCTTTGGCTAAAGTATACTAGCTACAAGTGTCAAAACTTATGTACGACGTTCACTTTAGTGTCGAAACTTTCGAAAAGCAATCACTTAAGTGCCAAATTTTTTTAAATACGCTTGCTTCAGCGCCAACTCCGATTTGAGCTGACGAGGTTCGTCGTAAATCTAACACGACCTATTTTTTTATTAATATTTAAGCTGACTTGGCTCGTTGGAGTTTGCAATAAAGTGAGCGTTTTTTTTTAAAAAAAAATTGGCACTTACGTTGTCATTTTGAAAATTTTAACACTAAAGTGATCACTTTTCAAAAAAATTGATACTTAAGTGATCATTTAGAAAGTTTTGAAACTAAAATAAGTGTTGTACACAAGTTTTGGCACTTCTAATGTACTTAAGCCAATAATCTTTTAACGTGTGCTATTAAGTCCCACTTTCCCACCGTCAAATCTTGGACTTGGATATTATCTCCAAGAAATTCAAACATCCATATTATACGCTAACGATCCTTCAAGATTGTATGAGAAATAAGACCGTTAAATCAAATGAATATAGAATTTTTCTCCCACGATGTTTAAGTGATTATTTGCTGAAATAATTTACAATACCAAATAAATTAGAGCACAAAAATATATTTATCCACGTATATACTAGGAAATACGGGAATGCATGGTAGTTGGTGAAATTAAAAGAAAAATAAAGGAGATATATGGAAGAGTAGAGAAAGTAGAGGTGGCAAAATGGGTCTAGAACCCACATTTGGCCCATATTTGATGGTGGTGGGTCAAAAATGGGTTAGCTTAAGTACTTCAATGGGTCATAAATGGGTTGCTTAAAAACTTTATGGGTCATAAATGGGTTTCAAATGGGCCATAAATGGGCTAGCTAAGAAAACTATCTTAAGGCAATCATAAATAAGTTTTGTGAATATTTTTTTAAAAATCTAATTTTTTAATATTTTAATAATTTGTTTTATATATAATTTTTTTTTTCTTTTCTATTTTCTTTTTCTCCTGCCTTGGCCGTCGCTCTACTTTGGCCGCCAATGGTCACCGCTGCCCACCTCCGGTCACCATCACCAACCACCACGCTCCGCCGCCGCCGGCCGTCGACCGCCGCCACAGTGCGTGTACGAGTCAATTAGTATTGAAGTCTTTTCACTTAACTCGGCAAGATAAACCAGAATCGAGTACGAGTCAGCGTCGAAACCTGCCGGAGCACCTCCCTTCCCGAGCTCCGATTACGCCCCCTACGCCTTCAGAAGCGGCAGCCCGTGCGGGGAGAGCTACAGCTTCGGCGACGGAGGTGGCGAGCAGCAGTTTGAGGGGACGACGATGGCAGGAAGCAGGCAACGGTCAACAGTGGCGAGCAGATGTCGCAGGTGGCCGATTATAATAAAAAATTATTTTATAAAGAAAAAATTTAAATTTTTTCAGAAAAATTCAATTGCATGTTTTAGCAATATAATTTTTCTTAATAAATTATAAGAAATAAATATTTCATAATTTAGCTAAATATATAAGTATTTAAGTAATACGGGTCGGGTCGGGTATGGGTCGGGTATGGGTTGGGTCGGGTATGGGTCACTAAATTTGCATTGGATGAATATGGGTCAAAACGGGTTAAATGGGTCAATATGGGTCGGACCATATTCGACCCGACCCATACCCGACCCGACCCACCCATTTGATGCCTCTAAGAGAAAGTGAGAAATAGAAAAATTAATACGACGGCCTTCAATAATTGTGATATAATATCTTATCCTAGCTAAAGCAACGTGATAGGGCCAAAGGATGGTTGACAATTGCTGGTCCTTGCTCGAAAAAGCGTGACGTACTCTAACTATGTCCAATCAACCAAAACCATGCACGTGGACATCGGCCAACCTTGAAAAATTATCCATTGTCAATATCCGTCTTAAAGCATTTTAATTTTATCAATTGAGTCATAAATCTTTTCGTGTTTTGTCAATTGAATTCATCCGGTCAATTTTGTTCAGAAATTATTGATATGGATGTCAGCAGCTACATGGCACGACCTGCGCTAACGCAATATTTTTTGAATTTGGTCCCCCTCGACTAGGCGGGCGAGTGCAACCCTTACTCGATCTGGTGAAGAACTGCTCTCACCCGCCTAGGCGAGGCGACCCTCGCCTGACCTAGCGAGGGGGAAAAAAAGGAAAAAGAAAATAATTGATAAAAATTATGAAAAAATATTAAATTATTACTAAAAATTGCCCATGTCAGAGCCAATTGTGCCATGTAGGATAACATGCATCCATGTCAAGGATTTGTTGTCAAAACTAGATGAATGGATTCAATTAGCAAAACTTAAAAAAGATTTACAACAGAATTGAAAAAAAAAATTAAAAAGTATAGGACTAAATTAGCAAAAATACAACAAGTTTATGATTTTTTTGGATATTTATCCGGCCACGTCTACATATCAATAATTTTTCTCATCATGTAGCTGTAGACGCTTCGCATCTTTATCAACATATCCAACGAAAAGCCCATCACCCCTCTTCCACTCCACTTCCTTCCCAAGAACCACCTCCAATGGCTTGGATATGGATAACACTCGTCTTCGCTTTGGTCGTTCATCTCTTCGTTCGAACTTTGTTGTGGAAGAAGAAGAGCACGAAGAAGAAACTGCCACCGGGTCCGAGAGGGTTCCCGATTCTCGGAAACATCCCTTTGTCATGATCTTCACATACTAGCTCCGAAATATGGACCCATCATGTACTTGCGTTTAGGGTTCATGCCCACCATCGTCGGCTCGTCTCCCGAAGCGGCCGAGCTATTCCTCAAGACCCATGATCTTGTTTTCGCAAACCGACCGCCACAAGAAGCCATGAAGCACTTGTCCTACGAACAGAGAAACATGTCTTTCGCACCCTATTGTAATTAGTAGTTTAATGGCTCAATTATTGTCAGTGTAACCGACGCAGTTTAATGTTGCGTAACGGACGAGGTTTAATGCTGCGTAACGGACGTAACCGACGCAGTTTAATATTGCGTAACGGACGTAACCGATGCATTTTAATGTTGCGTAACGGACGTAACCGACGTGGTTTAATGTTACGTAACGGACGTCTTATCGGTCTATAAATAGACGAATTTCCGTAGTTCAGAAATATAACTTACAACTCACAACTCGAAGTTCAATCCTCTAGTTCTCTCCTAGTCGTCCTCTAAGTGTGCCAATTTCAAGAAGTGTTCGACAGAGTCCTGTTCGTATAGTGCCGATACAAACAGGTTCGAGGTGTTGTATCTTGGGAGGCATAGTTCATGAAACTGCTTAGCATCTTTGGCAGGAACTAATCGCCTTAAGGAGATTCGGTTAGCCGTACCTCACATCTTCTCCTATTTTTTGAGTTTACTATCTAGCAATTTTATTTGCTTTGTAATCTTTGAATGTAAAGATTGTAATTTAGCTTAGTTATTGTTATTGAAATATTATTGCCATCTTTATTTTATTATTTTTTCTGATTACAACAAACAGTGTTACGTATTTCCCCCGATACGTTAACGTGTGCGCTTCAGTTTTCCAACAATCTTAAGGCGATTATCGCGTATACTTACTATTTATTTGGTTTTATCAGAAAATCGTGATGGCTGAAAACAATCAAGTACCTAGTAATGTTCCAAATATTTCTGGAGACGTTCCTATGGTTGTTTCGACTGTGGCTGGTGGAGAGGTTAATACCTCGAGGCCTGGTGTGACAGCGAATGCTGCGAGCCTTCGGGCTGCGACCGCCTATGGTGGTATGGGTATGCATCAACAAGCTATGCTTTCCTTGATGATACCGTCTCATACACCGAATGAGAAACCGAAAAAATTTACCGGTGTAGGCTTTAAGCAGTGGCAGAAAAAGATGTTCTTTTATCTAACCACATTGAATCTGGTCAAATATTTATCGGAGGTGTGCCCGATAATTACTCCAGATGAGCAGGATATCACGACGCTTGGGGCATTGGAGGCTTGGAAGCACGAAGATTTCCTATGCCGGAACTACATCCTTAATTGTTTGGTAAATTCACTATATAATGTTTATTGTAACGTTGAAAATGCCAAACAATTATGGGAGTCCTTAGAAAAGAAATATAAGACTGAGGACGCGGGCACCAAGAAATTTGTGGTTGCCAAATTCCTGGACTTTAAGATGGTGGATTCCAAATCTGTCATGAATCAAGTTCAGGAATTGCAGATAATTCTGCATGATATCTTTGCTGAGGGAATGACACTTAGTGAATCATTCCAAGTTGCTGCTTTGGTTGAAAAGCTACCTCCAGGCTAGTCAGATTCAAAAATTATTTGAAGCATAAACGGAAAGAAATGAGCCTTGAAGATCTCATTTTGCGCCTCAGAATCGAGGAGGACAACAGGAGGAGTGAAAACCCTTCTACGAAACCAAATGCCAACATTGTTGAATTTTCCAACTCCAAACAAGATAGGAAAGGAAAGATGTCTTTTCAAGGAAAAGGCAAGCAGAAGGAACAGTCCCAGAAAATTCAAGGGACGTGTTTTATTTGCAATAAGCCTGGCCATCGTGGTAAGGATTGCAAAAAGTGCCCAAATAAGGCAAAAGCGGTGGTGCAACCAAATAGTTGAATCTGACAGCACATGAAGATGATGAGAGATTGATTGTTGTGGTGGTGTCTGAGGTACCCTTGGTGTCAAATAATACCGATTGGTGGTTGGATACAGGTGCCACAAATCATATTTGTGTGGACAAACATCTATTCTCATCTTTTGAGAATGCTGAAGAAGATGAGAAAATTTACATGGCCAACTCTGTTTCAGTAAAAATTGCAGGGAGAGGAACAGTGATCCTGAAGTTCACCTCCGACAAGGAGATTGCCCTACTAAACGTGTTGCATGTACCGGAGATTAGAAAGAATCTCATTTCTGGCCCCATACTTGTCAAGAAGGGATTCAAAATTGTATTTGAATCCAACAAGTTTGTACTTTCTAAAGGGGGAATGTATGTAGGAAAATGGTACTTGAGCAATGACCTGTTTAAAGCCAATATGACTGTTATTGATGTGAACTCAAAATTTTTGTACCCAAAGACTATTAATAAAGAGAAGTCTTCCGTTTACATGATTGCGTCTCCTTATCCATGGCATGGTAGATTAGGACATGTAAACTATGGTACAATGAAGAAGATAGCAAATTTGGGGCTAATTCCAAGGTTTGAGCCGGATGCCCATTATAAATGTGAAACTTGTGTGGAGACTAAGTTTGCTAAGAAATCTTTCAAATCTATTGAAAGAACGAGTGAACCTCCGCAACTAATCCATAGTGATCTATGTGATTTAAAGTTCGTAGAAAGTAGAGGTGGAAAGAAGTACTTCATTACTTTTATTGATGATTGTACTCGATTTTGCTATGTTTATTTATTAACTAGCAAAGATGAGGCTATGAGCATGTTTATCAATTACAAAAATGAGGTCGAGAACTAGCTTGATAGACGAATCAAAGTTCTTAGGTCTGACATAGGAGGGGAATATAGTTCTTCCAATTTAAAGGAGTTATGTGCCAGTTTGGGAGTAATTCTTCAAACAACTGCACCTTATACTCCTCAGCAAAATGGGATTGTCGAACGGAAGAATAGAACTCTGAAAGAAATGGCTAATGCCATGCTCATAAGTTCGGTTTACCTCAAAACTTGTGGGGGGAGGCAGTACTGACAGCGAATTATATTCTTAATAAAATACCCCACAAGAAAACAGGTAAGACTCCATAAGAGTTATGGAATGGAAAGCTACCATCCTAAAATTATTTGAAAGTGTGGGGGTGCTTAGCCAAGGTGGCGATTCCTCCTCCTAAACAAACTCGATTGGGACCTAAAACAGTGGATTGCATATTCATTGGTTATGCTCAAAATAGCAGTGCATACAGATTTTTGGTTCACAAATCTGAAAATGCAGAAATCCATGCCAATACTATTTTCGAAACAAGGGATGCTGAATTCTTTGAGGATATATATCTTGCAAAAGGAAATCAGGGTGAACCACTTTGGAAGAGACTCAGAAATTCAGAAACTAAGAATGATGAAGTTGAGGCCGAGGACGCCGAGCTTCGAAGGAGCAAGAGGTCACGGATTGCAAAATCTTTCGGACCTGATTTTCTAACATACATGTTAGAAGGCGAACCTCAAACTTTCAAAGAGGCGTTGTCATTTCCAGATGCTCCTTTTTGGAAAGAAGCTGTTGACAATGAAATTGATTCTATCCTAAGTAATCATACTTGGGAATTGGTTGGTCTTCCACCTGGAAAAAAACCAATTGGATGTAAATGGATATTCAAGAAGAAGCGTAAAGATGATGGTTCCATTGATAAGTATAAAGCACGTCTTGTTACCAAAGGGTTTAGACAAAAAGAGGGTTTAGACTACTTTGATACTTATTCACCTGTAACAAGAATAACATCATTGAGGGTGTTGATTGCTATAGCTTCGCTATACAATTTGTAGGTACATCAGATGGATGTGAAAACTGCATTCTTGAATGGTGATCTCGATGAGGAGATTTATATGGAACAACCTAAAGAATTCAAGGTCAAAGGACAAGAACACAAAGTGTGTAGACTTGTCAAATCATTGTATGGACTTAAACAAGCTCCTAAACAATGGCATGAGAAGTTTGACCATGTGATGATCCAAAATGGGTATATAATCAATGAATGTGACAAATGTGTGTACACCAAATCAACGTCCATTGGATGTGTACTTATTTGTCTATATGTTGATGACTTGCTTATTCTTGGAGATAACGTTAACGCTATCAAAATTACCAAGAATATTCTCAAGAATAACTTTGAGATGAAAGACTTAGGTGTTGCAGATGTTATACTCGGCATCACAATTCTAAGGAATTTTGATGGTCTTGGTCTGACACAATCTCATTACATTGAAAAAGTAATTGAAAGGTTTAAAGGATTCGGCATTAAAGATGCGAATAATCCTTTTCTACAGCACCTAACTTTAAGAAAGAACACTGAAACAGTGTCAAACAGTTGGAACACTCTCAAGTGATTAGCAATCTCATGTACATCATGAATTGCACTAGACCAGATATTGCATATTCAGTAGGAAAACTGAGCAGATATATAAGCAATCATGGTTACGAGCATTGGAATGCATTGTTGAGAGTGTTAGGATATTTGAAAAATACCAAAGACTATATTCTACAATATGGTCAATATCCAGCTGTGTTGGAAGGCTATGGCGATGCCAATTGGATTTCCGATTCTGATGAATCGAAATCAACTAGCGGATATGTGTTCACGCTAGGAGGGACTGCAGTATCATGGAAATCTTCAAAGCAAACTCTAATAGCGCGCTCCACAATGGAATCTGAATTTGTTGCTTTAGATAAAACTGCTAAAGAAGCGGAATGGCTTGGACAATTTTTAGAGGATATTCCTCTGTGGCCAAAACATGTGCCTGCGATATGCATTCATTGTGACAATCAAGCAGCAATTGCAAGGCACAAAATGCGATATATAACGGTAAGTCTAGACACATTCGTCGTAGACATAATATCGTAAGACAATTGCTCTCAAATGGAACAATTTCTTTAGACTTTGTAAAGTCAAAGGAGAATATTGCGGATCCGCTGACAAAAGGCTTGTCGAGAGAGCAAGTAAACTGCGCATCGAGGGGAATGGGGTTAAAAGCTTTAACCCAATAAATAGCTTCCGAGGTGGAAACCTAACCTATGCGATTGGAGATCCCATGGACTAGGTTCAATAGGACAACGCAAATTTCGGAAACTCTAGAGTGAGCATTGTCTCTCATTCCTCTACTGCAACAGTGCTTCCTACAACGTTTTAACGGTACGCTATGCGTTTAATAGTTCCTATAGCTTGGATTTTTAAATCCTAGCTAGGTATAGTAGGATATCTTTAATAGGAGTGCACCTATATGCGTGGAGCTGGCCGACTCTATGAAAATCTTTAATGGTTGGATTTTCTAAAGCACGCATGAATCTTGAGAGGTTCAAGGCCGAAAGAATGAACACAACCGAGAACCAATCTTGATTCGGAGATACTCTGTGTGAGGTCTATTGTCTGGGCTTACACTAACAACTGGCGATTCAAGACCAAGTTCACCGACTGGTTAAGTATGTCCGATATGCTTTCACTAAAGAAGGTTCAAAGCGAAAGCTACCTATCTTGATGCAGTGTATTTCCACAGGCACACTTGGAATTCCTCGAGTCTTAGTTCTATTGAGCCATTATGTGGAGGATTGTTGTAATTAGTAGTTTAATGGCTCAATTATTGTCAGTGTAACCGACCCAGTTTAATGTTGCGTAACGGACGAGGTTTAATGCTGCGTAACGGACGTAACCGACGCAGTTTAATATTGCGTAACTGACGTAACCGACGCATTTTAATGTTGCGTAACGGACATAACCGATGAGGTTTAATGTTGCCTAGCGGATGTCTTATCGGTCTATAAATAGACGAATTTCCGTAGTTCAAAAATATAACTTACAACTCACAACTCGAAGTTCAATCCTCTAGTTCTCTCCTAGTCGTCCTCTAAGTGTGCCAATTTCAAGAAGTGATCGACAGAGTCCTGTTCGTATAGTGCTGATACAAACAGGTTCGAGGTGTTGTATAAAGGGAGGCATTTTAATTGTTGGAAATCTGAAGCACACACGTTAGCGTATCGGGGGAAATACGTAACACTATTTGTTGTAATCAGGAAAAATAAAATAAAATAAAGGTGGCAATAATATTTCAATAACAATAACAATAACAAAGCCAAATAACAATTTTTATATTCAAAGATTACAAATCAAATAAAATTGCTAGATATTAACTCGAAAAATAGGAAAAGAGGTGAGGTACGGCTAACCGAATCTCCTTAAGGCAATTAGTTCCTGCCAACGGTGCTAACCAGCTTCACGAACTATGCCTCACAAGATACAACACCACGAACCTGTTTGTATCAGCACTATATGAACAGGACTCTGTCGAACACTTCTCGAAATCGGCACATTCGGAGGACGACTAGAAGAGAACTAGAGGAATTGACTTTGAGTTATGAATTGTAAGTTATATTTCTGAACTACGAAAACTCGTCTATTTATAGACCGATAAGACGTCCGTTACGCAACATTAAACCTCATCGGTTACGTCCGTTACGCAACATTAAACTGCGTCAGTTACATCCGTTACGCAGCATTAAACCTCGTCTGTTACACCGACATAAATGCACATCGGTTACACTGACAATAATTGAGCCATTAAGCTACTAATTACAACAATCCCCCACATAATGGCTCAATAGAACTAAGACTCGAGGAATTCCAAGTGTGCCTGTGGAAATACACTTCATCAAGATAGGTAGCTTTCTCTTTGAACCTTCTTTAGTGAAAGCATATCGGACTTACTTAACCAGTCGGTGAACTTAGTCTTGAACCGCCAGTCGTTGGTGTAAGCCCAGACGATAGACCTCACACAAAGTATCTCCGAGTCAAGATTGGTTCTCGATTATGTTCATTTTTTCGGCCCCGAATCTCTCTGGATTCATGTGTGCTTTAGAAAAACCAGCCTTTAAAGATTTTCATAGAGTCAGCCAGCTCCACGCATATAGGTGCATTCCTATTAAAGATATCCTACTATACCTTGCTAGGATGTAAAAATCCAAGCTATAGGAACTATTAAACGCATAGCGTACCCTTAAAACGCTGTAGGACGCACTGTTGCATCATAGGAATGGGAGACAGTGCTCACTCTAGAGTTTCCGAAATTTACGTTGTCCTATTGAACCTAGTCCATGGGATCTCCAATCGCATAGGTTAGGTTTCCACCTCGGAAGCTCTTTATTGGGTTAAGGCTTTTAACCTCATTCCCCTCGATGCGCAGTTTACTTGCTCTCTCGACAAGCCTTTTGTCAGCGGATCCGCAATATTCTCCTTTGACTTTACAAAGTCTAAAGAAATTATTCCATTTGAGAGCAACTATCTTACGGTATTATGTCTACGACGAATGTGTCTAGACTTACCGTTATATATCACATTCTGTGCCCTTGCAATTCCTGCTTGATTGTCACAATGAATGCATATCGCAGGCACAGGTTTTGGCCACAGAGGAATATCCTCTAAAAATTGTCAAAGCCATTCCGCTTCTTCAGTAGCTTTATCTAAAGCAATAAATTGAGATTCCATAGTGGAGCGCACTATTAGAGTTTGCTTTGAAGATACTGCAGCCCCTCCTAGCGTGAACACATATCCGCTAGTTGATTTCGATTCATCAGAATCGGAAATCCAATTGGCATCGCTATAGCCTTCCAATACAGCTGGATATTGACCATATTGTAGAATATAGTCTTTGGTATTTTTCAAATATCCTAACACTCTCAATAATGCATTCCAATGCTCATAATCAGGATTGCTTGTATATCTGCTCAGTTTTCCTACAGAATATGCAATATCTGGTCTAGTGCAATTCATGATGTACATGAGACTGCCAATCACTTGAGAGTATTCCAACTGTTTGACACTATTTTCAGTGTTCTTTCTTAAAGTTAGGTGCGGTAGAAAAGGATTATTCGCATCTTTAATGCCGAATCCTTTAAACCTCTCAATTACTTTTCCAATGTAATGAGATTGTGTCAGACCAAGACCATCAGAATTCCTTAGAATTTTGATGTCGAGTATAACATCTGCAACAACTAAGTCTTTCATCTCAAAATTCTTCTTGAGAACACTCTCGGTGATTTTGATAACCTCAGCGTTATCTCCAAGAATAAGAAAGTCATCAACATATAGACAAATAAGTACACATCCAATGGGCGTAGATTTAATGTACATGCATTTGTCACATTCATTGATTCTATACCCATTTTGGATCATCACATGGTCAAACTTCTCATGCCAATGTTTAGGAGCTTGTTTAAGTCCATACAATGATTTGACAAGTCTACACACTTTGTGTTCTTGTCCTTTGACCTTGAATCCTTCAGGTTGTTCCATATAAATCTCCTCATCGAGATCACCATTCAAGAATGCAGTTTTCACATCCATCTGATGTACCTGCAAATTGTATAGCGAAGCTATAGCAATCAACACCCTCACTGATGTTATTCTTGTTACAGGTAAATAAGTATCAAAGTAGTCTAAACTCTCTTTTTGTCTAAACCCTTTGGCAACAAGACGTGCTTTATACTTATCAATGGAACCATCATCTTTACGCTTCTTCTTGAATATCCATTTACATCCAATTGGTTTGTTTCCAGGTGGAAGACCAACCAATTCCAAAGTATGATTACTTAGGATAGAATCAATTTCATTGTCAACCACTTCTTTCCAAAAAGGAGCATCTGGAAATGACATCGCCTCTTTGAAAGTTTGAGGTTCGCCTTCTAACATGTATGTTAGAAAATCAGGTCCGGAAGATTTTGCAATCCGTGACCTCTTGCTCCTTCAAAGCTCGGCGTCCTTAGCCTCAACTTCATCATTCTCAGTTTCTGAATTTTTGAGTCTCTTCCAAAGTGGTTCATCCTGATTTCCTTTTGCAGGATATATATCCTCAAAGAATTTACCATCCCTTGTTTCGAGGATAGTATTGGCATGGATTTCTCCATTTTCAGATTTGTGAACCAAAAATCTGTATGCACTGCTATTTTGAGCATAACCAATGAATATGCAATCCACTGTTTTAGGTCCCAATCAAGTTTGTTTAGGAGGAGGAATCGCCACCTTGGCTAAGAACCCCCACACTTTCAAATAATTGTAGGATGGCAGCCTTCCATTCCATAACTCATATGGAGTCTTACCTGTTTTCTTGTGGGGTATTTTATTAAGAATATAATTCGCAGTCAGTACTGCCTCCCCCCATAAGTTTTGAGGTAAACCAGAACTTATGGGCATGGCATTAGCCATTTCTTTTAGAGTTCTATTCTTCTGTTCGGCAATCCCATTTTGCTGAGGAGTATAAGGTGCAGTTGTTTGAAGAATTACTCCCAAACTGGCACATAACTCCTTTAAATTGGAAGAACTATATTCCCCTCCTCTGTCAGACCTAAGCACTTTGATTCGTCTATCAAGCTGGTTCTCGACCTCATTTTTGTAATTGATAAACATGCTCATTGCCTCATCTTTGCTAGTTAATAAATAAACATAGCAAAATCGAGTACAATCATCAATAAAAGTAATGAAGTACTTCTTTCCACCTCTACTTTCTACGAACTTTAAATCACATAGATCAATATGGATTAGTTGTAGAGGTTCACTCGTTCTTTCAATAGATTTGAAAGATTTCTTAGCAAACTTAGCCTCAACACAAGTTTCACATTTATAACGGGCATCCAGCTCAAACCTTGGAATTAGCTCCAAATTTGCTATCTTCTTCATTGTACCATAGTTTACATGTCCTAATCTACCATGCCATAGATAAGGAGACGCAATCAGGTAAACGGAAGACTTCTCTTTATTAATAGTCTTTGGGTACAAAAATTTTGAGTTCACATCAATAATAGCCACATTGGCTTTAAGCAGGTCATTGCTCAAGTACCCTTTTCCCACATACATTTCCCCTTTAGAAAGTACAAACTTGTCGGATTCAAATACAATTTTGAATCCCTTCTTGAGAAGCATGGGGCCAGAAATGAGATTCTTTCTAATCTCCAGTACACGCAACACGTTCAACAGGGCAATCTCCTTGCCGGAGGTGAACTCCAGGATCAATGTTCCTCTCCCTGCAATTAGAGTTGGCCATGTAAATTTTCTCATCTTCTTCAGCCTTCTCATAAGATGAGAATAGATGTTTGTCCACACAAATATGATTTGTGGCACCTGTATCCAACGACCAATCGATATTATTTGACAGCAAGGATACCTCAGACACCACCACAACAATCAATCTCTCATCACCTTCATGTGCTGTCAGATTCAACTGTTTGGTTGCACCACCGCTTTTGCCTTTGTTTGGGCGCTTTTTGCAATCCTTAGCACGATGGCCAGGCTTATTGCAAATAAAACATGTCCCTTGAAATTTCTAGGGCTGTTCCTTCTACTTGCCTTTTCCTTGAAAAGACATGTTTCTTTTCCTATCTTGTTTGGAGTTGAAAAATTCAACAATGTTGGCCTTTTGTTTCGTAGAAGGGTTTTCACTCTTCCTGTTGTCCTCCTCGATTCTGAGGCGTAAAATGAGATCTTCAAGGCTCATTTCTTTCCGTTTGTGCTTCAAATGATTTTTGAAGTCTGACCAGCCCGGAGGTAGCTTTTCAACCAAAGAAGCAACTTGGAATGATTCACTAAGTGTCATTCCCTCAGCAAAGATATCATTCAGAATTATCTACAATTCCTGAACTTGATTCATGACAGATTTAGAATCCACCATCTTAAAGTCTAGGAATTTGGCATCCACAAATTTCTTGGTGCCCGCGTCCTCAGTCTTATATTTCTTTTCTAAGGACTCCCATAATTGTTTGGCATTTTCAGCGTTACAATAAACATTATATAGTGAATTTACCAAACAATTAAGGATACAGTTCCGGCATAGGAAATCTCCGTGCTTCCAACCCTCCAAACGCCCCAACGTCGTGATATCCTGCTCATATGGACTAATTATCGAGCACACCTCCGATAAATATTTGACCAGATTCAATGTGGTTAGATAAAAGAACATCTTTTTTTGCCACTACTTAAAGCCTACACCGGTAAATTTTTCCGATTTCTTATTCGGTGTTGTCGCGACCCGTCCGGAAACGGACGCGGCTAATGGATTACCGATCGCGAGCCTTTTCAACCGCACTGGAGTGTGGATCGCGGGCTTTGGATCGGCGCGGGCCCTCCCAGGCCCATACCAAATCGCGGCGGGAGTATTTTTTTTAATGGGTTCGACGATAAGAGTCGATCGCTTTCGACCTTCAGTGTGGTCGTGGTGGCATGTGCAACTTGTGCATGCATTTGGAGTCGTCACCGGTCTTTTTTGGAGGGTAGACCGGAAACCTTATTGACCGATTGGGAGAGATCGATCAGTTCTGCGGAACCAGAGATTTTGGGTTCGGGGACTTGGTTACGTCGGTGTCATTACCAACGCCCTTTCGGTACCTAACGCGAGTGATTTTCCTATTTAAGATTTCATGCATGGGCAATTTTAGGTGAGGTAGGCTTGATTCAGGGTTTCATGCAGATCGAAAGACTATTCCTATCAATCACAATCAATTTTAATGAAAGCGCGATCGAGTGCATAAATAAATCAGATCGATGCACATCAATTCACATCAATTCACATCACATGGCCTCCTAGTATAGCCATAATGGATTAGGGAAGGCGTGATCTAGGACCAGGGGCAAAATGGGAAGATTTGGGAACAATTAGCCCGAAGGGAAAAATCGTCAATTTTTGGAAGATTTGGATACCGAATTACCCAAAATATTACATGGCCAGTTGATTGTGGCCATTTCCCATTCTTGAGAATTTTTTTGGAATTTCTTGATTTTTCTTCAATTTTTGGAAGACGATTCGCCCAAAGGGCGAAATCATCATTTTAAGAAGGGTCGGGGTTCAAAACGCCCGGAATGAGTCTTGGACAGTTGACTGTGGCCATTTCCTATTTTTGAGGATTTTCCTGGATTTTTTAGAAATTGTTTGGAAGACGATTTGCCGGAAGGGCAAAACCGTCATTTTTGGAAAGACCGGGGGTCGAAAGACCCGAAAACAAGTCGTGGCAAGTTCAGTGTGGCCATTTCCTATTATCTGGAATTTGTTTATAATTTTTTCTGAATTTTTCGAATTTTTTTGAATTTTTATGATTTTCCATTTTTTTATTGAATTTTTGAATTTTTTATTATTTTCTGATTTTTTATTTATTTAAAAATATTTTCCGGGCCGGGTTGGACCCAGCCCACGCCTCTCGGGCGCCCGGCCCGACCCTACGGGTCAGACCCGGCCTAAAACGACGCCGTTTTGATTTTTTTAAAAGTTTTTCTATTTTTTTATCAATTTGTTTGATTTTTTTATACATTTTCTTTTATTATCCGAAAATCTACGGATCGGATGGTTCTGAGAGCGCCACGTGGCCTCTCATGGCGCGTCCGATCTAGCCGTAGATCAGACGTCCCACAGAGTGCCACTTGGCACAATTTCACCCGTTGGATTATTTTAATTAATTATCCGGAAAAACAATTATTAAATTTTGAAAATCTTTTTTTTTATTTTCCAAAAATCCCAGATTGCGACACGTGGCGAAGCCAGGGCCGTCCCGATCTGGGTTTTGTTTTTTATCACCGCGGCCCCCACCCGGCTGACGTAGCTGCCGACGTGGCATGCCACGTCAGCCTTTGACCTGCTGACCGGTTCAGTCCGCCGGAGAAGATGACCGGCGACTCGCCGGAACAGTGATTATTCCGGCGAAGTCGCCGGGATCGTCGCCGGAATGACGCGAACCGAACCAAAACTTGGTATTTTTTTGCCATTTTAACACCATTCGACTCCTTCGGACCTCAGCATCAACATGCGACACAAACATGGAAGGTTTAACGTCGGAAGGACGGCGAACAGGACAGCCACAGCCCCGGTTCCGGCGAGCAACTACCAGAAAAATTTTCTCGTCCAAGCTTGGTTTCATTCATTCAAACAACCTCCAATGAAAGTCCAGAGGCTTACCTGAGGTCCATGAGCTTCAGTGGTTAGCGGCCTGCGGTCCCTATATCGGAACTCTGGCGAGGTCACCGAATAGGTTTGGTCCGGAGATTTTGGCCGATTCCATGCGAGAAAAAGGTAAAGCCAGGCTTAGTGAACATTCCTAATGCGATTTTGAGCATGAAAGCACGAAATAGATGTGATCACCGTTCGCAACTTGGATCGACCGAATAGGTTCACTTTAGGAAATTCATCGAACATGTGGTGTGCATTCTCGGAAAGTTGCTAAAATGACTTCGTCGAAGCTCGACGAGGGATACCGAGCCAAAATGGCTATTGATTAGTTCTATATGCATCGTTAGGAGGATCGGGTACTATCGGTTTTGGTCCGACTCGATCGAAATCGAGCCGGACCAACGAGCCATGTTCATCGGTACAAAAACAGAGCAAAAACAGGGGCGATACTGACCTTGTGTTCGCCGGGGACTATGACGGCGGGGCGTCGGTGTGGCAGCGATTCGATCGAGTCCCCCCGACCTCTTCCTCTCTCTATTTCACTCTCTTTTCATCTATCTCGCCCTCGGATTTCCCCGCTCCCTTCTCTCTCGGCCGAGTTCGGTTTAAGACCGGACGTCCCCTTTTCGTGCGTGGCCGACCGGTTTTTACGCCCATCCACCTGCAAAGCAATGGCCGTCGACCACTTGTCTTTGTTCCCCACTCGTTTGCTTCTTTTCTTAAAAAATACACCCGCCCACGTTCGGTTGCCGCTCGCCCTCGCTTTTCCCGTTTGGTGCGCCCGGCCATGGTGGGTCTGCAACTAAGTTGCAGACCCGGTCGGACCGGGTCGGGTCTGACCCGACCGGCCCGGTTCGACCAATTTTGCCAAATTGGGCCCCAAATCGACCCTTTTTCATGTAATTGAGGGCACAATCGGACTCCTTGACATGTTTTCTATCAAATAGGGGTATTTTCGTGAATCAATTGATTGAAATTTAGTGAAAACCCCAAATTGCCCTTAGGATCCGAAAATGATTTTTGCCCAATCGAGAGTCCAAACGACCAAATTAGTCCAAATTGAAGCCACCAATGGATTCCTCATGATGAAAAATATCGGGTAGAGATGTTTAATTTTAATGGGTATGCCCGTGTGAAATTTAATTTCAAGATTTGTGAAACCGGGGACTAAATTGAAAGAAAATTGTGCAATTAAGCCCTTTTGTCTAAAATTGATCAAATTGGAAGGAAAATTGACCCAATTGCACTTCAAGACTTTAGAATCCAATGTCATAGCTTATAAAAAGTAAGAATTGAAAATTAAAAGACTCGAAAAGGATTTTTTTTGGGCTCGGTTCGGGTTTATGTTTGTTAAGGAACATAGTGACCCGAGCCGAATTTTTGAGATTTAAAGTGACACACTTGAAGGGGAAATTAAAAAAAAATTATTGAATATTTTTTTTGTATTTTTCTGACCACGAATGGTATTTTTCTGATTTTTTGAGTACTTTTAATAATTAAAAAATTCGAAAAATTATTAAAAATTATGAAAAATATGTTTTGTTCAAAATTGACTCTTGAGGCTATGCCAAGGCCTCCAAAGTTGATTTTGCAATTTTATGAGTTTTTGGCTATTTTTAATTAATTTTGGAAATAAAAACTAAAATGATAAATGATTAAAAATCAGGTGTCAAATGCTGCCCCTCTTTGAGAGTGAGCTCGTTAGAGGTTGCTTTCAAAGACAAAATGACACCTGGATCTTGACTGACTCGACTGGGGAAAAGAAATGCTATGACATTGGAACCTTAAGCCTTTTGATGAATGTTCAAATTAATCCCCGATTTGCTCTTGCAATTTGAATTTGGGCTGGAGTGAGAGAGGCTTACCTGAAACTCACCTGTCGGATGCTGCCCATTGCGATAACTTTCAAGAAGATACCTAGGACTCGTCATTCAGAATATCCTAGGGAGATTAAGCTCTGATCTTGTGTTGACCCTTCAGGCGGTATCGACCATGAGTTGACCCTTCAGGCGGTATCTACCATGAGTTGACCCTTCAGGCGGTTTCTACCTTGAATTGACCCTTCAGGCGGTTTCTACCTTGGTTTGACCCTTCAGGCGGGTTCTACCATTGTTTGACCCTTCAGGCGGTTTCTATCTTGATTTGACCCTTCAGGCGGTTTCTACCATTGGTTGACCCTTCAGGCGGTATCTACCATGATTTGACCCTTCAGGCGGTATCTACCATGATTTGACCCTTCAGACGGTTTCTACCTTGAATTGACCCATTAGGCGGTTTCTACCATGATTTGACCCTTTAGGCGGTATCTACCATGGTTTGACCCTTCAGGCGGTATCTACCATGATTTGACCCTTCAGGCGGTTTCTACCTTGAATTGACCCTTTAGGCGGTTTCTACCATGATTTGACCCTTTAGGCGGTATCTATCATGGTTTGACCCTTCAGGCGGTTTCTACCTTGATTTGACCCTTCAGGCGATTTCTACCTTGAGTTGACCCTTCAGGCGGTATCTACCATGGTTTTGCTTTTAAAAAGGGGTCTCATGACGAGGGTTCTCCACGTCCGATGAGACTGCCTGATTTTTGAAAAGGGGTCTCATGACGAGGGTTCTCCACGTCCGATGAGACTGCTTGATTTTTGAAAAAGGGGTCTCATGGATTTTTGAAAAATGGGTCTCATGACGAGGGTTCTCCACGTCCGATGAGACTGCCTGATTTTTGAAAAGGGGGTCTCATGACGAGGGTTCTCCACGTCCGATGAGACTGCCTGATTTTTTTAAAAAGGGGTCTCATGACGAGGGTTCTCCACGCCCGATGAGACTGCCTGACTTTTGAAAAGGGGGTCTCATGACGAGGGTTCTCCACGTCCGATGAGACTGTTTGATTTTTGAAAAGGGGTCCCGAGACGAGGATTCTCCAAGTCTAATGGGATTACCTGATTTTTTGAAAGATGGGTCCCGAGACGAGGGTTCTCCACGTCTGATAGGACTGCTTAATCTTTTGAAAAGGGTTCCCAAGATGGAGGTTTTCCACGTCTGATGGGATTACCTGTTTTTTGAAAAGGGTTTTCCCATGACGGAGGTTCTCCACGTCCGATGAGATTGTTTGATCTTTGGAAAGGGTGTCCTAGGACGAGGGTTCTCCACGTCTGATAGGATTGCTCAATCTTTTGAAAAGGGTTCCCAAGACGGAGGTTTTTCACGTCTGATGGGATTACCTGTTTTTTAAAGGGTTCCCAAGACGAAGGTTCTCCAAGTCCGATGGGATTACCTGATTTATTGAAAAAGGTTCCCAACACGGAGGTTTTCCACGTACGATGGGACTTTCTTGCTTTTTGAAAAGGGTTCCCGACACGGAGGTATTCCACGTCCGATGGGATTGCTTGATCTTTGAAAGTGGGGTCCCGAGACGGAGGTTTTCCACGTCCGACGGGATTGTTTGATCTTTTGAAAGGGGGGTCCCGAGACGGAGGTTTTCCACGTCCGACGGGATTACCTGATTTTTTGAAAAAGGTTCCCAACACGGAGGTTTTCCACGTCCGATTGGACTTTCTTGCTTTTTGAAAAGGGTTCCCAACACGGAGGTTTTCCACGTCCGATGGGATTGCTTGATCTTTGAAAGTGGGGTCCCGAGACGGAGGTTTTCCACGTCCGACGGGATTACCTGATTTTTTGAAAAAGGTTCCCAACACGGAGGTTTTCCACGTCCGATGGGACTTTCTTGCTTTTTGAAAAGGGTTCCCAACACTGAGGTTTTCCACGTCCGATGGGATTGCTTGATCTTTGAAAGTGGGGTCCCGAGACGGAGGTTTTCCACGTCCGACGGGATTGTTTGATCTTTTGAAAAGGGGGTCCCGAGACGGAGGTTTTCCACGTCCGACGGGATTGTTTGATCTTTGAAAAGGGGGTCCCAACACGGAGGTTTTCCACGTCCGATGGGACTTTTTCTTTTAAAAGGGTTTCTCTTCCCCCCCTTTTTTGAGAGATCCCGAAATTCGTCGAGAATTGAGTTTTGACGCAATAAAAGATTTCATCTTGGCGAAAATTTCACTGGTACGCTGATGATGCGGGAGGTGACTTTCTGGGAGCTGGGTTCTCCAGGTATCTTACAGAAAGTTAGATTTGTAAGTTCTTCTCTTCAAAGCGAGGCCTTCTTCTGGGGATTTGGTGTCTCGAACGGATCCTGCAGAAGTTCGAGCCTGAAAGATTTTCCTTCACCAAGAAAACGTTAGCAATCTTTGGGAAGACGACGGTTGTCCATCTGACAAAACCGTATGATTTAAGTTTTAATCATGAAATGTGCATCTTGATGCCGAAGGCTATCCAAAGCATTCTTGCAACATGCAAATGTGATCACAAATTCCTCGCATGGAAAATCTGGATCAACAGTTTGAAAATTCCAAAAAAAGTTTGTTCAAAACATCAATTGGAATATTTCTCGACAAGGAGGTCTCCTCACTTGTTTTGAGATAATGGTTTTTATAGGGGATGCACTCAATTCCCTACTAACCTGTGCCTAGGTTTTAGGCTCATTCGCAGCGCATACATTTTGATCGGTCGGGAGGTCTTCCACGGGATCGTAATGTTGCGCTTGGATATTGGTCTTCAAGGGGGACTCACTTTTGAGTCAAGGTCATTGAATGAAAGTTTTCACCATCTGCTCCGGGTTTACAAGTCAAGAACCCTGCAAAATGAGAAAGAAATAGTCTTGCTCGTACTTCTTCGAGCTAAGCTATATGTTAACCCAAGTGTCTTAGTCAGAGAAGACTGTTTCTGGGTTATGATGTTGGTAGGATTGTGGACCGAAAAAGGCTTGTTTTTGGCCCAGAATTTATGAGGGGATTGACATTGGTGATCATTGCAAACTTGTCACCTGTCTTTTCCATTATGCATATTCAATTTTTGACGTGTGCAACCGCTTTTGAGGTGTGCACAAATTCTTTAGGGAGAATCTCTGGCTGCATTAAGAGATTGACAATTCTGTCTGCGTCTTTCCTACACGCTTGACATCATTTGGAGGAGCGGCCTCTTTGATCTGACTCCTTTATGGGTCTTTCTCTCTTCCCAACTAGGTTTCATTGGGGATCCATCAAACAGTTGTCACGAGCATCAGCCTTGCTTTTACTAGGCACTTTGCTTTTTCTAAATGCTGGGGATTTTCTAATAATTTTTTTATCATCATTTTTTTTGAAATCCCATTTTTCTCATATTCAGGAGACCATGTTAGACCTATGACTGAAAGTCTAAACATGCTTTAAACATTAGTCCAGAAATTTTCTTCGTAATCCCTAACTCTTGAATTCCTCCGTTTATGAAGTGATGATGCCTTTATCTTGGAACGTGCAATGATCACCAATGGGTTCATGAAATGAATTTGCAGGCTCAACTTGGCTATGCAAAGGATATGGTGTGTGGGATAGAGAAATGAATGCTTCTCGTCATCCTATGGCACTTGGATTACCATATAAATAACACACAAAGATTGATGTTAGTCCGAGCAAGAAAATTTCTAACCATTTTCTCCTGATGCTGCTGGACTCACCTCCATTTTGCCCCGATGTGGGGTCGTTCTTGACAGGGTTGAGAATGAAAACCGCCGTTCGAAGGGGTTGTCCATGGTCACCTGTAGTGTTTGGGGATATGAAACGAATGCCTCCGTCATTCCAATTCATGTAATTGCTGCGAATAATCCCTACTTCCGTAGGTCCAGATTTTGCTATCTGATCCGCTCCACTTCTCTCTCAAGTGTGTATAGGACGTGTTTGGATTAGGCTTTGCCTCTCGTCTTTTGAGAAAACGTCCTTTTGAAAGTTTTGTACAACTTTTGATTGGAAAAATCTCTTTCTTTTTCTCCAAAAATTTTACCCGTCAAGGGGATTTTATGATGCACCATGCATGTTCTTATTCATGTTCAGACAACCTCCTGTTTCAAAACATGAATGCCAATGAAATTTGAATTCTATGTCTTTTCTAGACCTTAGATTCTGAAAGCTTTTCTTTTTCTCTCTGTTTTTTATTTAACACCTTCAATGGATTGGGGAAAGGGATACTTACCTATCCACCCTGACTGGAGATCCCTGAAAATGCAAGAGAATCATGTCATTGTATGTTCACAAGTTTTTCAAAAAATTAGAACGATACATCTTACCATTGGTCATGTACTCCAACGGGTAATACATGGGATTTAAAAACTTGCTCGCCTTGATGGCGAGCCCCTGCCAAAGATGGGAATTAGGTGTCAGTTTGTGTTCCAAAATTCAAGGCAAATTGGAATGATACAGCCTTGTTCTTGCTTTGTGTTTCCATTTGAACACAAACGTGCGGCTTGCAGAATCTGGCCCTCTATCTTGTGGCCAAACGAATGCCTCCGTCATCCCAATTCATGTAATTGCTGCGAATAATCCCTACTTCCGTAGGTCCAGATTTTGCTATCTGATCCGCTCCACTTCTCTCTCAAGTGTGTATAGGACGTGTTTGGATTAGGCTTTGCCTCTCGTCTTTTGAGAAAACGTCCTCTTGAAAGTTTTGAACAACTTTTGATTGGAAAAATCTCTTTCTTTTTCTCCAAAAAGTTTACCCGTCAAGGGGATTTTATGATGCACCATGCATGTTCTTATTCATGTTCAGACAACCTCCTGTTTCAAAACATGAATGCCAATGAAATTTGAATTCTATGTCTTTTCCAGACCTTAGATTCTGAAAGCTTTTCTTTTTCTCTCTGTTTTTTATTTAACACATTCAATGGATTGGGAAAAGGGATACTTACCTATCCACCGTGACTGGAGATCCCTGAAAATGCAAGAGAATCATGTCATTGTATGTTCACAAGTTTTTCAAAAAATTAGAACGATACATCTTACCATTGGTCATGTACTCCAACGGGTAATACATGGGATTTAAAAACTTGCTCGCCTTGATGGCGAGCCCCTGCCAAAGACGGGAATTAGGTGTCAGTTTGTGTTCCAAAATTCAAGGCAAATTGGAATGATACAGCCTTGTTCTTGCTTTGTGTTTCCATTTGAACACAAACGTACGGCTTGCAGAATCTGGCCCTCTATCTTGTGGCCTTGATCCCTTCGTTTGGTTGGCGATGAATCATTCTCAAGGATTTGCCCCAAAGGAGATCCATTTGTGATTTTGGACGCATTCCAGTGCTACTCTTCATAGTTGCTTTTATTCATGGAAAAAGGAAATTTTTATCAGAATGCATGTCAAAGCATGAAGTGTGGAAGCGATACTTTTTACCATCCACTCGATCTTATAATCAAAGACCATTTCTTGGAGTGCTGACTCCCAAGGTCAATAATTTTTTTCGTCTTCTCGTTGGCGAGTTCTTTTCTTTTGAGGCTTTCTGGTGCCTACAATTTTCTGTCCACCTAGACGGCGAATCCCTGTCAACGATAAACATTCAGCGTTAGTTTGTGTTTCGAAATTCAAGGTGAATCGAAACGATACTGCTTTACTCTCGCTTCGGTCAAAGATGTGAGGTTCGCAGAAGTTGGCTATCTAGCTTGTGGTCATGATCTATCCATCTGGCTGGGCGACGATTCTTTCCCAAGGATTTGTACTGGATTAGATCAATTCATGTTTTTCGACGTATTCTACGTCATTTTCCAGGGTTCCAATTCTTGGCAGCTTGCCCCCCTGAAATTGATATTTCTTTTCGCCTCCCTGTTGGCGAGTTATTCTCTTTTGTGGCTTTCGGCACCAATGACTTCCTGTTAAATGAGGAAACACTCATGTTAAATGTGGGATCTTTGGAGATCAAATTGGAACGATAAAAAATTACCGTTCACCCAAGTTGGTATCCCAAGGTTTAATTCTGATGTGGACGACTCTGCAATTACGTCCATTGATTTTGCCAGAGAAGAAATGTCATTCTTTGCGCACAAATGATTCACTTGCCCCAGTTAGGCGTGATTTGTCGTAGCTAGGTGACGCTTGCCCCAGCTAATTTCATTTTTGCATTTTGTTGCCATCCTCATCCTCTTTGGGGATGTCTTCTCTCTTGGGATCCATCGTGACGTATCCCTCTCTTTTGTCGATTGTTGACGCGTCATGCTGGGTGGGGGTCATGTCTGTATCGCGTACTGATGTGGACGATGAATGTCACTTCCTCTCGTCTGTATTTGTAGGTGTTGTTCGTGAGATGACCCTCAATCACGTCAACAAATGCTTTGTCGTTCGTCTTGATAACATGCCTTAACACTTCTGTGTTTGTTGGCAATTTTCAATCCAATTTGAAGACGTCCATGCACCTGCACATGAAGAGACAGGCGTAGGTCTTTATCTGACTTCATTCGAAATTTCAAGAAGGAGATACTCCCTTCGAGGTTTTGTCCTTCCAACATTTGAAAGAACGGTGTTCTTCAAGTATTTTGCCCCAGTGAGGCTTGTCTTGATGTTTTTCATCTCTGGGTTTGATAACCCTGGTCTGACGCGCTTTCATGGGGGATCATGAGAGTTTTCCCCCCGGCTTGGCTCCTTGAAGCAAATGGAGGGAACTCGCTCTCGTGGATTTAGCCGATTCTGGTCATCTATCTCGATTGCCAGAGTCCTTGATCATTTTTATCTGTCTTTAGACAGCTTGACATTCTTGGGATTTCTCATGTTGCGGTTTGGTGATTCTCTCGATCACAGTCGCCATTTGAGGTATTTGACGTTCCCCTGTTGAAAAGAAGAGACATCATGAGTAAAGGGCATGTATAATTGACTATTGGAGTCGATACAATTTACCCTTGAAAATTATCCTGGGGGAACCGACATTTCTCCCTTTGGGTTCTATGTATGCAGGATATGTGCATGATATGCATGATGCATGTTAGGTATGCTTGCAACGAAAAATGAGTTCGTGCTTTTCACTCTATTCAGAGAAAGCATTTTTATCAGATGTGTCATTCTGCAAAACTTGAATTTTTCTTTTCAAGTGTTCTTTTCACAGAAATTTCTAAATGATGAGAAACTTCTTGAGGTTTTCTCAAAAGTTTTGTTCACAAATTGAGCCATTAGAATGCTCTTGAAAATATTTAGCCAGAATGCATGTCTGAGATGCCATGAAAAGGGGCACTCCCTGTTTGTTATTTGAAAGCATTACATCCTGCGTCCTATGTTCTTGATCATCATCTGAGAGGAAAAAGAAAGGAAGCATTATTCCCATATCAAGAAAATAATCATTTTGGAACGACACGTCCTTTTACACTTGATTCGCACTCCTTGCAAGATCAAATTAAAGAGATTCCTTCCTTTGGATCAGATTGCTTTTTCAAGCTAGTGATCCAACAATTTGTATTCGCCCTGTTTCCGAATGAGATGGGCCATGTTCAGTAGGTAACATCTGTAACTGCCCTCCGGATTGGGCTTGAGTCAAGGATTGTATCTCCGAACTCGATTTGGGGGTCATCATTCTATTCCTTTCTTATCTTCTGTTAGAAAGAAAGAAATCACATCAAATATGAGATCAGAAAGGATAAATTGGATTGATACAGAATTTACCCTTCACTTAGCCAATTGGGCATTTTGCATTTTCATTTCACCGACTTCACTGCTTGGTAAAAATAATTGAGCATGTAGCCACCCGAAATTTTAAAATCGTCCCAGGTTCCGTAACCGTATGGGTTGATCTTCAAAAGGCATCGGACCACCTCGCAACACCTTTTTTTTATATTGATGTCAATCCAAGGATCGAATCCAGGACGCTTCGAATCAATGTCGTTCCTTTAATCACTAGGCCGTGGTGTTGCCGGAGTTCATGAGGGTTTATTTTTATTCTAAAATTCATGAGGTAGTTCACGATCTCCTGTCAAGAATGAAATAAGTTCGACTCAACAATCGAAAGGTTTAAAGGTGAATCGGAACGATACAGTGCTACCCATTTTCGAGCTTGCTTGGGCTTTACTCGTATTTCCAAACGTGAAGTATTTTCGATGCTTCTCTTCACGGCGTTGATTCGATTGCCTCGAATCTAATCTAAAATGGGATTGCCGAACTTGAGCACGATGATGCTTGCGGGTAGTGATGGGCTTGCTTCTCTTGAGAATTCTCAATGATTGAGCGGCTGCGCCTTGAACCTGGTACATAGTCGCCGGCCTCGGATCACATCTTCGGAGGCCCATCAGTAGTAAATTGATTGATCACGATGGCAAGCTCATCATCCAGATAATCTCCTGACTCTTCAAATAATCGATGTTCGAATTCGGCGGCATCGACTACTGGCGATGGATTTCTCCTTCTGTTTTTGCCAAGGGCAACATGATTCTTGGAGCTGGAGCTTCCGTCATTATTTGGGTGTAAATGGGGATGATAGGCTAGCCTACCACGGCCAGCGCCCTCCATTTGAAAACTGGAGAAGAGGGTATGCTGAGAGCTACTCCACATATGTTCGTCGAGAGTCATATGTTCGAACTGCGCGGTTGAAAAAATTTGATTCTTGAATATGCGGCATGATGACCTGATTGACCATAGAAGGGGCACCAGTGAAAGGTAGATGTTCGAGCCAAGGAGTCTGCGTCGGCTGCCCATCGTTCAGGCTTGAATCCGCTTCGTTTCGGCCTTCTTGACTTAGAGCTGCATCGTGCTCTCTCAGTTCTTTTCTGTATTTCTGAAGGTGACTCGCAATGCTAGTTCTAGTGAGTCCTGATACGTTCATGACCTCCATTATACGCTTCGAGCGTGCTGAATTGACCCTAGCTGTTGGACTGTATCAACAAACTTGCGATGAAGATCCGGGGACCAATCGAACCTTGTCTTCTTGCGCCCCACAACGGCGTCCTCACCTTGATTATGGCCGTCTCGATCGTGTAACTGCTTTCTTATCACATGTTGCCACAGATTTTGAAGTACTCGGACCTGAGCCGGCTTTGATATGAAACCCTGAGCCCCATGCAGTACAGCTTTCGTTATAATCGACTGATCATCACTTGCTGACACGATGATAATCGGCACGTCCATTTCGGAGTTGATGACTTTTACAAGATCAAAGATGTGCATGTCGAACACCGTCGTGGCAGTGACGACGATGTTAAACCTGCCCCTATTCCGTTTCAGCGCTTTTAAGGCTTCAGTTGCTCTTGTTCGGCCTATAACCTTATACTGGCATTTTCTTAGCACAACAATGAGCACTGAGAGAGAGACTGGATTGCCATCGATGGCCATGACTCGCAGACTCTCAGGGCAGTGAGCTTCTGTTAACGTCTCGGTCGAAAACGTGTCTTCCCCACCAATCTTCAACATATTCGCAAATCAAGGGATGGCCTAGGGAGAAGGGTTTGATGAAGGAAACGCCTTGACAATTTTTGAGTTCGCCCAAGATAAATGAGTCTCCTCACGAGATTAGTGGTGACTCATTATGGTGGGCTCTAGGGATCGTTGAATGTTTCAGAAAAGAGCTTTGGAGGTGTAAGTTTCTGGTTCTTCAAGCACAGAACCTTTCCTTTTCTCTTTGATGCAAACAACACGGCATGAAGGTATTTTCTTCCTGCGGATGAAAGCAGATCGTTTCTCTTTTCTTGATTCGCGCATGCCTCAAATTTCAATCCGCATTGCAATCTTGTCTGCCACCTAATCTGTCTTCTTCCTTTAGTCCTCGATGTAGTGAGATTTCTTTTGATCACGCTGGAGCCGCTCATGATGGTGTCCTTGGAGCTTTCGGTCGAGGAGACAGCCTACAACCTTCGGTATAGGCAGCTTTCTAGCGTCACCGACGATCGAGGTTCAGTGGCTATTGATGCTCCCATCAACAAGACGCCAAAGCTGGGTGCCAAGCTTTCTTCTCGCTTTCGGCTCGACGAGACTCGGGAATTATAAGCTTCGAGACCCCATCTACTTTGGGACTGGTAGCAAGCTTCTCATGATGATGCATGCCCCGCCTTTCGAATGGCGTTTGGTACTGATCTCGGAAGCGTGGTTTCCTTGTGTACATCTCTCACATAACCTGATTTCGCTGAAAAATGCCCCATGGAGTGTGTGGGAACATACATTTTCGATCCTCAAGTATAGCTCATTAAGGAATGTCCCACTGATAGCACTAGGGTTATTGGTTTTAAGACAAACGGTGATGTCAAGAACTTCGCTAAACCTTGTTTTCATCACTCAAAGCTCCTCAAATGCTCAATCTAAGGAGACATTCCTTAATTGAGGTTGTTCCTCCTTTGTATGCTTCCGAATTTACTATCCCCAGGATGTATTTTCACAGCTCCCGTCACTTTGAGCATCCAAGACGGGGGCAATTTTCCGTAGTTCCATTCATTTTATCATCACCTGCAAGCATGGAAAACCATATCAACTCATGAATAAATCAGTTTAATTTGGAACGGATACACCCTTTTTGACTTAGGGAATGTCAATCCTAATTAGGTTGCTCCTTCCTCATAATTTGATTCATTTTGTCTTTGCACTCCCAATGGGTGACATCTGCTGAAGGCACATTTCTTCCCATCTTATAGGGAAGACAAATTTTCCTTCGTTTGTTTTTGACCATCTTATCCTGTTTTTCACCTGAGAGGAAAATATAGGAAATATTATGCCGGTATCTGATTGAAAATCAATTAGGAACGACACGTCTTTACACTTGATCCGGCTGCCCCGGTCACGTGGCTTTTGCCCTAGTTAAGTGGGATTTGCCCCAGTATGCTATTTTGGTGAGAAGTTGATTTCTTTGTCTGACTTCAAATATCCATTCATGTGGCTTGAGTTGTTGACTAGCTTCGATATTCCTGAAGGACCACTCCTGAGGATCAATAAAACACAATCAGCAAATTTTCAAATTTAAAGAGATTAGATTACAGCTAATTCTCTTCCGCATGTGGCTCCTTTGATTGCATGCCGTTCCACGTCTTTGAAAGATGGCAAACTGCCCTCATCAGTTGACTATTTTTCTTGAGGATTCATTAGTCTTCCCTCATCAGTTGACTCTCTAGGGTGGTCCAGCGTTTTTAACTTGCGACTGATTTTTCACACAAGTCTTTGGATTTTGATTCTGGAAATTGTCTGATCGAATGACAGGAATATGTCAGAAAGGGAAGTAAAGCATAAATCCTTTCAATTTTATGCTTTATTGTAAATAACGAAGATAAGGACTTTTACACAAGCCGTAACCTCATGTGAAAAGTTTTTACCGATGTTTTTCAAGAGAAAACATAAAACTAAAAGGAGCGTAATCCATGGTTATTACTCTTGGCAAATCCCCAGAAAATCTGTGGAACGCCCAAGAAGATAAAATACAATTCCAATGTGTCCTAAATTCGGTGAGAGATAGGACATCCAAATTGAAATTATTTTTCGAAGGTAATTTGGATATCAGGTCTCCTCTTGAATTCAGGAAACATAGACGACTTCAGTTAATTACCAAGGATTACCAATGACGCATGCTATAGACCGGTTCAATTTCATGTCCGGCGCACCATGAAATGAATGGTAGATTCTCGTACTTGGGTTAAATACCAAGTGTGAGTTCTAACGAAAATTTCATCTGGGCAAGACACGCAATTGAACCGAAAAATCCGAATGGTTGAGAGAAATTCCAGTGTCGCGTTCCAATGTCAAGACACTTGGACAGTAATTAGAAATCAAGGTGTAGAAGATAAATGGGAGACCCACAGATGGGTGTTCCTTACAGACTCGATGATCCTGATAAAAGGAAAGGGACGATTGGAACGTGGCCCTTATGAACCTAAAGAGATGCCCCAAGTCGGGTCTTCAGAGGACGGCACTTGGTGTCTTCGGTTCGGCTATTTCGGGTCTTCATTTTCATCAGATGCCCTTTTGATAATGTCCGGTAGGTGTCTCGAATTTGCTGTTATCGCCTGTCCTTCAACTTCCGGTATGGTTACTGGACCATTCCTTGGACAACTTGAAAAGGGTAAACTCCGTTGAATGTCCCGACAGTCCGATGGCGGATGACACATCGCTCATACTTGAATACGTCCGGGATGTGGGACCGACTTGGAGAGATCATCTCTACTATATCCATACTCTATAATGGAATTGAACTCAACCCTCGGATTTGATGAATGCAGCATGTTGTGCAAAATAAAAAAGGCTGCAAGTGAATTTAAATAGAAATGGCAGGACCTTACCATGAGAGGTACCCAATGATTTTTGGTTTTAGGTATACCAACCATCCATATACATGCGCATGAGACAAGTGAGGCTTGACTCTAGAAATCAAAATGGCATAGGTGAGGAACCTAGAGGCTTCCCTCTATCCGAGTCGATAAATTCGTCCATGAGCGCAATCCACAACAAATGGATAAAAGTCTCGACTTGGATAGTGAGTGGGATCGAATATGGTCGACCCCAGCGCAATCCGCGCTAGAGCGTTGCATATCGATCCCTGATCTATGGCTACCTGAAAAGGTGATTTCGCGGCCTGGGTTTGGGCGCTTTGTGCAAAGTGTCGTGATCCTCAAATATGCAGTGAATCATGCACAACAATTTATATGTCAATCAACGCTTCAAATCATCCATATAACATACATTCCTACGCCCATCTTGCATAAGACAATGTTAATCACAGACTACACCCCTTATCACTCCAATCTGCAAAAACATATAACACCTATCGTGAACGGACTTACCTCACCTTCAAGAGCGCCTGCAGGGTTAGAAAAATCACTCAACATTTTAATTATGGCCTAAGTCCACTTGAGGTACAGAACCAAGTGTTCTAGAACACAGTCCCAATGGAGTCGCCAAGCTGTCGCGACCCGTCCGGAAGCGGACGCGGCTAATGGATTACCGATCGCAAGCCTTTCCACCGCACTGGAGTGTGGATCGCGGGCTTTGGATCAGCGCGGGCCCTCCCAGGCCCATACCAAATCGCGGCGGGAGTATTTTTTTTAATGGGTTCGACGATAAGAGTCGATCGCTTTCGACCTTCAGTGTGGTCGTGGTGGCATGTACAACTTGTGCATGCATTTGGAGTCGCCACCGGTCTTTTTTGGAGGGTAGGCCGGAAACCTTACAGACCGATTGGGAGAGATCGATCAGTTCTGCGGAACCAGAGATTTTGGGTTTGGGGACTTGGTTACGTCGGTGTCATTACCAACGCCCTTTCGGTACCTAACGCGAGTGATTTTCCTATTTAAGATTTCATGCATGGGCAATTTTAGGTGAGGTAGGCTTGATTCAGGGTTTCATGTAGATCGAAAACTATTCCTATCAATCACAATCAATTTTAATGAAAGCGTGATCGAGTGCATAAATAAATCAGATCGATGCACATCAATTCACATCACATGGCCTCCTAGTATAGCCATAAGGGATTAGGGAAGGCGTGATTTAGGACCAGGGGCAAAATGGGAAGATTTGGGAACGATTAGCTCGAAGGGAAAAATCGTCAATTTTTGGAAGATTTGGATACCGAATTACCCAAAATATTCCATGGCCAGTTGATTGTGGCCATTTCCCATTCTTGAGAATTTTTTTGGAATTTCTTGATTTTTCTTCAATTTTTGGAAGACGATTCGCCCAAAGGGCGAAATCGTCATTTTAAGAAGGGTCGGGGTTCAAAACGCCCGGAATGAGTCTTGGCCAGTTGACTGTGGCCATTTCCTATTTTTGGGGATTTTCCTGGATTTTTTAGAATTTGTTTGGAAGACGATTTGCCGGAAGGGTAAAACCGTCATTTTTGGAAAGACCGGGGGTCGAAAGACCCGAAAACAGGTCGTGGCCAGTTGAGTGTTGCCATTTCCTATTATCTGGAATTTCTTTATAATTTTTTCTGAATTTTTCGAATTTTTTTGAATTTTTTATGATTTTCCATTTTTTTATTGAATTTTTGAATTTTTCATTATTTTCTGATTTTTTATTTATTTAAAAATATTTTCCGGGCCGGGTTGGACCCGGCCCACGCCTCTCGGGCGCCCGACCCGACCCTACGGGTCAGAACCGGCCTAAAACGACGCCGTTTTGATTTTTTAAAAAAGTTTTTCTATTTTTATCAATTTGTTTGATTTTTTTTATACATTTTCTTTTATTATCCGAAAATCTACGGATCGGATGGTTCTGAGAGCGCCACGTGGCCTCTCATGGCGCGTCCGATCTAGCCGTAGATCAGACGTCCCACAGAGTGCCACTTGGCACAATTTCACCCGTTGGATTATTTTAATTAATTATCCGGAAAATCAATTATTAAATTTTGAAAATCTTTTTTTTTATTTTCCAAAAATCCCAGATCGCGACACGTGGCGAAGCCACGGCTGTCCGATCTGGGTTTTGTTTTTTATCACCGCGGCCCCCACCCGGCTGACGTAGCTGCCGACGTGGCATGCCACGTCCCCTTTTCGTGCGTGGCCGACCGGTTTTTACGCCTATCCACCTGCAAAGCAATGGCCGTCGACCACTTGCCTTTGTTCCCCACTCGTTTGCTTCTTTTCTTAAAAAATACACCCGCCCACGTTCGGTTGCCGCTCGCCCTCGCTTTTCCCGTTTGGTGCGCCCGGCCATGGTGGGTCTGCAACTAAGTTGCAGACCCGGTCGGACCGGGTCGGGTCTGACCCGACCGGCCCGGTTCGACCAATTTTGCCAAATTGGGCCCCAAATCGACCTTTTTTCATGCAATTGAGGGCACAATCGGACTCCTTGACATGTTTTCTATCAAATAGGGGTATTTTCGTGAATCAATTGATTGAAATTTAGTGAAAACCCCAAATTGCCCTTAGGATCCGAAAATGATTTTTGCCCAATCGAGAGTCCAAACGACCAAATTAGTCCAAATTGAGGCCACCAATGGATTCCTCATGATGAAAAATATCGGGTAGAGATGTTTAATTTTAATGGGTATGCCCGTGTGAAATTTAATTTCAAAATTTGTGAAACCGGGGACTAAATTGAAAGAAAATTGTGCAATTAAGCCATTTTGTCTAAAACTGATCAAATTGGAGGGCAAATTGACCCAATTGCACTTCAAGACTTTAGAATCCAATGTCATAGCTTATAAAAAGTAAGAATTGAAAATTAAAAGACTCGAAAAGGATTTTTTTGGGCTCGGTTCGGGTTTATGTTTGTTAAGGAACATAGTGACCCGAGCCGAATTTTTGAGATTTAAAGTGACACACTTGAAGGGGAAATTAAAAAAAAATTATGGAATATTTTTTGTATTTTTCTGACCACGAATGGTATTTTTCTGATTTTTTGAGTATTTTTAATAATTAAAAAATTCGAAAAATTATTAAAAATTATGAAAAATATGTTTTGTTTAAAATTGACTCTTGAGGCTATGCCAAGGCCTCCAAAGTTGATTTTGCAATTTTATGAGTTTTTGGCTATTTGTAATTAATTTTGGAAATAAAAACTAAAATGATAAAATACCAAAAATCAGGTGTCAACAGGTGTATGAGACGGTATCATGAAGGAAGGCATAGCCTGTTGATCCATAGCCATACCACCATAGGTGGTCGCAGCCCGAAGGTTCGCAGTATTCACTGTCACAACACCAGGCCTTGAGGTATTAATCTCTCCACCAGCCACAGTCGAAACAACCATAGAAACGTCTCCAGAAACATTTGGAACATTACTAGGCACTTGATTGTTATCAGCCATCACGATTTTCTGATAAAACTAAATAAACAGTAAGTATATGCGCTAATCGCCTTAAGATTGTTGGAAATCTGAAGCACACACGTTAACGTATCAAGGGAAATACGTAACACTGTTTATTGTAATTAGAAAAATGATCAAACGAAGATGACAATAATATTTCAATAACAATAACAAAGCCAAATAACAATCTTTACATTCAAAGATTACAAATCAAATAAAATTGCCAGATAGTAAGTCGAAAAATAGGAAAAGATGTGAGGTACGGCTAACCGAATCTCCTTAAGGCGATTAGTTCCTGCCAACGGTGCTAAATAGCTTCACGAACTATGCCTCTCAAGATACAACACCTCGAACCTGTTTGTATCAGCACTATACGAACAGGATTCTGTCGAACACTTCTCGAAACTAGCACACTTGGAGGACGACTAGAAGAGATCTAGAGGAATTGACTTCGAGTTGTGAATTGTAAGTTATATTTCTGAACTACG
Organism: Rhodomyrtus psidioides; assembly: GCA_021437785.1. Classification (NCBI taxonomy): domain Eukaryota; kingdom Viridiplantae; phylum Streptophyta; class Magnoliopsida; order Myrtales; family Myrtaceae; genus Rhodomyrtus; species Rhodomyrtus psidioides. The sequence goes on along the minus strand of JAILYB010000077.1, from coordinate 270,075 downwards.
GAAACTCGTCTATTTATAGACCGATTGGACGTCCGTTACGCAACATTAAACTGCGTCGGTTACGTCCGTTACGCATCATTAAACCTCGTCTGTTACACCGATATAAATGCACGTCGGTTACACTAACAATAATTGAGCCATTAAGCTACTAATTACAACAATCATGTGGTTCGTACTGTTGGAAAAAATGAGATATTTTGATAGGTGAGTGAATGAGAAATTATTTCTCAAAGAACACCCTTGAGTTGGAAATGGAAAGTGACAAAACACTAATCCTACATTGGAAAGTAACAGCATGTAAATGGCATTAATTTCGGCAGTTACAGAATTAATATTGTAACGGCAGAGCTATTACTACTGTAACGGCAGAGTCACTATTATTTTGCTGTTACGTAATTAAAGTTATAATGACAGATTTATTTAGCCGTTATTTCTTGTCTTCGAAATGTCCGCACTGACCTTATATATATATATATATGTATATGTATGACCTCCCATTCTACGTAGAGAGAAAGATTCCGAAAAGAAAAACTTTCATCTCTTTCTATTCTTTGCATCTGCATCGATTTTGATAGTGTTCGCGTTTGGTCAAATTCACCGAAAGCTCTGGAGCGCTGTGCTTGCCTCTGTAGCTGTTATACCGTTGTATCCTAGGAGACAGACGCTCACGAAACTTCAAAGCACATACGGGATGGGACGAATCTATCTTAAGGAAACTGTGTAGATAGGCCTCGGTATTTGTGTCATTTTCATTTTTTAGATTTGTCTTTGTAATTTCAGTGTGTTTAGTTTTGATTTAATATCAACTCATGTACTGTCTATCGAGCTAGTGCTTCTGCCAACCTATGTGAGCACAAAATTATTAATTAAATCTGCCATTATAACATTAATTACGTAACAAGTCATTTGATAACAATGATTAAAATTATTAGTAGTAATGGCTCTGCCCGTTACAGTAGTAATGGCTCTGCCGTTACAATATTTAATACTGTAACTGCCGAAATTAATTTCATTTACAAGTTGTTACTTTCCAATGTAGGACTAGTGTTTTGTCACTTTCCATTTCTAACTCAAGGGTGTTCTTTGAGAAATAACGTCTCATTCACTCACCCATCAAAATATCTCATATTTTCCAACAATGCCTTGGTATTTGTGTCACTTTCATTTTTTAGATTTGTCTTTGTAATTTCAGTGTGTTTAGTTTTGATTTAATATCAGCTCATGTACTGTCTATCGAGCTGGTGCTTCTGCAGATCCAGTGCTGTGCTTCTACCGATCCAGTGTTGTGCTTCTACCAATTAAGTGTTGTGCTTCTACCGACTCAGCGTTGGTGCTTCTGCCTAATTTAATTTTGTGTTTTTGTCATTTGATTGTAAGTTATTCTAGCCAGTGCCATTGTGAATACCCTCCAACACATACTGGAGGAACATCCGAAAGATGTGCACTTTGGAGCTTCTCAACAACGCGAAGGTCGATTCCTTCGAGTCCATGCGAAGAGAAGAGGTCGGCTTGTTGGTGCATTTTCTCAAAGACGCATCTCTCGACCGCGCCACCATCGACATGAGCGCAAAGATCTCGTCGCTGAGCGTCGACATGAGCTGCCGGATGATTTTCGGAAAGAAGTACACGGATGAGGAGTTCGACAAGAGAGGGTTTAAGGCTGTGTTTCAAGAAGGGAAGGCATTGGCCGCGACGCCTAACATCGGAGATTATATTCCGTACTTGGCTTCGCTTGATCTTCAAGGGTTGACCCGGCGCATGAAAGCAGTGAGCAAAGTGTTTGATGCCTTCTTTGAGAAGATCATTGAGGAACACTTGGAGAACAAGAAAGAGGAAGGGTAGAGCAAAGACTTTGTTGATGTCGTGTTGGGTATCATGGGATCAAATGAAGGCGAGTACCATATTGACAAGGCCCATATCAAATCCACGATGCTGGTAATTGATTTTCGAGCTTTTTATTTTTTTTATTTTTTTCCTCTTATAACGAGGTACTCGACATTATTTTTAATACCTGAATACTATCACTAGGAATTTCGTGTCACTGTCCAAATATCCAAATGTTTAACTTCTGGGATGAATAAACGGTTTAGCGATGTTGTGACCTAAAATTAGATGGATTATTAGGTTAATTAGATGAATTAACTAACCTAATACGGACTCTCTCAAATCCTACCAATTCGCAACTTAAGTTTTCACTGAAATGATTTATAATTTGGAGCCGACACTAATCATTTTGGGTAGGTTGATTAGGAACCTAAGTAAAACAGCGGGAGGACCATTTTACTTCCACGAACCAAAGATTTCAGGTACGGAGACTTGATTACGCTAGATTACTCTAATGCCCTTTCGGTACCATTTTATTTAATGAAAAAAGTTTGATCAAGCAACTTTAATTGATTTTAACCTAAGCCACTAACATAGGTTATCACGCGGTGCGCAATCAATTAAATAAACATCCAAAATTCAAAGTAAACAGGGAGAATGCGCCAAACAATCTTCTCTCTTTTTGGATTTTCACTTTTTAAATGAAATATAAGCTATGTGCAATGCATGAGAATTTATTCTAAATGCAATGACATAAATAAATGCAAGCTATCCTAAGATTGCATATGAATTTAATTAAACTACATGATTAACTCTATATGACATGCAATTGAAATCAATCCTAACATGCAATCTAAATGATGAATTAGTTAATTGACCTAAACATGCAACTCTAAATGACATGGTAAAGATGACATGTAATGCATGATGACATGACAAAGAAGAATTTCCTTATTTTCGGATTTAATTATGGCTCTAAAATAAACTATGTCTAAAAGATAGTTATCTTACATATTTTAGGATTTAAATTGATCTAAACCCTAACCCATTAAAGATAATCAATTTTAGGCATAATTATCTATCTAAACATGCATATTCTGACCTAAAATGGAATCTAATCTAATTTATTCTAGCAATCAATTAAACATGCAATCCTATCTATATGATTTTATCCTAGAATGTAATTTCATTTAAACATGGCAATTTTATCTAGAATGATGTATAAATCTAATCTACATGCAGCATTTATCTATACACAATATTTTTTTAGAAATTTTTAACATGCATTCAAATATTACAAAAGAGGTAGCAATCCAATTAATTCAATTCAAATATGAAAAGAAAATAAATCATCTTGAAAATTTCGCAATTTCTTTCGAATCAAGTTTCGATATAAAGCCTGATAGATCGACCCTAAAAATTCGAAATACCCGCTATGTTATTAATTCCATCTAAAGCCTTATAGATAGAATTAATTCCATGTGTGCGGTTGCGAATTAGGAAAAAATTTTCCTAATTAATTACCTGCGGCTCAAAAAGATTTCGTTAGAAAATGATTTATCCGAAATAGGCAATAACAGATGAAATCAAATTGGAAAAAGATTTTGCTTATTCCAATGATAGCTTTCCAAATTTGAAGGGGTCGCGGATTGCGAATTGCCTTGATCACGGACATTCGACCGAGAAAGCACTCAGTTTCTTGATGAGGGTATCTCGTAGTCCTTGGCTCAGTGAACACTCTGAGGGCTAGCTTTGGACAGGACGTCGATTAGAAGAGCTTCGGCTGCTGGAGTTGTTAAGTGGCTTCACCACACACCTATCTTGCGGACATCTCGAGTTGGATCGAATTTGCTTGAGATTGCTTACCAATTGGACGCGTAGGGCTCACATGCGCACGAATAGTCATGGCGAAGGGATTTTCGATGGGACACTTTGGCAAGCACAACAACACATGAAAATAAAGTCTTTGACTTGGACCAAGATTGGACTTGCTAGACTCCGTAGCGAAGGAACCCCAAAATAACCAATTCTTCGCTTGGGAGTTACATAGACGCAACAAGGAGTGGAACGTGTCACACCCCGAACCCGACGAGCGCACGAACATCACCCCAAGCCACTTTGGTTTACACGATCTTCCAGAATCCTTAGGCTTGCTTCGTTATATCAATTCATTTAACCAGCGAAAGCAAGGAACACCCCAAACAAAATCACTATAAGATGACTTGGGACAAGAGGGGTACATCCCCTCTTTAAGCACCAATTATCATTCTACTTCAAAGCATAACAAAATCCTTAACGTCATCAGATATCCTTCAATCCCTCGGCTACCACTTTCCTGGAATCCCAAATCCTTGACCATTGATGCTACCGAGCTTGGTACCTGAAAAAAAAAAAAAAAGATCCCACGATGGGGTGAGACTTACGTCTCAGCAAGTTATCCTAACCCTAAACTAGGCCATCCGTCCCACCAAACTAAACAACATCGGCCCATACAAACAAAATCAATGCAAGGTAATTTCTCATGGCATCAAATCTCATCATTCATGTCAGGTACACATTACAATGCCAAGCCATACTATCCTTTCTTCCCAACCTCCATTTGGTTCAAGCCCGCGTGTGGAATGCCTCAGGCTAGGTCCGCGTATTTACGCCTCAAACCATCTCATTGACAAACCCGCGTAAACGCATCAGGTTCTCAATGTCATCTCAAGCTCGTGTCGACACATATAGATTCTCGTCCCGCGTGTCTTACGCATCAGGACATTGGCCATTTCAACCCCGCGTCTCTACGCATCAGGGTACAACACATATAACTTCACGTCCCGTGTCTCAACGCACCAGGACAACGGCCATATCAACCCCGCGTCTTTAAGCATCAGGGCATTTCACATTTCTGAACCCCGCGATTACATCGCCTCAGGGTATATCTCATATATCAACCCCGCGATTAGATCGCATCAGGGTATTTCACAATAGGATGTTCCACCGTCTTTAAGCCCTTGTCTCATCAATACACTTACCATCAACCTCATGGTTCTCACAGTTCACTAGCCCACTTCCTCAGGTGATTCCAGTCACAAATCATGACAAAAATCATCTAACCACATTTCATGAGGAACTTCAGGCATTAAATCGTAACTCCAATACTTATCCAAGACAAACGTGCTTGTCACAATATAATTCTAAGAAGTAAGTGTCATACTAGCACATTGACAAACAAGGCACAACATTAAGCACGTAACCAATGAAACCATGGAAACACAATTGCCTAGCATACAAGTAGTCATGGCTCAAGCTTCATCAAAATCATGCGGTTCTCAATCATTCCAGCATAACAATTAACTCAATCCATCGATTCCTTAATGGAACCCGTCCAGTCGCGTCCGGACGTTCTAATAGAGGGCTAGAGGTCACTCACCTTGGTTCCCATGAGCAATTTATCACCAAATTTCCTTCGCCAAGCCCGGCTTCGAATCAAAACGCCGCTGTCCAAAATAGGGCGGCAACCCGCTTAGGAACAATTCACCAATTCAATCAATCTAACCATCCAAACTTCAATTCCACACCTCATGCTCTTCATTAACCCCTCAATTAATACACTAGTATGTCTCAACAATAAATTAGAAGCAAGGCGATACCAAAATAACCCCAAACAGAACCAGATTTCACAGGATTTCAACCAAACAGAACCGATTTTGCTCAATCCACTTCAATCCGTCAATTTCCTTCGTCCGATCGTTAAACCATCAAGCATAAATCTCAATAGCATATCCATTGACATTATAGTATGTCCCAACGATGAAAACAAATCTCAATTGAGCACCTAACAGCCCTCACCAACTCGGTTTGCACAGAACCGAAACAGGGCATTTTCGGTTCTGTGCTTACCTCCCTTAATCCGCCCATATATCATCACAAATCCCTAATTTAACACAAATTCTTCTTGCCATTACATAGTTCTAGGTGTTGAGGAGCCTCACCGAAAAATTGAGCTCAAGGCGACATCAAACGATCCACGAACGACGCCGATTCCTTCAAGTCCTCAACCGGTCAGTTTTCAGTTCAATTCTGCCCATTCAAACACAGCTGTGAAACACCTCTAAATCTCAATTGAAAAATTTATTTCTGCACAACCACTTGTACTACTATGTGTAACAAAGCTACCCTCGAAAATTTGAGGTCATTTGGATTTTCTATGAGCTAGAATCACCACTTTTCCTCAGCTAGCTCAGAATCTGTCCACTTTTCTTCCAAAAATCACCATAAATCAACCAGACCTCCAAAAATCACAAAACAAACTGGAGCTTGTTAAGGACAGGTTAAAATAACCTGTGATGGTCGGAGATCGGCTAGAAGGCCACCGAGGAGGTCGTTCGTACGGACCGAACTGAGCGGCAGAACTGGTCGAGCAGGGCTGTTTCTGTTCTCCAAACATAGCACCATTTCAACAACAAATCTCCATCAAATTCCACTCAACTTGTCACCACAGCTCAGAATACGAGTGTACAACATGTCTACAAACCCTTGTCAAAAATTTGAATTAAAACGAGATCCTATGGAGGCCAAATGAAGACTTACTCTCTGTTGCGATGAAAACTATCGGTTTTCGGGAAATCGCTTGGCCGGAGCTCCACCAGCGTCCAATGGCCGAAATTCCACTTGGAGGTTGTCGGCAAGAAGCTGAGGTTTAGGTGGGTGGTCGGCGCGAAGCAAGGTGGCGGCCGGAAGGCCCGTTCGTGGAGGACGACAGCGGCGAATGGAGCTGATCGTGCAGGAGCAGATTCTGCTCTGGAGGGGGAGACGAAAAAAAGATGAAGAGAAGAAGAGGGGGAGGAGGAAGCTGTCGTCCAAATGGCTGAGGGAAAAGAAGAAAAAGTTTTACCTCACTTGGCTTGGTCAACTAAGGAGAATGGTAGGTAAAAAGCTAATAAATTAATGCCACTTTGTCATCTATTGACACTTGTCTTCAAAGCAATTATTTGGATCATCCAATGGCCATTATTTCTTCCAATTTTCGGCAGCCTTGGGGAGTGGTCAATGACCAAAACGTCCTCCTTCACTTATTAAGGCGAGGTTAACTCACTAGGGGCAAAATGGTCTTTTCTCGCTGTTTGTCCAAAAATCCATTTTTTTCGCCAAATTTCATTCTTGATTAGGCGTCGTCTATTCCAGATTGATTGTTAGAAATTCTTTGTTTCCATTTACAAATTTCGAGATCACATCCATGCCTCAAGCCTTGTGGGCGAAAATTTCGGAATGTCACGGAACGTCTCTGTTGGGTTTTACATGAAGACGACACGTTCCCAGCTAGGTGAGATCGACTGAGAACCTGCAACAAAAAGAAAGTGGGAAGTTTTCTGGTTCTGGAGATGACAGAACTTAATAATCAATAATAATCTAATGGAGTTAAAAGATTGTTAGAGAAAAAAAAAAAAAACTTCCCTTTTGATGTCTGAGAGTTGAATCACTCAACACATGGATACCTCAACTTATGTAAGTGAATGTCTCTCCTAAAGAACACCTCCAGGTGGAATCTTCTCCGAGTCTTCGTTGAACGTTCCTCAATTCAGATCAAGCTTTTCTCTTCTAGTTTGTTAGCTCCTTTTTGTGAATTTTCTGTCATGTATTTCTGTGCGCTCCACTTCTCCCCTGCAAGTTTTCTTCATGATTAGTGGGTAAACACGAGAAAACAATAAAGAATTCAAAGTAGAGGCATGGATCCACAGTGTTTCATGGGATGACGATGGTGAAGACAGAAGGCAAAGATCTCTTCTAGAATTCGTCCACTAATTATAGTGTCTTCAAGAGCACCATGGTCGCCAGACTTGTTGCGAGGACTTACCAAGAAACCTTCACTGGATATTACCCAGACGCTTGGATCTTCGTGGACAGTTATTCTTGACCCTTTCTTCTTGTCTTTTTCATAAAAAGCGAAGAAGCCCTTCATCTTCTTTTTCTCCCTGCAGCAAAAAAAAAGTAAAGAATGATGAAAGTGAAGGAATCTAGTAGCAGAATAACCTTAGCCTCGTTGGAGTGACATCCTTTGGGAAAGTGACTCTTGTGATATCACGAGACATGGGCTTCATGACCAGTGGATTGCATTGGGGTTGAGGGACGAAGGGGGATTACACGTCGTCGTCGATTTTGGCCTCGTCTTGACCGAGAGCTCTTCCTCCCCGTTCTCCTCAATCTCACCTTTCTCTATCTCTCTGGCCGTGTATGACCATGAATTGGCCTTTTTTTTTTTTATGTGAACTGTGAATGAACCCCCCCTGTAACCCTAGGCATAACCACGTATATATAGAGAATATTCTAGGTTTAATCTTAACCGTCAGATTTGAGAAAAGAATGATCGTCGGATCGGATCTATCCCGTCGGGCTAGGATAATCAAAATTTCGCCCATAAGAGAAAGGCCAAGGGCTTGGTCGAAATTCTCATTTTAATGGGCTAATCCGCACAAATTTTAGGCCTAATCGGGCTTTAATTAATTAAATATGTAATTAATTAAAAGGCTGATATTAAATGGGCTGATTTAAAAATTAAATTTGAGCTTGATCCATGAAATTGAATTTGGCCGAAAATTGAAGAATTAACCCTAGTTCGGTCGCCTGTTAAATTATGCATGATTGACTCGCCTTCGCCTAAAAGTAAATGGGTAACAGAAAAATAAATATGCAATGCATGAGAATTTATTTTTTTGTGGGAATTGTAAATAACCCTCATTTTTATGATTTAAATGAATGATTAAATGATTTTTCTAAAAAAATAAAATTTAGGTGTCAACAAGCGACTTAAGTGATTTACAGTTTTCTTTAGTTGTCTTTATATAGCTTATGCAAACAATCAATATATAAACTGTTTTTTTGTCCGTTAGTATTATGAAGTTTAGCAAATGTCGATCAACCATTCAACCAAGTACATGAGAAATTAGGACATATAGAAGGCTTACATTCGACAACATTATTCTCTTTGTGAATACGACTCGTGAACTATTCTCTATTCGACTAATCCAGCACACAATTAATTTATCTTCGTAGGACATGATGGCGGCCTCCATGGACACTTCAGCTACAGCAATAGATTATGCAATGTCCGAGCTCATAAGACATCCACAGGCGATGAAGAAACTTCAGCATGAACTAAAGGAAGTTGTTGGCATGAACAGAACATTGGAGGAATCAGACATAGAGAGCTTGGAATACCTAGACATGGTCATAAAAGAGACCCTCCGCCTACATCCGCCTGCCCCGTTGCTTCTTCCGCATGAGTCGATCGAGGACTGCATGGTCGGCGGCTTCCACATACCGCGCAAGTCGAGGGTCATTGTGAATGCATGGGCAATCGGAAGAGATCCACACGTTTGGGGCGACCCCGAGAGGTTCATCCCGGAGAGGTTTGAAGGGACAAACGTCGATGTTCGGGGACGTGACTTTCAACTTGTGCCATTTGGGTCTGGTCGTAGAGGATGCCCCGGGATGCAACTAGGTCTGACTGTGATCCGGCTGGTATTGGCACAACTTGTGCATTGCCACAACTTGTGCATTGCTTTGATTGGGAGCTTCCGGACGGTATCTCGCCATCCGAACTCGACATGAGCGAAGAGTTCGGTCTTACAACCTCTCGTGCAAAGCATCTAGTGGCCATACCATCGTTTCGCCTAAAACCTGTTTAGGGACAATTCCCAATCAACCTATCTTATGAAGTAGGTAAATAAAGAATTAGAATTCAATTTAATTGTGTTAATATGAGATGATATGAACTTGTCGTCATATGTATATGGGTTGTGTTATCGTTTCAGTCGTTTAAACTCCTCTCCTGGCTCCAATATCATTTTGGTCTTTACGTGCTCTGGCGCATCAGACGATGCGTATCATATCTTTTTTTTTTTTTTACCATTTCTCGAAGAAATCACCATCTATCTCTTTTGTTTCTAGATCCTTTTTAATTATTATTCTCGTTTTTCAAAGTCAAGATAATGTGACCGTTCGTGTTTCGTATTTTGTCATTCCCCACGATTCTAATGAGTCATTTATGAGGCAAGTCAAGAGTTGTGTATTATGCCTATATAAAAGCAAGTTTTGTAATAGTTGAGTAGTGTTATGAAAAACGTGTGCAATAAGAAATATCATGGCACATTCATCTCCTTTCTTAAGTGTTTGGTGTTGAGAGTTACTGACACCCGAACCTTACCAACACTTCTGAAGCCTAGCCGCTACTTCTGAAGCCTAGCCAACGCTTTCTAAGTTCAACATTTGGTATCATAGCTCAAGTTGTTTGGAACCACTGATCATGTGCAAGAGGTCAAGGATCGGAGAACCCCAAAATTCTAGCAATACACGGTTAGGGAATGTGATCATTGGTTTGGAACCAAGCTTGATTGGTGTAGTGCCGAGCATTATATCCAAGTCATATGGAAGATATTTCAAGTTCGATGAACAGTGTCAAGAAGCTCAACTACTCCGATTGTAATAATGGGAGCACTCACATGCAAGGGCAAGACTTGTGGGATATCGTCGATGACGGCAACACCATAGCTCCCACGATCAACAGTGAGTTAAGGAAATGAAACATCAAAGCGGGTAAAGTATCTACACTCTTGTTGTGACTGTTGAAGATGAATTAATGCAACACATAGAAGAGCGTGCAAAATCCAAAGGAGGCATGGGGTAACTTGGCAGCACTTTTCGCAAAGTCAAACGATGCCAAATTGCAAAGGTTGGGGAATGAATTACTATCGATGTCGCAACAAAATATAACGGTGAGTCAATATTTCACCAAAGTGAAATCTATTTGTGAAGAAATTTCAAAGTTGGATCCTAATAAGGCCATCTCTGAGACAAGAATGAGCAAAATTATCATTTATGGGTTAAGGCCGGAATATAATGGTATTGTTATGGCCACCCGTGGATGGGCATGCCAACTCGGACAAAATTAGAAAATTTATTGGATAACCAAGAGACTTTAGATAGACAAATGTCTAAGGTCTCGGTTCATGAAGATGAAACTGCCTTCTTCATTAGTAAATGAGGGTTCAAGGGTAAGAGCAAAAATGGTGATGGCTTTGAATATGGCAAACAGAGGAAAAATCGTGGAAGTTGGAAAAGGGGACAATAATGGAGAAGTGCTCAACTAGGGGAGATCGTGGAGATCATGACAAAGATGATGATAAATGCGAGTGTTGCGTAAAATGCCAGATGTGTGAATTCAAGCACGAAATAACAAAGGATGAAAGTAAAATAAAAACACACGAGACACGATATACATGGAAAATCCAAAACGGGAAAAATCACCCAGAGAGAGAATGGTTTCATTATCTTCAATAACAAGTACAAAGCTATAATTAAATATCTAAAGATCTAACAAGAAGAAGTGAAAAATAAAAAGGTTTCGAGGCAAAAGTGAAAAGCTCGGGGCAGAAGCGAAAGCAAGCGTTACAATATAATATGCAACATATCCATTTTATAACCCCTCTAAAAAAACCCTAAAACAAAAGTTCATGGTCCAAACTAGCTTATTGTTTTATTTGAAAGTTAAAATATAACCTCCACCTTGACTTCAAATATTCAAAAGAGTGTTTTACAGAACACCACAAGACATCTCTCCCTCACCACCAAGAGTGACCACACGAGGCCACCCGCCAAATGAAGGAATCGAAAACACAAACCCCCAAGCCTATGTGAGTGTACTCAATGTAGGAAACAATGGTTTGAAACGCCACCAACTCCGCATAAATAACTCAAATGCCGAAAATGCCAATCAAGTCCAAATAATGCTTGAACTTGGTCAAAGGTGAAGGATCTAGCAATATCACCTAGAGGGGGGGTGAATAGGTGATTCTGAATAGAATTGAAATTTCTTGCGGAATAAATAAAATTCAGTGTACGATTAGAATCAGGAACAGAGTGCAAGAAGTCTAAACGTAAAGGTAAGAGTTTAGAGTAGAGAATATTTGTTGACACCTAAATTTTGGTTTCTCTTAAATTATTAATTTTTTTCACAAAAATGAGAAGTAGCATTGATTCTCACAAAAAAAAAAAATTCATGCATAGCATATTTAGTTTAAGCATGCATTGCATTTGCATTATTTTGCGTTCATGGTCGATGGCAAAGATTTGTGCTTAAATTGACAAGTGATCGGGATTGGCATGGCGTGAAGAAATTTGACTAAGGTAGGGAGTGTGCCGAAAATATTCATGGGGATTAGACCTATTTCAAATTGGCCCATTTTCGCTCATTAATTTTTTTTAGGCTTTTAATTAATTAATTATTAGTTAATTAGAGCCCGATTTGAGCCCAAAGTCATGCGATTAGGCCTACGAACAAGGCAATTTTCGAATGGCCTCTCTCATCCCTCTATGGCCAAAATTCTCAAAGTGTTTTAATGGAATATGACTCCTCAATATCAGAATTTTCGATCCTATGGTTATGATTGAGTCCTATCCTAGTTAAAGCTTTTGATCTAACGGTCATTAATGAGTCCAACGCTTGCTAGCAAACCTTTACTCTATAAATACGTGATTATGCCTTAGGGTTAGGGGGGGCCATTATTCATTGAAAAGTTACGGCCATAGGAAACATTCACGTGAGAAAAAAACGCCATTGGAGGCCACGAAAATTCATATACGGCATCATTGAGAAGAAAATTTCTGTTCGTGAGGGAGAGGGATGAAGAAAAATTCTGACAATGGGGGGTAGAGGCGCTTCTTCTTCTGAGTCAACTCCATGCATCACCGATTGGAAGGAAGGGACGATCCCACCATTATTCTTTTCTTTTCAATATTTTTCTTTAACTCCCTTTGATCTCATGCACAGGATTAGAACCGCGAGCACCAACGTGAGCATTAAACGTTGTCCATGAATTCTCTTGCAATAGTCCCAGGTCTTCAACCTTAATCTCCATAATTGGTGTCTGGTGAAGTTAAAGAAACCTCAAGCCAATCGGACCCATCCATCCGAAGGAGTTCACGTGGGAATTTGCATCATGCTTCCTTGGAAACAACTCAGCGTCACCAGTTTTTCTTTCAGCGTCTCACTTGAATTTTGATTGCAGTGGAAAGTGAACTATGAAGGAGGATGTCGCCCGATCATCCACCGAGAGAATTGCAAGAAATTATAATATAGTGAGCGTTCGGAAGCTCTCATACCAGCCCTGCTCCACGCTGATCAGTCTTGCTCGTTGCCGACTGCCACGAGAGCCGACGTTCATCAATCGAACTGCTATCCAGCCCTTCGGTTCTATTGATCCAGCCTTGTTGGAGGTTTTTTGGTTTGGTTTGTGATTAATAATTGGTGACTAACTTGTGCGCTATTTGGTGCTAGAATCCCTTGATATTTAGAACTCGAATTGGGCTCAAACAGGGGATGTTTTTGGACAAAACTCCAGCTAAAAGGGTGCTGGGAATTCGGTTTGGAAAAAGGTAAATTTCTTAAGTTCTGATCACTTATCTATGCTCGTTTACTTGGAAACTTGCATTATTGTCCTTGGGCCTCCTTTGATCTGATTCGCGATTAAAGTTGCAAAAAAGTAAACCTTTTTTTCGATCAATTCATGTGAGGCCGAAAATTGAAATTTGTCCCGTACAAATTCTGATTATTTCTTGAGTTAGTTTGATTTGATCATTAAATCGGATGAATTTTTTTGAGAATTGATGAAACTGATTGGAAAATGTCTTTTCTCAAAGTTTGTTCCATAATTTTAAGATTGAATTAGCCAATCGGAAAAGATTAAGAATTTGTGTGAACTAAAAAGTGATTTTCGGTACATTCACCCTCTTGGTCGAATTTGATATGTTTTGATGGATTGTTCCTGCTTTGACCTTATCATGGTTAATTGAATTGCCTTATCCCATGGTTGTTTGAAGCTATCTTGCATTGTGGCGAGGATTTCTGTTTAATCGGATAACTCGTTTTTTCGTGGATAGATTATTGAACTCGACCTTATCTCTAGCGTGTAAGTTTGCTTGGATGATCACTTGACCATATCTTGTCTTATCTTATCTCTCGTTATTTTTCTGAGTATATTTCTTTAGAGATGAGATTTGATTGAGTTGGATCTAAAGCTAATCTTTCCAAACTTTAAAGATAACTTTCTCAAAAATTTGAAGACATGAGATAAGGTTTCATCCAAACAAGATATCTTTTAAAATTTTAAAGATTATCTAAATTCCTTGAAAATCTTAAGAGATAATCTTTCTTAATTTAAAAGATTAAATCCCTTGAGGATAGGAGCATATCTCCTTGATAAATTCGACTACCTTAGGTAGTCTTCAAAAATTCTAAAAAATATATGCACATTTTTAAACAAACATGCCTATAATATATGCTCCCCTCGTGCCTTGTCCCTTCGAAAAAAATTAAATCATTCGCCTACCCAGAATCTACTGGGGTGGATGTGATTTAAGTATAAGATATCGAGTTCTTTCCCTTTGGCAAGAGAGACGTTGTCGTCTTATACCTCTACTGGCAGGCTGACTCGAATTTTCGAGGATGTCGCGTTAAAAATTCTGCTCTAATTCGAATCTTCGAAAATGAGTGAATTATCGAAACTTCGGAAATTAAGGTATATTATGGGCATTTTTGTTTAATTTTGTTCATTAATTCAGAAAAACCCAAAAAAAAATTTCATAAACCAATCAGAAAAAGGCATTGTCATGAAATTGGTACCGAAAGGGCATTAATTAATTTTTAATTAATGTAACCAAGTCCCCGAACTCACTATCTCTTGTTCGTAGAAATAAAATAGTTCTCCCACTATTTTATTTAGGTTTCTAATCGACCTACCAAGAAACGATTAGTGGCGGCTCCTAAAATAAAAAATCATTTCAGTGAAACCTAAGTTGCGAATTGGTAGGGCTTGGGAGAGTCCGTATTAGGTTAGTTAATTCATCTAATTAACCTAATAATCCATTAGCCTAGCCTAAATTTTTTTAAGGTCGCGACAATATTGCACACGACGATTATAGTGGTTCGGCTTAGATCAAGCCTACGTCCACTCTCCCACGATGACAGCCGATCGGCTGGATTTCACTATGAAGAATCAAAAGAATTACAAACACTCAATCACTTGGTTTCTCTCTCTCTCTCTCTCACAGATTTTCACAATGAAGGATTTTGGGTACACAGAATATTTTCGGATAGGACTCAGATTATCCTTGCACTTTGGATTGTTGTCCGCCTTCTTCTTTTTAGTCCATCATGGTTCTTCTTTTATAGTCCCCTGCCTCCGAACTAGCCGTTGGATTTCGGCCAAGGGATCGCTCTTCAATCTTTAATTGGACATCATCAATCGTGATTGAACGAGACTGTATTTTCAGAAGATATGTAGACCGTTGAGTAAGATATTGAATCTTTCTGATTCAGTCGCCCATACAACTGAATCTCCAGCTTCCATAAGTGTGATAAGTCTGAGTTGGTTCCCGAAGGAATATTCCTTGGAGGATGATATCCCATTGTAGAAAGTCACTTGATTGATATAAAGGGATATCAGGGCAATCGAATATCACAAACTTTCCATAGAAATTTTGCCTTGATCAGAAAACTGCCATACGTGGGTCTTCATGTTTTGTAATTGCAGAAACTGATCTTTCTTGAGTTTCGTCTTGAAACAGATTTGTTTCTTACTGATCAGTTGACATGGAATGGTAATACTGAGATTTGATGTGATCCATCCGTCACTGTTTAGATCGTCAGAAGCACTTCCATCCGATCCTCAGTCAGAAGCTCTTCATCTGACCTCGTCAGAGGCACTTCCATCTGACCCTTCGTCAGAAGCACTTCCATCTGTCCCTTCGTCAGAAGCATTTCCATCTGACCCTTCGTCAGAAGTACTTCCATCTGACCCTTCGTCAAAGGTGCCTCCATCTGACCCTTCGTCCACGCGACAGAATTGGATTCACTCAACCTGCTGCTTACACATTCTTTCTGCATCACATAACATTATACAATTTCTTTTGATAGTTTTGTCAGAATCAAAATACATGAGAATTTCCACAACAATCTCCCCATTTTTGATGGTGACAAAACTCCTCTTGTTGCAAATACATATAAGTGAATTTAAAGTTTTTTAAAACAGTGAAAAAATGATAAAAGCGAGTAATCTTCACATTCACTCCTGCAGGTAATCATCATTAGAGATCCTGTAATGAAAGTATTCCTATAGGAGAATATGATCAGAGTATGATTATCCTGCAATGATCCTGCACAAAACTAAACTCCATAATGAGAGTATACTATTAGAGTGTGGTTATCCTGCACGCAAATAGAGTCTTCTCCCCCTTTTTGTCAACATCAAAAAAAAGTTTATAAAGCTAAAAATTTGAATCGAGTCAATTTGAAACAAAATAGAGTAAAGGTTGTATCATAGCAATATAAAATGAAATTAGGAAGAAGGATGATCTTGAGGCTCGTTATCAGCCTCCACTAGGGAAGGTCCTTCATAACTTTCTCCCATTCGCTGAGCGTGGCTTCTAACGGCTTGAGATGAGGGAAGGTCTGAAGCTGTGCTGTCTGTTCTGACCAATGTGTAGGTAGGCATGTTGGCGACCTCAGCACAAAATATTCTGCCATAGAGATCAATAGACTTCTCCAACTTAGTCATCTGACTAGTCATACCCTGCAGCTTCCTATCGATCTTCTGTTCAAAAGTCTGCATTTTCTGATCAAACCTTGTTTCCATAGCAGCCAGAGTCTGAAGAAGAATATGTTGAAGATTCTCAAAATGTGCTTGAAGTTCCACTTGTGGTTCTGGAGGTGCACGTTCTTGAGAAGAGGTGTCAATCCCTTTTGTAGTTACATTCTCCCCCTCAGTTCGTGCCTTAGGAAAAGCTTGAGAGGCAAGCACTTCAGTGAGAAAGACATCCGATGTAGCAGGCAAGGGCTCACCCTCCCCCTGAGTTATAGCCTTCTTCCCTGTTGCTTTTGAGCTCGGCACAGATATTATTTCCTCAACAATGTCCATTGGTATGGACTGTGCACTTGACAATTGATCTTCTCGTGCAATTGCTGAAGCCAGACTTGTAGTATCTTTGTGAATTGTTGTCTGGTGGAGGATACAGAATAAGCCTCAATGTCATCTTGTTCTTCCTCCTGTTCTTTTGAAGCCAACTTTGCTAGAACTTGTGCTAGCGACTGCTCATGATCACAGTTGACAAGTGTATTGTCATACTCTATGTCATCTTCAATTCTGGCAACTTGCTCCTTATTCCACATTGTGAGGAATTCTTCCTCAGTCAGATCACAAGGATACACGACCTTCTCTTGTGGTTGTGTTTCTGCTTCATCTCCTTCTTCCTCATTTCCTTCAGCATTGTGTTCTGCAGACTCACCTTCTTCATCTGATCCACCTCGAGATTCTGTAGCTTCAGAATCATACTCCCCTGTTCTTTCTTTACTTGCCTCTGAGTCCTTATCAGTTGAGCTATCTTCTTGTTGTCCCTTGACAGCCACAACTTTTCTCCTCTTTGGAGATTTCTGCTTGGACTCATCCTCGAAATCCACAATGACTGGTTCATTGTTCTTTGTTTTCCATCCAGAAGGAGTCATCTTGTATCTCATCTTTGTCACCATAGTCTCACCAGCAGTCATCAGAGGAATTTCTTGATTGATAAAGGCGCTCAAGCCACCAATCTTGAAATGATCTATTAATTTGTAGATCAAGGCGACATAAGGAAGTTGTCTCTTTGGCTTGAGAGCTAATCTGTACATGTGTAATAGGACTGTGTGAGCAAAAGAAATCCTCTTTCCTATCAAGATGCCCCATAACAGCTTTGCCTCATACTTCGAGATATCTGTCTTTGAAGCTGCCTTGGCTCTAAGACATTCAATGATCACCTTGTGCATCATGATGTGTTTTAAGGGAAAATCACTATAGGCAATATGTGACTTTGATTCCCTTGAGAAGCTTGATTTGCCAGTTAGGAAGCAAAAAGCTTCTCCTGCAGTGACATCTAGGGGTTTGAAATCTCCCTTTCTTGTTCCCATGATAGATGCCAATTCATCAACAGTCAGAATATACTGCTTTCTTTTCATCGTGAAAGCTAAAGAGTTGAAGTTGACAAACTGAAGATTTGAGTAGAAGTAGGCTACCAGATCAGGGAAAGTGTAGCCTCTCTTCGTTATGAAATGATCTATCTTCACCTTTTGTAGATGCTTCCTCAGATAGATGCCATTACTATCAAAGTACTTTAACTCAAATACTCTGTGAGGTATAACACCTCTCTGTTTCATGAATTCAAACCTTTCTTTGTGAGCCTGATTCTGGAACATAGGATCAAGAAAGCTTTTATCCAAAATAAACCCAATATTTTTCACAAAGTCATTGAACAGAATGTCATCATCATCTTCGACCTTTGCCTTAGTACCGCCAGGTCTAATTGGAGAGGATTTTCGTTTCGAGCTTGTCTCTGCCACTTTCTCCTTTCCTTTTCTAGAGGCAGATTCAGGTTTTTCTATAGCAATTGGTTCAACGATTTTTCCAGGCAAGCTAAGAAACTCCAATAGTTCGCATTCACAATCGAAATTGTGAGTACTCAACAGTTTTCTAAGTTCATTACCAAAAACCCCTCCTGCCTTAATCCTATCATACATTGGCTTAATAGAATGTGTCATAGCTTCTTTTCCTTCAAAAGCGGACAGGGACAAACCTTTTGCCAAGCGGAGTGCTTCTCGCTGTTCGTTGATTTGGGTTTCTGTAGGTTCGGCGCCACTTGCTGTTGAGGCGGAGAACTTTCTCTTCATATGAGGAGTCTTCTTTGAGTCAGAGGCTGATTTCGGAGCCATTGATGCGTAGAAAGTTTGAAACTTTGAATGAAAGAGTGTTGTTTTGAGGAGGAAATCGAGAGCGAGAGATCTTAGATACGGTTTTAGGGTTTTGATTTGAGAAAAATTTGAAAGTGAGAGAACAAAGGTGACGGTTCGGTGTTTTATAAAAGAGGCGGTTATTTTTGGAAACAAAATCGATAAAAGAGAATTTTGATTTTCTAAAGGGAAATAAAAGAATTTCTTTAACAAATTAATTAATTACCGTCAATCAGATATTCGGAGATATATATTCATATGATGAACTTACCTAAAAGATAGTTTTTAGAGATAACTGACCTCGATTTATGAACTTTTCAAAAGAGATGTGAATTTCTTCTTACGCGCCTTTTAGCGTTCCTTCTTACGCTCCTTCAGATGCTCCTTCTGACGCTCCTTCTGGCGTTCCTTCTGACGTTCCTTCTGACGCTCCTTCTGACTCTCCTTCTGACTCTCCTTCTGACGCTCCTTCTGATACTCCATGTTCTAAGGTATACTTAAGAAGGAAGGTTAATGATGGATAATTCATTTCTAATGAAATTAAAAGTCTGTTTATCCAATGGTTTAGTGAAAATATCTGCAAGTTGATTTTTCGTATCAATGTATTGAATGTTAACATCACCGTTCTGAACATGATCACGTATGAAGTGATGCTTGATCTCAATATGCTTTATTCTTGAGTGAAGTATGGGATTCTTTGTAAGATTTATGGCACTCGTGTTGTCACAAAGGATTTCCACAGTTGATTCTTCAACACCATAATCTTTGAGCCGCTGTTTTAGCCAAAGTATTTGAGCACAGCAACTTCCAAGAGATACGTATTCTGCTTCAGCTGTACTAAGTGCCACTGTATTTTGCTTCTTGGAATACCATGAGACAAGCATGTTTCCCATGAGCTGACAAGTTCCAGATGTACTTTTTCTATCAATTTTGCAACCTGCAAGATCTGCATCTGAATATCCCTTTAGTATAAAATCAGAAGATTTAGAGTACCACAAACCATAGTTGGGATAAGTCCCTATGTATTTGATTATTCTTTTGGCGGCTGATAGGTGTGATTCCCTTGGGCTTGATTGAAATCTTGTGCATAAGCAGACGCTATATAGGATGTCTGGTCTTGAAGTTGTGAGATAGAGTAGTAATCCAATCATACTTCGATATAGTTTGGGATCAACTTCCTTTCCATCTTCATCTTTATCTAATTTGGAGGAGTGAGACATAGGAGTTTTTGTCTTTTTGCCATTTTCCAAACCAAACTTCTTCACTATTTCCAGCGCATACTTTTCTTGAAATATGAAAGTTCCTTTCTGAGATTGATGAATTTGAAGACCAAGAAAGAACCGTAATTCTCCCATCATACTCATCTCAAATTCATCCTCAGTCAGAAGCTCTTCATCTGACCTCGTCAGAGGCACTTCCATCTGACCCTTCGTCAGAAGCACTTCCATCTGTCCCTTCATCAGAAGCATTTCCATCTGACCCTTCGTCAGAAGTACTTCCATCTGACGCTTCGTCAAAGGTGCCTCCATCTGACCCTTCGTCCACGCGACAGAATTGGATTCACTCAACCTGCTGCTTACACATTCTTTCTGCATCACATAACATTATACAATTTCTTTTGATAGTTTTGTCAGAATCAAAATACAAGAGAATTACCACAACAAAAGGAACTGGTTTGGTAAACATATTTGCTGGATTATCCGTTGTAGGTACTTTCTGTCGTGGAAATTCTCATTGTATTTTGATTTTGACAAACCTATCAAAAGGATATGCATATTGTTTTGATTCGTAGAAAGGATGTGTAAATAGCAGGTTGTATGGATCCAATTCTATCACTAAATCTCAAGGAGAGAGTTGTCATATAGATGCTTCTGGACGATTGGTCAGATGGAAATGCTTCTGGACAAAGGTCAGATGGAAGTGCTTCTGGACGTTGGTCAGATGGAAGTGCTTCTGGATGATTGGTCAGATGGAAGTGCTTCTGACGATGTCAGATGGAAGTGCTTCTAACGATGGGCAGATGTAGTGCATCTGAAGACCTTCAGATGGAGTTGTTTCTGAGGGTCAGATTCAACATGTTCTCTTATTTAAACATTTCATACCAAGATCTATATGTAGTGACAGATTGATCTTATCAAATCTCAGAATTACCATTCCATTGTAGCTGATCAAATTCGGGAAGTTCGAAGTAGATCAGTTTCTACAAAATGAAGACCTTGAACGGCATGTTTTCGATCAGGGCAAGGTTCCTTATGGAAGTTTGTGATATTCGATTGACAGAATATCCCTTTCAATCAATCAAGGGATTTTTTACAATTGGTTATTACCTTCCAAGAATATCTTTTTGAAACCTATTTGGATTTACTCCACTTATGGAAATTGGAGATTCGGTTGTATGGGCGACTAAGTCAGAATGGTTCAAAAATCTACTTCAACAGTTATCATATCTTCTCAGATACAGTCTCGTTTAATCACGATTGATGACGTCCAATCAAGGATTGAAGAGCGATCCCTTGATCGTGTATCCAACGGCTAGTTTGAAGGCAAGGGAGTATAAAAGAAGAACCATGGCGATCTACGAAAGTGTGACGAACGACAATCCAAAGTGCAAGAGTTAATCCAAATTTCATCCAAAATATTCTGAGTGCTCAAAATCTCATTCATTGTGAGAATTTGTAAGAGAGAAAAATTGAGTGGCAGATCGATTGTAATTCTCTTCAATTCATCATAGTGAAATCCAGCCGATCGGCTGTCATCGTGAGAGAGTGGACGTAGGCTTGACAAGCCGAACCACTATAAACTCAGCGTGCTCATTTCTCTTCCCTACTTCATTGCTGCGTTTATTTTTTGTATTATCGCTCGTTGTTCCTGTCTACTGATCGCATTTTGAAATTATTTTTAATTACGCAAGAAATTTCAATTTAGTTGTCGATTCACCTATTCACCCCCCCTCTAGATGATATTGCTAGATCCAACAATTGGTATTAGAGCAGGTTGCTCATATTTACGAAGTGTTTATTGACTTCTGAGCTAACGATCTACTATGTCTAGCAATCACTCTTCAAGAGCGAGTGATTCACATTTTGCCAACAAGCCACCCTATTTTGATGGGAATGACTATAATATGTGGAGCAACAAGGTAAAATGGTTCTTCAAGGCGTATGATGATTTGATGTGGGATGTTGTCACAAATGGTGTTATACCTAATGCTGCTGCAAGTGCAACATCCGAAAATGGAGCAAATCCTACCACGACCATGATTGAGACTGAAAAAACCAAAAGACGAGGCTTGGATTCCAAAGCTGTCAATGCATTATTTTGTGCTTTATCAACTCCTCTTTATAACCGTGTTTCAGAGGAAAAATATGCTAAAGCAATATGTGATAGGCTTCATATCACTTTTCAAGGATCAAATAGAGTGAAGGAAACAAAACTCAGCACTTTACTGAGTGAGTATGAAGCATTTCAGATGAAATCTGACGAATCTATTACTGATATGATGGACAGG
This sequence comes from Rhodomyrtus psidioides, assembly GCA_021437785.1. Taxonomy (NCBI): domain Eukaryota; kingdom Viridiplantae; phylum Streptophyta; class Magnoliopsida; order Myrtales; family Myrtaceae; genus Rhodomyrtus; species Rhodomyrtus psidioides. Next base: position 247,948 of record JAILYB010000077.1, on the reverse strand, counting down.
TTTCAAAGTCTAGCAAGTGGACTTGCAAGACAAGGTGCACCCATTGCTGAGGCGATGCAAGTAAAGAAGATACTTAGAGGACTCACAGACGAGTGGAACTATATCAAACCTTCCATACAAGAATGTCAAACGATTAGACCACTTTCAGTGGATGAGCTAGTTGGGACACTACAATCCTATGAAACAGAACGGGCAAACAAAAGGGGAGATCAAAAAGGTAAGAAATCAATTGCATTAAAAATTGAAATTGCTTAATGTTTGTCTAACACAGATGATGAAGAACTTGCACTTATGGTGAAGAAATTTAGAAAGATGACTCGAAAAGTCAGAAACTTCAAAGAAAAGAAACCTTTGAAGAAAAGTGATCAGAAATTTTCTCAAAATGAGTCTCAAGAAAGCAAAGATGTGATATGCTTTCATTGCAAGAAAGCAGCACATATCAAGCCGAATTGTCCAACGTTAAAGAGAGACAAGCTCAAGTATGAGAAGTACAAGAAAGCTCTAAAGGCAGAGACGTTGAGTGATTCTGATGAAAGTGAAGATAACTACGCAAACATTTGTTTGATGGCTAAGTCAGATTCAGAATCAGATTCGAGCTCAGATTCAGAAACTGAGGTAAGTCTATCTAATCTCCCTGATGAAGTTACGGAGTATATTGATGAGCTTTGCAAAAGTTACAAAAAAACTCTTGAAAAAGTTTCTGTTTTGAAAAAGGAAAACTCCTCTTTAAAACAGCAAAATATTTCTCAAAAAGAAAAAATTGAGTTTCTACAATACGAATTTCATCAGTTGAAAGAAAGCCATGATCTCATTTCAAAAGAAAATGATTCTCTAAAAGAAAAATTGATGAGACTTCAAAAAGGTTGTTGTCGCGACCTAAAAAAATTAGGTTAATGGATTATTAGGTCAATTAAGTTAACTAACCTAATTCGGACTCTCCCAAGCCCTACCAATTCGCAACTTAGGTTTTACTGAAATGATTTTTAATTTAGGAGCCGCCACTAATCGTTTCTTGGTAGGTCGATTAGAAACCTATATAAAATAGTGGGAGAACTATTTTATTTCTACGAATCAGAGTTAATGAGTTCGAGGACTTGATTACGTTAATTAAAAATTAACGCCCTTTTGGTACCAATTTCATGACAATGCCTTTTTCTGATTGATTTATGTGACTTGAAATGTTTTCTTTTTTTGTGTTTTCTGGTTTTTTTTTCTTTTTCTTTTTTGGAGTTTTTCGATTTTTTTCTTAAAAAAAAGGATTTGAACAAAATTAAACAAGAATGCCCATACTATACCTTAATTTCGAATTTCTGATAATTCACTCATTTCCGAAGATTCGGATTAGAGCAGAATTTTTAACGCGACATCCTCAAAGATTCGAGTCCGCCTGCGAGTAGGGGTATAAGGCGACAACGTCCCTCTTGCCAGAGGGAAATAACACAATATCTTATACTTAAATCACATCCACCCCAGTAGATTCTGGGTAGGCGAATGATTTAATTTTTTTTCGAAGGGACAAGGCACGAGGGGAGCATATATTATAGGCATGTTTGTTTAAAAATGTGCATATATTTTTTAGAATTTTTGAAGATCACCAAGGGTGGTCGAAATTGTCAAGGGGATAAGCCCCTATCCACCAAGGATTTCACATCTTTAAATAAGGAAGATTATCTCTTAAGATATTTGAGAAATTTTAGACAATCTTCAGAATTTTAAAGGATATATTAATTTGGATGAAATCTTATCTTAAATCTTCAGATTTTGAGAAAGTTATCCTCAGAGTTTGGAAAGATCATCAATAAATCAATGTGCAAAAGTAATCATCTCAACATGGTGAAGAATTCGGCCAAGAGGAAGAGCACGTGCGCCATGATTCTGATTTGTATCTTAATCTGTGAATATGTCAAAGCAATCTAAACAGGCAATTCGTTCACAAATTCCAAAGTACATAACATTCTGCCAATCGAGTGTCCTCCTATTTAAGCTCGTCTTAGTCAACCTTTTGCACATGTACATCAATTCACCAGTTAATTGAGATGGGAGATTCCATGAGCATTTAATCATCAATTCTGGGATACATGAAATTCCACTCTCAACCAAGATATATTTGAAATTTCCAAATTTGCGAGAACATGAAAGAATGTGCAGAAATCCTTGAGCCAAAAATCAAATTAACTACTCTCTCATGAGCAACCAAGCAAGATTAAATCTAAGACCAAAGACTTTTCCTTTCATCCCCACGAATGAACGATCACATCACGGTATATCAAAACGCGCAAGAATATTCAGTGAAAGACGCAATCTAGTCCGTTGAACAAGAAAAAAAAAATTCAATGACAAAAAAACTTTACCTTGAGTCGAATATCCGCTTTGCTAGCCAAATCTTGTGTGTGATTTGAATATCAAGCTCGAACTTTCGGATGGATCGGCTAACGACCTTACGCGCCTAAAGAGACTTGATGAGATAAATTTGCGGCGGCCGATTTACACTTCGGTGGCACCGAACAGCAGCACGAATTTGCCTTGAACAGCAACAAAAGACGCCTCTTGATTGAATGTCAACCGAGCAAACCGAACTGGCACGAAACTTGGATGTGAAGCTCGAAATTTCGAACCGGTTGGCTATAAAATTATTTCCCGAACAAGATCAATTTTCAGTGGACTCCCAAGATGTTGCGGCGCCAAGCAAACAAACGACGACTTTGCAAGCGTCGGAGGTGGATACTACGAAGAAACTGCAAAAAAAAACAAAACACCACGAGTTGTGGCGTGGTTATTGCTTCAAATAGTGGCAAACTTTGCACCGGATAGTGACTGAATTTTTGCACGAGCAAAGTTGGAACACGGCCTGGGAAGCAAAAGGATCCTTGTAGCTTTTGAGTGCAGAATTTTTTGCTAATCTCCCTCGCGTTCTCTATATGTGCTGTGGATTAATGATGGCCGAACCCCTATGTACGTGAACAAAGCCTTGTCTATATTGAGCTTGAGGAGAAGAATCCTAGCAAAAGTAGGAGTTGTGCATGACCGTTGGATTCGCAATCGATCCTAGTTGAAACGGGATCAAATGTTCACCGTTAGATCAAATTCTCCGAATCTCAAAGAGTCCTAATCCGACGGAACTCTTGGTTATTTCAACTAAATAGGGATAGAGTTCCGGTTTCTTAAAACTCTTATCTCTAGTTAAGGTAAGACTCTTTCAATAAATTCAGAATTTTGATCTTAAAAGAGTCTTAATCTAGCAAAACACCTAGCAAACTCGGTCAAGGGAGTTATCACTATGAGTTGGCCGAATTCTTCATCTGATGAGCCATTTCGCACAATTCCAGGCCTCAACCAATGACTTTAATAGCCAAAAATGGGCTTGAGTAAATTTGAGATAAAGTCAAAGTCACAAAAGAATTCCGCAAACCTTTGACAAGCTCTGACCGAAAATCATGATGCAGATTATGGGCTCGTATCAAATCCTCGGGCTAAATCAAAGCTTCTTTCAAATCATGGAAGTTTTAACTGAAAGCCTTAATTACTAAGACAAGCCTGGATGAACGGAATTGAACTCAAGAATAATTAGCTCATAAAAAAAATCGACACCCTTTACCAGGCGAAAATTTTAGACTGAGTTTGGTTCGACCCTCATCAAATTAAGCTCAATTAACTCAACATGTATTTGACGGAAATTAAATATGCAATGCATGAGGATTTATTTTTACAAGAGTTATGAATAACTCTCATTTTATGCTTAAATGAATGAATTTCTAAAAATTAAAATTTAGGTGTCAACAGTTTTCACAAAGTTCAAGGACTTTAGACAATATTATCTCTAAACAAATACCTTTTAATGATAGATCAGGTTTGGGTTTTAAAAATGAGACTATTCTCAAAAATTGTTTTTCTAAAATAAATTTCCACAAACCTACTATTACTGTTTATAGAAAGCATTTTTACAAACAATTTACAAAGTCTCACATACGCCAGCCTTGTGTAAATTGTGGTAATTCTAGCCACACTAAAGACTATGCAAGAAAGTTTGGAAACGAGTTGACAAAAGGTCATCAAGTTTTACTAACAAAGAAGGACACAAGAAGACATGGGTACCAAAGAAACAATGAGTTATTCATTTCTTGCAGGTACCAAGGAGAAAGAAGAACAAATGGTTTCTGGATAGTGGATGCTCAAGTCACATGATTGGTAATCCAGATATATTTGTATCTTTATCAAAATGCAATAGTAGAAGTGTGTCTTTTGGAGGAAGAAACAAAGGAAAGGTTATTGGAAAAGGATATGTCAAGATTGGAAGTCTGATTGTCAAAGATGTCTCTCTAGTAAAAGGACTGAATTACAATCTGATCTCTGTAAGTCAACTTTGTGACTCTGGTTATGAAATCTGCTTTCAAGATATAAAATGCACACGTATAAGCAAGGACAAGAAGCAATGCTTTACTGGTCGAAGGTATCAGAATATCGATCTTCTTAACATTGACTGACTCTGAAAGTGCTAAATGTCTTATTTATGTTAAAGATGAATTTGAGTTGTGGCACAGAAAATTAGGGCATATTAGCATAAAGCATATTTCAAAGCTCTCTAAAAAGGGACTTGTTCGAGGTTTGCCTCAAACAAAGTTTGAAAAAGGAGGACTCTGTCATGCATGCACATTAGGCAAGCAGGTAAGAAGTACTTTCAAGTCTTTAAATCAAGTTTCTTCTAAGCAAAGTTTGCAGCTACTTCATATGAATATCTTTGGTCTAAACAGAACCTTAAGTCTTGGAGGTAAGAAGTATTGTCTTGTTGTAGTTGATGATTTCTCTAGATTTACATGGGTATTATTTCTTGCTCACTAAAGTGATGCTTTCATATCTTTTTCAAGATTTGCAAAAAGAATTCAAAATGAAAAAGGTTATACCATTTCCTGCTTAAGAACAGATCATTGGGGAGAATTTGAAAATCAAAATTTTTCTGACTTTTGTGATGAACTTGGAATTCAACACAATTTTTCTGCTCCTTATACTCCTCAACAAAATGGGGTAGTTGAAAGGAAAAATAGTTCTTTGCAAGAAATGGCAAGAACTCTTTTGATTGAGAGTAAGATTGCATCTCATTTTTGGGCTGAAACTGTTTCCACGGCTTGTTATATTTTGAATCGAATTTCTCTCAAACCCCTCATTGAGAAAACCCCTTATGAAATTTTCAAAGAAAGAAAGCCTGATGTTGCATACTTTCATGTATTTGGCTGTAAGTGTTTTATTCTAAAGAATGCTAATGATCGTATTGGAAAGTTTGATGAGTGATCAGATGAAGGAATTTTTATGGGATACTCAACAACCAACAAAGCCTATAGAGTCTACAACAAGAACACTCGTGTTGTTGAAGAATCAATAAACATCAAGTTTGATGAAGAACTTCAATATGACGAATCTAAATCTAGTCATACAGCTATACTTCCTCAAGTCTCAAACTCACAGAAAGAATCAGAAGAAAAGCAAGACTCGGATGCAAATATTGGTTCCGAAAGTGTTCAGAAGGAGACTCAATCAAATGAAGTAGGCCGAGAAGCTGAACAGAAAGAACCCACAGAAATCTCAGATGATTACTTCAACAAAAACTGGAAGCACAAGTCAAGTCATCCGAAGGAACTCATCATGGGTAACATAGGTGATGGCATCAAGACAAGATCCAAGTTTAAGCAAGCAATGAGTAACATAGCATTGGTGTCTGAATTGGAGCCAAAATGAGTTGAAGATGCACTAGCACATGAGAACTGGATAAATGCAATGCAGGAAGAGCTACATCAATTCAAAGTCAACAATATTTGGGAATTAGTCAACAGACCCAAAAATCGTCCAGTAATTGGAATAAAATGGGTATTCAGGAATAAACTGGATGACAAGGGAAAAGTTGTAAGAAACAAAGTAAGACTTGTAGCAAAAGGCTATTCTCAAGAAGAAGGAATAGACTATGATGAGACCTACGCACCTGTTGCCAAGTTAGAAGCTATCAGGCTACTACTTACTTATGCTTGTTACAATGACTTTAAACTCTTTCAGATGGATGTGAAAAGTGCATTCCTTAATGGCTACATCAAAGAAGAAGTCTATGTTGAGCAACCCCTTGGCTTCGAAGAACCTAGAGGAAAGAATTTGGCCTATGCTTTGAGAAAAGCACTTTATGGACTGAAACAAGCATCTCGTGCTTGGTATGAAAGGTTGAGCAACTTTATATCTAAACACAACTTCATAAAAGGTAATGTAGATACTACCATCTTTATTCAAAAATAAGGTAAGGATATTCTTCTAGTTCAAATTTATGTTGATGATATAATCTTTGGTTCTTCTAATGAGCTACTTTGCAAGAAATTCTCTAAAGAGATGCATGATGAATTCGAAATGAGTATGATAGGAGAATTGCGATTCTTTCTTGGACTTCAAATTCGTCAATCTCATAAAGGAACATTCATATATTAGGAAAAGTATGCACTGGAAATAGTGAAAAAGTTTGGTTTGGAGAACTGCAAGAAGACAGAAACTCACATGTCTCACTCCTCCAAACTTGACAAAGATGAAAACGAAAAAGAAGTTGATCCCAAGCTATATCGAAGCATGATTGGATCACTACTCTATCTCACAGCTTCAAGGCCAGACATCTTATACAGTGTCTGCTTATGCGCAAGATTTCAGTCAAGTCCAAAAGAATCACACCTTTCAGCCATCAAAAGGATAATCAAATATATTGGAACTTATCCCAGCTATGGTTTGTGGTATTCTAAAACTTCTGATTTTACTCTAAGAAGTTATTCAGAAGTAGATCTTGCAGGTTGCAATGTGCTTTGCTCTTGAGTGAAGTATGGGATTCTTTGTAAGATTTATGGAGCTTGTGTTGTCACACTGGATTTCCACATTTGTATCTTCAACACCATAATCTCTAAGCTGCTGTTTTAGCCATAGAATCTGAGCACAACAACTTCCAAGCAATACATATTCTGTTTCAGCTGTGCTAAGAGCCACTGTACTTTGCTTCTTGAAATATCATGAGATAAGCATATTTCCCATGAGCTGGCAAGTTCCAAACATGTTTCGCGCCCAACTTGGTGGCTAGGGCGCCAAACATGTTTCGCGCCCAAGTATCTCGTTCATAGGCATCTAGGAATGATCCTCCGGATCCTCGAACATCTACATATACCTATCTAAGTGATTTTACTTCAACTCAACCTTTGATTCAAATTGTTTCTTTCTTGGATTTGGCCGAATCTCATAGACATCAAAAACAACACAATGCTCTAAACTATAGTGAACTTAAGAAGTCTCTAGTCTCCACACCTCGAAATCCTTTATTGAATTTCATTCACGGGACAACAAGACTTTGAAAATCAGGTACGACAAAATAGAAGGCAATCCATTTAGAATAGAAACTAAAACCAAGAAACTTTCTGATAATATCAAACTTATTTTTCAGAACTCACTCATTTATTGTAAAGTTAACATTCAAACGGCATCTAGGTGTGACCACCAAATGTTTGGCTATAGGAGTAGAGAACCCCAACTCCCTGGCCATGTCCAGCTTGCTCGATAACTCCCCGCCAGGAAGCTCCCAGTCAAAGCAGTGTACAAGCTGAGCAACCACAAACCGCACCACGATCAATCCGAGCTGTGTCCCCGGGCACTTTCGGCGGCCCGCCCCAAATGGCAGGAGCTGAAAGTCATGCCCCTTAAGGTCCACGCTCAACCCTAAGAACCTTTCAGGGACGAACTCTTCCGGGTCATGAGTGTTCCACACTTTTGGGTCCCTTCCGATGGACCAAACATTCACGATGACCCTCGACTTGTGGGGTATGTGGAAGCCGCTCACTATGCAGTCCTCGGTCGCTTGGTGGGGAAGCAAAAGCGGAGCAACCGGATGAAGCCTCATGGTCTCCTTGATGACCATGTCTAGGTATCCCAAGCCCTCCATGTCTGATTCCTCCACTGCTCTATTGAATCCCACAGCTTCCTCTAGTTCTTGTTGGAGCTTTTTCATTGCACTAGGATGTTTTATAAGCTCGGCCATTGCGTTCTCTATTGCTGTCGCTGAAGTGTCCATTGAACCAACCAACATGTCCTGCACGGAGGAATATATACGTCAAAATTCATGTTAACGATTATCCTGATTTCACCTATCGAGCTATTAAGTTACGCATTTTCTGAGAAAAATTAGTGCATATAAACACAAATTTTTTCATTAATTAATCAATTAACGGAATCCAAATGTTGATTGAATCCATGCGGAAACTACTTACGAAGAAAAATTCCATTAAGAGTAACGCTTGAGATAATTAAAAAGACAGAACTTTTTTATGTGATATTTGGTGTTGGACGAGGGAAATTATTCTTCGACCTCGGTAATCCTTTCAGACATATTAAAACCCTACTTGAAATATTGTCCATCAACCACTTAATAATGAATAAATTTTGTTGTCCCTATTCTCTAGTGCTCACGGTTTCATAGTTGACAAAACATTATTCACCGCTCAACCACCTGTGCTTGAAAGAGACAAGCACATGTATTTTAAGAGACAATAATTGAAATACATTTTAATAAACTTTGAATCTTCAACTTCTACTTCCGGCATATGATGCGCTTGGTCGATTGGGAGATGCTCTTTGAGACCGTCTGTTCACAATAGTTTATGAAGAAGCTGACAAGATCCTCTGCCTCGCTCGAAGTTATTTAAAGCAAATGTGATCACTATCAATATTATAATCACTACATTTGCCTTAATTATATAGACAAAATGATATTTGAGTATCTGCCATTTCACTGTCTAATGATTTACGAACTGAGGATGTAATAAATTTTACAGTTTACATCAATTTTGATGCCTCAGTGTACTAATCTCGGAGCCTCAACTAGCTGGATCCTCGTTCTAGTTACTGAAACTAATTAGGGTTACTGTGATTACTTGTTAATCTAGCTACAAAAAAATTGATTAGTTACCTTCATAATGGCCTTGATGTGGGGCCTGTCGATATGGTACTCTCCCTCGTCCAATCCCATGATTCCCAGCATGACATCAACAAAATCTTTGGTCTCTCCTTCCTCTTTCTTGGACTCCATGTGCTCGTCGATGATCTTCTCAAAGAAGGCATCGAACACTTTGCTCACAGCTTTCATGCGCTTCGTCAACCCCTGAAGATCAAATGGTGCTAAACAAGGAACATAGTCACCAATGTTAAACTTCCTAGTTAACGTCATCGATTCTCGAATCACCGCTTCGAACCCTCTCTCGTCGAACTCCTTGTCTGAGTACTTCTTCCCGAACACCATCCGGCAACTCATGTCGGCGCTCAGCGACGAGATCTTCGCGCTCAAGTCTATGGCCGTGCGGTCACGAGACGCGTCTTTCAGAAGATTCACGAACAAGCCGACTTCCTCTCTTCTCATGGACCTGAAGGAGTTGATTTTGGCGTTGCTAAGGAGCTCCACAGTGCACATCTTTCGGATGTTCCTCCAATACGGGCCATACGGCGCAAACCCCAAGCTCCTTTGCTCGTAACACAAATGCTTCGCCGACTCTTGAGATGGCCGGCTCGCGAAAACAAGATCGTGGGTCTTGAGGAATTGCTCGGCCGCTTCGGGCGAGGAGACGACGATGGTCGGCATGAACCCAAGGCGCAAGTGCATGATGGGGCCATATTCTTGAGCTACTTTGTGTAGATAATGGTGAGCGTTTTGTCCCAGCAAAGGGAGGTTCCCAAGAATGGGAAACCCGCTTGGACCAGGAGGCAATTTCTTCTTGCCCTGTTTTTTCCATAGCAAAGCTCGCAGTAAGAGATGACCAATCAAGGCGAAGGTGAGTGTTGCCCATATCCAACCCATTGGAGGTGGTTCTTTGGAAGGAAGTGAAGCGAAGATGGCCGTGGGGATGATTTCTTGCTAAAAAAAGGCAAATTTCATTGCTCTATTTGTGGGCCCCGTTGAGAAATATTATACACCATACATTAATTAAGTCAGTCACATGGAAACTGTGACAGACCTTTTTTGTCTGTGGTCATGGATTGTAGGAAACTTTTTTGCAATATTTGATGAAACTAAATACGTTTAATGTCGCAGAACCAAAATGGAAAGGTTCGAATCGTGTCAAAAACACGTGTACATGTTCAGTTCCTCAACTACCAAACCACACAATATGTTCATTTTTCTCGTAACCTCCAGACTTCGCTCGTCGGTATGCGCATAGCACATATGTCATTGTTCAAACTCAAAAAGATGCGTGAATCTTCACCTTAGGTTGAATTCCTCAAATAGACATAAGTAATAAACAATCTTCTTCCATCCATCGGAATATAACTCAGCTATAGCAAATATTAACCAAATCCAAGCTGTGCTTGGATTTGGCAATAGGCAAGGGCTTCGTCACCATATCAGTGGGATTATTTTCTATACCAATCTTTAAACACCTTGATATAACCATCAGCAAGAATGTCTTGAATACAATGATACCGCATATCAATGTTCTTTGTTCTCTCATTATACATCTAATCTTTAGTAAGATGTATATGACTCTAACTATAACAATGGACAACAGTCACACCATGATTTACATTGAGCTCTCCAAATAAGCTTGTTAACCATATGGCTTCTTTAACTGTCTCTATAATAGCCATGTACTCTGCCTTTATAGTAGACAAAGAAACCGTTTCCAACTAACAGAACAACTTCCAATAGTAAAGATATACCGAGTCAAAAACCTCTAGAATAATCCTAATCAATATATCCTGTAAGAGTGTTACCAGTTTTTCCAAACTCTAAACCGTAAGGAGAAGTATCCTTCACATATTTCAAAATCCACTTCACAGCTTGGCAATGAACTTTTGTTGGGTATGACAAATATCTAATTACCACACTAACAGCATGTGAAATTTCAAGTCGATTGCAAACCAAAGCATACATAAGGCTACCAACTACACTAGAGTTTGGAACATATTGTATATGTTTTATATTATCATATGTATATGAACATAAACAAGCTAATAATCTAAAGTGAGCAACAAGAGGGGTAATCATTGATTTCATGCCAAAACAATCTTTGATTTCATGCCAAAACAATCTAATATTTCTCAATGTACCTTTTATGAGAAAGATACAATGTTTCCCTTTTTCGTCGAATTTCTATGCCTAAGATTTTCTTCGCTGCACCTAAATCCTTCTTATCAAATTCAACGCTCAACTGTGCCTTTAAATTATATATATCATATTCATCTTTTATTACAATCAACAATAGCAAATAAATGAAAGAGTCATTTGGAAGTTTGCACATATATACACAACTGTCATATTTACTCCAACAATAGCTAAGTTGTTACTATAAATAAATCAAACATTTTATAACATTGTCTAGGTGATTGTTTCAAGGCATATATAGAAGTTTTTAATAGACATACATGATCTTCCTTACCTTCAAACTGAAAATCCTCTGATTGACCCATATAGATTTTCTCTGCAAGTTTTCCACGCAAGAAAGATGTCTTCACATCGAGTTGTTCCAACTGTAAATCATGCGTAGCAATTAACGCAACAAAAGCCCGAAGGCATCATGTTTAACGATAGGAAAAACACATCATTAAAATCAACTCCATCAATTTGACTGTAGCCGTTAGCAACTACACGAGCTTTAAATTTGATTTCTTTAGCTATAGGAATACCTTCTTTTCTTTTTGTCATGACCTAAAATTAGACTAATGGATGGTTAAGCTAATTATGTGATTAACCTAACTCGGACTCTCACAAGTCCATACCAAATCGCAACTTAGGGTTCAATATTTAACACGCAAATGATTTAACTTGGAGTCGCCACTAATCAATTTATGCTAGACTGATTGGACACCTAGATAATGTAGTAGGAGAAATGTTGAAATATTTGATTTCTACAAATCAGATATTAATAAGTTCGAGGACTTGATTACGTTAATATTTCTATTAACTCCCTTTTGGTACCTTTCATTTTAATGAAAATGTTGAAATAGATAGCTTAGACTAATTTTATTCTAAAGTTCTAACATACGAGGTGACCATGTAGGTGTGCAAACATTAATGTAACACCTAATAATCAAAGTTGTCACACCTTGACTCTTGAGCACGCGACATCCCTACCAAATTGTCTCAGGTCATAAGGATAACATCTCAGGCATGCTATCGACTCACGATACCATAATTACGCGTGCGGAAACGAACAAACTCCCAAACATCAAAATATGCAGGGATAGTAAAGCAGGAAACAACAGCACCAATCAAACAACAAAAGACACTTTCATTTCATTACCAAAAGTAGATGATCGTTAACCCTACAGAGCTATACAGTAAATACAATCTCGTTCTTCGGAGCGGCTCCATAAGACCATCAAAAAGGTAGGTGGGTCGGGAAGGGTTAGCTTCTCATCTACTTCAAAAGGAGGGGCCACAACACCCTCGTCTTCCACAAAAAGTCAACACTACTAGAACTACTCATCCCAATAGTCTAATGTGGTCTCAGATCAGTAGTCCGGGTCAAAGTCAGGGTCTACAACCTCCCTATCCGGCATATCCAGATCTATCGGGTCCAGGCTAGGATATAAGGAGCCGAGTTAGATGGCCCCTCAAACCCACGTAGCGGGTCAGAGAGGTTGTAACATCCCAAATTTTACGATCCATCTAAGTTCTACTCCGGACGAGCTACGAATTGAAGCCGTAGACGTCGGGAACAGAGCTAGTTCACAATTGTGGAAAGATTGCCTATCCTAGTGTTCGGATAGGTAATGTCTATGGACGACCATGCCTTAGTCTCGTCCGATTGAGACGCCATATTGCGGTAGTTCTCCGAGTGAGTATAAGACTTGATATGGATCGATTCCGTTAGACGTACATCGGCCACGAATCAACCCTGATAGGATTGGCTCATGAATCGATTGCAGCATTACTCCGACACATGAATGAATTGATCTTGAATTCTCCTAAGGCAGTTTACCATTGGAACTTCGTACCCAGACTGATGTGAATCACTATGGAAACTGATCGTTCTACGAAGATCCAAGGATTGCGAATTGGTAACCTTGACCCCCAATCGAACCTGTGATTGGTAACCTCGGTATGAGCGGGACCTGTTGACGAACCTGTGTCAACCAATCCACGCTATAGACGCCACGAACAAGAAAATTCGCGATCTTGCTCGATAAGTCGATCGATCGCCACAAGGAAACATTGATAAGATCTAGTCCTCAAGAGAACTCGAAGAAGAGGAAGACTCTCTGTATAAAATTCTGAATTAATGTTATGTTTTCAGAAACTCATAAGCACCCTTATATATGGTGCTAACCCTAAAAGGCAAAAATTACAAAAATACCCTTAATTAATAAAAATTCATCTAAAAATAGAAAAATGCCTAAAAGTCCATCTAAATGATGTCGAATGGCTGAAATTCATCGCAGTTCATGGCCAAAGGCCATGAGTATTGATCAGGACGCCGTTTCTCTTCAGCTGACCAAATTTAAGCTCATTCGAAGCTCGTTAGCCCTAAATCCGTTCAAAATTCGCTAGGCTAAATGTAATCATGTTGCACCAAGGAGTTTCAGAATCTTCAATTCTCGAATCAAGATCACCTCCACTCCAAAGATCTTGAACCATGATGCCGATGGCTTGCTTGAATTCCCTCGCTCTCGCTCGAGTAATTGGACCAAGTGGATAGAACAACGAGTCCCTAGCACCTCCTCCTCGATATGGTTCGATGTCCACATCATTCCCTCCGCCGTGCAAAGGATTTGTCCTCAAATCAGCACCTGCATCAAAAAGAGTCAAGTCAGTAACATTAAAAGTAGCATTAATGCCATACTCACCTGGAAGATCAAGCTTGTAGGCATTGTCATTGACCCTCTCCAACACCATGAATGGTCCATCCCCGCGCGGTAATAACTTAGAACGTCGTTGCTCAGGAAAACGCTCCGTGCGCATATGAACCCAAACCCAATCGCCGGGTTCAAACACTACTTTCTTACGCCCTTTGTTGGCTTGCTTTGTATATTGTTCTGTCTTGTGTTCAATATTCAGTTGTGTCTTTTCATGCAATGTCTTCACAAACTCGGCCTTCTTAGCGCCATCTAAATCCACACGCTCTTCAATAGGCAAAGAAGTTAAATCTAACGGAGTTAATGGATTAAAACCATAAACAACCTCAAACGGTGTGAATTTAGTAGCAGAATGCACACTCCTATTATATGCAAACTCAACATGCGGTAAACAATCTTCCCAAGACTTAATATTCTTCTTAATGATAGCACGTAACAATGTCTCTAACGTCCTATTAACTACTTCAGTTTGATCATCAGTTTGTGGATGACAAGTAGTAGAGAATAAAAGTTGTGTACCTAATTTCTTCCACAATGTCTTCCAAAAGTAGCTAAGAAATTTAGTATCTCGATCAGAAACAATGGACCTAGGCATGCCATCCAAACGCACAACCTCACGGAAGAACAAGTCAGCAACATGTGATACATCATCGGATTTATGACATGGTATAAAATGAGCTATTTTTGAAAACCGATCTACAACCACACAAATAGAATCCTTACCATGCTTAGACCTAGGCAATCCTAGCACAAAATCCATAGAAATATCAACACAAGGATGCGTCGGGATAGGCAAAGGAGTATACAAGCCATGTGGTTTAGCTGTAGACTTAGCCTGTTTACATGCAATGCACCTTTCACAAACACGTGTGACATCTCGTTTCATATGTGGCCAATAAAAATGTTCATGCAGCACTTCATAAGTTTTATTGATTCCAAAATGCCCCATTAAACCACCACTATGCGTCTCTCGCACCAACAACTCTCGCAAAGAGCATCTAGGCAAACATAACTTGTTTTCACGAAAGAGATAGCCATCATGCCTATAGAATTTTTCAAACGCAGCATGCTCACAAGCTTCAAACACTCTTCCAAAGTCATCATCATCAGTATATATCTCTTTGATATGCTTAAAACTTAGGCACTTTGCTCCTAAAGTAGTTAGAATTGCGTACCTTCGAGAAAGTGCATCGACTACCACATTTTCCTTACCTTTCTTGTACTTGATTACATATGAAAAAGTCTCGATGAACTCCATCCATTTAGCATGTCTTTTGTTCAACTTTTGCTATCCCTTCAAGTACTTTAATGTCTCATGGTCGGTGTAGATCACAAATTCCTTTGGCCACAAGTAATGTTGCCAAGTCTCCACAGCTCGCACCAAAGCGTACATCTCCTTATCTTAAGTTGGATAATTCAATGTTGCTCCGCTTAACTTCTCGCTGAAATAAGCTATGGGATGTCCTCCTTACATCAACACAGCTCCAATTCTTGTACCAGAAGCATCGCATTCTATTTCAAAAGTAGCACTGAAATTTGGTAAAGATAACAAATGAGCATTAGTTAGCTTATCCTTCAACAGATTGAATGCTCTCTCTTGCTCTTCTCCCCACGTGAAACTCACGTGCTTCTTGATGACCTCGGTTAAAGGTGCGACGATGGTGCTGAAATCCTTCACAAATCTGCGATAGAAACTGGCTAAGCCATGAAAGCTGCGCACCTCTCCTACAATCTTAGGTGTTGGCCATTCTTGGATCGCTTTCACCTTTTCTTCGTCAACCTGTATTCCATCAGCACCAACAACAAACCCTAGAAATACTAATTTGTTAGTCACAAAAAAGCATTTCTTCATATTAGCATATAGTTGCTCGGCCCTTAAAACCTGTAAAACAGCTCGCACATGTTCAATATGGTCATCAAGGCTTCGACTATATATCAAAATATCATCAAAATAGACAACCACAAATCGACCAATAAAAGCACGCAGAACATGATTCATAAGTCGCATGAAAGTGCTAGGCGCATTAGTTAAACCAAATGGCATGACTAACCACTCATACAATCCATACTTGGTCTTAAATGCAGTTTTACATTCATCCCCTTCTTTCATTCTAATCTGATGATAACCACTTTTCAGATCAATTTTAGTAAATATGCAAGCTCCATGTAACTCATCTAACATGTCATCTAATCTAGGAATAGGATGTCGATACTTTACCGTAATATTATTAATTGCTCGGCAATCGACACATATTCGCCAAGACACATCCTTCTTCGGCACTAACAAAACAGGAACAGTGCACGAGGTAAGACTTTCTCGCACATATCCTCGTTCCAGTAATTCACTAACTTGCCGCTGAAGTTCCTTTGTCTCCTCAGGGTTACTTCGATATGCGGGTCGGTTAAGTAATGGCGCACCAGGTATCAAGTCGATTTGATGCTCTATGCCTCGAATCGGTGGTAGACCTCCAGAAACCTCATCAGGAAAGACATCATTAAATTCCTGCAATAAAGATACGACAGAACTAGGCAAACTCGGGTCAAGATCGTTAGTAGTAAATAATGCCTCCTTGTACAAAAGTACAAGCATCGGTCGGTCCAGAATCAAAGCTCTCCTCACTTCGCTCGATCTTGCATAGAAATTCTTTTCTCTCTTTTTCTTTTCTCTCTGCTTTTTCCTCGGCTTTTACCACTCTATTTTTCTCTATCTCTCATTTTCCTTGCATCTCAGACTCTCTACGCAAGCTCTCAGTTTTCTCACTTTTTCTCTCTTTCTCAGCCTCACGTTGTAGTTTCAATTGATCTTCATACACCTCAGTAGGTGTCATTGGCACCAAAGTATAAGTCTTCTGATTCATCACCAATGAATATCGGTTAGTGTATCCATCATGATATACCCTCCGATCATACTGCCATGGTCTACCAAGTAAAAGATGTCCCGCTTGCATATGTACAACATCACACACCACCTCATCTTTATATCGCCCTATCTCAAATGGAACTAGGACTTGCTTCGAAACTTTCACTTCACCACTATCATTCAACCACTGAAGTCTATATGGTCTAGGGTGCTTTGTAGTTTTCAATCATAGTTTCTCCACCATAGTACAACTTGCCACATTTGTACAACTACCTCTATCAACAATTAAACTACAAATCTTACCATTCACCAAGCATCTTGTATGGAACAAGTTATCACGTTGCTGGTGATGCTCCTCCTCCTTAACTTGCACGCTAAGAGAACGTCTAACCACCATCAATTCACCCTTGACTGGCATCTCGACATCGCTACAGTCCTCCAATGGTGGCATGACATCATCATCTTCCTCCCTATCACTTTCAGATTGAACATCTCCAGGTCTAGTCATTATCATCATCCTCCTATTAAGGCATTGATTCGCCATATGACCCCTGCCTAAACACTTGAAACATTTAATTTCACGAGTTCTAGTGTTAGGATTTTCAGTTTTACCTAAAATCGGATTCGAACTAACTCTGCCATCTTTCCCCTTCTCCCTTGAAGTTTCAACCTTGGTGTTGTTTCCCTTCCAGTTCGGCTTCTCGTCTCTCTTCCAATTGGGTTTCCAATTTGAGCTTGAACCTCCACTACTCTTGTAATTTTGGTCCAACTTCAATTGCTTCTCTACTTTGATAGTTTTGTCCACCAATTCTTCCAACTCGACATAATGTTGCAGCTCTACCACTCTTGCTATATCTCGGCTCAAACCACATAAGAATCGTGACATAGTAGCTTCGCGGTCCTCTACCACATTCGTACGGATCATGGCAATCTCCATCTCTTTATGGTACTATTCCACGCTCTTGTTACCTTGTGTGAGATTTTGCAGTTTATGAAACAAGTCTCTATGGTAATGACTTGGTATGAAGCGCTTCCTCAGCACCGCTTTCATCTCATCACACGTTTCTACCGATCTCTCACCATTGCGTCTCCTGCTATTCACAAGCTGATCCCACCAAATTATAGCATAATCAGTGAATTCAACAGCTGCAATTTTTACCTTCTTGAGCTCCGAATATCGCTGGCAGTCAAATATCATCTCCATTCGTTTCTCCCATTCTAGGTATGCATCAGGATCATTCTTTCCTTGGAAAGATGGAATCTTCATCTTGATATTGTTAAGCTCATCATATTCTCGATGTCTGAACTATTTGCGTATGTTTCTCCTCCCAAACGTGCCATCTCGGTCATCTTCTGTATCGGACACATATTCATCGTCAAATTGCCGCTGCCATCTGGGTTGCACCCTAGGCTCATCTCGCTGATTTTGTGGTCTCCCTCGTGGTGGCTCTCGATCACCATCAAGCCTCGTCTCACACCTCACAACTCGATTGCTAAGTGCTTCAAGTTGTAAGCTCAACTGCTGGATGCCTGCTAAAATTGCATTATCCCTTGGATTGGTGCCATCCTCCTTTTGATTTACGCTTTCTTGGTCTGCCATGATTTTTTTTAAACTAAACCTGCAAGATAACGTTAGAAATAAAAGAAATCTCACCACAATCACTCACGTGTTTCGCTCAAGGTGTTTGTCACTCCCCCGTGTTTAACTCAATCTCGGCTTTTTCTTCCCTCAATTAAACTCACACACTCTTGCCTTTTTTCCTCTCGTCTCCTTCTTTCAAGCTCTTTATCATACTAGAATTCCATTCTCACAAGCTCCTCATAACAGTCGACTAAACCACTAAGCAAGATCAATTCAGCAATATACTGCTCAATTCAGCAATTCAGCAACTTTTGCTAGATTTGAATTCAAGTTCAATGTTTGCTACTATTTTTTTTCTATTCGGTCCAACTAACAATAATAATAATAAAAAGAAACGAGTCGTCCTCTTGATTTTTTTTTCGGCCTTTTTTTTCAATTTTTTTATCGATTTTTTTTTCACCGATACTTTTTTTTTCTTTTTTTTATTGAATTTTTTTTTTGCCGATTTTTTTTACGAACTCAATACAATCAAAACAACTAGGACCGAAAACCCTAAGTCAAAATTGAAATCGCAGCAAGAACAATTCAGAATCCTAATTCAATTAGTAACAGATCCCCAATTCTATGAGCCCTAATTCTATAAACCCTAGATTGCTGAATTAAAATCAATAAAAGTAAGATAACTAGACCTTGTAGAACCAGCTCTGATACCAGATGATGTGAATTGCTGCGGAAACTGATCGTTCTACGAAGATCCAAGGGTTGCAAATTGTTAACCTTGACCCTTAATCGAACCTGTGATTGGTAACCTCGGTATGAGCGGGACCTGTTGACGAACCTGTGTCAACCAATCCACGCTATAGACGTCACGAACAAGAAAATTCGCGATCTTGCTCGATAAGTCGATCGATCGCCACAAGGAAACCTTGATAAGATCTAGTCCTCAAGAGAACTCGAAGAAGATGAAGACTCTCTGTATAAAATTCTGAATTAATGTTATGTTTTCAGAAACTCATAAGCACCCTTATATATGGTGCTAATCCTAAAAGAAAAAAATTACAAAAATACCCTTAATTAATAAAAATTCACCTAAAAATAGAAAAAATGCCTAAAAGTCCATCTAAATGATGCCGAATGGCTGAAATTCATCGCAGTTCATGGCCAAAGGCCATAAGTATTGATCAGGACGTCGTTTCTCTTCAGCTGACCAAATTTGAGCTCATTCGGAGCTCGTTAGCCCTAAATCCGTTCAAAATTCGCTAGGCTAAATATAATCATGTTGCACCAAGGAGTTTCAGAATCTTCAATTCTCGAATCAAGATCACCTCCACTCCAAAGATCTTGAACCATGATGCTGATGGCTTGCTTGAATTCCCTCGCTCTCGCTCGAGTAATTGGACCAAGCGGATAGAACAACAAGTCCCTAGCACCTCCTCCTCGATATGGTTCGATGTCCACATCACAGACACTGATAGCCGCGGACTGATTACCCTCGGTTATGTTTCGATTGGATGCTTAGTTTAGGAATGGGTGATTCCGATCTCAAACTGAGCTAATTACGAAAATGCTCTTACCCGATGATGCCAAGATGCACCAGAATACGCCAGAATCTATGTCTAGCCGAGCCATTCATGGCACATAGCATGTCATTCACGGCACATGGCCAAGTTCATTGGCAACCCGACAGCGCCTCCGCTATGGTTCGAATGAGAATCGGCTATGTTCGGAAATCCGGAGCTCAATCCAATCCTAACACAAATAACGTTCATGAGTTACAATGGAATCACATAGATTTTCCTTTTAGCAATAGGTGGCACCTAGGGTTTCTACACTCTTCGACTGCATCATCTTTGAAAAGTCAAAGCACGAATTTCTAGGTAGATGATAAGGCACGAATCCCTAGATGATAAGATCAAGGCACAGACTCCTAGGTAGATGATAAGGTTTTTGACTGGTCAAAAATAATATAATATTAAGGAACATTGTAGAACCATTAGAAAACCCTAAGAATCATTAGAAAACCCTAATAGCTAATGAAATAAGAATCGCTGAAAAAGCTCTAGAATATGGACACCTCATTTAGTCATGTGATATAAAGGGATATACTCTAGAATCTTCAATAACCATATATCCATATGTTCATAAATATAAGAGTATGTAGATTAAAACAAGAGGGCCACCTTAACCAATAAAATAATGACTCATATTCCTTCATTAATTTGGCAATATAAATATCATATGCTAGGAGCCACATATAAAGAACAAGAAGACAAAATTTGCTTGAAGAACAAATCAAGAAATTAGAAAAAAATTGAGAAATAATAATAAATTCTCACTATAAATAGGCATGGAGCCCTTTAGGGCCCCTACCTCGCGCTACTTCTCTCTCTCTCTCTCTCTCTCTCTCTCTCTCTCTCTCTCTCTCTCTCTCTCTCTCTCTCTCTCTCTCTCGGCCATCCTTTCCTCTTCTCTAATTCTTCTAGTTATCTCAACCAAATCCTCAAGGCATACATGTAATATTCAGCCACCACTTGCCGTTGTCGACTCTTCATCTTGTTTTATACATTCTTGCCAACAAGATATGTAAGTAAATCTTCTAAACTTTTGCTCGGGCAAAGCTAGTATCGACCTAAGTGTCTTGCGTGGGAGTTTCATGGCTTGCATGCTCTTTTTCATGCCTTATCGTCTATGAAGGTAAGTTTATAGTGCATGACATGATATGCCCCGTTCATGGGCGAATATGTGCATATCGACTATGAAATTTAGTATGAGACAAATTGACGACGGAAGCACGTGTTTGAGTCATGTTCGGGTTGCCCTGCGGGATGCTGTGGGCCTACGAAAAGCGTGGGACGTCTAGAAAGGTTGCATGCTGAAAGTCTACATGGCCGAATGGTTTAGTGATATGTTCATTGCCTTTCGCTTGATTCTTATGTTCAATATTAGCTAACTTCCTATCAATAGTTTAGAGGTTTTACTTACTGAGATGCATTCTCACTCCTTGTACTTTCAAATTTGTAGGTATGGCATCTAATCCGCCACTTCTCTTTGGTCTCGTCATATCTATTGAAATTACTCATACATATGTTGTAGATGTCGAACGGAACACTACCCAACGTCGTTACCTTAATACTATCCATGTGGATGAGGGGCTCGACCATTTGGTCCCTCATCATTATGTGGCATGGTACATAGTCCTTGGAGGAGGAGACCTCATTGGCCCGATTAAGAAATTCGATGGATCCCCGGGCTTCCATAATGGTGGACGACTGCATGACACGTAGGAAGGACTAAGAAGCAGACTTTTTGTTTGACAAAGGAAAAATGGTTGCAACTAGGGGCGAATTTTGATGTTCACGCCACTAGAGGCACTAGGAATACCCTCGCCCTACATGTAAATCTATATAATGAAGATAGAAGTATGTACTAATGAAGTGACACGAATAGAGTAGATGTTATATATATATATATATATATATATATATATATATATATATATATATATATAAAAGATGTGCTTGCTTATGTAGTGTTATAAGTGTAGTTTGTCTAAATAAGTAATAAGAATCATAACTTGTGTGAGCATATTTAATAATATGTTGGGACAAATTGAGGTCGACGTGCTTGGGACGTCAAAAGACCTCACCCGCCGACGCCTAGGCCTTATGGCCGAGATCGGCTCCAATTCTCAATTGGTGCCACTAATGCACTAGTGTACCGTTGTGGTCATGTCGGGGGTGTTACAAAGGTCCTCCCCATCACGCAGGAACCAGCCTTTAAAGCGGTGGGGCACTAGTCCCTCCTTCACCCAGATCGTGGTAATGTGGTGTTCTCATACCCTATCCAAGCCTGGATCCGAATGGCGCTTGATATCAAAGGACTGGTCAAGCGGGACTCCGAACCTAACGTGTCACTCCATCACTTCGGTCCTAAAAATGATTGATAACGATGGGGTGAGAAATAATCTCATAGAGTCAACGCCTAAGCGCGGGTAGGGCATTGATTCGCTCAGAGGTCCTACCAAACAGCATATATATATATATATATATAAGCTTACCCGTCAGCAGCCACACATAATGCGATACTTGACACAAGACGATAGTCACATCAATGAGTCCACTGACAATGCATCACACCAAATTGCATGCACAAGACATCGCACGCAATCCAATTATTAACAGTTAAGGCCACTTGGCCCGAGACACTAGACAGTTGGTGCTTAGCACACTAGTCAGTTGGTTCTCTATTGGCAGAACCAATTAGCCTCCCTTACTTTTGGCGATGGCATCCAATAGTCCGTGTGATTTCGATCGTCACGACACAGAACTATCAAGAATCCCTATAGGAGCTTCGGTCCATCACAAGTTGCGACCGGCAACTGTTCAACCTGGCATCATAGTTTGATCCAACAAGTCGTGGTATTCCAATAGCCGGTACGAACCTTTCAATAAACCTATTATATGACCATTCAAGCACATTCGACAACCAGCCAGTTCACCTCTTTGTATTAGTCAAATGCTCATACAGACGTGCTCAAAGACTCGGCCCTAGACCATTTTCATGCTAAAACATGCAGCTTGGCTCCACACGTGGTAATATGAATGCAGATTTTATCACTCAGACATAGCGATCGACACAGGGCGATTAGCACCCAAACAATCACTCAGCAGTTGACCAGTGCATAATCAAGCGATCGATCACAACTATTGATTAGACAAAATCAATCATTCCAGTTAGGATTACTCAATCCAACTGCACTTATTAATACCAATTTCATCATATCGAGTCGATATAATCCAAATCCCTTTGACAATCGATCATCCATTCGACTCTAAAATATCGCTTGCTTGCGATCATACAAATACAATCAATCAATCAATCTAGTCTAATCACCAATTAGCAACAATCCACCTAGCTATCCAATCTAACTTATTTAATCGTGATAATTTACCTTAAATTGAGTCTCTAGCTAAACCGACCATAATTATCTACTTAAACACCCTATTATACTAATTAGACTAACCCTAAATGCAATTAGCAACCTAACCAAGAGTTAGGAGCTAACTCACAAAAATGGTCCGAGGCGGCGGCGACGACGCAGGTGGCTCGGCAAGGCACGGCTAATGGCAGTGATGACTCAGCGGGATCCTCGAGGCTCTCGACACTCTCGACTTCCCTCGGCGACATTGGAAGGGCTCGACTCAACTCGGGTCACGGCGGCTGGTCACGGTGTGACAACCTAAAGCAGTTGAGGTGAAGATGAGATCTTCGGTTAAGGCTCTCAAGGCAGCGGTGGTCTTCAACTCGAGCTCAGCGGGCGCACGACAGCAACAGCCGAAGAGGGCTGAGGTCATACCGTGGCTGAAGGGCTCTCTGGCTTTCAGGTCCTCGATGGCTCGCGAGTAGGCGACGGAGGTGCTCGGGTCAGTTACGAGTGGAGGTTGACGACGGCGAGGGATGGTGAAACGCGAGCTTGGTGGTCACGGGGGTGGCCGAAGGTCTTTAGGGTAAAGAGAGAAGCGGTTCAAGTGATGGATGGCGCGGGCCGACGTGCTTCATGGCAGTGAAGATGGCAAGGACACAAAGTGATGGTCGGTAGCCAAGTGGTGGTACAGCAGAGGGACAGCAGTGGCTGGCAATGAACAGCAGCAGTAAGTAGAGGCGGAGCAATTGCAGAACAGATGAGGAAAGGTTCGCGAGGGCTAGTTCGAGGCGGGGCTGCACGCGGGCTAGTAAGGGGAGCTCGGTGAGGGCTGACTTGAAGCGTCGACGGGCTGAGAACGGCGCAATGGTGGACAAAGACAGAGGCAGCAGCACGGCGTCGGGTTGAGCAGGGAGGGTGGAGTAGCAGAACATGGGAGGAGGAGGAAGAAGATGAAGTCGCGGGAGCTCAAGGCTCCGTGAACAGTGATAGATGACAGGCATGGGGCAAGGGAGCGGCGACGGCGGCTCGACGGGCGGACAGCGGTGGTGGCGTCATGCGGTGGCCGAAAACACAAGAGGAGGGCGTCGGGTGGTCTGTTCGCTCAAGGGTGGGTGCCGAAGGGAATGAGAGAGAGAGAGAGAGAGAGAGAGAGAGCAAAAGTGTATGTAAGTCCATCAAGCCGGTATATTTAAACGCCGTGAAACTTTTGATTGAGAATATCGCTTAATTACACTAAACTTTGAGCTACAATTCTTTTCTTTTTTTTACGCACTGAATTTCCAGTTAGATTCACATAATTCGACACAAAATAGAAAGCCTATTTTTTTGTGTGTGTGTGGATATTCTAGGCAATTTTTTCATTATGACCCACGGAATAAAACTATCCGAAACAAAGGATTTCAAAAAGGGAGAATGAAAACAGAGCAATAGAACGAAAACAGTACCTAGCTTGGCCCGGCCCGAGCCCGAATTACTATTAGTAAATAGTAAGTGAGTGGTGCGGTATTTTATCCAAAAGAAAGTAAGTGGGAAGAGGTTGATATTCTTATTGTTGAGTCTCATGCGCATTAAAATCAAGGTTACTTCTTGGAAAAAAAGCATATTCTACCATGTATGAATAGACATCACAAGAATAAATACGCACACCAAAACCCTTAAAAATAGTTTTAATGGCCCTCATGAATTCATCCATTGGTTATGCATGGCAAAGAATCAAAGATTACCATTTCAAGAAGCTACTCATGCATCTCACATCATTTCACCAATATAGTGAACATTTTCTTGCCCCAGAGTTTGGACAAATGACACCTTTTTTTTTTGTATTTGTTATAGTAGAGAAATTCATGTGTTTTGTTCCTTTTTCCCGTGCATTAAGTAGTGTAATAATTTAACTTTTAAACCAAAATTTCAGCTAAACCCTACGAATGGGCTAACCAAAATTTCTTTGTCCATTGTTGGTTTAATTCCTTTTTTCAGGCTTAATCAAGCCTATCTTGGTTAATTAAACTTTTAATCAATTGCCTTTTCAATTTATTGAACTTAAATGAGCTGAATTAAGCCAAGATTAGGAGACCCTTAAAATTTATGTACGTTCTGCTGGCCGAAATTTCTTGAAAGGTTCTGGTCCGCCTGTGTGTCAATATTGATTCCATACAAGTTGCCGGTTCAATTAAATGCAAATGTATGAATGTTAAAAATTAAAACTATACTAAAAATGCAGACTGTATGAAAAATAATTTCATTATTTTTAGCCTAGTCCCTAATTTTATGCAACTCAAAATAAAAGACTAAAATTTAGGTGTTCACACTTTTGAAAACTCAATTGCAACCCATAATTTTCTTTCCTTTTGTGGCTTGACAAGCTCCCAAGTTTGATTATTTTCAAGAGATTACATCTTTTTATTCATAGCGACTAACCAATTTTGTTGAAACTTTTGAAGAAACAATTTCTGTTAACACCTAAATTTTGAATAAATTTTTTAGTCATTTTTGCATAGAAAATTAAGTACTAACATTAGTTCTTAAAAAAATAATTAAACTATTTTTCACATTTATTTTAAGTATTCATGGATTGCATTTGTTTGGATCGGTGGCAGAAAAAATAGCTTAAATTGGGAGGCGATTTGGACAATGAACCCATCACAATTTTCGACAATTAATGGAAAGGTGTGCCGAAATTCTGAAGCTATGAGAGCCTATTTTGAGTTTAATTCAGTCCATATGATGATCAATTTGAGAAAAAGACTTAATATAAATGCATATTTAGTTGGGACAAGCCTAATCAGTGCCTAAAATTGTCTAGATAGACCCGCAATTTTAGAGATAATTCAGCTAGCCCATTACTGGGTGTGCTGAATTTTACTATGGGTAAGTGGAGCTATTTTCAAAATTAATTAAGCCCGTAAATCATTTATTTAATGAATTTTTAATTAATTAAAGCCCCGATTAAAGCCTGAAATCACTATGGATGGCCCACAAGAGCTAGAAATTTGGGCTAGTCCATGGTATAATCCCCATGGCCAAAAATTTCAGGGGAGTTTTGGAATAATTGGACTCTTCAAGACTTAATCAAATTCTGGATTTTTCGAATTAGTAATCCTACCTTAACTAGGAAACCTACTTTGACTAGGATTAGGGCCCTCTAATGCCTATATAAAGGAACCTTATGCCTAGGATTAATTCATTCACACTCAACTCAGAATTTTTTTAGCAAGAGAGAGAGATAGAGCGAGAGGATCTTGGTTAGGAGCAAGCCCTACCGTGAAGCCGCTATAAAGTGCTAGTTTTTAGCCCTTTAATCAATAGAAGTTAACCGCTCACGATCTTCGTAACTCCATCTTCAAAAGATAATCTACTCGTCAAGTGTACCCAAAGAGATATGGTTCTTCTTCAAATCATGAACGTGTTTGACGGGCAAAAGTACACTTTCGATGTCAAAAGTTGTGTACATAGATCACTTTAGTACCAAAAGTTTCAAACGGATCATTTTAGTGCTAAAAGTTGTGCACGGAGATCACTTTAGTGTCAGCTTCTTTTAAAAACAATCACTTCAGTGCTAGAGGTGACATGGCTCACTGGTGTTATTTTTATTATTTGTTAAATTGACGTGGCACATCAAATTTGATAATAAAAGTGATCGTTTTTAAAAGAAGTTGGCACTTAAGTGACCGTTTTTAAGAAGTTGGCACTTAAGTGATGATTTTTAAAAACAGTTGGCACCAAAGTGATCCGTTTAAAACTTTTGGTACGAAAGTAATCTTCATACACAGCTTTTCGCACTAAAGTGATTCGTTTGAAACTTTTAGCACTAAAGTGATCTCCGTACACAACTTTTGGCACTAAAAAAGTACTTGTCCCTTTCGACATTTTCTAAGGTTCAGATCGTGTCATTGTGCATCTTAATATTGATAGTTTCAATCCCAACTACTTCACATTTAGCGTTGTTTCTCATTAAAATAAACATCATCACATTTCTTATACGTTGAGAACCAATCACGATTAGGATACAAGTGGTGTGAGCAGCCTGAATCAAGAATCCAACTATCGCTAAAATTGTCTTTATCATTTGCAACTAGTATCTAGCCTTATTTTCTTCTTCAGCAATGCCAGCTTGAGTGGGATTTTCGTTTCTCTGATTCTGTCTGTTCAAGTAGTTTTGATTGTTTTGATGATTTTCATTTTCTTGATTATATTGATTCAGATTATTTTTTCTTTGCTACTTTCCTTTTAGTTTCACACAATTTATCTTAATATGTCCCTTAGACTCACAATAGTTGCAAGTTAAATACCTATGTTTCGATTTTGACCTTTCTCGAGCAACTAAACTAGCCTCATGATCACTACTGCCTTCGAAAATCAATTATGTATTTAGTTGCTGCTTATTTAGTATACTAGTCTTGATATCTTCAACATCGGTAGTTTCTTTACTAACAATCATAGTCTATCTAAAATTCTTACGAGAGGGAGGTAGTGAAACTAATAATAAAAGAACTTGATCCTCAAATTCAATCGTTACATCAATATTTTTTCATTCAAAGATAATATCCATGAACTCAAAAATATGAGACTTAAGAGAAGAATCTTCAGCCATACAAAGAGTAAAGAATCTTTGCTTAAGTCTCAATCGATTAGTGAGGGGTTTTGTCAAAATAAAATTCTCCAATTTCGTCATAAACTTAGAGCTAGTTTTTGATCTTGTACCTCTTGTAGAACATCATTTTTGAGATACAACTGGATAGTAGATAAAGCTTTTTCATCAAATTCTTCTAGGGTTTCATTTGATGGACTTTCTGGTTTCTTTCATTTCCCAAATAGCGTTTCTTCAAACCCTGTTGCATAGTAGCCAACGTATGAACCTGCCATTGATTGAAATTGTTGCTCTAATCAAACTTCTTATATCAAATTTCATTGTTGAACTTGAAGCCATAACCAGAAGATCGAGATACCCTATGGCTCTGATACCAGACTGTTATGACCAATGCAAAAACAATAATGAAATTAAAACTAAGAAGAATAAACGAACACCTAGATTTACGTGAAAAATCCATGCTGGAAAAATCACCAGGAGAAGAGAAGTAAAATGCACTATGAAAATTCAAGAATTATAGAAGGTGACTCAAAAAGTTAAATGACTCTTTTTTCTTCTTAACCTAATAACTCAAGGGCAAAAATATTTATACTGCTTCCAAACCCTAACATTGGCCAAGCCTATAAAGAATTCAAACTCAACAGTATCCCTCAAGGTCTCTCACTTTTAATCATTAATTTCGGCCACAGATTGCTCTCACTTTGCTCTCTATTTTTCACCTTTAAGTTCAAGAGTTTTTTGGAGAAGAGAATGACCAAGAGAGGTGCTCTAAACTCGCCCGTAGCCTCTCCTATTCTTGTTTGGTTTCCTCTAGTTTTGTGGCCTGTTTGCAATTTTTTGAGAACGTTTGAGCCTTCGATCGATGAGGGAAATGCGGATCAAAGTTGTTGGGAAGAAGAATGAGTCTAATTGTGAATCAGGGCTGATGAAGCTCTCTGGGGTTGCCGTTGACCAAAAAAATTTGCCGTTGGGCCTGAGGTTAACGTCACTAGCTAGTGTAGAAGAATTTGACCCCCCAAAAAAAAAGTATAGAAGAAAATGCAGTAGAAAAGCAATAGAATGCAATATTAATGATGTTTGTTAGGAGTCGAATTGGACCATTATTGGTGAAGTCAATCTCTAATTTTCACGTTTCTCTCTCTCTTTCGTTGAGACTTCTTCCCCTACCTCTTGGTAGGTTTTTCTCTACTTCATCCCCAAATCATGTATAGTTTTCAATGAAAAACGTTCGCTTACTGTTCAGCTATAGTATTACAATCCTCAAACCCCCTTAGAATCACTATGATTTTTCTGTCTCGTCTTACTAAGCTAAACCCTAACCCTAACTTTCGATTCCCTTTTCCCCCTTTCCAGTCTCATAAGCTTCTAGATCTGCAAGCACTTGTTCCTTTCCCCTTCGTCGCTACTGGTGTAAACATGGATCAAAACAGTGAGCGGGAGATTAAACTGGCCGCGATGTGCAATCGTCTGGGTCACCTATGGCCAAAAACAAAGAAAGTCATTTTGGACAATGTGATCACTAAGGAAAGCTTAGAAGAAGGAGAACGCACTATCTTTGGACGGCTAGATGGCAACCCCTCGATCAACTTCCAATCATTTCAACCAATGATGAAGAAAGCTTGGAAAACAAATAAAGTGGTATGTTCTCACCTGGAACCTGGACTGTTTTCCTTTGTTTTTTAGAACATAGAGGCAAAATAGAAGATCCTTAATTCTAGTCCTTGGTCTTTCTCACGTCACTTGCTGATTCTAAAACCATGGGAATCTAGTATTATCCCACAATGTTTACCCTTTGATTTTTGTGCCTTTTAGATTCACATTGTGAGTCTGCCTGTAGAAGGAAGAAAGGAAGAGGTCATTGAGAGTATTGCGGGAAAAATAGGTGAAATGTTGGCTGTTAAAAGAGAAACAAAAGGAATGATAGGTTTTTCTGTTAGTAAGGCGAAAGTGGTTATAAATCTAGAATCTCCGTTGGAATCGGGCATGATTCATAGCTTCAAAGAGAAAATGCTTTGGCTGGACTTCCGCTATGAGAGGCTACCTACGTTCTGTTATTCTTGTGGAAAAATAGGCCACAATGCACAAAACTGTACAGCTATCCCGTATAATGAGGAACCTTTTTCTAATATAGATAACCAGTTCTATAGGTCATG
The DNA here is from genome assembly GCA_021437785.1 of Rhodomyrtus psidioides. Lineage (NCBI taxonomy): Eukaryota > Viridiplantae > Streptophyta > Magnoliopsida > Myrtales > Myrtaceae > Rhodomyrtus > Rhodomyrtus psidioides. The sequence continues at coordinate 217,999 of JAILYB010000077.1, read as the reverse complement.
GCTGAGGAGTGAGATAAATTGGCAAAGCCCGTTTTGGAAATCTTTCTATGAGGTTAAAATAGGGAAAAAATATGGAGGAAGAAACTATCCCAGAAACCCCAGACATCTCTTGTTGCCCAAATCATTTCCAAGAAAAGAGATGAGGTGAGAAAAGTAGCAACGCTTCAAGAGAAGAGAGCCAAAAGGAAAGTATAGGAGATAGAACTTGGCACCTCGCTTTGTCAACAGAACAAACAGAAAGGAGATTGTACTAAAGTAAGTCCCCTCATGTTAGAACTCCCTTCAACTCCAGAGTGGCCGAGAGCTGCAGGTTCTGCAATAAGAAAAAGTAAGAGTGAGAGAAGCGAAAAAAGAGTGAATGGGTTCAATTGAGGGAAAGGCTGATAGTAGTAAAATGATGCTAGATGAGACAATATCATTATTGTCCAAGAAATCTTACATCAAATGAGAGTGAGAAAGAAGAAGAAAAGGTTCCAGGCTATTTTGAAACTGGATATGAGGAAAGCATATGATAGAGTAGAGTGGGATTTTCTAGAAGCTTGTCTCCTAAAGATGGGTTTTTGCACTATGTGGGTAGAAAAGGTTATGACTTTTGCAACTTCAGCTACTCTCCGTGTGAAATTTAATGGTGATCATTTTCCTTATTTTAAGCCATCTAGAGGAATTCGTCAAGGAGACCATTTGTCTCCATATTTATTCATCCTTGTGGCAAATACGCTCCCAATGCTAATGAGGAAGGCAATGAATGATGGAACTATCAGAGGTATAAAGCTAAATAGGTCTTGTCCAACTTTATCCCACCTATTCTTTACGGATGATTCCATTTCCTTTCTAGAGGGGAATTTGACAGAATGTCAAAATTTGGCTCAGATTCTGAATCAGTATTGCATGGCTTCAGGCAAGGAAATAAATCTAAACAAGTCAGGGATTTTCATGGAGAAAAACTGTCCACAACAGCTTCAAAACAATCTGGTAGGTTTTTTATGAGTTCCAGTCATAGAAACTGGAACTTGTATGCATTGGAGAAAGTGGAAGGAAAGTCTGATCTCAAAAGCAGGAAAGGAAATATTGTTAAAAAACAGTTGTACATACTATTCCACAATATGCTATGTATTTATTCAAAGTTCCAATTTCTATTTGCAACTCGATTGAAAAGAGAATAGCGGCATTTTGGTGGAAAAACAACGAAAATGGAACTAGTATGCATTGGAGAAAGTGGGATATTTTGAAAACAAGGAAAGACAACAAAGATCTTGGTTTTAAAGTTCTCATTACGTTTAACTAAGCAATGTCAGGAAAGCAAGCATTGAGGCTTACTTAGAACCAGAATGCTCTATGGAGCAGGATTTTGAAACGTATGTACTTTCCAAATGGGAATTTTTTACAAGTTGCTAAGGATTCTAGGCCTTCGTGGGGATGGCAAAGTATTTTGTATGGGAGGGAGAGCACAATAGGGTCAGTATGGTCAATTGGTAATGAGGAGATGGTTAATATTCGAGAAGACCTCTGGCTTCAAAGGGGAGTGATTGGGGGGGCCAGCAAATAGAAATGAACCTCTAAAGGTGTCAGATTTGATCTCAAAAGAGGAAGCAAAAATGGAATGAAAATAGCATCAGAGATTTATTCGAAGAAGGAATAACATAGGAAATTCTAGCTATCCCAATCAACCCTCACCTCAGGAAAGATAATCTGATTTGGACAGTTAAACAAAATGGATCGTTTACTGTTAAGAATGCCTACAAAAAAATGAGGGAGAAAACTCAGAAAACAGATACAGAGTAGGCTACCTCCTCCTTTCAACCTTCAAGAAAGCTTTGGAACAGAACCACGGAGCATTTGTTTTTAGTTTGTCCTTGGACTGAACGTGTCTAGCAAGATCAGAGGCTCTTACTCTTTCACCCTTCTCCAAACGGCACAAGAATTGATGCATGGCTCAAAGACCAGATCGAGAACCCTGTTACTTCTCCCTTCTTCGAGAGAACAACTGTCCTGCTCTGGTGCGTATGCAAGGCAAGGAATAATTTAGTTTTCAAAGGGAAAAAGCCAGATCCGAAAACCCTTATGTGTGAAGCAGAGGCGATTATGCGAAGTTATAGGAAATTGAACGGCAAAGATCAAAGCTTTATAGAAATCAAACAAGATCCCCACAAAAATGGACTCCCCCGATGAAATCTGACTTGAAACTTAATATCGGTGCCTCTGTAGGTGGTGCCGACGGTGATGGAGCCATCGCATGTGTTTTTCGTTACTCCAATGGGACCTTGGTGGACGGATTCGTGCAAAAAATTCAATCTTGCTCCCTTGTTGAGGCAGAAGTGAGAGCTCTACTAGAAGCCGTGAAGTTCATCGAGCGGAAACGTCTAGAGTCGAAGAATGTGGAAAGGAAGAAGATAAGTGTTCATACTGACAATTGTGTTGTGGCTTTGGAAGTCAATTGGGAAGTACACCTGGGTTGGGAAACCGGAACCCTAGTTCTTGAAGCCCAATTTTTCTTGGCCCAGGACAGAAATATATCGGTGACTCATTGTAGTCGGTGGCGAATTGGCTAGCTAAGGCTCATCGTTCTAATATTGTTTATGTATTTTGGGTCTCTAGACTCTCTCAACCCCTCTGGACCTTCTTTGTTTAGACGCTCCGCCTTTGAGCTATGTTTGTAAACACCCTTAGTATTTCATGTCGATATCTTTTTTCAGACCAAAAGAAATCGCTAATTTTCACAAAATGCATGGAAGTTCGATATGAATTGAACCATCATTCTTGTAGTATTTATGTGCCGAAAGGAACATGGCCAAAATAAGAAATGCAGTGTCATATAATTGACCTTTATTTTCACGTGGGTCGATTCTGGCCACGGTGAGAAAAATGACACAAGAGATGCACATGTTCGTCGATCGACCAAGATTTGATCGGCCAATGAGTCAAGGTGATTTGAGATTAAATTGCTCATTACATGTTGTTGTTATTATTATTATTATTATTTTTTTTTTTCAATCGAAAGAAATATTCTATTCATTAATTATCGAGAGAGTTACATTGAAAAATAAGATAATGGCTAATTTTAGGAAAACGAATATAGCCTCGGTGCCCAATCGAAATTTTTTCTTCAATTTTTTTTTTCCATTGATTTCCTTTCCAACAAATTTCAATTTCCTTGTAGACGAGAGAAAATCACAATTTCCAATCGCTTCCGTTTGTACTTTTGCACCCTCTTTCTTCCCCCGCTGCTCAGTTTGCTAAAACCACTCAACCTTCCTTCGCCCACCGGCAAAATGCCCCTCCATTTATCATCGCCACTTTCTTCTATCTCCCTCTGCTCATCTCCATCTTCTGCTTCGTCTTTCACTGATTCCTCGCATAACTACAATTTGACACAGCAATGGCTTCGCCCGAAGTTCGGCCCGAGGGGACCCGGAAGGCGTGTGTACTGTTTGTCGACGAGGCCCAAGAGAAAAGCGAGTGCGGCCAGAGAGGACTCGGAGGCAGAGGATCTGGTGAGGGTTCTGATGAGGAAGTTCAGCCACAGAGAGCCCTTGGTGAGGACGATGGATAAGTACGTGAGGGTTGTGAGGACCGAGCACTGCTTCCTCCTCTTTGAAGAGCTGGGCAAGACTGATAAATGGACCCAATGCCTCGAGGTCAGTAGTGGTGCTCTCTCTCTCTCTCTCTCTCTATTTAATGGGAAAAAAAGACACTTTTATGCATTTTCAGCTTTTGGGTATTCGAAGATGTACCGTTACAGGACAAAGCTATGATGCACTTTGTACCGATTCATGGAATTCCTTTGCCCATTAGCTGTATGATAAATGTTCTATGCGAATGTTCAGTGCTCAAGTATATGTTTTCACACTGGAATCCCTTTGTCATAATATTAGTCTGTACAGGAGGAATGCAGATTATGTAGCCAACTACAAAGCATGTCACCTCCGTAATTATTTGGCAAATGTAGCCTTACCGACTAAAGATAATCCCATCTGATGAAATGATCTTGTATATGGGCACACAGATCGGCCTTTACCTTGGCATGGTGCTGATGATATAATTTCTTCATGAAGTAATTAAATGAGAAATTTTGAACTTCTGTGCGGGCTTACAGGCCTGATTGAGCAGCTTCTTTATGCTACATGCGATCAGGTGTTCAGGTGGATGCAGAAGCAGCGCTGGTATGTAGCCGACAATGGTGTATATTCAAAGCTAATTTCAGTCATGGGTAAGAAGGGGCAAACTCGAATGGCCATGTGGCTGTTCTCGGAGATGCGAAATAGTGGGTGCCGGCCCGACACTTCAGTTTACAATGCGCTCATTACTGCTCACCTCCACTCTAGTGACAAAGCAAAGGCTTTGGCCAAAGCTCTTAGTTATTTTGGCAAGATGAAGGGAATGGAACGCTGTAAGCCTAACGTCGTGACCTATAACATCCTTTTGAGAGCTTTTGCTCAAGCTCGAAATGTGGAACAAGTCAATGCTTTGTTCAAGGACCTCGATGAAAGTATTGTTTCGCCCGACGTATATACTTTCAATGGTGTGATGGATGCATATGGGAAAAATGGGATGATCCAAGAAATGGAGTCTGTGCTTTCGCGCATGAAAAGTAATCAATGTAAACCCGATGTTATCACATTCAATTTACTGATTGATTCGTATGGGAAGAGGCAGGAATTCGAGAAGATGGAACAAGTCTTCAAGAGCTTACTGCGGTCTAAGGAGAAGCCAACATTGCCTACGTTTAACTCAATGATCATAAACTACGGGAAGGCAAGACTCAAGGACAAAGCAGAGCATGTCTTTAAAAGGATGGGTGCTATGAAGTACACGCCGAACCACATCACACGTGAGAGTCTAATAATGATGTATGGGTTCTGCGACTGTGTTTCTAAAGCTCGGGATATATTTGATGAGTTGATTGAATCTGGGAAGGACATAAAAGTATCAACCTTAAATGCTATGCTTGATGTTTACTGTATGAATGGTCTACCCATTGAGGCAGACATGCTTTTTGAGACAGCAAGAAGTGTTGGGGTCAATCCTGATTCATCAACATATAAACTTCTGTACAAGGCATATACTAAGTCTCAGAAAAAGGAGCTTGTAGACAAGCTGCTGGTGTGTATGGACAGAGCTGGCATCGTCCCCAACAAAAGATTCTTCCTTGATGCACTGGGTGCTTTTGGGTCTCTACCTGCTTCTCCAGATTCTGACAATGCAAAGAGTTTAAGCAGGCCAGAAGCAACTACTAAGGCTTGAGTAGAATTAGCTCGTGAATTTTGTTATATGGGGTTAATTCTCTCCATTCAAATGGAGCTCTCCAAGAAAGACTCGTAATACGAGAACAGAGCAACGATTCTTCAACCGGTCCACTGAGATGTGACTTCCTCTTTCAGTACTGGTATGCATATCTTGCTTTCATATGAATATACATTGCATTCTTTTGTCCTTCATGGTCCTTACATTCTGAAAGCTTAATCAAATACAATATCCTTGTGGGAGATGTGTTTTAAAGTGATCTGTTTTCTTGAATTATTTAGTGTAACAATGCCTCTAAATAAGGACGTTTACTTAGATTTTTGAAATACTCATGAATGAATGCCATTGTTTCTCATTTCATTGTTTCTCTTCATAAATTGAGGACACTCAAGTCTTGTATGCCCATTCTTTAAATTTTCATCTATTTTATAGCATTTTGATGCTGTTAAAGTTAGTAGTGAATACCAAAAGAGGTATATGATTGAACCTGAGTGGGAATAGATGTTTAGATCTTTATTTTGCTTTTTGGGGACTGTTTTGACCCAATAAATTTGTGCCAATATGTGGGACTGTTGAGTGTATGTCTAAATATTCAATTTTCTTGACGACTCCATTCCATGTGAGAACTTAAGCATCCGTGCGACAGAATCCTAGCCTAGCATCTGGTTCAGCTGAACTGGACCTGAAGTTCGTTTGCCGGTAGCTAGGTCCGGCCTAGCATAGGTTGACAAAAACAGTCTATTTGTATAAAGAAAAAATTGAGTTGACCTGGAGGATAGCCAGATGGTACCAACGGCTTCCAGCAAAGGATACTGAGAAATCTCAATTTAATTGCCCTTTCTTATGTGTAGTGGCTCAAAATATGGGTTTCTTCGTGCTAATGAGACGGTCTGATTGTTTACTGCCGAGCATGCGATCCTCCCTTTTCCTTTTTTTTTTTTTATCTGGCAAGCTAATCTCGTGTTGGAGCTCGACCATATACAATGACTGATCCTTAGATTGGATTTTTGGCCTAAATGGACTTTGCTTGGTACCTATGCACGTTATACAGTCGTTGAACTGATAAATCTTGTCTCAAGCATTTGCCACATTTTGTGGAGTTAAAAGATCAAGCATGTCTACTTGACTTCAATTTTAGGTTGGCTGATATCGGTACATGAATGCTGATTAGCACGGCAGCTTTTTTTTTTTTTTTTTAATGCTGCCCTTCTTTTTTTAATGCTGCCCTTCTGTTGAGAAAACCCAGTTGTGCCTTTTGCATATTTGTGAGATACGAGTGTCCCGACATTAAACTTATAATGTGAAGTTCCTTGTCCAACAGTAGTCCTTAAAATGACCTTGATGGTGCGTTGGTCATATCAATCATGCTTCCATCACTTTGTATGACCTTCATTTGAGCTTTGTCACTGCAGAATGTTGCTCAGCCGGGATTGGCAGCGCTACTTCGGACTTCGGATGTTGTCTGGTCTGACTGGAATGGGAAGGAACCAGCAGCTGCTTTATTAAACTGTATCTCTAGTTTGCAAAATCCTGGAAAATTTCCCTCAGAGAAGGTATTCCGAGAGAATTTCGTACTTCCTTTTTTCATTCATTAGTACTAGGATAATAGTCAGATATCAATGGGAAGATGCATCTTGTCCTTTCTATGTTCAAATGTTGATTATCGTTGTCAGTTTCTTTTTCTTCTTCTACTAGATTTCAGATGTAATCTTCCAGCGCTTGAGTGCAAGAAAAGGTCAATTCCTTCCATGAATTGAGCAATCATTCCAATTAGAGTGCTCCTTCCTATGAACTTGTTTCGCCGTGGAGATGTAAAACTGATGCCCCTCAAGCTTCTGAGTATTATCTTTGGCGGGGCCATAGTAAGACCTGAGTTGTCGATCCAATGAGAGTTGACACCGAGTTTTGCGCGTATTCCAACTCCTATTCAATGTACAACAATGCTCCTAACGAATGCGATTTGATGGTGTCCCATGGGGCTGGGATGATTTTGACAAAGACGGGTAAAGTAAAAGCAAACTTGCAAACTCGCAAACTCTAACCGTGTTAGCTAGCTTGTCGTGTCAATATTTACCATCGATCGCATCTAGCAGGGTGCAACGACCTATGACATAAAACATTAGATAGGCTCCATGTTTGGTGTTTGAAGTCCCAAAAACCCAGAATCGATGAGTATGAGATACTTTCGAAGGTATGAGACCATACCACCAGTATCTTGAAAAGAGTGCCTACTACCTTATAATCTATTAATGTTTTTTTTTTTTTTTGGGGGTCGAAAATCTGTTAATGTTCTCTCGCTGCGAAATCCCTAATTCAAGATACTCTCTAATACAATTTTGTAATTAAAAAGGATCCAAAAAGCCAAGAGCAAAATAAATTTTACACTTAGTTATCGCTGATAAATTGATGCTGGCAACGGTTCTTACTGATCAACAAGGGTACACATAATTCTGAGTACCACAGTATCTTGCCGCCTCTCTCTAAGAAAGATTCCAAATCCACACGACAACTTCATAACTAAGAATGAAATTCCACTAATTCATCCAACCAAAGAATCTGAACAGTTAACTGTTTCATCGGTACCAATGTTATGGACTTTTATAGCAATGTCCTCCGGTTATATCAAGCATTTTGAACAGTCATCGGAAGCATCTCCCTCCAAGGGAATTACTCAGATTACTGGATGCCCCTTGTAAGCAGAATTTGAGTAGGTATTTACCATACAGAACAACCCAATCTATCCCGAGTCTAACTGGCAGGAATCCAGTCAAATTGGAATAGCGACCCCCGATAATAAGCCAAATATGATATCATTACTAAACAAAGTTCCCAAGCTTGGATTACGCATGCACCTTCATCCACAGAGCGCCTAATACGCATTCTAAAAGTACATAAGGCGATTTGTTTAGGCTGCAAAACACACATCCACTGCAATCTTTCATTGAGTATCAACCCCTTATCTAACCTATCTCTACAGCTCCCCACCAGTCATGTGTACCATTCTCAATTCGAAAAAGTAAATCCCTTGACATAAGAGAAATGACACATAAAGAATGAAGAAGAAACAGACAAGCCAATTTCCAAATGGCATGGTGTCTTGAAAACACAGGCATTAGAGAATGCATCTCCCCAGAATCAAAATGCTAAGTCCATTAAAACAGACTTCAGACAATATTACAATGACAATGGTTTCTCCCTCAAGGACTGGAAAAAACCTGAATTCTAGGGATGCTACATGAGGAATGTTCTCATTCGAGAGTTGGTAGAGCATTCCCAGATTTCCCAATTCCAGGAAAGCATTAAGTACCATTCCTCCAGGGGAATGTTAGGATCATTAAGGAGTTACTAAGAAAATCCAATAAAATGCTTGCACGCAACTTCAACAAAGAAAGTTTAGTTCTAAAAACACTTTGCAGTCTCACTAACTCTAAAATGAACAAAGTCGTCGTATATGGCATCCTCCCATCACTCAAAAAATTGACAAACAAATGTTGTAGGATATGCACATATTGATCATGAAAGTTTTGTTTGTCTATTCGTTTTGCCATAGTTTTTCCACATATACCGTATGACAAGCTTATAGAAGATGCTAATGATCTATGGCTGGAATTTGTTTTCTAATACCTTGAAATCATTCAGGTTACAACAAACCACAGCTTAACACACAAATTGTTTTGAGAGAACTTTTCTGCAAAAGCTTTCACAACCAACATTCCCAACCCTCTTGTCACCCCAACCCCCCCCCCCCCCCTCTTCCCCTTTTTTTCCCCGGGCGAAAAACAATGATAAACATTGCTTATTTATGACTACTTGCTAAAAAAAAAATTTCCCCAAATGCTCCCAGCCGATGAGCACGAGCACAGGGTTAAAAAGGCAATGTTGATCATGAAGGAGTATATAAACCTTGCAAGTATGTATAAACCATATCCCTGTAAATGGATAAGCTAACAATCTCATAGACGGGAGAGATGTAACGCTTAGTAGCACTTCGGCTTAGACCAAACTTATTGTCTTCGCACCACCCAAAAGAGGACAAACTTAGCTTTCTCGCAGCATGTGAACCCACTCAGCCATGACAGATGAGCAGTCAGCCAAGCAAAAGAAGCAGGACCTACCCACATCCTACTACCTGATTAACCTTTGATTGGATTTATCAGTGTCCTGATTCCATTAGCTGGTAAGGAATACATGAATTGCATATCACAAAGAAATGTTTGAATCGGTTTTAGTTTGGTCAAAAAACACAGATTTGTGGTTGGTCAAAAAACACAGATTTGTGGTTATGACCAACCAGCGAGGAGATTCTCTGTTTTTTAAATATCTCTGAGCATCTAACTTATCTAGTCCTCAATCCACTGAAGCATAACCCCATAGTATAACCAAATACCTCCTACGTCTATATCCCAATTCAACAATAACAAGAAAATACTTTAACCTCAATATTTGCTTAACAATACAACCAAGAGCAGACCAGAAACCAGTTCATACACGCATAATTCATCTTATACATAATTCGTCAAACTATGAGGTATTTTCACAATTATTTGAAATCAATAACCAGGGAGCTTCATCCATCCATCCAAAATGTCAGAATTCTCCAACAACTTTAATGCAGATTAGCATCCGCACAAATTAGGTATTCTCAGATTGTGACTCGATAAGCTTTTTTCTGGTTTTTCATAGGCTAGGGCTCACATAAAGACTATCGATTTGTACTTGCAAAAGAGAAATAACTGAAAGTAGCTCATCACTGACAGGTTTAAGAATTGATTCTCAATAAGACTTCAAAACACAGGTAATATGATAATCTAACTCATCGAGTACCCTCAAATATGGCCAAAATTTTAAGGGGGAAAAAGTACAAAGTCATATATTTTGCATATTTTCTTCAATAGTCCTGTTTACTTGCCCATTAAATGTTGAACCTTACTTTGCATAGTTGCATATATCTATCTACAAAATACTATTAGAGAGTAGCAAAATAAATAAACAGGATCAAACATCTGACCAGCATCACTATCTAAACAAAACAAGTAACACAAATAGCAAAATTATCTTAGGAATTGTCGTAGAAAAGAAAAGGGATACTACAAAAATAATATGAAGTTGATATCCTTTAAAAAGCGGAGATGAGTCTTACACAATAGAAATACGAGACAATTTATCCACAGGAGAGAGAGAGAGAGAGAGAGAGAGAGAGAGAGAGAGAGGGAGGGAGGGAGGGAGGGAGGGAGAGGGAGAGGGAGGGAGAGAGAGAGAATGACAATGAGTATTAAGTTCCACAAAGGAATGTAAAAAGGCACTCCGCCCACCCATCATGGAAGAGCAAAATCATTCCTCAAGATCAGCTGCACTTTCATCTGCATATGGAAGTCCAATAATGTAAATACCAAAAAAAAAGGACAAATTCCCCCTTAAATATAAAATAATCAAATAAAAAGTGTATAACAAAAGAAAAATTCAGAAGCAGAAAAAACTAACAAGAATCGAGGCAGCCTAAAAAAGGAACAATCATGCCCAGAAAGAGGGAAGAAGAAAGCCACTGCTGCTTTCCTCAAGTAAAATGGCACCCCAAAAATTACAATTTAAATGGCATATAAATTTGGAGGTAGGAGAGAGAAATTGCATATTGACAAATGTGAGAGAAGAAACAATTAATTCAGAAAAGTTTATACCACAAAATGAACTGACCGAGCCAAAAAAAACAACACCCTTCAAGCAAGACCATAAAAAACAAAAATCTTCGGGCACAGCCACTTAGAGAAAAAAGCGTGAAAAGAAGTTCACTTCATGGACTTACTAATTACTATACTACAAGAAAGATATATTTTCAGGGATCGAAATTTATGGTATATGCAATGAATAAAGTCAATCTTGACAAAATTATTTGATACCAGAAAACCGAGAGGGACAAGATAATTGAACACAAAATATGACTGTACTTTTCTAGCGAACAGCATCACAAGTGATGAAAAACTTCAGAATCAGGAACATGATCTTAAAAACATCTTCAAGTTTCATAAATTTCTCACGAAGAAGCTTTGCCATCATCAAGAGGTCAAGTAAAAACCTACTGTTTATGCCGACAATTGAAAGACATGCTAAGCCACAAAATATCGAAACTAAACAAATGTCAGGGCTGACAAATTGATTGGTTCAAGTTAGCAAATAATTGGACCACAGAAGAGAGAACTCCAGCAGAGAAGTGAAAATGAAATCCACAAACCCTACCCAACATTAAAAATATTAGTAGAGAAATAGATATAGGTCCATAGCTATTGCTGTAAAAAAATAAAAAAATAAAAAACGGAGAAGAATGTTGTAGCATATTTAAATGGAAAATAGGTGCCAAGACCATGGAGAACCATGCCCAACAATATAAAATACTATAATTCTGTTTAAGAAAACAAAAGAAGATATCCACCCTTTTCAGCTAAAGAAATTGTATAATGGCTTTGAAAAAGCAAACCATGATTCATTCTTAACCAATCTTATGCTTATCATATGAAAGGACAAACAATAATACCCACATGGTTAGCAGGAAAACCTCTTCCTTGCAAGGAATGATTCCTTAAATGTATACGGCGAAGAAAGGGATGCTCATGAACCAAGTCGACGGACAAATTACTGAGTCCAATGCATGCAAGATGCATATGAAGAGAAAGGACCCGCTAATTAGTCAAGTAAACAATATGAAGCGTATCCTGGGAAGAAATTAGTTATTTGAAGTAATCACATAACCCTAGAAGTTTCAAAAGTGAATAACAGAATTCGTGGAGAGACCAACATAATTAGGACATGACCCAAAAAGATCAAAAGCAAATAGGGAAATACATATTAAAGGTGCAATGGAAAAACTAGCCTGAAAAGCATGTTCTAGCCAAACGTAAGCATCATCAACAGTAATGTTCTAGACCAAATAACCATACAATCACATGAAGACATGGTAAGAAACTCTACGAATAAGTTCCTTAGAAAAGTGGGTAGTAACAGTAATGTTATAAAACAAGGCAGTAAGAACGCAATCAAAGAAAAAGTTCTTCGATAAGCTTAGTAACCATGACATAATGCTCTCTAACAAGTCTACAATTTTCTATTAGCATCCCCTAGAAGAACATCCTTACCCCATAAGAGAGCAAGAAAATAGGGGCAACTACCATGACCAGAAATACTATGGTTCATCCATTAAGAGTATCAGCGGCAAGACCAAATGACATGCATTTTCAGCATAATTTAGCAACTTGGACCCCAAGGAGCCAAAAGAAGCAGCTCAAAGCAGCTTAATGATATGTAGCATAAGAACAGAATATTCATCTCCAAAATAGTTAATTGCTTAAATATTGCTATTTTCAGAGGCAAAGAATCGCTTTTCCTTTAAAATAACAAGTGCGCAACCATCAGTTCAGAATATCTATAGATGTGGAATTTTACATGACAATTGCATTGAGGAGTCAATTATACCAACCTATGGTAAAGTCTTCCATTTCCCTATGCAAGAGAAAACAAAAGGAGCCACATAACAAACAAAACACCATAGCATGACAAGCAGCTACTTCCGTTAATCCCACCCTATGGTACTCCAGAGGGTTTTGTAATGGTGTTTCTGGAAAACCGCTGAGGGTGAGCTCATTGTCTAACATATTACTTCCACAAAGAAAAGACAGCTTTCTTTAGTGTCGTAGTTAGTATATCTACCGTCGTGGGCATAACGGAGTGGCAACTCGTATCGCATTACACATCTTGCAGCGAATTCAACTACCCTAGATGTTTCAGAGCTTCAAAGTGGGGGCAAATAATGCATTAACTAAAATAAGAGCAGAACAGACTCTTCCTTTCACTCCACCAAAAATCCGCAACAAGAGAAAGAACTTGACTTGAGAATACATAGGCATATAAACAGAATGTACTGGATGTAAATAAACTACTTTGTATATTTCATACCGAGTCTGTGAGGGAAACCCACTCAAAGATGCACCACCTCCCTTAGCCCTCACCGGAGCCGTTTGGTGTGCGCTCTGTGGCATATTTGCTGCATATAAATGCCGCAGGCTTAGCTGTGGGACAGAACTCGACCCGCCATAAGCTCCTAGCACTGAACCTCCAGCTCCACCACCAACGACCCCGGCTTGAGTTGTCGCCGCCATTCCTTGACCTAAATTTCCTTGGCTCAACGCCAAGATACTTTGGTTCAAAGCGCCGGCTATTGCCGGATTGACAAACCCTAAGGCACCATGGTTTGCTAGCAGCCCTCCGTAGATCTGGTGCAAGCCCGGATACTGATTCAGCACAGACAAGTTCTGAGCAGCAGTGAATGCCGGAGCCGGAGCAGGAGCCGGAGCCTGAGGCTGAGGCTGCCCCTGCACCTGATTTTTCCTCTTCACCTCAGCGCGCGCACGATTCACATCGACCTTCTTCGCGGCCGAGTTCGAATCCCTCGACACGCCAGTGCTGCCACGGCCAACCGAGGCTAACTGGCAGGATACGACCCGATTGTCGATCGTCTTCTTCGGATCCTTCAACGCCTTCACGGCCCCTTTCCGCGTCCTGAACAGGACGAACCCGTACCCCTTGGACTTCCCCGTCGCCCGGTCGGTCACCACGTTGCAGTCCTCGATCTCGCCGAACGACTCGAAGGCGGCAGCCAGGGATTGCGGGGTGGCCTCCCAGGCGAGGCCGTAGACGAAGATCTTCCGGTGGGCGACGTCCCTGTCGGCGACCTCGCGGATGTGGCTGTAGAGGGAAGGGTTGGCGAGGGCAGAGCTGGTGATGAGATCGATGAGCTGGTCCTTGGTGTAGGGCTCGAGGAGTGTTGGGAGCTTGTCGGAGTCGGGCTCGGAGTCGGAGTCGGGCTTGGGGTGAGGGCGTTGCTTCTTGGTCTTGACCTTGAGCTTCTTGGGTGTCGTCTTGGTGGGGTCTTTGGAGAGTTTGAGCTTCTGGGTCTTGTTGCTCGTCTTCGCCATTGGAGGAGCAAGGAGGATGGAGAGCAAGTTAGCAACTGCCGACGTTGTGGGTCAAGCTTCGTCTCTCTCGTTGCCCTTGCGCTACTACTGGTTGAACGTGGATGAATTCTTGTCCAAGGCGCAACATTTACCGCTCCCCCATCGATCGATCCGAGGTTTTACCAAGTCATCGACTTTTTCATCGGCCGATGTCCTTTATCGATTGATACCCGATACCCGACAAATGTACGGCAAATTACGGTACACAAATAGATCTGAGCTTTTGGTATGTAGCCGATCGGGCAACACTCAACGGTTGTGAATTTATCATGTTTTAAGGAACTGGTTCTTAAGACTAGGAAGAACTTGGAAGTTGGAAGCCAACCTGATCCAACATGTCGGCGAGCGAGAGAGAGAGCGCTCAAGGCAGAGGGGAAAAAGAGAAATAAAAAAAAATTACAACATCCACGGCTTGAGTTGTAGTGTTCTTGAATAAGTGCATCGTAATTTTCAAAATTTATCATGAGAGTGCAATTAGAGTTTTATGTTAATGTGATTTTTTTTATCTGACCAAAAAAAAATGTCAATGTCACTGAAAAAATAGATAATATAAAAAAATTGAAAAAGGAATAAAAAACAAAAAAAAAGATCAAAATTTGAGAAAATCCCACAATTAGCTTTGTACTTATTTATTTTCTCTCTCCTATCTCGTCTCGCTACTCTCCTTTGTTCCTATAGAACCCATATGGTCAGGCAATGGCGAGGCTCACCACAACGTCGTCTAGAGTGACGTTCACCGATCACGTCTTCCCCTCGAAAAGATTTCATCATCATTGGCACTCCTATGCGCAAAGACGGGCCGCATGATCTTGGGCATGGTTGAGCCAGATTTGCCTCCGCCTTTGTCGATGGAGCCACCGGAGCTTGGTCAAGTTGGCCATGGCCGCTCAAGCTTTTAGGCCTCATCTTCTTATATTAAAATCCTTCTCCTTGCCTGCACAATTCTCATGTGTATGCTCTTGTTTCTTCCTTTTTTTTAACCTTTATTTCTTGTGTTTTCAAATAATAATTTTTTAAATGAGGCATTTGGCATGTTAAAAAATTGATAGAGAAGCCATGTAAACATTTTTCATTACCAAATTAGATAAGGTGAACGACGGACTGGATCGCATCAATTTAAGAAGTTTTGATATTTTAATGCACTTTCGTGACGAGTCTTGAAAATTTTTTGTTCCTTTGTCTCTTGTTGTTTTAACTTTCAAGGATGTTTATGGCTCCCAAAACTAAAGTTAAAACAGTGGCTACCGAAATTTGAAATACCAAACACTTCATTGAATGTCCTCAATTTGATAAATTAAAAATGCAAATACATACATACATACATATATATACGGATTGGTCTTAACTATAGGCCTAAATGACACAGCCATTCGTATTTTAAGAATTATGTAATTGTCTATATGTAATTGATCAGGTTGATGAGTCACATTTAAAAAAAATAAAAAAAAATAAAAGAAAAAGCCCCTTAATTGAGGCAGGGCGGGGCCAATTGAGGCAGGGCGGGGCCAGCCAGCTGCCTCTCGTTGACTAGGGATGCCTCTGCCAACCCCAAACCCCACTTCTACTTTAAGAATTATTAAAATTTCTATATTAAATTGATCGGTATGGATGAGCCACATTAAAAAAAAAAAAACAAATTGTCGCAATCAATCATTTTTTAAATTCGTAAATTTTGTATTACTGCAATCTTGACATAAAATTTTATCGAAAATTAGTAACTTAACTATCTTATCCGAACGAGGAAATCATATAAATATGGTTATATTAGATTTTTTTTTTTGGACATCTAAAACTAATGATTCTACGGAGAGAGAGATATATGATCATAATTCATTTTACAAATTGATTTCACGATATGATTACATGAATTGAATGTTGTAAAACTCGATTCTAACCGATTTATGGCCTGCATGTTTTTACGAAGAAGAAAATTGATGCTGGCGGCAAGAGTGAAAATAAATAAATGAATCTACTCGAATTTTAGAAATAACTTAAAGTTACATGTTAATATTAATAAATTTTCATGAAAAAAAATACCTAAATTAGACACTTCTGTAAGTAAAAAAGATTAAAATGATTTCATAACGGGACGATGGCATTCTTTTTTATTCGGTGTCTTTCTCTGAAACTTCTTTCTCTTACAGAAGGAGTGGAGGAAATGGAGATTTGACGAGGCGAACCGCGAGCAGCGGGTAGCTCGAAAGCGAGATTCTCGAAGTGAGGAAGGAGAGATAGAATCTTTCTAGGGTTCCTTTCCCATGAATCCCTTCGCGCCTTGAAGCCCAAGAAGTTCCGCGGATTGACCCCTCCTTCCTTTGCTCATGCCCCCAATGGCCGATCGCGCGGAGTCTTCCGCCCTCATCCCTCCGTCGCCGATGCGGGAGCCGAGCGAGGTCGACCTCGAGGCAGGGCCCGGCGAGCAAATTCAGTGTCGTATTTGCCTCGAAACTGACGGTAATTCTTTCTGGGTGCAGCTCCGGTTTCTCTGAGAATCCGAGATCACGTGCTGCCGCTGTGCTTGTAGGGTTTTGTGTTCGTACTTGTCCGGTCGATGATGTTTTCATTGCTGTTTCGGGGTGCTCGTTTTCGAAAATTGGTGCTTAATTAGCTCTCCCTGTGGTCAATTCAGAGAAATGAGCTTGTTCCGGGGCATCTTTTGGGTAGTTTTGCGAGCAAGTGATGGTTTTGTCTGAAATTACCCGAAAAGTTCTGCTGTTTCTCACTAAATATTCTTCACACTAGCTGAAGGATGGTGCCTAGCAAGTTAACCATCAGGTCTTTGGCCGAGAACGATGAGGATATTCTGGCTTCTGAAAACATGTCCTTACTGTGGGATTGAATTGTTGAATAAGTGATCTTTTGCTAATTAGCTTGGCCTCAATGCAGCTATCCTTTCAGTTTAAGTTTGAAATCTGCAGATGATTCTTTTTGTCATGATTGGTTGAGTAATGAGGTGGTGTATGTTTTGCAATCTCCCATCAGTTTCATCCTTTAAAGTTTGTTCTTTTCTGCAGGCAGAGATTTCATTGCTCCTTGCAAGTGTAAAGGGACATCAAAATATGTTCACCGTGAATGTTTGGATCACTGGCGAGCGGTTCGGGTATCTGATAAAAAATGACAGTTTCTGTCAAATTTCATTTGCTAGATATTACATGATGATGCTGTTGGGATTTTGACAATTTCTGCTGGAGAGACAAATTGATTGAGACATAGTATTTAACTTTTCTTTTTCTGAGAACCCATCTCTGGATCTTCTTCATTGGTATCTGGCACTTAATACTACTAAAAATTTCTGCATAATGTGCTTGCAGTCTTCCTTGTGGAGACATGATTAGGGTAGACTGTTGGTTTCTAGTTTTTCATCTTTTTTTCTTTGAAACCAGAAGTTCGTACTCTTAATAGTGATTATTTCGAAGACTTGTTGTCTTTTTCGAAATAATAACGGGACTGCTTGCTTAATCGAGTCCTACTTTTCACCTACGTTACACAGACATGTTCTTTTGAGGAATTCTTTTGAGGAATTTTGGCGTGTCGAACATGTGCCGGACACCGACACGTGTCTGACACGGCTGGACACTCCTGGACACGTTGACTCCGGGTCAACGCGAGTCCCTCGTGTGTCCAGGGGTATAATGGGTCGGAAAACCCAAATTTTTTGACCAAATTTCACATTCTCTCCTCTGCATCTGACATTATATTGTACTAGTTTCTCTGTCACTTCTCACTCTTGTGCTTCTTGCGCTGACAATTGAGAATACACTGTTGTGCTTCTTGATGTTATTATTATTGAAAATAATAATAATTTATTTGTGTATATATAAAAAATATATAATATACGTGTCGGAATTCTCTACTTTTTGAGAATTCACGTGTCGATGTGTCGTGTCGCGTCGCGTGTCGTGTCTTGTCTCGGTGTAAATAACTTTTCACATTCTTTTGTAAAATTTTTTTTTGTGCTGAAATGTATGACCTTTTAGTTTCTGTTTATTTGTCTCCTGGTTCTTTTAGCTATGTTGTTCATATCATCTTATGCTTTAGTTTCTCCCTTGGGATTACTAATCAGAAAGAAGGTTGAAAGTTGGGACATTGGGTTTAGTGGAAAATGGTTCAAAGAGCGTGTTCTAAGGTTTTGGAATTAGAAATTAAAGAGTCCATTGGGGTGACTGTGGTTTGCTGTTCTGCTTTTTCTCTATTTCATATCTCTATTTCCTGTTCTCCCACCTGCCCTGCTTGGATTTATTTTGTGATCAGATTTTTTCTCCCCTTTCTGCTTTGTCTTCAAACAACCAGATGAGCGTGGTTTTCTTTTTCTCCAATCTTTTCTTGTTGATCAGCATCCCTTCTTTTGCTTTCTCATCTCCCATTGCTCCTTTTTCCTCTTTCGCTGTTAATCCTTTTCTCTTTCCCTGGATTTGCTCCATTTTGTCATTGCATGGCTTATCATCTCTTCTTTGCTGCCCTTTATGCCTAATTTTCTCAATTATTACCTAGATGATGATTTTTATGAGTATGTGTGCAGTTAAATCTGCCTGGCTGTTTCTCAACCAAACAAGTTTTCATTTTTAAATCATTTTTGGCATATAACTGCAGATGAATATTGTTTTTCATGATTTTTTCCCTCTAAGTTCTTATTTCAAGTGCTGATATCCAAATTTAGGAAGAAGAATCTCAATATATTTTATAATAAGTAATGTTTGTACGAAATTATAGAAGGCCGAGATTACTGATGAGAGCCTTTTTGTAAAGGCTAAAAATTCCGATCTTTGCTATTTGACTCGGACCTGTTCCTCGAGGCATTTCGAATTGTTTGTTGACATGGACAAAGTTAGGGAAAACCTCTGAAATTATCTCAATATTAGATATTGGATATATAATAAAGCTAGTGCGAAGGATGCTGCCTTCGCTTATGTATACTTTAATTATATGTCTCTTTATTGTTGCATGAGCATAATGTGCATAATGCATAGCTTGCTGCCTGGCCAGTTCTTGGCTGTCGTTGTTATGATTTCTTCTAATATGTCAATCTATTTCTGCAGGAAGGGTTTGCATTTGCTCATTGCACCACTTGCAAGGCCCCTTATCATCTGAGAGTTCATGTTGTTGCTGATCGAAAGTGGCGGACATTGAAATTTCGGTTCTTTGTTACCAGAGACATCATATTTATTTTTCTGGCCGTCCAACTTGTAGGTCATTGATCTTTTTTACCATTATGCACTTCTATTTTGTTGGGCCTTTAATTTCACTCATTCTCCTCCAATTACCTTACAGGTGATCACTTCTCTAGCATACTTGGTGTATTTGATAGATGGTTACCAGCAGTTCTGGTTTCGCCATGCATGGGGTTTTGATAGTGGACTTAGCTTCTACTACATTTGTGGTAATTTCTTCTAAGCCTTCCCCTTAAATGTTTATACAGTGCTTGTGCGCTTGTACATCTTCAGGGTAATGTTACTGCCCACTTAACTTGTTATCAGTTTTGCACAATTTTATGGGTTGGGTTCTGGCTGTATGTTTTTCAGTGCATTCCTTCTTTGATCTTATGAATGGTTCAAGATAACTGTAATGGAGAGAATCATAATGAAGCTTCTGCTTTTGATCAAGATGATTCTTTCTCAGTTTAACAACTATGCTCAGCAGAGCAAGGTTTGTGTTGTGTTTCTCCAGAGAGAGACAGAGAGAGGAAAGGGAAGGGAAGAAAGAGGAGGGGGGGTTTAGTTTGGGGGCAGGAATGGGAAGGATATGTTGCAAATCCAATTTATACAGAACGAGCTGCTGCCACCTAAGTGCTTCATGCCCCCAATTGATTTAGTTGAAAGCCATTTCTTCTGAACTTGTTTGATTGCAATACTGGATAACCCTTATGTGTTTCAAATCTTTTTACTGACGCAGGAGCATTATTATTCTTTGCTTTGCTGGGGTTGTCTGGGTGCTTCATCACTTGCTACGATCGGAGAGTGCGGAATGATTTGGCTCAGCCTTGTCGAGAACTCTGTCTATGTTGCTGTCATCCTGGGTATAGTTTTGCAGATTATTCCAGCTCACTTTTTAGTGCGGAATATCTCGAAGCTTCTTTTTGAAGTAATTCTTAGCCTGTTGATGTTATTTTCATTGGTCAGCGCTGTAGTTGCTAATACAGGAGCCAACCTGGTAAAATTGGTTGTGCCATGCAAAGTTAATCAGTGGATTAGAACAAAATGAAGTAGTGAGAGAGGAGGAAAGAGCCATGTAAATTAAGTACTCAAACTATTTGTTTCTCTAATCTTAAAGATAGGTTTTCTTGGTAAAACGGGTAGTGCCATGCAATTAATCAATGGATTGGAACAAAATGAGAGAGGAGGAAAGCGCCATGTAAATTAGTACTCAAATTATGTGTTTTCTAGGAAAAGATATTTTCTTTAGCTGTGTGGGTGGTTGTCCATGCTGATCATACGGTTGTAGCTTGTCCAATTTTTGCTTTCCCTCAATTTCAACTGATCCTCAATGAAATATGTGATAATTTCATTTTGTCATCACAGGATTTGTGCAGATTGCCATTTACCTGGCACTCTCTGTATGTGGACTGATTGTACCACATGTTTTGAGAGCTGTGCAAGTACAGCAGCGGAGTGTGGATGTTTAGGAGGCGCTGGTGAAGCGGGGTTACCTCTGTTGTTTATTATGGCTCTGATTGTTCTTGGACTGTTTACTGTGATTGGCATATTCTACAGTGTTTTAGTTGCCACAATGGTTGGACAGCGGATATGGCAAAGGCATTATCACATACTTGCCAAAAGGATGTTAACTAAAGTAAGTAGATTCTTTAAATAAATAAAAAATAGTAAGGGGATTCGACTGTTTTGTCAGTGTGTATATTTGTTAGTCTTGTTAAACAATTGACAGATGTTCAAGTCACCATCATTGCTTCCCAGCCCATGGAAAGCTAATAAACAAATCAGAGCATATAACATTATTTATTTTTTGCCTGTGCTATTGTTTTGTAAGCCTAGAGAGCATTTGTGATCCACATGAAGCATGCCGAAAATTTAAAGCATGTTTAGATTGACTTCTACTTTTTTTAGTTAATCTAAAATCTCATGGCTCGTGTAATTTCAGTTTTCCTTGAACACTTGAAGCTTTTGTAACATGTAGATGTTGACAAGTAGACGAATCTATTCATAATATTCTGAAACATTAATAATATTTTCCATTTTGGCGAGAAAGTAAAGGTACTTTGTACTTATTTTGAAGGGGAACAAGCTCTTAATTATGTGACTGTTACTCCTGAGTTCGCTTACTCTTATGCTGTGTTTGGAAACAAGCGGTTGAAGAAACTTGGGATGAAAATACTCCAATATTTATTTTTCCCTCCACCCTAAGATTTCTTTCCAATTTTTTCAAAGTAAGCCCTAATGACAATCAGTTTCTGGAGACTGCTGATGTTTTTGCATGCCCATTGAGAGATCTGTACTTTCAATTTGCAGAGTTTGAGCCTGATACTTGCTTAATAGAAATCAAGTCGAGCTATGATATGCCGAGTTTGTATCTAGCCGAGCTCGAACACAGAAAATGATTCTGGATCTGGCACAACTCTAATTTTGAGTATTTTCAAGGGGGTCGAGTTTGAGTATCAGATAAAGTCAACTCCAGTTGGCGTGATTGCAGCAGCAATGGAGATAAACTTTGATTGTCTTGACCTATTTTTCTTGATTTGCTTGCTTTTACGTCCTCTGCCTAGGCATTAAGCTCCAATTTTCTCCATTGTGTTCCAGCCTTAGGATTTCCTCTCTCGTGCATTGTTTCTCTCAGTCTCTGTCGTCTCCTCTTGCATACTTACGTGGTTCTCTGTCAATGTCAATTTGGTTCTATTGCAAGTTTGCATGATCTGCTCTTGTTTTTTCTTCTCAATTTTAATATGATTTACGTGATGCAACAGGAATATGTGGTGGAAGATGTTGATGGCGAGATGACAGGATCTGATTGGTCTCCCCCACCTCTCCCTTCCGAGCACGTTCAGCAGCTGAAAACGCTCGGCCTCCTCTAGTAGCGGAGTCATCATATGGTTCATAAGAATAACTTGTACGATTCTGATAACCCTCTATGTATCATTGCCTTTGTATGTGGTAAATCCCCGAAGGAGGAGATTGGCCAAATCCCTCTTCAGAGCCCAACCATGAAGAGACTAAATGTTACAATGTTCTAAAACACTTACAAGTTACGTATACCTACCTTTTCTGTTGAAAATTGCCACAATATGAGATGCATAAAGATCAGATCCAAACATTGTAAATGAAATGGCTGTCGATGGCTGTCATTTTCAATAGCCAGTAATTTTCACATCGGTTTCATCCTTGGTAACACTTTTTTGTGTCTTTGTAGTGCTTTTTATCTGCTGACAGTGCCACTCGTTGTTCAAATAGATACTTCACTTGCAATGCTACTGAAATGGTACTAAGTCGTTCCTTGGAGTGTGACATATACCTCTTTGTTTGGAGGAGAAATTTCAAATAAGAACCTGAAGGGGGAGGTCTTTTCTCAAAAGAGGACCCAAAGATTCATGTTGTCTCAATAAAGCCCAAGTTCATGAACTAGCCAAATTTTAACATGCTCGGGAATACTTTCGTCCAAAAGCCTTTTTTCTTGTTTTCTGTTTTCTTTCTCCTCTTCCTTTCTATCCTTTCCTTTTTGTTGTCTTTTCTCCCTTTTCGCTTTTTCTTTCTTCTTCCTTCCTGCAGCCTCTGTTAAGAGGATAGTTGATATAGAAAGAATAGAGGAGGGAGAAGGAGAAAGAAGAAAGAGAGGTAGGAATAGGATTGTAATTGCTTGACTCTTTTAGTGTAATCTAATGGCTCTTTAAATAGCCGAGTACCAAGGGTGAGCGGTTCCAGGTTCCGAGTAGGTTCCACCTGGAACCTATCCGCGGGTACAGGTTCCTCAATTTTTGGAACCTGGAACCTGGAACCTACCCGCCACACTGTGGAACCTGGAACCTACCCTGTCACCGGTTCCGGTTTCAAGGTACCCTAGAACCTGCACTTATCATACAAACCCCAAAGTTTTGCTGCATCCGGCGACTATTGGCGGTGTTTCTGCGACTGCTTCTTCTTCGTCGTCGTCGCTGCTTGGCCAGACCTCCAACGGAGACAGAAGAGGAATCATTGACCACCTCCTTGACCAGATACACGAACGTGAACCCACCTTCCCCGAGCTGCCTCAAGATCCTGAACCTGTTCTTGTTGATCCAGGCGTCCCCTCCCCCATTCACGGCATCGTATAGCGCGTTCAACCCAGAAAATGTACACCCCATATGTAAAAACTCCTCTCGTTCTTCAAGCACCGAGAAAAGGAAAAAAAAAAATCCCCCTTTGTTCTTTTCTCACCCTCCCTGTGAAACGATTTCAAGACTCCCAATTTCTCATTCCTACTGTTTCACCATTCAATACAAATGAATTGGGGATCTTGAAATCTCGTGGCCTCTCTCTCTCAAGACTTCTTCGCGTCAATGACGTGAGAGAGAGAGAGCGCGAGAGCGAAAGCGGGGGCTGATCTGTTGCAATTCTGTGTCTGTGTATTTCGTGATTATATATTTTTGGGAGCGGAGCGTAAAAAAAGGGGGAGAAGTGAAACTGAGAGAGGTGCTCCTAAGCTTTTTTTACCAAGAAGGAAAAGGGGACGTCTTGAATACATACGGTTCCGGTTCCGGTTCCGGTTCCGGGTAGGTTCCATAGTGGAACCGGGAACCGGAACTGAAACCGCCGATTCCTCAAAATAAGGAACCGGGAATCAGAACCGGCCACATCAGAACCGGGAACCGGATCGGAACCAGCGGTTCGGTTCTCCGGTTCCCAGTTCGACCCGAGAACCATGCTCACCTCTACCGAGTACACATATGGATATCAATTATCTTTATGGATAAAAATTAATTGCTAGCTATCCTTATTAATATTGATTACTATCCTCATCAAAAATGGAATGCGATTCTCCTTAGCCTTATTTAGGTATGTTTTTGCGTCGTGAATATACCTGCAGTTCCTTCCCTCATAGATAGACGACTTGTCCTCAAGTCGAATATTATCCAAGAGGTGCTCATCCTCTCAACTGGAGTCTTCGGGCGCGAGGTCCTGCCACTGAACTAACACCTGTGATACCGACTTAGAGTCTTTCATAATAACTCGTTGACCCAAAATTGCTAGTGGCTTGTGAATGAGTTGGTGATCAACTGCTGCATCTGGGAGTGGGTGCATCCTAGTGGATTGTGAAGCCATATATGGTCCGAGTAGTGAACAATGAAAAATTGGGTATATGCGACTGGAAGCTAGCAGAGAAAGTTGATAAGCCACTTGTCCTACGTGTTCCTTCATAGGGAACGGACCATAGTAGTGAAGCCTGAGCTTGTGGGTTGAGTCTTTGCGAACCGATAGCTGGCGATAAGGATGAAGACAAAGAAGCACCATGTCGCTTGATTTGAAAGAAATATCAGTGCGGTGCTTATCTGCCTGGGTTTTCATGACCGCCTGAGCTTTAGATAAATTGGCATGTAATTGAGATAAGATTATATCACGTGAGCGCAAGTCATGATCGATTACTTCGACGGCACTGGTGCCTACACAATAGGCCAAGAGGGGAGGGAGGTTTTCTGCCGAATGTCACCTCGAAGGGCGTCATACCCGTAGAAGCCTGGAATGTGATGTTGTAGTGGTACTCTACGCAGCTAAGTATCTTGGACCACTTGGAGGGTTGATCATGAACAAATGAACGAAGGAACTGTTCAATGCAACGATTGACACGCTCCGTTTGTTCGTCCAATTGCGAGTGGTAAGCGGATGAGAAGTGCAGCTTTGTTCTTTGAAGTTTAAACAATTCCTTCCAAAAGACCCTATGAAAAATGGGGTCACGGTCGGAAATAATGGAGTGAGGTCTGCCGTGTAGCTTTCCCATTGTAGTCTAGAAAACTTGGGCCACCTTGGTGGCAGTGTAACGTGGCGACTCGGCTTGTGCGCATCACGCGAACCCGTCCTTGGTGAGGAGGTCCGTGAGGGGGGGCTATTGTCGCGTAGTGGAGGATGAAATGACGATAATAGCCGGTCAACCCCAAGAAGCTGCGAACCTGCTTGGGCGTTGTTGGGATTAGCCAGCCTCGAACCGCTTCAAGCTTTGCAGGATCAGCGGAGACACCATGCGCTGAAACAATATGTCCAAGGAATTCGACAGTGGGCGTTGCGAAGCTGCACTTCGAGTGTTTGATTGCTAGGCGATGATGGCGCAGAGTGGTAAATACTTGGTGGAGATGATCAAGATGAAGGGCCAAATCCTTGCTATAAACAAGAATATCGTCGAAGAATATAACAACGAAACGACAAAGAAACGATCGGAATGCCTCATTCATTAACGCCTGAAAGGGGGATGGTGTGTTGGTGAGTCCGAAGCCAGGAACTCGAAGTGGCCTTGGTGTGTTTGGAAGGCTGTTTTGTGAATGTCATAGGGATCCATCCGAATCTGATGATATTTGGAGCGCAAATCTAATTTGGAGAAAATGACAGCGCCGTGCAATTCATCCAATAGCTCATCAACCGTTGGAATGGGGAATCGATCTCGAATAGTGGCAGCATCAAGCTCCCTGTAATCGACGCAGAAGCGCCAAGAGCCGTCCTTTTTTACCAGGAAGATCGGCGAACCAAAGGCCGAGCGACTAGGGTGAATGATTCCGTCCCGGAGAAGTTCCGTGACTAGGCGTTCAATCTCATGTTTTTTGTAGTGTGGATAACGGTAAGATTGGACATTGACCGTCTCGATGCCAGCTTTGAGGGGAATGCGGTGGTCGACATCACGCTCTAGTGGAAGGCCGGTTGGCTGGGTAAATAGGTCGTACTTTGCAAGAAGGGTTTGTACTGATAGCGGAATGTCAACATCCACGTCCGCTGGATGTTGGTATGATGAAGAGGCGGATAAGCACATGTAGCATGCACTTATGTCGTCAGTCGCCATGAGTTTGAAAAGGCTCGAAAAGGAGACCGAATGTGCACGCAGAGAGGGGTCACCTTGCAACCGCACTGGTTGGCCATGGTGTTGGAATTCCACTATCATGTTGGCGTGGTCTGTTAAGACTGGCCCCAAAGTTTCTAGCCATTGGACGCCCATAACAATATTAGTGCTTTGCAAGTCAAAAACAAACTGGTCCATGGTAAATAGATGGGTTTGAAGCAGTACGGGCACATCGCGACATACGGCCGTGCATCGTAGGGCATCACCATTGCCTACCAACACCTAGAAGGGAGGAACTTGGACATGCGCGTAGAGAGGAAGTTATGTGTGCTTCCTCCACCAACTAGCACTTGAACGCCTCGCACCATTCCCGCCATGCGCATGGATTTGGCTGATCGTTGGCCCAAGAGAGCATTGAGGCTGATTTCGGGTTTAGGTGGAGAGGTTTTGATAGCCTCACTTTCGATTGGCAGCGAGACGTCGTTCGGGTCATCGAAACCCTCCAAATATAAAATTGTTGGACGCCCCTTACAACGATGCCCGTGGACGAATTTTTCGTCACAGTTGAAGCATAGATCTTTGTCGGGTTATACTTGCATCTCCTCTGCGGATACATGTTTAACGAGAAGCCGTGGAAGCGGTGGTTGTGCAGTTGTAGATGCGGAAGGGTAGGTGATGTGGACATCGAGCCCTATCGAAGAGGATGTGCTAGGGACCCGTTGTTCTATCCGCTAGGTCCGATCACTCGAGCGAGAGTAAAGGAATTCAAGCAAGCTGTCGGTATCATGGTTGAAGATCTTTGGAATAAAGACAATTTGGATTCAAGACTTGAAGATTCTGAAGCTCCTTGGTGCAACACAACCTTTGTCGAATTCGGAAGATTTCACTGATCGGGAATTTACCAAATCTCACAAACAATATCTATTTTAGGAAACTTAGTGATATGGATAATCACAATATTTTATTTATATTCCGTTTGCTTAGATTTGATTTGATTTCAATAGTTGTTATCTTTAGGATATCTTTACGAATCCTATTGTTATCTTTAGGATATCTTTACATAATCCTAATTCTTAAAGGAGTCCTATCTATATAAATGACATCCACATTTGTAATCAGATATAACATTGATTCAAAATTTTATACAGAGATGTTTTCTCTTCTTCAAGTTCTCTTGAGGACCAGATCTTATCAAGGCTTCCTTGTGGCGATCGATCGACTTATCGAGCAAGATCGCGAATTCTCTTGTTCGTGGCGTCTATAGCGTGGATTGGTTGACACAGGTTCATCAACAGGTCACGCTCATACCGAGGTTACTAATCACAGGTTCGATTGGGGGTTAAGGTTAGCAATTTGCAACCCTTGGATCTTCGTAGAACGATAAGTTTCCGCAACGATTCACATCAGTAGGGTGATGCGAAAAGGCGCAGTAAAAACGACCGGTTGCACGGCTCGCTGAACTAGGCCTCATACATGCGTGCTAATGCGAAGGCATCGTGCAAGTCCACTGGGTGATGAGCTTGGACGGCCATGCGCACCCGAAGCTGCAGCCTGAAATAAACAAGCTACGTAAGTGTGCTGGCATGAGTCCAAGTACCTTGCTGGCAAGATTTTCGAAGGCGGCCTAGTAATTAAGGACGGAACCTGTTTGAGATAACTTGGCAAGGAGGGCAGTTGCATCTTCGTATTCGGAGGGGCCAAAGCGATGCCGGATAGCACGAGTAAATGCATCTCAATCTAGCAAAAGATTTTCAGCAGCCAATCCTTGATACCAAGTGGCGGCGGGAGCATCGAGGTGCATTGCCGCTAGCAGTAGGCGATCCTCGGGGTGAGTATGATAATATTGAAAAAAGTGGCTTACGTTCGAAAGCCAAATAGACGGATCACTCGAAGAGAAACGCGGAAATATGAGATGTGGTGTCGAGCCTTGGGTTGGCCTCTCATCCGTATGGGTGGGTTTCGGTGGGCCACTCCCAAGAATGTCGTCCATAGTAGGATTGGATGAGGTGGGGAGTGGTGATGGTTCTTCCCGGATGATAGCGATGAAACGTTGGTCACGTTTATCCAGGAGAATCATGAGGTTCTCGACAGTCAATTGATTGGCTTGAGAGGTAATAAGATCTTGTCGCAATTGTTCAACAGCAACAGCAATATCATTGGCTAGTTGTTGCACTGCTTGCAATTGGGCCTCTTGTTCTTGAGAATGTGTTGCAGGCATGGTGGAGGTGTGAGTCGACGAGAGCACCAATTGTTGAGAGGATAGTTGATATAGCAAGAATAGAGGAGGGAGAAGGAGAAAGAAGAAAGAGAGGTAGGAATAGGATTGTAATTGCTTGATTCTTTAGTGTAACCTAATGGCTCTTTAAATAGCCGAGTACACATATGGATATCAATTATAAATTGAAACTAATTGATAGCTATCCTTATTAATGCTGATTACTATCCTTGCCATAAATGGAATGAGATTCTCCTTAGCCTTGTTTAGACATGTTTTTGTGCCGTGAATATACTTGCAATTCTTGGGACGTAACAGCCTCACTCACTGCGCATCCTTTTCCTTATTTCTCTTCTCTAAAAACTCACCGCACTCGCGAGTGTTCCTCTCAACCTTGATGCCCAGCTTCTCCACCACATTGTCCTATCTCGCTACTTCTTTTTCCCTTTTTGAAACGATTTTCCTCGTTTCTTCTGCTGCTTTATATGTTGGGCTAAACTTCGTCGGTGGCCACTCGCTTCTCATCACAGATGGCATGTACAATCAGGAAGAGATGAAAGCAACTTGTCACGGTGTGCTCTCCATCCCAAAATCAGGAATTATCCATGAGCCGAGATCGAGGTGTTGAGGCATTGGCTTTCCTCTTCTAAGCTGCCGCTCGGAGGAGAGTCGCGGCGGACTCTGTTGACTGAGGCTCGAAGGTGGCCACCCCGGCTGGTAGAATTTCAAAGTCACAGCGTGAGGTCGAAGATGTTGATCACCATCGTCTCAATGTGCAGCGCTTTGTTGAGGCGCCGAGACGACAAAAGCGAGTAATGAGCACGTCGAAAGTGTTTTTCTAGGGGAAGCCGTGGTCGAAGCTGCGGGGGGAGCAAGGGATGTCCTCCCAGGCAGAGAGGGAGGTCTAGGAGGTGAGGATGTGGAAGGAAGAAGAAATAAAAAGAAAATGAAATAAAAGAAAAAAAGATAAATAAAAAGAGACCAAAGAAGAAATTAAATGAAAGAGAAAGAAAACCAAAAAGTAAAAAGCCTTTCGAAAAAAATGCCCGTGATCATATTATGATTTGACTGATTGGTGAGTTTGGAACATTATTTAAGACTACATTTGTTATTTCAGGTCTTTAATTGAAACAATGTTCACTCTCAATTCTCTTTTGAAAGAACATCTCAACTTTCAGATTTTATTTAAAATTTTCCCTTGTTTTGATGGTTATCTTGGATTGATTTTTTCCCTTACTTTAATTTGGTAAGTATGTCACAGTTGGAGCTTTTCTAGGCTGCACCTGATCATATACTAAGTTACGTCGTTACACCAATAGTCCCCCCAACTTTCAAAAATTACATATTACGTCTTCAGATTTTTAAAAATGCTACATAATAGTCCAAAAACTTTGAAAAGTCGTGCACCCTCCACTAAAATGCATACTTCTCAACAAACATAAATTTTTCACGTCGGATATGTTATTATACACGTCGGACCTATCTCGCAATCGTATGTCACATATAAAATTTAACATGACATTAAATGGAATGCCAACGGAGGATAAATTTGAGTTACGAAATATCAATTTGGAATTTTTGCTAGGAAAAAAAAACATTCATTTAGAATAAATATGTTATGAGATATCGATTTGAATTTTCCTTTTCTTTTTTTTGAACTTCTAATGGTATTAACCCTAAGATTAATCGAGGGCCGGCATATACAAGCAGAAACTGCATTGCGTGCGATGTCCACCTATCTTGGTTCATGTTAAGATATTGAAACATATGAATCATCCATTGCCCAGGTGCACAGCACCCAACAAATCAACCTAAACCAACCTAAAAGAGAAGACTTTGTCCAAAACCATCTAACCCCACCAAAAACCATCAAAAGAGAAAGAATATTCCCAACCCAATAGTGCAAATAATATAATAGTAATAATAATAATACTAATAATAATAAGATTAGCCATCTAGGAGCCTTATCCATTTCACATCGTCTCAGTCTCATCCACTATAAAAACCTCCCTCAAGAATATCCTTGCCCACCAAGGTTTCAAGAAAAAGAAGAGAGTTTTGAACTCAGAAGCTGCCTTTCAAAGAGAGAGAGAGAGAGAGAGAGAGAGAGAGCATCAAGAATGGCGGACATAGCGATCCTGGTGGTGGAGGAGTACGAGAGGAGGATCAAGAATTGCCCGAGGATGAAGCTGAAGGTTGAAGAAGGTGGTGCAGGTGATCGGTTTGAAGGGTTGAGCCTGAGTCTGATTCGTCCTTCTGCCTCCTCGTTTGCAGAGAGGGTGAAGAGGAAGGTGACGGGAGAGGATAATAAGAAACTGGAGATGGTGAGGTGGGTGTCGGAGCCCAAGAGCCCCTTGAGTCTCGCAGCCTCAGAAGGATTCTTCTCTGCTTGACCCTTCCTCCCCCTCCTCTTCCTCGTTTGAATTTGTATGTTGTAGATCCACTGAAGATTGTAATTAGCTTTTATTTGAGAGGAACTGTTTATTTTGAGCTGCTTTTTCCAATGGCTAATGATCTTCTTCTTCTTCTTTTGTATTTTCCTTTTGCCCCATCTGTAATTATCGAAGCATATAAAGATTTTCATACTTCTTCACGATGAATTAGCTCAACTATATGGTAAGATTTACTTAAGAATGATAATTCTGTTCATGAATAGTTAGAGCTCATACCCACTTCATTTTTCAGCCCATCATGTTGGCCCTATTATCTCTTGTCGAACTTAGTTTTGAAAAAGGCCAAATTGCAAAAGAAACTAGAAGCCGAACCTTCAAAGAAGGTGGAGATTCTCTCTTATTTAATGTTTCCTAGTTTGATATTTCTTAGTGTTTTTTTTTCTTTTTTTTTTTTGGGAGAATTCTTACCTACGGTGGCACAGTACCAACTACCAACCGTGTTTCGGTTGCCATTAAATTTTTTCACAATTTCTTTTTTCTTTTTTGTTCTAATGATATTTCTTAGTTTAAGTTTCCTAACTTGACGTTTCCTAGTATCATATTTCCTATTTTAAGTTTTCCTAATTTATTTTGTCTTTCCTAGTTTAGTATTTCCTGATTTAAAGTTTCAGAATTTAGTAACCTAGTTCATTTATAATTAGAAAAAAATTTATCGCGAAAGTACAATTAAGTACTAAAACTTTTTAAAAGTACAATTAAGTCCTAAATTTTTTCAAATTGGTGCAATCAAGTTATTTCATTAGCTCCATTCAATTTAATTAATGGAAAATGCTCCGTCAACAGCCTGTCATCACTCATCACAGCCTCACTAGATACTAGTGAAAAAGCCCAAGCTCGGCGATATACCTAAATCAAAACTTGTCATTTGTAGATTGACCAAGGTAACCTGAGACCAAGGATTATACTAAGGATTCGAACCTACGACTTTCAAATCAAGTCATGCATCGCTCGACCAACCACTCAATCGATGGAATTATTGCGTTAGTTTATTGATAAGAGATGGCACTAACCAATGAAATGACATGTCGATTGTTATCTTTTTCATTTGAACTCTGCTGGTTTTTAACACATATTTTTGACGATTTGGCAAAATGGCATTGACATGTTGGTTTTCATTCTATGTTTGTAGTGTTGTGTTGAACCCACTTAAAACATGTTCTGCTCCGTCCTTCATCGAGAGGGCCACGGGTGGGTTTGGTTTGGTTTTGTAAATGGACTTTGGGGAAATGTAAATATTTTTAGCCTAAGAAGCTTTGAAGAAATACAAAGAGCGATTGGTAAAGAATTACTTTGAAAAGCAACTTTGGCCTAAATAATGTTTGAAAAGAAAAATTTGTAAATGAGCTTTCTTACTACATTTTTTTTTAAATAATCAAATCTAGGGTAAAGGTCGACGGCCATCGGCTGAGGCAGCCAGGATCGAGCGACCACGGTGATGGTTGCCTGGGCCGCACGAACCAAGTCGGCTAGGGCGTGACCCTAGCGACGACTACTTGGGTTCACAGCCCAAGCGACAACCGCTGGGGTTTTTTGTGTGGCCTAAGCCAGCCCTCGCTAGGCGTCGCACGACCCCTAGCGGCCTCAGCCACACAACCTAGGGTTTGACTTCTTTTTTCATTTTTTAATAAAAAATAATGGACAAAATAATTTTTTTTTTTAAAGTGAGGATAGTTTTGGAAAAAAAAACCTAGCTCAACATTTGACCAAGTGCTGAAAACTCAATGGGTGCGTTTGGAAAAGCTTTTGGGGAAAGTCATTGGGAAAATGCAAATGTCTTTATGCTAAAGGGACTTGATGAAATGCAAATACTGTTTGGTAAGTTATAACTTAAAAGTCCATTGCAAAGTAACTTTGAGTAAAATAGCGTTTGGAAAAATTATACTTGACACTTTTTCATTTTTTTCATTTTTTTATTGAATAAAGCCAATTTCTTTATTCTTTGGATCATCATCCTCTTGCTCACCGTCTTCAACCCACCTTTCTTGCACGCCCACCTTTTTGCTCCCCCACGAAGAAACCCCCCCTCGGTCCGACTCTCATGGTCGACCTCCCCCTACGGTGACGCTGCGGCCGCCGAAGCCTACAAATCTCGGGGTTCTAGACCTCCGTCTCTAAGAAAAATTCGTCCTCCGGGTCGGACGACTCGACCGCAGCGAGGCCGAGCAGGGTTCGCTTGGGCCAGCGGGATCCGGCTCTTCCCTATATAGTCTCCCCAGCTTGGCGGAGATGAGGAGCGAGCGGATCGAGAATCGCGCTAAGGTTTAAGAGTTCCTCTGCAGAATCGGGATCGTCCCCGATGAGCTCGATGGGCTGGAGCTGCCTCGCCTGGGTTTGGCGCCGGCGACCCAGATCTGACCACTAACGAGAGTCACCTCGCCTGGGTTTCGCCGGCTATGCTCGCCGGAGGTCGTGCGACGAACTGGAGCTGCCTCGCCTAGGTTTGGCGTCGGCGACCCAGATCTGACCACTGACGAGGGTCGCCTCGCCTGGGTTTCGTGCGGGCTATGCTCGCCGGAGGTCATGCGACCCCTCGCGACGGTCGTACGAGCCCATGCGACGGTCGTCGGGTTGCGCGATGACGCCGGGTCCCCTCCAGCCGGTCGTCGGCCACGCGGTCGAGGTGCAAGCGAAGAAGACGAACAGTAAACGAGGAACATCAATAACAAGCGAAGAAGACGAACAGAAGGGCAAACCTGGAATAATAAAACAATTTTGAGGTAAAAAACGGCAAAAATTAAAAAATGAACAGTATCGTCATGTTGTATGCCGAAAAAGTTGAAAGCCCAAGGTAGCCTTGAGGCTGCCTTGGGCTTTCAGCATTTAGAATGCTACCATTTGGCCCAAGGAGCTTTCAAAAAATTATCCAAACAGCAAATATTTTGCCCAAAGGGCTTTGGACACCCAAAGGAGTTTGGGAATGCTGATCCCAAACGCAGCCAATGCTGGTCCCTATTAGCATTGAGCTTTTAGCATTCTCAAGGCCAACTTTCATCCCAAAGCTCCTTGAGAATATGCTGATCCCTATTAGCATTGGGCTTTTAACATTCTCAAGGCCAACTTTCATCCCAAAGCCCCTTGAGAATATTTGCAACTATTCTCAAGGGGCTTTGATGCTCCAATGTGCTTTGCGAAAGCTGAACCAACCCACCCTGCATCATAACGGGACCATTGTGACCTTGTACTGCAGTTGGTTTTCTTGTGTATTTATTTCGGGAAAAAAATCATGATAAATAATTTTTTTTTTGAAAAATTATTTTTCAGGAAAATATTTTCCCTTTTCTAGGTTGAAGAATTTTTTTTCTCATAATTTTAAGCATTCATATTTGCTTTGATTGTAAATAGTCTAATCATTCTCATCCCTAACTTGTGACCGTTCAAAAAATTAATTCACATAATTTTTTAATTTAAACAAGTACACCATAAAGTCGAATTCAAACTTGTTTTTGCCTCCTCCATCAACTCTGGCATTTGCTCAACAAATACCATCTGCTGTAGCTTTGCGGTTTGCTACGGTCAAACTTCCTTGTTTGCCCTGAAAGATATACATGAAATTTAAGGAAAAGTACAAAAAAAAAGTCCTAAATCTTTTGCAATAACACAAATTCAGTCATAAACATTTAAATTGCATTAATTTAATCATAAGCAATTTCAAATTGACACAAATTGAGTCCATCCGAATAATTTTAGCCAAAAGTTAATGACGTGGATGCCGGCTTTCCTACATGGTGCAATTGTTACTATCGTGGACATATTTTCATAATTTCAATTTTCCTTTCATTTTGGCTGAGGACTAGCAAGTCTTCGTTAGCTGCTCGCGAGGCCCTCACCAAGATCTAGCGAGGGCCGCGACCCTAGCCAGTGCCCAACAAGGGCATGGGCGAGGGTTGCCGGCGAACTTCACCACCTAAAATGAAATGAAAACATAGAAGAAAAGAAAAAAACAACAACAAAGTAAGAAAAAATATAAAAGACGTGAATAAAAAAATATTAGAAAAAGTCAAAAAATTTACTAAAACGTTATTCAAAAGTGTCCACATCAGTGTCGACCGCGTCACATAGGATGATCGGCATATATATCACAATTTACGATCTAAATTGGCTGGATGGACTTAGTTAGTATCAATGTGAAAATGTTTAGAATGAAATTGGTTCAATGAAAAGCTTTAGGACTATATTGGTCCAATTAAAATGTTTAGAACTGAATTGGTAATAATGTAATAGGTTTGAAATTTTTTTGATACTTTTCCCTAAAATTCAATACGGTGTTGATTACTTATGTTAGCGGTACAAAAATTTGAAAAACGAATATGTAAAAGTTTCTATAATTAAAATTGGAAACAAAGGTCCATTTATAAGAACATAGTGGTAACTGGTAAGATCAAGTGGACAACTGCGAATATATATATATATATATATATACTTATTCATAAATGAGATTGGAGGAAAAATTATCCAAAATTGATACGGTCACTAATTCAGTTATAAACTTTTAAATATGGTCAATGTAGTCCTAAAACTTTGACAATTTTTCAATGTAATCCATTCGGCCCACTTAGGCCGGTAATTGTTGACGTGGATACCGACCAACTTATATGGCACGACGATGATTTGACGTGTCCGATGGAGTTCAAAGGTGTCAATTTGAATTTTTATTTATCTAAAATCTTTCTTTTTTCCCTTTCATATTCCCAAATTTTTTGCCTCTCGATGGCCCAACGACCTCATTAGCCAAAAATCCGAGAAGATGAAGGAAACAATGTTATAGAATGGGTATTTTTTTGGAAATGTCCCACAATGACGTCGTTTTAAGCCCCGCCAAACATGTCAGTCGACCATGTCATGTAGGACGATTGGTGCTGATTGAAACCTCATTTCGGCGATTTTCAATCTAAATTGGTTGGATTGACTACATTGAAAATTCATCAAAAGGTTTATGATTACATTATATTGGCCAAATTAGTTTTTGACGGAATAAACGACCGTATAACAGGTTTAAAATTTTTTGGACAATCATTCATAATATTGGATGTTGAACTTACTTGGCGACAAGGATAAATCGAAAGAGGTTAGAAAAAAATGGGAAAGTTATCAAAAAAGTCTTAAACTTATTACAATTGTCCTAAACCTTTTTTTTTTGTCAAACCTTTTGCATTTGTGTCAATTCAATCTTTCTTGCCAACTTTGGCTAGTCGATACTGACATGGACGTTGATCGGTATAGATATGGACGTCAGTACTGACATGGATGGGTTAATACCACCAAAAACCTCAAACTGGAACACCTGTGACAAATTTACCCTATTTTTTTTTTTTACCACCAAAAGTCCTAAATTGGTACACATGTGACAAATTTATCCCAAACTATTTTTTTAACCACTAAAAACCCTAAATTTGTATAATTGTGACAATTTTACCCTAAGTTACTTTTTTTTTATCATAAAAAATCCCAAACTGGTACACATACGATAAATTTACCCTTTGTTAATTTCCATTAAATTGAGTTAATACCACGAAAAATTTCAAATTGATACACATATAGCAAACATATAGTAACGTGTACACTTGATAATAGCCATATGTCATCTAACTTTGCAATTTGAAGGCAAAATTTAACGAAAACTAACGGATGGTAAATTTGTCTCGGGTGTACCTGTTTAGGGTAAATTTATCACAGATATACCAGTTTGAGGTTTTTCATGGTTAAAAAAAATATTTTATGGTAAAATTGTCACAGGTGTACCAGTTTGTGATTTTTTGTGGTATTAACCCTAATTTAAAATATTTTTAAAATATTTATTATTAATTTTTTTTCTTCTCCTCCTCTTTTGCTTTATCCGCATTTCCATCGCTTTTTGCTTAGACTCGCCGTATCGTTCCGCCACATTCTCATCCCGATTCTGCTCCTCGTTGCACCCCCGTGCTTCTGGTTTTTCTACGGTTTGAGTTTGGGTCTTTCTAGGTTCCGTTCTTCTTCCTTCTTCTTCTTTTTTTTCCCCCTAAGATCCGGTGCCTTTGAGTTCTTCGGACTTGTGCTCGCAATGTGTCAGATGCGCTATGGAATCGGTAGGGCTAGGAGGCAGCGGCGGCTGGACAGCCGGCCAACCTCAACACGTGCGAAGACGCAGCAATCGAAACGCCAAGCAAAAACAGATCCATCTAACGTTCCTTTTTGTCTTCTCAGCACCAATCTGGGCAAGCTACTAATCTAGGCGAGCTCGGCCGCCATGGCTGTCCGCGCCTGAGCTCGCCCAGCCATGGCGAGGTCGGCCGCCATGGCTGTCCGCGCCTGAGCTCGCCCAGCCATGGCGAGGTCGGCCTTGGCCAGA
Organism: Rhodomyrtus psidioides; assembly: GCA_021437785.1. NCBI lineage: Eukaryota > Viridiplantae > Streptophyta > Magnoliopsida > Myrtales > Myrtaceae > Rhodomyrtus > Rhodomyrtus psidioides. The sequence goes on along the minus strand of JAILYB010000077.1, from coordinate 180,808 downwards.
TCTAGCAAGGCTGAGCCTCAACATAGCTGGCGAGCTTGCCCAGAGACGTTGGCAAGGCTCGGCCTGGGCGAGTTCAACCTCGTCCTCACTGGCTTTGGCCTTTGGCCAGTCACCGGATTGGCAACTAGCCGGAGGAAAGAGTATAGGGAAACAAAAGGAAAAATAAATTTATTCACGTCAACGCCGGCGTGCACTTGAGCGCCGACCAACAGCCACAAATGTAAAATATTTAGGACTGAATTAGTACAATTGACATGGGTTTAGGACTTTTTTTGCAATTTTCCCAAGAAAATTAGAAGCACAAGTTAATCTGACTGTCTAGTTCTAGAAGGGAAAATCCTTTTGTGCAATTTGATAAGCTACTAATGAATAACCTACTTATATAACAAAAGGACTGTTGGATTTCTAATACCATTTCTCTTAGGACAGAAGCATGTTATGTTATGCTAGTTTATAACCCTACCAAATGTACAAATGATGATGATCATTGTGCAAGATACCCTGGAAATGACGCCCATGTTAGGAATTTTTCTAATATGGAAGTGTGAGGATATCTATCCTACATTTGAAAATGTGGAAATGTGATTAAAGTTCCTATTGGACTGACCCATTGTTACTTCTTCTGTCAACTCTAACAAGGCAAGTCAACCATAAGTGGTGACCACATGCGACCCATAAAACCTACTCCTGCCTCAAGACTTCGGAATCTCCTCTCTTGGTGCAACTTCCAGGTTCCTGGTTACTTCTGTCCGCTCCCTAGCCTCTTCATCTGCATAATCAAAACTGATGCCCTGAAACTTCTTCATCTTCTCAACTTTTTGGATCTTTGAATTTTCTTGCGCAGGTACAACAAGAACGGTAGCTGAGAATACTGCGCAAGAATGTCAGGGACAAGAAGAGAGCATCCTCATGGGACTGTCACTGAGATTTTCAGCTTCAACTGTTCTAGGTTTGTCGTGATGAAGATGGGTCCTGGCGAGGAAGATACACTCCCAATTTGGCGAATAGGGGACTTTGTGGTCAACCTGTACGTTCAGGCTGTGACTCACATCATGATGACTACGTGCTGCGTCTGCGACCTCCAATGGCCGATGTCGAGAGACTCTCTGGTGATTCGAATCGGAGAGCGAAGCTTCGCGTTTGTGGTGCTGGGGCTTATGTATGGCTTTCAGCTTCCTCCAGTTTGTGATGAAGATACGGTGGACACTCTCGAGAGGGTCTTCATCAAGTTCAGCGACTACACCAGCCTCCTCGATAATGGAGCAAATGGTTAAAAAAACAAAAAAATCCTCCTTGCCCTGGCTTTCTATGCTTCTTCTTTTTGCATTCTAGGACTTAATTTGGTTTTTCTTGAGCACAAACGTTAAATGCGAGTTTTTCATTGAAATGGTTTTTTTCTTAATAACGAGAAAAATTAGATATTCCACTAGTCTCATAAACTATGTCGAGAGACACGTGTGAATTATGTCAAAAAAAAAACTCCAGATCGGGAACTAGTATGATGTGGAGCAGTTAATATATTCAAATTAGCCCATAACTCACCAGCTTAAGTTTTAATTTTAGTGAATGTGGATTCAATTAAATATATTAGTGAGCTCGGATTTGGACTCTCTTGACGATCACCCTAGATGAAGGTACCAGGCTTCTGTTAGCACACTCATAACAAATGGTATCAAAGTTGATGACAAGTTGAGATATCTTGATGCAGAATAGAATCTTAGTTGAGATATTTTAAAGGTGTTAGATTTTTGTAACGCGCTCATAACAGATTGAAAGTCTGAAGAATGTGTGTATTTCGTTTCTTTATTATTAATCTGGTTCACATATTTCTGTTTATCGATATATTCATAAATAGGACGCACCAAATGAGTCATGAGAAAAAACATGTACGATATTTGACTAGCTATGACAACTTTTTGCTCATTAGTAGCCTAATAAACGCATCCTTTCTAGATGTCAAGGAGATGATGTTTTGTTTGCTCTAGAATTATTATGTTCTCTGAGAGGAAGATGCTGTTGGATAAATCATAGTTGATTGTCCATCTTAGTAGATTTTTAATTCTTAATTTGTACTTATTTTTAATCTTGTTTCTCACGCATTTTGACTTCTTTTCATACCCGAAACTCATGAAAACCTCAATTAACTCTCAAATGTCGATATGTCAATTCACGTATTGTATTTGCATAACTTTATCATATTTTAAATTCACATGTAATCTAAAATTCAAAGCGAAAGAAAAAAAAAAGTTCTTCTTGCTTAATATGTTTTGACACATGCATTTATTTTAACAGTCAACTTTATCAGCCAAATTCACCTGACAAACGGATATAAAATTGATTCTAGAATTGTAACAGGTTATCCATTTCCTGAATATGAACAAACTTTTTGGTCGACCGTACGACCGGTCGTCGAGGGCATCGCACGTGTGAAGCTGGGAAAGAAGTGGCGACTGATGGAAGGGAATCCAGCAACAAGCTTGTCAAAGGTTGTCAGAACATCCGCGACCACCAAGACGGTCAGCAACGCTATCGTCGCCGGCCTCTTGAAGCCCATACACGTAGATATCGCCGCCGTGAGGATGGTGGATCGACACAGGAGGTACACGGATTCTGAAGAAGCATTTTCTTCCATTTCAGCCATAACCGACGTCGTTAATTCCTTGGAGGCGGTCTGGAAGATCACAGCCGGCGATCGACAAGCTCTCGAGGATGCTGACAGAGAAGATGGTTCGGTGAAGACATCGCTAATTAAATTATGGAAGTTGAACCAGCTTGGCCTTGCCTTTTTCTTGCGTCAAAAGCCAAAATTGCTTTGCTAGGCCAATTTGAAAACTTAGTGATGAATGTGGAAGGATAATAATGAATGCGTTGGAGTCAAATAAACAATTTTCGTCCATGCAATTTATGTTTTTCAGTAGGGAATTAGTAAGTTTTTCGTGCCGATTAATATAATTTTATGCGATTGCTCTCGAAATCATTATCTTTCCACTGCATTAGGATTTAATCGTGCTAGTAATCGATCTAATACCATAAATGCCCCAAACATCCCAAAATTTCTCATTGAAAATGAGATATTGTCACTTGCATATTTATCGTTCTTTTAGGCTGCATTTGGTGGCCACGTTTTGGTTTGGATAGAACAAGGTTGAAAAAAATAAATAAATGTCGGATACAATAATGATGAATTTGTAATATCTTTTAAGTGTTTAGAAAATGTCCGGATGGCACAAATTCTTCTCTCTCCCCCTCCACCCTCACATTGTCATCAACCCGAGGATGTCGTTGCCTTCCACCGCTACTTGTGAAGCCGCTGTTGACATTGCCTCATCTCGCCTTGCCATCACCGATTGTCGTATGGTGCTCCCACTAGTAGCCCAGTCAACGACCCATGGCGCCCAGTTGGCCGCCATCTCTATCCCATCTTGATCCTCGACGTTGCAACCCGTTCAAGCATTACTAGTCTGTTAGAAAATCAGATCAAATTCATATAATTTGAAATTGTCAATTATGCAAAGAGGTTATCGATGAAGTTGAAAAGTTGTCGACGACGAATTATGGCCGTCGATCAGCAGGTGGATGTCCGTTCGACTCCCAAGATGAATGCACCAACTCAGACTAATATTTATTATAACTTAGCTTTCAGACCAATTGACTCCATGAAATTATTATTATAATTTTTTTACCAAAAAAAATTATGTTTTTTCCACTGCTAAAGGAAGTAGGGGAAGTACGAGAAGCATTGAGATTTGTCCTTTTTTAATGCAAGTACTAGAATCTAGGGGTGTCAAAAAGGCCCGTGCCGAGCTGGCCGGGTCAGACCTGGCTTGGTAATCGAGCCGAGCCGGCCCGACGCTCGTTTTTTTTTAACACCCATATTTTTTTTAATTTAATTTTTTCTTTTATATTATTTCATTTGATAGATTTGTTAATTAATTTTGATTAAAAAAAATGAAAAAATGAAAAGAAAAAATAATCTGGGCCGGCCCGAACTCGGTACTGTTCACATTCGGGCCGAGACCCGGTCCGGCCCGGCCCATTGACACCCCTACTAGAACCTGGGGGAGGCTCTCGAAAGCAAACGAGACTAGAAGTAATTTGCACAATTCGCTTCTGATCTTGATAAAGCTACCCAGAATCAATTGGCAAGATTCGAAAACTCGAAAGGAATTTTTTAATTCAATTCTTAAGAAAATGGATCCTAGTCTAAATAGAATCATGATCGACCCCATGACTCAATTTTTTTGTCCTATAAAAAGTGAAATTTGTACTTGTGAAATTATCGAGTAATCGAAGATGAAAAAGAGGACTCGAAATTCTCGTCGAGACATAATTAAAGGCTCTATGCATGCTCAAAGGCTAGGCTAAGCGGTAAAGCCTAGCCAGAAATAAAATAGAGTAGATAAAAATGTTAAGAAAGAAGAATCTCGTGCAAATATCATGGAGTAAAGCTTGATCATATTCATGGGGATTTCATAAATATTCGAAACAATTGTTTTTTTTTTTTGGAAATTGGATATGTTTAATAATTCATGATTTAGCTTGTACAGAATGAAAACCTCATTCTCGTAAGAATTATAAATAATATTGAATTTATATTTCCATGATCTCATAACCAATCATTCATAAGTGACTAGATATAAAGAATTCCTATAATAAGAGGAGTGGTTATGAGGTCATGGAAATATAAATTATCCTCAAATAATGAAGAGATAACAAAATAAAAAAAAAATCATTCAATTTTTATGAAATATTTCTGTAGTAAGATTTAAGGTAGGGTTAATCAGTCGAGTATTTCAATTTTTTTAGAGTCATTTCTGGAGAATACATTGAGTTTTCGATGTATACATAGGAAAAATTGTGTCCAATGAAAAATGCTAGTATTTATTGTAGCGAATTTTTAAGAGACATTATTTTGTGAACTTTTGTCTGTTCCTATTCCTATGTCTAGTTAATGCTTTGTAAATGTATCGTGATTGTTCGTGTTTCTAGGAATCTAATTATCTGTCCTTTTTCGACCAAAAAAACAAAAAATATCTGTCCTTTAAGAACAAGTTCAATTAGACCAAAAAAAAAAATATAGTTCAAGAGTCATATGTTTATTTTGATGGCTATTTCTGATAGATAAACCCTGTGGCGGTTTCGAAACGATGACGTCAGCTTTGCAGAATCAACCGAGGACTCTGATAGGATGACATGATGTGGAAAGTTGAAAGTCCAAGTTTGGTTCAGCAACTTTAACAAAGGCTGTTTCACATTGGTAAGTATCTCACAGTCGAAGGAGCTTCTACGTTGCCAGACCAGCTACTTAGGGCGGCGCACATGGCAACACTTCTGCTTCAGAAATTTCTGAAGCTGACTTCTCAATCAGAAGTAGAAGTTGATTTTTGAACTTCTCCATCACAAGTTGATTTTTACTTTTGAAACATTATTAACAAAATCTCCCGCGGCCGGCGGCCGGTGACAGGCGGCGGCGGTGACCGGCTGCGGCCGGCGGCAGTGGGCGTTGGTCGGTGAAGACCGTTGTAGTTGAAGAAGTGATTTCTTTTTGAGAAGCTACAATTTTTAATTTCTCAAAATTGGCAAAAAATCTAATCAGAAGTAGAAATCTCTTCCAGAAGTAGAAATTCTCAATATTTTTACCAAACGGCTTTCAGCTTCAGAAGCACTTCTAAAGTGTCTTTATCAAACGGATTTCTGCTCCAGAATGACTTCTGAGGCAGAAATTCTCTTCCAGAAGTGTTACCATGCGCACCCTTATCTCCTCCTAGGAAAGCATCCAAATCGATTTTACGCCGACCATTAACGAGAAATGTGTTTATATGGGGGGTTGTTTAGATCATACCAACATTCATGAGCTTAATTCTCCAAAAGAACTCCCAATTTTAATTCTAATCTTAATTCTACTCTAAATTATTTTGGTCTAAGAAAACCCTCAACTTTCACTCTAGTTTCAATTATGACCACGGGTTCAAGAGTTGCTTTCAGGTTGTACAAAATTATGAAGATCAGGGAAAGTTAAAGGTTCATTATCAGAACTTGCATCTTCTTCAACACCTCACATTCGTATGGAACAACAGCAGCCTTATGATATTAATAATTTAAAAGGAAAAAAAAAGCAGTTGCGATTTTTGGATGCTGGGGAAAATTTGAGACATGGGCTTTTTTTCCCCTAGACAAAAAAAAAATGTTCGACGGTAAATAGGAACTGAACATACAATTGAGATTTTTTTTTTTTTGGATGATTTGCCTCACATTCATGATCAAACCACGACATCTTCCATTCCAGGCAATCGCCGAGAGCGATGCGACTCACCACATAAGTAAAGCCTTATCTGGCGAGGATGATCACGCGTGATACTTGTGGAGATTAATCGGGTAGAAGGTTCGGAAAAGAATATATGTTCATCAATGTCGCTACCCGGCAACATCTAAGTTGGATACCCACGTGCTTGCCATGTGCAATTGCTTGGCTGCTCTCTTGGTCGCTCTCATGGAACTGCAAGTTCCCATGTTCTTTGGGAAAATTAAGATGTAACATGCCCTAAATAATTGGCTTTTTAGCTTGACTTGACCCCATTGACATACTCACCGGCCCTATCCAAACAAATTTGGATTCGGTGCTTTGGATTTTGACACGTCACCTCTGATTTTTGGTAACTATTTGATACTTAGGCTCCGTTTGTTTCACGGAAAATATTTTTCCAGAAAATATTTTCCCTAATTTTCAGTGTTTGGGGGGCAGAAAATAAATGGTCAACGGAAAATATTATCCGGTCAACAAAAAAAACCTTCTAAAACTGGAGAAAATGATTTCCATTTCTAAAAAGTGGAGATCATTTTCCCTCGTTTACGTTGCTGCTTCTTTCTCTCTTTTCTTCTCTCTCTTCTCATTTCCCAATTTCCCACTCTCTCTCCTCACGCCCCTCTCTCTCTCTCTCTCTCTCTCTCTCTCTCTCTCTCTCTCTCTCTCTCTCTTCCATCGCTGACAGTCTTCTCTCGAGACAATCCCCTCTGCTGCCAGACATGCCCTCGCTATGGCAGATCCTTCCTCTCCCTTGCTTGGCGTCTCCCTCTCTGTCGCGGACATTGGTGACTGCAAGGTCGAGCTCCCATCAGCCTCGAACAAGGCCGAGCTTCATCGGATCCAGCGAGGCTCGAAGCTCGCAGATCCGAGGAGGCCAGTTCAGAGAGGCTCGGTCTCGATCAACCGTGGGGGCGTTGACGACCAGGCACTCGTACTCGGTGGCCGCCTACAGGTCCACATTGTCGATCCCCACCCCAGCCTGGCCCATCACCTTCAGCCTCCCCTTGGCCGCCTCGAACACCTGCCTCGTCACCTTCGTCCCGCTCCGCACGATCAGCGCGTCGACGGTCGAGATCTTCGCACACAGCTCCTCGGGCGAGAGGTCGTACAGGCACTCCACGCGCCCGTAGCCGAAGAGATTGACGGCGACGCCTCCGCCGACTCGACGGATCTGAGAGCATTGGCGACGGTCGGAGGGCGACGGTGGGTATGGCCGCAGCGAGAGCGAGAGCGAGAGCGAGAGAGCTTCAAGGAGATTGGCGAGGCAGCGGTGGTGGAGAGGAAGGAGAGGAGTTTCGATTTCGCTTGATGGGAGGAGGAAGAAGAAGAAGGCGACGACGAAGAGATTGACGGTGGGAAGATGAATTTGGTGGAGGAAGAAGAAGCGGCCATTGGAGAGAGAGAGATAGAGAGACAGAGAGCTCTTCTCTGTTTCCTTTTTCTTTTTGAAAAGATAAATTAAAACTAAAAATTTATTAAAATAATTGGACAGAATCTAATTTTTCGGCGCCAAACGACGGAAAATGTTTTCAAGTTAATTTTCATATTTTCGCCAAACACCAGAAAATATAGCCATTTTTCTGAAAATTGAATTCTCGAAAAATATTTTCCGAAACTAGCTCATTTTCCGTGAAACAAACGGAGCCTTAGTTGAAAGTGCACCAATCCCAAGGAACCGGATGTTGATTGGAGAAAGGTTAAAGTAGGTTTAAATATTGGGTATTAGATGTCTATAAAATGCATCAAATCCACGTACTTCCCATCTGCCCCAAGATTCAGCCACACATGTTATTGGAGAAAATATTGTAAGAGAGTATTTCCGTATGTTCTAAAATCTTAAACTCTTAAATGGAACATAATTTGATAAATAAATTATTATTTTTTTAAAATGTGAAAAAAGTTTAGCAGGCAGGAAATTACCCCATGCTAAAAATAGAGCATACCACGAGCCTAGAAAGTCTTATAGTGAATTTATAGATTGCAATTGAACCTGAGCATAGTGGGCGAAAAGTCCAATCCTTATCGACTGTGCCAACCCACGTTTGGCAAGCTACTATTATTTGTTATCTCTCTATCTCTTTACGGTACGGCGATTCGGATCGCCTAACCTTTCCTCAGAAGGTTAGGCACCTAACCTTGCAATCCGGGTCGTCCATTTTTGGACGGAAGATCCAGATCTCCTTTGTTAGGGGGCAATTTTTTGAATTATATATATATATATATATATATATATATATATATATATATATAGTAATAATCTGGGTCATCCATTCATAATACGAACGGCCCGGATTGCAAGGTTAGTGCCTAACCTTCTAAGGAAAGGTTAGACGATCATGGTTATATATATATGCTGCTGCCAATTTTCAAAAGTAAAAATAAATGGATAACTTATTGCTTAAGGTGGAGAAGCTGAAAAACAAAAGATTTTTAAGGAAATCTCCTTTGAAGCTAAAACAATGACCAAAACTCAATCAGATTTGTATTTTCCTTGAACTCCATCATGCCGGTTCACATTCCAATATAAAACACTGAACAAAAGTTAGCACCGGGCCGGTCATATGGAATGAATTGGCAAAATTAAAAATATTCAGAATTCAATTGACAACAAAAAAGTGGAGTTTAAAATTGAATCGACACAATTGTAATAGATTTAATATATATATATATTATAATTCTCCCCTCCAAATATGTGTAGGAGCCTACTCGATGATCACCTTTAGTCTCAATTATTAGTTGATCAGTATTCACGTGTCTATAGCTTCGTTTTGTCACATTTTCTTATCCGTTTTACAGAAATCAGTACTGCAGACAAATTTCTATTAAATGTAGAGTCCCCATACGGACACAACCAACACTGCCCAACAATTTAATTTAATTTTCAGCACTTGAAGGCTGCGTTTAGCAACACTCCAGGGATTGTGTTTCTGTTTCAAAAGTGTTCTGGGAACACTTTTGGAACAGAAACGCATTTGGCAAAAAACTGTTCCAAAAGTGTTCCGAAGAACACTTTTGAGAAAAAGAACATTTTTGGTCCTAAAAAAAGAAACAAAAAAAAACATGCTTTTTTTGTTTCTGGAACACTTTTGGTCCAATGCTCTCTAGTCGTCGTCGGGCGCTGTCGGTCGCTGCCGCCAGCCGCCGGTCGCTGCCGCCAGCCGCCGGTCGCCGGTCACCGCCGGTCGCCTCTGCCGCCGCCGGACGTCAGTCGCCGGGGCCGCCGCCGCCGCCGGTCGCCGCCGGTCATCGCCGCCGGTCGCCGCCGCCGGTCGCCGCCACCGCAGCCGGTTGCCGTCGCCGCCGGTTGCCGTCGCCGGTTGCCGCCACCGGTTGCCGTCACCGCCGTCGGTTGCCGTTGCCGATCACTGCCGGTCGGCCGTCGCCGGTCACCGCAAGCCGCCGGTCGGCCGCCGCCGCCCCTTCCAGCCGTCGCCGCCGGTCGCCGCCGCCGCCCGCCGTCGATCGCCTCAGGTCGCCGCCGCCGCCGGCCGTCGATCGCCGCCGCCGGTCGCCGCCGCCGGTAGCCGCCGCCGCCGCCGGTCGTCGCCGCCGCCACCGATCGTCGCCTCCGCCGGGCGCCGCCGATCGCCGCCGCCGATCCTTCCTTTTGGCAAGAAAAGTATTTTTTTAACTTACCAAACGCATTTCTGTTCCCAAAAATCATAGCCGGGAACAGAAACAAAAAAAAAATGTTTCTGTTCCAAATATGTTCCCGGGAACAGAAACGTTACCAAACGCAGCTGAAGTTACTGGCACTCAAATTCAAATATCTAAATTTTTAATTCTTCTTCTTAAGTTTTATCAAACGAACCTAAGTAATGGGAGAAAAGTACTTTTTGGATGGGAAAGAAAAGAGAGCCTTAGAAAATAGCAACTCTGGTTTTTCTAGTGCACATAGATCATGTAATTTGAAGGGGCTAAGGCTCTGCATGATAACTGATCTATTTCTCGATTTCCCTGTCAGAAGTCATTCTGGCAGGGAAATTCATTTGATAAAATACAATCCGAAGTAGAAAGCCGTTTGGTAAAAAAATTGACTTATGGTAGGATTTTCTACTTATGGCAAGATTTTCTACTTCTGACAAGATTTTTGACCGATTTTCAGAAGTAAATATTTTTTACTTCTCGGGGCGACTGACCGGCGGCGGCGGCTGCCAGCGATCGGCGACCGCCGCCGCCGCCGTTGCCGGCCGCCATCAAATATTTTTTTAATAATATTTCAAAGATTGTCTTTTATAATCGTTATCAAACGCATTTTTCTATAAGAAATCAACTTCTGAAGTAAAAACTGAAAATTTCACCTCTACTTCAAAGCAAAAGCTGAAAAATCCATTTCCTTGCCAGAAACACTTCTCGCCCGAGAAGTGTTATCATGCACCACCTAACATTTTGAACGGTCGCATAAGCATTATCATGCACCACCTAACATTTTGAACGGTCGCATAAGCATTTGCTTTCGAGACACTGTTTAGGCATATGTTATCATAAAAAATATCGTCCTAAAAGCTTCTCCTCAAAAATCAGGGTCCAAACTCTGTGGGCCCATTCCCGAGCGTGAGAATCCACGTGTCTGATAGTTATTGGCGATGATGGATGAATCTGCACACCCCTTCCCTAGATTGACGGAGTAGTACGTCACGTGATGACGAAACTGCCCTTAATTTTTTAAAAAAATTAAAATGGACGGCTGCCGACAGCGTAAAGCTATTGGCTGTTCTTTCCGGTGTGTATTCACCGGAGGAAGAAGGGCCGACATTACAAGCAGAACCTGGTATCCCTGTCTAGGTTCACTATAAATAAAATACGAAACACATGAATCATTCATTCCCCAAGTGCACGGCACGGCACAGCACCCAGCAAACCAACCTAATAGAAAAAACGTTGTCCAAAACCATCTAACCCCACAAGAAAAACCAGAGAGGGAGAATATTCCCAACACAGCACAGCACAGCACAGCACAGCACAGCACAACACAACAGAACAGTACTAGTAATAATAATTTAAACATTAGCCATCTGGGAGAGCCTTATCCGTTTCTCTAACTCAGCCCCATTACCCCATCGTCTCAGTCTTATCCACTATAAGAACCTCCCTCAAGAATATCCTTGCCCACCTAGGTTTCAAGAAAAGGAGAGAAAACAACAGAGTTTTCAGCTCACAAGCTGCCTGTCACTGAGAGAGAGAGAGAGAGAGAGAGAGAGAATGGCGGACATAGCGATCCTGGTGGCGGAGGAGTACGAGAGGAGGATGAAGAATCGCCCGAGGATGAAGCTGAAGGTTGAAGAAGGTGGTGCAGGTGATCGGCTTGAAAGGTTGAGCCTGAGTCTGGTTTGTCCTTCTGCGTCCTCGTTTGCAGAGAGGGTGAAGAAGAAGGTGACAGGAGAGGATAATAAGAAACTGGAGATGGCGAGGTGGGTGTCGGAGCCCAAGAGCCCCTTGAGTCTCGCAGCCTCAGATGGATTCTTCTCTGCTTGACCCTTCCTCCTCCTCGTTATCTTCCTCTTATTTGAATTTGTATGTTGTAGATCGACTACATATTGTAATTAACTTTTATTGGAGAGGAACTGTCTATTTTGAGCTGCTTTTCCCAATGACTAATGATGCTCTTTTTTTTTTTTTTTTGTGTTTTCCTTTTGCCCCATCTGTAATTTCCAAGTATATAACGATTTTCATACTTCTTCATTTTGAATTAGTTCAACTATATGGTAAGATTAACTTAAAATAATTTTTTCTTTTCATGAAGATTTAGACCTTATGCCCACTTCATTTTTTGGCCCATTATGTTGGCCCTATTATCTCTTGTAGAACTATAGTTGTGAAATGCCCAAATTGCAAAAGAAACTAGAAGCCCAACCTTCAAATAAGGTATCCTATTTTGAATGGATTTTCTTATTTAATGTTCCCTAATTTGATGTTTCCTAGTCTGATATTTCTTAGTTTCAGTTTCCTAATCAATGTTTCCTAATTTGATGTTTCCTAGTTTAAGTTTTCCTAACTTATTTTAAGTTTCCTAGTTTCATATTTCCAAATTTATGATTTCCTAGTTTGATGTTTTTTAATTTAATATCCTACACGAAAGTGCAATTGAGTCATTTAACTTTCAAAAATTGTAATTAAATAGTAAAATTTATCAAATTGGTGCAATCAAATAATTTTGTTAACTCAATCTAATTTAACTAACGGAAAATGCTCCATCCACGAGGTGAGCCTGTCGCCACAGCCTCACCTCATACCAATGAAAGAGCCCAAGAGCCCAAGACCGGTCATATACCTAAGTCCAAACTTGTCATTCGTAGATTGACCAAGGTAACCTGAGACCTAGGATTATACTAAGGAATCAAACCTATGACTTGCAAATCAAGACTCGCATCACTCGACCAATCACCTAATTGATAGAAGTATTGCGTTACTTTCTTGATAGGAGATGACACTAACCAGTGAAATGAAATGTCGATAGTTTTCTTTTTCATCTGAACTTTGCTTGTTGTTAATGATAGATTTGGGAATTGAATAATGGAATCGTAATATTACAATTAGACACAAGGCCAACATAAATATACATACAAAGAAGGGCAAGAAAGTAAATACACAAAAGACCTACTTGTAATATATACAATATATCTAAATAATATATCTAACACCCCCCTCAAACTCAAGGTGGATCAACTAACGAGAGTTTGGAAAGAAGATCAGCAAAGCGCTGTGATGTAAGAGATTTGGTGAATAAGTCAGCAAGTGTTGACACCTAATTTTGAATCAGCTTTTTTTAGCAATTTTCTTAAAAATTCATAAAAAAATCCATAAAAAAATAAAACAATTGCAAAATCAACTTTCGTGGCCTTGGCCAAGCCTAAGGAACCATTTTTGACAAAAAAAGTAAATTTTCATATTTTTCGTATTTTTTTAATATTTTCAGAAATTAGGAAAATACTAGAAAAATCAAGAAAAATACCATTTGAGGTCACAAAAATATGGAAAAATAATAAATATTTTTATTTTAAATCCCTTGTCTTTTTTACCTCACAAAAAGTCCAAAATCAAATTCTATTTTACGTGTTCCTTTATTACACATATGATTGAATTTGGTAAACAAATGTCAATTGAGTCTTTTAATTTGTAATTTTGGCATTTTTTAGGATCTTGACATTCAATATAATTGTGTCTTATTGAAATTTAGCCCAATTATTCGAACAAATTGCTCAATCGCATGAATTTGGCAAAATTACATACTTAATTGCATTTTAGTCCTTGAAATTGGGCATAATTAAAATTACATTCAAATCAGGGGCTATCATTGCAAATTAAAGTCACTGCCCAATGGTTTTCATCATTTTGAATCGATTGGAATAGGTAATTTGATCCAATTTGATCATTTGGACCCTCAATTGCACAAATCCTCGATTTGCAATTAAATGAAAATTTGGGGTTTTTGTTGAAATTGACATGAACTTTTGGGCAAAATTACATTCTTAAATAAAATTCATGCCCTAGATTCGATTATGAAGTCCAATTGCAAAAATCCCCCACATATTTGGGTTTAATTAGAGAATTTCAAGTCGGAACCGGTTCGGACCGGTCAGACCGCCGGTCGGACCGGTCGAACCAGTCCGCTACAGTGTCGTCTTCTTCATTAAGCCTTCGCGCGAATGAACAGTACGAGGTTGGATTTCAACAAGGAAATTGATCAACCAATCAACTACAATTGGAGATGCATTAGTGGGCGTTTCGTTCCTCAAACCATTCCCCGCCGATTGACGCCGGAATCGCGGCTAATAGACGCCGGAATCGCGGCTAATAGTCGCCGGAGAAAGGAGTGATCGGACGGTCAATCCTGCAGACCTGCGAAAGTCAACACTTCCCAAACTCAGTACAAATTCATGCCAAATTCGCACGAATTACGACCTGCCGAAGAACTAGACGGACATGGACGGAACACCCATCGTCTCCGTCGCCGTTTAGACCAAATGGCACGTGCAATCACGTGCCATTTCGAGTCTGTTGGTCCCCTCAAAATTGGCGCTAACAATTGAAAATGGTATATAGTCCACAGAAGCCTTCGCGAAAGGGGGTTGGTTGATTCAGTTGCAAGAGGAAAAACTGAATCGAAGAGAGAGAGAGAGAGCTCCCCTCCATCGCCATTGTCGAGGGTAGAGCTCTGATTAGCAGAGCACCGGTTGGGCCTCTTGAGGCTAAACCAAAGCTCAAAGAGGTCGCGAGAAGGTTGTCCAGGCTCCCAGAAAGCGATCGTCGTCGTCCACGCAAGCCGCAACCGCGAAAACAGGTGAGATAGACTTCCGAGCTTCTCATTGTGCATCAATGGCGATCCATATATTTCTTGATCATTCTTGCATTTAGAGTAGGCGTTCTGTTCCTTAGACATTGCTGACCATCATCGCATCTTCATTTTGCATCGATTTCGCCTCAATACCTCGAATCGAGTCTTCGAACATAGCCTCCATCGCTGACCACTGTCCAAAGTCGCCCAGCCGAATCTGGGCCGAGCGAGTTCAATCGGAGCTCAAGGTAAGTCTTCTGGACATGTATTGATGCTATTATGTGACTGAATTGCAATGATTTGATGTAAATCGAGCGATTGAACTCCCATGGCCGTACTCGGCATTCTGCATGATGCTCTCGATCCTACGAATAGGATGCCCTGATTCTTAGATATGTTAGACTAAAGGCGTTTGCGAGTCGATTGGCGTTGGTTTCGCGCGATTTCATTAATATCCTATCGTCGGATCATCGTCGGAGAAGCTCAGCCGTTCGTTCCATCGGAGTCGAGAGGTTGAAGACAAAGCTGACGTGGCGTAGTCAGCGGGTCAAAGTTCCTAGGTGGCATCCGGCCATTGGTCCACGTGTTGGTACAGTCAGCACGGCTGTTGGGGGTTGTTATTCGAATAAATAAATCGGACGGTTCAGATAAATCGAGTCTAAATTCTAGCGACCGTCCGATTAGTAATTAGGTTTATTCGAAAATATTTTAAATCAAAAAATCAAATTGAACCGAAACGGCGCCGTTTAGGTTAGTGGGTAGGCGACGTCCTTTAGGTTAGTATGGGTGGACGGTTCAGATTGAGTCTTGAGATCTAATCATGACCGTGGCTTTTAGTAAGCGAATCAGACGGTCCTGGTTAAGTCCTCGTTCCATCAAGGCCGTAGGTTTAAGTAATCAGATCCGACGGCCGTGGATTAGCCTCGCGGATCAATAGGAACCGTCGGATCAGGTCTGGATAATTCAAAAATAAAAAATGACAGATACGGTGTCGTTTCGAGTCGCGGGTCAGGGTCTGGGCCGGGTTCCGACCCGAGTGGGTCAGGTCGACCCGGTCCGAAAAATTTTTTAGCAAAAAAATCAGAAAATGATTTTAAAAATAAAAAAAAATCAGAAAAATCTTAGAAAATCCAAAAAATGCTAGAAAATCACAGAAAATCCCAAAAAAATATAGGAAAATTGTAGGAAAATCCTAGACATTACAGAAATCCCGAAAAATTGAGGATTGACCACAGACAACTGGTCAACCCTATTTTTGGGGTTTCTTATCCGTTCTTCCGAGACTCGACGATATTACCCTTTAGGGTGTAAGTCGCCTCTGCTGTATATGCAAGATAAGGCCGATAATGCCAAGATAAGAATTAGGGTCGGTTAGGCGACCAATTCTGAGACTTGGATTTTCGAGTCTTATCCCTTTTCTCAAAATAACGATTTTGCCTATCAAAGGGAAAATCGTCTTTCTTGTTCCAATCGAGTCCTGAAAATTGCTTAAAGTTAGGGTTTGGGTCAGGTGGGTGACCAACCCTAATATTTGAGATTTTCAGTTCTCATCTTTGTCCAAAATGACGACTTTACCCCTCTAAGGGTAAAATTACTTTTAAATTCCAGAAAAATTCTGAAAATTCCCGAAAAATAGGAAATATAATGATTTTATTGCCAATCCCATTTCCACCTTCTTTTGACTATATATTCCATCTGAAATGACAATTTTGCCCTTTTGGGGCAAATTATCCCCAAAATTCCCAAAATTACGATTCTGCCCCTCATGGGCGAATCATGTCAAAATCATTCCTAAACTTTGATTGATACTTCTCTAGGCTAATAGGGCCTCATTAGGGATGCCATGCTGCTTTCATGTGTTTTATCCGCATGTTCTGGATCCTTGATTTGCGCATTTACTTTTAATGATTGTGAGTGACAGGGTAGCCACTCCTATCTGCATGAAATCCTAGATTTAGGATCCATACCCCATTCGTCTGCATGAAATCTTAAGACTAGATAAATCATCCAACTTAGGTGCCGAAAGGGCGTCAACTCTAGCAGTTGGTGTAACAAAGTCCCCGATCCCACTTCTCTAGCTTTCGCAGAATCGAATAGACCGCTCCCAACTATTTGATAGGGTTTCCGATCGTACCCTCCACGAAACGGTTGGTGGCGACTCCTTAGCATGTGCACATATCACATGTCACTAGACCGCACTGAAGGCCGACCACGTATATCCAGCTGTTGCGATTTGGGTAATGGACCTTGGGAGAGGCTCGCGTCCGATCAGGCAACATCGAGCGGCCCATTAGCCCCCTCCTCCGCGAGAGGGTCGTCACAGACTGGCGACCCCGCTGGGGATTATTCTAAACCAGAATATCTGGTTAAGAATTTTAGAGGACTTAAGCCAATTAAAAAGTTGATTGGTTTATCTGACCTTGTTTTCTGCAGATGCTCTCGAATGTGAGGTACATACGCTAACCGTTATGTTAGATGTTTTGCAGATTGGAGAAATAAGGGGTGGAGTGATTGTTGACATTTTTTCCTGCAGATTGGAGTTGAGAATGTATGTTTATCTTACGCACGTATTGAAGCGGTGTTTGATACAAACTGTTGTGCAAGACCTTGCATTGTGATGATCACGACACATCACACACATTGGCGGTTAAACCCCGACTGCAAACCACCTCTAGGTTACCTTAGAAATGGAAAGGATGCGAAAGGATCTCGTGTTTGATGGCACTTGAGACTTTCGTGTTCGTTCCCGCTCACAATCCAAATTGGCGATATCTAGCCCTCTTAAGTGGGTACCCTTGGGGATGAATCTGCCTCATTTGGATTGTGGGAGCCTGAGCCATAGGTTCCTCACCTGATTTCTAATTTTTAGAGTATACCCACTTGTCTCATGCACATGTTTATGGAAGGTTGGTATACCTAAAACCATCCATTGTTACAGGGGAACATTTCAAGCGACAAGCGGACGAGATGTTCAAGGATTACTTGGAGATGAAGAAGCAACATCGCAACCGCCTAGCTAGAGATGCATACGCCCGTCGAAAGGCTGAACATCAAGCTAACGAGGACATGCCCATGATCACTTTTTGGGGAAAAAGGAGACGCTCTGCGACCAAGACAAGACCGAAGCGCATCATACTTAAAAAGACGAGACGCGAGAAGACTCCCGAATTCATAATACCATGGACCAGAGAATGGCCAGAGGAACTATGGCCCTTCGATCAATGCATTGAAGACGACCCCTTTACACTCGACTGAGGAAGGATTCCCGACTGACTATCATTGTGAATGAGAATAGACCTTTAGGAAAGGGTGGGTTTAGATCTTCACATTCCATCGGCCTTTTATGGCTTTCTTGTTTGAAGAGTCTCTCTTTACTTTTTTTTCGTTAAGTGTCCTGGTTGTAATAGGGTATTCACTTCGCTCTTTTCCCATTTGATGTTTTGACCAAATAGAATGTGACATTATTGTTTCCCTTAGTCACTGGAGTGAACCTGACTAAATTGCATAATTCACTCGCCTAAAATTCAAATTAGACTTCAAGTCAGGTCTTCAATACCTGAAAAAGGTTCTAATTTCTATTTCTTCAATTGAACTATGCAATTAAGTTAGCTCATGTATATTTCATGACATTTGCATAGTCACATGTTTAAAAGTAATTTTTGACGGTTGATTTTTCAAAATCATTTGCATATTTTAGACTTGATGAGAAAGAATGATATTCAAGTGTGTAAAGTTCCTCGGACCGAGCTCCTATCATGGTGGGATAGCATGGGCGAAGCCAGCCAGAACTACGCCAAATCACGGCTAGGGTATCTATTGGACCTGCTGAAGATTGAGTGCCCACCTACCTTCATTCAAGCCATGGCACTTTATTGGGATCCCACCACCGCTACATTCTGCTTAGAAGGACTGGAAGTTACCCCTACTCTCGAAGAATACAACGTCGCTATCGGAGTGGAGTTCACTCACTTACTAGTTCAACCTCCCATAGGATTCGAACCCTTGAGTTAGCTAGCTGAATTCCTTGACACAAGCCTCAACGAAGTCAAAACAAATGCCAAAAGCAATTCTGGACGAATTTCACTATCCTTCCTCCTAGATCGATTTCCCAACCTCTCTGCTGCTAAAGGGACTAAATCTGGTAGAGCATTTGTCTTGGCCTTCTTTAGCTTTGTGCTATTCCCGATCTCGTCTGTCACCTTCGACCCTATTATGGCCGTAGTAGTCACACAAGTCTGTTGTGGGTGGGATTATTCAAACATTATCCTTGCTGAGACATTCCTTTCCCTAAATCGCTTCAAGAAAAATAAGAAGGGAATCTTTAGAGCCTCTAGTGATCTTCTGTACCTGTGGTTCACATCTCATATCAGACAGTTCCATATCCGCATGGGTTTCATTAAGATTAGCTCTGATTCTCATCCTCTTAAAACCTTTGTCAGAACCCATACACGTATTCCTAAATTCAACTTCATAGAATAGAAGAAATTCCTTACAACTCTGAAACCGGAACAGCTCCGATGGCGGCTTAGATTGCCAACACTGGGCAAAGTTAGTCTCGCATGTAATGACGAAGACCCAGTCCCTTTGCTAGGATTCACAAGCGCTACCGCATATTATCTGAAGAAGGTTATTCGGCAATTTGGGGCATTACAGTAAATTCCTTCTCCACCTCAGCCTGATATCTTCTCATTTGACATACCAAAAGGGACCATTGCAGGAGAAGAGAAGAAACAGCTTGAAGCTAAGATGGAATTTATTATACGCTCTTTGAAGAACTCTCAGGCTGAAGTTATAAAGTGGCCAGAGAATATGAGTCGCAGGGAGAACATTCATAGGGCTACCACTGAGTACATCCAGCACTTTGAGGCAACCAGACGTAGCTTTGTCGAGCCTTATATACCTGAGTATATCGTACCATACGTACTTGGGATAGAGCCGTATATATCCGAAGACATGGGATCGCCATCGTACTCGGAAGATGAAGAATCCCAAACCGAAGAGATTGCTCTGTATGGGAGTGATGAGGATGCCGTAGGCCTCAAACGCCCTAGACTTGAATAGACTATCCCGTCAAGTGTAAAATAGGCAAACATTATGATGCCTCTTCATTATACTCATTTGTATTGAATATTACCTTTGACACATACGCATGAGTGTTGACATGTTTTATGGATGCATAAAAAAAAAACTATCGTCAAAGATTACGCTTCTTTTAATGTCATGAATTCTTTTGGCGAATGATTAAAAGAACTACACACATGAGACTAAGGCTTACAAGGTAGTCATTTTTCTTATTCATCGATAGAAAACATGCAATTAAAGGAATCCGGCACTTTTTCTGTCGATCCTGAAGAAATGCTCACTTGTTATTTGTTAAAATAAACAGGTGTACTCTAATCACGGAATTGCCAACGCATCGCTTTCGCACTCGGCTAAAGACAAGAATGGAACAACAGGAGTTAACCCCGCGAGTAGGCATGCTAGAGACGCAGATGACTGCTATGGCAACTATGATGGCCGACATTAAGGCAATGCAGGAAGCCTCCCTAATCAGAACAACTCGAGTCCATCATTTGCGCCTGATATAGCTGATAAGGAGACGGCAGAAGATGCCCAGCGTATAGAGGAGGATGCTCGTATGCCAAACGTTCAGACACAACAAAGGACACCCACTGTTGTCATCAACCTTGAGAAAGATGAAAAGGGGAAGCAGATCGAGAAAACTGAAGCGGAGGTTAAGAAAATAGCCAAGATTGAAGAATGCTTGAGCAGCCAAGGTTATGAGTTGGCTTGTTTCGACAAGATATCTCCCTTCGCCAAAGTGGAGCCCCTCTTGACTACAAGGAGCCAGACTTCGTGAGGAAGTATAATGGGACAGGCTGTCCCCTTGCTCACCTCAAATATTACCTGCGTAAGATGACGCAATATTCAGACTATGTTCCATTGCTGATGAACACGTTCCAAAAGAGCCTGGTTGGCGCCGCTCTGGCTTGGTTCATCGAATGGGACCTGGAGGACTATGATGGATGGGAGGATCTTGCAGAGGACTTCCTCAGACAGTATAAGTTCAATGCGGCTACAGCCCCGACGAGAGAAGACCTCCTGCGAACCTCAAAAGCAAGGGGTGAATTGATCAGAACATACGCCCAGAGGTGGCGAGCTTTGGCGACCCAAGTAAAACCGTCAATCCCAGAAGACGAGCTGATTGATTTATTCCTGAAAGCACTCCCCTACGAATACTTCGACAGATTAAACACCTATGGATGTCAAACCTTTACACATTTGATAAAGGTGGCGAAAAGACTCGAATGGGCTCCAAGAGAAAAGAGGCAGCATGAAACTTCTGCCAGGAAGCAATACCCCCTGAAGAAGGAGATAGAGGCTGGACTCGACATAGCCTTCATACCAGACCCCCACAAGCCCAAGATATTTAACAGTTCTAATCAGACCAAGGGATGATCGTCGTGGTCAGCACCAAAAGGACAAGAGCCTAGAAGGAGGCAACCCCAAAAGCAGTTCTCTCAGCTTCCGAGGCCTTTGTCCAAGTTGCTCCCAATGCTGCTAGAACAATACTTGGTGGCGAAGGAACCACCTAGGGCAAATCCTGTTAAATATCCTGACTTTGATGAAAGCCAGACCTATGTCTACCACATGGGCGAAAGGGGACACAACGTTGATAATTGTTATATCCTTAAGCTGAAGGTACAAACTCTGATTGACAGTCAGATTCTGAAGTTTGACAACATGGCTCCGAATGTACAAGAAAACCCGCTCCCTGATCATCAAGCAGTAGGAGCAATATTCGCTGACGAGGAAGGATGCCACCTTGCGCTGAAGGTGGACATACCTAAGCTGACCAACATTCTGAAAATCGCCTCATTGTACCAAAAAGAATGAGAGGTCTCTACTGACATGAAGAAATCGTGTATCACTAAGATGATGAGCTTAGAGGTAATATCAGATGTTACCGATAAAAAATTTGAGGGAGTTAAGGCCTCTCTAAGCTTCGAAGGGGGCCACTTTGTGATCAAAATTGAGCAGGGAGGCGCATGGAGTATCCCGCACGAGAGTCTGATAGGTGATCCCAGGTCGATCGTCCAGCTGGAAGAAGAACTCGAAGAGGAAGAACTGAAAGCTAAGAGGCGAAGCTTGGCAGATCACAGATTCATGGCTAACGTGTTAGAAATGTGAGAGATCATAGACAACCTAGGTGAAGATTCTGGAGGGTATAAATTTAAGGTGAGATATTCTGCTCCACCTAGTTTCTATCAGAGAATAGATGATATCATACCAGACGGATGGGGGGGTATAGATGATCCAGTTCAATCGGAAATCCCGAAGGAGGTGAAAAGGCCTTTTACGAAAGGTTTTGAATCATCGCTTGACCAAACGATGGATACCAAGCTTGACATAGAACAGTATGCCGAAATAGAGAGATCAAATGATCAACAACAAGACTCAGTTGAATTATTCAAGGGAATGAGAGGGTACCCAAAATCCTCGACATCAGCAAAGCTAAGAAACGACGACCGTCGTCGTCAATTGAAAAACGAAATTTTCTTAGAGAAGTTTGACGACACTGTGTCGATGATTGAAGCCGCTACGACTGTGGTAATTAAACTGGAAGAGCTTGACAGCTTGAGTGAGATAGAAGATTGTCTGATCAAGCCTGTTATAATTCGACTGCCCAGAGAGGAAGCGGACAATACAACTGAACCAGAGGCAGCTTGCCCAACAACGATAACCATAAAAGTCCCATCCATTAGAAGAATACATTCCTAAGGCAGTTCACTAGGACTATGGGACGGAGGAAGTAGATGCGTGTTGACACCTGATTTTTGATCAGTCTTTCATAGTTTATTTTTTAAAAATTCATAAAAAATCTATAAAAAGTTAAAAAAATTAAAAAATCATCTTTGGTAGCCTTGACCAAGCTAAAGGAACCATTTTTGATAAAAAAAAAAATAATTTGTCATATTTTTTAATATTTTCCAAAAATAGAAAAATACATGAAAAATGAAGAAAAATAGCGTTCGATGTCGTAAAAATATAGAATAATAGTCAATATTTTTATTTTAATTTCCTTTTCATTTTGAACTCATAAATAGTCAAAATTCAAGTTCAATTGCATGTGTTTTTTCACGACGCATAGAGTTGAATTTGGCAAAAAAATGTCATTCGAGTATTTTAATTTGTAAATTTCTACATATTTTTTAGTCTTGACGTCCAATTAGATCGACCACCATCTACAATAAATTCCCCTTGCTGAATATTTTCGTTTTTGTTTCACATGATTTCATGGTGTAAAACGCCGAGTGGATCCCCAAATATAATCGGGTCGGCATGAGTTCGATAGCTCGTCCAAGACCAAACCAGGGCACGGCGAACCCCATGTGAGTGCTCTCGAACTCCTTCGATGCTTCCTAATGCTTTTCTTAGGTTAGATCGTGTGTAGAATGGCTAGGACAGCTAAATCATTCTTGAGCTGTGATTGATAAATAGGACCTTACTAGGAATGCCATGTGATTTATTTGCATATCTAGATTCCTTGAGTTGGGCATTTTATTACTGATTGTGATTGCTAGGATAATCACTCTTATCTACATGAATTTCTAGATTTAGGGTTCATACCTTACTCATCCGCATGAATCTCAGGCTAGAAAATTCAGTCAACTTAGGTACCGAAAGGGCGTTAACTCTGACAGTTGGTGTAACTAAGTCCCCGAAACCATTTCTCTGGTTCTCGCAGAATTGAATAGAAACTCCCAACTATTCGATTGGGTGGTCCAATCATACCCTAAAAAAATGATTGGTGGCGACTCCATGGCATGCACACTTAGCACATGTCACTAGACCACACTGAAAGTCGATCACGCATACCTCCGTTGCGATTTGGGTAATGGGCCTTGGGAGAGGCCCGCGTCCGACCAGACAGGACGGCCCATTAGCCCTCGAGAGCCCGACAACCTCAAGAGGGTCGCGACAGACTGGCGACTCCGCTGGGGACTGGTTCTTAACCATTTAGTGGACTTGAGCCGATTAAAAAGTTGATTGATTCTTCTAACCTAATTTTATGCAGATGCTCTCGAAAGTGAGGTGTATATGCTAACGATAGGTGTTATATGTTTTTGCAGATTGGAGAAATAAGGGGTGTAGTCCGTGATTAACATTGTCTTATGCAGGTTGGGCGTAGGAATGTATGTTGTGTGGATGATTTGAAGTGCTGATTGATAAACTACTATGCATGAATTGCATTGTGATGATCACAACACGTGGACACACACAACCGCGCCTAAAACCCCGGGCGTCGCCTATAGGAACACAATAGAAGGAATTGAAAATGGAATCTCCGTGAGGAAAAACGCGGGGTAATCCACTTTTCAATTCCGCTCGCTTCGAACTATGGATCGAGTCCCAATGCAACGATAGCTGTGCAATGGAATCGGCTCTTTCTAGAACTCGAAGTGGGAACCTTAACCTTAGGTGCCAAACCCTCTGATTTTTAGAAGTTCACCATAACTTATCTCATGCGCATGTCTTTGGGCGGTTGGTACACCTAAAACCGCACATAAGTCGACGAGTTTGGTTGGTAAGACTCTCTATACCTCGAATCTATTACAGTTCATATAAATATAGGCATTTCATTCATTGCATTCTGGTGATTAGATTAAATGCCATTTCAAGGATAGATGTGTGTGTTTTTCCCAAACGTCCTTGATAGAAGACGAAGAGGATGATATCCCATGACAAGCACCGAGTGAGCAACAAAGGAGCCTACTATGGACATTATTGAGATATCGTCCAATGAAGATGACGAGTTGGGGCAAGTGATCCGGAAGTCACAGATCGAACTTGGGGCATCCTTAAACGTTAGGATCACATTCCTTTGTTTCATTTTCCATTGCTAGTCCTCTTGTATAGGGTTTACTTTTATCGAGGCTTTCTCTATCTCACCCCTTAGAGTGATTGTATTAGGGATCTATTGGTGTATACATTTAGATGGAACTTGGTTGTATTTCTTTTGACAGGTCATGGGAATGTGATAGTGGCATTTTCTCTAATCATCCGAATACTCCCAAGTCAAGTTTATAATTCCTTTAGAGAAAATTAAAATTGGAAATCTTGCACGACCTTTTTGGTCATATAGGGTAATCCAACCTCAATTTCGCTAGAAGGAATTATACACTTGAATTGGTCCATGCATGTTTTACGTCGCTGGTAATCCACGATAATTGATCGAGAATATCGGCGTTGTTTTGAATTTAATGACGAGATAGATGTCCAAATTACTCTCGTTCTTAACAAAACGGCCTTGATTTGGATGCCGTATCTTCAATTAAATTTAAAACACGTTATTATGCCTCGCACTTTTGAGTAATTCGTTCCTCTCGAAATTGATCAAAAGCGATTATTGTGAATTACATTCCTTTCAATAGTATGCTTTCTTTCGAGGAATATTGATAAAAACTTTTCGCGCAAGATTAAAACCCTTGTAAAAGTTCTTGTCCTTATTAATCATGGGCAAGCATAGGATTGAAAGGGGTTTTTGATTTCTTTTTCAAATTATTCCTTCTGATTCTGTCTTTTTATTTGCAGGTAAAAAAAATAGGTAATAGAGAGAAATCTTTTCCTGGACAAGTCTAAGGCTATTATCTCATCTGATCATGAGCGAGTTATAAAATCAGGACATATTTGCTCGGCTTACTGATATTATGGTTCGGCTCACCCAAGTTGAAGATGTTCGGATGCTCGAAGAAATGAACCATACAGAAGTTAAAACACACACACAAGAGTTCTCATTTATTTTGCTCAGTGGAGGGTTTTCAAAAGCAGGTCATATAATTCGGGGTAGAAAAGTAAAGCCGAAGTGAGCCCTAATTAACGACACGAAGGAGCCCAACTGACCCTCCATGTTATTAATGCTCTGCTCATACTCCCAACTCCGCATGTCATGGTCGGCAAGCCTGAGGAGAAGACTTTTGCATTCTCCCTTAACTTCGGCGACCTTGGCCTCATGTTCTTCAGCGATTGTTTCCAGGTCTCGAACCAGTCCATTCCCGCGAGCTATGTCCGCGGTTATTTTGTCGAGCCGTTCTTCCTGCCAGTCGCTCTGAAGCCTCAACAGGACATTGCGGCGGTCATGCTCGCCGGTGGTCAGGGATAGGGCCAATTGCTCCACCAGATTTCTCCTCTCGCGAAGCAACGTCGCGACCCGCTCATTAGCAAACTCGACGGCCTTTTTGTAACTATCGGCCAGATAGTTGGTCAGCACCAAATGATCAGATCGATCCTCATAACGAGCTCGCAAGACGCGAGCCACGAGAACCTCCCGATTAGCAGCACGGTAGGCCTCTAAGGAGTGTGCAAAGAGAGTCGGGAAAATTCTATATTCCCTCCCCAGTGTAGTACCTTCGAGAGAAGTGGTATCAAGGTCCTCGAGCAGGACACAGATTTCATCCTCGGTCGCAGAATGATCGGTTATGTGTGCGTAACCGCGACCCAGTAGGTTATAAAGCTTTTCCCACTGGGCCAAGACATCAGTTGAAAAAGTGCGTACGGGAGAGGAGGCCATTTGCGTAGGGTTGGCTTGAGAATAAGACGAGTTTGACAGAGAGATTAGAAGGAAGAAGCTGATTATGCGAGAACGTTAACCTTCCATACATTAATTCCTCATTTTATAGCAACTCGGGGATGATGAAGGGTCTCAGTAATAATGCCGGTGGAGCCCAGTTAGGGGGTAAAGCAGGAGGTCCCCTCACGAGAACCATTGGATTCGTTTCGGTCCGCGATTTCCGGCTCATCAATTAAAAGATGTAAAAGATTTGTCGGGATCACCATTATTAGAGTTAGGTGGGAGGTAAGCGCAACTATCGAAGAGAGCCCTAACAGGATTTGGCAGTCCCATCACGATTGAAAAGCTAAGCGAGAAATTCAAAGTCTTGAGGGGGAACGTTTGCCTAATGATGCTTGAAGAGCGTCTCCTGAACATACGAAGTCACTCGAAGAAAACTTTATAGGGAGTGAGCATACATGAGAGAGTGGAGAACTCTGAGTGGGCAAGAACCAATCAAACATTTCTCAATCCAACATATTTAAGAGGTTATTGTCAACTGCTAGAGGCGACTGACTCAAAAATCTCAGAAATTGAACTACAGAGGGATCTCGAAGATTCCAAGATCAAGTCTAACGCCAAAACCATGGAGCCCAACACTTCTGGCAACGGAAATCAAGATCACGGCGACGACGACAACGACATCCACGATGTTCAACTCGGGAAAAGAAGACGTCCTCACCAATACTCTCAGGAGGAAACCCAAATGCTGGAAACCCTTTTCAGTAAAAGCCATTACATGAAAAAGAAGTGGAGAATTGAATTGAGCCGGGAGTTGGGGATTAATCAGTCGAGGATCCAGTTTTGGTTTCAAAATAGGAGATCCAAATCGAAGGCTCAACGCAAACGTCAGGTGGTCGAGATTTTAAAGGAAGAAAACCAAAAGCTGCGAACAGAAAACATGAGGTATGAAAAAGCTCTCAATATTACCGTTTGCCCTCATTGCGATAACCTCGTCGCCCTCGGTAAGATATTCCCCGATAAGCCTCACGCGATGATTGAAGACGTTCATTTACCACCCTACTCCCTCGGGGCATCTCCTGCTCAACCAGATTTTGCCGGAGTCACGCATGAGCAGGATGATCCTACGAAGATGATACAAATGCCTCCTGGGGGATGGGATTTGCATCGCTTTGATTGGAGTTACAGTTTCAAGGAGCTGGATGTTACCGCCGACCAGCTCAAAGCATATCAGCCTCATGCACAACAATTTTCGATAGGGTCGGGTCCTGCTGGAGATGAGTTAATCAGTCGTCAAGCCATCGATGCAATTTTGGGCCACGATAAGAGGAGGTTCGCTTGGCCCCCTGAATTGCATTCCAGATTCCTAGACGTGGTTCACCAAATGGGGATCGACTCAGCAACTCCGACGCGCATATTTAAGGCCATGAATGTACCGGGGCTTAGTAAGGAGCTGGTCAGGAATCACCTTGCTGCCTACAGAAAGCTATTAAAACAACGTCGAGCGGAGCTAAACCGGGAGGAATCCGTCTCGAGCTCAAAAGCTAGGGGCGACCGCCATTGTAATGCTCAGGCATCAAGAGATACCCGGCCAAATCTAAGCATCAATCAAGCTAGCAACCCGACCACCGGCAAACTGAAAGCTGATCAGAATGTCCGCCCGGGCCATTTCAACATTTCTCAAGAGCGCGTGTCACAAGTACAGCGAGTGCGAACTCCTCCATTCGAGCAGCAGTCGGCTGGTGCTCTGCCTGCCGCTGGTCAACCCACGACAGACGATTTCTTCGATGAGGGGCTCGATGCCTTGTTCAATCAGTGGGAAGCTGGCATGCTTGGACAGCCATGATCTAGCACCTGACTCGGGGCACGATGGGTCGGTCACTACGAACACCCATAGAAAGAAGAACATGTTCACGAGTAGATCACTCATTTTATCGTTGTAAAGTTCCTACGGGAACATTTTTCTTTAATGACTATAGTTAAACCAACGCTATCGACGAACATCGTCATGCTCAGTTGTGATGATCCCTTGTTAGATTAAGTCTGAAACCAGAGACGGTCTTTAAAATTTTGAGTGGCCACGAACTCATTCCTCACCAAGCGCCCGGGATGCTGAAATGAAGAGTAACAGCATGCACAGGGAAAATGCCACTTTCGTTTGAACGATGAAAAGGGGTTGAGAGAAGATCATAGCGTTAATTCCCATGGAGCTAAATGAATTAAACGGAGTCATTAATTGCGGGTCCACCGCTGCTCCCCACGTTCTCGGGCCTAGCAAATCATAAAAGGCGCCGAAAGATTGTAGACCCACCACTTTGAAGACTGAACTAGGGGACGAGCGCAATACTCGATGAAACCGAATCAATGCAAGAGAGTTTGTGATCCTATCACGAGGA
Organism: Rhodomyrtus psidioides; assembly: GCA_021437785.1. NCBI lineage: Eukaryota > Viridiplantae > Streptophyta > Magnoliopsida > Myrtales > Myrtaceae > Rhodomyrtus > Rhodomyrtus psidioides. The sequence continues at coordinate 152,261 of JAILYB010000077.1, read as the reverse complement.
AAAAGAAAGGGGAATACAGACGATGAGTAATTGCAGGATCTCGGGAGGAGCGCTTGCTTGCTGGTCTTCATATGCAGCCTGAAGGATGGTTCCAGGACACGCACAATCACTTGAGAAAATTTCTAGAGTGAGCAAACACGTAAGAGCGAATTGAGAAAGCTGAGTGAACTAGATCAGCCCGAGATACCCCGATCCATCATGTTTAAAAGTTATTCCCATCTGCTAGAAACGCCCGACCTGGACATTTCTGAGCACGAACTGCTGGGAGACTTTGAAGATCCTGGAGCTGAATCCTGCCCGAAGGCCATAGAGACTGACTCCTCCAGCGATGAAATTCTAGGTTTCAGCTACGAAGAAGGAGTATACAATGATGACCGGAGTCGGAAAAGGAAGCAACTACAACGCCACACTCCAGGCCAAATCCGAGAGCTCGAAGCTTTCTTCAATGAATGCCCCACTCCAAGCAGACAACAGAAAATGGAGTTGAGCCGAAAAATAGGATTGGAGCTTTCGAAGGTCAAGTTTTGGTTCGCCAACAAACGAACCCGGGTGAAACAGCAATACGCAGACCATGAGTTACTGGTCCTGAAGGAGGAGAATGAGAAGCTTCAAGCTGAAAGCGCGAGATATAAGGAAGCTCTGACCAAGGCCACCTGCCTTAATTGTGGTAATCCTGTTGTCCTCGGCGAGGTGTTCCTCGATGAACCGTCCCTGTTGACGAATAACGCTCAGCTGTTACCGTATTCTCCACAGCATTTTCCGACACAACCAGATATCGCCGGAGATCTGCATGAGCAAGTCAACACCATAGGATCAACACCAACATCCTCTGAGAAATGGGATATGAATCATCACAGGGGGAGTTCTCTCAATGACGAACTCGCTGTCACAGCCAGCCAATCCAAAGTCGGTGAGTCCCTCCCTGGACAACTTTTGAAACGACTAGATCCCGTAGAGAATAGCTACCGAAGTATTGACGATATTTTGGGTGATAAGAGAACAAGGTTTTACTGGACCTATGAACTTCACACCAAATTTGTTGATGCAATTCGAGAGCTGGGAGTTGATTCGGCTAGCCCACTACGCATACTCGAGATTATGAATGTGCCGGGGCTCTCTAGAATTAACGTCGAGTCTCACCTCAAGTACTATAGGAGATTGCTAAGGGATGGAAGGATAGCGTTAAACCATCATAAAGCCAGTTGGAGCTCAAGTGCCGGGCAGAGTTACAACCACGATGATTGGAGAGCCGAGAGCACCCAACCGTGTTTCAGCAATGACGGGACCAGCAGTCGTGTCAGCGACTCCTCTAACCCAAATCAGAATGCTCCGCCGAGCTATCTCAATACTCCTCAAGAGTATATACCGCAGTTCCAGCACATAGGGATTCCTCAGTTTGAGCGCGATTCGGTCATTAATGCTGTCCCTGAAGCGGATCTGGCATTGGTAGAGAGTGCACATATAAACCTGCCGGTCATTGGAGGAAGTTCCAATTCGAGGGGTCAAGTTGCTCACGGCGAGAGCAAAGAGAGGAATCCCTCGCCTGCAGTCGACGACAGCCAATCTGGGCACCAAAGGCTAGAAAGAACAGGCGATTTCCTTGAGGAGGAGCTGGACACTTGGATCAATACTCTTCAGGAATGTATGTCTCGACCCCAACAGGGCAATGATGAAGGTTCCAGCTCAAAGACTCCAGTTCCTCACAATGAAGGCGATGAAGGAAATCTGCCCCCAACAATTGTTGATACCCAACTTGAACATCAATGGCTCGAAGACCCGAGCAATTTCCTTGGCGATGAGTTCAATCTTTGGCTCGATCAATTTGGAGCCGAAGGGCCATCGCAGTGGTGACGCAAGGCAGGTGACCAAACGTCTGATGCAAGGCATGGTTACTCGATGAAAAATGCTTAGACGAAAGGGGTGGAACACTCCTATTGAATATGTTGTTGATCGCACTGTAAGGTTCCCACGGGAACATCTTTCATTAATGTCTAGAACTAATTGCGCGTGAGTGTCAACATCACCCTTTGAGCATCTTCAAGCCGAGGGCCGTGGATTAATCGCTTAATCCGTGGAGCAAGTTCCCCGAACAATGACTATCACCCGCGGAGTATAATGGGATCTACCCCTTCAATACGAAATACGTTTGGCCGCGAAGCCACCTATTTGGTAAAACGATGTATCGTTCCTAAACGATCTTCAATCGAATACCGAAGTAATGTCTCATTTCTTTCCCTTCTCAGGTGATAAACGTGGATAAATCACTCAAGGAGCCATTTGTTCGAATAACAGAACAGACGTTGCCTAACTGGGGGCAGATGAACCATTGATGTTGCAAACACTCCAAGAATGGATAGGCGGATTTGATAGATGTTGTTCATATCAATACGCAATATCAGAACGGGATGAGAACCAAGAGTAAAGTTGTATCGTTCCAATTTGTCTTGAATTTGAGAATATGAATTGATACTCGTTATTTATCCTTGACAGGGGAATCGCCTTACAGACGAACAGGTTTTCACATCCCATGTATTACCCGTTAGAATACATGACCAAGGGTAAATTGTATCGTTCTAATTTTTTGAAAAATTCGTGAACGTACAATAACATGTTTCTTCCGCATTTTCAGGATCTCCAGCCGCGGGGGACAGGTAAGTATCCCTTTCCCCAATCCATTGAAGATGTTAAATAAAAAACAGAGAGAAAAAGAAAAGCTTTCAGAATCTAATGTCTAGAAAAGACATAGAATTCAAACTTCATTGGCATTCATGTCTTAAAACAGGAGGTTATCTGAACATGAATAAGAACATGCATGGTGCATCATAAAATCCCCTTGACGGGTAAAATTTTTGGAGAAAATGAAAGAGATTTTTTCCAATCAAAAGTTCAAAACTTTTAAAAGGACGTTTTCTCAAAAGAAAAGAGGCAAAGCCTAGTCCAAACACGTCCTACACACACTGGAGAGAAGTGGAGCGGATCAGATAGCAAAATCTGGACCTACGGAAGTAGGGATTATTCGCAACGATTACATGGGTTGGGATGACGGAGGCATTCGTTTCATATCCCTCAAACACTACAGGTGACCGTTGATAAACCCTTTGAACGACGGTTTTCATTCTTAACCCTGTCAAGAACCACCCCACATCGGGGCAAAATGGAGGTGAGTCCAGCGGTATCAGGAGAAAATGGTTAGAAATTTTCTTGCTCGGACTAACATCAATCTTTGTGTGTTGTTTATATGGTAATCCAAGTGCCATAGGATGACGAGAAGCATTCATTTCTCTATCCCACACACCATATCCTTTGCACAGCCAAGTTGAGCCTGCAAATTCATTTCATAAACCCCTGTTGGTGATCATGGGATGTTTCAAGATGGAAACTGCATCACTCCAAGAACGGAAGAAATCAAGAGATGGGATTTATAGAAAAATCTCATATCGGCGTTTAAATGTGCTATGATTCAAGTTGTATATCTAGCACAATTTTCTGAACATCGTAGTTCCAAAGGAAAAGAAAAGGCGGGATTTCAACAAAGAAAAAAATCCCCAGCATCAAGAAAAAGCAAAGTGCCTGGTAAAAGCAAGGCCGATGCTCGTGAAAACTGTTTGATTGATCCCCAATAAAGCCTAGTTGGGAAGAGAGAAAAACCCATAAAGGAGTCAGATCAAGAAGACTGCTCCCCAAATGATGTCAGCCGTGGTGCAAAAACACGGACAGAATTGTCAATCTCTTAATACCACAAGAGACGTTCTCTAAAGGACTTGTGCACACCTCAAAAGCGGTTGCACACCTCAAAAATGGAAGATGCAGAATGGAAAAGACATGTGACAAATTGGCAATGATCACCAATGTCAAATCCTTCGTGATTTCTGGGCCAAAAACAAGCCTTTTTCGGTCCCCAATCCTACCAATGTTACAACCCTGAAACAGTCTTCTCTGACTAAGACACTTGGGTTAACATATAGCTTAGCTCGAAGAAGTACGAGCAAGACTCTTTCTTTCTCATTTTGCAGGGTTCTTGACTTGTAAACCCGGAGCAGATGGTGAAGATTTTCATTCGATGGCCTCGACTCCAAAGCGGGTCCCCCTTGAAAACCAATATTCAAGCCCAACATTACGGTCCCGTGGAAGACCTCCCGACCGATCAAAATGTATGCGCTGCGAATGAGCCTAAAACCTAGGCACAGGTCAGTAGGGAATTGAGTGCATCCCCTAAAAATCATCACCTCAAAACAGGTGAGATGGCCTCCTTGTCGAGAAATATTCCAATTGATGTTTTGAGCAAACTCTTTTTGGAAATTTTCAAACTGTTGATCCAGATTTTCCATACAAGGGATTTGTGATCACATTTGCATGTTGCAAAAATGTTTTGGATAACCTCCAGCATCAAAATGCACATCTCATGACTAAAGCTTAAGTCATAAAATTTTGTCAATTGGACAATTGCTGTCTTCTCAAAGATTACCAATATTTTCTTGGGGAAGAGAAACCCTTAAAAAAAAATCCTTTTCAAAATCAGACAGTCTCATTGGACGTGGAGAACCCTCGTCATGAGACCCCTTTTCAAAATTCAGGTAGTCTCATCGGACGTGGAGAACCCTCGTCATGAGACCCCTTTTCATTTAGGCAGTCTCATCGGACGTGGAGAACCCTCGTCATGAGACCCCTTTTCAAAAATCAAGCAGTCTCATCGGACGTGGAGAACCCTCGTCATGAGACCCCTTTTCAAAATTCAGGTAGTCTCATCGGACGTGGAGAACCCTCGTCATGAGACCCCTTTTCATTTAGGCAGTCTCATCGGACGTGGAGAACCCTCGTCATGAGACCCCTTTTCAAAGTCAAAACTGATGGTAGACACCGCCTGAAGGGTCAAACAAAGGTAGATACCGCCTGAAGGGTCAAATGAAGGTAGATACCGCCTGAAGGGTCAAATCAAGGTAGATACCGCCTGAAGGGTCAAAATAAGGTAGATACCGCCTGAAGGGTCAAATCAAGGTAGAAACCGCCTGAAGGGTCAAATCAAGGTAGATACCGCCTGAAGGGTCAACTGAAGGTAGAAACCGCCTGAAGGGTCAAATCAATGGTAGAAACCGCCTGAAGGGTCAACACAATGGTAGAAACCGCCTGAAGGGTCAATGTATGGTAGAAACCGCCTGAAGGGTCAACCAATGGTAGAAACCGCCTGAAGGGTCAAAACAATGGTAGAAACCGCCTGAAGGGTCAACCAATGGTAGAAACCGCATGAAGGGTCAACCAATGGTAGAAACCGCATGAAGGGTCAATGAATGGTAGAAACCGCCTGAAGGGTCAAAGGACTGGTAGAGACCGCCTGAAGGATCAACCCAATGGTCCGATCCACCATACGGATCAAAACCTTGATGAATCCCGAACGCAGGAGGATTCGTTTTCCCTAATAAGCCTTACATTAGGCAAGCCATTTCTAGTTTAGTCCACCACACGGATCAAAACCCTTGGCAAATTCCCAAATGTGGGACGCGTCTTCCTTAGGTTCCTATCAGTTAGGAATCCCATTATGGTTTGACCTACCATACAGGTCAGAGCTTAACATCCCCAGGAAACTCCGATGACAAGTCCTTAGGAATCTACTTGAACCCATCAGGCACAGAAAATGCCGCAAGCATTCGACAGGTAAGGGGCAGGGAAGTCTATCTACTCCTTAACTTTCTTACATCATATCAGGGAATTGAATGAGCACATCTCTTTTTAAGGAAAAGCACACATTGATGGGCATGAAAATTGGATGTCATGATTTCTTTTCTTTTCCCAGTCGAGTCGATCGGAACACAGGTGTCACCTTGTCTTTGAGAGAAACCTCTGACGAAATTCCTCTCAAAGAGGGGCAGCTGTTGACACCTGATTTTTGATCAGTCTTTCATAGTTTATTTTTTAAAAATTCATAAAAAATCTATAAAAAGTTAAAAAAATTAAAAAATCATCTTTGGTAGCCTTGACCAAGCTAAAGGAACCATTTTTGATAAAAAAAATAATTTGTCATATTTTTTAATATTTTCCAAAAATAGAAAAATACATGAAAAATGAAGAAAAATAGCGTTCGATGTCGTAAAAATATAGAATAATAGTCAATATTTTTATTTTAATTTCCTTTTCATTTTGAACTCATAAATAGTCAAAATTCAAGTTCAATTGCATGTGTTTCTTCACGACGCATAGAGTTGAATTTGGCAAAAAAATGTCATTCGAGTATTTTAATTTGTAAATTTCTACATATTTTTTAGTCTTGACGTCCAATTAGATCGACCACCATCTACAATAAATTCCCCTTGCTGAATATTTTCGTTTTTGTTTCACATGATTTCATGGTGTAAAACGCCGAGTGGATCCCCAAATATAATCGGGTCGGCATGAGTTCGATAGCTCGTCCAAGACCAAACCAGGGCACGGCGAACCCCATGTGAGTGCTCTCGAACTCCTTCGATGCTTCCTAATGCTTTTCTTAGGTTAGATCGTGTGTAGAATGGCTAGGACAGCTAAATCATTCTTGAGCTGTGATTGATAAATAGGACCTTACTAGGAATGCCATGTGATTTATTTGCATATCTAGATTCCTTGAGTTGGGCATTTTATTACTGATTGTGATTGCTAGGATAATCACTCTTATCTACATGAATTTCTAGATTTAGGGTTCATACCTTACTCATCCGCATGAATCTCAGGCTAGAAAATTCAGTCAACTTAGGTACCGAAAGGGCGTTAACTCTGACAGTTGGTGTAACTAAGTCCCCGAAACCATTTCTCTGGTTCTCGCAGAATTGAATAGAAACTCCCAACTATTCGATTGGGTGGTCCAATCATACCCTAAAAAAATGATTGGTGGCGACTCCATGGCATGCACACTTAGCACATGTCACTAGACCACACTGAAAGTCGATCACGCATACCTCCGTTGCGATTTGGGTAATGGGCCTTGGGAGAGGCCCGCGTCCGACCAGACAGGACGGCCCATTAGCCCTCGAGAGCCCGACAACCTCAAGAGGGTCGCGACAATGCGATAATGAGATTTGGATGATTCTACGCCCCTAGGGAAGGCGAGTCCGAGAAGAAGGAAGTCTCGAAGGAGGACGCAGAAAAACTCATGTCCATTATTAAAACCAGCGAATTTGAAGTAATAGAGCAATTAAGAAAGATGCCGGCCCAAATATCTCTACTGGATTTGTTCATCAACTCAGAGAAGCACAAGAATGGACTGTTGAAGATACTGAATGAAGTGCATGTCCCTGAAACACTTAATGATGTGCAGTTGGGGGATTTTGTAGGGGCGATCCTCCTGAAAGATCAATTGAGCTTCTCAGATGAAGACTTTCCCATGGAAAGGAGATGACACAACAAGGCCTTATACATTACTGCACAGTGCAATGAAAAAAGAATAGCACATGTACTGATTGACAACGAATCCGCTTTCAACATATGCCATCTAGCTACCTTGAGGAGTTTAGGCATCAAAGAAGAAATGATTAAAGCCTCCAAAACAGCTGTAAGAGCTTTTGATGGGATGAAGAAAACTATGGTAGGAGAGATTGAGCTTGACGTACTCATCGGCCCAACCAGATTCTCTATAAATTTCTAAGTAATGGATTTACCTAGTGCATTCGGATTCCTGTTGGGAAGACCTTGGATTCATGTGGCAGGAGCCGTACCTCAAGCCTACATTAGAAAGTACGATTTGTGGTAAATGGGAAAGTGATCACCGTGCAGGGAGAAGTTGACCTCCTAACATATCAGAGCAGCGCCATTCCCTACATCGAACCCGAAACTAGAGTGGAAGCAAGTTATCATTCCCTAGAGTTGGTGGGAGCAGTACACACCCTCGTGGGGGCAAAATTGAGAACTCCCTGCATTTCTGAAGCCAACCTTTTATCAGCCCAGATGCTACTGGCGTATGGGTATAACCTTGGAGAAGGCCTGGGTATATAGGCTTGGGGTATCAGAAAAGCCCCTTAGACGAGTCTGTCCCTAAGACAACCAGCCGAGGTCGAGGTAAGAGCCTAGGACGCCATGGAGGCCAGAAAAATCAGAGAGATTCATTCATAGGTTCTCCAGCTTGGAAAGACAAATCCAAGATATTCAACAACCCTTTGAACGAGTACTTTAGCAAGAACTCTAGGTGGTTGTCAGAAGAAGATATATCTCCAACAGCATAACCGGATCTGGTGAACCCTTTCTTGGGAGATAACTTCATGAACGTCATCACAGAGTGGCTGGGCGATGAAGCTACCGTTTCTGAGTAAAGAAACCTCTTTCCTACTCTCAATACTGCATTTAAATTTCCCGCATTTCATTACACCTTTGGTATTGTTACTTGAAATAAATGTAGGAAAAAGCCTTTGGATCTCCGGCCGTTGGTCCAAATAGCATAGCTTGTAATGCGGCCCATTTTGCATTAAATAAAATCACACAAGTTTTGTTAAGGACATATGGAACCACAAATCAGCCCGATGATGATATTAACCTTCCACGCAGAAGCTTGAGACCTGATTTTCTATATGACTCCTGATTTCCAAAAGATTTCTCAAGGACAATGATGTCCTATGATATGAGGACTAGTTCCATTTACACCTCCACTTATTTTGAAATCTCTTTCGAAAAGATTTTTCACACTCATGCATGGCGTTTCCATATGAAGTATAAACTAACCATGCTCATGACATTCCAGGCATATCATCTCAAACATACATACCAGGTTGTTGTACGATTCGGATCATCATGTTAGCTGTTCCTACAATATTGAAGAAGAGGATGAGGATGAAGGTTACGCATCTATCCGCAGAGAGTGGAGTGCCTTCGAAGATTCAATGCCTCCCACTTCAGAGGAACCAGTTGTTATCAACTTGGGGGACTCTATGAATATCAAGGAAGTCAAAATCGGTAGACATTTATCCTGAGATGAAAGGCTTAGGTTTACCGAATTACTGAGGGAATATCAAGACGTCTTCACATGGTCATATGCCGACATGCCGGGTTTGGATCCCAGAATTGTGAAACATGCATTACCCACAGATCCCAGTGTCAAACCTGTTAGGCAAGGCAGTAGACGGATGAAAGTCGAGTTGGAAGACAAAATTAAAGAAGATGTGATGAAGCTTCTCAGGGTAGGCTTTATTGAAGCTATCCCATGCTCGGACTGAATTGCAAACATAGTCCCCGTCATGAAGAAGGACGGAAGAATTCGATTATGCGTGGATTATCGAAATTTGAATAAGGCAAGTACGAAATATGATTTCCCACTACCACACATTGATGTACTGGTTGATAGTACCGCAGGGTACGAACTATTCTCATTCATGGATGGATTCTCCGGATATAACCAGATCCTCATGAAGAAGGAGGACAAACCGAAGATTGCCTTTACCACCCCCTGGGGAAACGTTTGCTATAAGGTTATGCCTTTTGGACTGAAGAACGCTGGGGCCACCTATCAGAAGGCTATGGTCACATTATTCCACGACATGATCCATAAAGAAATCGAGGTATATGTCGATGACATGATCGCCAAATCCAGGAAGGGACATGATCACATTCAGGTATTAAGAAAGTTATTTGAGCGACTGCGAAAATATAAGTTGAGGTTGAACCCTAACAAATGTGTGTTTGGGGCGAAATCTGGGAAACTTATCGGGTTCATGGTCAGTAACAAGGGCATTGAGATTGATCCTTCAAAGATTCAAGCTATCCATGATCTAGCAACTCCCTCCACAGTAAAACAAGTAAGAAGTCTTCCGGGGAGATTAAACTATATTGCCAGATTCATCAATCAGTTATCAGATATAGCTAAACCAATCTTCAAGCTACTCAAGAAGGGTGCAAAAGTGACATGGGAAGCAGAATGCAGCCAGGCGTTCCAAAAGATCAAGAACTATCTAATCACTCTACCAGTACTTGTGCCGCCCATCCAGGTCATCCTTTGACATTATATTTGACTATACAGCAAGAATCTTTGGGAGCCTTACTCGCCCAAACAAGCCCCATGGATGGAAAAGAAAGAGCCGTCTATTACTTGAACAAGAAATTCACCTCGTCTGAAGCAAAATACATACCTGTTGAAAGGGCTTGCGTAGCAATTGTATGGGTACTTCGCAGGTTAAGGCAATATACCTTACATCACCATATTCAGCTGGTAACAGAAAATGACCCTGTCAAGTACCTCTTGGAGAAGCCCACTCTAATTGGGAAGTTAGCGAAATGGCAGGTGATGTTATCTGAATTTGACATTAGGTGTTCTCCACAAAAATCAGTAAAAGGGAGAGCCATAGCTGATATGTTGGCGAAAAACTCGCAAAGTTGCAAGTCTTTTGGAAAGACAAAGACAGAAGATCAAGTTTTGAACCTCGCAGAGGATAAGTGGATCATGTATTTCGATGACGCTGTTAACCTATCGGGAGCCGGCACCGGGGCAGTATTGATATCCCAAGACGATCAACATTATCCTGTTGCGGCAAAGATGACTTTCTCTTGCACCAACAATATCTCAGAATACGAGGCGTGTATTCTAGGCTTACGATTAGCCATTTCCATTGGAATACCTAGGCTACAAGTTTATGGAAATTCCATGCACATCATTTTATAGACACGGGGAGAGTGGAAAACGAAGGACGCAAAGCTCATCCCTTATCATGAATACCTTGAAGAATTGACACTTAAGTTCGAAGAGGTGTCGTTTGAATACCTACCAAGTGTCGCGACCCGTTTTCTTCATTTTTCGAGCTAATGGATTGTCGAATCGGGCCCCCACTCTGTGATGTGGATCGCGAGCTTTCTCGACGCGGGCCCTCCCAGGCCCATACCAAATCGCGACGGGAATAGATTTTACGCGGGTCTTCGACGATAAGAGTCGATAGCTTTTCGACCTTGATGTGGTCATGGTGGCATGTGCTATGTGTGCATGCATTTGGAGTCGCCACCGGTCCTTCTTGGAAGGTGGACCGAAAACCTCGCTAATCGATTGGGAGAGATCGATCAGTTCTGCGGAACCAGAGATTTTGGGTTCGGGGACTTGATTACGTTGGTGTCATTACCAACGCCCTTTCGGTACCTAACGCGAGTGATTTTCCTAACTAAGATTTTATGCATGCGTAATTTTGGGTAAGGTAAGTCTGATTCAGGAGTTTCATGCAGATTGGAAGACTAGTCCTATCAAATCACAATCAATATAAGGAAAGCGCAATCAAGTGCATAAATGAACCACGTCAATGCAAATCAATTCAAATCAATGGCCTCCTAGTATAACCTTAAGGGCTTAGGGAATGTGTGATTTAGGACCAAGGGTAGACTGGGAAGATTTGAGGACGATTTACTCGAAGGGCGAAATCGTCAATTTTTGGGAGGTTTGGGTGTTGAACTAAACAAAATAGGTCATGGCCATTTCCTATTTTGGAGATTTTTCTTGAATTTTTCGGGATTTCTCGAGAAACGATTTGCCTAAAGGGCAAAATTGTCATTTTTGAAAGATTAGGGTTTGGAGGACCCAAAATAGGTTATGGCCAGTTGATTGTGGCCATTTCCTATTTTTTGAAATTTTTTGGGAAGACGATTGGCCAAAAGGGTAAAATCGTCATTTTGGAAAGATTAGGGTTTGGAGGATCCAAAATAGGTTATGGCCAGTTGATTATGGCCATTTCTTATTTTCTGAAATTTTTCTGGAATTTTCTGAATTTCTTCAATTTTTTGGAGTCGATTTGCCTAAAGGGCAAAATCATCATTTATGAAAAGATTGGGGTTTGAAATACCCAAAATAGGTCATGGCCAGTTGATTGTGGCCATTTACTATTATCCTAATTTTTTTGAAATTTTCAGAATTTCTTCAATCAATTTGTTTGGGAGACGATTTGTCTAAAGGGCAAAATCGTCATTTTCAAAGGGATCGGGTTTCGAAAGACCCAAAGTAGGTCATGGCCAGTTGATCATAGCCATTTCCTATTTTCTGGAATTTTTTAAGAATTTTTCCAAATTTTTTCCAATTTTTTTTAATGATTTATTATTATTATTATTATTATTATATTTAATGATTTTCTATTTTTTTATTGAATTTTCGAATTTTTTTTGAATTTTTTTTATTAAAAATATTTTTCGGATCGAGACAAACCCGGCCCGCGCCTCTCTGGCGCCTGGCCCGACCATACGGGTCGAAATCCGGTCTAAAAGAAGCCGTTTTTGATTTTTTTTCGAAATTTTCTCTTTTTTTATTATTTTAATTATTTTAAAACCATTTTCTAATTTATCCGAATGTCTGAAAATTGAAACCAATCGGACGGTCTCGACCTTGCCACGTGGCACTACCCTAGCTGCCGGATGAATTTCATTTTTAATAAAAGGCCCGATCGCGACACGTGGCACATCCACGACCGTCCGATCTATGGTTTCTTGAAAACATCGGATCGCGACACGTGGCGTACCCACGGCCGTCCGATCTAGGGTTTTTGTCATTTTCGAAAATTTCATTTATTATTGTAAAATTATTTATTTATTTTGAAAATTTCTAGATCGCGACACGTGGCGTCTCACCAACCGTCCGATCTAGGTTTTCTCCTTCTTCCTTTTTTTTTAAGGGGAAGCCTTCCCCCGGCGGCTGACATGGCCGCCTATGTGGCGCGCCACGTCGGCGTTGACCGGTCAACTCCCTTGCCGGGGAAGACGACCGGTGGTGGGGAATTCCGGCGAAACCGCCAGAATCCTCGCCGGAGAGCCAAACCCGACGAGAAAACGCCGTCCAAACAACGCGGTTTCGAACCCATTCGACTCCTTAGACTGTCCACATCAACATAGCAACATTTTATGGCACAAATCACGTCGGAAAAAGGGCGGGGATGATACTCACAGGTCCGGCGCTGGCGACGATTTCGCAGATTTTTTTTTTTTTTTTTTTTTTTTTTTTTTTTTTTACGTTCAAAGCTCGCTTCAATCGTTCAAAGAGCATCCCATTAGGGTCAAGAAGCTTACTTGAGGTCGCCTAGGGCTCGGCGACCACTTGAAATCCCTCGTCGAACTCTCGGTCCGAATGGTGGCCGGTGAAGCCCCGGGTCCGGTTCTCGTCGCGTTTCGATGCAAAAAAAAGAGCAAGCTAGGCTTAGAGTTGATTCTAACAGAGTTCTAAAGCCAGACTCGCACCAACAAAGATCGGGAGGACACGGCCGGGAGCCAAAAAAATCAGACCTTCACTCAGACATTTCGTCGAACTGTTGGCATGCACGATAAAAACGACATTCAAATGGAGTCCGAGGAGCAAACGAGCCGAACCGAGGCAAAATAACAAGCATGCATCACTAGAAAGACCCCAAATGGCGTCGGTACGCGTTCGGTTTGGCTCGGTTTGACCAAAAATCAAACCGAGCGCAACTTACAATAGCAAAAAAAAAAAAAAAACAGAGTGCAAATAGGGCGAGGAAACCGACCTGTTCGCGGGTCGCCGGCGACAGCGATGATTCAAACCTCGTGAAGCTTGGAGGCTCTCCGTGGAACGCCGAAACTGCTTTCGATTCTCGCTCGGACCTCTCGAATTCTCGGCTCCTTTTCTCTCACTCCCCTTAAATCCTCGAGCCATATGCCACTAGGACGATCACACACCCCATCCTCCTCTGAAAAAGAGTCTGTCATCCTCTGCTTTGGTCGATCAACCTTGCTCGACGTTGCCCTGCTCCCTCGGCAACCTCCCCTGCCTTCCTGTACGTGAGAGGAGAAGACCAGACTTTTGTCTCATGTTGCAGACACGGTCGGGTCGGGTCCGACCGGACCGGACCGGTCATCGATTTTCACTCAATTTAACCTTCAATTGACCCTTTTTCATGGAATTGATTCCAAAATCGGACTCCTCGGTATGTTTTCCATCTAAAATGAGTATTTTCGTGAATAATTGAACCGGAATTTAATGAAAACCCCAAATTACACCTAGGATCTGAAATTGATTTTCGCCAAATCGGAGGCTTAAACGATCAAATAAGTTTAAATTGAGGCCACCAATGGATTCGGCATGATGAAAACTATAGGGTAGAGGTGTTTGATTTTCATGGGTGTCTCCAGAGAGAATTTAATTTTGAAATTTGTGAATCCGGGGACTAAATTGCAAAGGAATTTGTGCAATTAAGTCCTTTTTGTCAAAATTGGTCAAATTGAAGGGTAAATCGGCACAACCTCTCTTCAGGGTTCTAAATCAAAATGTCATGGCTCATGAAAAGTGGAAATTGAGAATTAAACGACTCAAAGAGAAATTTTTATGCTCGATTCGGGTGTACGTTTGTGAAGTAACATAGTTACCCGAGTCGAATTTTCAAGATTTAACAAGACCAACTTGAAGAGGGAATTAAAATAAAATTATTGACTATTTTTTTTGCATTTTTCTGACCACGAATGGTATTTTTCTAATTTTTTGGGTATTTTTATAATTAAATAAATTCGAAAAAAATATTAAAAATTACGAAAAATATTTTTTGTTCAAAATTGGTTCCTAAGGCTGGGCCAAGGCTTCCAAAGTTGATTTTGTAATTTTATAACTTTTTTTGCTATTTTTAATTAATTTTAAAAATAAAATCAAAATAAGAGATGATTAAAAATCAGGTGTCAATACCAAGATCTCATAACCAGTTTGCAGATGCACTAGCCACACTGGCCTCATTATTACAAGTAACTGGTGGATTAGAGATAGAACTACTAAGAATTGGCATAGTCGAAAAACCGGCCTACTGTATGATGATCGAAGAAGAATTCGACGGAGAGCCGTTGTACTATGACGTCAAGAATTATCTCTTAAAGGGGGAGTTTCTTGAAAGATGTCAGGCGGAAGACCGGAGATACATAACAAGGATGGCCAACAAGTTTTTCCTTAGTGGACAAGTTCTGTACAAAAGTTCATTTGACTCCACTCTGTTAAGATGCGTAGATGCTAAAGAAGCAAATGTCCTCATGAAGGAGATCCATGAGGGTATATGTGGGCCCCATATGAATGGCCACCTCCTTGCCAAGAAAATCATGCGGCTCGGGTATTATTGGATGACCATCGAATCAAACTGCTGTCAGCATGTCCGGTCATGCTACTAGTGTCAAATATATGGCGATAAGATTAATGCGGCCCCGAATGAACTACATCAAATGTCCGAAGCCTGGCCTTTTTCTATGTGGGTGATAGACATGATAGGACCCATCAATCCAACGGCTTCAAATGGTCATCGTTTCATCCTGGTGGCGATCGATTACTTCACAAAGTGGATAGATGCCAATTCTTACAAAAATGTCACCGCAAGAAGTGTGGCAAAGTTTATTAAGAGAGACATAATCTCTCGATATGGTACTCCTCAAGCGATCATCACAAATAATGGATCCAATCTGAATAACAAGGTTGTCGATGATCTACTGGACAGCTTTGGTATTCGACATCTCAATTCTTCCCCTTACTGCCCACAGATGAACGGGGCAGTAGAAGCGGCTAACAAGAATATCAAGAAGATCCTAGCTAAGACTGTAGAGAATTATAGGGATTGGCATGAAAGGCTACCCTTTGCCTTAATGGCATATCGAACTTCGATAAGGACTTCTACAGGGACAACTCCTTACGCTCTGGTATACGGGATGGAAGCGGTCCTGCCTATGGAAGTTAAGATTCCCTCTTTAATAATCTTATCAGAGGGTAAACTTTCAGAAACAGAATACTCCAGACACAGATATGAACAGCTGAATTTGATAGACGAGAAGCGTCTCAGAGCGATTTGTCATGGTCAAAGCTACCAGAAGAGGGTGGCCAAGTCATTCAATCGAAAGGTTAAAGCCAGAAATTTTGAGGAGAATGACCTGGTGGTAAAAAAGACTCTGCCAAATGCTGTCCATCCGGGAGGCAAGTTTACCCCGAATTTCGAAGGCCCATATATTGTCAAGAAGATTCTCACAAGAGGAGCATTAATTCTTGTAAATTCTGAAGGAGAAGAATTGGGGCACCCTGTAAATTCAGATGCTGTGAAGAAATATTATCCTTGAAATGAAATCAAATGTTGAATATGTGGCTTGTCCCGAAATGGTCCGAATTGCCAAAATGGTCATTACATGAGCATATCATGCATCCATGCATACACCAGCATGTGTTCAGTTTTGCAGGATTCCAAGAAACGAACTCAAAATCGGATTCATCCAAATGGAATCCTAGACAGAAGAATCTTCAACATCAAGAACCAGGTGATATGTATCTGTTCCATCAAGGGTTAAAACCATCTTTCACTCACAAGGATGTCTATTCTATCCTACATGCAGGAACGTCTGATGAAGACAGAAGGCAGCAATGGAGAAACACAATAAAGTCTCTTACCTTCTGTAAGATGAAAAGAGCAAGAGAATGAACATTCACATGCCCAAACTTAGGAATAAACATTATTTTTGAAAAAATGAATCTCTGACATTTACTGCACACCTATCATAACCGGAGGTTATCCAAGCATGATCCAAGTATGCATGATGCATCGTTGAAATCTCCTGTGGAGTAAAATGCTTGGAGAAAAATAAAGTGATTATTTCAAAAACATAGCTTGCTTAGAACTATCTAGCATGGATGTTCCTCTAGATGAAAGGCAAACCTAATCTAAACACGTCCTACATACACTCGAGAGATGAAAGAAGTGTGAAAATAAGAAAGCACGGATATGAGGATATAAGGGCCCTTCGCATCGATTACATAGATTGAGATGACGGAGGCATTCATTTCTCTATCCTAAACACTACAGGTGACTATTGATAACCCTTTGAACGACGATTGCATTCTTTACCCCTGTCAAGAACCACCATACATTGGGGCCAACTGGAGGTGAGTCCAGCAGTATTATGAGGTAAATGGTTAGAAATTCTCTTACTCAGACTTGCATCAATTTTCGTGTGTTGCTTGTCATTTTAACTTCTATGGTAATTCAAAGTGCTTTAGGATGACGAAAAGCATTCGTTTCTCCACCCTATACACTTTTACTCTTTGCACAGCCCAGTTGAGCCTATACGTTCGTTTCACAAACCCATTGGTGATCATTGTATATTCCAAAGTGGAAGCGACATCACTTCAAGAGCGGAAGAGTTCAAAATATAGGAATTATGAAAAATTCCTGGGTTAATGTCTGAGTGCTAAGATTCAAGTTGTACATCTAGCACGTTTATTTGAAAATCCTAATTCCCAAAAAGGAAAATGTGGGATTTCAAAAAAAAAAGCGAGGAAGATCCAATCTTGGGCATCAAGAAAAAGCAAAGTGCTTGGTAAAAGCAAGGCTAATGCCCGTCCAAAATACTTGTACACTTCTGAATCATGTGTTTGATCTTGTGAATGCCAAAAGAAGGTATGATACCTTTGTATAGGTCACTAGTGAGATCTGATTGTAAAAGATACTCCCAGATTATGTCACATTCAGGTATTGACGCCGCGCTAACGCGAGAGAGAGGTTCTCCAAAAAACTACCAATGCACTTCAAAGACTGAAGACACTCTCTGAACTGAAAGGGACTAGATCGGCAGCAAAACCTGTAGTGATCACCAATGTTAAACCCTTCGCACATTCTGAGCCAAAAATTAACCTTTTTTTTCGGTCCCCAATCCTACCTGTGTTACAACCCCGAGAAGTCTTTTCTGATTAAAGCACTTGGGTTAATGTAGGGTTTAATGTCTAAGCTTAGCTCGAAGAAGTTCGAGCAAGATTATTTCTTTCTCATTTTGCAGGGTTCTTTACATGTAAACCCGGAGCAGATGAAGAAAAATTTTGTGTCCAAAAAGACCTGACTCAGAAAGTGAGTCCCCCCTTTCGGAAACCATGTCCAAGCCCGACATTATAGTCCCGTAAAGACCTCCCGATTGATCTAAATGTATGCGCTGCGAACGGTCCCGAAGACCCAGGTACAAGGTATTAGAAAATTCGAGTGCTCTGGTTATGAAAAGACCAAGTCAGAAAAATTGGTAAGAAACCATTTTCTGATAGAGATATTCCAATAGAATGCTCGAAAGTAAGTTTTGGTTGGAAACTTTAAATTGTTTTGATCCAAGGATTTTCCTCACGAGGATTCTTGATCATCCTCGCGTGTTTGAAGATTTTTTGGATAATCTCCAGCATCCTAAAATCATCTTGCATAATTGCATAGGTTAAAATGAACCTTTACCTGCATTGTGATTATCATTACCTCAAGAGGACTAATATCTTTGTAAATGAGGAATGAACTTTTAAGTCTAAACTTCTAACGAGACCCATGACAACCCTAGGTCCAAGAAGTAGACTTTGCTTCGAAAGGACGATCTTCGGAATCATCTCTTTGTGAGATTTCAGTTTTATAGGTTTGGGCTTTCTGCAGGATGCCTAGAGTCCCCAGATCCCAGAATATCACATTCCATGTCGAAAGGACAATCTTCGAAATCACCGCTCTGTGGGATTTCAGTTTTATAGGTTTGAGCTTTCTGCAGGATGCTTGGAATCCCCAGATCCCGGAATGTCACCTCCAATGTCGAAAGGACAATATTCAAGATCGTCTTTCTGTAAGATTTCAGGTAACCCCTGAATCCCAGAAAAATCTTATCAAAAGTTTTTGCAGGTTTGAATTTTCTGCAGGATACTTGGAGTCCCCAAATCCCAGAATAACACCTTGCATGCCAAAAGGATAATTTTCAGAACCAGCTTTCTATGAGGTTCTAGGTAATCCCTAAACCCAGAGTAGCCCATTTGGTAAAACCTAAGAGTTAGGTACACCTCACTTATATAGACCCTAATTAATTCCTCAGAATATATGATCAGCTTAGTGTTCGACAATCCCTACAGAACGGGTGCGTCATCCATAGGTTCCTAGCAGAAAGGAGTCCTATTCATGGCATGATCCCCCTGACGGATCAAAATGTTCGACAATCCCTACAGAACGGGTGCGCCATCCATAGGTTCCTAGCAGAAAGGAGCTATATTCACAGCCTGATCCCCTTGACGGATCAAAATGTTCGACAATCCCTACAGAACGGGTGCGTCATCCATAGGTTCCTAGCAGAAAGGATTCCTATTCACAGCGTGATCCCCTTGACGGATCAAAATGTTCGACAATCCCTACAGAACGGGTGCGTCATCCATAGGTTCATAGCAGAAAGGAGTCCTATTCATGGTTTGATCCACCATACGGATTAAAACTCCTGACAATCCCTAAAGAACGGGTGTGTCATTCACAGGTTCCTGTCAAACATAGGAATCCCACTCTGGTTTGGCCTGCCATACAGGCTAGAGTTTAACCGCCCTGAGATGCTCAAGAGATGAGCCCCTAGGTATCCACTTGAACCCGCCATACACCGCGCATGCCGCACGAGCATCAGGCAGGTAAGTAACAGGTGAACATCTCTATCCCGCCTCTCTTCCTCTCACAACGGCAAAAATAGGGCGAAGCATTTACAAGAGGGACAAGAAAGATTAGATGTCAAGATTCATTTTTCTATTCCCCAGTAGAGTCAATCTAGACTAAGATGTCACCTGTCTTTGAGAGAAACCTCTCACGAGATTCCTCTCAAAGAGGGCCAGCTGTTGACACCTAATTTTGGATCAGCTTTTTTTAGCCATTTTCTAAAAATTCATAAAAAATTAAAAAAAATTAAAAAAATCAACTTTGGTAACCTTGACCAAGCCTAATGAACCATTTTTGGCAAAAAAATAATTTTTCTTATTTTTCGTATTTTTTTTAATATTTTCAGAAATTAGGAAAATACTAAAAAAATCAAGAAAAATACCATTTGAGGTAAAAAAAATATGAAAAAATAATCAATATTTTTATTTTAAATCCCTTGTCTTTTTGACCTCACAAAAAGTCCAAAATCAAATTCGATTTTACGTGTTCCTTTATTACACATATGATTGAATTTGGTAAAAAAATGTCAATTGAGTCTTTTAATTTACAATTTTGGCATTTTTTAGGATCTTGACATTCAATCTAATTGTCTATTATTGTAATTTAGCTCAATTGTTCGCACAAATTGCTCAATCGCATGAATTTGGCAAAATTGCATACTTAATTGCATTTTAGTCCTTGAAATTGGGCATAATTAAAATTACTTTCAAATCAGGGGCTATCATTGCAAAATAAAGTCACTGCCCAATGGTTTTCATCATTTTGAATCGATTGGCATAGGTAATTTGGTCCAATTTGATCATTTGAACCCTCAATTGCACAAATCCCCGATTTGCAATTAAATGAAAATTTGCGCAAAATTACATTCTTGAATAAAATTCATGCCCTAGTGTCGCGACCCTCCCGAGCGACATCGGGCTAGCGAGGGTTAATGGGCCGTCCGATGTTGTATGATCGGACGCGGGCTTCTCCCAAGGTCCATTACCCAAATCGCAATTGCTGGATATACGTGTGTTGACACCTGATTTTTGACCATCTTTTATTTTAGTTTTTATTTCTAAAATTAATTAAAAATAGCAAAAAAGGTAAAAAAATTGCAAAATCAACTTTGGAAGCCTTATCCTAGCCTTAGGAACTAATTTTGAACAAAAAATATTTTTCGTATTTTTTAATATTTTTTGGAATTTATTTAATTATAAAAATACCCAAAAAATTAGGAAAAATACCATCCGTGGTCAGAAAATTACACAAAAATATTCAGAAATTTTATTTTAATTCTCTATTTAATATTTTCACTTTTTATTAGGGAAATTTGGCTTGGTTCATGGGGTTCCTTCACAAACCTAATCCCGAACCGGGCCTAAAAAATCCTTTTCGGGTCTTTTAATTTTAAATTATTAGTTTTTATAAGCTATGACATTGGACTCTAAAGTATTGAAATGCAATTTGGTCAATTTACCCTCCAATTTGATCAATTTTAGCCAAAAGGGCTTAATTGCATAAAAATCTTTCAATTTAGTCCCCGGTTTTACAATTTTTGAAATTAAATTTCACACGGGCACACCCATTAAAATTAAACACCTCTACCCTATAGTTTTCATCATGCTGAATCCATTGGTAGGCTCAATTTTGACTAATTCGATCGTTTGGACCTTCGATTTGGCGAAATTCATTTTTGGATCCTAGGGACGATTTGGGGTTTTCACAAAATTTCAAACAATTGATTCGCGAAAACACCCTTATTTGATAGAAAATATGTCAAGGAGTCCGATTTTACCATCAATTTCATGAAAATAGGTCAATTTGGGGCCCAATTAGAGTGATTTGGTCGAACCGGGCCGGTCGGGTCAGACCCGACCCGACCCGGTCCGATCGGGTCTGCAATAAAGTTGCAGACCCATGCGCGCCGGACAGAGAGGAACAGGGGAACGTGCGGGGCGCGGTTTTTCTAAGGAAAAAATGACAGCCAAGCGTGGGAAGCATTGGCAGAGGAATATTGGTGTTTCGGCAGTGGAGCAGCCCTGAAAAGCGACGCCGGTCGGCCATGAAACCGAGGGAGAAGCCCGGTTAAAGAGGAGGTGGAGCCGAGAGCGCAGGGGGATTCTTTTTAGCGAACACCGGATTGGAGGAGCTCCCCCGGACCTTCAGCGACCTTCACTGATCATCACCGAAGATACAGGGGCCGTCGGCGAGCTCCAAGCAGGTCGGTTCTCCTCTCCGACCTTCAATTCATTAGTGCACGATGCCTGTTCGACGAAATGCCTCCGTGAGCGTTTTACTTTTTAACTCTCGGTCATGCTAGTCCCGGCCTCATTTTGCACGATTCTAGCTCTGAGCACCCACTAGAACTATCCCTACGCTCGTTTTGATCATTGTCTTGCAATAAAACCACGCGAAACCGGCGGCCGGAGCTTCACCACTTCCGGGCCAAGCCGGGGATTCGGTTCAGCGAAAAGGCGGTCGCCGAGGGCTAGGAGACCTTAGGTAAGTCCCCAAACCTTGCTTAAATGTTGTTCGAGGTCTTAGAATTGAGTTTTGATAAAAAAAAATTCTGTAACTTACCTCGCCGGCGCCGGGACTGTGGGGGTCCGGTTCGGTCGTTTCCCGACGTAAAAGTTGCCATGTTTCGTGTGTATGTTGATGTTGAGGTGCTGAGGGTCCGAATGCCACAAAAATTTCCCAAAAATTTTGAGTTTTGGTTCGGTTTTGGGCATTTTCCGGCGACTTCGCCGGAATAATTACTGTTCCGGCGAGTCGCCGGTCGTCTTCTCCGGCGACCGGAGACCGGTCAACCGGTCAATGGCTGACGTGGCAGGCCACGTAGGCGCCACGTCAGCCGGGTGGGGCCGGTCCAAGTATTTTTTTTAAACAAAACAAATGGACGGACCGGATCGCGACACGTGTCGCGATCCTAGAATTTTGGGAAATTAAATAATTGATTTTTGAATAATCGATCCGGTGGCCGAGATTGTGCCAAGTGGCACGCTGTGCAACGTCCGATCTAATGTTAGATCGGACGTGCCGAAGGTGGCCACGTGGCACACTGCGGACCGTTCGATCCGTTGGTTTTATAAAAAGGAAAATAAATTGATTTTTGATCCTACGGTTGTGGTTGAGCCACGTGGCTCTCTATGGATCGTCCGATCTAGTGGAAGATCAGACGCACAGGATGAGGCCACGTGGCGCGATGAGAGCCGTCGGATCCGGGGAATTTTCGGATAATTAAATAAAATAGATAAAAAATCAAAAAAATTGTTAAAAAATGGAAAAATGTTTAAAAATATAAAACGGCGTCGTTTTTAGGCCGGTTTCGACCCCTAGGGTCGGGCCGGGCGCCCGAGAGGCGTGGGCCGGGTCTGACCCGGCCCGGAAAATATTTTTAAATATTAAAAAATTCAGAAAATAATAAAAAATAATAAAATAATCAAAAATCAATAAAAAATGAAAAAATCATAAAAAAATTCAAAAAAATTCAGAAAATTCAGAAAAATTCTAAAAAATTCCAGAAAATAGGAAATGGCCACAAACAACTGGCCACGACCTGTTTCGGGTCTTTCGACCCCCTCTCTTTTCAGAAATGACGGTTTTGCCCTTCCGGCAAACCGTCTTCCAAAAAAATTCTAAAAAATCCAGGAAAATCCCAAAAAATAGGAAATGGCCACAAACAACTGGCCAAGGCTCATTCCGGGTGTTTTGAACCCCGACCCTTCTTAAAATGACGATTTCGCCCTTTGGGCGAATCGTCTTCCAAAAGTTGAAGAAAAATCAAGAAATTCCAAAAAATTCTCAAAAATGGGAAATGGCCACAATCAACTGGCCATGGAATATTTTGGGTAATTCGGTATCCAAACCTTCCAAAAATGACAATTTTGCCCTTTGGGCTAATTGTCCTCGAATCTTCACATTCTACCCCTAGTCCTAAATCGCATCTTTGCTAAGCCCTTATGGCTATAGTAGGAGGTCAATGATTGAAATTGATGTGCATTGACATGATTTATTTATGCACGTGACTTGCGCTTTCATTATATTGACTGTGAGTTGATAGGACCAGTCTTCCAATCTGCATGAAACCCTGAATCAAACCTATCTCACCCAAAATTGCGCCTGCATGAAATCTTAAATAGGAAAATCACTCGCGTTAGGTACCGAAAGGGCGTTGGTAATGACACCGACGTAACCAAGTCCCCGAACCCAAAATCTCTGGTTCCGCAGAACTGATCGGTCTCTCCCAATCGGTCAGTAAGGTTTCCGGTCTACCCTCCAAGAAAGACCGGTGGCGACTCCAAATGCATGCACAAGTTGCACATGCCACCACGACCACACTAAGGTTGAAAGCGATCGACTTTTATCCCTCAAAAGACATACACCCGCCGCGATTTGGTATGGGCCTGGGAGGGCCCGCGCCGATCCAAAGCCCGAGATCCACGTTTCAGAGTGGAAGCCCGCGATCGGTAATCCATTAGCCCGCGTCCGTTTTTCGGACGGGTCGCGACAGCTGGCGACTCCACTGGGGAGGTTGTTCTAGAACACTTGGTTCTGGACCTCAAGTGGACTTAGGCCGTAATTAAAACGTTGAGTGATTTTTCTAACCCTGCAGACGCTCTTGAAGGTGAGGTAAGTCCGCTCACGATAGGTGTTATATGTTTTTGCAGATTGGAGTGATAAGGGGTGTAGTCTGTGATTAACATTGTCTTATGCAGGATGGGCGTAGGAATGTATGTTATATGGATGATTTGAAGCGCTGATTGATATATAAATTGTTGCGCATGATTCACTGCATATTTGAGGATCATGACACTATGCACAAAGCGCCCAAACCCAGGCCGCGAAATCACCCTTTCAGGTAGCCATAGATCAGGGATCGATATGCAACGCTCTAGCGTGGATTGCGCTGGGGTCGACCATATTCGATCCCACTCACTATCCAAGTCGAGACTTTTATCCATTTGTTGTGGATTGCGCTCATGGACGAATTTATCGACTCGGATAGAGGGAAGCCTCTAGGTTCCTCACCTAAGCCCTTTTGATTTTTAGAGTCAAGCCTCACTTGTCTCATGCGCATGTATATGGAAGGTTGGTATACCTAAAACAAAAAAAAATCATTGGGTACCTCTCATGGTGAGATCCTGCCATTTCTATTTAAATTCACTTGCTGTCTTTTATTTCTTGCGTAGCATGCTGCACTCATCAAGTTTGGATGGTTGAGTCTAATTCCATTTTACAGTACGTATAAAATAGAGATGGTTTCCCCAAATCGGCCCAAGGTCCTGGAGGTATTCCAGTATGAGCGACGCATCGTCCGACACGAAGCCACCGAGACATTCAATGGGTTCCACTCCTTTCGTTTCATCCAAGGAAGGGCGCTTACGGGACGCAACCTTATCCGAGGAACGAATTGTTTTTACACCAAGTCCGCGGAACAACTCGAGCGCGCACACAAGTTCGAACTTGACAGGGAAAAGATGTGGAATATCTATCTGAAACTGAGGGACGTGTTTAGCAGGATAGGAGCAATACCAGCACCCCCTCCAGAAGTTATCGAGATCTTGTCAGACGGAGAGGAGTCTACTGGAGGACACGCGTCACCTACCCACCCTGTGGTCGTTCCATCTGATGAGGAAGGAGACCTGACCTAGGCAGAACAGCAGGGGCACCCGACATCACCTGACGATCCGATTTGGGGCATCACCTTAGGTTCTTTAGGGTTGCTTTTCCGGCTAGGTCTTCGAAAGTTAGTCGGTCTTTTGAGTCTGTAAAGGGCATCCGCCTGTGGATCTCCCTCCTATCCCTTGCGCTTTAATTCCCGAGTCATAGGCGTCTTAATACCGGAATGCGACATTGGAATTCCACCCAACCATTCAGACTTCCCTGGTCCAATCGTATGTCGC
Source organism: Rhodomyrtus psidioides (assembly GCA_021437785.1). NCBI lineage: Eukaryota > Viridiplantae > Streptophyta > Magnoliopsida > Myrtales > Myrtaceae > Rhodomyrtus > Rhodomyrtus psidioides. The sequence goes on along the minus strand of JAILYB010000077.1, from coordinate 127,030 downwards.
TGCCATTTGAAATCTTAGTTAGAACTCGCGCCTGGTTTGTTCGACACAAGTGCGAGGATCTAATTCTCATTTCATGACACATGCGACATGTGATTGAATCAGTTCACGCCATGCATAAGCATATCATCTGCATAGCATCATTATTTTCGTCCATTTCATTATACCCTTTGATGGGGTTAGCGTTGGGACCCCAATTTGGTATTCCTTTTATCCAAACGGAGGAGCCCAACCTTCATCACGTTTGGGGTAAATAATGATTTGAACGAATCTAATGCCCGAGTAATCCATGGATAATTAATCACATTCTCATATTCTAGACTTGATGGGGAGAGGTGACATCCAAATCATCCCAGTCCCACATAAGGAGCTACAAATGTGGTGGGGACGCCTCAACGAGACCAACCAGACTTACGTCAAGCAAAGACTAGGGCACCTCGTGGATCTTGTCAAAATCAGATATCAACCAGCACTCATACAAGCGTTGGCGCGATACTGGGATCCGACTACGCTGACGTTTAACTTCGAGGGCTTGGAGATCACGCCCACACTAGAGGAATACACAGCCGTCATCGGAGTTAAATTCCAAGAACAATCAGCTCATCCTCCTTTGGGCCTTAACCCGTCCAAACTGCTATCCAAATTCCTTCGTCTCAAGACCACCGAGATTGAAAAGATTCTCAAATCCAACTCCGGTAGATTCCCATTCTCCTTCCTATTTGACAACTACTCGAACCTGCCTATTGACACTGGCCATAGGGCTGGAATGATCTTCATCCTAGCTTTCTTTGGATTCGTACTGTTCCCTACATCCAGAACCACATTTAATCCTTCCATCGTCCACATAGTCCACCAGGCATGCGACCGTTTAGACTACTCGCATATGATCCTCGCAGAAACTTTCCTATCCCTGAATCGCTACAAAGCTGCTCTAGACCATTCTCAGTCCTCTCGGAAGACTACCTTTCAAGCCTCCAATGGTCTCCTCTTCATGTGGATCACCTCTCACCTTAAAATGCTCAATCTTCATGTGGGCTGCACCCGAATCGACGAAGATATCCATCCTATCCAGTCCTTCCTCAAATGTCAATCGCTCATTTCCAATCGTTCTTTCATTAGCTGGTACAACCTCCTAAAAAGGCTAGAGCCCGGACAACTCCGATGGCGGCTGAGGCGACCCAAAATGTGCAAGGCACGCATCAATACCAAAGATGGGGGACCGATCCCACTCTTGGGAATCACAGGGGCCTTATCATATCATCCGGTTAGAGTTGTCAGACAATTTGGCATGCTGCAGGAGATCCCTCCCCAAGTTCTCCCTGACAAGTTCGCCTTCGATGTTCCCCAAGGAACGATTACCGAGAAAACCAAGGCGCGCCTCCAAACAATGATAGATGACATAGAACAAGTACTGAAGGACTCCCCGCCCCAGGACGTGGAGTGGCCGGATCAGCTAGGCCCCGAAATGGACATACATCGGGCCTCCGAGGAGTACATCCGAGCCTTCAAGAGGATTCGACCGACGCCGGTTGAACCATACGTCCCCGAGTACATTGTCCCATACCAGCCAGGAGTGGAGCCATACATACCGGAGGATGTCGAGCCATCATCTTATCATGAAGTCGAAGTGGTCCACGGCCAGAAATTTTATAACACCGAGGGGTGATGAAGGAACGATCCTTCCCATCAAGCCTAGGATGTCGAAATGTCTTTATCGCATCCTCATCAAGCTCTTTTGAGAGCCCTTTTATCTGTAACGAACGTTTTGGCTTATGCATTAAAACATCCTTTGAAAACCCTCATCTTGGTTGTCGTGGATTACTCGTTGCCCAAGCGGCATGGTGATTATTGTTCATGAACATGCTGCCAAAGAATCACGCGCCCTATGACTGCTTTTCCATCAACGTATGTCTAATTTTTGGTCTTTCGAGCAGGTAGTCTCTAATTACGGAACCTAGAAGAGCTCATATTAGAACTCGTCGCCGAGTCAGAATGGAACAAGAGGAGCTGGGATCCCGAGTGGATAACTTGGAAGGGCAAATGACGTCAATGGCCGCTATGCTGGCGGAAATGAAAGCCATGATGGTAGCTGCACAAGAGAGGGACCCCGTACCGGTACCGGATCTTAACCAAGCTGCGCGCCCTTCGGCATCCGTTGCTTCAGATGCGACGCAAATTCCAGAGGAAAACATGACCGAAAAGGTTAACCAAGTGCCGATGGCTGACGCACCACCGAAGGTTGCACCCGTGATCATTAGTCTAGAGGGAGATAAAAAGGAGAAACCCGTCGGCAAGACTGAAGAAGGTGCAAGGAGGCTAGCAAAAATTGAAGAGTGCTTGAGCAGCCAAGGATATGAGTTGGCCAGGTTCGATAAGATGTCACCATTCGCGAAGATAGAAGCGCCACCAGATTACAAAGAACCCGACTTCATAAGGAAATATAATGGGACAGGCTGTCCCCGAGCTCACCTGAAATATTACCTACGCAAAATGGCGCACTACTCTGACTACGTCCCCTTGCTGATGAATACGTTTCAAGAAAGTTTGTCGGGAGTGGCACTAGCTTGGTTTATTGAAGTGGATTTGGAAGACTATGACGGTTGGGAAGACCTGGCGGAAGATTTTTTACGCCAATATAAGTTCAACACCGCTGCGGCACCTTCTAGAGAGGATTTGCTGAGGACTATGAAAGGGAAGAGTGAGACAATTCGCACATACGCTCAAAGGTGGCGTGCCATAGCCACACAAGTCAAACCGTCTATTCCGGAAGACGAGCTGGTTGACCTATTCTTGAAGGCACTACCATATGAGTATTTCGACAAGTTGAACACATCGGGCTGTCAGACATTCACGCATCTGATCAAAGTTGCTGAAAGATTGGAGTGGGCGGTGAGAGAGAGAAAGGCGCCAGAGATAGTGACAAGGCGTCAGTATCCGGCTCGGAAGGAGAGGGAAGCCGGGATCGACGTGGCCTTTGTACCGAATCCGCCTAGGCCCAAACAGTTCTCCAATTCAAGCCCAACCCAAGGAGGCTCATCGTGGTCGGCACAGAAGCAATTTGAGCCAAAGAAGAAATTACCCCCCAAGCAGTTCACACCCTTGCCTAGATCATTATCAAAGTTGCTGCCCATGCTGCTAGAGGAGCGCCTGGTCGCTAAAGAGCCCCCGAGGCCAAATCCGGTGAAGTTTAATGGTTATGACGAGAGTCAGTCATGTGTCTATCACATGGGAGAGAAGGGCCACAACGTAGATAACTGCTTTATTCTGAAGTGCAAGGTGCAAGCTCTCATCGATAGTCGTATTCTCGAATTCGACAAAATGGAGCCGAACGTACAGCAGAACCCACTCCCGGATCATCAAGTTGTAGGGGTGATCTTTGAGGACGAAGAAGAGAATCACCTTGGATTTGGAACGGGTACGGGCAAGTCTCGCGTGGCTCCGACAGTCATTCCAACAGGCCTGGCCAAGGGGTCGCAGGGTGAATCGTCGAGGAGGTTTAATTCAAAGGAGCTCAACGGTCTAGTTGGAATGGTGGGAAGTACTAAACCTCTCATCATCAACCTGGATAGAATTGACAATTGGAAAGGAGATGGTGACTACCCGCTTAAGCCAGTTGTAATCTGCCTCGCTAACGATGAAGTTGATGATGAATCGAGTGTGGGAATTAGAAGGATGTCGCCGGTAATAATAAAAATTCCCCCTGTAGACGACTACAACCCTAAGGAGGTCCATTGGGATTATGGGACAGATAAGATCAGCGCAGTGATGCGATCGGGAAGATTCTACGCACCACGAGAGGGTGAGCCAGAGAAAAGAGAAGTGTCTAAAGAAGACGCCGAAAAGCTGTTGTCTATCGTTAGGACCAGCGAGTTCGAAGTCATAGAGCAGTTGCGGAAGATGCCCGCCCAGATCTCCCTACTAGATCTGTTCTTAAATTCTGAAAAGCACAAGGACGCGCTTATGAAAGTCCTGAACGAGGTGCACGTGCCCGAATCCATTAACGAGGTTCAATTGGAGAATTTCGTAGGTGCTATTTTACTGAAAGATCAGATAAGTTTCTCCGATGAGGATTTCCCGATGGAAGGACGGGCGCATAATAAGGCGCTGTATATAACAGTAAAATGCCATGGCAAGCAAGTATCTCATGTATTGGTCGATAATGGCTCTGCTTTCAACATCTGCCCTTTGGCCACTTTGAGGAATCTGGGCGTGAATGAAGAACTGATCAAAACCTCTAAAGCCAGTATTAGAGCCTTTGACGGAACGAGGAAAACCGTGGTCGGGGAAATCGAACTGGATGTTTTCATAGGCCCGACCAGCTTTTCCATCGGGTTTCAGGTGATGGATTTACCAAGTGCCTTCGGATTCCTTCTCGGGAGACCGTGGATCCATATAGCTGGAGCTGTACCGTCCAGTCTACATCAGAAGGTCCGTTTTGTAGTTAACAACAAAGTAATCACTGTGCACGGTGAAGTGGATCTCATGACATACCAGAATAGTGCTGTTCCGCATGTGGAACCGGAAGGGAAAGAAGAGGCGAGTTTCCATTCCTTTGATCTGGTGGCAGCCGTCCACACGCCCGTAGGGACCAAGCTAAGAGCCCCTGCCCTCTCTCAGTATGACCTTCTGCCAGGAAGGATGTTGTTATCCTATGGGTTCGCTCCAGGAGGCGGTTTAGGTAAACATAACCAGGGAATCCGAACACCTTTAAAGCTGAACTCGAACGAAGGCAGGGCTGGCTTAGGATATGTTGGCGAAAGAAATTGGCGCCGTACTGGAGGTAGAGGCCCTAGCCGAAACAGAGGTGAGAATCAAGGAAGCAACAGACGCAGAGGAGGACGAAACGGTTCGTTCATTGGCTCAAGTGCCTGGAAAGGCAAAGCTAAGGTGTTGGGCAACGAACTTGAGCAGTATTTCTCCAAGGCCTCCAAGTGGCTGGCGGATGAAGTTGCGCTGGACGAGATCGATCCTGATCTGGAGAATCCTTTCCTGGAAGACACTGTGAATGTCATCATTGACTGGCTCGGTGCAAACAATGACGTCACTGAGTAAAGAGACCTCTCCTTCGCTTTCAGCATTTCGTTTTATTACTTGTGTTGCATTTCAATTTAGCCCCGTCATTTCCCTATCTACTTCCAGTGTGAGCGGATAATGCCTCTTGGATCTCCGACCGTGGGTCCAGTTGGCACGCTTTGTAACACGGTCCATTTTGTAAAACATCTCGGGTTTTATTAAGGGCACATAGGGTAACGGATCGGCCCTATGATGATCGCCTCCTTGGTTTGAGGCTTGAGGCCCGATTTACCTTATGTCCCCTGATCTTCAAGTGAGTTTCAGAGATCAATAGTGTCTGGGGATATGAGGATTGGTCTCATCTTTCGACATTCCTCATTTTATTTATAAAAAAAAAATACAAAAAAAAACTTTAAAAAAAAAAGATTTTTCCCGAGTTTCGTTCGTACGAACTGGATGAACTAACTATTCTCATGACATTCCAGGCATATCATCTCGAACATGCATACCAGGTTATTAGACGACTCGGATCATCATGAAGATTCCTCTTGCGATATTGAAGATGTTGAAGATGAGGGTCAGAGGGCCATCCAGAGAGAGTGCATTGCTTTCGAAGAATCCATGCCTCCCACCACTGAGGAGCCATTGACTGTTAACTTGGGAGACTCAGAAGATGTCAAAGAAGTAAAGATCGGTGGACACCTATCTCAAACGGAGGCGGCCAGAATCACCAAACTGCTGAGAGAATATCAGGATATCTTCGCGTGGTCATACGCGGACATGCCAGGCCTGGATCCTAATATCGTAGAGCATGCATTGCCCATCAATCCCGGTTTCAAGCCCGTAAAACAGGGAAGCAGGAGGATGAAATCGGAACTGTCTGATAGAATCAAAGAAGAAGTGATAAAACTCTTAAGGGTGGGCTTTATTGAGGCAATTCCGTATTCTGATTGGATCGCCAACATTGTCCCGGTGATGAAAAAGGATGGAAGGATCCGTATTTGCGTAGACTATCGGGATTTGAACAAGGCAAGCCCGAAGGATGACTTCCCGCTTCCCCACATAGACGTTCTAGTAGACAGTACGGCGGGATATGAACTGTTCTCGTTCATGGACGGATTCTCTGGATACAATCAGATACTCATGAAGAAGGAGGATCAGGCTAAAACCGCGTTCACAACCCCATGGGGAAATTTCTGTTACAAAGTCATGCCTTTTGGGTTGATGAATGCCGGGGCAACGTACCAAAAGGCCATGGTAACCTTGTTCCATGATATGATCCACAAAGAAATCGAAGTATATGTCGACGACATGATCGCCAAATCCAGACCAGGACAAGACCATGTTCAGGTATTAAAGAAGCTGTTTGAGCGTTTGCGGAAGTATAGGCTGAGGCTGAACCCTAATAAGTGCATATTCGGGGCAAAGTCTGGGAAGCTACTGGGATTCATAGTCAGTCATAGGGGCATCGAGCTTGATCCTTCTAAAATCCAAGCTATAAACGACATAGCAACCCCGTCGACGGTGAAAGAAATTAGAAGCCTTTTGGGGCGATTGAACTATATCGCCAGGTTTATATGCCAACTGACAGACACGGCTAAGCCATTCTTCCAGCTCTTAAAGAAGGGCGCCAAGGTAACTTGGGATGCGGAATGTCATCAGGCACTACAGAGGATTAAGGAATACTTGACCTCCCCACCGATTCTGGTACCCCCCGACTCCGGGACATCCGTTGACTCTATACTTGACTGTTCATCAAGAGTCGCTGGGAGCTCTACTGGCACAGACCAGTCCGGAAGATGGCAAGGAAAGGGCCATATACTATCTGAGTAAAAAATTCACCTCGTCCGAGATGAATTACTCCCCCGTGGAAAGGACGTGCGCCGCAGCAGTCTGGGTGCTTCGCAGGTTGAGGCAATACACCTTACACCATCACATACAGTTGGTGACAGAGAGCGATCCAATCAAATACCTGTTAGAGAAGCCGACTCTAATCGGAAAGTTGGCTAAATGGCAAGTTATGTTATCCGAGTTTGACATAAAAAGTTCATCCCAAAAGTCTGTTAAGGGAAGAGCTATAGCGGATATGCTAGCAGAAGACCCCCATGCAGGGGCAGCCACGAAGGCAGCTCAAATCAAAGGCCAAGTCTTGATGCTATCAGAAGACAAGTGGGTCATGTATTTCGATGGTGCGGTTAACCTATCAGGAGCCGGCACTGGAGCAATACTGGTATCCCCAGAAGGACAACATTATCCCGTCGCTGCCAAATTGATATTTCCATGCACCAACAATATATCGGAATACGAGGCATGTATTCTCGGTTTGCAACTAGCTACCTCCATGAAGGTGCGAAGATTACAAGTCTATGGGGATTCCATGCTCATCATTCTCCAAACTCAAGGAGAGTGGAAGACAAGAGACTCCAAGCTTATTCCTTATCATGAGTTGCTGAAGGAGCTAGCTCTAGGGTTCGAGGAAATCACTTTTGAATATCTGCCAAGGACGCAAAACCATTTCGCGGACGCTTTGGCCACGTTATCCTCTATGTTGCAAGTAGCAGACGGGCTTAACGTCGAGCCCCTAAGAATAGACGTGATCAGGCAACCGGCCCATTGCATGGCGATCGAGGAGGAATTTGATGGTGAACCATGGTACCATGACATTAGAAACTATCTCTTAGAAGGAGCCTTTCCCGAAGGAAGTCGAGGGGTTGATAAGAAATACATAGTTAAGATGGCCACCAAGTTCTTTTTGAGTGGTCAGACCTTGTACAAAAGATCATTCGATTCGATTCTGTTGAGATGTGTAGACGCTAAGGAGGCAAACTTGCTCATGAAAGAAATACACGAAGGAGTATGCGGTCCACATATGAACGGCCATCTCCTTGCAAGGAAGATCATGCGACTTGGCTACTTTTGGATGACCATGGAGTCGGACTGCAATCAACACGTCAGAACTTGTCATCAATGTCAGGTGTACGGAGACCGGATCAATGCGCCTCCGAATGAACTCCATCAAATGTCAGAAGCTTGGCCATTCTCCATGTGGGGGATAGACATGATCGGGCCAATAAACCCCGCCGCCTCCAATGGTCACCGCTTCATCTTAGTAGCGATCGATTACTTCTCCAAGTGGATTGAGGCCAGTTCATACACGAACGTCTCTGCAAAGAACGTAGCAAGATTCATTAAGAGGGACATAATCTCTCGATCCGGGTCCCCTCAGGCAATCATCACAGACAATGGATCTAATTTGAATAACAAGGTGGTCGGCGACCTGCTGAATGACTTCAATGTCCGACATCTCAACTCATCCCCCTATCGCCCGCAAATGAACGGAGCAGTAGAAGCGGCGAACAAGAACATCAAGAAAATTCTGGCAAAGACTGCCGAGAATTACAGAGATTGGCATGAGAGATTACCTTATGCATTGATGGCATATCGGACGTCGATTCGGACTTCAACTGGGGCAACTCCTTACTCCCTTGTTTACGGCATGGAGGCCGTCCTGCCTGTGGAAATGGAAATTCCATCATTGCGGATCCTATCGGAGGTCAAGCTTTCTGAGGCTGAGTGGGTACGACACAGATATGAACAGCTTAATTTCATTGACGAGAAGCGCCTGAGGGCGATCTGCCACGGCCAAAGTTACCAGAAAAGGGTGGCCAAGTCGTTCAACCGGAAGGTCAAACCCTGACATTTTGAAGTCGAGGACCTCGTGGTAAAGAAGACACTGCCAAACGGGGCCCATCCTGGGGGCAAGTTCACTCCGAACTACGAGGGTCCGTATGTTGTAAAAAAGGTCCTTATAGGAGGAGCCTTGATACTTGTGAATTCAGACGGGAAAGAACTGGGATACCCCGTAAACGCCGATGCGGTCAAGAAGTACTATCCTTGAAATAGAATCAGGAGCCGATTTGACTATCTTCCTAATGATCTGGGTCGCTATAGGACCACAGCACGCATTTCATGCATTCCATACATACATGCGCATCTTTCACGTTTCGCAGGGTTGATGAGAGATTCAAGGACCAGACCCTAGAGGAGGATACATGGAAATAGGAGCTGCGACCGTAATGAGCCGAGGTCATTGTCAAATTTACAGGAAAAAGAGACTGCCGTAACTCGTTTGAGTTCAGAAGTTTCTGGGATCCTGTAAAACCTCCGAGGTCTGTGTTCGAGATGTCTAGCCTTGACGAAAATGAATAAAGGAATGATAATGAGCATTTTCAGCAAGAGGTTTTCAAATCATTCGAAAGGAGACTTTTTCCAACCAAGAAGGGTTTTCAAAACTCTCAAAAGGATGTTTTCTCAAAAGACGAGGGGAAAGCCTAATCCAAACACGTCCTACATACACTGGAGAGGTGAGTGGAGCGGATCAGATAGCAGAATCTGGGCCTACGAGAGTAGGGATTATTCGCAACAATTACATGGATTGGGATGTTGGAGGCATTCGTTTCATATCCCCAAACACTACAGGTGACCATTGACAACCCCTTTGAACGGCGGTTCTCATTTTCAACCCTGTCAAGGACCACCCCGCATCGGGGCCAAAAGGAAGTAAGTCCAGCTGCATCAGGAGAAAACGGTTAGAAATTTTCTTGCTCGGACTAACATCAATCTTCGTGTACTGTTTATATGGTAATCCAAGTGCCATAGGATGACGAGAAGCATTCATCTCCCTATCCCATACACATTCATCCTTTGCATAGCCACGTCGAGCCTGCAAATTCATTTCATAAACCCGTTGGTGATCATTGCACTTTCCAAGACAAATGCAGCACCATTTCAGAAAGGAAGAGTTCAAGACTTAGGCTTTGCAAAGAAATTCCTAAGTTAATGCTTAAGCTTGTAAGACCTTTGGTCATATGTCTAACAGATCTCCCGAGGATAAGAAAAAGCGAGATCCCAAAAGAAAAATGTAAAGAAAAATGATGATGAAAAATCCCCAGCATCAGAAAAGCAAAGCAAAGTGCCTGATAAAAGCGAGGCTGATGTTCGGGTCAGCAATTTGCATCAATCCCCCAGTGAAACCCGCTAGAAAAGGGGAGAAGAGAAATCCAAAATGAGTCAGGTCCAAAAGGACTGCTCCTCGAATGGTGTCAAGCGCGGAGCAAAGACATAAACAGAGTTGTCGGTCTCTTAATGCAGCGAGAGACTCTCTCTAAAGGACTTGTGCACACCTCAAAATAGGGGCACGCCTCAAAGACGAAAGATGCAGACAGGTAAAGACAGGTGACGAGGTTGCAATGATCACCAATGTCAACCCCTTCGCAAATTCTGGGCCAGAAATAAGCCTTTTGCGGTCCTCAATCCTACCAATTTTACAACCTGAAAACAGTCTTCTCCGACTAAGACACTTGGGTTAACATATAGCTCAGCTCGAAGAAGTACGAGCAAGACCATTTCTTTCTCATTTTGCAGGGTTCTTGACTTGTAAACCCGGAGCAGATGGTGAAGACTTTCATTCGATGGCCTCGACTCCGAAGCGAGTCCCCCTTTGAAAACCGATACCCAAGCCCAACATTACGGTCCCGTGGAAGACCTCCCGACCGATCAAAATGTATGTGTTGCGAATGAGCCTAAAACCTAGGCACAGGTCAGTAGGGAATTGAGTGCATCCCCTATAAAAATCATTACCTCAAAACAGGTGAGAAGACCTCCTTGTTGAGAAATATTCCAATTGATGTTTTGAACCAACTCGTCTTGGAATTTTCAAACTGTTGATCCAGATTTGCCGCGCAAGGAATTTGTGATCACATATGTATGTTGCAAGAATGTTTTGGATAACCTCCAGCATCAAAATGCACATTTCATGACTAAAATTTAAGTCATAAAATTTTGTCGATTGGACAACCGTTGTCTTCCAAAGATTACTAACATTTTCTTGGTGAAGAAAAATCTTTCAGGCTCAAACTTCTGCAGGATACCTGGAGAACCCAGCTCCCAGAATGTCGCCTCAACAGACCCAAGTGAAGCTTTGTCAAGATAAAATCTTTCACTGCTTCAAAACTAAATTCCCGACGGATTTCGGGATCTTTCAAAAGAAGGGGTGAGGATGGAATCTTTTTCAAAAAATATCAAGCAATCCTAGCATGACGTGGAGAACCCTCGTCCTAGGACCCTTTTTTTTAAAAAAAAAAAAATCAAATCAAACAGTCCTAGCATGACATGGAGAACCCTCGTCTTGGGACCATTTTTCAAAAATCAAGCGATCCCAGTAGACGTGGAGAACCCTCGTCCTAGGACCCCTTTTCAAAAATATCAAACAGTCTCATCGGACGCGGAGAACCCTCGTCATGAGACCCCCTTTTTCAAAATTCAGACAGTCTCGTCGGACGTGGAGAACTCATGATCCCGGGAGGATGCCTTGCTCTGTCAAGAAAAGCTCACAAAAAGTCCAAAATCAAATTCGATTTTACGTGTTCCTTTATTACACATATGATTGAATTTGTTAAAAAAATGTCAATTGAGTCTTTTAATTTACAATTTTGGCATTTTTTAGGATCTTGACATTCAATCTAATTGTCTATTATTGTAATTTAGCTCAATTGTTCGCACAAATTGCTCAATCGCATGAATTTGGCAAAATTGCATACTTAATTGCATTTTAGTCCTTGAAATTGGGCATAATTAAAATTACTTTCAAATCAGGGGCTATCATTGCAAAATAAAGTCACTGCCCAATGGTTTTCATCATTTTGAATCGATTGGCATAGGTAATTTGGTCCAATTTGATCATTTGAACCCTCAATTGCACAAATCCCCGATTTGCAATTAAATGAAAATTTGCGCAAAATTACATTCTTGAATAAAATTCATGCCCTAGTGTCGCGACCCTCCCGAGCGACATCGGGCTAACGAGGGTTAATGGGCCGTCCGATGTTGTATGATCGGACGCGGGCTTCTCCCAAGGTCCATTACCCAAATCGCAATTGCTGGATATACGTGTGTTGACACCTGATTTTTGACCATCTTTTATTTTAGTTTTTATTTCTAAAATTAATTAAAAATAGCAAAAAAGGTAAAAAAATTGCAAAATCAACTTTGGAAGCCTTATCCTAGCCTTAGGAACTAATTTTGAACAAAAAATATTTTTCGTATTTTTTAATATTTTTTGGAATTTATTTAATTATAAAAATACCCAAAAAATTAGGAAAAATACCATCCGTGGTCAGAAAATTACACAAAAATATTCAGAAATTTTATTTTAATTCTCTATTTAATATTTTCACTTTTTATTAGGGAAATTTGGCTTGGTTCATGGGGTTCCTTCACAAACCTAATCCCGAACCGGGCCTAAAAAATCCTTTTCGGGTCTTTTAATTTTAAATTATTAGTTTTTATAAGCTATGACATTGGACTCTAAAGTATTGAAATGCAATTTGGTCAATTTACCCTCCAATTTGATCAATTTTAGCCAAAAGGGCTTAATTGCATAAAAATCTTTCAATTTAGTCCCCGGTTTTACAATTTTTGAAATTAAATTTCACACGGGCACACCCATTAAAATTAAACACCTCTACCCTATAGTTTTCATCATGCTGAATCCATTGGTAGGCTCAATTTTGACTAATTCGATCGTTTGGACCTTCGATTTGGCGAAATTCATTTTTGGATCCTAGGGACGATTTGGGGTTTTCACAAAATTTCAAACAATTGATTCGCGAAAACACCCTTATTTGATAGAAAATATGTCAAGGAGTCCGATTTTACCATCAATTTCATGAAAATAGGTCAATTTGGGGCCCAATTAGAGTGATTTGGTCGAACCGGGCCGGTCGGGTCAGACCCGACCCGACCCGGTCCGATCGGGTCTGCAATAAAGTTGCAGACCCATGCGCGCCGGACAGAGAGGAACAGGGGAACGTGCGGGGCGCGGTTTTTCTAAGGAAAAAATGACAGCCAAGCGTGGGAAGCATTGGCAGAGGAATATTGGTGTTTCGGCAGTGGAGCAGCCCTGAAAAGCGACGCCGGTCGGCCATGAAACCGAGGGAGAAGCCCGGTTAAAGAGGAGGTGGAGCCGAGAGCGCAGGGGGATTCTTTTTGGCGAACACCGGATTGGAGGAGCTCCCCCGGACCTTCAGCGACCTTCACTGATCATCACCGAAGATACAGGGGCCGTCGGCGAGCTCCAAGCAGGTCGGTTCTCCTCTCCGACCTTCAATTCATTAGTGCACGATGCCTGTTCGACGAAATGCCTCCGTGAGCGTTTTACTTTTTAACTCTCGGTCATGCTAGTCCCGGCCTCATTTTGCACGATTCTAGCTCTGAGCACCCACTAGAACTATCCCTACGCTCGTTTTGATCATTGTCTTGCAATAAAACCACGCGAAACCGGCGGCCGGAGCTTCACCACTTCCGGGCCAAGCCGGGGATTCGGTTCAGCGAAAAGGCGGTCGCCGAGGGCTAGGAGACCTTAGGTAAGTCCCCAAACCTTGCTTAAATGTTGTTCGAGGTCTTAGAATTGAGTTTTGATAAAAAAAAATTCTGTAACTTACCTCGCCGGCGCCGGGACTGTGGGGGTCCGGTTCGGTCGTTTCCCGACGTAAAAGTTGCCATGTTTCGTGTGTATGTTGATGTTGAGGTGCTGAGGGTCCGAATGCCACAAAAATTTCCCAAAAATTTTGAGTTTTGGTTCGGTTTTGGGCATTTTCCGGCGACTTCGCCGGAATAATTACTGTTCCGGCGAGTCGCCGGTCGTCTTCTCCGGCGACCGGAGACCGGTCAACCGGTCAATGGCTGACGTGGCAGGCCACGTAGGCGCCACGTCAGCCGGGTGGGGCCGGTCCAAGTATTTTTTTTAAACAAAACAAATGGACGGACCGGATCGCGACACGTGTCGCGATCCTAGAATTTTGGGAAATTAAATAATTGATTTTTGAATAATCGATCCGGTGGCCGAGATTGTGCCAAGTGGCACGCTGTGCAACGTCCGATCTAATGTTAGATCGGACGTGCCGAAGGTGGCCACGTGGCACACTGCGGACCGTTCGATCCGTTGGTTTTATAAAAAGGAAAATAAATTGATTTTTGATCCTACGGTTGTGGTTGAGCCACGTGGCTCTCTATGGATCGTCCGATCTAGTGGAAGATCAGACGCACAGGATGAGGCCACGTGGCGCGATGAGAGCCGTCGGATCCGGGGAATTTTCGGATAATTAAATAAAATAGATAAAAAATCAAAAAAATTGTTAAAAAATGGAAAAATGTTTAAAAATATAAAACGGCGTCGTTTTTAGGCCGGTTTCGACCCCTAGGGTCGGGCCGGGCGCCCGAGAGGCGTGGGCCGGGTCTGACCCGGCCCGGAAAATATTTTTAAATATTAAAAAATTCAGAAAATAATAAAAAATAATAAAATAATCAAAAATCAATAAAAAATGAAAAAATCATAAAAAAATTCAAAAAAATTCGGAAAATTCATAAAAATTCTAAAAAATTCCAGAAAATAGGAAATGGCCACAAACAACTGGCCACGACCTGTTTCGGGTCTTTCGACCCCCTCTCTTTTCAGAAATGACGGTTTTGCCCTTCCGGCAAACCGTCTTCCAAAAAAATTCTAAAAAATCCAGGAAAATCCCAAAAAATAGGAAATGGCCACAAACAACTGGCCAAGGCTCATTCCGGGTGTTTTGAACCCCGACCCTTCTTAAAATGACGATTTCGCCCTTTGGGCGAATCGTCTTCCAAAAGTTGAAGAAAAATCAAGAAATTCCAAAAAATTCTCAAAAATGGGAAATGGCCACAATCAACTGGCCATGGAATATTTTGGGTAATTCGGTATCCAAACCTTCCAAAAATGACAATTTTGCCCTTTGGGCTAATTGTCCTCGAATCTTCACATTCTACCCCTAGTCCTAAATCGCATCTTTGCTAAGCCCTTATGGCTATAGTAGGAGGCCAATGATTGAAATTGATGTGCATTGACATGATTTATTTATGCACGTGACTTGCGCTTTCATTATATTGACTGTGAGTTGATAGGACCAGTCTTCCAATCTGCATGAAACCCTGAATCAAACCTATCTCACCCAAAATTGCGCCTGCATGAAATCTTAAATAGGAAAATCACTCGCGTTAGGTACCGAAAGGGCGTTGGTAATGACACCGACGTAACCAAGTCCCCGAACCCAAAATCTCTGGTTCCGCAGAACTGATCGATCTCTCCCAATCGGTCAGTAAGGTTTCCGGTCTACCCTCCAAGAAAGACCGGTGGCGACTCCAAATGCATGCACAAGTTGCACATGCCACCACGACCACACTAAGGTCGAAAGCGATCGACTTTTATCCCTCAAAAGACATACACCCGCCGCGATTTGGTATGGGCCTGGGAGGGCCCGCGCCGATCCAAAGCCCGAGATCCACGTTTCAGAGTGGAGGCCCGCGATCGGTAATCCATTAGCCCGCGTCCGTTTTTCGGACGGGTCGCGACAACGTGGTCGACCTTCAGTGTGGTCTAGTGACATGTGATAAGTGTACATGCCAAGGAGTCGCCACCAACCGTTTCGTGGAGGGTACGATTGAAAACCCTATCGAATAGTTGGGAGTGGTCTATTCGATTATGCGAAAACCAGATAAGTGGGTTCGGGGACTTAGTTATGCCAACTGTCAGAGTTGACGCACTTTCGGTACCTAAGCTGAATGGTTTATCTGATCCTAGGATTTCATACAGAAGAATGGGGTACAGATCCTAAATCTAGGAGTTCATGCAGATGGGAATAGCTACCCTATCACTCACAATCAATAGAAATAAGTGCGCAAATCAAGGATCCAATACATGCGGATAAAACACATGAAATCAGCATGTCATCCCTAATGAGGCCCTATTAGCCTAGAGAAATATCAATCAAGGCTTAGGAATGATTTTGGCATGATTTGCCCATGAGGGGGCAAAATCGTAATTTTGAGCAATTCGGAGAAAATTCACCTCGAAAGGGTAAATCTGTCATTTTAGATGAATTAGGAAGTCAAAAGACAGAGGAAATAGGATTGGCCATCAATCCAATCCATTTCCTATTTTTCGGGAATTTCCAGGATTTTTCTGGAGTTTAAAAGTGATTTTACCCTCGGAGGGGTAAAGTCGTCATTTTGGATAAAGATGAGAACTGAAGATCTTAAATATTAGGGCTGGTCGTCCACCTGACCCAAACCCTAACTTTAAGCAATTTTCAGGACTCGATTGGAACAAGAAAGACGATTTTCCCATTAAAGGGCAAAATCGTCATTTTGAGAAAAGAGACGGGACTTGAAAACCCAAGCCTAAGAATTGGTCGCCTACTTGACCCTAATTCTTACCTTGGCATTATCGGCCTTATCTCGCATATACAGCAGAGGCGACTTACCCCTAAAGGGTAATATCGTCAAATCTCGGAAGAACGGATAAGAAACCCCAAAAATAGGGTTGACCAGTTGTCTGTGGTCAATCCTCGATTTTTGGGGATTTCTAGAGTGTCTAGGATTTTTCCACAATTTTTCCGCAATTTTTTGGAATTTTCTGGAATTTTCTAGCATTTTTTTTTATTTTCTAGGATTTTTCTGATTTTTTTTTATTTTTAAAAATCAATTTCCGATTTTTTATTATTAAAAAAAATGTTATCCGGGCCGGGTCGGGTGACCCGGCCCACGACCCGCGGGCGACAGGCCGGATCTGGCCCCGCACCGAAACGACACTGTTTTAGCTTCTCCCGCTTGAATTTTGAATTCCCGCCCAAACTTGAACCAAGGGTCCTGATTGTGCCACGTGTCGACTCTTGGACGGCCTGATCTATCAAAAGCAATCGACGGTCCAGATTAAAGCGTCCTATTAAACTACAGCCGTCCGATCAAAATGTTTTTTTATTTCCGAAAAAGGCCAGATCTTGACACGTGGCACATCTATCACCGTCGGATCAATTATTGTTTTTTTTGTTATTCTGTTGTAACCACCGGCGCTAACATGGCTGCCACGTGGGCGCCACGTCAGCGCCTCGTGGGCGTTGATTGGTCAACAAACGTTGACCGGTCAACATCTTCGCCGGGGAAGACGATCGGCGCCGGCGTACCCTCGCCGGCGCCTCGTCGGAGGAAGATTTCTCGGCCTCCCGACGTCGGATTGACGCGAAATCAACGGCAAATGATTCGCCTTGGCTTTCTCTACAACATATATCACACTTAACACAGCAGCATCAAGTTTGACTAACCTGCAAATCAAGGTCGGAGCTAATCTCCGGTGAGAGTTCGCCCTAGCCATTTCTAGCGATATCTAGGCCTATCAATCAATCAAGAAGCATCGTAAAGGGCCGAGAAGACTTACCTGGCTATCACAGAGCTTCGGTTTGATCGAAAACGAGCCGTGGAGCTCGCGACCGATCGATCAAGGTGGGGGGCGGACTCGACGATTCAGGCGATGGAATGACATGCGATCAAAAGTGAAAATGCTCAGGGAAGAGAGACGAACAAATTGCAACCAAAATCGCATCGAATGACTGACCCTAGCTTAAGTTGCCATTAAAGGCCGAGAGGGAGCTCGGGGAGGAGTCTTACCTGTTTTGGCGATGAAACGCGACACCGCTGGGTTCCAAGCGTTCTTTGGGTCGAGGTGAAGTCGAAGATGGTGACGGCGTGGCTTGATGAAGCTCGGAATGCGCTGGCCGAGCTTTTGGAGCTTTCGGCTGTGAGCGGCGGACGAGCTTCCTCTCTCTCTCTCTCTCTCTCTCTCTCTCTCTCTCTCTCTCTCTCTCTCTCTCTCTCTCTCTCTCTCTCTCTCTCTCTCTGTACGCGCGCGCTCCCCTTAGCCCTCTGTTCGTGAGCTTCCTCTCCGTCCGTCCTCGTTTTCTTGCTTGCCTTTTGTTCTTCAACCAACCCCCCTCACTCAACTGACTTCCTCCTGCTTTCTGTTGTCGTTCTTTTTCTTTTCCCCTGTGCGTGCGCGTAGAAGAAGAAGCAGAGCAAGCAGAGGGTGTTCTTCTTGGTTGACTGGGTTGACTGGTTCGGGTCAACCCGATCCAGTTGACCCAGTTCGATATTTTCCCCAAATTCAATGCCAAAATGAGCATGAATCACAAAATTGATCATGAAATCGGACTCTATGACACAAATTCCATCTGAAAGATGTAAATTATGGCTAAATTGGTTTTAATTTGTGTGAAAGCCCCAAATTTAAGGCAGGATCCGAAATCGATTTTCGTCAAATTGAGGTTCCTAATGGACGAATCGACCCCAATTGAGCCCACCATTAGATTCAGGGGGATGAATACTATAGGGAGGAAGCATTGGGATTCTATGGGTGTCCCTCAGAAAAGTTTAATTTCGGAATTGGCATAATAGGGACTAAAATGAAAAGATTTTTATGCAATTAGGTCCCTAAGGCCAAAATTGATCAAATCAGTGCACAATTGAACCAAATTGAAATGTCGAGTAATCAAGCTGAATGTCAAGATTCGAGAAATGCAAAATATTGCAAATAAAAAGACTCAGAACATATTTTTTGACAAATTTAACCATATGTGTTACAAAGAAACACACAAAATTAAACTTGAATTTCGACTCTTGATGAGGTCAAAATGACAAGGGATTTAAAATAAAAATATTGACTATTTTCCTATATTTTTGTGACCTCAAATTCTATTTTTTGTTGATTCTTCTAGTATTTTCCTATTTTCTAAAAATACTAAAAAATGTGAAAAATATGAAAAATTATTTTTTGGTCAAGAATGGTTCCTTGGGCTTGGCTAAGGCCACCAAAGTTGATTTTGTAATTTTTTTGACTTTTTATGAATTTTTTATGATTTTTCAAAAATGAAATTGAAAAAGACTAGGTCAAAAATCAGGTGTCAACAGCTGCCCCTCTTTGAGAGGAATCTAGTGAGAGGATTCACTCAAAAACAGGTGACACCTGAGTCTAGACCGACTCAACTGGGAAAAAGAAAAACGAATCTTGACACTCAATCTTTCTTGTCCCGCTGGTGAATGCTCTGTTCCTCATCCTTTTGCTGACGTGAGGGAGAAAGTAGGGAGACCCACCTGCTATTTACCTGTTGATCACCTGCCTGATGCTCGTGCGGCATGCGTGGTGCGTAGCGGGTTCAAGTGAATACCTAGGGACTCGTCTTTTGAGTATCCTAGGGCGGTTAAACTCTAGCCTGTATGGTAGGCCGTACCAGAATGAGATTCCTATACTTGACATGAACTTGTGAATGACGCACCCAGTCTCTTAGGGATTGTCAGAGGTTTTGATCCGTATGGTGGATCAGACCATGAATATGACTCCTTTCTGCTAGGAACCTATGGATGACGCACCCAGTCTCTTAGGGATTGTTAGGGGTTTTGATCCTTATGGTGGATCAGACCATGAATAGGACTCCTCTCTGCTAGGAACCTATGGATGACGCACCCAGTCTCTTAGGGATTGTCAGGGGTTTTGATCCGTATGGTGGATCAGACCATGAATAGGACTTCTCTCTGTTAGGAACCTAAGGATGACGCACCCAGTCTCTTAGGGATTGTCGAACATTTTGATCCTATATTCTAAGGAATTAACTAGGATTCATACAAGTGAGGTGTGCCTAACCTTTAGGCTTCACCAAATGGGCTATTTTGGGTTTATGGGTTACCTAGAACCTCGCAGAAAGCAAATTTTGTCAACAGTTTTTGATCATATATTCTAAGGAATTAACTAGGATTCATACAAGTGAGGTGTGCCTAACCTTTATGCTTCACTAAATGGGCTATTCTGGGTTTAGGGGTTACCTAGAACCTCACAGAAAGCTGATCTTGAAAATTATCCTTTCGACATGCAAGGCATTATTCTGGGATTTGAGGATTCCAAGTATCCTGCAGAAAACTTAAACCTGCAAAAACTTTGATAAGATTCTTCTAGGATCTAGGGGCTACCTGAGATCTTGCAGAAAGACTATCTTGAATATTGTCCTTTCGACATTGAAGGTGACATTCTGGGATTTGGGAGCTCCAGGTATCCTGCAGAAAATTCCAACCTGTAACATTGGGATCTCACTGAGAGATGATTTCTAAAGATTGTCCTCTTGACATGGGAGTTGATATTCTGGGATCTGGGCACTCCAGACATCCTGCAGAAAGATCGAACCTGTAATACTGGAATCTCACACAGGGAGATAATTTCAAACATTGTCCTTTTGACATGGGAGGTGACATTCTAGGATCTGGGGACTCAGGTATCCTGTAACACTGGGATCTCACGGAGAGATGATTTCTAAAGATTGTCCTCTTGACATGGGAGGTGACATTCTGGGATCTGGGGACTCCAGGTATCCTGCAGAAAGATCAAACCTGTAATATTGGAATCTCACATAGGGAGATAATTTCAAACATTGTCCTTTTGACATGGGAGGTGACATTCTGGGATCTGGGGACTCCAGGTATCCTGCAGAAAGATCAAACCTGTAATATTGGAATCTCACATAGGGAGATAATTTCAAACATTGTCCTTTTGACATGGGAGGTGACATTCTGGGATCTGGGGACTCCAGGTATCCTGCAGAAAGATCAAACCTGTAATATTGGAATCTCACATAGGGAGATAATTTCAAACATTGTCCTTTTGACATGGGAGGTGACATTCTGGGATCTGGGGACTCCAGGTATCCTGCAGAAAGATCAAACATGTAATATTGGAATCTCACATAGGGAGATAATTTCGAAGATTGTCCTTTTGACATGTGAGGTGGCATTCTGGGATCTGGGTACTCCAAGTATCCTGCAGAAAGCTCAAACCTGTAAATTTGAAATCTCACAGAGGGATGATTTCGAAGATTGTCCTTTTGACATGTGAGGTGGCATTCTGGGGTCTGGGGGTACCAGGGGTCCTACAGAAGCTTGAACATGTAGACTCTTTCTTACCAAGAGAGGTTGTATTCTTCTGGGATTTGGGGTTACCAAAAATCCTGCAGAAGTTCAGACATGTAACTTGTTTCTTACCAAGAAAGCCACAAGCCATTTTGGGAGCCGAAGTCATCAAGAATCTTGCAGAAACTCCAATCTGAAAATTTTCTTACCAAAGGCACATCAATGGTCCTTAAGTGATATCTAATGTCAAACTGACAGCACTTTATGACTTATATTATAGTCATGAAAAAAATTCAATGAATGCATTATGATGCTGGAGGTTATCCAAAACACCTTGCAACATACGGAAGTGATCAAAAATCCCTTGTGAGGAAAGTTTGAATCAAACAATCTGAAATTACCCACAGGAGTTTGGTTAAAACGTCCATTGGAGTATTCTCATCAAAAAGGACTTCTCACCGTTTTTGAAATAATGGTCTTTCACCAAGAATGCACTCGAATTTCCTATCAAACCTGCTCCTAGGGTTCAGGATCATTCGTAGTGAATACACCTCGATCGATCAGGAGGACTTCCAGGGGACCATAATATTGGGCTTGGTCAACGATTTTCAAAGGGGGACTTGCGTGCAAGTCAAGGCTTTCGAAGAGAAGTCTTCAATATTTGCTCCAGGTTTACAAGTCAAGAAACCTGCAAAATGAGAAAGAAATAATCTTGCTCGAACTTCTTCGAGCTAAGCTTAGACATTAAACCCTATGTCAATCCAAGTGCCTTAATCGGAAAAGGCTTTTCAGGGTTGTAACGTAGGTGAGATTGGAGACCAAAAAGGCTTGTTTTTGGCTCAAAATATGCGAAGGGTTTAACATTGGTGATCACTGCAAGTTTGCCGCCATCTTGCCCCTTCTTGTTCAAAGAGCGTCTTCAGTCTTTGAAGTGCATTGATAGTCTTTGAAGAGCATTGTCAGTCTTCGAAGCGCACATTTGTCTTTAGAGAACATCTTTCTCATGTTAAGACGGCGTAAATAACTTGTCTATGCCCTTGTCATCTGGATGTGACATGATTTGGGAGCATCTTTCGCAGTCTAGCTCCCTTGGAATTTTCTTTTACAGCCAGATCTTACTAGTGACCTATACAAAGGTATCATACCATCATTCGGCATTTACAAGATCAAACACATGATTCACAAGTGTACAAGTATTTGGATGGGCATCGGCCTTGCTTTTACTAGGCACTTTGCTTTTTCTTGATGCCCAAGATCGGATTTTTCTCTCTTTTTTCTTTTTCTTGAAATCCCATCTTTTCCCTTCTTTTGGGAATCCGGATTTTCAAATGAGTGTGCTAGATGTACAGCTTGAATCTCAGCACTCCAACATTAATTCAGGAATTTTCCACAAATCCAATATTTTGAACTCTTCTGCTCGGGAAGTGATGTCGCTTCCACCTTGGAATATGCAATGATCACCAACGGGTTTGTGAAACGAACGTATAGGCTCAACTGGGCTATACAAAGGGTAAAAGTGTATAGGATAGAGAAACGAATGCTTTTCGTCATCCTAAAGCGCTTGAACTACCATAGAAGTTAAAATGACAAGCAACACGCGAAGATTGATGCAAGTCTGAGCAAGAGAACTTCTAACCATTTACCTCATGATACTGCTGGACCTACCTCCAGTTGGCCCCAATGTGGGGTGGTTCTTGATAGGGGTAAAGAATGCAACCGCCGTTCAAAGGGTTATCAATGGTCACCTGTAGTGTTTATGATAGAGAAACGAATGCCCCCGTCGTCCCAATCCATGTAATCACTGCGAATAACCCTTATGTCCGTAGGTCAAGGTCTCTCTGTCCTTACTACTCCACTCATCTCTCAAGTGTGTATAGGACGTGTTTGGACCAGGCTTGCCTCTTGTCTGAGGAAACATCCTTTTGAACGGTTTAAACAACTTTTGTTGGAAAAGTTCATCTCGCTTTCTCCAAAACTTATCTTCCAAGGGGATTTACGATGCACAATGCATATTTCAAACATGTTTAGATAACCTCCAAGTTAAAACATGGATGCCAATGACGTGACTGTGAAAATTTGGTGCTTTTCTAGACATGGGAATTGAATGCATGCTAGATTCCAAGAAGCCTTCAAATTCTAGTAATAAGGATTCTGACAGTCTTAAAACCTAAGAGGTTGGGAAAGGAATACTTACCTGCCCAGCGCGGCTAGGGATTCCTGAAAAATATAAAAAGGAATGCGTTAGTGTATGTTCTCGAATTTCAGAAAATTAGAACGATATCCCTTACCCTTGATCATGCGCTCCAATGGAAATTCATAGATTCATGAAAATCTGCATTTTTCTTAACAACACAGGGTGGTTAAGTGATCTAAAATTTCTTAAAACTCTCAGTTTTTGAAGAGAAAAGATGTGCACCTGACCACCACGACGTTAGGTCTTCTTGATCATGCATTCTCATCTGAACGCCAATGCGCAGATTACATAAATCAGCCATTTTGACCTATGGCGATGACGCCTTCGTCTGATTGGGGCAATGAATCCTGCTCGATGGCTTCATTCATCTTTTGAACGTGTTCCATGCCATTCTTCGGAGTTCCTTATTCAAGGAAAAATGAATTCTTATCAAAATGTATGCTAAAGCATGTAGTGTGGAAGCGATACATTTTACCCTCCACTTGATCTTATAGCCAAAGATCATTTCTTGAATGCTTGACTTCTGAAGCTGTTATCCCCGATAATCATTCTGCCTTGAATTTGCGTCGGCGAGTTCTTTCCTCGTGAGTCCTTTTGAGTGCCATTAATTTTCTGTTGAAATTAGGGCAAATTCATATTAGGAGAAAGATCATTGAAGATCAAATTAGAACGACACAAAGTTACCATTCACTCAAGTTTGTATCTTGAGGTTTGACTCTGATGTGAACGATTCTTCTATCACGTTCATTGATCTTGCTGGGAATGAAATGCCACTTTTGCATCCAATCGCGTAGATGATTCGCTTGCCCCAGTTAGGCATGACTTGTCATGGCTAGGTAATGCTTGCCCCAGTCAAATGGTTCTATTCATTTTTGCATTTTCATGCGATCCCTTATCCAGTTTGGATTATCTCTTACTTGGATCTTCATTTTACTTTTCACCTTTGAAGTGTCATCCTTCCAATGCTTGAGAAAGTCGTTTCCTTCATGCATCTTTGTCACTTGTGACCATCCTTGTGATGTTCTCCTCTTTGTTGGACCCCTGATAATGTCCTAATGGCGTATTCTGCCACAGAAAGAAATGATTTTGCATTAGCAAATGCAAGAAAAAGGAGTAAATTGGATACGACACCCAACTACCCTTCTTTTGTCAATTGTCGACGTTTCTCTCTTGATTGAGTCCATTCCAATATTGTATGCTGATATGGACAACATTCGTCGAATCCCTCCATCCATGCTTGAAGGTGTTGATAACATCAACAATCCATTTGCCCCAGTTGGGCGACGTTTACCTTGGCCAAATGCCTTAGCATTTTTCGTATCATTTGACGATTTCCAATCCTATTTGAAGAGGTCTTTGTACCTTGAGGTATTGCATTTCCGTAGGAAATCGTCTCTTTCGGTTGCTTTGTCCCAATAGGGGATGTCTTGATGCTTGTCGTCTTTGGGCTTGACAACTTGCTCCAATATGTTGTCTTGGTGGCGCATGAGAATCTTGCCCCCAGCTTGGTCTCTTGACAGGAAATGAGGGGTTTTCCCTAATGAACATTCTTTGCCGGTTCTGGTTATTTATCTCAACCATCTGGATCTTTGATCACTTTTATCTACCTCTTGGTAGCTCGACATCTTTGGAATTTACTGCATGACATCTTAGCAACCTTCTCAGTAATTCTGTGAACCCGAGTCTTTCATCTCGGGATAAAGGTTCACCGATCTTGACCTCTTTGATATTTTCAGTATCCCCCAAACTAACAGTAACCGGCTCTTCCTGAAGTAGGAGGTGTTGATTCCTCAAAGGCATTCCATTCCCTGCGGATAGACGCATAACCTTCATCATCGTCTTCTTCCTCTGTCCCATAGTCCCAGTGGTCCGCTTTAGGATCGTATTTTTCTATCGAAGGGACTTTTATAGTTACTGTCGTCTGATAAGACGTCCCTGGTTCAGCTGTGTCGTCTTCTTCCTCTTCCGGCAATCGAATCAAAATAGGCTTGACTAGGCAATCTTCTACCTTATTCAAGTTGTCAAGCTCTTCCAATTTAATTACCACAGTCGTAGCGGTTTCAATCATTGACATAGTGTTGTCAAGGTCCCTTGAGGAGATTTCGTCTCTCAGTCGACAATGTCGGTCATCGTCACCTAATACTACTGATGTGGCAGATCTCAGGTATTCTCTTTCAGCTAAACCCTGCTGTTGATTCTTTGATCTCTTTGTTTCGGCATACTGCTTTGTGTCAAGCTTAGTAACCCTCACTTGGGCAAGGATGACTCAGGTTCTTTTGAAAAAGGCTTTTTCAGGTTGATCGGGATCATCCATGCATCCCTATCCGTCTGATATGATATCTTCCATTCTCTGATAGCAGCTAGGGGGAGCAGAGTACTTCACTTTAAAGTTGTATCCTCCAGAGTCCTGACCCAGGTTGTCTACAATTTCACCTATTTCAAGTGCGTTAGCCATGAATCTGCGATCTGCTAGACTTCGCCTCTTGGCTTCCGGTTCGTCCTCTTCGAATTCTTCTTCTGATTGAGTGACCGGCCCAAGATTGTCTACCAGATTCTTGTGCGGGATGTCCCAGGTGCTACCCCGCTCAATTTTGATCACGAAGTGGCTTCCTTCCAAAAATAGAGAAGCTTCGACTCCTTCGAATTCTTTATCGGTAATATCGGACAATATCCCCAAGCTCATCATCTTGGCAATACATAGCTTCTTTACGTCAGCAGAGATCTCTCCTGCTTTTGGGTATGATGAAGCGGTCGCCAGAAGGTCTGTCAGCTTAAACATGTCCACCTTCAGCTGGAGGTGGTTTTCCTCATCTTCAGCGAATATTGTCCCAATTGCTTGATGATCAGGGAGCGAGTTTTCTTGTACATTTGGAGCCACGTTGTCAAATTTCAGAATCTGACTTGTCAATCTGAGCTTGTACCTTCAGCTTAAGGATATAGAAGTCGTCCACAGTATGTCCCATTTCTCCCATATGGTAGACACAAGTGTGGCTTTTGTCAAAACCAGGATTTTTAACCGGATTTACCGTAGGTGGTTCCTTTGCCAACAAATGTTGTTCTAGCAACATCGGGAGTAGCTTGGACAAAGACCTCGGGAGCTGAGAGAATTGCTTTTGGGGTTGCCTCTTTCTGGGCCTTGCCCTTTTGATGCCGACCATGACGATCCTCCTTTGGTTGTTTTCTGGCTGAAGCTTCATGGGGCATCCTTTCTCTAAAGGCCCATTCGAACCTTTCAGCCACCTTTATCAAGTGTGCGAAGGTCTGACGTCCTGAGGCGTTTAACCTTTGAGGTTCGTAGAAGGTCTTCCCTCGTCGGGGCCGTAGCTGTGTTGAACCTATACTGTCTGAGGAAGTCCTCTGCCAGATCTTTCCACCCGTCATAATCATCCAAGTCCAATTCAATGAACCAAGCCAGAGCGGGGCCAGCCAAACTCTCTTGGAACGTGTTCATTAGCAGTGGAATATAATCCGAATAGTGCGCCATCTTGCGCAGGTAATATTTGAGGTGAGCGCGTGGACAGCCTGTCCCATTATACTCCTCACGAAGTCCCTTTGCCTCCACTTCAGTTTTTATAGTATGCTTCACTTTTTCCTCCTTCTCGAGGTTGATAACAACAGGGGACGCTTTTTGTTGCGACGGGGTATTCGGCTCACGAATATCATCCTCCGTAAGTTGAGTATTTCCCGCCGTTTCTTTATCAGCTATATCGGGTGCAAGTGATGGACTTGAGTTGTTAGGAACTACTGTCTGTTTGGCTTGGAAGGCTTCCGGCATTGCCTTAATATCAGCCATCATAGTTGCCATTGAACTATTTGATATTTCCCCTTCATTCCTTGGGTCTTGGCATTTTCCTTTCATTTGGATTCTTTTGTCTTGACCTGTCGACATCTTTCAAGGAATAATATGCATATAAATGATGCATGCATGATATGTATGATGCAAGTGATCTAAGATGATTCTTGTTTGCAACGAAAAAATGGATTCGCGCCTTTCATTCTGTTCACAGAAAGTATCTCTTTATCAAGTATGCCAATCTGTAAAGTTTGAATTCTTTCTTTTTTGAATGCTCTTTTCAATGAAACTTCTAATTGTTAAGAAACTTTTTCAAGTTTTCTCGAGAATTTTGTTCGCAGATTGAGCCATTATGACGCTCTCGAAATCATCTATCCTAAATGCATGTGTGAGATGATATGAAAAGTGGGTATTCCCTGTTCTGTCATTTGAAGTCGTGGCTTCTTGGGTGTCTTGACTCTGTTTATCACCTGAGAGGAAAAAGATAGGAAATATTATTTCCACATCTGATTGAAACTTATTTAGGAACGATACGTCCTTTTCTACCAAGAGGAATGGCTCGGCATTGTTCTTCTTGGAAGCATTATTGCTATGGCGAAACGCTTTTTGTACTCAATGGATGGATTTCATTCCATTACGTTCCATGAGTGATAACCATCGTTTCGGGGACTCGCTTCACGTATCACCATGATGAATATGATGTCTTTGGCTTTGGCATGCTTTCTGGATAGGGAAATGATTTGCCTCCAGCAACTGAATATTCCACCTTGAGTTAACTGATTTAGCCATATGAAGCTCCATTGTATCGCGTTAACGCCTTCCCTGTTGTTTGAGTCAATCACTTCCATGTCAGGTGATTTTGGCGTTTGACATTCTTCGATCTATTCTGACACATGTCTTCAACTATCATTCTCTGTATATGAAAGAGAAACATCTCAGTCATTTGTATGAAATGAAATCAGAATAAGGGACAATTTACTCCCTTTTGTGACAACAGAGGATGAAACTTCATCGTAATTATCCAGAAGTCTCGGCCTTTGATGTTGCACGATGTTCGACACTTTTTGGGTTCTGTCACTCTCCTTCTTGAGGTTGGGTGATCTTTCGCCACTTTCGCTCTATTGATGCATTTCAATTTCATGGTCTTTTTGATTTGTCATGACTTCAGGCCGCTCCTCAAGCACCCTACTACTCGAGATCCACAAGTGTAGATTTATCTCTATTTGTGTACATTTACACCTTGAAGTGTTGCTTCGCAAATAAGCATTCAGTTTTCTTCATCCCTACATATAGAAAAGGATATGATCATTTCATATCTTGAGAGGATTGAAATGAGGAACGATATACACCCTTTTATGGTTGAGTGATCATCAATCTCATGGTAGGAAACACGAGTATTTGGACTCCTTGAGACGTGCTTCAATTGGCGATCGTGCCATGCCACATTGGCCTCTAGTTTTGAGGGTCCACGATTGAGTCTTCTTTAAAGGGACAAGTGTCGACCTCACACAATCCTTTTATTTCACCTACATGACATGAGGAAGGAATACGTCAATTGTTGCACAAAAAGCTCTAATTGAAACGATCACAGATTTACTATCCCCAGAGTATATTTCCTCAGCTCCCATCACTTTGAGCATCAGAGACGAAGAAATGTTCCTTAACGATCCTCATTCATCTGTTATAATCACCTGCAAGTGTGAGTGACCATGTTATTGTTTAAACAAATCAATTTAATTTGGAACGACTACACCCTTTTTGACTTAGAGAGGTCGATCCAAATCGGGTTGCCCCTTTTTCATGTTGTCTTGTTCCGGGCTTATCATAGTCGATTCATCTTATTTTGGAAACCCAATGGGTGGCTCCTGATGAAGACGCATCTCCTTTCATGTTACAGGGAAAACAAGCCTCGCATCATTGGCCTTCAGGCGTTTTGACCTGTTGGCAAAAGAAATAACCAAGCAAGTCAAGTATAACACTCGAAGTTTTTATTGGAACGACTACAGTTTTACCATCGTTTGATCACATCTCGCATGCGATTAGATGAAGGAATCTTCAATAAATGTATGTCATGTATAACCTGTCAGAAATGAGACACACTTAGCATTTTACATAGTAAAGACATCTCTCAATGAGGTCGCCTCTTGTAATGAAAGCGAGGCGACAATACATATCCCATAATCCCTATTTACGGGCATCTAATGTCCGCCAAGATTTCAAGATAAGAGGATACGTCATTAAAAGATCGATCCATGGTCATCAATCAAACACCCATTTAATTCCAAACATTTAATACGCAAATGGGGGCATTAATCTTGAAAGATTGCTTTGTGACATTTTTCTTGTAAAAAATCATGTATTCCTTGTTTTTAAGAAATCACTACAAAATGTGATTGCAAACATGGCCTTAATTTTATGCCACAAAATCTTGAATTGGAAGAATTTTAGACAAAAAGAAATGTCATCTTAATCCATGATTGAAAATTTGGATGAACCATCTATTCCGTAGGGACGACTTAGAAGTATTCCCACTTTTGTATCTAAAATTCTTTGTCAAAAACCTTCATTTGTAAACTCAAACACCCAGGGCATTCGGTTGATTTCCATGAATTTTCTATCATGAAATTTCATTAGGAAGTGAACAAGTAGAAAGAGAAGTCACACTTACAGTGATCATCAATTTTTTTTTTTGGTTTTAGGTATACCAACCTCTCACAGACATGCGCATGAGACAAGTGTGGGGTATACTCTAAAAATCGAACGTCAGGTGAGGAATCTATGGCTCAAGCTCCCACGA
This sequence comes from Rhodomyrtus psidioides, assembly GCA_021437785.1. NCBI lineage: Eukaryota > Viridiplantae > Streptophyta > Magnoliopsida > Myrtales > Myrtaceae > Rhodomyrtus > Rhodomyrtus psidioides. The sequence continues at coordinate 97,435 of JAILYB010000077.1, read as the reverse complement.
TCCAAATATGGCAGATTCCTCCCCAAGAGTACCTACCCAAGAGGGCTAGATATCGCCAATTTGGATTGTGAGCGGGAACGAACATGAAACTCTCAAGTGCCATCAAACACGAGATCCTTTCACATCCTTTCCCTATCTAAGATAACCCAGGGGTGGTTTGCAGTCGGGGTTTGACCGCCAGTGTGTGCGATGTGTCGTGATCATCACAATGCAAGGTCATGCACAGCAGTTTGTATCAAAATACCGCTTCAGTATGTGCATGAAAATAAACATACATTCCCAACTCCAACCTGCAGGAAAAAATGTCAACAATCACTCAATCCCTTATTTCTCAAATCTGCAAAAACATCTAACACAATGGTTAGCATACGTACCTCACCTTCGAGAGCATCTGCAGAAAATAAGGTCAGATAAACCAAATAACTTTTTAATCGGCTCAAGTCCTCTGGTCTGCGAAACCAGAAATTCTGGTTTAGAATAGTCCCCAGTGGAGTCGCCAGTCTGTCGCGACCCTCCCGAGCGACATCGGGCTAGCGAGGGTTGATGGGCCGTCCGATGTTGTATGATCGGACGCGGGCCTCTCCCAAGGTCCATTACCCAAATCGCAATTGCTGGATATACGTGGTCGACCTTCAGTGTGGTCTAGTGACATGTGATAAGTGTACATGCCAAGGAGTCGCCACCAATCGTTTCGTGGATGGTACGATCGGAAACTCTATCGAATAGTTGGGAGTGGTCTATTCGATTCTGCGGAAACCAGAGAAGTGGGTTCGGGGACTTAGTTACGCCAACTGTCAGCCTTGACGCCCTTTCGGTACCTAAGCTGAATGGTTTATCTGATCCTAGGATTTCATACAGAAGAGTGGGGTACAGATCCTAAATCTAGGAGTTCATGCAGATGGGAATAGCTACCCTATCACTCACAATCAATAGAAATAAGTGCGCAAATCAAGGATTCAATACATGCGGATAAAACACATGAAATCAGCATGGCATCCCTAATGAGGCCCTATTAGCCTAGAAAAATATCAATCAAGGCTTAGGAATGATTTTGGCATGATTTGCCCATGAGGGCGCAAAATCGTAATTTTGAGCAATTCGGGGAAAATTCACCTCGAAAGGGTAAATCTGTCATTTTAGATGAATTAGGAAGTTAAAAGACAGAGGAAATAGGATTGGCCATCAATCCAATCCATTTCCTATTTTTCGGGAATTTCCAGGATTTTTCTGGAGTTTAAAAGTGATTTTACCCTCGGAGGGGTAAAGTCATCATTTTGGATAAAGATGAGAACTGAAAATCTTAAATATTAGGGCTGGTCGTCCACCTTACCCAAACCCTAACTTTAAGCAATCTTCAGGACTCGATTGGAACAAGAAAGACGATTTTCCCATTAAAGGGCAAAATCGTCATTTTGAGAAAAGAGACGGGACTTGAAAACCCAAGCCTAAGAATTGGTCGCCTACTTGACCCTAGTTCTTACCTTGGCATTATCGGCCTTATCTCGCATATACAGTAGAGGTGACTTACCCCTAAAGGGTAATATCGTCAAGTCTCGGAAGAACGGATAAGAAACCCCAAAAATAGGGTTGACCAGTTGTCTGTGGTCAATCCTCGATTTTTGGGGATTTCTAGAGAGTCTAGGATTTTTCCACAAATTTTCCACATTTTTTTGGAATTTTCTGGAATTTTCTAGCATTTTTTTATTTTCTAGGATTTTTCTGATTTTTTTTGTAAAATCAATTTCCAATTTTTTATTATTAAAAAAAATGTTATCCGGGCCGGGTCGGGTGACCCGGCCCACGACCCGAGGGCGACCGGCCCGGCCCGGATCCGGCCCCGCACCGAAACGACACCGTTTTAGCTTCTCCCGCTTGAATTTTGAATTCCCGCCCAAACTTGAACCAAGGGTCCTGATTGTGCCACGTGTCGACTCTTGGACGGCCTGATCTATCAAAAGCAATCGACGGTCCAGATTAAAGCGTCCTATTAGACTACAGCCGTCCGATCAAAATGTTTTTTTATTTCCGAAAAAGGCCAGATCTTGAAACGTGGCACATCTATCACCGTCGGATCAATTATTGTTTTTTTTGTTATTCTATTGTAACCACCGGCGCTGACGTGGCTGCCACGTGGGCGCCACGTGGACGTTGACTGGTCAACAAACGTTGACCGGTCAACATCTTCGCCGGGGAAGACGATCGGCGCCGGCGTTTCCTCGCCGGCGCCTCGTTGGAGGACGATTTCTCGGCCTCTCGACGTCGGATTGACGCGAAATCAACGGCAAATGATTCGACTTGGCTTTCTCTACAACATATATCACACTTAACATAGCAGCATCAAGTTTGACTAACCTGCAAATCAAGGCCGGAGCTAATTTCCGGCGAGAGTTCGCCCTAGCCATTTCTAGCGATATCTAGGCCTATCAGTCAATCAAGAAGCATCGTAAAGGGCCGAGAAGACTTACCTGGCTATCGCGGAGCTTCGGTTTGGTCGAAAACGAGCCGTGGAGCTCGCGACCGATCGATCAAGGTGGGGGGCGGACTCGACGATTCAGGCGATGGAATGACATGCGATCAAAAGTGAAAATGCTCAGGGAAGTGAGACGAACAAATTGCAACCAAAATCGCATCGAATGACGGACCCTAGCTTAAGTTGCCATTAAAGGCCGAGAGGGAGCTCGGGGAGGAGTCTTACCTGTTTTGGCGATGAAACGCGACACCGCTGGGTTCCAGGCGTTCTTTGGGTCGAGGTGAAGTCGAAGATGGTGACGGCGTGGCTTGATGAAGATCGGAATGCGCTGGCCGAGCTTTTGGAGCTTTCGGTTGTGAGCGGCGGACGAGCTTCCTCTCTCTCTCTCTCTCTCTCTCTCTCTCTCTCTCTCTCTCTCTCTCTCTCTCTCTCTCTCTCTCTGTACGCGCGCGCTCCCCTCAGCCCTCTGTTCGTGAGCTTCCTCTCCGTCCGTCCTCGTTTTCTTGCTTGCCTTTTGTTCTTCAACCAAACCCCCTCACTCAACTGACTTCCTCCTGCTTTCTGTTGTCGTTCTTTTTCTTTTCCCCTGTGCGTGCGCGTAGAAGAAGAAGCAGAGCAAGCAGAGGGTGTTCTGCTTGGTTGACTGGTTCGGGTCAACCCGATCCAGTTGACCCAATTCGATATTTTCCCCAAATTCAATGCCAAAATGAGCATGAATCACAAAATTGCTCATGAAATCGGACTCTATGACACAAATTCCATCTGAAAGATGTAAATTAGGGCTAAATTGGTTTTAATTTGTGTGAAAGCCCCAAATTTAAGGCAGGATCCGAAATCGATTTTCGTCAAATTGAGGTTCTTAATGGACGAATCGACCCCAATTGAGCCCACCATTAGATTCAGGGGGTTGAATACTATAGGGAGGAAGCATTGGAATTCTATGGGTGTCCCTCAGAAAAGTTTAATTTCGGAATTGGCATAATAGGGACTAAAATGAAAAGATTTTTATGCAATTAGATCCCTAAGGCCAAAATTGATCAAATCAGTGCACAATTGAACCAAATTTAAATGTCGGGTAATCAAGCTGAATGTCAAGATTCGGGAAATACAAAATATTGCAAATAAAAAGACTCAGAACATATTTTTTGACAAATTTAACCCTGTGTGTTACAAAGAAACACACAAAATTAAACTTGAATTTCGACTCTTGATGAGGTCAAAATGACAAGGGATTTAAAATAAAAATATTGACTATTTTCCTATAGTTTTGTGACCTCAAATTCTATTTTTTATTGATTTTTCTAGTATTTTCCTATTTTCTAAAAATACTAAAAAATGTGAAAAATATGAAAAATTATTTTTTGGTCAAGAATGGTTCCTTAGGCTTGGCCAAGGCCACCAAAGTTGATTTTGTAATTTTTTGACTTTTTATGGATTTTTTGTGATTTTTCAAAAATGAAATTGAAAAAGACTAGGTCAAAAATCAAGTGTCAACACCTAGATTCGATTCTGAAGTGCACTTGCAAAAATCCCACACCGATTTGGGTTTAATTTGAGAATTTCAAGTCGAAACCGGTTCAGACAGGTCAGACCGCCGGTTGAACCGGTCCGACCGCCGGTCGAACCGGTCCGCTACAGTGTCGTCTTCTTCATTATGCTTTCGCGCGAATGAACAGTACGAAGTTGGATTTCAACAAGGATATTGATCAACCAATCGACTACAATTGGAGATGCACTAGTGGACGTTTCGTTCCTCAAACCATTCCCGCCGATTGACGCCGGAGAAAGGAGTGATCGGCCGGTCAATCCTGCAAACCTGCGAAAGTCAACACTTCCCAAACTCAGTACAAATTCATGCCAAATTCGTACGAATTACGGCCTGCCGAAGAACTAGACGGACATGGACAGAACACCCATCGTCTCCGTTGCCGTTTAGACCAAATGGCACGTGCAATCACGTGCCATTTCGAGTCTGTTGGTCCCCTCAGAATTGGCGCTAAAAATTGAAAATGGTATATAGTCCACAGAAGCCTTCGCGAAAGGGGGTTGGTTGATTCAGTTGCAGGAGGAAAAACTGAATCGAAGAGAGAGAGAGAGAGAGAGAGAGAGAGAGAGAGAGAGAGAGAGAGAGAGAGACAGCGAAAGAGAGAGAGCACCCCTCCTTCGCCGTTGTCGAGGGTAGAGCTCGGATTAGGGGAGCACCGGTTGGGCTTCTTGAGGCTAAACCAAAGCTCAAAGAGGTCGCGAGAAGGTTGTCCAGGCTCCCAGGAAGCGATCGCCGTTGACCGCGCAAGCCGTAACCGCGAAAACAGGTGAGATAGACTTCCAAGCTTCTCACTGTGCATCAATAGCAATCAATATGTTTCTTGATCATTCTTGCATTTAGAGTAGGCGTTCTGTTCCTTAGACATTGCTGACCATCATCGCATCTTCATTTTGCATCGATTTCGCCTCAATACCTCGAATCGAGTCTTCGAACATAGCCTCCATCGCCGACCACTGTCCAAAGTCGCCCAACCGAATCTGGGCCGAGAGAGCTCAATCGGAGCTCGAGGTAAGTCTTCTGGACATGTATTGATGCTATTGTGTGACTGAATTGCAATGATTTGATGTAAATCGAGCGACTGAACTCCCATGGCCGTACTCGGCATTCTGCATGATGCTCGCGATCCTACGAATATGATGCCATGATTCTTAGATATGTTGGACTAAAGGCGATTGCGAGTCGATTGGCGTTGGTTTCGCGTGATTTCATTAATGTCCCACCGTCGGATCATCGTCGGAGAAGCTCAGCCGTTCGTTCCATCGGAGTCGAGAGGTTGAAGACAATGCTGACGTGGCGTAGTCAGCGGGTCAAAGTTCCTAGGTGGTGTCCGGTCATTGGTCCACGTGTTGGCATAGTCAGCACGGCCGTTGGGGGTTGTTATTCGAATAAATAAATCGAACGGTTCAAATAAATCGAGTCTAAATTCTAGCGACCGTCCGACTAGTAATTAGGTTTATTCGAAAATATTTTAAATCGAAAAATCAAATTGAACCGAAACGGCGCTGTTTATGTTAGTGGGTAGGCGACGTCGTTTAGATTAGTATGGGTGGACAGTTTAGATTGAGTCTTGAGATCAAATCCTGATCGTGGCTTTTAGTAAACGAATCAGACGGTCCTGGTTAAGTCCTTGTACCATCAAGGTCGTTGGTTTTAGTAATCAGATCCAATGGCCGTGGATTAGCCACGCGGATCAATAGGAACCGTCGGATCAGGTTTGGATAATTCGAAAATAAAAAATGACAGATACGGTGTCGTTTCGAGTCCCGGGTCGCGCGGGTTCGGGTATGGGCTGGGTTCCGACCCGAGTGGGTGGGGTCAACCTGGTTCGAAACATTTTTTTAATAAAAAAAATCTGAAAATGATTTTAAAAATAAAAAAAAAATCCGAAAAATCTTAGAAAAACCAAAAAATGCTAGAAAATCACAGAAAATCCCAAAAAATATAGGAAAATTGTAGGAAAATCCTAGATATTCCAAAAATCTTCAAAAATCGAGGATTGACCACAGAAAACTGATCAACCCTATTTTTGGGGTTTCTTATCCGTTCTTCCGAGACTCGACGATATTACCCTTTATGGGGTAAGTCGCCTCTGCTGTATATGCAAGATAAGGCCGATAATGCCAAGATAAGAATTAGGGTCGGTTAGACGACCAATTCTTAGGCTTGGATTTTCGAGTCTTGTCCCTTTTCTCAAAATGACGATTTTGCTCCTCAATGGGAAAATCATCTTTCTTGTTCCAATCGAGTCCTAAAAATTGCTTAAAGTTAGGATTTGGGTCAGGTGGGTGACCAACCCTAATATTTGAGATTTTAAGTTCTCATCTTTGTCCAAAATGACGACTTTACCTCTCCAAGGGTAAAATCATTTTTAAATTCCAGAAAAATTTTGGAAATTCCCGAAAAATAGGAAATGGAAGGATTTGATCACCAATCCCATTTCCACCTTCTTTTGACTATATATTCCATCTGAAATGACAATTTTTCCCTTTTGGGGCAAATTGTCCCAAAAATTCCCAAAATTACGATTCTACTTCTCATGGGCGAATCATCTCAAAATCTTTCCTAAACTTTGATTGATACTTCTCTAGGCTAATAGGGCCTCATTAGGGATGCCATGCTGTTTTCATGTGTTTTATCCGCATGTTCTGGATCCTTGATTTGCGCATTTACTTTTAATGATTATGAGTGACAGGGTAGCCACTCATATCTGCATGAAATCCTAGATTTAGGATCCATACCCCACTCGTCTGCCTGAAGTCTTAAGACTAGATAAATCATCCAACTTAGGTGCCGAAAGGGCGTCAACTCTAGCAGTTGGCGTAACAAAGTCCCCGATCTCACTTCTTTGGTTTTGGCAGAATCGAATAGATCGCTCCCAACTATTCGATAGGGTTTCCGATCGTACCCTCCACGAAACGGTTGGTGGCGACTCATTGGCATGTACACATATCACATGTCACCAGACCGCACTGAAGGTCGACCATGTATATCCAGCCGTTGCGATTTGGGTAATGGACCTTGGGAGAGGCCCGCGTTCGATCAGGCAACATCGGGCGGCCCATTAGCCACCTCCTCCGCGAGAGGGTCGCGACAGCAAGCTGGGCTGCAGAGGCCATAAAGGGAAGATAAATGATATGTGCTTGGAGTTGATGGCGCGTAATATGACAATCAATGTCAATGTGCTTGGTACGCTCATGAAACCCCGGATTTGTAGCAATGTGAATAGCACTCTTGTTGTCACAACGAAGAGGAATGGGAGCAGAGGAGGCAACACCAAGATCAGCAAGAAGACGACGAAGCCAAATACGCTCAACAGTAGTGTCAGCCATAGCACGATACTCAGACTCAGTGGAAGAGCGAGACACAACAGGTTGCTTCTTGGCACGCCAAGAAATCAGAGAATCACCTAGAAAGTTACAAAATCTTGTAATTGACTTGTGGTCAGTAACATCCGAAGCCCAATCAGCATCAGAGTAAGCACGAAGAACAAGTGAGGAAGTCGATGGAAGAAAAACTGAGCGTGTCAAAGTACCACGAAGATAGCGCAAAATTCAAAGTACAGCAGCATAATGAACTGTACGAGGAGCCGCGACAAACTGACTGACAAGATGAACAGCATATGCGATATCAGGACGAGTGGTCGTAAGATAGACAAGACTGCCAACAAGAGCCCGGTAGCGAGTGACATCAGATAGAGGCTCACCATCATTCGGACGAAGCTGTAAATGAAGTTCAACAGGAGCAGCTGAAGTACGAGTATCAGATAACTCAGCACGAGCTAAAATATCAGCAATGTACTTCTGCTGGGAGAGAAGAATACCACATCGACTGCGAGCAATCTCAATACTGAGAAAATAACGTAGGAAATCCAAATCTTTCATAGCAAACTGACGGTGAATATGTTGCTTAGTATAAGCAATATGAACAGAGTCATCCCCAGTAATAATTATATCATCTACATAGAGTAGTAGAATAGTACAACCAGGTGAAGAGGTATGAGTAAACATAGCAGGATCATTCTCACTCTGAACAAAGCCAGCTGACCGAACGACATCTGCAAACCGTTCAAACCAAGCTCGAGGAGCTTGTTTGAGACCATAAAGAGCCCGACGAAGACGACATACCTGGTCGGGCGAATGAGGTAGACCTGGAGGTGGCTGCATATAGAGTTCCTCCTGAAGAAGCCCATGAAGAAAAGCATTCTTCACATCAAGCTGAAAAAGAGGCCAATTACGAATAGAAGCTACTGCAAGAATAGTACGAACAGAAGCCATTTTGGCAACAGGAGCAAAGGTTTCCTCATAATCGATCCCATACTCCTGATCAAAACCACATGCAACAAGACGTGCTTTATAGCGCTCAATGCGTCCATCAGAGTGTGTCTTTATTTTATATATCCAACGACAAGATATTAAGGATTTTCTTGGTGCAAGAGGCACAAGATCCCACGTACCAGTGCGCTCTAGAGCAAATAATTCTTCAGACATAGCATCACGCCATTCAGGATGTTGTACGGCCATACGATAATTTGATTGTTCCTGCAAAGTGTGGACAGCAGCCATAAAGGAACCAAACTCTTCAGAATAACTTGTGGCCGCCACGTACCTAGCTAGAGGACGACGATCTCGCGGAGGATTCCGCCGAGGGGATGGTGGACGAGAATCATCAAGAGGCGGCGAAGTACAGGTGAAGTAGACAAAGGAGGAGGCATATTAAGAGAAGGTGGTGACACTGGATCTGACGGAAAAGATATAAGAGGAGGAAGAGGAGATGAATCAAGAGGAAAATCCATAAATACAGATGAAGAAGACTGTGAAGAAGTAGAGGCAGCGGAAAAGAATGGTAGGTGCTCAAAGAACTGAACACTACGAGAGATACGAATACGTCGTGAAAAACGATCACAGCACCTATAGCCTTTGTGTTTTGTACTGTAACCTAAGAAAGCACATCGAACTGACTTTGCAGAGAGTTTGGTACGCTCATGGGGTGGAAGAAGCACATAACACGTACAGCCAAAAATACGAAGTTGATGATAAGTGGGTAGTTTTGAGAAAAGACGTTGGTGAGGGGTGGCTTTGGAGAGGACGAGAGAAGGAAGTCGATTTATGAGATAAACAGCAGTAGACAGTGCTTCAGCCAAAATTCATTAGGAACCGAATTGGATAACATGAGAGCACGAGTAGTATCCAAAATATGACGATATTTTCGTTCAGCAAGACCATTTTGAGCAGGAACACCGGGACAAGACAACTGCGGTAAGGTACCCTGAGAAGTTAAGAAAGAACAAAACGCTGCAGAAAGATACTCCCCACCAGAATCAGAACGAAAAACTTTAATAGGTTTAGAGAATTGAGTAGATATCATGGCTGTAAAGTTCTTATAGATAGAGAAAAAATCATCACGAGAGCACATGAAATAAACCCATGTATAACGAGAATAATCATCAATGAACGATACATAATACTTGAATCCACTTTTAGAAATTTGGGGAGCAGGACCTCAAACATCTGAATGTATTAAGTCAAAACAAGAAGTGGAAACAGAAGAACTAATAGGAAAATGAGTGTTGACACCTAATTTTGGGATCAGCCTTTTTTTTAGTTATTTATTAGAAATTTCATAAAAAAATCCATAAAAAGTCACAAAATTGCAAAATTAACTTTGGTAGCCTTGCCCAAGCCTAAGGAACCATTTTTGAAAAAAAAATAATTTTTCATATTTTTCGCATTTTTTAATATTTTTAAAAATTAGGAAAATACTAGAAAAATCAAGAAAAATAGCATTTGAGGTCACAAAAATATGGAGAAATAGTAAATATTTTTATTTTAAATCCCTTGTCTTTTTGACCTCACAAAAAGTAAAAAATCAAATTCGATTTTACGTGTTCCTTTGTTACACATATGATTGAATTTGGTAAAAAAATGTTAATTGAGTCTTTTAATTTGCAATTTTGGCATTTTTTAGAATCTTCACATTCAATCTAATTTTTCCTTATTGCAATTTAGCCCAATTGTTCGCACAAATTGCTCAATTGCATGAATTTGGCAAAATTACATACTTCATTGCATTTTAGTCATTGAAATTGGGCATAATTGAAATTACTTTCAATTCGGGGACTATCATTGCAAATTGAAGTCACTGCCCAATGCTTTTCATCATTTTGAATCAATTGGCATAGGTGGTTTTGTCCTATTTGATCATTTAGCCTCCAATTTCACGATTTGCCTAATTGCAATTAAAGACAAATTTGAGGTTTTTGTTGAAATTGATATAAACGTTTGGGCAAAACCACTTTTTTAGATAAAACTCATGCCCTAAGTTCGATTATGAGGTTCAGTTGTAAAAATTCCCCATCAATTTGGGTTTAATTTCGAAAATAAGGTCAGAACCGGTTCTGACCGGTGAGACCGGTTCGCTACAGTGCATCTTCTTCCTATCGCTCGCGCCATTTTTAACAGTTTGAACAGGTGGATTTTGATTGCAAAATTGACCAAGCAATCGGCTACAATTGAAGAAGCATTAGTGGGGGTTTGATTCTTCGAACCAGTCCCCGTCGATTGACGCCGGAATCGCGGCCAATGATCGCCGGAGAAAGGAGTAATCGGCCGGTCAATCCTGCAGACCCGCGAAAGTCAATACTTCCAAACTCAGAACAAATTCATGCCAAATTCGCACGAAATTAGACTTGCCGGAGGACCAAACGGAGTTGGACGGAATGCCCACTGTCCCCGACGCCGTTTGGACCATAAAACACGTGACCTCACGTGAGGATTGAGGAAATTAACTTCTCTTGATTGGCGGCAAAAGATTCTTGAAATCGAATATAGTCCACGGAGGCCTTTGCGAAGAGGAAGTTAGTTGATTCAGTTGGAGGAAGAGAACTGAATCGAGTGAGAGAAAGAAAACGCGAGAGAGAGCTCGTTTTTCGACCCCTCGTCGTCGAGAACTTGAGCTCGACTGCAAGGCACTGGTTGGGCCGTCTCTAGCCAAACCGAAGCCAAAGAAGACCGTCGGAAGTTCGCTTGGAGAGCAAGGAAGCGATCGCCACCGGCCGCGCCACGCGAAATCGTGAAAATAGGTGAGGCATGGTTTCGAGCTTCTCACTGTGCATCATTGACGACTCACTTGTTTCACGTTTATTTTAGCAATTAGTGTGTACGTTTTGTTCCTTGGATAGCACTGACCATCTTCGCATACCTGTTTTGCATCGATTTTGTCTTAACACATCGAATCGAGTCTTCCAATTTAACCTCCATTGCCGAACACTGTTCATTCTTGCCCAGCCAAATCTGGGCCGAGTGAGCTCAATCGGAGCTCGAGGTAAGTCTCTTGAACATTGGATGATGCTTCCGTGTTAATGAATTAGTTTAATAAGCCATGAATCGCATGATTAGAGTACATATGTGTGTACTGGTTCGTGCTTGCCCGCGCTCGATTCTGTGAATGAAATCGTGTAATCTGGCGATATGTTACGTGCGAAGCGCAGACGAGTCGATTGCCGCCGGTCTCGTTCGATTCCGTCGTGGTTCCACCGTTGGATCATCGTCGGAGAGTCGTGGCCGTTCGTTCAGAGGCGGTCGCGAGGTTGAAGACGACGCTTACGTGGCAGGTCAACGAGTCAAGGGTCTAGGTGGCAACACGTGATTGGCCCACGTGGATGTCGAGTCAGCTCGACCGTTAGTTTGTTAGGGCGAGTCAGCTTAGATCGGACGGTCTAGGTTAATCAAGTCCAATTTATCGTGACCGTTCAATTAGAAATTAGGTTTATTTGAAAATGTTTTAAATCAGAAAATCAAAATAAATCGAAACGGTGCCGTTTAGGTTTGTGGTTGAGCGACGTCGTTTAGGTTAGTGAGGGTGAACGGCCCAGATCAAGTCTCAAGTTCTAATCCTGGCCGTAGAATTTAGTAAGTCAATCGAACGGCCCTGATCGAGTCTATATTCAATCTAGACCGTAGGTTTTAGTAATCAGATCCGACTGGCGTGGATTAGCCACGCAGTTCAATAGGAACCGTCGGATCAGGTCTGATAATCCGAAAATAAAAAAAGAAGTAAACGGCGTCGTTTTGGCGTGGGTCGCGCGGATCCGGGCCTGGTCGGTCTCCCGTGGGTCGTGGGCCGAGTCATCCGACCCGGTCCGAATAAAATTTTTTCAAATAAAAAATTCAGAAAATGATTTTAAAAAATAAAAAAAATCAGAAAAATCTTAGAAAATCCAAAAAAAAATGCTAGAAAATCACAAAAAATCCAAAAAATATAGAAAAATTGTAGGAAAATCCTAGATATTCCATAAATCCCCACAAATTGAGGGTTGACCACAGACAACTGGTCAACCCTATTTTTGGGGTTTCTTATCCGTTCTTCGAAGACTCGACGATATTACCCTTTAGGGGTAAGTCTCCTCTGCTGTATATGCGAGATAAGGCCGATAATACCAAGGTAAGAATTATGGTCGATTAGGTGATCAATTCTTGGGCTTGGGTTTTCGAATCTCGTCCATTTTCTCCAAATGACGATTTTACCCCTCAATGGGTAAATCGTCTTTCCTATTCTAATCGAGTCCTGAAAATTGCTTAAAATTAGGGTTTGAGTCAGGTGGGTGACCAACCCTAATATTTGAGATTTTCAGTTCTCATCTTTGTCCAAAATGACGATTTTACCACTTCCAAAGGTAAAATCACTTTTAAATTCCAGAAAATTTCTAAAAATTCCCGAAAAATAGGAAATGGAAGGATTTGATCGCCAATCCTATTTCCAGTGTCTTTTGACTGTATATTCCATCCGAAATGATGATTTTACCCTTCCGGGATAAATTGTCCCCAAATTTCTCAAAATTACGATTCTGCCCCTCATGGGCAAATCATGTCAAAATCATTCATAAACCTTGATTGATACTTCTCTAGGCTAATAGGGCCTCATTAGGGATGCCATGCTGCTTTCATGTGTTTTATCCGCATGTACTGGATCCTTAATTTGCGCATTTACTTTTAATGATTGTGAGTGGTAGGGTAGCCATTCCTGTCTGCATGAACTCCTAGATTTTGGATCCGTACCCCACTCATCTGTATGAAATCCTAGGATCAGATGAATCATTCAACTTAGTTGCCGAAAGGGCGTCAACTATGACAATTGGCGTAACAAAGTCCCCGATCCCGTTTATCTGGTTTCCGCAGAATCGAATAGATCGCTCCCAACTATTCGATAGGGTTTCCGATCGTACCCTCCACGAAACGATTGGTGGCGACTCCTTGGCATGTGCACATATCACATGTCACCAGACCGCACTAAAGGTCGACCACGTATATCCAGCCGTTGCGATTTGGGTAATGAACCTTGGGAGAGGCCCGCCTCCGATCAGGCAACATCGGGTGGCCCATTGGCCCCCCTCCTCCTCCCGTGCCGAGGAGTGGGTCGTGACAGACTTGCGACTCCGCTGGGGATTATTCTAAACTAGAATCTCTGGTTAAGAATTCCAGACGACTTGAGCAGATTAAAAAGTTGTTTGGTTTATCTGACCTTATTTTCTGCAGATGCTCTTGAAGGTAAGGTACGTACGCTAACCATTGTGTTAGATGATTTTGCAGATTGAAGAAATAAGGGGTGGAGTGATTGTTGACATTTTTCCTACAGGTTGGAGTTGGGAATGTATGTTTATCTTTAACACATATTGAAGCAGTGTTTGATACAAACTGCTGTACATGACCTCGCATTGTGATGATCACGACACATCGCACACACTGGCGGTCAAACCCCGACTGCAAACCAGCTCTTGGTTACCTTAGAAAGGGAAAGGATGTGAAAAGATCTCGTGTTTGACGGCACTTGAGACTTTCGTATTCATTCCCGCTCACAATCCAAATTGGCGATATCTATCCCTCTTGGGTAGGTACCCTTGGGGAGGAATCTGCCTCATTTGGATCGTGGGAGCCTGAGCCATAGGTTCCTCACCTGATTTCTAATTTTTTAGAGTATACCCACTTGTCTCATGCGCATGTCTATGGATGGTTGGTATACCTAAAACCATCCATTGTTATAGGGGAACATTTCACATTCCCTAAGTGTGGTTGGAAAGGCATTTACTTTCGATGTACTTCACTATTACATGTTTCATAGTATGATTCATACATTATATACATCCATATGCATTGCATACATCGCGAAATCACTCAAGTGACTAATTGAAATAACAACGATAAAGGGGTAGGATGTCGCTGTTTCCTAAAAGTTCAACAGAATTGGTAACCTTCGAGTACCTAAGGAAAGTCACTCGCCGTTGTCGCGACCCTCTCGAGGTTGCATGTGGGCTCTCGAGGGCTAATGGGCCGTCCAGTCTAGTCGGACGCAGGCCTCTCCCAAGGCCCGTTCCCCAAATCGCAACGGAGGTATGCGTAGTCGACCTTCAGTGTGATCTAGTGACATGTGCTAAGTGTGCATGCCATGGAGTCGCCACCAATCATTTTTTGGAGGGTATGATTGGACCACCCTATTGAATAGTCGGGAGTTTCTATTCAATTCTACGATAACCAGAGAAATGGGTTCGGGGACTTAGTTACGTCAACTGTCAGAGTTGACGCCCTTTCGGTACCTAAGTTGATTGAATTTTCTGCAATTTTTCTCAATTTTTTTTTTGAATTTTTCCTTAATAATTCACTTTTTTTTATTTGATTTTTTTTTAAATTTCCTGAAAATAAGTCCCAACTGAACGGTCCCTAACTCGCCACGTGGCGTCTCGGTGATAATCGAATCATTTTAATTTTTGTAAAATTTGAAATTCATTTCTTTTAATGTTAAAAATATTTTTTATTTTGAAAATCATCGGATCACGGCACGTGGCTCATCTGCAACCATCCAATCTAGCATTTTTTGTTTTTGTTTTTATAGTACGCAACACAATGCAAAAAATAAAGAAGATATTAAGTCATTATACAACATAAACATAAGCAAAGGAGATGGGATCCGGTGAATTTTACGACGTCGGAGTCCGTCGGTGCTCGTGCAACAATGTGTGGGGATATAAACCACCAGCAGGAGGCTCGGCCTTCCGATTCTGGGGTAGCACAATATAATTTACAGAAAATAAATAAATAAAACACCTTGGACACCAATAGGAGGCTTAGCCTTCCGATTCTGGGTCTTTTATGCGAAATATAGAAATGCTATGACATAAAGTAAATACACAGCAAATATTTAGACACCAACAGGAGGCTCGGCCTTCCGATTCTGGGTCTTTTATGCGAAATAAAGAAATGCTATGACATAAAGTAAATACACAGCAAATATTTAGACACCAACAGGAGGCTCAGCCTTCCGATTCTGGGTCTTTTATGTGAAATATAGAAATGCTATGACATAAAGTAAATACACAGTAAATACAAAATAAACAATAATCCGAGCTCGGATGAGGAGGACGTTGAACTATTTTCACAAATCCGAACGGTGAAGATGAAGAAAGAATTGAGATGAGATTATACACAATTTTACCTCGATCCGATGGTCGAATTGATCAAAAACTGAAGAAATATCGACGGATGAACAGTTCCCGCGCCAGGAACAACTTCTGATTTGGCTGCTGTGCGACCACTTGGAGAGATCTGTTTAAAGATCCGAACGGTGGATATGAAGAAGGGGTTAAGAAGACCCTGCACACAAAAAATCAGCTCGATCCAACGGCTCAATCGGCCGGAAACGCAAGAAATGTCGGCGGGTATACAGTTCCCACGCCTGGAACAGCTTCTGATTTGGCTGTCGTGCGACCACTTTGAGAGATTTTTTTAAAGATCCGAACGGTGGATATGAAGAAGGGATCAAGAAGACCTTGTACACAAAAATTCAGCTCGATCCAACGGTCCGATCGGCCGGAAACGCAAGAAATGTGGAGGGTGGTAATGTGATGACAAAAAAATGGAAGAGAGAATATATGGAATGAGCGTGGGAGAGGAAGAAGAAGAAGAAGAAGAAGAAGAAGAAGAAGGAGGAGGAGGAGGAGAAGAAGAGCTACGGATGATTAGGGGGGTATAAATAGTAATAAAAATAAAATAAAATAATAAAATAGTAATATAATAATAATATAATAAAATATTAAAAAGTAAAAATAATAAAATAATCAAAAGTGAAGACAAAATGATTAGTCCCATTTTCCTTTTAAATGATGATGTTTTCACTCTTTTTTCTTTTAATCATTACTAATATTTTTGTCAAATTCAATTTTATGGTGATCAGAGAACACCCGAAATCGAACTTGAATTTTACTGTTTTATGAGGTCTTAAAGTAAAGAAAATTAAAAATAAAAAATACCGACTATTTGTGATCTCAAATATTATTTTTCTTGATTTTCTTCTTTTTTTTTCTTTTTTCTTTTTCTTTTGTATTTTTCGAAAATATATTAAAAAATGAAAATTATGAAAATTATTTTTTTTGGTCAAAATGGTTCATTTAGCTTGGCTAAGGTCACCAAAATTGATTTTTCAATTTTTCAACTTTTTATGGATTTTCTATGAATTTTCAAAAAAATAAAATAAAAATAAATAAATAAATAAATAAAAAGTTGATCAAAATTTAGGTGTCAACAGCCGTGAACCAAACACAAGGCTACACTTTACTAGGTTCGTGCATGGCCGAGAGCTGACTGGACGCAAGTTGGGATATGCCGAAGATTGTCAAACCCGCTACTACGTCGACAACCTCAGATTCAAACGACAAGCGGATAAGATGTTCAAGGACTACATGGAAATGAAGAGACAACATCGCAACCGCTTAGCTAGGGACGTGTATGCTCGACGAAAGGCTGAACACCGAGCTAAGGGAGATACACCCATGATCACCCTTTGGGGAAGAAGGAGACGTCCTGCAATCAAGACAAGGCCGAAACACATTGTACTTAAAAAGCTGAAACGTGAGAAGACTCCAGAAGTCATTATACCATGGACCAGAGAATGGCCAGAGGAGCTGATAGGCCTCGATCAATTTACTGAAGAAGATCCCTTACACTCAACTGGAGAAGGGTTCCTGACTGATTATTATCATAAAGAAGGATAGGCCTTTGGTAAAGGGTGGTTTAGATCCTCACATTCCATCGGCCTTTTATGGCTTTCTTGTTTGAATAGTCTCTCTTTACCTTTCTTTCGTTAGGCATCCCGGTTGTAATAAGGGATTTATTTCGCTCTTCTCCCATTTGATGTTTTGACTAATGGAATGTGACGTTGTTAGTTCCCTTAGTCACTGGAGTGAACCTGACTAAATTGCATAATTCACTTTCCTGAAATTCAAATTAGACTTCAAGTCAGGTTTTCAATACCTGAAAAGGGTTCTAATTTCCATTTCTTCAATTGAACTATGCAATTAAGTTGGTCCATGCATACTTCATGGCATTTGCATAGTCACATGTTTAAAGTAATTTTTTACGATTGACTTTTCAAAATCATTTGCATATTTTAGACTTGATGGGAAAGAATGATATTCAAGTGTGTAAAGTTCCTCGGACCGAGCTCCTATCATGGTGGGATAACATGTGCGAAGCTAGCCAGAAATACGCCAAATCACGACTGGGGTATCTATTGGACCCGCTGAAGATTGAATGCCCACCTGCCTTTATTCAAGCCATGGCGCTTTATTGGGATCCTACCACCGCTACATTATGCTTGGAAAGGCTGGAAGTTACCCCTACTCTCGAAGAATATAGTGCTGCCATCGAAGTTGAGTTCACTCACTTACTAATTCAACCTACCATAGGATTTGAGCCCTTGAGTCAACTAGCCGAATTCCTTGACACAAGCCTCAATGAAATCAAAGCAGACGTCAAAAGTAATTCTGGACGAATTTCACTATCCTTCCTTCTAGATCGATTCCCCAACCTCCCTGTCCTAAAGGGACTAAATCTGGTAGAGCCTTTGTCTTGGCCTTCTTTAGTTTCGTGCTATTCCCGATCTCGTCTGTCACATTCGACCCTATTATGACTGTAGTAGTCAGACAAGTCTGTTGTGGGTGGGATTACTCAAACATTATTCTGGCTGAGACCTTCCTTTCCTTAAATCGCTTCAAGAAAAATATGAAGGGAATCTTTAAAGCCTCTAGTGATCTTCTGTACCTGTGGTTCACATCTCATATCAGACAGTTCCATATCCGCATAGGTTTCACTGAGATTAGCTCTGATGCCCATCCTCTTAAAACCTTTGTCATGACCCATACACGTATTCCTAAGTTCAACTTCATAGAATGGAATAACTTCCTTGGAACTCTGAAACCGGAACAGCTCCGATGGTGACTTAGATTGCCAACACTGGGCAAAGTCAGGTTTGCGTGTAATGGTAAAGACCCAGTCCCCTTGCTAGGATTCACAGGCGTTGCCGCATATTATCCGAAGAGGGTTATCCGACAATTTGGGGCATTACAAGAAATTCCTTCTCCACCCCGGCCTGGTATCTTCTCATTTGACATACCAAAAGAGACCCCTACAGGAGAAAAGAAAAAACAGATTGAAGCTAAGGTGGAATTTATTATACACTCTTTGAAGAACTCCCAAGCTAAAGATATAAAATGGCCAGAAAACATGACTCGCAAGGAGAACGTTCACAGGGCTACCACAGAATACATTCAACACTTTGAAGAGAAGTTTAGCGGATCAAGAATTCATGGCTAACGCACTTGAAATGGGAGAAATCATAGACAACCTGAGTGAAGATTCCGGAGGGTATAACTTTAAGGTGAAATATTCTGCTCCTCCTAACTTCTATCAGAGAATGGAGGATATCATGCCAGACGGATGGGGAGGTATAAATGATCTCGTTAAACCAGAAATCCCGAAGGAGGCGGAAAAGCCTTTTACGAAAGGGCTTGAATCATCGCTTGACCAGATGATGGATACCAAGCTGATACAGTGCAGTATGCTGAAATAGAGAGATCGAAGGATCAACAACAAGACTCAGTTGAATAACTAAGGGGAATGAGAGAGTACCCGAAATTTGTGATATCAACAAAGCCAAGAAACGACGACTGTCATCGTCAATTCGAAAACGAAATTTTCTCAAAGGACTTTGACAACACTGTGTCAATGATTGAAGCCGCTACAATAGTGGTGATCAAACTGGAAGAGCTTGACAGCTTGAGTGAGGTAGAAGATTGTCTAATCAAACCTGTTGTGATTCGACTACCAAGAGAAGAAGCGGACGATACAGCTGAACCCGAGACATCTTGCCCGACGACGATAACCATAAAAGTCCCTCTGGTAGAAGAGTACGATCCTAAGGCAGTCCATTGGGACTATGGGACGGAGGAAGTTGATGCAGTAATGAGGTCCAGACGATTCTACGCCCCTAGGGAAGGCGAGTCCGAAAAGAAAGAAGTCTCGAATGAAGACGTAGAAAAACTCATGTCCATTATTAAAACCAGCGAGTTCGAAGTAATTGAGCAATTAAGGAAGATGCCAGCCCAAATATCTCTACTGGATTTGTTCATCAATTCAGAGAAGCACAAAAATGCACTGTTGAAGATACTGAACGAGGTGCATGTCCCTGAAACAATTAATGATGTGCAGTTGGGAGACTTTGTAGGGGCAATCCTTTTGAAAGATCAATTGAGCTTCTCAGATGAAGACTTCCCCATGGAAGGGAGAGGACACAACAAGGCCTTATACATTACCGCATAGTGCAATGGAAAAAGAATAGCACACGTACTAATTGACAACGGGTCCGCTTTCAACATATGCCCTTTAGCCACCTTGAGGAGTTTAAGCATCAAATAAGAAATGATTAAAACCTCCAAAACAGCTGTGAGAGTTTTTGATGGTATGAAGAAGACTGTGGTAGGTGAGATTGAGCTCGACGTACTCATCGGCCCAACAAAATTCTCTATAAACTTCCAAGTGATGGATTTACCTAGTGCATTCGGATTCCTGTTAGGAAGACCTTGGATTCATGTAGCAGGGGCCGTGCCTTCAAGCCTACATCAGAAGGTACGATTTGTAGTATACGAGAGGTTGATTACCGTGCATGGAGAAGTCGACCTCCAAACGTATCAAAGCAGCGTCATTCCCTACGTCGAACCCGAAATAAGGACGGAGGCAAGCTATCATTCCTTGGAGTTGGTGGCAGCAGTACACACCTCGTTGGGGCAAGATTGAGAACTCCCTGCATTTGTGAAGCCAACCTTTTATCAGCTAAGATGCTACTGGCGTATGGGTATAAACCTAGAGAAGGCATGGGCAAATATGATCAGGGAATGAATACCCCTCTACAGTTGAAATCTAACCAGCATAGGATGGGTTTGGGATATTAGAAAAGCCGCCTGGACGAGTCTGCCCCTAAGACAATAGGCCGAGGCTTAGGCAAGAACCTGGGACGCCATGGAGGCCAGAAAAATCAGAGAGATTCATTCATCGGTTCTCCAGCTTGGAAAGGCAAATCCAAGATGTTCAACAGCCCTTTGAACGAGTATTTCGACAAGAACTCTAGGTGGTTGTCAGAAGAAAACATATCTCCAACAGCAGAACCGGATCTGGCGAACCCTTTCCTGGGAGATAATTTAGTGAACGTCATCATAGAGTGGCTGGGCGATGAAGCCACCGTTTCTGAGTAAAGAAATCTCTTTCCTGCTCTCAATACCGCATTTAAATTTTCCGCATTTCATTACATCTTTAGTATTGTTGCTTGAAATAAATGTAGGAAAACGCTTTTGAATCTCCAGCCGTTGGTCCAAATAACATAACTTGTAATGCGGCCCATTTTGCATTCAATAAAATCACACAAGCTTTGTTAAGGACATATGGAATCACAAATCAGCCTAATGATGATATTAGTCTTCCATACAGAAGCTTGATGCTTGATTTTCCATATGATTCCTGATTTCCAAAAGATTTCTCAGGGATAAGGATGTCCTATGATATGAGGACTAGTCCCATTCACACCTCCACCCATTTCAAAATCATTTTCAAAAATATTTTTCACACTCATGTATGGCATTTCCATATGAAGTATAGACAAACCATGCTCATGACATTTCAGGCATATCATCTCAAACATACATACCAGGTTGTTGCGCGATTCGGATCATCATGTTGGCTGTTCCTATAATATCGAAGAAGATGATGGGGATGAAGGTTACGCATCTATCCGCAGAGAATGGAGTGCCTTCGAAGAGTCAATACCTCCCACTTCAGAGGAACCAATTGTTATTAACTTGGGGGACTCTATGAATATCAAGGAAGTCAAGATTGATGGACATTTATCCTGGAATGAAAAGCTCGGATTTATAGAATTATTGAAGGAGTATCAAGATGTCTTCGCATGGTCATATGCCGAAATGTCGGGTTTGGACCCCAGAATTGTGGAACATGCATTACCCACAGATCCCGGTGTTAAACCCGTTAGGCAAGGCAGTAGGCAAATGAAAGCCGAGTTAGAAGACAAAATTAAAGAAGAGGTGATGAAGCTTCTCAGGGTGGGCTTTATTGAAGCTATCCCATATTCGGATTGGATTGCAAACATAGTCCCCGTCATGAAAAAGGACGGCAAGGTTCGGATCTGTGTAGATTAACGAGATTTGAATAAAGCAAGTCCGAAAGATGATTTCCCACTACCTCACATTGACGTACTGGTGGATAGTACCGCGGGGTACGACCGATTCTCATTCATGGATGGATTCTCTGGATATAACCAGATCCTCATGAAGAAGGAGGACAAATCGAAGACTGCGTTTACCACCCCCTGGGGAAACTTTTGCTATAAGGTTATGCCCTTCGGATTGAAGAACGCTAGGGCCACCTATCAGAAGGCTATGGTCACATTATTCCACGACATGATCCACAAAGAAATCGAAGTATATGTTGATGATATGATTGCCAAATCCAGGAAGGGACAAGATCACATTCAGGTGCTAAGAAAATAATTTGAGCGACTGCGCAGATACAAGTTGAGGTTGAACCCCAACAAATGTGTGTTTGGGGAAAAATCTGGGAAACTTCTCGGATTCATGGTCAGTAACAGAGGCATTGAGATTGATCCTTAAAAAATTCAAGCTATACATGATCTAGCAACTCCCTCCACAGTAAAAGAAGTAAGAAGCCTTCTGGAGAGACTGAACTATATTGCCAGATTCAACAATCAGCTATCAGATGTGGCTAAACCAATTTTCAAGCTACTCAAGAAGGGTGCAAAAGTGACATGGGACGCATAATGCAGCCAGGCGTTCCGAAAGATCAAGAACTATCTAGTCACTCCACCAGTACTTGTGCCACCCATCCCAGGTCATCCTTTGACCTTATATTTAACTATACAGCAGGAATCTTTGGGAGCCTTACTCGCCCAAACAAGCCCAATGGACGGTGAGGAAAGAGCCATCTATTACTTGAGGACGAAATTCATCTCGTCTGAAGCAAAATACATACCTATTGAAAGGGCTTGCGTGGCAACTGTATGGGTACTTCGCAGATTAAGACAGTATACCTTACATCACCATATTCAGCTGGTAACAGAAAATAACCCTGTCAAGTACCTCTTGGAAAAGCCCGCTCTGATTGGGAAGTTAGCAAAATGGCAGGTGATGTTATCTGAATTTGACATCAGATGTTCTCCACAAAAATCAGTAAAAGGGAGAGCCATAACTGATATGTTGGCAGAAAACTCACAAAGTTGCAAGTCTTCTGGAAAGACAGAGACAGAAGATCAAGTTTTGAACCTCGCAGAGGATAAATGAGTCATGTATTTCGATGGAGCTGTTAACCTATCAGGAGCTGGCACTGGGGCAGTATTGATATCCCCAGACGATCAACATTATCCTGTTGCGGCAAAGATGACTTTCCCTTGCACTAACAATATCTCATAATACGAGGCGTGTATTCTAGGCTTACGATTAGCCATTTCCATGGGAATACCTAGGATGCAAGTTTATAGAGATTCCTTGCTCATCATTTTACAGACACAAGGAGAGAGGAAAACGAAGGATGCAAAGCTCATCCCTTATCATGAATACCTTGAAGAATTAACACTCAAATTCGAAGAGGTGTCATTTGAATACCTACCAAGGTCTCATAACCAATTTGCAGATGCACTAGCCACACTGGCCTCGATGCTGCAATTGACTGGTGGGATAGAAATAAAACCACTAAGGATCGGCATAGTTGAAGAACCGGCCTATTGTATGACGATAGAGGAGCAATTTGACGGAGAGCCGTGGTACTATGACATCAAGAATTATCTCTTAAAAGGGGAGTTTCTTGAAGGGTGTCAGGAAGGAGACCGGAGATACATAACCAGGATAGCCAGCAAGTTCTTCCTCAGTAGACAAGTCCTGTACAAAAGTTCATTTGACTCCACTCTGTTAAGATGCATAGATGCTAAAGAAGCAAATGTTCTCATGAAGGAGATCCATGAAGGTATATGCGGGCCCCATATGAACGGCCACCTCCTCGCCAAGAAAATCATGTAGCTCGGATATTATTGGATGACCATCGAATCAGACTATTGCCAGCATATCCGGTCATGCCACCGGTGTCAAGTATACGGCGATAAGATTAACGCTCCCCCGAATGAACTGCATCAAATGTCCGAAGCCTGGCCTTTTTCTATGTGGGGGATAGACATGATAGGACCTATCAATCCAATGGCTTCAAATGGTCATTGTTTCATCCTAGTGGCGATTGATTACTTCACAAAGTGGATATAGGCCAATTCTTACAAAAATGTCACCGCAAGAAGTATGGCGAGGTTTATTAAGAGAGACATAATCTCTCGATATGGTACCCCTCAAGCGATGATTACAGATAATGGGTCCAACCTGAACAATAAGATTGTCGATGATCTACTGGACCGTTTTGGTGTTCGACATCTTAATTCTTCCCCTTACCGCCCACAGATGAATGGGACAGTAGAAGCGGCTAACAAGAATATCAAAAAGATCCTGGCTAAGACTGCAGAGAATTATAGGGATTGGCATGAAAGGCTACCCTTTGCCTTAATGGCATATCGAACTTCGATCAGGACTTCTACATGGGCAACTCCTTACGCTCTGGTATATGGGATGGAAGTGGTCCTACCCGTGGAAGTTAAGATTCCCTCTTTAAGAATCTTATCAGAGGGTAGAATTTTCGAAACAGAATACTCCAAGCACAGATAAGAACAGCTAAATTTAATAGACGAGAAGCGTCTCAGAGTGATCTGTCATGGTCATGGCTACCAGAAAAGAGTGGCCAAGTCATTCAATCGAAAGGTTAGAGCCAGAAGTTTTGAGGTAAATGACTTGGTGGTAAAGAAGACTCTGCCAAATGATATCCATCCGAGACGTAAATTTACCCCGAATTACGAAGGCCCCTATATTGTCAAGAAAATTCTCACATGAGGAGCGTTGATTCTTGTAAATTCTGAAGGAGAAGAATTGAGGCACCTTGTAAATTCAGATGCTGTGAAGATGTATTATCCTTGAAATGAAAGCAGATGTTGGTTATGTGGCTTGTCTCGAATAGATCCGAATCGCTATAAAAGCCATTACATAAGCATATCATGCATCCATGCATACACTAACGTGCGTTCAGTTTTACAGGATTCCAAGAAGCAGACTCAAAATTAGATTCATCCAAATGGAACCCTAAACAAAAGAGTCTTCAGCATCAAGAACCAGGTGATATGTATCTGTTCCTTCAAGGGTTAAGCCATCTTTCACTCACAAGAATGTCTATTCTATCCTATATGCAGGAACGTCTGATGAAGACAAAAGACAACAATGGAGAAACACAGTAAAGTATCTCACTTCCTGTAAGATGAAAAGAGCAAGAGAATGAACATTCACATGCCCGAACTTAGAAATAAATCTCGCCTTTGAAAAATGAATTCCTGACATTTATTGCACACTTGTCATAATCGGAGGTTGTCCAAGCACGGTACGGGCATGCATGATACTTCTTTGAAATCTCCTGTGGAATAAAATGCCTGAAGAAAAATAAAGTGATTTTTCCAAAAACATAGCTTGCTTAGACTATCTAGCAGGGATGTTCCTCCAGATGAAAGGCAAACCTAATCCAAACACGTCCTACATACACTCGAGAGATGAGAGATGTATGAGAATAGGAAAGCCTGGATCTGAGGATATAAGGGCCATTCGCATCGATTACATAGATTGAGATGACGGAGGCATTCATTTCCTCATCCTAAACACTACAAGTGACCATTGATAACCCCTTGAGCGGCGGTTGCATTCTTTACCCCTGTCAAGAACCACCCCACTTTGGGGCCAATCCAACAGTATCATGAGGTAAATGGTTAGAAGTTCTCTTGCTCAGACTTGCATCAATCTTCGCGTGTTGCTTGTCATTCTAACTTCTATAATAATTCAAGTGCTTTAGGACGTCGAAAAGCATTCGTTTCTCTATCCTATACACTTTCACCCTTTGCACAGCCCAGTTGAGCCTATACGTTCGTTTCACAAACCCGTTGGTGATCATTGCATGCCCCCAAGAGAGGAAGCGACGTCACCTCAAGAGTGGAAGAGTTCAAAAGAATAGGAATGATAAAAATTCCTGGGTTAATGTCTGAGTACTGATATTCAAGTTGTACATCTAGCACACTTATTTGAAAATCCTGATTCCAAAAAAAAGAAAGGAAAATGTGGGATTTCAACAAAAGATGAAAAAGAGAGAGAGAGAAAAATCTAATTTTGGGCATCAAGAAAAAGTAAAGTGTTTGGTAAAAGCAAGGCCAATACCCATCCAAATACGTGTACACTTGTGAATCATGTGTTTGATCTTGTAAATGCCCAAAAGATGGCATGATATGTGTATAGGTCACTAGTGAAATCTGGTTGTAAAAGAAAATCTCAAGGGAGATAAACTGTGAAAGATACTCCCAGATTATGACACATTCAGATATTGACGCCACGATAACGCGAGAGAGAGGTTCTCCCAAAGACTACCAATGTACTTCAAAGGCTGAAGGCACTCTCTGAACCGAAAGGGACTAGATCGGCAGCAAAACCTGCAGTGATCACCAATATTACACCCTTCGCACATTCTGAGCCAAAAATCAACCTTTTTTTCGGTCCCCAATCCTACCTGTGTTACAACCCCGAGAAGTCTTTTCTGATTAAAGCATTTTGGTTAATGTAGGGTTTAATGTCTAAGCTTAGCTCGAACAAGTTCGAGCGAGATTATTTCTTTCTCATTTTGCAGGGTTTTTGACTTGTAAACCCAGAGCAGATGAAGAAAATTTTGTGTCCAAAAAGAACTGACTCAGAAAGTGAATCCCCCTTTCGAAAATCATGTCCAAGCCCAACATTACGGTCCCGTGAAGACCTCCCGATTGATTTAAATATATGGGCTGCGAACGATCCCGAAAACCCAGGTATAGGGTATTAGGAAATTCAAGTGCTCTTATTATGAAAAGACCAAGTCAGAAAAGTTGTAAAAAGCCCTTTCTGATAGAGATATTCCAATAGAATGCTCGAAAGCAAGTTATGGTTGGAAACTTCAAATTATTTGATCCAAGGATTTTCCACACGAGGATTCTTGATCATCCTCGCTTGCTTGAAAATATCTTGGATAATCTCCAGCATCCTAAGTCATTTTGCATAATTGCATAGGTTAAAATGAACCTTTACCTGCATTATGATTATCATTACCTCAAAAGGGTTAATATCTTCTCAAAAGAGGAATGAACTCTTAAATCTAAGCTCCTACGAGGCTTATGACAGCCCTAGGTCCAAGAAGTAGACTTTACCCCCACAATGACAATCTTCGAAATCATCCATCTGTGAGATTTCAGTTTTATAGGTTGGAGCTTTCTGCAGGATGCCTGGAGTCCCCAGATCCCAGAATGTCACCTCCAATGTCGAAAGGACAATCTTCGAAACCATCTCTCTGTGAGATTTCAGTTTTGAGCTTTTTGCAGGATGCCTGGAGTTCTCAGATCCCAGAATGTCACCTCCAATGTCGAAAGGACAATCTTCGAAATCATCTCTCTGTGAGATTTCAGTTTTGAGCCTTCTGCAGGATGCCTGGAGCCCCCAGATCCCAGAATGTCACCTTCAATGTCGAAGGGACAATATTCAAGATCGTCTTTCTGCAAGATTTCAGGTAACCCCTAAATCTCAGAAAAATATTATCAAAATTTTTGCAGGTTTGAGTTTTCTGCAGGATACTTGGAGTCCCCAAATCCCAGAATAACGCCTTGCATGTCAAAAGGATAATTTTCAGAACCAGCCTTCTGTGAGGTTCTAGGTAATCCCTAAACCCAGAATAGCTCATTTGGTAAACCTAAGAGTTAGGTACACCTCATTTGTATCAGCCCTAGTTGGTTCCTCAGAGTATAGGACCAGCTTAGTGTTCAACAATCCCTACAGAACGGGTGCATCATCCATAGGTTCCTAGCAGAAATGAGTCCTATTCACGGCCTGATCCCCCTAACGGATCAAAATGTTCGACAATCCCTACAGAACGGGTACGTCATCCATAGGTTCCTAGCAGAAAGGAGTCCTATTCACGGCCTGATCCCCTTGACGGATCAAAATGTTCGACAATCCCTACAGAACGGGTGCATCATCCATAGGTTCATAGCAGAAAGGAGTTCTATTCACGGCCTGATCCCCTTGACGGATCAAAATGTTCGACAATCCCTACAGAGCGGGTGCGTCATCCATAGGTTCCTAGTAGAAAGGAGTCCTATTCATGGTTTGATCCACCATACGGATCAAAGCCTCTGACAATCCCTAAAGAACGGGTGCGTCATTCACAGGTTCCTGTCAAACATAGGAATCCCACTCTGGTTTGGCCTACCATACAGGCTAGAGTTTAAAGAACGGGTGTGTCATTCACAGGCCCCTAGGTATCCACTTGAACCCGCTATACACCGCACATGCCGCACGAGCATCAGGTAGGTAAGTAACATGTGAGCATCTCTATCCCGCCTCTCTCCCTCTCGCATCGGCAAAGATAGGGCAAAGCTTTTACAAGCGGAACAAGAAAGATTAGATGTCAAGATTCATTTTTCTATCCCCCAATAGAGTCGATCTAGACTAAGGTGTCACCTGTCTTTGAGAGAAACCTCTCGCGAGATTCTACTCAAAGAGGGGCAGCTGTTGACACCTAATTTTGGGATCAGCCTTTTTTTTTAGTTATTTCTTAGAAAATTCATAAAAAAATCCATAAAATGTCAAAAAATTGCAAAATCAACTTTGGTAGCCTTGGCCAAGCCTAAGGAACCATTTTTGACAAAAAATAATAATTTTTCATATTTTTTTGAATTTTATAATATTTTTAAAAATTAGGAAAATACTAGAAAAATCAAGAAAAATAACATTTGAGGTCACAAAAATATGAAAAAATAGTCAATATTTTTATTTTAAATCCCTTCTCTTTTTGACCTCACAAAAAGTCCAAAATCAAATTCGATTTTACGTGTTCCTTTGTTACACATATGATTGAATTTGGTAAAAAAAAATGTCAATTGAGTATTTTAATTTGTAATTTTGGCATTTTTTAGGATCTTGACATTCAATCTAATTGTCCCTTATTGCAATTTAGCCCAATTGTTCGCACAAATTCCTCAATTGCATGAATTTGGCAAAATTGCATATTTAATTGCATTTTAGTCCTTGAAATTGGGCATAATTGAAATTACTTTAAATTCAGGGACTATCATTGCAAATTGAAGTCACTGCCCAATGCTTTTCATCATTTTGAATCAATTGGCATAGCTGGTTTTGTCCAATTTGATCATTTGAGCCTCCAATTTCACGATTTGCCTAATTGCAATTAAAGACAAATTTGGGGTTTTTGTTGAAATTGATATGAACTTTTGGGCAAAATCACTTTTTTATATAAAACTCATGCCCTAAGTTCGATTATGAGGTTCAATTGCAAACAATCCCCATCAATTTGGGATTAATTTCGAAAATAAGGTCAGAACCAGTTCTGACTGGTGAGACCGGTTCGCTATAGTGCATCTTCTTCCTCCCGCTCGCGCCATTTTTAACAGTTTGAACAGGTGGATTTTGATTGCAAAATTGACCAAGCAATCCGCTACAATTGAAGAAGCATTAGTGGGGGTTTGATTCTTCGAACCAGTCCCCGTCGATTGACGCCGGAATTGCGGCCAATGATCGCCGGAGAAAGGAGTAATCGGCCAGTCAATCCTGCAGACCCGCGAAAGTCAACACATCCAAACTCAGAACAAATTCATGCCAAATTCGCACGAAATTAGACTTGTCGGAGGACCAAACGGAGTTGGACGGAATGCCCACTGCCCTCCATGCCGTTTGGACCATGAAACACGTGACCTCACGTGAGGATTGAGGAAATTGACTTCTCCCGATTGGCGGCAAAAACTTCTTGAAATCGAATATAGTCCTCGGAGGCCTCGCGAAGAGGAGGTTAGTTGATTCAGTTGGAGGGAGAGAACTGAATCGAGAGAGGGAAAGAAAACACGAGAGAGAGAGAGTTCTTCGACCCCTCGTCGTCGAGAACTTGAGCTCGACTGCAAGGCGCTGGTTGGACCGTCTCCGGCCAAACCGAAGCCAAAGAAGACCGTCGGAAGTTCGCTTGGAGCGCCAGGAAGCGATCGCCACCGACCGCGCCACGCGAAATCGCGAAAATAGGTGAGACACAGTTTCGAGCTTCTCACTGTGCTTCAATGGCGACTCACTTGTTTCACGTTTATTTTAGCAATTAGTGTGTGCGTTTTGTTCCTTGGATATCACTGACCATCTTCGCATACCTATTTTGCATCGATTTTGTCTTAACACATCGAATCGAGTCTTCCAATTCAACCTCCATTGCCGAACGCTGTTCATTCTTGCCCAGCCAAATCTGGGCCGAGCGAGCTCAATCGGAGCTCGAGTTAAGTCTCCTGAACATTGAATGATGCTTCCGTGTTAATGAATTAGTTTAATACGCCATGAATCGCATGATTAGAGTACATATGTGTGTACTGGTTCGTGCTTGCCCGCGCTCGATTCTGTGAATGAAATCGTGTAATCTGGCGATATGTTACGTGCGAAGCACAGACGTGTCGATTGTCGCCGGTCTCGTTGGATCATCGCCGGAGAGTCGTGGCCGTTCGTTCAGAGGCGGTCGCGAGGTTGAAGACGACGCTTACGTGGCAGGTCAACGAGTCAAGGGTCTAGGAGGCAACACGTGATTGGTCCACGTGGATGTCGAGTCAGCTCGACCGTTAGTTTGTTAGGGCGAGTGAACTTAGATCGGACGGTCTAGGTTAATCAAGTCCAATTTATCGTGACCGTCCGATTAGAAATTAGGTTTATTCGAAAATGTTTTAAATCAGAAAATCAAAACAAATCGAAACGGTACCGTTTAGGTTAGTGGCTGAGCGACGTCGTTTAGGTTAGTAAGGGTGAACGGCCCAGATCAAGTCTCAGGTTCTAATCCTGGCCGTAGATTTTAGTAGGTCAATCGAACGGCCCTGATCGAGTCTATGTTCAATCTAGACCGTAGGTTTTAGTAATCACATCCGACGGGCATGGATTAGCCACGCGGTTCAATAGGAACCGTTGAATCAGGTCTTATAATCCGAAAAAAAAAAAAAGTAAACGGCGTCGTTTTGGCGTGGGTCGCACGGATCCGGGCCGGGTCGGTCGCCCGTGGGTCGTGGGCCGGGTCATCCGACCCGGTCCGAATAAAATTTTTTCAAATAAAAAATTCAGAAAATGATTTTAAAAAAAAATAAAAAAAATCAGAAAAATCTTAGAAAATCCTAAAAAATGCTAGAAAATCACAGAAAATCCAAAAAATATAGAAAAATTGTAGGGAAATCCTAGATATTCCATAAATCCCCAAAAATTGAGGGTTGACCACAGACAACTGGTCAACCCTATTTTTGGGGTTTTTTTTATCCGTTCTTCGAAGACTCGACGATATTACCCTTTAGGGGTAAGTCGCCTCTACTGTATATACGAGATAAGACCGATAATGCCAAGGTAAGAATTAGGGTCGATTAGGTGACCAATTCTTGGGCTTGGGTTTTCGAATCTCGTCCATTTTCTCCAAATGACGATTTTACCCATCAATGGGTAAATCGTCATTCCTATTCTAATCGAGTCCTAAAAATTGTTTAAAATTAGGGTTTGGGTCAGGTGGGTCACCAACCCTAATATTTGAGATTTTCAGTTCTCATCTTTGTCCAAAATGACGATTTTACCCCCTCCAAAGGTAAAAGCACTTTTAAATTCCAGAAAAATTCTAAAAATTCCCGAAAAATAGGAAATGGAAGGATTTGATCGCCAATCCTATTTCCACTGTGTTTTGACTGTATATTCCATCTGAAATGATGATTTTACCCTTCCGGGGTAAATTGTCCCCAAATTTCTCAAAATTACGATTCTGCCCCTCATGGGCAAATCATGTCAAAATCATTCATAAACCTTGATTGATACTTCTCTAGGCTAATAGGGCCTCATTAGGGACGCCATGCTGCTTTCATGTGTTTTATCCGCATGTACTGGATCCTTGATTTGCGCATTTACTTTTAATGATTGTGAGTGGTAGGATAGCCATTCCTGTCTGCATGAACTCCTAGATTTTGGATCCGTACCCCACTCATCTGTATGAAATCCTAGGATCAGATGAATCATTCAACTTAGTTGCCGAAAGGGCGTCAACTTTGACAATTGGCGTAACAAAGTCCCCGATCCCGTTTATCTGGTTTCCGCAGAATCGAATAGATCGCTCCCAACTATTCGGTAGGGTTTCCGATTGTACCCTCCACGAAACGATTGGTGGCGACTCCTTGGCATGTGCACATATCTCATGTCACCAGACCGCACTAAAGGTCGACCACGTATATCCAGCCGTTGCGATTTGGGTAATGGACCTTGGGAGAGGCCCGCGTCCGATCAGGCAACATCGGGCGGCCCATTAGCCCCCCTCCTCCCTCGCCGAGGAGTGGGTCGCGACAAGGAGGTGCAGATTGTTTAGCTAAAGAGCAGCTAGTACAAGGGCGCATAACAGTAGGTGAAACATGTCCAAGTGCACCTTACTGACGCAGAAAAGACAAACGAGAAGCAGATATATGACCTAGGCGCTGGTGCCAACAGTCAAGATTGAAGATGACAAGAACAGGTTAAGGTGAAGGAAGCTGGAGATGCTGCATCAAATACAATCCTCCAGGTCTACGACCCTTGCCAATCGTCCGGCCACTCGTACGATCATGTACAACACAAGAATCAATAGTAAATGTCACCACATAACTCATATCAGCAAGTTGCCCAACAGATAAAAGATTCAGGGCTAAGTTCGGTATATGCAACATATTAGGCACATTAAAACTGCCAGGGATAGTAAGTTGGCCTTGCATAATAGCAGTAAGAGAGGATCCATCGGCTGTAAAGAACCCTTCTGGATTTTTGAGTGCAGTTTGTTGAGTGAGATAATGAGCAGAGGTAGTCATGTGATGAGCAGCCCTAGAGTCAAGAATCCATGAAGAACTATCACCCGAAGATTATGCAGCAGCTGCTGTAGCAACAGTGGAGGATACACCAGAAGAACCAAGATGAAGCTGAGCTAAATGAGAAAGCTGAGCCTCAATATTAGCAAGACGATCATCTGAAGATGAGGATGGAGTGACACGATCTGTGGATTGAGAAGAAACAGGTGCAACTGAACGCACGGGTGCATCAGGAAGATCACGCATTTTCTGAAAACATCGATCTTCAGTATGCCCATTTTACTTACATAAATTACAAAAAAAAAAACGTGAACCTTGCTAAGAAGAAGCACGCTGGGAACCACGCACAAAACCACGCAGAGAACCACGATGAGAACCACGCTGTGAATAGCCAAACTGAAAAACACGTTGAGAAGAGCTAGATTGGAGACCACGTTGAGAGAAGCTTGGCCGAAAATCAGGCTGTGAAGTGGCCATTACTGTAGAGGAATCTAAAGATGGAGAAGCACCAAGAAGTCCTCGTCTAGTTTCCTCAGCCTGAAGTTCCTTGACTGCATCAGAAAGAGATGATGCAGGATAACGATATAGAATCTGACTTCGAACTCCCTCAAATTCGGGTGAGAGTTGCATCAAGAATTCATACAGACGATTCTTGTTCTTATCTTCAAGTCTAGATGCAGCACAAGCAACACAACTAGCACACGTGGGACATGGTGGACGAGCCAACACATCAAGTGGGACCAAAGAGACGTCATATAATTATAAAATTCATGAATTGTTCGTGTACCTTGAGTGACACGATGAAGTTCCTGCATAAGCTGATAAACACGGACAGAACCTGTTTGTGTAAACATCTCAGCAATTTGATCCCATAACTGTTTCGCACCAATAATATGAGTAAATTGGGGGCGAAGATCAGGACTTATAGAACCAAATAATATTGCCCATGCTTTTCTATCAGCAACATGCCAATCCCTAATTTCATATTGGCGTCATGAAATCTGATCAGCCTTAGGTTTATGATCTGTAGTATCGAACAAGGGTGCAGGACAAGAGCGAGTACCATCCACATGTTCATATAAATCACGATAAACAAGAGCAGCCATCACTGAGGGTTTCCAAAGAACATAATTAGAGACATCCAACTTAACATCAATGCGATCAATCTGATCATTATCAGCCATAATTCTGATATCAATAAATCAAAGCGAAAGCAGAGTGAAGAAAGCAAAACCCATTGCACTCCAACTGGGAAGAACAGGTTCTGTCCGAATAATAATAAAACCCCACGATCGTAAAATTGCACTCCAACTGACAACGAAGCAACGCCACGATCGAGGAATTGCACTCCAACTAACAACGAAGCAACGCCAATTTATGAGGTAAGGAATTCTTCAAAAACCCCACGATCGTGGAATTCCCACAATTGACGCGGCTCTACCCTACGATCGGAATTCCACGATAAACGAGCAACGCCAATTTTACAGGAATTCTTCCCAAAACGTCACGCCAACAATGAAGGGAGAATGGCCCACTGGAATTCAAATCGAACGAAATTCAATTCGCATCCCCACTGGAAGAGCACCTCCACTATGAGCAGAAATCAAAACAAAATCCACGACTTGCAGTCGGCACGAGAAGACAGGAAAATTCAATTTGCAATCGGCACGAGAAGACGCCAAAATTAATCCTCGATGACGAAATCCTCGTACGTCAATGGAGAAAGAGCGAGAAACCCTAACTCTGATACCATGATAGATTTGGGAATTGAATAATGGAATCGTAATATTACAATTAGACACAAGGCCAATATAAATATACATACAAAGAAGGGCAAGAAAGTAAATACACAAAAGACCTACTTGTAATATATACAATATATCTAAATAATATATCTAACACTTAATACATATTTTTGACAATTTGGTAAAATTTACTTAAGAAAAAACATTTACATTTCGGTTATTTCATTTTATATTTGTATTGTTTCGTTGAACCCACTAAAAACATGTTCTGCCTCGTCCTTCATGGAGAGGACTGCAGCCGGCCGTAATAACCGTATACTGCAATAGTTTTTCTTTTTAAGGGTGTGTTTGTTTCGAGAAAAAAATCATGTTAAAGAAAATTATATTTGGAAAAATTATTTTTCAGGAAAATATTTTCCTTTTTCTGGGTCAGAGAATACATTTTCACAACTTCAAACATTCATATTTTCATTGATCATAAATAGTTTTCCGTTGACTAATCACTTCCATAAAACCAAACTCATTACACAGTTTAGAAATTAATTTCACATAGCTTTTTATACCTTAAACAAATACACCCTGAATTCGAATTCAAACTTGTTTTGCCTCCTCCATAAACTTTGTCGTGTGCTCCACCAATTTCATCTTCTGTAGCTTTGCAGTTTGTTACGGTCAAACTTCCGTGTTTGCCCTGAAAGACATACCCGAAATTCATGGCCATTTGGGCCCGTGGACCCGGAACCGGCCCGTTGACCGGGCCCGAACCGAAACCGGCCAAAAAAAGGGGGGCGTGGCGTGGGGGACAGTGCCCCCCCCCTCGGGAAGAGCCGTTAGGGTCTTCCCCAACGGGCCGAGGACCATTGGCCTCGGCCCGTTACGAATTTTCTTTTTTTAAAAAAAAAAACTCTATAAAAACCTCATAATCCCTCTTTATTTTTCTCCCAATTTCTCTCAATTCTCTCCAATATTCTCAAGTGTCAACTCTCAAGTCAGATTCTCTCGATCCGATATTCTCTCTGAATTCCGTCTCAATTCTTTGAATCAACTTTCCGATCAATTCTCTCAAAAAAATAGCAAGTGGAAGCAGAAATACTATAAAGGGAAAGAGCCCGATGGAGATGGGAGAATCCGATTTGCCTGTTCATGAATATGATCCTCGTGAATATGCATCTTGGGAAGACGACGATGTTCCCAATCCCGACGTCGAGCACGTCGCAACGCAAGAAAGTCTTTATCCTCCTACTGCCACTGCCACTGGTGTCGAAGGATCGTCGATACCAAATGAGCCGGCACGGAAGAACCGAGAATTCGATTTATGGCTACACTTTGACAAAGTGTGGATTGAAAATGAAGGTAAATTTGATATAAGCTGTAAATATTGTCCGCAAAAATACAAACTTGGTAAAGGAGATGGCTATGGAACATTTCGTCGGCATTTGAGGAAAAAACATCAAACGCAAGTGGGGATCGACACTAGCCAACAATAAATTTCCGGGTTCGCCAATCCTAACCCTTATCCTTTATTCCGTTTCACTAATGCACTTTATAAAGAAACATTAGCTGAATATGTTTCCCTTGAGCATGCTCCGTTTAATACTGGTGAAAATTTTAATTTTAGATATTTGGTAAACATTGCGCTGGTTCCGCAAGCACCATCTGTTCCGAAAACTACTCTTAAACGCGAACTTAAACGAGTTTATAAAGATCGAAAAAATAAATTGAAAACGTTTTTTGAAGAATTCAAAGGACGTGTACATATAGGTAGTGATATTTGGAGTGATTCTTGGAATATTAATTCTTATATGGGTGTCACATGCCATTGGATAGGTGATGATTAGGTTATTCAAAAAAGACTTCTTGCATTTCGAGTTTTTCCTGAAAGGCATACGGCCCATAATATTTATAGAATAATTAGGCAAGTTTTAGAAGAATATGGTTTGATTAATAAAGTTTTTCCAATTGGTTTTGATAATGCCGCTGCAAATACTGCTTTCATTCCCGAGTTAGAAAAAATGTGTAAACCCTCTTTTGGCGGACAATTTTTTCACATTAGATGTGCTTGTCATGTTTTGAATTTATGTGTTCAAGATGGTTTACGAATTCTTGTAACTTCTCTCCACCCAATAAATAGTGCAATTAGATTTTTATGGAGCCGCCCTCAACTTATGAAAGCGTGGGGACAATTTTGTAAAGAAAATAGAAGAACGGCAAGAAGGTTTCCAAAAGATGTTCCGACTCGTTGGAATTCTACCTACGAGATGCTTCTACAAAATTTTGATTACAAAGATTTATTATGTTCATTTATTTCAAATACTGTTCCCGATATTGCTTTACTTCCGCAACATTGGGACGTTTGTAAAAAAAAATTAGATTGTTTGAAAATTTTTAATGATGCTACTAAAACTTTATCTGGTATTTATTATCCTACTACGCATTTATTTTTAATAGAGTGCGTTAATATTGCTAATGCTTTTAATGCATATGAAAAAGATACTGACTTAGCTTCGAGTATTTTAGTAATGCGAGAAAAATGGTTGCATTATTATTTGAACATTCCTCTTGTCTATTTAGTTTGTAATGTTTTCGGTCCACGTACTAAATTAGATGGTTTATTAGATTATCTGACTGCTTATTATTATGATTGTTTACATTTGGATGAATTAATAAATATTTCAATTATACAAGTAGATGTCAAAGAAGCTATAGTAGCATTATATAATGAATTTTGTAATAGATATGGTTTAAGCGATAGTGGATATGAATCTGCCCAGCATATTGTCTCAGAAAGCGATGCGGGTATTTCACTACTTAGTAAAGGGTATAAAATGCTCAAGACTAGGCAAAAAAAAAATATAAAGGGACATCAACATGTAGTATTTTCGAATTAGAAAACTATTTAACAATTTCTTTTGAGTTTAGCGATTCAGAAAACAACTCAGATTTCAAGATTCTTGAGTGGTGGAAGAATCATTCAACTCAATTTCCAGTTCTCTCCCTCATCACGAAACAAATATTAGCGACCCCTTCTTCAACAGTGGCGGTTGAACAAGCATTTAGTGCTGGAGGATTAATTTTGGACCCTCGCCGTTCAAGATTAAGTCCGGAAAGTGTGGAGTGTCCAGCTTGTGTCGATGATTAGACAAAGGCTAAATTTCGCCAACAAGAGATGGATCGAGAACACGAATTCTTCAGTGATGATTGTGGAGATACTACCACCACCACAACGGGTAGCGACGATTGACGATGAGGTAAGTTGGGGGTTACCAAAGGTAAGAGAACTATATGGGCTTTGATTCTTCTATCCCCAAGAAGATATGTAGGCGCTTAATGATAATTCATTAAGTTCAAGCCCATTCATTCTCTCTTTTTTTTTTCCAAATTTTATTACAATGTACAATTTAATTATAATTTGTAATTTATTAATTTTATTTTATTATTTTAAAAATAAAATTAAAAGTTTGGAACCGGAACCGGTGGTTCCACGGAACCGGCCATGTCCTCTACCCCACGATCGGAATTCCACGATAAACGAGCAACGCCAATTTTACAGGAATTCTTCCCAAAACGTCACGCCAACGATGAAGGGAGAATGGCCCACTGGAATTCAAATCGCACGAAATTCAATTTGCATCCCCACTGGAAGAGCACCTCCACTATGAGCAGAAATCAAAACAAAATCCACGACTTGCAGTCGGCACGAGAAGACAGGAAAATTCAATTTGCAATCGGCACGAGAAGACGCCAAAATTAATCCTCGATGATGAAATCCTCGTACGTCAATGGAGAAAGAGCGAGAAACCCTAACTCTGATACCATGATAGATTTGTGAATTGAATAATGGAATCGTAATATTACAATTAGACACAAGGCCAATATAAATATACATACAAAGAAGGGCAAGAAAGTAAATACACAAAAGACCTACTTGTAATATATACAATATATCTAAATAATATATCTAACACTTAATACATATTTTTGACAATTTGGTAAAATTTACTTAAGAAAAAACATTTACATTTCGGTTATTTCATTTTATATTTGTATTGTTTCGTTGAACCCACTAAAAACATGTTCTGCCTCGTCCTTCATGGAGAGGACTGCAGCCGGCCGTAATAACCGTATACTGCAATAGTTTTTCTTTTTAAGGGTGTGTTTGTTTTGAGAAAAAAATCATGTTAAAGAAAATTATATTTGGAAAAATTATTTTTCAGGAAAATATTTTCCTTTTTCTGGGTCAGAGAATACATTTTCACAACTTCAAACATTCATATTTTCATTGATCATAAATAGTTTTCCGTTGACTAATCACTTCCATCAAACCAAACTCATTACACAGTTTAGAAATTAATTTCACATAACTTTTTATACCTTAAACAAATACACCCTGAATTCGAATTCAAACTTGTTTTGCCTCCTCCATAAACTTTGTCATGTGCTCCACAAATTTCATCTTCTGTAGCTTTGCAGTTTGTTACGGTCAAACTTCCTTGTTTGCCCACTAAAAAAAAAAGTCATAAACCTATTGCATCGGTATAAATTCAATTATAAATCCTTTAATTGGATTAACTTAGTCCTAAACATTTTCGTATTGATACCAATGAGTCCATTCGATCAATTTTGGCTGGAAATTGATGACGTAGATGCTAACCTTCCTACATGGCTCGATTAACACTAACTTGGATGTTTATCAATAATTTTTTAAAATTCAATTTTAATTATCTTTGATTATGTTGTTCCTTTTTTCTTTATTTTTTTCCTTTCATTTTGGTTGAGGGCTAGCAAGCTTTCACAAGCTGCCGGCAAGGCCCTTGCCCAAGGCCTTCACCGACCCCGCTGACCCTAGGCGAGGCGGTCCTTGACCAAATCTAGTGAGGGTTGCGGCCAATGGCCATCACCAACAGCAGATGAGAGGCTGGGTCAGGAGCGACCTTCTCCAATCAAAATGAAATGAAAACATAGAAGAAAAAAACAAATAATAATTTAAGAAAAAAGAAAAGAACATAAAGTAATACAAATTCATAGAAATTTTAAAACATTATTTAAAGTGTCCATGGTCAGCACCGATTGCGGCACATAGGATGGCCGTCATCCATCTCATAAGTTATGGCCTAAATTGGTCGGATAGATTCAATTACTACCAATGTGAAAACACTTAAAATGAAATTGGTCAAATTGAAAAGTTTAAGATAATATTGGTCCAATTGAAAGGTTTAAGACCTAATTGGTACCAATGCAATAGATTTAGAACTTTTTTGATCCTTTTCCTGAAATTCAATATCGATTACTTACGTTAGCGGTCATGGTTCCATAATAAAATTGGAAAGAAAGGCCCATTCATAAGAACATAATGGTCACACCACTACGAAATCCCACCCACTTAAGCAATGTGATAGGAAATTAATCTGTAGTGCAAGTTGGTCAGGATTAATTATTGATAAATAAGATTGGAGGAAAAGTAATCCAAAAAGTCATAAAAAAAAGGTGACTAATTCAGTCATAAAATTTTCAATTTAGCCAATGTAGTCCTAAATCTTTGACAATTTCTCATTACATCCATTAGGTTCATTTAGGCCGATAATCGTTCACGTGATTGCCAACCATTTTATTTGGCATGGCTGGTGATTTGACGTTTCCGAGGATCTCAAAATGTGGAAGTTTTTCTTTTTTTCCTTCATCTTCCCTAATTTTGGCCTTGCTGACAGCCCGCCTAAGCTCACCAGCCGAAATTCCGGGAAGACGAAGGAAAGAAAGAGAAAAATAAAATAAAATCACAGCATAGATAATTTTTTTTTTTTGAAATGGCTCACAATGACGTCATGTAGGAAAAGCATGTTAGATCTCCGACTATGTCATGTAGGAAAAGCTGGTGCTGATCGGACCTCCATATTAGCGATTTTCGGTCTAAATTAGTTGTACAAACTACATTGAAAATTCATTAAAATATATACGATTACATTGACCAAATTAGTTTCTGACTAAATAAAAGAACGTACAAAAGTTTTAGGATTTTTTTAGACAATTATCCCTAAGATTGGATGTTGATCTCACTTGGCAACAAGGCAAATTCGAAAGAGGTTGAAGAATATTAGAACCACGAGTTAATGTTATTTTGTAATTATAGAAGGGCAAATCCTTTCGTACAATTTGATAATCTACGAATGAATAACCTAGAGATATAACAAAAGGACTAGAGATATAACAAAAGGCCTAGAGGAAGATATGTCTAGTTGATTGCTTATGCCATTTCTCTTAGGACAAAAGTATATTATGTTATGTAGGGATGAGCGGTTCCAGGTTCCGTACAGCAACCTAGAACCTACCAGTCTATTATACAGGTTCCTCATTTTTGGGAACCTAGAACCTACATTGCATACCTTGGAACCTAGAACCTACCTTGTCTCAGGTTCCAGAGTCGGTTCCAGGTTCCACCCAGGTTTCACATATATTCTTGGTTAAACAATCAATGTGACTAATTACATCTAATGATCACCATCTACTACTAAAATCTACTAACCAAAACTCATATTTAGACACACGAAAAGTATGAAACAATAACAAAGTAAAAGACTCAATGATAAAGTAGTTCCAGATTACATACTCATTATGGTTCTTATGAAATACATCAGAATGATGTGAAAACATATATTAAGAAAAAGTATAAAAGCTTGCTTCAGGTTCCAGGTTCCACCTATCTAGAACTTGGAACCTACCTGTCAAAGCAGGTTGCCTAATTTTTGGAACCTGGAACCTACCCTCTATACCTTGGAACTTAGAATCAATCGGTTCCCACTGGTCCGGTTCTACAGGTTCCATGTTCTAACTTGGAACCATGCTCACCCCTAATGTTATGCTACTTTATAACCATACCAAATGTACAAATGATGATGATCCTAGATACCCTGGAAATGATTCCCATCCTAGACATTTCCAAATTAAGTAAGACGAGAGATACAAAAAATGACGCCCATGTTAGGAATTTTCTAATAAGGAAGTGTGAGGATATCTATCCTATATTCGAAAATGTGGAAAAGTGATTATAGTCCTATTGGACTGACCCGTTGTTACTTCTTCTGTCAAATTCTAATTGGGCAAGTCAACCATAAGTGGTGACCGCACGCGACCCATAAAACCTACTCCTGCCTCAAGACTTCAGGATCTGCTCTTCTGATGCAGCTTTCCAGGTTCCTGGTTACTTCTGTCCTCTCTATAGCCTCTTCATCTTCATCATCAAAACTGATCCCCTTAATTTCCTGCATCTTCTCAACCTTTTGGGTCTTGAATTTCACTGGCAGGTACAAGATTGGCAGCTGAGAACAGGGAGCAAGTATGTCGGAGACAAGGACAGAGCATCCTCATGGGACTGTCACTGAGATTTTCAGCTTCAACTGTGCTAGGTTTCTCGTGATGACGATGGGTCCCGGCAATGAAGAGCCGCTCCCAGTTTGGCGATTTGGGGACTTTGTGGTCAAACTGTACGTTCAGGCTGTGACCCACATCATGATGACCACGTGCTGCGTCTGTGACCTCCAATGGCCGATGTCGAGAGACTCTCTGGTGATCCGAATTGGAGAGAGAAGCTTCGCGTTCGTGATGCTGGGGCTTATGTATGGCTTCCAGCTTCCTCCGGTTTGTGATGAAGATACGGTGGACACTCTCGAGAGGGTTTCCATCAAGTTCAGCGACTACACCAGCCTCCTCGATAATGGAGCAAATGGCAAAGAAATTCTCCCTTGCCCTAGCTTTCTTCTTTTGCCGTCTAGGACTTCATCTGATTTTCTTGAGCACAAATGCTAAATGCGTGTTTTTCATTTAAATGGTTCATAGATATTCACCGGTCTCGTAGACTGTATTGAGAGACACTTATAAATTGTGTTAGAAAAAGTCCTACATCGAGAATCTGATATCGTGTGAAGCAATTAATATATTCAAATTGATATATAAATCATTAGCTTTACATTTTTTTTTTAGTGAATGTGAGTTCAATTGTATATGTTGATGAGTTAGGATTTGAGCTCTCTCTTGACCATCATCTCTAATGATATCAAAATCAATGACAAAGTACACGTTTTTTTTTTTGGTCAATTGACAAAGTACATGTTAGGTGAGATATTGTTGCGATCTCCACAGATGAATTAATTCACGTACGATATTTGCCTAACTTTATAAAATTTTAAACTCACATGAAAGCAGAAAAGTACTTATCGTTTTTTTTTTAACACGTGCATGTATTTTAACGGTCAACATTATCCTTTAAATTCACTTTACAAATAGATATACCCTAGTGACTCTAAAATTTTGTTACAGGTTATCCATTTCCTGAATACGAAGAAACTTTCTGGTCAACAGTACGACCGGTCGTCGAGGGCATCGCACGTGTGAAGCTGGCAAAGAAGTGGCGACTGATGGAAGGGAATCCAGCAACAAGCTTGTCAAAGGTTGTCAGAACATCAGCGACCGCCAAGACAGTGAGCAACGCCATCGTCGCCGGCGTCTTGAAGCCCGCGCACGTAGACATTGCCGTCGTGAGGATGGCGGACCGACACAGGAGGTACACAGATTCCGAGGAAGTGTTTTCTTCCATTTCAGCCGTAACCGACATAGTTAATTCCTTGGAGACGGTCTGGAAGGTTCCGGTTGGCGATCGACAAGCTCTCGAGGATGCTGACAGAGAAGATGGTTCGGTGAAGAC
The DNA here is from genome assembly GCA_021437785.1 of Rhodomyrtus psidioides. Taxonomy (NCBI): domain Eukaryota; kingdom Viridiplantae; phylum Streptophyta; class Magnoliopsida; order Myrtales; family Myrtaceae; genus Rhodomyrtus; species Rhodomyrtus psidioides. Next base: position 54,608 of record JAILYB010000077.1, on the reverse strand, counting down.
GTCACGGATCAAATTGTGGAGGTTGAACCAGCTTGGCCTTGCCTTTTTCTTGCGTCAAAAACCGAAATTGCTTTGCTAGGCCAAGTTGAAAATTTTTCGATGAATATGGAAGGATAAAGATGATGGAGTATCCGTGCATCGGAGTTGAATAAGTATTCTCATTCATGCAATTATGTTTTTCAGTATGGAAGAAGGAGGTTTTTTCTGCCGATTAACATAATTTTATGTGATTGCTTTTGAATTATTTTTTCTCTCTACATCAAGATTTAATGGTATTAGTTATCAATCTGATAGGTGTTTGGTAACGGCAACGCTATTTTCACTCCTTGCATAACTTAACTCTCTTTCACAGTGTACTGACTATATTATCCCTTGATGTGAGGCCCATTTTGATTTTTTTTTTATTTCTTCTTTTCTTTCACTTTCCTTCTTGTTCTCATTTGTGTTGAAGGGCATCGCAGACTTCTTCATTTTCCTTCTCTGAGACCTCTATGCATACCAATGGATAGGTTCAAGGCAGAACCTGGATTGACCCTAGGATCGCTCACCTCTACTTTTTGTCTGTCATTTCTTCTTCTTCTTCTTCTGTAGTATAACGGAGAAAGCTTTCAGGAGTGCATAGATTCAGTACAGATACAATCAAGTCCATGAAGGAGGAGAATCTTTGGAGTAGTGGCAGAAGCAGTTCTACTCATTTCATGTCAAACAATCAAGAATTGAATGAATGGCAGAACCCAGAATCCCTTAGACATTAAAATTAGGAGTGTGCAAACGGATCGGGTCATCTGGAACCCGAATCGGCCTACCAGAAAAAATAAGGTCGAGAATCGGTTCCTATTCAAAGTAGTTCCAATTTTTTGGAGCCGGTTGAAACCGGTTCGATTTTCAATTCTAGGTGATGACCCACCCGGACTGATTTTAGAACTGGTGTTGGGGTGTGGTTCATACTTCCCTGCGACAAGAAAGCTGGTGGACGGGGGTTCGAGAGGGTCGCCCTGGCGGGAGTCTCAAGGGGGTAGCGCCCCTTGGACACTAGAGAGCTTTTACGATTTAAGCCCTTAATTTTTCATTAGTAGTTTGGGTTTAGGCTCATGAATAGCTAATGCTATATATACTCTTTTTCGCTTGTAACTGAGTGATGTAACGAGAGGTGCATGGTGTTTATTATAGTGAAATTTTCTGCTGGACGTAGCCCTAATTTAAGGATAAACTAGGATAAATATCATGTCTTAAAAGTTTCTATTTCTCGCTCGTTTTACTTCACTGCGATTGAGCACTGATCCTAACAACCGGTTTATAGCTACTGTTAAAAAAACTATCTTGCTTGCCAACCTTGCCTCACCTCCTATGTTTCGTATTTCCCATCTCTCTCTCTCTCTCTCTCTCTCTCTCTCTCTCTCTCTCTCTCTCTCTCTATCTCTCTCTCTCTCTCTCTCTCTCGTTGTCGGCACAATCCGATCATTTCATCGATACTCATATTATTTCGATGGAAAAAAATGAAATCAGAAAAAGAAACAAAAGGAAAATAAGTTTTTGGGTAGATCCTAAAATCGGATCGAAAAATAGGGTCGGTTCCAAAGCAGGTTCTAGGATAAATAGGGCAGGTTCTCGGTTCCAAAAATTGAAAATGGGTTATTACAGGATCGGTTTCAAGGCCTAAGTCAGGACATTACCCACCTGGCCCATGCTCACCCTTAATTAGAATACCTTGATGACTTTTATAATTACTCGTTATGAGTAATATGAGAAATCCACTCATGATCTTTAGACTGCGAATGAGAAGCTATTTTTGCTACGAATGTTTATGGATTCAGTCGAATATCCCATTGCTCGAATTTACCAGAAATTAACAGTTGTAGTAGATGGTACGAACAAAGAAAGAATTTGATGACGTTGATCAGCCATTTGAGATTACTTATATAGATAAAAGCACAACCAAATCCCGAAAGCATCACAGACTAAATCAATAGAATCATTCTATGAACAATATCGTTCACATTAAGAACACGACTTCTCATCTCCAATAATCATTAAATAATTCAAGAGCAATATGTTCTGGGGTCGATATAATTCTTTTATCGTATTGGTTGATTTTTTCTCCGCGTTGATTCTCAGATCGAGGGAGGCGGCGTCATCCTTAGATCTCGGAGTTCCTAATCAACAAACCACCAAGAAGAAAAAGGGAAGTGGAAGAAGAGGAAGAAACAAATAAAATAGATTCTAAATGAGTCCCACATTTGAGTCTTTGTATATATATAATTTTAAAGGAGGAAAAAATGAGGGGTAATATGGTCAGTACACTGTGGAAGAGACAAGAGAGTGTCTAAACCAAATTGAGGGTAGATAAAGTGCAATCCTTTAGTAATTGTCCGAATATATTAAGAATATAGTTTGGACCTAAATAAGTCCTCAAACTGCTTCATCTGAATTCAAGAATATAAAATTCGAAGGTATTCCTTACGATGAATGGAAGAAAATATATTTTTCTCTAAACATGAGGGTGACCGTGAGGAAGGTAGACTTCACATCATCTTCGGATGGTTACCTCCAGGTGGGCTCTACAGTAGCAATTCACGCTTGGGGTGAGTCATCGGAGTTTCGACTCCTGCGTAAATTGGCATGTGTTTAGCACAGTACTTGTTATTTGGAGATACGTTGCCAGCAAGCTGGTTAACAAATACTGTGTGAAGATAAATATTATTTGGATAGAACAAGGTTGAAAAAGATAAACATCGGATATAATAAGGATAAAAATATGTATTATTTGTAAGTGGTTAGTAATTGTCCGGATATATTAAGGATATAGTACAAATTCTTCTCCAACCGCCTACCCCCAACCCAGTCTTTACATTGTCATCATCATCAACCCGACGTTGTCCTTGCCTTCCGCTGCCACCTATCAAGCTGTCGTTGCCATCATCACTTGTTTCGTGTTTTTTTATATTACGTTGAGAGTTTATTAGTAATACAAACCAAATAATGCATATTTTTTTTGGGTAAAGAAAAAAACAATAATGCATAATTTTTTGTCCACGTAAGCAAGATGAAAAAGTGTGACACTTTTTAGTGAAAGACTATTATAGTCTTTCAAATGAAGAAATGAGTTAAGTGGGTTAGATCCTATTATAACCGTGTGCGGGTGCGTGAATAATTACGCAATTATAGATACACTTGGCACTTTGCACATTTTGCGCGGTCTTTTTATTTTTGAAATTATTATAATAAAGTAATTATTATGATGTGACTTATCACATATGAGCTGCATCTCTTTTTATTAATTGTAATTTTAAATTTTAATTAATTAATTAATTATGTCATGTGGTTATTAGGAGCTCTTACAACCTCCGAAAAGATGTGTCTGAATTTATAATTATTCATATATTAAGAGATTTGTCTGAATTAACCTATTTTGAACATGAAAAGATATGTCTGAATTTATTATTTTTCGGAATGAAGAGTTGTGTTCTCTTCGTTAATATATGTACACTACATTTTGTTCATTATGTAATTTTTCTTACCATTTTTTTTATAATCAAGGTGTCCGGACCAGCTTGCGCGCACCTCGACTATTCCTCGAGGGAGACTAGCACAGTAACCCACCGCCATGACCCCCCCCTCACTTAAATCACAGGTGCTCATCTGGGGAATCGAACATGGAACTAGTGCGCCTAACCACACAATCCCAAGTACGCCCTAACCAACTGAGCTACCCATGGGTGGGTCCATTTTTTCGTTTCCTTCCAAAAGAAAAGAGAAATATATATATATATATATATATATATATATATATATATATATATATATATATATGTGTGTGTGTGTGTGTGTGTGTGTGTGTGTGTGTGTGTGTGTGTGTGTAGCCATTGTTTCTGATTATTTTTCTTAAGTGCTTTTGGAGAAATATCAAAATTGCAATATCATAATCTCGAGACTTTATTGTATCTCAGAGGATTTTTTTTTTCGGAAACCATTAGCAACGTTTTGGGCAAATAATTCCTTAAATAGAGTGTTATCATGCTTTAAAGTCTGATTTCATTAAATCACATTTGTTCATCTCACATTTCTCAACATAGTCAATGACCCATGGCCCTGAGTTGGCCGCCATGTCCGTCCCGTCTCAATCCTCGACGCTTGTAACCCTTACGAACTTGATCATATCGGCATTGGGCAACACTAGGGGTGATCTCTGAACCTGCTGTTGCACTCCAAGATCTCCACCAGCCCCGTTCAAGCATCACTGCGAGTTGGCGTACTTGTCGGTGAGCACGGCAGGGGAACCCTTTGAATATGATGGGATTTATCGCAACCGAATCAGATGATCACACAAAGAATCAAGAAAAAATGAATGACGTACGAGATTATCAAGGTTCACCCCAGAATAAGGCTACATCATGCAAAGAGATTTCACTATGATTTTCGGTTTGCAGTCGCTCAACTCGTTACAATGATCAGCAAAAAAGAGCAAAATATATATGCCATAAACGGGCTCAAAACCTAAACCTATGCGAAACCTCTATTAAGCCCACAATATACGGGTTAACTTAAATAAAAGCACAAACACGTTGCGCCCCCGAACTCCGGCAAGGGATGGGATGTCGTAATTTTGGACTGGTAAATTACCGCCCATACAAGTACTTATTTGATCAGCAACTATCAAAACAAGGCCAGCACATGTAGGCTTGCGGATTCCTTTTATCGTGCTAGTAGGCATATGCCACTGCATATGAGATAATTATCTAAAATTTCTTAAATATATTATACGGCGGTTAATTTAATCTCAAATTTTTTAATTCGATCAATTTTATCCTAAATATTTTTACTATTTTCCGATGCAATTTTGATCGAAAATCGCTAATGCAGACGCCTGTCGTCATATGTGACACCGTCGGATGCCCTTGCTTGTGGCCGGCGACCTCTGCCGGCCATCGCCGAGGTCTTGGGAACCGTCGCAGTGAAATAGGAGAAAAATATAAAAGAAAATGGAAAGAAAATAAAAGCAACACAAGAAAAAATTCAAATATTTTAAAATAGTTGTCAAAATGGCCCACGTCGATCGAAGCGTCGTAATTGTCTTAAACTTATTGTACGACGGTAGGCGCTGATTGGACCATCACGTCCGCAATTTTTAGCCAAATTGGTCGAATGACTACATTTGAAAAATTAAAACTAAATTGTTAGCCGAACAATAGATTTCAGACTTTTTGGACAATTTTCACGGTATATTATGTAGACCTGTTTCTAACAATTCACGATGAATGTACATAAAGTATAGATATATAGATTTTCTACTTACTGCTTAGAGGTTCTAGTATGTATGTGACACGGGTCGGGAGTTTAGTGACCCTTGAACAAAACGAGGGATCGGACTGTTAGAATATATTCTTTTTGGATATATTCAATTGTGGGCTTTATTAATTGTTTCTGTAATTATTAATTGGTCTAATAAATGTAAGATATATACAGTTTCCTATTCTAGTCAGATATGGGGCTGGATAGTATGGACTGAGATAAACCTAATATTTGATGAGGGGATAGGTTTCATTCTCTATAAATAGAGCTCAAGTCCCTCCTCTAAACCCTAATGTCCACATAACCTCACATATAGAATTGTCTCAAGCGACAGTGAGAGGCCGTGTCATTGAAGCCAGTGATAAATGGGGTTCATAGAGAAGAAGCTCTTGAGCATCGAATTCTCTCAATTCCGCATCAAGAACGATGAATCCAAAATAATGTGTGTTAATTCTTTAACTCTATGGATTAGGGATTCGTGTATATGTACGTGTTTATCTTGGGTCGCTGCATACGGATTAAATATGCAGCTTACATGTGGTATCAGAGCTTGCGCGTATCAGGTCGAGAATCGCGTTCTCGGTATTTTTTGAAATTTTATTTTTGTCGAAATCGAAAGAAAATTATATATTCAGAAAGGGCTCAACGAGACGAGAAAAACCGTCCAAAAATCATCACCGGTGACCGCCAGATGCAACGCTACGCGTGGCCAGAAGATGCGACTCATCGGGCGCGTGGCCGAACACGCCCCACGCGCCGACCTAGACCCGCACGTGTGTGTCACGTGCGGGATGACGTCAGCTGACGTCATTCAGCTGGATGCAGACCCGACCCGTGACCGACCCGAATCAGTTTACCATTCGGTCGGACCGGTCGTTGACCGGTTGGACCGGACCGCCTCGACCCGATTCCTGAAGTTCGGTTTAAGGAGCGGTCGGGCCGGTCGAGCCGGTCTGACTGGTTTCAGAGCCGGCTGGATTACAGAACACGTGCGCTGCACGTGGCTGCGCGTGGGCTTCACGCGCCGAAGCTTCAGGCGGCACGTGAGGGAGCGTGCGGTGTTCGATAGGGGAGTTCCAGGTACCGGTGTGCTCGTATGCTCATGCTCTACAATATGGTATATTTATTTTATATGTTTGGTATTTTTATGGATGGAAAATACGTATGGAACGCTAAATACGGGTGTATTTTAGGGTATTTTTGAAGTATTTTGTGGTATTTCTATATGATTTTGTGAAATACAAGTACAAGCTTACATGAAAGTACCACATGCAATTATGTGGAGCATGATTTATCAATTTCATGTTTATGGTTTGACATGAATTGTTGATGTATCGATAATGTAACTTTAAGGATGATTGCCCATAATTTCTGAAATTACATGCATATAGTAAATGTGAATATAAAGTTGTATCCCAATTTCAGGTAAATTCAGTTGGGTTGTGACTGCCAAAGCGACACGCTTAGTTGAGTTTAATAAAGAACAAGTTAAATAATATTGGGATGTTTCCAGTTTTAGTGCGTAGCTATACTCCCAAAGGAGGTAATTGTGTATGGTTGCATGGAGGATTACATGTACAGCATATGGTTGATGATTGATTAGTCTAAGTGTTGTCATACACCCAAAGGTGGTGATTAACGAAGATTGGAATAAATTCTCATGGCCGCTGTAATGTAGGGAATATACAACTGCATGTCATGTTTTCTACCCAAAGGTGATTATATGATGATGTATGTATCTCTCAAGTGAAATTTTGCATTATGCTAATTAAAAATATTGGGTATTTTTCAGTCACCTTTTCTGTGAACGGCAACTCCATAACTGTTGAAATTCTTACTGGTAGTAATTTTAAGAAGTGGAGAGAGGATTTTCTGTTTGGTATGGAACTGGCGGATGTTCATGCTGCTCTTAGTGTGGATAGACCCGCAGCTCTTACTGATGCTAGTACAGATGCTCAGAAAGCACAGTTTGCTGCTTGGGAAAAGAGCAATAGGATTTGCTTGCTGTCGATGAAGCGATCTATACGGGAACATCTTAGGAGTGATTTTGCTGCTGACATCACTGCTAGACAAATGATGGAGGCCTTGGTGGCTAGAAATCGTGAATCCCCTAATGCTGAAGTTGGGACACATATGTCAGGATTATTCAGCTTGAAGTATGATGGTTCTGCTGGTGTTAGGGACTATGTCACGAGGATGGTAGATCTACAATCAAAGCTCAAGGGGCTTAATGTTTCCATTCCTGATGCTTGTATCATACATTTTGCGCTGAATTCTCTTCCACCTGAGTTTGGTATTATCCAAACACAATATAACACTGCTGATCAGGCATGGACAATCAACGACTTGATTGCAAGGGTAGTGTCAGAAGAGACCAAGCTGAAGAAAGGTAACGTGCATATGGCTATGTATGCTTCTTCCAGTTCTGGTGCCAAGAAGGGCAAGGGCAACAAGAATCGTAAAGGAGCTCATTCCTCTGCTGGTCAGCATGACAACTTGGGTCCAAAGAAACCGACCTTTAAAAAGGACGGTAGTGCTGGTAAGGATGGTTTTTGCTTTTTATATAAGAAGGGAGGACACCTAAAGAAAGACTGCGCTAAATATAAGAATTGGTTATCTAAGCGTGAGCTTAAAGGTAATAGTTCTTTGGCGTTGGTTTATGAATCTAATCTGTCTGAAGCCCCATCTTGTTCGTGGTGGCTAGATAGCTGTGCAACTAACCATGTTGCGTTTTCCATACATGGATTCATAAACCGGAGGAAGCCAAATAAGGATGAATCAAAGCTCACCGTAGGAAACAACAATAAAGCTGACGTCGAGTTCGTGGGATATGTCATTTTAATTCTAGATTCTGGTTTTAATTTGATGTTAAGGAATACATTTTATGTACCTTCTTTTAGATGGAATTTAATTTCCGTATCAAGTTTGGACATGTGTGGTTAGTTTTTTGAGATTTCAAGCTCTGCGATTTCTATTTCTTTTAATTCAAATAAAATTGGGTTTTGCATCATGTCCAATGGATTGTACAGATTAAGTTTGTCTCCCAACGAAATATACGTCGCTTATACAGCTGAAAATGTTGTTTCCAAGTGGCCTCTACCTAAGGAACAGTCATACGCAATATGGCATAAATGTCTTGGTTACATCTCTAAAGAAAGAGTGGAAAGACTGATAGAGGCTGGCATTCTACCCACTCTTATAAGTGACCTAGACACATGCGTAGACTGCTGTAGAGGTAAGATGACCAAAATAAAGAAGAAACGGCAGTCCGTAGTTCTCACTTGTTAGAGATCATCCATACAGATATAAGTGGACCATATACAGCAACATTGTGTAGAAATTTTTATTTCATCACATTTATAGATGACTATTCCCGATATGGTTATCTATACTTGATTAAGGAAAAGTATGAATCTCTTGACAAGTTCAAGATTTTCCGGACTGAAGTTGAGAAACAGCTGGGGAAAGTCATAAAAATTATCAGATCTGGCCGCGGTGGTGAGTACTATGGTCGACATGGCGATGCTGGACAGCTTAAAGGGTCATTCGCCAAGTAATTAGAGGATTCTGGGATTGTGGCTCAGTTTACCATGCCCGGTAGTCCTGAACAGAATGGTGTAGCTGAAAGGCGTAATCGTACTCTTATGGATATGGTAAAGAGTATGATTACCAGATCTCATTTACCTGATTTTTTTATGGGGTGAGACTTCGAAAACGGCGATTTACATATTAAATTGTGTTCCTACTAAATCTGCGCCACTTACTCCCTTTGAATTGTGGACTGGACGGAAGCCTAGCTTGAATCATCTGAAGGTCTAGGGATGCCCTGTAGAAGTAAAATTGTATAACCCAACTTTGAGCAAGTTGGACCCTAAAACCACTCATTGTTATTTTGTCTCTTATCCAAATCATTCAAAGTGATATCGATTTTATAATCCCAATGGAGGAACGAGAATTGTGGATTCACAGACAGCAAAGTTCCTAGAGCTTGATGTAGCATAAAAGGGTGATTGCTCACAGACTATTGAAGATAACGGCACGGTGAGTACTCCTATGTCATTTTCTACACCTATACAGACAATTGTGGAAGTTCCAGTACCACAGATTGAACCTGTTAAGGCTCAGGAACTTGTTATTGAAGCAGTTCCTGATGAAGTTCCTCAAGCCTCTCAAGAACAAAATGAGGTAGAAGATGCTCCTCTAAGGAGATCTGTTAGGCAGAAACGATCAACTATACCACCAGACTATCAAGATTATGATATTTGTTGTGTTGTTGATCCAGTGACTTATACAGAAGCGATTTCTTGTCCTCAATCTAATTTATTGTTAGATGCAATGAAAGATGAGATGTTGTCTATGAAACATAATGAAAGTTACAAACCTGTTGGTTGTAAATGGATTTTTAAGACCAAAAGGGACTCCACAGGAAAGATTGAAAAATTTAAAGCTAGACTAGTAGCTAAGGGATTTACTCAGAGAGAAGGAATTGACTATGAATCAACATTTTCTCCAGTCTCTTCTAAAGACTCTTTTAGAGTAATTATGGCTTTAGTAGCTCATTTTGATATGGAGCGTCACCAGATGGATGTTAAAACTGCTTTTCTGAATGGAGATCTTGATGAACAAGTTTATATGGCACAACCAGAAGGTTTTGCAACAGATGATACAGGTAATCTGGTTTGTAGATTGAAAAAGTCTATCTATGGTTTGAAGCAAGCTTCTAGACAGTGATACTTGAAGTTTCATAGTGTTGTTACTTCTTTTGATTTTGTTGAGAACAAGCTAGATCAATGTATATACTGCAAGGTCAGTGGGAGAAAGTTTATTTTTCTCGTTCTTTATGTTGATGACATCTTGCTTGCTAGTAGCGATATTGCATTAATGCATGAGATAAAAAGGATGTTGTCACAAAATTTTGATATGAAGGATCTTGGTGAAGCGTCTTTTGTCCTTGGCATTGAGATCCATAAGGATCGTTCTCGCCGCACATTGGGCTTATCTCAAGGGGCTTATATTGATCGTGTTCTAAAGAGATTCAATATGCAAGAGTGTAAACCAGGGATTGCTCTAGTCTGCAAAGGTGATAAATTGAGTCTTTTACAATGTCCTCATTCAGAAATTGAGAAAGCACATATGAAGGATGTACCTTATGCTAGTGCACTTGGTAGTATCATGTATGCTCAAGTTTGTGTTAGGCTAGACATTGCTTTTGCAACAGGACTTCTAGGTAGGTATCAGTCAAATCCAGGACATGATCACTAGATCGCTGCCAAGAAGGTTTTGAGGTACTTAAAAAGAACTAGAGACTATATGCTGATTTACAGATGTGTTCAGAACTTGCAGCTAGTGGGATATTCAAATTCAGATTATGCTAGTTGTGAGGATGACAAAAAGTCGACAACATGGTATATCTTTATGCTAGCAGGTGGTGCAGTATCATGGAAAAGTGAGAAACAGAAAACAGTATCATCATCTACTATGCAAGCGGAGTTTATAGCATGCTTTACAGCTGCTACTCAGGCTATTTGGCTCCAGAATCTCATTAGGGAGTTGACAGTGTTTGACTTTATTGATAGACCCATATAGTTATATTGTGATAATAACTCTGCAGTGTTGTTCATTAACAACAATAGAGGTCTCAAGGGGTCTAAGCATATGGAGGTTAAGTTTTTGACCATAAAGGAGTCCGTGCAGAATGGTGACGTTGCAGTAGAGCATATAACTACAGATGCTATGATTGTTGATCGACTAACGAAAGGTTTACACCCTTGTGTATTTGAACGACATGTCATTAATATGGGCTTAGAAGTATCATGGGATGCCATTGTTTAGTAGGAGCTTTCTAGTTTTTGCTCTAATAAACTTTACAATGTTATATTACTTTTAGTAATGATTTTGATATTTATTGAACTTTTACATTCTTTGAAACTTTTTGAATGTGATATTGAATGCATATCTGTTGAAAATCTCAAGGAATTGTGTAAACCTTGAGTGATGACTGGGGCATTTATTTTAGCCAAAATGCATATGTCTTGTTACACATAAAGCATAGTTAACTATAAAGGTAAGACATATGTTGATTCGTTGGAACCGTAAAGATGTTCTCTCGTGACACATATGGTTTCGTGACACAAAAAGTGAGAGAATGATAACATATAAGGTGTCTCTATAATTTGAGATGTTATCCGTTTTCCATACTACCGTATCAAATCCATATAAGTAAAGTTAAGAGTGTTCGTGACCATGGATGGCTCTGTGTCTTCTGATGCAGTTACTGGCATGGTTCGGTGCTTGAGACTTTATGGGATCGGATTGACTATTGGGTATTATCTCTAGATCAATATAAAGATGTGCATATACAGTACAGTTACAATTAATTTAACCCAAGTGGGAGAATGTTAGAATATATTCTTTTTGGATATATTAAATTGTGGGTTTTATTAATTATTTCTGTAATTATTAATTGGTCTAATAAAGGTAAGATATATACAGTTTCATATTCTAGTCGGATATGGGGCTGGATAGTATGGGCTGAGATAAACCTAATCTTTGATGAGGGGATATGTTTCATTCTCTATAAATAGAGCTCAAGTCCCTCCTCTAAACTCTAATGTCCACATAACCTCATATATAGAATTGTATGAAGCGACAGTGAGGGGCCGTCTCATTAAAACCAGTGATAAAGGGGGAGGAGAAACTCTTGAGTATCTAATTCTCGCAATTCCGCATCAAGAACGATGAATCCAAAACAAGGTGCGTTAATTCTTTAGCTCTATGGATTAGGGATTCGTGTATCTGTATGTGTGTATCTTGGGTCGCTGCATATGGATTAAATACGCAGCTTACATGTGGTATTAGAGCTTGCGCGTATCAGGTCGAGAATCGCGTTCTCGATATTTTTCGAAATTTTATTTTTGTCGAAATCGAAAGAAAATTATATATTCAGAAAGGGCTTGACGAGACGAGAAAAATCGTCCAAAAATCATCGTCGGCGACCGCCGGACGCGCCGCCACGAGTGGCCAGAAGATGCGACTCATCGGGCGCGTGGCCGAAGATTCGTGTATCTGTCATGGGGTCCTTCTGCACTTGAAAATCTTGAAGTGATACTTGTTGATGCTAAAACATAACTCATGAGCGATGCAGAGAGTGAGAAGCGACTAACTACTTTTTTGACCACTGTAATTTTGAAAATGAACATTGAAATGTCCCTCAAAAGTAAGTAAATAGACTCGAAACATATAAAATGTGGTTAATCCTGCTGTAGAACTAGCTATTATTGCGAAAATAGGTGAATACAACCAACTATCATTAAGAATTTCTTCTTTAGACCAAAAACAAGCAAGTGGAGGGATACCACAAAGAGAAAGTGTATCTACTAAAAAAGCATAAGCAGTTTTTGTAATTGGTACATGCTTTTTTTAAATCTCCCATAAGAACCATATTCTGACGAGTCAGGGGGTTGTGTCAGATTGGTTTGTACTAGGAGTTCTAGGACTAAATAGAATACATTCCTTAGGAGCTCAGAAGACGGGTTGCCTCACGTGAACAAGCTAGTCAGGAGTTAATGTCGCTCTCCTGATGAGGCCATGGCAAGCCGAAACCAGTCGTAGTGTTAAAGATAATGTGTAATCGCTCAATACAAAGGACATCTGAGTTAAGCTGGACGTGGTATGACAGTATGACTCGATTCGGTAAAGATATTCACTTGAGTGTTCCATGGGACAACTAAAGAAAAGGGCTGGCTTGGCCTTGCACGACTTGCCAGGCGCCCCACAGGCTATTCCGCGGCCAAGGAAACTGTGAGCCCGTGACATGTGTCTATATGTAGGTATGTATGTAAGCTTAGAAAATTACCCTCGTAGGATTTGTTCGATATTTACAAACATTACTTACTCTCTCTCTCTCTCTCTCTCTCTCTCTCTCTCTCTATGCCACACCTAAACCCGCCTCCTTCACAATCTTTTAGCCTACAAATTAAGTCGAGTCACTCCACCAGGCACCAACCATCTAATTCATAGAGGAATTATGTTAACTTCTTCATAGAAGATGATATTAGTCAGTCAAATGAGCGTGACTAGTTATACTATTGTCCTTTTTTGTCTGAATTTTGCTAGTGTTTTTCATATTATCCACGATTCGGTCAAATTTACGCATGAAAAAATATTGACTTATATATATGAATTCACAAAAAAAAAATATGGTTGATAATCTTGTTTTCAGCAATTGTTATGCTTGCCAACAGGCATGCAGCTCTACTATAATCAAGTGATTGGAGGGTGGGCCGGAGAGTATTAGGGCCGGGGTTTGATCCTCGTGAGCCCGATGTTGCAGTCAAACTTCCTCGTTTGCGAAAAACAAAAACTATTGTTATGCTTTTCTAAGTTTAAATTCAAACTCATTTTGCCGCCTCAATAAACTTTGTCATTTACTCCATAAATTTCATAGGTTTGCGGTTGTCAAACTTCCTTGTTTGTCCCCGAAAGATGTACATGAAATTCAGCGTCAATTGCATGTGCTAGCGTAGCGTTATAAGATTTGAAAATCCAATGGGAAGGGGAACTTGCAAATTAAAGGGGAACGCAAACATGTTAAATTTGGAAAGGAGCAAGATCCATTCACGAAAACATTGTGTTTTGGGCACGTGGACAGCCGCAAAAAGTCACGAACTTGATGATAAATTAATCAATGTTATGGATAACTTACTCTTAAATAAGACTCAATGTCGAACTAACTCTGCGACAAGGCAAATTTGAAAGGGGCCGATGAAATTAGAACCGCGAGTTAATGTAGTTAACTAGTTATAGAAGGACAAACCCGTTTTCGCGTTTTGATCAAATCTATGAATGGATAACCTACTTATAGAACAAAATGACCAGAACAAGATGTGTCCATTTTTAATTGCTTATACAATTTCTCATAGGCCAAGCAAAATCCTGTTTGCTAATTTTATAACACTAACAAATGATGCCCATCCAATGAATCTTCTAATTAGGGAAATTTGAGAGACCTAAAAAAGATGATGCCCATGTTAGGAATTTTTCAAATTAGGAAGGTTGAGGATATCTTTCTCCTATTTTGGAAAAATGTGCAATTGTGATTGGTCCCATTGGAATGACCCATTTGTCACTTCTGCCAATTTCAATCATTTAAGTCAAATCGGAATGTGATGCCACTCACGAAACCTACTCTTCTCAAGACTTCACAATCTCCCTCTTCTCTCCACCGGAATCAAATCTCTAAACCCTAGGGCATCTACTGGTTTTCTGCTGCTTCCATCCACTCCCTGGTCTCTACAACTTCATGGTCCAACGTTGACCCTATCGAATTTGTCAAGAATGATAGGGACAAGGAGAGAACATCCTCGTGGTACCGTCACCGACATCTTCATCTTCGAATGTGCTTCGCTAGTAGTGATGAAGATCGGCCATGGCTGCGATGATCAACAGTCGCTCGCAGTTCTGCGAGTAGGGGAATTTGTGGTCAACCTCTACGTGCAGGCCGTAACTCACCTCATGATGACCACGTGTGGCGTGAGCGACCTGCAATGGCTGGTTTCAAGAGACTCCATGGTGGCTCGAGTTGGAGAGAGGAGCTTCGCGTTTGTGATGCTAGGGCTTGTGTATGGCCTCCAGCTTCCTCCGGTTTGTGATGAAGACACGGTGGACACCCTGGAGAGGGTTTTCATGAGGTTTAGCGACTACTCCGTCCTCGATGATGGAGAAAATGGTACAAATTCACCCTTGCCCTAGCTTCCATCTTTTGCATCTTCAGACTCGATTTTTAGTTTTCTTGAGCACAAATGGTAGATGCATATTTTTTTTGTTGATATGGATTTTCTTAATAAGGGGGCAAATTCATCGTGGAAGGAATCTCGCTTGTTCCTTTAGATATGAGATTGATCGATAGACTCGATACTAATAGTGTTAGGGAATTTGAACGCTTGTTGTGCGTACCCATCCTAACGGTTGAGCTGGTTCGCGTTTTTTTTTTTTTTTTTTCACGATGTTGGTGAAAATTAAAGTCATAAAAGGAGAAGGAAGAACTTGGAGCCTTGAAATCGTTGAAAACCTCGCAACAAATTGTAATAAAAATCGGTATTGATTTTCTTAATTGGCTTTCCATTTTCGATGTTTGGACTTTTTTCGACATACCTCATATCATTTATTATATACACATAATGTCGAAATATTTCAGTCGCTTAACTCTGAGGTTGTTTCGACCCCAAAAAAAAAAACTCTGAGGTTGTATATTTTTTATTTATAAGTGGTTTTTTTTTTTGTATTTGTTAATTTAAGTTTTTGGATTAGTTTTAGTACGATAAATACGATACAATTGGATAGAAGGACTCTAATTCTTCTAATTCTAACAGGTCATCCATGTCTTGAACACGAACCAATTTTCTGGGCAACAGTACGACCGGCTATTGAGAACATCGCCCGTTCGAAGCTCGGAAATAACTGGCGACTCATGGAAGGGAACGAGGCAACAAGCTTGTCAAAGGTTGTCAGAACATCGGCTACGACCAAGATTGTGAGCAACGCCATTCTTACTGGCTTCTTAAAGCCTATGCACGTAGAAATCTTCGTCGTGAAGGTGGAGGACCAGAGAAGGATGGACAGAGGTTCTGAGGATGCGTTTTCTTCCATTTCAGTCATTACCGACATTGTTGACTCCTTTGGTACGGTTCGGGAAATTACAGCCGGCGATCCTCCGCGAGTTCCCGAGGATGCTCAGGAAGAAGATGGCTCGGTGACAACGTTGCGAATTAGATTTTGGAAGTTGAATCAGCTTGGCGTCGAGCTTTTCTTGCGTCAATAATCGAAATGCTTTGATAGGCCGATCTGAGATTTATTGATGAATGTGGAAGGAAATGGTGATGGGTCATCCAAGCATTGTGGACATACTAATATTTTCATTCATGCCGATTAACAACGTGTTATGTGATCTGACTTGGATCCCAAGATCTTCTTTTTTTTCAGTCAAATAAACCGGATTGCTCTTTGTTGTTTTATAAGAGGGTAGAAGTTCGTATATTAATATTATTATCGCCTATAAGCGGGACTTGATTTTCGTATAGGAAAATTAGGTTGATAGACAAACCTGAAACCAATCGCAAATGAGTAATCTGAATGCATATAAATAATCAGAGCCCAACGAATTCACGTTGTGTCCTTAAAATAAATTTTTTTCCTCAACCGGTACCCAAGGTTCTTGGACAATTGCCTTCTAAGATAGAACGGATCGTCTTTCCTCGAAATCGGTACTTGTTTCAAAAGAAACTTTCGAACACAACTTCGCGGAATAATTGCACAAAATGATGACGATGAAGAATAAATGACGAACATAACAGTTATTGTATCTAATGCAATGATCAATGCTTTATATATTTATAGAGAGTGAAACGAAGAGTCACGAAGACACATGATTTCATCGAAAGGGTTCGTCATCGAAAAGGCACGATTTCGTTGAAAGGATTCGACAAAACGTCACAAAGTCGTACAGTTTCGATGAAATGTTACGAAGTTGTACGGTTTCGTCGATTAAAGGTTACGAACCGAAACAACTCTTCATTTCTCATTCAACTTCTTATGGGACTTTAAGACCAAAGTTCCAACAATCCCCCACATGAATGAGAAGTTCAATTATCAAAATTCTCTATGAATGCATGACATGCAATGTACGAATATTCCATGAGAGAACGTTACATCAGGATAAGTAGTTTGAGACTTTGAACTTTCCCTAGTGAAACCTATCGGACTTACTCGGTCAATCAGTAGACTTGATGTCTTTGAACTATCGACTTTTGGTGTAAGCCTAGGCAATAGAAATCACACAACTATCTCTCGAACAAAGTTGGTTCTCACTATTGTGTTCGTTTTGGCCATGAACACTGCCTGGTCCCATGAGTGCTTTAGAGAATTCGGCCTTTCAAATTCTCACAGAAACGGCCCTCACTTCACACTCACATAAGTGATTTCTGAATGTGTGGCATATCATATACTCGATTCCGAATCATTAAAAACTTACGCTTAACATCCCCATATTAGTACTATCACTATACGGGAATAAGTAAGAATTTACAGTACTTTACACGGCCTTCATAACTTGGTTGTCCCTTGAACCTATATCTTGGGATCTCTAGTCAACTAGGTAGGGTTTCCGCTATGATGACTTATTTTATAGCCTTAAACCCATTTCCCTTGATGTTTTCACAACCATATTTCTAGTTAGGCCTTTTGTTAATGGATCTGCAGCATTATCATTTGACTTCACATAGTCAATTCTGATAATTCCACTAGAGAGTAGTTGTCTTATAATATCATGTCTTCAACGTAGATGTCGAGACTTATCGATATACATAACATTCCTCGCCCCCACACTTTGAGATAATTCTTGAAATCTTTCCAAGACAGTGGTAACTTTTCAACGAGGGCAGCCATTTGAAGTGATTCATTTAGAACCATATCTTCTGCATGAATGTCATACATGATCACTTGAAGTTCCTGAACTTGATTTAAGATAGTTTTGAAATCAACCATCTCAAAGTCCAAAAATTTGCCAAATTCAAAGTTGTGAGATAGAATAATTTCTTATGTTGCCATCTCTTAAAATTAGTCTCATTGAACTTTTCTGGCTTCTCTCCATGAGTTGGAATAGACTCAATAGACGTCATCGATATTGAAGCCATTTCTGAAACTAATACTCTTGAAAAATAGACATACATATTCATATGCATTTTTCCACCCATAAAGGCCTAAAAAATGTAGTATTAATATATCACAATGTAGAGCATCCTCATACGAGTATGCCAGTACCAAGAACTCCCAAATCGGAGTTTGGATGCCCGCTTAAACACCCGTTTAAAGATCCGGTCAATGAAAGTCAACGAAAGTTAGCCCGAGTCAATGGTCAACGAAAAGTCAACGGGTCAGACCGGTATTCGGACGAACCGAACCGATCAGGTCCAGTTCACTCCAAACAAAGGACACTAATGTTATGATGACGTCAGCGTGCGGTTTGACCAAAGTTAACCGTCGCGCTGTTTCATGCCAAGCGCGTGACGCCCACGCGTTATTGTCTCATTATCATGCATTTTGGTTCAATTTGCACAAAATAAAAATTCTAGGTGAAAATTCCATCGAATTCTATCAACCTACGAACTCTCACTAGAAAAATAATTACACTCTCGTGTAATCATAAAAGCATAGCATGATGCGAACTATATAAATAATTCAAGCATCAATTATAATCAAATACGAAATACTAGACATAGTCTAGTATATATCGAATTGCATGTAATGGCAAGATGATAAATAAAATGAACAATGGCAGAATCGTAAATAACCTGCCATAGCAAAACAATAAATAAGCAAATGGTGCATGCGCCTTTTTAAACCGGTGACACAACTTTTTTTTATTCTTGCAAAAACAGAACATGTTCCTCTTGTCTCTATTTGAACACAAGCATTCAAACATAAAAGAACAATGCGTGCGTCTTTCTTCCTTGCGCGTCCGACGCGACTGTTCACCCCCTTTTTTATCCTTTTTTTTTTAAGAACTCCATTGTTCGATGAACCATAGGACGCAATTCTTCAATATCCAATATTGGTTCGACGACATTTCCATTACAAAAAACAGAACACTTACAACGAAAAAGGACTATACAAACCAAGCAAAGAAAATTAAATTTGTCTTAAAATTGTTGTTCTCTAAGAGGGTAGAAGTTCGTATATTAAGATTGTAGTCACCTATAAACGGGACTTGATTTTCATATAGGAAAATTAGGTTGATAGACAAACCTGAAACCAATCGCAAACGAATAATCTAAATGCAGATGAATAATCCGAGCCCAACGAATTCACGTTGTGTCCTTAAGAAAAATTTGACCCCTCAATCGGTACCCAAGGTTCTTGGACAATTGCCTCCCAGGATAGAATGAATCACCTTTCCTCGAAAGCAGTACTTGTTTCAGAGGAAATCTTTTAACACAACTTCGCGGAATAATCGCACAAAACGATGATGATGAAGAATAAATGACGAACATACTAGTTATTGTATCTAATGCGATGGTCAATGCTTTATATATTTATAGAGAGTGAAACGAAGAGTCACGAAGACATATGGTTTCATTGAAATGGTTCATCAACGAAAAGGCACGATCACAAGGATTCGACAAAACGTCGCGAAGTCGTACGGTTTTGACGAAACGTTACGAAGTTGTACGGTTTCGTCGATTAAGGGTTACGAACCGAAACAACTATTC
This sequence comes from Rhodomyrtus psidioides, assembly GCA_021437785.1. Lineage (NCBI taxonomy): Eukaryota > Viridiplantae > Streptophyta > Magnoliopsida > Myrtales > Myrtaceae > Rhodomyrtus > Rhodomyrtus psidioides. Next base: position 35,055 of record JAILYB010000077.1, on the reverse strand, counting down.
ATTTCTCATTCAACTTCTTATGGGATTTTGAGACCAAAGTTCCAACACTCTTTAATTGCTTTTTCCTTATACGATTAAATCAATCATGGTAATTGATCACACATAAGAATCTATTTAGCTTATGAGTTTCGTGAACGCACATTCTTGACATGGATAAACAAACCCAAAAGCTTAAATTAATAGGTGAAGGAAGACCGAGGTTAATTGTCAAGCGGTGTGAAACAATACTTCAGCATTCTCAATTGATCGTCGGACACAGTTCCGCCGGTTTCCTCTGTCGCCATGGAGAGCTTTCTTTCTACCCTAACCTTTGTGATAGTTTTCTCTGTGCCCTATCTCCCACCTTAAACCTTTTCTCCACCAATCTACCTCTAGTGATATCTCCAAACACCTTTTCTCTTACCACCTCCTTTCAAACCCTTATCTTACCCCTATTTTTTTGTCCTAGCACAATGAGTGACCAAGAAAAGGTTGCTGCTCTCTGTGAAGGAACGAGCAATCTTTGGCCTCAAATGCAATCTGTCAGATCAAGAGTCTGTGAATTTACTCTTGTTGGGTAACTTTTTGCGAGCTTAGCCATGAAAAAAGGTGTGGAAGTGGGAAAACTTAATGATCTACCAACTTGATAGAGTTCCTTTCGCATTCCTGTTCTCTAATGAAAGAGAGAAGAAACGAATCCAGGATGCAGTACCATGGGCTTTTGCATTCTTAGATCGGTGTACTATCTGAGGTTAATAAGCATATAATCCGATGCTCTGTTCGATTTAATTTGTGAAGTATCTGATTCATTGTGGAGACAAGTGCTTTAAGAACTGTGCGATCATCTAAAAAGATAAGTTGTCATTGTCTTTTAGAATGCCGAAGTAATTATTCATCATATAAAAACAATTCCAAAGAAGCAGATAATTGAGGGCTCTACATTGAACATTAAGGTTCTATTTGTTTTACGAAAAATAGTTAATTCAAAAAATATTTGTCTATGAATAATCGCTTATAGAGCTTTCAAAAGCGAATGAAGGAATATTTACGTTAAATATTGTCGATAGTGAATTTTTTTTTTCATTGACTAATTATTCCAAGCGATAGGAGCAATTATTTTTAGAAAAATATTTTCTAAATCGCGGGCACCCTACATATACACTTTTTTGGCTAGATAGTAAGTGTATGAAGGAGTCACATGTTACGGCATTGTAATTCATGATTTGAGTGCTGGAATCTTGGAAGGAAGATGCCAGCATGTACAAATTCAGCTAATTTAAGCAGGAAATACAGCTCATGTTACAAATGACCATAGTTGCAGGTTTGGAATGCCGACAAAGAAATTTGCCCTAAACAAAAGGATCAAAAGTTAAGCCAAATATAATTCAAACCGGTTCAATGGGAATCTCATTTATGGTTTTACTGCAATGCCTACGACAGGATGGAACCAAAGTGTGGACGATATCACATGTATCTATACAGCTCATAAAATTAGAAGCACAGCAAATACTGACAAATTAATCATACTCAGCCCTCGACCAAAAAAAAAAAAAAACATGCTTAGCTCGCCAACCTGTTGAAGCTTCACTGGAAAATCAATCTGCACCACAACGAACGAGTCAAGGTGAAAAAGGAAAGGATTCGGAGCCCGGAGATAAAGGCAGAGACGTTATTCTAGAGAGTAGGAAAGTAACTAAAAGTCTCCAACATTTTGGATTAGTACCAATTTAGTCTCAAAGCTTTTATTGTGACCAATTTAGTCCTAAATTTTTGCATTTGTATTAATTCAGTCCATCTAACTAATTTTGACCGGAAATCGCTTACGTAGACCCTGGCCGTCTTACATGGCGTGGCGTGAGTGACGCTAACATGAACATTCTTTATTTAATTTTTAAACTACATTTTTTATTTTTAAAAATCCTTTTTTTCAATTTTCTTTTTCTTCATTATTTTTTTCCTTTCACATTGGCTGGCGAGGCCCAACCAACCGTTGATGGCCATTGGTAAGGGCTAGCAAGCCCTTGGCGGCTGCTAGCAAGGGCCTTGCAGCCTCGAAGGCCCTCGCAGGCCAAAGTGAAAAAGAAAAAAAAAGGCATGAAAAAATTTTAAAAAAGAAATAAAAAATATTATTTAAAAAGGAATTTTATTTTAGAAAATTATTCAAAATATTCACATCATCGCCAACCGCACCACGTAGGAAGACCATGTTAACGATTTTCGAGCAAAATTGGATTGATAAACTAAATTGGTACCAATGCAAAAAAAAAAAAAAAGACTGAATTGATATCAATGAAAAAAGTTTAGAACTTTTTCGTACTTTTCTCGCTCATATTAGTATATGTATATAAGGTTTAATACTACGCAAAATCCCAAACTGACGTACTTGTAACAAATTTATCATAAACTAATTTTTTTATTACAAAAAATTTCAAACTGGTACATTTATGATAAACATATTATAAACTAATTTTTTTACCATAAAAAACTCTAAACTGATATACATGTGGCAAATTTACCCTTTGTTAGTTTTCATTAAATTGTGTTAATGCCGCGAAAAACTCTAAATTGATATACATATAACAAATATAAGGGTAAAAATTCTAAATTGGTACACTAGTTAATTGCCACATGGCATAACGAAAACTATCGAAGGATAAATATCAGTTTATTTAAGATAAATTTGTCACAAATATATAAATTTGAGATTTTTCGTAATATTAATCCTATACGTAATTATTAGTAGAATATTATGTTGGAAGATGGTGATCTACGGATGGCTTCTGGTGAAAGGGTATCATGATGCGCTTCTACGAAATACTGTTGAAATCATGTTTTGTCAAAGAGCAGACCGTCGGGCAACAAAATGTCGCTGTCAGGTGGAATTATCTCAACCCACTGGGAATTACCAACCCAACGTATCGATTTCCACACGACATGTGATCATGACTCAATCCATTACTCAAAATTAGACCTATCGCCTAACTCGTACTTTTTTATTTTAAATTTTCTAACCTATATTTGATCACTGAATGGTTATATGATTTAATGATATTAATTAAATAGGTTTAGAATGATAAGGCCCAATATAATATGAATGTTAAATGGATTTACAACTTACAAAATCAATTCGAATCACCATGGAAATTAACCTAAACTAAGAAGAAAAAATCTCGGCACATTCAGAGAGATAATGTTTGGAAATTAACCTAAACTAGGCTCCGTTTGTTTCGCGGAAAATATTTTTTAGAATGTCATTTTTCAGGAAAATGATATTATTTTTCGGTGTTTGGCTGAAATCTGAAAAATGACCTGGAATATGTTTTCCGCCGTTTGATATGGAAAATTGAATTTGATTTTCTCTCATGAACTCCTTTTAATAATTTTTTTTTCTGTTTTTTGTTTTCATTTTTTTTTATTTTTTCTTAACATTTCGAATTCTTCAAATTATTTAACTTTTTCTTTTTTCTCGCTTTTTTTTATTTTTATTTTTTTCCTTTTTCCATGGCCAGTGACCGACCGTTGATGAGCTTGAGGCTCGGTAGCGTAGCATCAACTGCCTTGCGGTTTCAAGCGAAAATCACATGCCAATGCACTCAGTTTTCACATCGACATGCCTCTTAATTTGCCCTTTCGCCCATGACAACTACATGAAAACAATGAATCAAAGTAACAAACTACAATGTTAGAAAGTTTCTAGGAATCAAAATTCAGGTTTTTCATATACTTCAATTGTGACATTCTGAATTTTCTTCCATTTTGAGACTGTTGAATGAGAAGAATCTATCGATGTATTTCAGTCTTATTTCGCACGGATCTGATCAATCCTGAGTAGACTAACCAAAAGGGAGAGGCTAACGCATGACAAGGTACGTGGACCTAGGAAACTTGAAAAAGGAAATTACGCTTTGACCATAAGGATTGCTAAGGGAACATTTAGAGCCAATAAGGCCGATCGAATAACGATTGAGGAATCCATTGCTAGCGTTATACAGTTGGAGCGTAGGTGATGCCGTATAACCAATGTATAATTTGCGAAGTTTTCCTAAATCGATTAATGACGATCGAGACCGTCGGAACTAGCAATGAACCCTCGTAATTACATGACAACCAAAGCCGTCGTATTTTGAGTCATCCTAAGTGTGATAAGAGTCACAGAGTCGATGCACGTAACGTCTGCAAAAGCCACCCGTTAGTTCGAGATAAACTGAAGATACGATTGCCAAGAGATCGACCATGAAATAGAAACTCGAATTGGCAATTGAAAATGAAGAATTTCAAAATTGGAAAAAGAATTTGACGTCGCCTCGCCAATGGTCATTCAAAATAGGAAAAACAAGGTTTCGGACGAAAAGTGCCAAATTACCATCTTGCCCCTCGACCACTTGCCTTTGCCTTAAGAATGATGGAAGGACAAAATGGTCATTTTAGACCCCTCTATATGCTGCCAAAAATTTATGTGGATGAGGTCAAAGAAGTCAAAGCTAGGTGGTTAAATTATTGGAGGCATGCCATGTGTCACTCAAAGAGGAAGCCAAGCATTAATTGCCATTAAAATCCATCTTGTCAATTTTTGCACCAATAATTTGGTGGAAGATTTCCCTAGCCTTTGCACAGTCGTGCACACCCTTTTCCTCTCATTTTCCCCTTCATTTTTCTCTTCTTCTTCCTCTAGCAAAAACTGCACCGTCCGATCAGTTTCTGTCCTTTTGTTCAGTGAGCTCAAGCGCCACTTCCCACCGTCCGTTTGTTGTGTTCCGATCACCAGAAGTAAGATCAATCTGTCCTTAACAAGTTTCAAGTGGTATTTTGTCATTTGGTTGAGTATTTTTACCCGTGTGAGCTCGAGACCAAAACCGAACAAAATCTGCGCGAGTTGGGGTAAGGCTTCCGTTTACCCTCTTAGAGACTTCAAATGACTTCGTTCTTTTTTTTGGGATCTCTATAAAACGTAGTACTTGAGTTAGACGAGCTGTGGTTGCAAGTTTGGTGGTGTTAAAATAGGTTTTCATGGCTGATTTTGGGTGACTTCCACTGAACAGAAAACTGATCGCCGAGTACCAAGAAGAAACCGAACTGTTTGAGAGCTTCGGGGTGTTGTTTCTCTTCAAAACTCTTGGTGAGCTATCTCAACACTTGGATTAAGTTGTTAGCAAGTTTATTTCGTGAGAAATTGAGACCTAAGGTTGAGTTACGACTTGTTTGTGCGGGTTGAACCAAAATCGGTTCTGTTCTATTACTGCCCTATTTGGACCGAATCTGTTGGGGGTTCTTTAAAGAGTATTTTGACTCCAAATTGAGTCGCAAGGCTTCATAAGACGTTAAGTGAGGTGTTAATGGGGAGTATGTGAAGTGGATTGGGAGTTAGAGATGATTTAAGGGCTAATTGGTGCATGAAACTCCGAGTCACATTCTGCCCTACATGTTGTTGCATGAACCGAATATATTGAGAGTTCGTGGAGGTATCGTTGTGTATTCGACTGATCAATAAGGCATCTTGAGTTGCCATTTGGTTGGTTATTAAGAGATTGGTATAAAGGAAGTGAAAATTTATTGACTTTTGATCCGAGATTAATGAATTTCCTAGGACGGCCTGTGATTCTCGGTGAACCGTGCTCTTGTGGGATTGAGGAGAATCAATTAGTATGAAATTTGGCTAGTCGATCAAGGTAAGTATTTCCTAAACCCTTACTCAAACCCTAGGACGCTACTGGATGATTGAAATGTATAGCGCAATGGTATGACCAAACGCATGGTAATTGATATCATGTGGTTTTAATGATTAGAATGTATATCTGAAATAAATGGCTAGAATGCCCCTGCGATTGCATGGCCAGAGAACCCTGATGCAAATAAATGGCTAGAATGCCCTGAAATATCAACTGGCTAGTATGCCCTGAAATATTAATTGGCTTGAATGCCCTTGTGAATTACATCGCGGCTTGGAGCCTTGGCGATGAGTGAATTAAAGTGGTTAATTTGATGACTTGTATTATTGTGAGTTTAATTGATGCTAGTGTGTGAAGCTTGGGTTTTGTTGACACCTGATTTTTGACCATCTTTTATTTTAGTTTTTATTTCTAAAATTAATTAAAAATAGCAAAAAAAGGTCCAAAAATTGCAAAATCAACTTTGGAAGCCTTAGCCTAGCCTTAGGAACCAATTTTGAACAAAAAATATTTTTGTATTTTTTAATATTTTTTGGAATTTATTTAATTATAAAAATACCCAAAAAATCAGAAAAAATACCATCCGTGGTCAGAAAATTACACAAAAATATTCAGAAATTTTATTTTAATTTGGCTTGGTTCATGGGGTTCCTTCACAAACCTAATCCCGAACCGGGCCTAAAAAATCCTTTTCGAGTCTTTTAATTTTCAATTCTCGGTTTTTATAAGCTATGACATTGGACTCTAAATTATTGATATGTAATTGGGTCAATTTACCCTCCAATTTGATCAATTTTAGCCAAAAGGGCTTAATTGCATAAAAATCTTTCAATTTAGTCCCCGGTTTTACAATTTGTGAAATTAAATTTCACACGGGCACACCCATTAAAATTAAACACCTCTACCCCATATTTTTCATCATGAGGAATCCATTGGTGGGCTTATTTTTGATTAATTCGATCGTTTGGCCCCTCAATTTGGCGAAATTCATTTTCGGATCCTAGGGACAATTTGGGGTTTTCGCAAAATTTCAATCAATTGATTCACGAAAATACCCATATTTGATAGGAAATGTGTCAAGGAGTCCGATTATGCGTTCAATTTCATGAAAATAGGTCAATTTGGGGCCCAATTAGAGTGATTTGGTCGAACCGGGCCGGTCGGGTCAGACCCGACCCGACCCGGTCCGACCGGGTCTGCAACAAAGTTGCAGACCCATGCGGACAGAACGTGAAAAAACAGGGGGGCAGCGAGGCATGGCATTTTTATAGTGAAAATGGGACAGCAAGCATGGGAAACATATGGGCAGATCGAATATTCGTCTTGGCAGGGGCGTGGGCATGAAAAAAAGGGCCGGTCGGCCACGGGGGGAGGTCGGCTCGGGTTTAAAGGGAAAAGAGGGCCGAGAGAGAAAAAAAAATTTTGGGAGCGGAAGGGGAGCGCGAAAGAACTTCCTCGAATCTTCAACATACCACAGTGAGCAACACCAAGGGCTCGGTGGTCGTCGGCAAGCTCCGGACAGGTAGGTATCTCGCCGGATCTCCATTTTTGTTCACGCATGCCACGTGTTCGTTGAAATGCCGATGCATGTCTTAGCTCGGTTTTGTCTCGGTCGTGCCTTATTTGGGTAGCATGCGTTCGATAATGGCCCTAAGTTACTCCTAGAACTGCTTCCCGTCCTGTATGTGTCTTCGTTTTGCATCGGAAACCACCGAGAGCAGCGGTCCGAGCTTCGCCGGCCGCGGTCCAAACCGGGAGCTTGGCGAGGGGCTTTCGGCGGCCGCCGAGCTTCAGACGACCTCAGGTAAGTTCCCCGACCCTTCGTGGATGCTCCCTGATTGATCAGAATCGATTTTAAAGCTAAAAAAAAAATTCTGAAAATTTGCTCGCCGGCGCCGGTTCGGTCGAGCCTCGTCCGGCCACTTTCCGACGATAAACCTTGCATGTTAATGCCGCATGATGATGCTGGTAGTGTAGGGAGTCTAATGGCGGAGAAATGGATAAGAAATAACGAGTTTTGGAGGCCGGTTTACGTTTTCCGGCGAGGGTCGCCGGAAATAGACACTGTTCATCGTCTTCCCCTCCGGCCAGTCAACGGTCAACGGCCGACGTGGCATGCCACGTAGGCGCCACGTCAGCCGGGTGGGGCCTGTCCGAGTCTTATTTAAATAAAATGCAATGAATGGTCCGGATCGCGACACGTGTCGCGATCCTGTAATTTTGGGAAAATAAAATAAATGATTTTCGAATAATTGATCCGGCGGACGAGGATGTGCCACGTGGCTCACTGAGGGACGTCCGATCTTGTACAAGATCGGACGCACCAGAGGAGGCCACGTGGTACGTTCTAGAGCGTTCGATTTGTGTGGTTTTTCTAAAAAAGAAAATAATTAATTTTTTATCTAACGGCCACCAATGAGCCACGTGGCTCCCTGTGGATCGTCCGATCTAGCGGAAGATCGGACGCACAGGATGAGGCCACGTGGCGCAATGAGAGCCGCCCGATCCGGGGAATTTTCGGATAATTAAATAAAATACATAAAAAATCAAAAAAATTGTTTAAAAAATAGGAAAAAATATTTAAAAAATAAAACGGTGTCGTTTTAGACCGGTGCCGACCCCTAGGGTCGGGCCGGGCGCCCGAGAGGCGCGGCCCGGGTTTGATCCGGCCCGGAAAATATTTTTAAAAAAATTATAAAAAATTCAATAATAATAAAATAATCAAAAAATCAATAAAAAATAGAAAATCATAAAAAATTTCAAAAAAATTCGAAGAATTCAGAAAAATTCTAAAAAATTTCAGAAAATAGGAAATGGCTACATTCAACTAGCCACAACCTGTTCCGGGTCTTTCGACCCCCGGTCTTTCCAAAAATGACGGTTTTGCCCTTCCGGCAAACCGTCTTCCAAAAAATTCTAAAAAATTCTAGAAAAATCCCAAAAACTAGGAAATGGCCACAAACAACTGGCCAAGACTCATTTCGGGTGTTTTGAACCCCGACCCTTCTTAAAATGACGATCTCGCCCTTCGGGCGAATCGTCTTCCAAAAATTGAAGAAAAAAATCAAGAAATTCCAAAAAATTCCCAAAAATGGGAAATGGTCACAAACAACTGGCCATGGAATATTTTGGGTAATTCGGTATCCAAAGCTTCCAAAAAATGACAATTTTGCCCTTCGGGCTAATTGTCCCAGAATCTTCCCATTTTACCCCTAGCCCTAAATCACATCTTCCCTAAGCCCTTATGGCTATACTAGGAGGCCAATGATTGAAATTGATGTGCATTGACATGATTTATTTATGCACTTGACTTGCGCTTTCATTATATTGACTGTAATTTGATAGGACCAGTCTTCAAATCTGCATGAAACCCTGAATCAAAACTATCTCACCCAAAATTGCGCCTGCATGAACTCTTAGTCAGGAAAATCACTCGCGTTAGGTACCGAAAGGGCGTTGGTAATGACACCGACGTAACCATGTCCCCAAACCCAAAATCTCTGGTTCCGCAGAACTGATCGGTCTCTCCCAATCGGTCAGTAAGGTTTCTGGTCTACCCTCCAAGAAAGATCGGTGGCGACTCCAAATGCATGCACAAGTTGCACATGCCACCCCGACCACACTAAGGTCGAAAGCGATCGACTCTTATCGTCGAACCCCTCAAAAGAAAACTCCCACCGCGATTTGGTATGGGCCTGGGAGGGCCCGCGCCGATCCAAAGCCCGCGATCGGTAGTCCATTAGCCGCGTCCGTGTTTTTCGGACGGGTCGCGACAGGTTTCATGGTTGTGATGTGCTTGATGGTGATTTCCTTTATATCAAGTACCGTATGAAAGTGACATTGAGATGCTATATGCCAATGCTTGATGAATTCCCTGCATTCTTGCATTATTGTACGATCTAGTGGGACTAGTGGTTTGGTGGTTTCACTTGCTGGGATGTAAATCTCACCCGTAGTGGGACATATTTTTCAGACCCCAAACTGTAAGCATGTTACCAATTAGGCATGACGATCCGAAAGAGATGACCGCCACTTTTGACGAGTTTCATGAAAGGAAGGGAATTACATACTGTTAAATATGTCTTGAATTTTATGTACTTGGCCTGGTTAATTACCCGACCCGACATATTTTGTGCGACCCAAAATTGGAGAGAAAATTAAGATTTGGTTAGTGACGCGGAGAGTTGGGCCGATAGGCCCAACTCGGAGCAAACGAACAAATCTCCATAGCGGTGCGACAGATCGCAATTGGGGTTTGGGGGCAACGCCCCCGAGAAAAAAAAATTGGGCTCTATTTACTACTGCGGCTAGGGTTTATTTTGTTGTACGACGGTTTTTTCGTCATCTGAGAGATTTGTGAGCTGTGAGCTTTGTTCAGTCGCTGAGAACGACTTTTGTAATCGGCACTCTCATTGATTATAGTGGAATCTCGTTTTGCCTCGCCCGTGGACGTAGATCACCTTGATCGAACCACGTAAATCATTGTTGTTCTGTGTTTGTTTCCGCGTTTCGTTACAACACATACTTTAGGAAGTGTACAATGGTCTGGGTAGACGAAGGAAAGACGGAGCTACAACCTCATTGTTTTGAAGCTTGGTTTCGTCGTCTGGGAGACAGTAGCCTGATGGGTCCCCTACTACCTAAAGACGTTCTTGAGGAGATCGTTCCAGTTTGGTGTCACCCTTCCCGTTCAGAAATCGAAGTGGAAAACGTAGCTTCTATGATGGGATCGAGGAACATTCCTGAAGAGTCAAAGTCACCCCCTACCGAAGAGTACCTGAACTTCATCGAGATCACCGCTGATGAGATAGAGGATACCGAAGGGGAGACCGAAGAGGAATCTGAGGAAAGTTCTGAGGAGGTGCCATCAGAAACATTTTCTGAATATGACCCAGAAGAAGATGAAGCTGAAGAGAGCGATGGATCAAGTGGTTCATCAGGATAGTAAAGTGCAGTGGTTTGGGTTCCGAGGGTAGGAACGATTTTGGTGTGAGGTTTAGTTAGGAACTGTGGAGTAGCCTTTTTAATGTTAGCCTGAGTTCTTACCTAGTCTAGTATGCGATATTTGATTATGACTTTCCCTACCGTCGTTTGTACCAACTTTCGAAGTATGTATGTATATATTGTGTGCTTTTCTTTTATCTCAAATCCCCCATGTTCTTAAAATAAAAAATTGTCAGGGTTGTTGTTTCATTCCGCATGCGTATTACATTTCACTCTAGGCCGTGGGTTTGTCCTGGGAATTTATTTTATTGGCCTGAGGCGGATGTTATGTGCTCGCTAGGGTAAGTGGGGCGTGACATTAGTACACAAGCAAATCCATCAAGAATGAACTTAAAGAGGACTGCATATTCAATCCCTCAAGAATGGAAAACCAAGACAAGGTGATGTTAAAGACTAACCAAATGACTGAACATTGGTATAGCAGCTGCAAATCTATCTTTCCCAGTACATTCAAGCCAAGTAACTAAAACTGCCAACAAACAGACTCCATCAATCAAAATATCAGCAATAGTGGCAACACATCAGCCCACATTCTGGACTCAATATTAGCATATATAGATTCTTGAAGCAATGTTAATAAGCGAAATAGTTTCACATATGAAAACGACATGTAGAATTGGTACAATAGTATCCATAGTATAAACATTCTCAAAGTACTTATGGTAACAAAATAAAAAGAAAGAACATATGTTCTAAATGAAGCACTAAAAATAAGCAAAAGGAAAAACTATTGGCTTCTTCTAATCCTTTGATAGGGGTAAGAACAGTAGAAGTGCCACAACTTTTACGTAGGGATCACTTGAGTGCCATAACTTTTTTTTGGATCACCTGAGTACTAAATCGGAGCAAAGTGAATCACTTGAGTGTCATTTCCAGCCAAACATCATACGTGGACTTTCTATTGAATTTTTTATTGTGACGTGGAAAATAAAAAAAGACTAAGGCGTCCACCGTGGAAATTCTTGTCCAACATGTCCCTCTTAAAAAGAAAACGACGCCACTTTAAAGTCTGGTGTCTTATAGCCAGAAGAGAGAGAGAATGATCAAAGAGCTGAGCAAAATTAGGGCTCGAAACCTCTCTCCCAAATCGATCTCTGTCCAACTCTCGCCAAATCAAATTAAGGCTCCGATCTTCATCAACCTGTATTGTCTCAAGCAAATCGATCTTCGACCTTGTGATTCACGTCGGAGTCTCTGAAGGCAGAGGAAGTTTTTGTCGCGTGACGAACTAGGATCGACCCAAGCCGGTAAGTTATTTGTTGTTTGTGTGAGTGATTAATAAAGGACACGCAAGTTTATTCATTTTGGCGTTAGTGAAAGTGAAAGAAAAAGGTGATCTGTTGGAGGGAAAAAGGGTCTGAGACTTGCATATTTTATGGCGAGCTTCATTTTCTGAGTTGTACCTTATGTCGTTTTGTGTCCATTAGTCGACAAGGAGATTATTTTTTACAGAATGTGATGGGGTAGTGGGGACCAACTGCTGAAGTTATCGTGCGTTTGCTGTGGTCCATGTCTGCAAAGAAAAAAAATTATTCTTTCTTTGGTGCAATGTTGAAGGTTGTAGTCCCCATTATAAAAAAGGTTATTTTTCTATAATTGCATTGTTCAAAATGTCTGTTGTTCTGGTCCCTGTGATGAGGAAAAACTAATAGTAATTGCGTGCAAAGGCTAGTAAAATTGAACTTGGCTGATGATAGAGAATGGTAGAAAAATTATTGCTTTTATAACTGCTCTATTAACATGTTTTATGTTGTGGTCCTTATTATATAAAAAAAATTATCTTTCATGCAGTGTTAACATAGCTTGCATTGTGGTCCATGTTATAGAAATAATTATTCCATGAATGAACAATGTTATTATGGGCGATACGACTGCACCGATCAAAGTTTGCTACCTCCAAAGCAGGAGGTGATGAAGCAACCAATGGTTACTCGAGCACAAGCAAAAACGAAAAAATCAATGCCACCTCCAAAGCAGAATGTACCTGGAAAACAAGCTACTGCCCCAACCTCAGTTCTATTTCAGTATGCAAATGTCACTACACAACCTGCTGCCATAGTGCCAACATCTAGGACAGAGAGTTCGAGAGGAGACAACACCAAAATGCCTGAACATTCAAGTCTAGTGGCTCCTTCAAAAGATAAGATAGTGCAAAAGAGACAATAATGTAGGGTGTGAATGTAGTTCCAGTTCGGAAGAGTGCTAGGATCATGAATCAAATGCAGCCTTTAAAGAAAAAACAAGGAAGTGACAAGGTTATTCAGCATGATTGATGGGAGGATCTGAAGGAGATTGTTGTCTGTTGATGTGTCTTTTAGAATTTTGAAGTTGTTAGACTTGTGTTTGATGTTAATACTGCAACTTGGTTTAATAAATGTTGTGCAGCAACGTGTTATGGGGCATTTTGGCTCAAAATACATCCGCAACAATAGCTGCATTTTTGTTGTTTATGTGTTTCAACAGCAATAGTTGTGTAACTACTGCATTTTGGTGTTGATGTATGTTGGTGTCATAGTTGTTGATGTAAGAACATGCAGCAAGTAACCAATGATTGTGTTATTAGTACAATTGGTCATCTTGCCTTGTTGTATCTAGTATCTAGTATTTGCTTACTGATGCTGAAACAGGTAAAAAAAACAAATTTGTGATTGATCTCAAAAGGTGAACCTAAGTGATCACTTTTCCAAAATTGAAGAACTTAACTGATCACTTTTCAAAAATTGAAGAACCTAAGTTGTCACTTTTAAAAAATTATGGTAATTACGTGGCCACTTTTTAAAAGTTGAGTAACCTAAGTGGTCGATTTAACTACATCTTGGCACTCAAACGATCATTCGTAAAGTTATTTTTTGTCATTTCAATCTTGCACACAATGTGCAAAAATCAGTACCTAAAGATGCAAAAAAGGATCTTATGTGCTCTTGCTGCACATGAACATTGCATTTGCATTATCTTAGAAAATTTCCACAAGTTGGCATACATTTCATATGTCAACGTTCAGTGCGACATTTTCTATCATTGTGCTACTACGGTAGACTCAGAAAAACCTTCTCTTTAGTAGAGTTATATAGCCAGAACAAGCCCACCAACAACAACACCATAAGAATCACTCGATAAATATCTATTTGATTTTCATCCTTGAAAATTCCTTCTTCCAGTGGTTCAGCAAATATTGTAAACCATTTATCTCTGCTTCCATTGAGTCGCCATCATCTAACTCGTCTGTCAATGCATGTCGACGTTGATCTCGTTCTTGAAGTAGCTCCAAGATAACATCAGTTGCTCGGTTTGAGAATTTCGAGTCGACCCCACCTACAAGAAAGTTGACAGTAGTATAATGAGTTACCAAGATAATTTTGTTTATGTTTGTTGCATTAGTAGGGCAAACCACCATAACACAACCACAAAATTGAGTAAAGTTTCCCTAAATCCAAACATGTTCATGGCTAAAGTCATCCAAAAATTTGATAAGCGTCAGGGGTGCATAAAAAAATAGAGTAAAACAAATTGAGCACCTAAAATAACCACAATTGAAGTCTTCTCTATAATTGGCGCACACATGGAACCTTCTCCCAAGATTATCTCTCGTCCAAGCCGTTCTTGTTGGACTTCGCAGCCCACAATAGCAAAAACATGGAGTTACATCGTAGCTTTGCTCGTACACCTGAGAGCCACTTACCCTGCTTCTGCTTCCCATCGCGAGTTTGATGATTTGATTTTGGGCAATTGGAAGATTTCGCTTTCGTTGAGTGCGGCTCGGTAGGATTAGGGTTCTTCATATTCCATTTTGCAGGAATTTGATTTTCCCCCCAAATTGTTGAAAGAGCTCGTAGGATTAGGGTTCTTATGATTTTGCCCCCTTTTATTGAATCAATTGAATTGTTCTTTAATAAGAGGAGTGTGTGACGTCGTTTGCCATTTGTTTGCTGATTCAGCTTTCTGACGAGCCACATAGGCTGGTTTTACATTATTTTAATGCCACGTAGGATTTTCCGGTCACCCAAATCGCCGATGGAACTAAGTGGTCCATATTTAAAAGTTGTGGTACTCAGATGATCCAAAAAAAAGTTATGGCACTCAAGTGATCCCTACGCAGAAGTTGTGGCACTCCTACCATTCTTACCCATCCTTTGATAACTAGTCCACATTGCGTGTGCAATATTATCCCTTTGTTATGCCCATATTCGAGTAAGTTGAACCCTTTCTCTTGAGATTCCATTTGGCTATTCATCTCTTCCATGATAGGGTCATTGGGATCAAATCCCATGATAAAATTGTGAATGATACAACATGCCAGGACAACATCAATTTGTGTTTCGAAAGACCAAAATGGTTTAGAATCTAATACTCGAAAACGCTTCTTTAACACCCTAAACGCTCTTTCAACTGTCATTCTTAAATATGAATGACGTAGATTAAATAATTCTTTCTCATTTTCAGGCGGCCGATCACCGAACTCCTTCAAATGGTATCCAACACTACGATAGGGAGAGATGAACCCACTTTGGATTCCATAGCCAGCATCGGCAAGATAATAGTTTCCTACAAAATATAAATAAGGTTATCAGTAACATACTAAACTCACTTCAACCATTATGTCAAACTCCATTTTCTTATCTCTAGAAACATTCAATCCATTGGGCTTTGAAAGTGCATCAGCTAAAACACGTGAATCATGTGCAGGTCCCTCCAAGCCAGCTAATATATAAGAAAATCTCAAGTCAAATGTAACAGCAGCCAACACATTTTGTGTTGTTCCTTCCTTCCGACCACGAAATCTTCCTTGAATTTCCAGAGGGACTAATGCATGTACATGAGTTCCATGTATTGCTCCAACACAATCCTAAGATAATCAATGTAGATCATCCAACTACTAATGAAACTTTTCAAGAAAACTACATAGATTTTCATTCCAATTTGCATACCTTAAAATATGGATAAAACCTTCTACTGTTACTTATCTCTGGACGAGTGAAATTGCTTGGTTCTTTCACAACATGCTTGTACAATTTCAAGATTGCATGCAAGGCGATTTTGAAATATCTGTGCACAGTCTCTATTGACCTATGAAATCTTCCCCCAATGACTCTAAACCTCACATTATGTCCAATGATATGGCAAAAAACTAGAAGTTTCTCCTTGATAGAAACATTTACCGTAAAATGCAACAAATTCCTTGCACTGAGTGTTTTGCAAAGTTCTAAAAAAGTATTTGGTGTCATCCATATTTGGTCTATGCAATGGGTATCTCCATTGTATAAGATCTGATTCATATACATTTCCCTCTCATGATCTCGATTCACATGAGGCTCTCTCGGTATACAATTCTCAAAATTATCATCATCATCATCCATAACTACTGCGATAACAGTCATGACTACTACAGTGGCCGCCGCTACTGCCACTTCGATTTTATAATTATCCATCTACACAATAAATTGTAAATTCTGTGTTAATAGAAATGTGATTGCCAAGTTACAACTATACTTGAAACTGACAAAATTGTTTCACAAACTTTTCTAGAGCGGTACATTGAGAACAAGTCTGAACAACATTCATAAAGAAAAAAAGCACTTCTACAATTGCTTAATTAAAAGACTCAACAAACAGTAACAACCACGGGTAGTGAGAATCAATCTACATATTTCGTCACTCCCAAAAAGCTAAAGTAACCTAAAAACTCACACGAAAAATAAGCACAGTCAGGGACCCAACACCTGCTTCTTATCTATTATGTGCAAAGATCGACGGAAAGCCTAGAACACTATAGTTTCTTGCCCATTGAGGAATAAACACAAACACTTGTGCTACATAGATTTTTCATAATTGAACAAAGAAGAGCAACTCTTACTCCTACTCTGGATTACACAAAATCGCTTCATACATCGAACTTCACAAGAGAATTGAGGAAAGGATGCACTGATTTAATTCTATCTAAGCCTCGAGAACGACGATAATCAATCTATACCATGATAATCCACAAACACAGCTAGAGATGAGGGAGTAGAAACTGACCTGGGTCTATAATTTGACAGAAAACAAGAACGACTGCTTTGCTTAGAAGAAAAGTGCGGCGCAGCAATGGAAAAGGAGAAGCTCTGAGAGGGACAGAGAAAAGCGCGAAGCCACAAGGGAGAAGAACGAATGAAGAAGCCCTAGGTTGTGACAGATGAGGAATCCATGGGGAAATGAAACTTCGGAGACGAGAAGAGAGGGAGAAGCGCCACACGAGAAGTTGAGGAAAAATGATCTCCGTTTTTCAGATACAGAGATCGTTTTCCCTAATTTTATGAGCAAATTTTTCGTTTACCAAAAAATATTTTCTTTGACTCTATATTTTCTGCCCTCCAAACGCTAGAAATTAGGGAAAATAATTTCTAGAAATTTTTTTTTCCATGAAACAAACGGAGCCTAAGAAGAAAACATCCCAGCACATTCAGAGAGACAATGTACAATGAATCAGTCAATTTCATGCAAGAGAATATTGGATAAGTTCTGAGATACACCAAACCAAATTGAGTGAATTGAAGAAGAAGAAGAAGAAGAAGAAGAAGAAGCAAGCCCTAACTTTTCCACGGCAAGTGGAGCAGAGATGGTCTCTGGCTCTAACTCTGGCTTCGTTGCATCGAGTGAACCTAATGGAATGAGCAACAGCTGGCTCTAACTCCAAAATCGTAGCGTCGGGCGAACGTGATGGAGAGCAACTCATCTGGATATGACATCATTGCGTTGGGATGATGGAGGGAGCGACCATGTTCTCGAATTGAAGAAGAAAAGGAACCCCCAACTATCCCAATAATGAGAGCAAAGAGCGACGTTTCTGTGATGTTTTTCCACGTCAATATCTGACGTGGATTTTATGCTGACGTGGAATTGCCACGTGAGAAGGCTTAACAAGGACCAACGATGGTAGATTTGGGACTATAGTAAAGTTTGAGGGTTTTTTATAAGACAAAAAAAAATTAGGGTAGATCTGGGATTAAATCTAAAATTGAGTCCTTACCAAAAAACAAAATCTAAAATTGAGAATTTTTTACGGATTTCGGCCCTAGTAAATGAACATGTCTTCTTCGAACCAAAAACTAGAGTAGTTCACTTACAGTTGCACTAACAAGGAATGTCCGCCCAGGCGAGAGAAACGAGCAGCGGTGCGTTGGGGGTAGATTTTTGAAAAGCTTTGGACCGGTAGATATCCAGGATCATAAAATGTAATTATTTTTTACAGTGGACTATGAAACACAAGGCCAGCACATGAAGGGCTGGCCATGTGTATGTGCTGGCCTTGTGTTATTGTGTCAGTAGGATTTTTAAAATGCCAATAAATGGACATGAAAGTTTATTTCAAATTAAATTTTTAATGAAAAGGCCTACCATTATAGTTGAGCTCGAGCGTTGACCAAACTTTTATTATTATTGTTATTATACTTCACGTGTCCGACGTGTTGACCACGTGTCGAAATCCCCACCTGTGGTCAACGAGTGTCGGACGCGTGTCCGCGTCCGATGCCAACACCCATACCCATGAGAGGTGTCGGTGTTACATAGTTTCCTGCGCGTGTGAGAGAGAGATTAAGGTATGATATTTCCTACTGTTTCTACAATTTGTAGAAATATCTTTAATGCTTTTTTTTTTGTAACATCACAAGTATATTTTTTTAGATGATAGAGACCGAGAAAGAAAACGGTAGTAAAAGACTTTTAGATTATTCATGGCTACGTGTGAATTAGTATTACTAACAAGGTCTTTCTAAGCAAAACCGTGTTAAGTTGAAAAACAAATTTTCTATAGCCGATCACCAATCCATCGACTTGTTGACAGTGTTCGTTTGAATCGTTAAGACGTTGTTCATTCATTCTTTCATCTAAGCGTTGTGTGAATTTAATGGAGAGTCGAACCTGCTTACACAAACTCACATTTCTTCATTGAGAAAATTAAGTTACTCTCTCTACCCAGATAAACAGGGGAGATCTCTACAAGAGTCAAAAATTTATTGCATTGGTATAAATTCAATTAAAAACATTACAATTGGCCCACTTTGGTCTTAAACCATTTGCATTTGCATTTGTGCCAATACAAATCATTCGGTTAATTTTGGCTGAAAATCATTGACGTAGATACTGGCTGTCGTACATGACAAGATCGGCACTGACATTGACAAATTTTACAAAATTTTAACATTTTTTTGTTATTTTTTGGTCATCTTTTTTATTTTTTATTTTTATTTTCATTTTGGCCGATGAGGGTCGAGCCCTTGCTAGAGTCCAAGGGGAAAACCTTTCCTCAAGTGACGAGGGCCACCCTCGTTAGATCTAGCATATATGACCCTTGTTGGCCAAAATGAAAATGGAAAATTCAAAAAAAATTATTAAAAAATTTACAAATTTATCCACATCAACGCCAATCGTGCCATATAGGAGAATTGGCGTCTATGTCAGCTATCTCCAGGAAAAATCGGCCCAAAGAACTGAATTAACACAAATACGAAAGATTTAAGACTAAACTGGTCGAATTAAAAGGTTTGAAACTCAATTGATGCCAATATAATAAATTTAGGATTTTTTTTTTTAATAATCGTCGTGAGTTACGCATGGTAAGCAGCATTGATATCTTTATTTTATGTTAAAGATAATTTGTGTTATTAAACACCAACACCTGCTTAATCGTGAGTTAAAGGCTAGTTTGGTCAATCATCTTAAGACAGCTCTATTTTAGCCACACACAAAAATGGCATAAAGCGAGCCCCTGGACAATAATATACTAAACCTTAGCCGGTGTTTCTACGTGGATTGTTCGAGAACTTTGCGTAAAGGATAAATAAATGGCATAAAGCGAGCCCCTAGACAATAATACCTTAGATTTATTTCATCCAACCATATGCCATCTTAGCAGAAAGGTTTACATTGATGGAGGAATTTCATTGTGTTTATGTAGAAAGGGTCCAACTCCCATTTGCTCTTTAGTAGAAAAGTGGCGTGGCACTTATGTGGCAAACGAGAAAATTATCCAAAAAGTTCTAAATTTGTTACACTTCTACCAATTCAGTCCTAAAATTTTTAATTTGCAAATTGAACCCTGAATTTTTTTTACCTTTTTTCAAATGAGTCCATTCGGCGATTTTTTTTTCTTTTGAAAATCACTTACGTCGAGATTAATAATTTTTTTTTATTTTTGATTTTATTTTTTTTTAGTCTTTGCTTTTTCTAACTGCGGTCTCCCTCTTTTGGACGAAGGCCGCAACCCTCATCAGACACAGCAAATAAAAAAAGAACAAAAAATAAAAGAAAATAATAAATAAGTTTAAACAAATATTAAAGTATTATAAAAAATATATTATTCATGTTAGCGCCAACCATGCCGCGTAAAGCCAAGCGGTGCATTAAATTAGCCTCAACAAGGTACAGACCTACTCTACTCAACGGTGGAAAGGGAGGTTGCCAAAACATTAAGAAGGTAGGTGCTTTAATTGAGAGAGGAGATCTCATAGAAACGAGTAAACTCTAGCCAATGGAAGTTCATTTAGTAGCTAAGGTTACTTGTGTTTGCGGGTAGTCAAGCTTCAATTTTAGTCTGTGTTTGTTTCGCAAAAATAATGATTTGAAAAATGTTTTTCTAACGATAATCGTTTATATTGCTTGAAATACTTAATTGACGATAGATATTCTTAATGCCGAGAGCGCAACAAAAATTGGCTAAACAGAAGAATCGGAATCGATATGAGGAACAATCTGTTCTCTCAAATAAGATTATCGAATTCGATAAAAATATCAAAGTCTAAAAGTCTCCTCCTCTAAGAACTCTAGACACCCTTTTTTATACGGTGTTAACCCTAATTACAATAGGGAACGCAAAATTACGAAGACGCCATTAAAACTATAAAAACTGCCTCAAAATCAAATTGCCTAAAAACACATCTAAACGATTCCGAAACGTGAAAAAACGAAGTTGGTCACAGCATAGCTGCCGGTCGCAACTACTGGGTCCCGAGCCCCTTCCGCCTTCCCCTCCAGCACTCCGCCGTAGGAGCCCATCGGCGAACTCTTCTGGAAACCACATCTTCATTTGTAAAAAGAGCGAAGTTAGTTTGCTGTGATTTTAGGTGCATGATATGAGAGTGTACTATTTTTCATTCCATCTCTCTTCAACTATGTTCTTGTTTCTCGATGACTTGCGATGTCTCATCCATAGTTGCAGAAGAAGGAGAGAATTTCTTATGATTTGGCAAACTTAGATATCTGATGATTCTCTCAATCGGCTGAGGTGGAAGGCGCAACTGCCAATTCTTTTCAACTTACTGGAAAGATCTTTTGGGGATGCTCTCTGTCATTTTACTGGTTGTGCTATTTCTTGCTTAATTGATCCGCAGACTCAAATTGCTCTCCTTTCCTGGGAATTTCCATTTTCATTCTATCTGATCATATGAGATTCAACTCTCATTTTCAATTCTCCAACGACAATGTACGGACAAGAAATGGGGTGGTCTTCAATTGAAGAGGCGAAACAAGGAGAAAGCAGAGGTTCACCTCAGAGAAGAAAACCTTCCCCAATTTATTTCTTCACGGGCAAATATCGTGGAGAGATCGTCTACCCTTTCCTCAGAAGGGTAAGTCATGCCCTTGGAATCCAGGCCGTCCGTGTTATGAATGGACGGCCCAAATTATTACTAAAAAATAAAAATAAAAACTCAAAAAATTGCTCCATAAAAATAGGAGATCTAGGCCGTCCGTCTAAAACGGGACGGCCCGGACCCCAAGGGCAAGCGCCTGCCCTTCCCTTAGAAGGGATCATAGTGCGAGAGGATGGCATTTAGGATTAACTCATTATCGACGCTTCCCCAAAAAAAATGATAATGGAGATTCAATTCAAAGCGAGATCAAACCGCATCAAAGTTTCGAAGCATCTTGCAGACACATGTTATTGACCGGGAAAAAAAAAACAGGGTTTCGAGTTGCCACAGACGTCGATCGCAATTACGGACCAAAAATAAAGTTCAATGCTAGAAGTTGTTCTTCACAGACATTTGGATGGAATGTATTTTCTCCTACGGTTGGCCCACCAAACCCTTCCTAACACAGCGATCACCAAAAAGAGTCTGCCGCAGGGACATGGCAAACACAACCCAAAAACCCCCCAAAAACTTAGGCGAAATAAGCAAAAGAGTAGCTGGGCAGCAGAGAATACGCGATGGCGAGATCAAGAAATGCACCAAAAAACCCACTAAAAGTCTTTCAAAATCTTTGGCGACGTACCCCGGCTGGAAATCGAAACCCGAGCAGTCAGCGATTTTCGCAGCCTGAAAGGCGACCACGGCGATGAGGACGAAAGCGAAGAAGGAGGAGGAAAGGCATGAGGCGAGCGAGGGCTAAAGGAATGGCTTCGGAGAGGAGAGGAAGAGAGGATGAAAGTTCGATGTTGTAGAGGACAGAGATCCAAACACGAGACAAAAGAAGCACCCTTCCTCTAAGCAGTACCGACACCGACACACGGACACGACACGACACAATACGCCGACACGATATTTTTTAAAAACAGAAAAATTCATTAAATATATATTTTTAAATATAAAAAAAATGAATAAAGTCAAAACAAGTGTCATATTCTGGAAATCGTGAAAGCAACAGTTTATTGGTTTTGTCATCATTTACACTTTGAATTATAAGCCTATAATTGATCCCACATTGGTAATGAGGGAGAGAGAGAGACAAACATGAAGTCTTTTTAAAAAGCTAAAGACGACATTTTGAATTATAATCCTTGCGCCTTACTTTCGGCAGCGTTATGTCATAGGAGAGAGAAGGGAGTTCCGATTTTAATTTTTATGCCACATCAAAGTACACGTGTTTCTTTTTTAGTGGAGCCACGTGAGCTTTGCACGCGATGACGTGGAGATTGATAACCCCTGAATATTTTTTCTCGCACGGCAGTGCTCCACACGCCACGACGCAAAGCAGGCTGAGCAGCTATATATTTCCGCTGCATCGTAACCATCGAAAAAGCTTCCCTTTTTCCGGGTCTCGATCTTCATTCGAGTCCTCCGTCGCGAGCGGGGTTCACCCATCTCTCGACTCCGATGGCGAGCGACGGTGGCGGCGGCGACGACGAACGGCAGCAAGTGGTCCTGATCACCGGGTGCTCGCAGGGCGGCATCGGCCACGCCATGGCCCGGGCCTTCGCCGCCAGGGACTGCCGCGTCGTCGCCACCAGCCGGTCCCTCTCCTCCATGGCCGACCTCGACGGGGACCCGAGGTTCCATCTCCAGGAGCTCGACGTGCTCTCCGAGGGGAGCGTGAAGCAGGTGGTCGGGAACGTGATTGAAAAGTTCGGCAAAATCGATGTGCTGGTCAACAACGCCGGAGTCCAGTGCGTTGGCCCTCTCGCGGAGGTCCCGCTTTCTGCCCTCCAGAGGACGTTCGACACCAACGTCTATGGTAATGAATGTAATGATTTGGGTTATTCTCTGCACAGTCTTGATTCGCTGCTTGAGGTATGTTTTTTGTCTGATTAATCTTGGTTTATGGGCTGAACGAGTGGATGCAATCGCTGAGCTTTGTTTTGAGATGCGGTGTTCTGGGTAAGATTATTAGCTGTTTATGGACGTGGATTGAGTCGTAGTAACTGTCCTCCTTATCGTCAAAATTTGATGATTTTGTCGTTTGTAAATGCGTCAGATGAGTTAGGACATGCTATTTTAAGCTTTACATGAGCAGTTGGAATCCATGCTTTGTTCAAAATGTCTCTCGTGCTGATGGCAGATCTCATCAGTTTGTTGCTAGCAACCAAGAAGAGTGCTTCAGCCAAACAAAAAAGGAAAAAATCAACCAGGAAGAGTGAAAGTCCCACTACATAGGTGGTCCCGTGGATGAGATAATTGCTTTGGGATGTGACACAACCATAGGATTTGGTCTGAGGATCAGATGTGTGCGTCTAATTTAGACACGACACAGGATCGATTGTCCGTAACAACAATGGGATTGCATCAATGATTTAAGGAATAGAGATGTGTTTGTGTGATCTAGATGCATAACACGGGTTCGGTTAGCATAAATAATTTCATAGCCCGACCGCCCACTTGGACTTTAGCTCGATTTCTTGGGATCCCACATCGCGGGTCCGCTTATACCTGCCTAAGATGATTACTTTTGGATGTGTCATTGGAAATACGTGAGGTACATGTACTTTATATCCTGGTTTGAAAGCAGCATCCTGCGTTTACTACTAGTCCTATGCATGGTGCATTAGTCTCGGTACAAGATAACACAGAATAGGCTTATGTGGATTATTACACTTTGAAACATTTTTCTCATCTCTCGTGGTGCTCTAGACAGGGCTGTCTTAGACATCTGCTTGCCAGTCCAGTGTAGTAGTGTTTAAGCTACACATTACGTGGGAGCAATTGTAAATCCCGTAGTGTAACACAAAAAGGGGTAGGTTAATACCTAAGAAACTCAGATGCTTTCTTTCAAAATATCAAATCCGGTAATTTTGTGATGTAAGTCTGCAAATTTTTCATTGTCAGATCTCTTCATTCAGAAATCTCTAAATTGATCCAGACAATAAAGTATTGCAGAAATATTACCATCTGTATTGATAACGTCCTGTTATTAGTAGTCAGAGCTTTAGGAAAGGGCACTCTTTTAGATCCAGAGGTAGAAAATTAGAGTTGTAAAACTGTAGTTCCCAGAGACAATTCTTCTGCATCTAATGCTTATATATACGTACTCTTTCCGTATTTATGTTTTTAACCAGTCGCGCATATTCTTAATTACCTGGGACCATGTTCATAGTGCATTACTTTGACCTTGGTGATTGACTGTAAGTAACATGGTTGCATCTCTTTTATCACTGATGACCACAAGATGTTACAGCTGAATTTTCTATTTTTCACTCTTTTTGCAACTGTGAAGTGAGTGTAGAGTATCTTCTTCTCTTACATTGCTCAATACTTCCTACAGGATCATTGAGAATGATTCAAGCTGCTGTCCCTCACATGGCAACTAGGAAGAAGGGAAAAGTTGCTAACGTGGGGAGTGTTGCCGCTTTGACAAATGGACCGTGGGCAGGTTCTTATACTTCATCAAAAGCTGCCCTTCACTCAATGACCGATACTCTCAGGTGAGAGCATTGTTGATTTTCTCGTTCTTTTTCTTTAGGGTGGTTGGTATATGTCCAAGTACTCACCCTCACCATCGGTTGGGAAAGAATGGCTCCTATGGTTGGACTCGAATAGGATAAGAATGGAACCGAATCACTATTGCCGTGGAAATAGCTCCGAGAAGTACTTGCGGCCTAGTTGAAGACATAGCCGTTCCCCTCTCTTTACCAAATATGTTAGTTCAATTCAATAACTCTCGGGGAGTTGTTTTGGTAAACAAAAATCGGGTAAAGGTTGCATACTTTTTGAGTCCTTAAATGACCTTAAATAACATGATGTTAACAAGAGGACTTTCTTGTACCTGCCAAATCCGTATATATGGGTTCATATGACTAAGTAGGTCCAGAACAAGGCAATGACGAAATAGTCCTCACCATTTCGTCATTTGGGATGAGCAGATTGGAGCTAAAACCACTTGGAATCGATGTCATCAACATTGCTCCCGGTGCTATCAAATCGAACATAGGAAACTCTGCAGTTTCTAGCTACAACAAGATGCCCGAATGGAAGCTGTATAAGCCGTTCGAGGCAGTGATACGTGACAGGGCTTACTTCTCTCAGGGAATCAAAGCGACCCCTTCTGAAGAGTTTGCGAAAGAGGCCGTGTCTGCAATACTGAGAAAGAATCCGCCAGCTTGGTTCACCTACGGCCAGTATTCGACCATAAGTTGTGTTGTATACCATCTGCCAATCTTCATTCGGGACTTCATAATGAGGAAGGCGATGAAATGTTAGGTATGGCCCAGCGTCGGCAGGTGTGCCTTTGTACACTTTTGGCTTGTTCCCGCAACTTTCAGAACTTAAAATCGTTCTCCCCAAAAAACAAGGTTGTGTAAAATGGACTAGAAAAGGTTGTCGTGAATGATGGTGGGGAAACTGATGACTTGCGTGACTCATGGTTAAATCGGTGGAAAAAGTGGACTGCAGAACACGAAATCTTGTTCACAAAATACACTCAAAACACCAAATATTCCAATTGCTATAATTAATTCCCAAGTCTTATGTGAAAATTGAAATTTAAGTCGTTTCACTAAGCAGTGTAGCTTAGAATTGTTAATGGGGCATCCTTAAATTGCACTTTTCAAAGTGTTTTGCCGGTAAAGCTTTAGGATTTAATTAAATCAATTGAAAGATTTAGGACTTGATTGCCTTGATTGTCTCTTTTGAGTAAAGGCTTAGGATTTGATTTAATCAATTGAAAAGTTTAGGCGATTGCATCCCGTAAGGCTGGCTTTGAACTTAAGCAATCTTCCATTATATCGGCCATTCGTCTATCCTGCTTCTCCTGAGCTTTGCAAGTGCAAAAAAGTTGGCCCGTGTTTCCCGGGCTCTTCTCTAGCCACGGGCCCGAAGACCGGCCCGAACCCGAAAGCTGTAGGTTGTGACGAGCTGTGGCTCACTTATGGTGTGTCCAGAACCGAGCTACTGTTCCCGTTAACCAATGACGTCTCCCAATCTCTCGTTTCCGTATGATGTCAGCCAAAGCCTCCAACCCATACGCTACCTACGTGCGGTCCGTCCTCGAAATAACGTGGTGTGGTGTCGCTGTGATTGGAGCGAAAGGAGGACGTCTCCACATTTCACCCACAATCAAAATCATGAGCAAAGTAGCTGTTTGCCTTTGAAATATGGAGCAACTGCAATGGCCTCCTTACCATTCAAGGGTCATCATAAGGAGAAACCTTTGCAGGGCTCAGAATGAAACAAAGGTAACCCTCTTTGCCAGCGGCACAGGCTCACCGATAAGGATTGAGTAACACCATGTCTCCAGAACCTCTCGTCTGATTATTTCTCAATAGCGAATGACAGTACACCGGGACTCTGAGTCCGAAAGAGAACTAAAATTATGGTCTAATACACAAGCTACAGGAGGCCAGATAAACTCTCCCAATTCTAAAAGTAATTAACTTACAACCTATGGTTTAGTCCTAAACTAACCTAGCAATTAGCTGAGTTATCAATGCTGAAAACCTAAAGGATCCATCAGCGCAAAACCAGCTTACATGCACATCCCGCCTACATGCTCCCCATATCCAGACCAGTGGCTCAATGTGAGACTAGATGTATAGGTCGAGAGCACCCAAAAAATTTGCCTGCTTTACTGGTAGAACTAAAGGCCAGATCGGCAGTTAAATTGAACAGAACCTACATTCGAAACACAATCCAAGGTTAAAATTCGAACCTCAAGATGACAAATTATTTCAGCCACTCTACAAAATGCTTTTACTTTATATGATATTTCGAATGGTCTCACCTGTTAACTGGAAACCAAACGCTCCACAAAATTACTCAAATTTGTCCCGAAAAAACTGCCATAGAATATGCATCCTAATTATTGCCATTTTACTGGGAATGGTGCTGATGACTATAATACACCATGCTTGGTGGCTGAAGCGGCCGAAAACTAGGAGGTATGGGCAGTTGTTGACTCAAGGGCACGGGTTGTTGTGAAGTTAAAGGAACCGGCTGCTGAGACAAAGCCATTGATTGTTTCTGTGCCATGGGTAATGACTGCTGACTCAAAGGCACCATTGCGCTCAACGCATGTGGCGGTGGGGGTGCTCCAGGCGACATGGTTGGGAAGTTAACATAACCATAGGAGGGCATCATTGCTCCAGAGGGCTGCTGCAAATACTGCTGAGGAGGCTGGTTCGTAAGCAAATATTGAGACACCGAGCCTTGATTATTATGCTGGTTATGAATGTTTTGCTGGTTAACAATGACGGCTTGGTATGACTGAGCAGTATGAGGCTGAGATGGCATAAAAGCGCTAGCATCTGATACTAGTGTTGTTTTGTCTGATTTATTGGAGCTCTTCGTATGCCCAGCACTCTTTGCCTCTTCAGCAGCAAATGTTGACAAAACTGAACTCATAATCAGTTGTGAGGAACTAGAAGCTGTGAGCTTGTCTGCAACCTCAGCTGCAATGGCTGCAGCTGTCCTCTTTGGCGTTTGTCCCCCTTTTGCATTTATATCAAGGCCTTGAGTAGCAGAGGTAGGTGATTTGAACACATAATCTTCATCCATTAGCCGTTTTCTCATACTTTCAGCTTCTTCTGCCTGTGCTTGTGCCACCTAATTGTGATAAGACAACTTATAGTTACTAGTCCTGAAGAAGAGTCAATAGATTATCCAAGCAAAAACCAGGCTAAAGTTTTAAGTAGATAAACATTAGGTTATCGACAGAAAAAATCCACATAGACATTTGATTCATGAAGATTTGAGAATAAGCTAAAATGAGAAAAAGCATACCTGCATTTGAGTTAGAACATTCTCAAGCTCAGATTCCTGAAAAACAAAGGGAAGGGAGATAAAGATCAGACTGATAAGCACATGAGTGCAACACGTGCAGAATTTGCAATAATAACCTCATTCCGCCTCAGTGCAAAGAGCAGAATAATCGATAATCATTCCAATTGAATACCTGTTCATGCAGTGCTTCTTTCAAATGAGATACAAGTAGTACTCTACTTGCTTCAACTGATTTGAGTTTCTCGACGCACTGCTTTAAGGTGTTCTCTTCATTCTCAAGCTCTTTAGCCAATGTTCTCCTCTTTGGATCCTTAGCTGAAGGCAGACAAGGAAGAATTAAGTACTAAAGTCTAGAATAATAGAAAGCTTCAACTAGACCTGAGAAATTTAAGTGCTAATCTTTTGAGCAGAATGAAGTCCACACCAAAGTTAACTACAAGTTAGTTTCAGCTTACCAGTCACACAGGCTATATCAACATCTTTCTCCATCTTCCTCACACGATGGACAGCAGACTTACAGTTACTCATCTCCACATCCTCATGAGGATGCTCACTAAGAACCAGGTGAATTGCCGAAACAATTTTTTCAGCTGTTGATCCAATCGACAATTTCTGATTTTAAAAAGATAACATGTAATTGGCATCAATTCCAATCTCACAGGGGAATAGAACAAAAGCATGCAGCCAAGATGGAAAAAGTTTTAGAATACTAAAAATGTAAATTCCAATCTACTTGAGACAGAAAGCAAGTATCATGCGATAACAGTAACATTCTAACCGTTCTAATTGAGCGAGAATCCCTTTTAACAATCTTGACAGAACGTGAACGCTTTCTGTTTAATTCCAGCGGTGGAAGAACTTCTTCTCCAAGCATTAAATCTTTGAGGCTCTGTGCACGGGATCCAAATACTCTTCTTTCTTCCCAGATACCAACCTACCAAAAAAAACATTGAAAAAGTTAATCTTTTCTGCTTATAAAAATGGTAAATAGTTACTCTATCTAGGTCCAAAACTGCATCGGTGGAACTCACACACTTCACCTGCAATATTTTATAAAATTTGCGTAGAAACATACACAGCTTCAGAGAAGAAACGAAAAGCAAGTACACATGCAAGAGCATTAAATGATAGACCCACCAATCTTGAAACTACATTCTTCCCATGATCGTCCCCTTTCTCAACAACAGCTTTGAGTGCTGCTGGAAGAACCTTCCAGAATTCATTCACAAATTCATTTCCCTTGCGCTTGCTGTT
The DNA here is from genome assembly GCA_021437785.1 of Rhodomyrtus psidioides. NCBI lineage: Eukaryota > Viridiplantae > Streptophyta > Magnoliopsida > Myrtales > Myrtaceae > Rhodomyrtus > Rhodomyrtus psidioides. Next base: position 5,750 of record JAILYB010000077.1, on the reverse strand, counting down.
TTGCAGTATGTCATTTGCAAGATATAATAGAGGAACTTTCTGAACCATTTCAGAGTTGTGAAATTGCTTATCCCATGTTGCAACAACCAGCTCCGCCTTACTTCGATGGAATATACACCAATGTGACAAAGCTGTGAATAGGACATACAGGAAAACATAAGAATCAAACATTTGATTCATTCAACTTCACCCAAAAAAAAAAGAGTTGATTCATCAAATCAGGATAAGGAAAGCCGTAGATGAATCGCAGCAATAAAGAAAAAACAGTTCCTACTCTAGCCTGAAGTTCAATGTAACCTTGATGTAACAACAGATATTTTTCCAAAAACTGATAGTGTCCTTGCAGATCAGAATAATTGAGCATTTCAGGATTTTATATGACAACAGGCAAGAACAAGAGAAATTTATCCCAAAAGCAAAACCTACAACCAATGAACTAAATTGCTTGTTACCATGCTTTACATTTCCTTCACTATACACAAACCTCAACTTGTTACACCATTCAGCATAATCTTCATACAAGGCCTCTTAAGTTCCTGCACCCACATTTCTATCGTCTACTATACCCATCAAAGGATACAGAGAAACTGAAGACTTTATTGGCCATCCGCTAAATTCCGTAGATCAGTCATAATCATCTCGAACAATATTACAAGGACGGGATTCAAGAAAAACTTAGGACATAGAATGAATGTGCAATCACGTTTGACCATAGGACCAGAGACTGCAAATTTCAAAAACTATGCTCAAGACCACTATCCCAATTGGGAACCAGAACCACTAAACAGAATCTAACCAACTACTTATTGACGAAGGCATAAAAATATCTGACATCTTAACCAAGATAGCCATTATACTACACATATCAAAACTAGATATTCACTAAGAAAACATGTTGCCAATAACGCCAAGATGCGGAAATAAACAAAATACTCATAAGAGGAGCGCACAGAAAGAGAGGACGAGGATTTAAGATGGCATTACTCTCAATACACTGCTGTGTGCTGTTGAGCTTGGAGAGCTTGTCCGCAAGTATCTGCTCGCTGAATACGCTATTCATCAGAACTGAGAACGCCCCCACAGGAATTCAGACTTATCCGAAGCTGACGAAAACCCTAAGAAACGGCGTTCATTCACAGAAGAACACGCACGTAGCTCCCGAACCCCGAGACGCAGGGTCGAACCAAGAACCCAGCTATCAGAAGAAAAAAACGAAACCAGCTCGTTGCAAAAAGGATCAAGATTCGGTCCCCAAACCGTAAAGAGGCTCAATTGGAGGAGCGACAAATCGCAGAATCAAGAAACGGAGCAACTCCGGCGACCGACCCGCCAATCCCCAATCACAGAGGTCGAGGAAGATTGGCGAGACCGCACCGGGGAGAAGAAACGGGCTGGCGACTCGATTTCACGAGGGCGAACGGCAAGATTCACAGAGATTCAAGAACAAGAAAAGCCAGCCCGCTAGGAAGAGGAAGGCAGACGAGCTGTGCACCACTGACAAAACCCAGCAGAGCGTTTTAGAGAGAGAGAGAGAGAGAGAGAGATATATATATACAGAAGAGGAAGAGCGAGGGAGCGAGGGAGGGTGGCTAGGCTTTTGAACAGAGAGGGGGCGCCTCAGAGATGGCAAGACATTGAATCCAAGGATGAAGTTTTGCATATCTTTTTTCTGGCAATCTATTGAATGTATTAAGCGGGACTAAATCTCACTAATAATTTTGCGCTTCCTTTAGTTCTTACTCGTTAAGAAATTGTATAAATGGATGCATTATACTATAAGCTATCACAAATCAAATACCAGGAATTACAGAAACCCCTCTTTTGAAAAAAAAAAAGTTAATATCACACAAAAATCTCAAAATTGATACACCCTATAATAAATCTACCCTCCGTTAGTTTCTTGCTGAATTATATGAGCGGTTGACATGTGTATTAGTTTGGGGCTTTTTTCCAAATCATGCCAAAAAAACACAAATATTTACCAAAATAGGTTTAAATTTTTTCTTTTTCCAAACCAGGGCCGGCTCGACAGTCTTACTTAAACGTAAGTGAAATAGCTCAAACGTCCGAAGCTCCCCATTTTTTTCAAGATAGTTTTCTCTGATTCAGGTCCAAAATAGCTGGCTCATAATCTCACTCCCTCTGTTTTTGTGCTTTTTGTCGTGGTTTCTTTCTGTAATCTAAGCTTGTGAATTTTCACTCTTCTTTTTTAGGGATTTCCCACGAAATTCTGGCACAAAATTTTTTGGTTTGATACCATAAACAATGCTTGGTCGCGACTGAATTTTTGTCATTGCAAAATTCGTCTCCGTGCCCGGTCGCAAAATCCATCGACAATATTTTAAAATTAACAAAATTTCGCCGCTTTAAAAACATGCGTGGTCGCGACGAATTTTTGTCACGAAAACTATGACAATGCGACGCGAATTTTGTGACGAAAAAACCGTCGTGGCTAAAAAAGGCGTCGTAAATATAACGACGACAACTATTAAATTTCGTCGCAGATTTGCGACGAATGTAAATCTCATCGCAGATTTGCGACAAAAGTAGAGTCATTACATTTCGTCGCAAATTTGCGATGATAACCGTATTGGTCGCAGATTTGCGCCTCGTCGCACATTTGCAATGACACTATTTCTCGTAGCAGAATTGTCGTCGCAAATCTGCGACAAAAAAAATCGTCATCGCAAATCTCCGCGTCTCCATACGATGAAGTAGAATATGCAATGTGACTTGGATTTCGTTTAAGCTATTTCACTTACTTTAGGAGGTGAGTGTGAAAAAAAAAAAACCCGAAATGAACAGTGCCGCTCGGCACTCTCGGCAAAATCGGCTCGGCAGTAAGACTGCCGAGCCCGACCCTGATTTGGTAAAAAAAAATATAAACCTGCTTTGATAAATTTTTGTGTTTTTTGGTATGGTTTGAAAAAAAGCCCGTCAGTTTGGGATTTTTACCCTCCCATACTAATTTGAAATTTTTCGTAGTATTAACTCAATTTAACAAAAATTAACATATTGTAAATTTGTTATAGATATATCAGTTTGAGCTTTTTTTTTAGTAAAAGAAAATAGTTTGGTATCAATTTATGTTTTTTTCCCAGAAAATGAGTTTGGGTTAAATTTGTTACAGGTGTCAGTTTATGATTTTTCATGCTATTAATCCTTTAAAGAAGTCTCGACTCGTTTTATCGATCATCAATATTGCGATCCCCTGTTTCACCATTATTATATACTTATGGCGGGATGAAATTTCCGTGATTACTTCGTCTAACATTCTGTCATGGTTCGTTGTTGAAGCCGCATGAATCTTACTTGCTCAAGCGATGATAAAGATATAATCCTGATGGACGATTATGAAAGATACGCTCCTAGTTATTCAAATGAATCACTTTTCCTAAAAATTCTTAAAGAAGAGAACCTTCATAATTCACCCATTAATGATAGGGCTACAAAATATAAACTTACGATTGTCGCGACCCTCTTGAGGTTGTCGGGCTCTCGAGGGCTAATGGGCCGTCCTGTCTGGTCGGACGCGGGCCTCTCCCAAGGCCCATTACCCAAATCGCAACGGAGGTATGCGTGATCGACTTTCAGTGTGGTCTAGTGACATGTGCTAAGTGTGCATGCCATGGAGTCGCCACCAATCATTTTTTTAGGGTATGATTGGACCACCCAATCGAATAGTTGGGAGTTTCTATTCAATTCTGCGAGAACCAGAGAAATGGTTTCGGGAACTTAGTTACGCCAACCGTCAGAGTTGACGCCCTTTCGGTACCTAAGTTGACTGAATTTTCTAGCCTGAGATTCTTGCGGATGAGTAAGGTATGAACCATAAATCTAGAAATTCATGCAGATATGAGTGATTATCCTAGCAATCACAATCAGTAACAAAATGCGCAACTCAAGGAATCTAGATATGCAAATAAGTCACATGGCATTCCTAGTAATGCCATATTTATCAATCACAGCTCAAGAATGATTTAGCTGTCCTGGCCGTTCTACACTCGATCTAACCTAAGAAAAGCATTAGGAAGCATCGCAGGAGTTCGAGAGTACTTACATGGGGTTCGCCGTGCCCTGGTTTGGTCTTGGACGAGCTATCGAGCTCATGCCAACCCGATTATATTTGGGGATCCACTCGGCGTTTTACACCATGAAATCATGTGAAAACAAAAACGAAAATATTCAGCAAGGGGCATTTATTGTAGATGGTGGTCGATCTAATTGGACATCAAGACTAAAAAAGATGTAGAAATTTACAAATTAAAAGACTCCAATGATATTTTTTTTGCCAAATTCAACTCTATGCGTCATGAAGAAACACATGCAATTGAACTTGAATTTTGACTATTTATGAGTTCAAAATGAAAAGAAAATTAAAATAAAAATATTGACTATTTTTCTATATTTTTACGACATCGAATGCTATTTTTCTTCATTTTTCATGTATTTTTTCTATTTTTGGAAAATATTAAAAAATTGAAAAAATATTTTTTGTCAAAAATGGTTCCTTTAGCTTGGTCAAGGCTACCAAAGATGATTTTTTAATTTTTTAACTTTTTATATATTTTTTATGAAATTTTAAAAAAATAAACTATGAAAGACTGATAAAAAATCAAGTGGTCAACAGCTGCCCCTCTTTGAGAGGAATTTCGTCAGAGGTTTCTCTCACAAGACAAGGTGACACATGTGTTCCGATCGACTCGACTGGGAAAAGAAAAGAAAAGAAAAGAAATCATGACATCCAATTTCATGCCCATCAATGTGTGCTTTTCCTTAAAAAGAGATGTGCTCATTCAATTCCCTGATATGATGTAAGAAAGTTAAGGAGTAGATAGACTTTCCATGCCCCTTACCTGCCGAATGCTTGCGGCATTTGCTGTGTCTGATGGGTTCAAGTAGATTCCTAAGGACTCGTCATCGGAGTGTCATAGGGATGTTAAGCTCTGACCTGTATGGTAGGTCAAACCATAATAGGATTCCTAACTGATAGGAACCTAAGGAAGACGCATCCCACATTTGGGAATTTGCCAAGGGTTTTGATCCGTGTGGTGGACTAAACTAGAAATGGCTTGCCTAATGTAAGGCTTATTAGGGAAAACGACTCCTCCCGCGTTCGGGATTCATCAAGGTTTTGATCCGTATGGTGGATCGGACCATTGGGTTGATCCTTCAGGCGGTCTCTACCAGTCCTTTGACCCTTCAGGCGGTTTCTACCATTCATTGACCCTTCATGCGGTTTCTACCATTGAGTTGACCCTTCCAGGCGGTTTCTACCATTGGTTGACCCTTCAGGCGGTTTCTACCATTGGTTGACCCTTCAGGCGGTTTCTACCATACATTGACCCTTCAGGCCGGTTTCTACCATTATGTTGACCCTTCAGGCGGTTTCTACCATTGATTGACCCTTCAGGTGGTTTCTACCATACATTGACCCTTCAGGCGGTTTCTACCATTGTGCTGACCCTTCAGGCGCGGTTTCTACCATTGATTGACCCTTCAGGCGGTTTTCTACCATTTATGAAATTCCAAATTGATATGAATCAAAGGATGACGTACCCGCTCTTCGGGGCTAGTCGGAGACTCGATCATTGTGTGGATCGGTCTTAGAAAAGATTTGCCTACTAAAAGGCCTCACTTAAGGATGACGCACCTAGTCTTTAGGGTGGCCAAAAGTCCTGCAGAAAGCTTAGACCTGAAAAAAATTTTCCTCGCCAAGAAGATGTTAGTAATCTTTGGGAAGACAATAA